>JAWZYU010000019.1:26775800-28025800 GCA_038380435.1 Ryuthela nishihirai | reverse complement strand
AAGGGAATTTTAGAGTCTACTTCATCTATGAAGATTGATTTTAAAATGGTATGGAAATTTTTTGATTTTTGCACTCCAGGGAACACGTGTATCAACAGAAATAAAGTTAATACAGCTTTTGTTATCTTTATAAAGGATTTACCAGTGTTAATTGAGAGATAAAAAGTTGTTTATTATAATGAGAAAATGATAAAAAAAAAATGAACCTTGGATCACCACTGCTTTATTAAAATCTGGGCATTATAAAAAAATTGAAAGAAATAAAATGAATAAAGTCAAATGACATTTTTAGAAAATGTAAAGATATTTTAACAAACGTAATACGAAATGTGAATGGGGTGGCTCAGTCGGTAGCGCGCCAGGCTCGTAATCTGTAGTTCCCAGGTTCGAGTCTCAGCTGGGTCAGCGTTAAGATTTATCTCCGGAAAACTCCCTGCCCATGGTCAGTAGGGGACACCGATGGGCTTGGAAAGGCCGCCGTCCGTCGGATGGGACGTTAAGCCATGGCCCCGTGTGTGGGAGAGCCATACCTATGCACGTTAAAGAACACGCTGGATGGCCTTGACGGGAGGCTACCATCTGTCTCCCAACAGCTGTTCCAGTGGGTCCCCTCCCCCAACCTTCTCTGAGCCTTCGGGGTCCATGTGACCTGGCCATTTAGCCCATGGTGTGCAAAAAAGTGCCGCTCAGAGGTAAAACAACCCAACCCAACGAAATGTGAAAAATTTATATTACAGAGATTTGTTTTTTGAAAAGTGGAAAAAATGCAATGGAAAAATGGGATACAATTAGCGAAATGTGTGGCAGGAAAGAAAACCTAAACGTTTTACCGCAGCAGTTTTGAGATTAAAATGGTATTTTTACATTAAAAAATAACCCAGTGGATTTTGTTAATAAATTTAAGGATTACTTTTAAAATGTTACAACATCTATTATATTGAAGGAATCATGTTAGAAACATCAACATAATGAAATTTTGTGTTATGCTAGTAGCAAAATTGCTGAAATAATAGGAAATCGCAGATATGCACATATTGGTGATATGTCGAATAAATATAGAGGAAAAATTATCATTAGCCGGGTGGGATCTGAACCCACAATCTCCTGATATCATGTCAGGTGCTCTGATCACTGAGTTATCAGCAGTCGAATAATCATCCTCTATTAGGAATGCATGCCTTCCAGGAACTGTAAGGAAATGGCCCTCTGTCCTCTCGCCATATATTTTACGCCGTCAGCACCCAGATAGAAACAGGATTCATCTCTAAATACAACAGTGTTTCATTTGTGACCCCAGTTCGCACGACTTCAGTACCAAGTCAAACGAGTGTTGCGATGGTTTGCAGTCAATGGCAGTCGACATAACGGTTGCCTAGAGCACAGGTGTGCCTCATGCAACGTTCGGTTTACCGTTTGGGTCGTTATGGGGACGTCCATGACTGCTGACACAGCCCCTCGAATATCGCCTGTAGTGCTCTGTGGTGACGAACGAGCATATCAAACAATGCGCCTATCAAGCCCTGCTGGCGTCTGTCGGACAGCATCACTCCCTCTGCGACGCACGCTAGAACCTTCATTTCGCCACTGTTGCCAACAGCGTTCAACAGTTCGTGCATCCTGATGAACATGGGCAGCGACACGACGTGTAGTCCATCCATCTTCACATAGGCCTGTAATTCTTCCTCTCTCAAACGCATCCAAATGGCGATAAACCTGCCGACAACGTGTACCAGGCATTTTCAGCCTTCACTGAATAATTTTCAAGTGTAACCACCTAATCTCCACCATTCGCATGACTTCCTTCTTCTTTCGCTTCTTTCATTCGCTTCTTCTTTTATGCATAAACACAATACCATCCCTGTTCCTTCTTGCACCTTTTATCTCTTTAGCCAAACACGTCATTGGCTCCGGATTATCATCATTTGCACATCTCACCTGCGCACACTCACCCTTCTATTTGCATGTTTGTACGAATGTCCTCCCGGTGGGGCACTTTCAATGTCGAGCAGTGTATATATAAAAAAAATTGCTTAATGTAAAATTAAATGATAAAATTGTTGCATTTGCAGATGACACTGCAATAATTTATTCAGGACATGAGTTAGAGATTCTAAATAACATAAAAAATGACATAATTTGTATTTAGAACTGGTTTAGGGTAAATATATTATATTTAAATATTAGGAAAGGGATATATATATATATTTCAGATTAAGAGAGAATCTGAAAGATATTTCTAAAGATATAATTGTCTTCCGTTCTCAAAGCTCTATGAAGTATAATTGTTCTTGTGCAAAAACTGAGGGAGTAGAAAATTGTAAATATTTAGGAGGTTACAGAGATAGAAAAATGTCTTAAACGATTCAGATAAATAACGTTTTAAAGACAATTAATTCTATTATATTTTATATTTATTATATACGAAATTTTTTAGATGTATCTGTTTTGAAAATATATTCTACTTTTAATGGGTCAAATCGTATCTATTTAATGGATTATTATCATGATTGTCTAAAATTCAACCAATTCATCATGTGCAGAATCATATTATTACATAAATGAAGAAACAGGATAGTTTAATTGAGGCTTATTCTAAACTAGGTATGTTAGAAGTTAGAGATCTGTATGTCTTCCATATCTTGAAACATTAATAAAAGAAAAACATTGGAATATATATCTCATTACGATATATAAGAAAAATACGCGCTTTCCAGGTAACAGGTAATATTATATTCTTCCACACAAGTTGTGTGTTAATGGCATTTCAAATTATTTCTTTCCTGTGAAACTTTAACCAGAAAGGCAATTTATATAAAAACTTTACGATTTTCAAAAAATTTCTCAGTGTTTTTATCGATATTTCCTGAAAAAAACTCCGTTTGCTTATATGATATATCTGAGCATATTTTCCTTTCCTAAAAGGTTTCACACAAAACTCCATAATCTGTTTAAGATATCATTACTGAAAATAAAACTTCGATTTTTTTCTTCTCTAATTTATCAGCTCGAGATCACAGGCTTTCTATTCGTCAATTGTTTCGTCATGCAGTCGATAGTTTTTAGATGGGGGGAGGGAGAAGGGGATGTTTTTTTCTATTCCATCCCAATGAGCATTTCTCGTATCTCCATTCCATTCCTTTGCATCTCACTCCTAAGGACGAAGGAAGAAAGATTGCTTAAGCCAGATCACCCTGAAGTGTCGGACAACGAGGGATTGATTGGATTTACTGGAAGGAATTACCAGATTCTCGTTATACGAGAGCATCTCTCAGATCAGGACCAGTCATCACAAGATGCGGCAACGAGACATCTAAGAAGTAGGAAGAGGAGAGGATTGCTTCTCCTCTTCTCGACACACGCGAGAACGTCGGAGGCAAAAAAAACAAATGATAGAATAGATTAACTTTCTAATTGGATTTCCTTTCTTGGTTTTCTTTTCTGGATACCTTTAGAAGATAACTTTTCTCTCGGCTCACACAATACGCAAAGAAAATTGTATTTATTTTCTTATTTAGTGTGAAGAAGACTTTGGTCGGTTTGCAGGGAGGGGGAAATAAATGCGCAGCAGAAAAAGGAAGAGTGGAGTTTTTCATCTTTCTCGTGGAAAGAGAATTGTAAAAGAAAAATCCTTTCTTGGAAATATATATTTTAACGTTTGAATTAACAAAAAGAAATACCAATGAAAGGTTTTAAAGTAAAAATCTATAATGCTTTTGTGTTACGGCTGAATGAATTTTTGCATACCATGACCAGTTCAATAGGACCACAATAATCCAGAATAGGTTAGGGAGGGCATCCACTGGACATGCTTTAAAAGATAGGTGTAATTAAATGAGTATATAGAAAAATTGTGCATTGGCCGGGTGAAATCCGAACTCGCGACCTTCTGATAACATGGGTTCCTGGGGTTCGGATCCCACCGAGCAAATGACAATTTTTTTCTCTATACTCATTTAGTGTATATATAGCCTACAGGTGCTTACCTGTGATTGCTTATTATTCAAAACAAATGGAAACCTCTTGTCAAAGCTTTCCAGTGTGGGCTTCAACATGAACCATGGCTAAACGATATGTTTGAAGGACGGCGGAGGCATTTCTAAACCCATCGATGTCTCTTTGTCAAGGATGGAAGAAAGAGAGCAAGGAGAGAAAATCTTGACTCAGGTGCAGTAAAGATTCGAACCTATGATCATCGGGTTAACGAGCATGGCGCAGTACCGAATGAATCAGCCCATTCTAAATCAATATTTCATATGGAAGTTTTTGTAATAAGTTATTTTGCATTTTCAATTTACTCTGCGCATGGGTTTCATCTGATGGATTGCATAGGAATATGATCGATTATGAATAATTAACAGCAAATGGGCTAATTCGGTTAGGAATACCAGATCATATTGGGGAGCCGATATTGGGTCTGACCATTACCAGGACAAAAGTGTCTTACAACTGAATCTTAAGAAATGTGAGAATCACTTTTAACATTGAGGCGCTGAAAGATCCAAAAATAACCAAAGCATACCATGATAGGATAATCAGTCATTGCAACAATCGTGGTTTGCTTACTGCTGAAGTTGAGAAATACTGGGATCACTTTAAACTGGGTTTTCTTGGAACCAACCTTTTTTGGGGGGGTAAAAGGGAAGAGAGGTAGCAAAGTTATTTGAGTGATAAGGCTATGAAACTTATTTTTGAAAAAAAAAAAGGAATTGCAGGAATAATTTGAATCAACACCCGACTAGTCCTAACAGACAGCATTACAGAGAGCTTAATAAACGTGTAAATGATCAGTTAGCTGCTGATAAGAATCTTTGGCTTGATAGCTTGGCTGGTAATGCAGAGGAAGCAGCTAAATAGCAGGGAATTGTACTTGTAGTTAATGTTATGTGTGTAAAAAACGGACAGATATACAGGAATTGAAGAATAAACAAGGTAAGGTTATAGCAGGTGAGGATTCTGTCATGGCTAGGTGGGCTGAGCATTTCAGTGATGTTCTAAACAATGTGGTTAATTTACTCCCATTGTTTGTAATGAGGATAGCTGCACTGGTGGCTTTAATATTGGTCCTATATCCGAGACCTCGGGGTCTTTGTGAATTGTACATTGTGTATACAAAAGTGCCGCTGAGAGGTAAAATGACCCAAATCCTCATCCTAATTTTATTGTCATACCTGCTACAAAAATGATTCTTTTCTGAAATAATTTTTTCATTGACTTAACAACGGTTTTTGCGTTTTTAGTTTATTTTTGTACGTTGTTTACACCTTAGGTATCTTTATATTTGCAAACATTTCAACTTCAAAATTACTTTTGAAGCTTTTTTTTTCCTTTTTTTGTTTTCACATTGGAGTAAAAAAAATACTACACCTATCTTTATTTAAATTCTAGTTACTTTGCATTCTATTTAATCAAATTGTTTAAAATGATTTTAGGGGGTGGACTCGCCGAATGATGCGATTTCAGCCGGTAGTTCAGCGGTCAGAGCACTTGACAGGATATCAGGTCATAGGTTCGGATCCCGCTCCGTTCAAAACAATTTTTTCCCTATTAACAGATGTTAATGGCTTAAATATACTGTTAGATCGCTGTGATGTAATAATAAATTGCATAAAGTTTCTAAAACTCACCTTTTATTCTTCTTATACTATATATATACTGGTTATTTTCTTTTATTTTTCATCTTTTTTAACTTTATGTTTTCAAATAGTTTTATGCGATTTTTTTCTTTTCAAGGGAAATTGTTTTTGTTTCCGTCTGAAGCTCGTCAGACTCACCTTGATTGATCGGATTTTGTAGGCGCATATCCAAACAATATATGCGATGCATCGACGACGAATAACGAGTTTGGTAGAAATAGATCAATAAGGAAACTTCGAAAAAAAGAAGAAGGAATCAGCGAATAACGGAGGGTGGCTACTACACCTTGTAAATCTTTTAAATTTGTAACATGTGGCACTATACTTCATTTTTAGATCTTTAAAAAAAACTGATGTTTTCGTTTTGTCCAGCCGCCTGTTCAATCATTCACATTCAACATTTTTTGTTTTAAAGATAAATAAAAAAATATTTTTGAATTGGTTAAGTACGCCACTCTACCTCCCTACTTACCTATAGAATTATTCAGCAGACATGGATACTGAAGTCAAAAATGGTAGTATTTAGTTTTCTGCATGTCTATCCTGTGTTGCTACTGCGCTTCGTTACCGTATAGACCAATTCTAATAAAGTCCACGTTGACATTGTCCACCTCATCGCTTTCTAAGTCTCCCCTTTTCTGAGGATTTTAATCACACTCTTCATAACTCTATTCGCTAAGATCTGCATGAGAGGAACATGGCCAAACCAAAACTGCCTGTCAATGCTACTTGGCTTAGCTTGAAGACGAGCTGTGCACTATTCCTCTCTGATGATGCACAGGATCTGTCAGGCATAGCATCTAAAGTCCGGCCCCGTCTCCTTCAGGGTGCAGGTCTTTAGTACCTTTAAGGAAGATATCCTTTTCCATGAAAGGGAACAGAAAAGGAGGGACTGCCAGATCAATTTGCACTTCTGGGGCCAAATTTGTCTCTCTTTTTTCAGTCCAGATGAGGAATAGTCAACTTCACATGGTCTCAATGCTGAGCATACAAACTGACCTGAGTGTCTACTGAGTATGATTTTGGATAGATATTGACGAAATATTAAATTTCGCATTTTCTTATTTTTCCCTATACTTTAATAGCTCCCTCTAACTCTCGGGAAATTTGATGAATACCAAAACGTTAACCGAATATCACAAACGAATTATTTGTACCAAAAATTTAAGATTTTGATGGCGAAGTATGACGGTTAAAGAGAATTGACTTAAAGCAAAAATGTTCTCCTTTAACCCAAAACTGTGGGAAAATTCAATTTTTCGTTTAAGGAGGTAAATTATAAATTATTTTTATGTTATAGAAGTACAAATAAAATATTACTGTATCCCAGTCGATCATCCATTAGTTCGAATTTTCATTAACATTGAAGTTACAGTACTGTGCGAATTAGTTGGGACAATCGAAGCCTGGAGAACCTCTTCGATCCGGCCACATCCAGCAATCCCCCAAACACCCATCCAAGGTCATGTTTTTGGAATGTTTCACAGCTTCCGCGCCACAGACGCTTCACCCGATTGAAGGAATGATGGACAGCAAAAAGTACATAGCCGTTCTGGAGGCGAAAATGGTCCCAACACTGCAGAAGCTGTTTCCTAACGGCGATGGGGTATTTCAACAGGATCTGGCTCCATGCCACATTTCTAAGCTTGCTAAAAACTTCTTTACCCAGCAACATTTGAAAGTATTGGAGTGGCCAGGAAATTCACCCGATCTAAAACTAATTGAAAATTTGTGGGCCATTATTAAAGCGCGCATATCTAAGACGGATTGCACGACGGAAACCAAAATGATAGAAAGTGTCATGAAAGTGTGTAGAAAGTGTCATGAAAGTGTGGTACCACGACCCTGAAGTGAAGGAGATGTATGGAAAGCTAGTGGCATCAGTGGTTGAGATTATTAAACAAATAAATATTTTAGTTGTGTCTTTGTTACTGCATTTTCCTATTGTCCCAAATAATTTGCACAGTACTGTATCTTTGATAGCAAGCATCCTACATTCTTCCGAGGTGATATGTTATTTTTCTAGTTTAATTTTTGCTGGATCATATCAATAACATACGGTGTCAGCCCACCTCTTTCCGAGTCCTTTAGACACACTGTTCATAACCTTATCCTCTAATCCAGTGGTTCTCAACCTTTTATGCTTCACGTACCCCCTAGAAATGTGTATGTAACTGGCGTACCCCTTATATAGATAGTTACAACTATAGTTATTGTATAATAATACCAACTTAGCGACTTTGTTACTAGATCTAGCGACCTTTGAGCTCTCACAGCGTACCCCAAAAAATGTTTCCGCGTTCCTCACATTGGGAACCCCTGCTTTAATCTATAATTATCCATATGGACAACATGGCCTAACCAACGGTCTCTCTCTGCACAATATGCTGCTCAAAGGATGTCGCAGGCTCCTTTGCCTAACCACATCATTACTTATAAAGTTCAACTACTTAATGCCCAAGATACTGCGTAAGCATCTAAAATCAAAAGCATCAAGTTTTATGTTATCTTGTTACAAAGGATCCACGCTTCCCTACCATAGGTAACTCTAGAGAGAACCGAACTATTATACAATCTAATTTTAGTCTTTAAGTATATATGCAAATTTCTCCACATCCTCCATAGATTATTCAAAGCCCCGCAGCAATCCCTATTCGTCTATTAATCTGATGCCGCACAACACCAGTATCTGTTACATAGCCCCCAAGATAATTAAACTGTAACACCTGCTCAAGAGGCGGACTATTCAGATTAACTGAACCGCGGACTGCCTGACCAATTATCATCACTTTAGTTTTCTCCCTGTTTATCACCAAACCTACTCTACTAACAGTCTCATCAACAGCTCGAATGAAAGAGTTCATCTCATCAACATTATTTGCCTAAAGGGCCAAATCATCAGCTTAACATAAATCAGAAATGTTCAGATCTCTATACCATTTAAGCACAGAATCTTCCCCTTGCAGTGAATTTCGCATAACATAATCATTAACCAAAGTGAAGAGAAAAGGAGACAAAATGCACCCCTGTTGAACAACAGAAGCAATGCTAAACCAATTGCTACAAGCCTTACCAACTCTCACACACGACTCAGTGTTATTATAAAAGCTTTCATTACGTTAACTAACTTGTCTGCTATGCCATACGATCTCACGATCAACCACAAATAACGAACATCAACAGAGTCGAAAGGCTTTTTGAAATCTACAAACTACAAACCATAGGTTTCTTAAACTAAATACTACTCTAGAATCTACCTTAGTGAAAAAATCTGATCAATACTTCACCTACCACTTCTAAATCCACACTGTTCATCACGCAATTGTCCATTAACCAGATTCTTAATTCTATTAAGTACAATCATGCAAAGTACTTTACCTAGAACAGAAAGTAAACTGATACTCTTATAGTTATCACAAGAACTGCGATCGCCTTTTTTAAAAAAAAATAGGGATAATAATAGCTGTGGTAAAATCCTTAGGAATCATGCCTTTATCATAAAAGGTATTAAAAATTTCAGTCATACATGTGGTAAACGAAACATTTACAGCTCTAATCATTTCCTTAGAAATTTTATCTAATCCCTGGGATTTATGTAGTTTTAAGTGTAGAAATAGCCAAAATAACTTCAGACTGTGATATAGGGCCAACATTAAAGCCAATAATGTGTTTATCCTGATTACTACAATGGGAGTAGAAAAAACCACATTGCTTAGAACATCTCTGAAATATTCGTACCACCTAGCCATGACATAATCTTCACTTCCAATAACCTTATCCTGTTTATTCTTCAATCACTGTACACCTGTCTGTTTTCTACCACACAGAACATTAACTATCTAGTACAGTTCTCTGCTGTTACGATGTCTAGGTGCTTCCTCGGATTTCTCAGCTAAGCCATTGGAGAGTTAAACTGCATAATCTGTTTGGATCTCTGTAACCCACAGAGCTCCTTGAGAATGATGATGATGATGATTCTTATGCAGCCCATGTAGTGAAACTTGTGTGTACTTATGTATGCCGCGGTGTTTGTAATAAGTGTTAGTTATTCTCAAACCCATAAGTTGCTGTTACTGCTGCCAATACCAAGGGGACCTATCGCCCCTCCCCAAACGTCAGAGTCAGTACCAACTTTGGCATTGAAGTCACCTAGAACAAGGGTAATATCTCCTTTCTTGACAGAATTCAAAATATCCTCAAGTTGTCCGTAAAAACTATCTTTCTCATCCTCGTCGGCATCTCAATGGGGGGCATAACAACAGATAACATTGAAGTCTTTAATGATTGTCCGAAATTTAGCTGTAAGAAACCTCTCATTAATACACTCATATCCTAGAAGAGCATCGCTAGTGTGTCTGCTGAGAAGAAAATCTACATCTTGGGGATGCGTCTTCCCTCACTGAAAAGAGAAATTTAAAATTATTTTTAATAATCTGGTCTTTATCTGTCCAACTGGTCTCTTGCAAGCCAAGAATATCAAGGTTATAACGGTGGAATTCTTGTGTGAGGACATCAAGAAAATAATCTCTGTGCAGAGTCCTCATATCCCAACTACCTATGGAGAGAAAATGGTTAGTAAGATGTTTAAAGAAGCTATGTTTATTGAAAGAGGAAGTGAGACAATATCAAACAGCCAAAATAATCGCAGGCATGAGGTAAAGAGTAATGGATTTGCCTAAATTTCTGCTGATGATATCATGGACGTAGATATTTAAGAATCGCTGATTTTTAAAAGTTAATTTCCTTCTTCCTTTAATTACTCTTCTCATTGCGTGCAATAAAACATACTCTCTTATTTTACTCTTCTTTATTTTCGACTTAATTCGTTTCGTAGTTGTGCTTTTAAACATGTGGAACTTCAATTTGTTTTCAGTTTCTATTTTGACACCAATAGTGGCACCTACTAATCCGGAAATAGACGGACGAGAAAAAAA
This sequence comes from Ryuthela nishihirai, assembly GCA_038380435.1. Classification (NCBI taxonomy): domain Eukaryota; kingdom Metazoa; phylum Arthropoda; class Arachnida; order Araneae; family Heptathelidae; genus Ryuthela; species Ryuthela nishihirai. Next base: position 28,015,233 of record JAWZYU010000019.1, on the reverse strand, counting down.
AAAGGATCAAAATTCGAGAAAGCATATTTAATTGCTCAGCTGTTGTCGTCTTCTTACATTTTTCTCGATCATTACATCGAGGAAATGTTATTTTCAGACCGATATTTAGTCTCGTAACGCAAAGAACATTTGAAACAATGATTCGTTATTATTACAAGCCTAAAAAGACAGTGAATATTTCATGAGGAAAAATAATAATAATGCGAGTGATGCTCGTCTTCTTCTATCGTCAGAAGAGGGAGGAATGATGAAATTGCCATTAGGTTTGGAAAACATCTTAAGCTCAGGAGAATTTCTACCTTTAATATTTTTCGAAAGCGAGCAGAAGAATCCTGTGCAATTTTTAATGCCTCCCGGTAATTTAGTATTTCTTGTTAGCTGCATGAAGAAGGATTTAAAGCAAATAAAATGAGTTTATAAATAATTCGTAGACTTTCGAGATTAGTAAGAAGGCGAATGATAGGAGTAGAATACTTTGAATCATAATGTCGGAACTTGTGAATATATTTATACTCCCACTTCAACAAATGTATTTTAATGAGGATGAAACCCAGCTTTGGATGTTTCTGAGTATTGCTAAGAAAATTATTAAACATTGTTTACAGTTAGGATTTGTATACATATCACGGACTAAGTTATTGGCTCGCGTTTGGGGAAACTGGAGAAACTAGGAGACTGCGCAATTGACGCTCCGACATTTCTGACATCTCATAGGTCATGATGGGGCGATCACCTATTAATCAACTAATGATCATCGATCATTTGGGGGCGGGGGGTGGCTCAGTCGGTGGCGCGCCAGGCTCGTAATCTGTAGTTCCCAGGTTCGAGTCTCAGTTGGGTCAGCGTTGAGATTTATCTCCGCAAAATTCCCCGCCCTGCCCACGGTCAGTAGGGGACATCGATGGGCTTGGAAAAGCCGCCATCCGTCGGATGGGACGTTAAGCCGTGGCTCCGTGTGCGGGAGAGCCATACCCTGTGCACGTTAAAGAACACGCTGGATGTCCTTGACGGGAGGCTACCATCTGTCTCCCAACAGCTGTTCCAGTGGGTCCCCTCCCCCAACCTTCTCTGAGCCTTCGGGGTCCATGTGACCTGGCCATTTAGCCCATGGTGTGCAAAAAAGCGCCGCTCAGAGGTAAAACAACCCAACCCAACTCGTCGATCATTTGAGCATTATGGAAGAGTCGACTGCGCAGTCTCATAGTTTCTGCAGTTTCCACTCACGTTTACACCACTGTTGATACCGAAAATAAAATCGCTTTGAGTGGCAAGGTAATTTGAACACCCATTATTATATGCGGAAACAAAACTGAATTTTTAAACTCAAATATATGCAGAAGAGTGTCGCCAATCACTCTGTCCACCAAAGAACTGTGCATGAATTTTTCTTTCACCCAAGGAAAAGAATATAGGCTGTGGGCGAAACAACTGGAATCAACCAAAATCTGTAGGTCCAGTTCAAATTTTAAAAATTCGCATATATTTTGTATTACTGGTCCTTGTACTTATGAAGATTCATTATAGGATTCATTATCAGATTAGCGCTTATTGAGATTATTTTTTTCCATGGGCAAATTAAAGGAAGAAAGAATTCGATTAATTTCTTTCTGCTTGCGCGTGTAAAGCTTTGCTTTTACAAATGTGTAAATAAATATTTTAATTCAACGGATGAAACAGAAAAAGTGGAAACACGAGCGGAACACAAACGTTTTTGTGGAAAGGAAAGCTTTCTAAAGCCCGATAAAGGCTGAATAAATCTGCTAGTTATTTTATTTTTTTATACTGTTGCAAATTTAAAAGTGGGTGAGCACTGAGTGAATATAAATAAGTACATTTTACAATACAAATTACAATGCATTGCAAATTATTACAAAAATATGGATGAAATAACTTATAAACAAACTAAATACTATCGTACAGTCGGCCCAAAAAAATATAAGTAATAGCATAAAAACATAAAGTAATAACCTTTTTGTTGTTTTAAACAAACTAAATACTATCGTATGCAAAGAAGTAACCTTTTTGTACAGAACAGTAAAGTCCAGCTCTGTCTGTTCAATTAAATTATTGCCTCTTCACTTTGATTGCCATGTCTCTTGAATATCTTTACTTCAGGCGTAACGCAAACAATCCTTTTATGTCACTGGATTTTACACTAATACAACTAAATAACCACCCGCGCACTCACCATATGAAAATATATCTTTTTTTTTTAGTATCGTGCACTAAGGCTATTTTATGCCTCCTTTCAGATCTCCACACTTTAACATTGCAGTTCCATCATTCTTAATTTTTTAGATCTGTTCTATGTTCAAATTCGTTTGTTATATAAATCTCTCGCAGAAGCATAGATTGGATTGTTTTACCTCTGAGCGGCACTTTTTTGCACACCATGGGCTAAATGGCCAGGTCACATGGACCCCGAAGGCTCAGAGAAGGTTGGGGGAGGGGACCCACTGGAACAGCTGTTGGGAGACAGATGGTAGCCTCCCGTCAAGGCCATCCAGCGTGTTAACCTGCACAGGTATGGCTCTCCCGCACACGGGGCCACGGCTTAACGTCCCATCCGACGGACGGCGGCCTTTCCAAGCCTATCGGTGTCCCCTACTGACCGTGGGCAGGGAGGCGAATTTTGCGGAGATAAATCTCAACGCTGACCCAGCTGGGACTCGAACCTGGGAACTACAGATTACGAGCCTGGCCCGCTACCGACTGAGCCACCCCCGCCCCGAGAAGCATAGACAAGCGTTCATGTCACGTTTATCATAAAGTCACTGCAGCACGTTCATCTGTCGTAACAATGTATAGCATTGTCACAAGGTAAGCCGATTAATCCCAGCAGAAAGTCTTCAAAAAATCCATCTTTGGATATCATTTCTGAATAAATTTCAGCCTTCAAAATATCTGTAATTTTCCAATTTATGATAATTAACCAATGCAGTCCTTCAGACAAAAATGCTCTAAAATTGTGAAAAGATACAATTTCTGAGAATTGTTGTAAAAATGTTTGTTGCCCACAAAGGAAAATTTTCATCACAATATGTTAGAACCATTTTTTGAGAAAATGCCAGTTTTATAAAAGTGTTCTACATGTACTCGTAATTTTTTTAGAGCTCCAGTTGGTTTGTTTTCTAATTTGATTTGGCAGAATACTGTCACCCGCAACTTTTTCCTCTTCGAGGCATACGGTATGAACTTAAAATGTTCCGCATTTACTAAAATAATTATCTTATCTAGAACTGCATGTCAATAGCTTGATGATCTGACTTCGAAATTTAATGCCTTCAAACAAATATTTTGGAAAGAGTGGCCGAAAGAAGATTTTAGATTCGAACCAGGAACAATCTACAAGCTAGCAATACGCAGTTCCGTATTCTCTAACTGTAGTTGCGACGAGTAAGAGATTTCACATGATTGACCAAGACCCAATTTTTGTTTGAACAATAACAAAAATTTTGAATTTATTTAAATTCAACACTTAACAAAGTTCCACCACTGGCTTATAAAGGTGGATGATTTTACATTACAATTAATTGACAAAGTACTCACTCCACTCAGGTAAGCTTAAGTTCGAACAACATTCAAACAAAATAATGAAAATAAAACTTAAAAGTGAAAGTGACAACAAGCAGAGTAAGTTAAATTAAAATAACTTTACCATGCTGAAGTTTCTCCGGAACGAGAACTGTATTCTGTTAAGTTATTGTGATGTGCACACGGCGTAAATTTTCATGAAACACCCACTCCAGATTTCTCTGATCGTGGTTTTTCCCAAGCAAAGCAAATTTCTTTAAATTTCGCCTAACATACTTAGGTAAAAGTTTATCATCTCACTAATTTAAGAGATGTCTAATTTAACACTTTCCCTCCCTAAATCATGGTCTAAAAGTCAGTCCAGTGAATTTCACTAAAGTTGGACTTAGCAAAGATAGCAAAAGAAAGATAGAAAAAGACCAAACCCTGGTCTGTTAGTCTGATCAACCCACACCGAACTGTTCCTCCCGGGTCGAGCGTGACAATATCTTTCTGGCAACCCTGGGAACTCTCGACCAAAAAGGGCCAATCAGAACCGAGCCCTGGGCAAAACCCGACTCCATTTCCCTATTTCACAAGTGAGATGGAGCTCTGCTGCCAGCCAGCACTCGCATTCCTCTCGCAGGTCAATGTCTGCTTTTTGGGCGAGCTGAAATTGTTTCACAAGACACCTCTCGTCTCCGTACATTAGTCAAGTTTCCTCTCGGCAACCAATGTAAACAGATGAAACGGAACCCTGAATGTAATTCGCAACGGAGATGTTGCACCCATTAACCTCCGAAGACATCTCCAGACACAAAGTGGTTGCATCAGGATAGAAATGAAATACAGTATATAAAAAAATTAAAATCAATAAAATCAATAAAATCAATAGGTCTGCGACCTATCATTCCTCCCTTCTTAAAAACAAGCCAACACCCTGTGTGTCGTCACTTATTACATTCCGAAATGAAAATTTTGGAGTGGTACCAGGTTTTGAAATTTAGAATAATTCTCTCCATCACAACAATTTTCTGGTTTTCTTCAAAAAAAAACAACATAAAATTTTGTTGAACTGGTGCTTTCGATTAGAGAAGAATTCCCAGTTTCTTCACGTATCACACAATATTTTCTTCAACATTTAAACACCGGAAACAAAAGAAAAATGAAAAGCGTGAGTAGAATAATTCCATTCATATATATAAACACATAAAATTACTCTTAATATCTATTTGTTTCTGACAAAATATTCAATGCAAATGTTTAAAACATGGTAATTAACTCTATATATCAATATCCACTTATAAGCAGAACAATAGCTTATTTATGATAGATGGCAAGATAAATATTGATTACAAGATATAATATACTTTTAATTTTCACATCGTAAATATTCGTAATATAATATATAGGACAACTTAGATTTGTCTGATCTTACAAGCAGAAAAATCATCTCTCTTCAACTTAGAATAAACCTACATCAACCATCTTTCCTAGTTTCCATATTCTCAAATTATCATTAAATTTCAAACTAATACATCGTTAAAAGAAAACAAATCAGTGCACATCTTTCTTATGAGGATACAAATGTTCTGTCAAAAATTCTAAAATTTATGTGTTATGTTTACCCTGTTTCCCAAAAAAAATCTTTTAACTTTATAGCCAGAAAAGAAAAGTGGGGACGGAAAGATTCCACTTCCAGGACTACCATAGAATGATAGCGGGTCCTTCCGTCTTCCTCCCCTGTCCAGACTAGCATCCCATGTCAAAGGGTAAACACAGTTTGCTACACATCCGTCTGAACCCATGCAGTTTGGGCTTGCTACATGTATAGGGAGACGTCTCCAATCAAAAATGAGCTTGAACATCTGAAAGCGCAACTAGTGAGTGGATTCAAATCCTTACTCACCTTTATCATCCTCACACTCTTCTACCAGAGTTAATTGTCATCACCCCTTTCACCGTCACAGAGACCATTTGATATGGGCCATCGATGTGGTCGGACTTCCACAATCATCCGGCAAATTTATACTCACCCCCCTAAGTCGTGTTATTCCCATGTGTTGACTCCTCCAAGAAAGAAGATAAACAAAAATTAATTTCCTTAGAAAAAGTGAGCGAAAGAGTCCTCTTCTAAGCTACTATAAGGCATCATCACAGTCGAAACCTTATTTCTATTGGCACTGAGCCAAAAATTTGCTCCTAAACTTCACAGCTAATCGAGATGCAGGCAAAGTTCAATTCTTTCCGCACCCGTTACGTCATCTCTGTAGTTTCGTTCGTTACTCTCTCCTCAGCCACGGGGCTGCTGCAGAGTAATACGATATACCGCAAGTTTACTGACTGACCTGTGCTCTTATCTCGAAGTTGTATCTACGTTCTCTTCATAGACTAATAACATAAATTCAACTCTCCAATATAAATCACTGTCATACACTTTAAACAATTTCTTTAGTTAAATAAGTTATTTAACTTTGAAGACACACCACATCTCTGACATTCCTCCACTAACTCAAAACAAATGTTTACATAATTTCCAAAATGTTTAATCAATTTCTACTTAAATAAAATTCTACCCTTAGTTACAAGTTAATATATTCTTTGACAGTTCTGGCACTTCACCCATTTTTCTCCAGAGACCCTTTCTGTCTCCGTAGATAATTCTTGTTTGCTCGGCTCCTTGCACATCCACAAGAAAAGATTAGCCACAGTTTTTTCTCGCAGTTGAAGAAATAGAAGAAGGGAAATTCTGACTAGTTAGTCCAGATGCACCGGCGCGCTTGGCTCAAATGAACTAAGAGTCAGAATGGAAGATTTCACAAGTTGGAAAGAGCTTTTTTTTTAGAAGTGGAACCAAAACAATTAGAGAGAAAGTTCATAGTGAAAAGATATAGTCCTTTCTCTGGTTTTCTCTGAAGTTCTCTAATGCTCATTCAATCGATCTCATTCACGCCATAGCGGAACGATTCATTATATGTGCATTCTTCCAGGTTCCGATCACATTGTATATTTTCTTCTGAAGATGCCAATTCAATTTCTTCGGGTAATTTCTCTTCTGAAGCAAGCAGTATCATGGGTTGTGCACTAGAGGATTCTTCAAAGTCGGCTTCTTCGTGAACTTGTGAGTTCTCACTTTCTAACCAATCTTCGAAGCATTGTAGAGATTGAACTCTTCCGAAGGCATCCCTAGGTCGTAGATTATCGCCAGTTTAGATCCCTTATTTAACCACACTGTTTCGGAAGAAAGGTTTGCTACTCTAACACTCAATGTACCATCAGCGTTAAGAGTATTCACTGATCTAGCGACACAGAAATCTTTGAATCGATTCTGTTCATTGGGTTGAACTAGAACAATGTCTTCTTTGAAAAGGATATATGTCTTCAAGCTGGACAGAAATTATCCTTTCGGTTCTAGGAAAAATTCTTTCCTTTCTCTTATAATCCTAGCAAATTTTTCCTTTTTGGGTACAGTAGAAATAAAATTTACATGAGCACCTCCATCATTCATTTTCCTTTTGACTGTGTTCCCAGTTACTGTTAAAATTCCTCTTCCCACATCAAAGTTAAATCGGTGATACCTTAACAAATCTATCCCAAACAGAGTATTGTACTGTTTACTCATTTCCTGTCGTGTCACAAAAATCGGATACTTGAAAGATTTGCCAGAGAGTTCAAACTGGATTTCATAGCATCCTTCAATCGGCAAAGATTCACCTGTTATTCCGAATATTTTAACATCTGTTTGGATCCGTCTCACTGGCATTTTAGCACAAATTCTTTTAAATGTTCTCATATTCATGAGAGAAACCGACGCTCCCGTGTCAACAAGTATGCGAAGGGGAACATTCCCAGATGATCCTTTCACAATGGGAAGATGTGAATCATGTTTTGTTGCGATGAACCTAACTGCAGGGAAATTTATTATTCCTTTCTCTGGAGCCGATACGCCCTGCTTTGTTCGACTCCCTCTGCGTTTAAAGGATTAGAATTAGCGTTTGTGCACCTATCGATTTGATAGTTCATTTGTTGGTCTGGATCATTCCTTGCAATGCGAAATTTCCTCTCTCCTCTCGCATTTGGCACACAAAATCTGGGATTTTCTCTACTTTGTCCAAATACCGAAATTTGAGGAGGCACATTACGATTTCTGACTTCAGGAAATTTTGGGTTAATTCTTTTTGTACAATTCCTCGCAATATGCCCCTTTCCACGACAAGAAAAACAAACTGTCTGCGAGTTTGTCCATCTTGGAGTTTGTCGGGGAGAGTTTCTCCCAAAATTAACTCTCCTGCGAAAAACTTGAGGTTCACCTCTTTCTGACTGCATACTACAGAAAGTTTCTTTTACTTGTGTCTGGGGGATGTATGTATTATGATTTCTATATTCCCCAGGGGTAGTTTTCGAATCTACTGCATTAATTCCCATGTTCTGAATCTGTTCGGTCAAAAGTTGAAGTGTTTTATCCGTTTTATTACACTTGTACCTCAGTTCCTCCATAATTACGTATATTGACTCGGAATCATTTACATTTTTATTTCCCTGTATTGCATTTACTTCTCTCGTTTTGGACATTAACAAATTATTTTGTTGTTCCTGCACAGCAAAATCTAGAGCTTGATCAAAATTAAGGGGATTCCTGCTCAATACAGGTCGTTTGACTTTATCCGAAAGTCCCGCGACAAATTGACATAAAAGTGTTTGATCTCGAAGCGTTTTCACTTCCTGGGGTATATAGATAAACTGAGGAACCTAATTTTATCTGCTTATCTTTCGCTATCTTACTTCTTTGCAAATGTTGTTTTTTCAGACGCTTGTTCAAGATTTTCTTTCACAATTTCATATGCACGTTGCATCCTTCCCACAAATTGTTCCGAATAGTTTTGAACATCTGCATACGAAAATTGTGGTGGGGCTGTGAAAAGATCATGGGGTAGAGTGAGGTCTCTTCCGTACATCAAGAAATTTGGGGTTTCTCTTGTACTGGAATGAACTGCGGCACGATACGCCATCATGACAAAAGCAAGATGTTCATCCCAATCTCTCTGATTTTCAGACACCAGATGGGATAGAATCTGGAGAATTGTCGCATTGTGACGTTCAACCATTCCATTCGCCTGGGGGTGCATTGGTGTAGTCCTAAGCTTCGTGACTCCCAATTTCTGACAAATGTCACTCATCAACTTTGAAACGAAATTGGTACCAAGGTCAGTTAACAGTTTCTTTGGTGTACCATGACGACAAATGATTTGTTCAACGAATATCTTCGCTACGGTTGTGCTGGTTTGATCTTTCATTGCAAACAGTTCTGGATATTTGGTGAAATAGTCACAAACTACCAGGATATATTTATTCCCTGACTCTGTCATTGGCAATGGTGGGCTGGATGAGGTTTGCCTTCTGCGAAGATCTAAAGCCTCTTCTTTCCAGACATGAAGGACATGTATCGATGTACTTTCGAATGTCAGAATACATATTTGTCCAAAAATAATTTCTTCTAACTCTTTCCAGTGATTTTTCAAATCCTAAATGTCCTGAGCTCAAACTGTCATGACAGGATTTTAAGACTTCTCTCCTGAGACTGTGCGGAACAACAAGCTGTTCAAGAACTTGTGTTCTCGTCGATCTTTCTTGTGGCAAAGAAAAATGGTACAACAGTCCATCTCTCAAGAAGAATTTGTCCGAAACTTTTGACTGGGCTGTGTACTTTTCCTGTTCAATTTCATCAATTATTTCGCGAATGTTTCGATCATTTCTTTGGGCCAATTTTATCTGATTGATATCTAGGTCTGGGGAAGTTTCACCTCCCGTCTCTTCTATGGTAGCTATGTATCTGGATAATACATCTGCATTAACATTTTTAGCACCAGCCCTGTATATTACAGAAAAATCATATTCTGCCAGGGACAGGTTCCATCTTACAAGTCTCGAACTTGGGGTCTTCAGATTTATAAGCCATCTCAAGGGAGCATGGTCAGTAATAACTGTAAATTTTCGCCCAACAAGATACACTCGAAAGTGAGCGATCGAAGCAACGATTGCGAGAGCCTCTTTCTCAATTGTGGAGTAATTTGTTTCCGCAGAGTTTAACTTCCTACTGAAGTAAGCTACTGGTTGTCTCTCACCATCTTCCTGAATAGTTTGTTTTGCTGTGGTGAACTTATGAAGTCTCACCGAAAGAGGTTCCTTTGCATCGAATCTATCTATTACACACTTCTGAAAATTTCCCAATTGTGTTTCTTTCCTGAGCTCAGAAGACTCAGTTAAAAATTCCATCGCCTTTCCCCTGAATTTAGATTTTATAACGGTTAATGCGACCTGATTCGACCATCCTGCGATTTTCGACACTTCTGACACAGTTTCGAAAAATTGTTCAGCCGTCCCGCCAGGATCTGTGGCATTATAGACAGGAACCAAATTAATGAATCCGGCAATGTTCGCAAAAGAGTTTTGGGCACTGTTGTTTCCATTGTTCGCACTAGGGACTTCCTGGGTTTCTATATTAATCGTGGGAGGGTCTGATGTTTCGGTCGTGGTGGGTGACGAAGCTTGTGCCATTTTTTTTTTCAAAATTTTACACACTAAAACTTATTTTCTACTTTACAACTAAAATTTAGTACTTAATATGCTAAACTTTTCTTAAAATCTTTTTCTCAGCATTAACATGAGCTGGGAATAATTATATCTTAACTCTAATCAACTTATTCAGAATTGGAAACAAATTCAATACCCTTAATGCAAATTGATTGTTGTCACTTTCTAACAGAATTATCTTACTTTAATATACTCTTGATACACTTGATTTCTCGTAAATATTCCAATTTTTCGTCACAACAAAAGTTTGAGATTATTTATCAATTTAATAATCTGTGTACCTCTCTACTCAACCTGGTTCTGTTTAATAATCGTTTATCTCCACTCAACCTGGTCCTGTCGCAAGGACGCCAGTTTGTCACCCGCAACTTTTTCCTCTTCGAGGCATACGGTATGAACTTAAAATGTTCCGCATTTACTAAAATAATTATCTTATCTAGAACTGCATGTCAATAGCTTGATGATCTGACTTCGAAATTTAATGCCTTCAAACAAATATTTTTGAAAGAGTGGCCGAAAGAAGATTTTAGATTCGAACCAGGAACAATCTACAAGCTAGCAATACGCAGTTCCGTATTCTCTAACTGTAGTTGCGACGAGTAAGAGATTTCACATGATTGACCAAGACCCAATTTTTGTTTGAACAATAACAAAAATTTTGAATTTATTTAAATTCAACACTTAACAAAGTTCCACCACTGGCTTATAAAGGTGGATGATTTTACATTACAATTAATTGACAAAGTACTCACTCCACTCAGGTAAGCTTAAGTTCGAACAACATTCAAACAAAATAATGAAAATAAAACTTAAAAGTGAAAGTGACAACAAGCAGAGTAAGTTAAATTAAAATAACTTTACCATGCTGAAGTTTCTCCGGAACGAGAACTGTATTCTGTTAAGTTATTGTGATGTGCACACGGCGTAAATTTTCATGAAACACCCACTCCAGATTTCTCTGATCGTGGTTTTTCCCAAGCAAAGCAAATTTCTTTAAATTTCGCCTAACATACTTAGGTAAAAGTTTATCATCTCACTAATTTAAGAGATGTCTAATTTAACACTTTCCCTCCCTAAATCATGGTCTAAAAGTCAGTCCAGTGAATTTCACTAAAGTTGGACTTAGCAAAGATAGCAAAAGAAAGATAGAAAAAGACCAAACCCTGGTCTGTTAGTCTGATCAACCCACACCGAACTGTTCCTCCCGGGTCGAGCGTGACAATATCTTTCTGGCAACCCTGGGAACTCTCGACCAAAAAGGGCCAATCAGAACCGAGCCCTGGGCAAAACCCGACTCCATTTCCCTATTTCACAAGTGAGATGGAGCTCTGCTGCCAGCCAGCACTCGCATTCCTCTCGCAGGTCAATGTCTGCTTTTTGGGCGAGCTGAAATTGTTTCACAAGACACCTCTCGTCTCCGTACATTAGTCAAGTTTCCTCTCGGCAACCAATGTAAACAGATGAAACGGAACCCTGAATGTAATTCGCAACGGAGATGTTGCACCCATTAACCTCCGAAGACATCTCCAGACACAAAGTGGTTGCATCAGGATAGAAATGAAATACAGTATATAAAAAAATTAAAATCAATAAAATCAATAAAATCAATAGGTCTGCGACCTATCAATACATTTTTTTCCCCAGAGTTGAGTTCGATTCCACCTAAAAATCCGAACTCACGTTTCCCAAAACTTAATCATTGTTATATGCGTGGGAAACAATTATTTCTTTCGCCACTATGTTCACATTCACACGGCACATTACACAGTTTGCCTAAATATAAAAAAACAGCGTAATAGCTAGCAACGTTTCGGCTCTTGAAGCTTCCACAGATAGATGTTATTACTAATTGAACAAACAGATTCTTGTAGAAATAATTTTGATGCAAAAATGGTTTACGCCATGAGTGGAAGTCGAACCCTCATTTCCCACCAACACTATCACAAAATCCAGAATATATCCAAAAGATATCTAAGACAACAAATGGATATCCATTGCTCATCTTGGATATTTTTTGGAGATTGTGGTTTTGTAGACAGTCGCACGTGTTACGTTATTCTTACCACTAAGCTATAAACGGCAATCCCATTCCTCAGATAATTGTAACTTTAAATCTTCCCGACCTTTTTGCTCGTGGCGCCATCTACGATTGGGAACGGCAACCTTTTCATTATTGCTTAGAGGTATATGTAAATTGGAAGTCACTCGCACAAACATTATTAATTGAATAATCAATCAATAGCAAATACACAGATTATCTGTTGACATGGAATTTAAGAAATAATTTTTCGGTAAAAATGAGTCTCGCCTTCAGTGGGATTCCCACCTATTCACGGCTTTAAATATTCACTTAATTAATAATAAATAGCGCGCTTGGCTACTGATCAAAGATACCTGGGTTCGAGCCCCGGGTAAGGCATCGATGTTTGTGTTATTTTTCTGCTGAGGTCCTGCCATCCTCACTGGGCTTCTACTTGCCCCCTCGAAGGGAACCACCTTGTCGTGGTGAGGGGGCTTGCGTGCCTTAGAGAAGTCGAGGGCTATGCCGACCAGAGTTACTCATGTCGGACAGGCTGAGATGGAAAGGCCAGATGAAGAGTTCCCAAGAACTGAGATGAAAGGAGTGGAGAGTATGGAGATAAGGAGGAGAGGAAAGGAATGACCCCACAGGGGAACACTAAGGTGTGTGGTGGTCGGTTGGCATGGCCAACGGAGTAATGACTTGAGCACAGCTGGAGGTGGGATGTTATAGAGGACAATGAGGATTGGAGAGATGAAAAGATACGAAGTGGAGAGAGTGAAATAAGGATGGAACAGTGCAGAAGGCAGCACTTTGTGATATGAGAAGTTTGGTTGAAAGGTATGGAAAGGAGGAGTGAGATTGGTTGATGTATTGGACGGAAAATTTGTAGGAAAATTTTAATTACTGCAGTCAAGGTTCTTAGAATGACTGCAGTAAAGGACTGAGGAGAAGGAAAGTGTGGATGGTGAACACACTACAAAGGGGTAAAGGCGTACAGACGCCTGTGGCTAAGAGAGAGCCAATATTACAGGTCTGTTATTAAAGGGGAGAGGTTGTCCGTGTCAATAGGCACAGGCTCCTCTCCAACCCGTTTTTATTCTTTTTCAGGTTCACTGATAACTTAATCATTCGGAGAGATTAGGTTGAGGTCGTTACATTAACACGGGGGAGGATGGGAGTCCTGGTCCTTTGGACAGGGGACTCCTGTCCTCCCCCATTTTTACTCCTCCGATTTCCCGTTTCCGGGTGGTGAGTAGGATGGACTCTCACTGGAACACGCACCTCAAGATATCCCTGGGGTGTGGGCCTACCTCCTAGTTCTACTCAAGGGAGAAGACTGGCCAAGATTGCTCAAATTGAGCAATTTATCTAATAGGGAAAAGGGTGGCCAGTAGTGAGGTTTGGATAGTGCCCAGATGGGCAGGCGGGGAGAACATATCATGGTCGCCACGCCCATGAGTGGCCCACCAGTTTACGTGGGTGGAGACCCGTAATGTGGAAAAGGGGATCCTGGCGGTTGAGGGACAGGCAAGCTGGTATCCCAATACACCGTCCTTGGCCTCTGCTTCAATGAAACGGGAGGTCCGAGCTGGCTCACTCGGATCAATCAGTTCGTGTCCTACCCCTTGACCGGGATGGGTCGGGGGCGGTTGCGGAGCCAATCAGGTGGAGGTGATTCTTGACGATAGGGGTTAGGTCCGGACCGGGGCCCGGACTAGTACCAGGCTTCGGCCCGGATCATGCTCTGGTCCGAGGGGAGACCCAAAGTCTCGGTATGGCCTGGGCGCAGCTCTGAGGTACCTCGATCGATGAATTTAACTCTGAGGCCTTCCCTTCGTAGGGCTCGGTAGTGAGCGGAGACCGCCTGGGCTGAACACCATAACCCAACATGAGATATAGACGAGCGACGACGGAATCAGGTGATTGTGACAAACGGACCGGGAAAAAAGACAGCAAGCCCAAGGAGGCTGCTGATCTTAATGTGGTTGTGGAGGAAGTCCCAGAGACTCCCCCTCCCACCACAAGTAGTTCTGTAGATGTAGATGGGCCTCCAAAGGAAGGAGAGAACCCAGGTAAAGGCGGGGATGAAGGGTGCCTAGACAAAGAGGCAGCCCCTGATACTCAGAAAGAGACCAGCGGTAACGAGACGGGCTCGGGAAGGCTGGCAAATGCAGCTGGCCTTCTGGAGGAACTCGTGGTGGAGTTGTTCCGCCACAGGGTGGATGCAGATCTAAGGAGCATGGTCATGGGTGCAGCACGTAAGCTGCACACCATAATTTGCGAGCAGGAGTTAGAACTCGTGACCATGAGTGGACATTTAAAAGAGCGAGCTACACGTCCACAGGAAGGTAAAGAAAGGCCACCAACTTATGCGAAGGCAGTTGGTGGTCAAGGAAAGGGAAAGGGAGGATCGGTGGTAGCTCAGAAGCCCATTCCCCCTGCGAGGAAAACCAGGCATACCCTGCTGATCTTTTCCAAGAACAAGGAAAAGACAGCACTGCAGGTGAGGGATAGCCTGAAAAACAGTATCAACCATTCAGACCTGAATCTGGGGGTTATGACCGTAAAGCCAATGAGGGCTAACGGCGTTATTGTGGAATGTAGCTCAGAGAGCGACATGGCGTGTCTTAAACAAGCAGTAGACAGCCATGAATCGCTCAAGGACACTCTTTAGGCTAAATCAGCCGTACGGCTAAAGCCCAAGTTAATGATCTGTAGTGTGGATAAGGATGTTCCCCGCAGGGCCCTCCAGAAGATCATCCGCAGCCAGAATAGACTAGGTGAAGAGGAGGTGGACATAAATCCACTCTTTTCGGTAAAAGCCCGAGTGGAAAACACTGTACACTGGGTGGTGGAGGCCACTAGTGCCTCGCATAGAAAGATTTTAGCAGTAGGTAAGCTAAATGTGGGATGGTCTCGATGTATAGTAAAGGATTATATCAGGGTTCTGTGGTGCTATAAGTGCTATGCATTTGGGCACAAGCAGACCGAATGTGAGTTAAAGACACAGCGGTGCTCACAGTGTGCGGGTAAGCACTCCTACAGAGAGTGCAAGAAACCCAAACCAAAGTGCAACGTTTGTAAAACGGCAAACAAGGAATACGGGGCCAAATATGATATTGGCCACAGTGCGATGGACACAAAGTGTCCGTCGTACTGCAGAGAGTTAAAGTTGTTACGCAGACGCACTGACTATAGGCAGTAGGCTGCCAGACGGACGTTGGGCGGGTCTCAAATTTCTCCAAATTAATCTAAACGGAGCAAGGGCCGCAATGGCCCAACTCAGTCAGGAGATAAAGGAAGAAGGAGTCGACATTGCTCTCGTGCAGGAACCTTACTGCAGGGCGAACGTCATTCGGGGGCTCCCTCTGACCAGCAGGCTATTTTGCATAAAAGGAGCTAAGCCAAAAGGTGGAGTTGTCGTTCTGAATCCCAAGGTGAATGCCATCCTGGCATATCACTCTGAAACTATTGTTGTAGTGGAGATTGGCTATGGGCGAATATTAGTACACGCCATCTCCGTCTACTGTCCTCCAAGCAACAACATTGAGGACTCGTTGACCGAGTTGCAAAACGTCCTGGCTAGGGTCAACTCTAAGACCTTAATAATAGGTAGGGACTTCAATGCGAAGCATCCCCTGTGGGGTTCAAACCGACAAGATGTCAGAGGAGATATGACTCTGGACTTTATCAAATCTGCTGAGCTAATGTTGCTAAATGATTGGGATTCTCCAGCAACTTTTGTCGGCCCAAGAGCTCACAGCTGGATCGACCTGACCCTAGTAATGCCGAGGCTGATCTCTGAGATCCACGATTGGTGCGTATGTGATAAGGTCAACAACAGCGACCACAACTATATAGTATTCCAGGTGGGTGGAAGAACATCTCCTCCACAATATGCAAAACGGTTTGCGGTGGGCAGGGCTCCCGAGTGGTGCAAACTCATATACTGTGTGTCACCGGAACTGGCGAAGATCGGCCAGCGTGTCAGAAATATAGGTGATTGTGACTCTCTAAATAACATCCTAGGTGAGTTAACAAGGTGTTTGTGTACTGGATGCGAGCCCACCTTCGGATACAGGGGACAACCCAGAGCAGGGTATAAGTCAATGCCCTGGTGGTCACCCGAGCTCAGTATTAAGATGAAACGAGTAAGAGCTCTCAGAAGGAGATTTCAGAGGTGCCACAATGGGGAAAGAAGTGCCAGAGAGGAACTGTACAGGAAGGAGCAGGCTATGTACAAGCTTGCAATACGTCAGGCACAGCTGACGTCCTGGCAGAAGTTCTGCAGTGATGTTTCCGCGCAGAATCCTTTTACATTGCAGTATAAACTAGATACGGGGAAGGATTTTAAAACTCTGGATATTGCTTATGTTCGCAAGGAAGACGGATCCAAGACCTCTTCTTTTGGCGAGACTATCCAGGTACTTATGGACAGTTTATTTCCCATTGACGACGGGAGTTCGGATGATGCAGAACATCGACTCCTAAGGGAAAATTGCAGGATTCCACCATATACGCCAGATGACGTTCCGTTTACGAAAGAGGAGGTGGGAGAGGTAATCAGTGATATGGCCTGGGGTAAAGCCCCAGGCAATGATGGTCTCACAGTGGAGATTGTTTCTCAGGTGTTTAATGAATACAAAGACCTGTTCACCCAGCTCTTCAACAAATGTTTGAACCTGGGAGCCTTCCCAACTGCCTGGAAACAGGCAGACCTGGTCCTGCTCAACAAGGCAGGGAGAGATCCGGCAGACGTAAGATCCTACAGACCAATATGTCTGCTGCCGGTGTTGGGAAAAGTGCTGGACAAACTCCTGACTAATCGGATGTATTTTCACTGCCATAAGAACGGGTACCTGAATCCGAAGCAATTCGGATTCAGGTACCCGTTCTTATGGCAGTTCTTATACCGTTCTTATGGCAGCTTCGGTTCAGAACAGACCAGTCCACCACTGCCGCTATCAAACAGGTGGTGGTCATTGTTCAGGTTAATAAAGTGCACAAGTTGCACACCTCTCTAATCACCTTGGACGTGATGGGCGCATTCAACAATGTCTGGTGGCCAGCAATTCTGGCAAAATTGAAAGATTGTTCCTGTCCAAGGAACATCTTTATTCTTGTGGCCAATTACATCAGCGGGAGGCTGGTCAAATATTCCCACGCTAGTGGGACAGCCTTAAGAAACTTGGAAAGAGGCTGTCCACAAGGGTCGTGCAGCGGACCGTTCCTCTGGAATTTAGTCGCTGATACTGCTCTGGAGTTGACCCTGCCCGAAAGAGTCTGGCTCCAGGCGTATGCGGATGATTTGCTGCTTGCCATAACAGCATCCTCCAGAGCAAATCTGGAAGTTGCTGGCAATGCAGCAATTAAAATACTAGAAAGATGGTGTCTTCGCAATAAGCTAGGGTTCAGCGTTGCGAAAACAACATTGATGACAATTGCTAAGGAGGGTGTCCTCAAGAAGAGGTACCCTATCTTTAAACTAAATGGCGAAAATATCCGCCACATGACAACCTTAAAGTACTTAGGGATCACTCTGGATGAGAGGATGAGCTGGATCCCACACCTGCAGGACTTAAAAGCCAAATGCACCAATGTTATGTGCAAGCTGGGGCGAATGGCTCGCGTCTCATGGGGACTCAGAAGTGAGGTCCTCAAAGAAATTTATCTAAGGGGAACGGAGCGGATCCTAACCTATGGTGCGGGTGCCTGGTGGCGCCCGACGAACCACGCCATAATGTGTAGAAAGCTGCTCGCTGCCCAACGACCGGCTTTACTGCGAATCACCAGGGCTTATAGGACAACATCTTCGGATGCCCTTCTGGTGCTCGCAGGGATCCCTCCGCTATTTTTGACGGTCGGTAAAGAAGCGACCATATTCAGAGTCATGCAGGCTAAGGAGAAAGCAACATTCCTCGGAATCCAGTATGACCCTGAGGATTATGAGCAAAATACCGCTAAGTGGGAACTCCATCCCACAAGAAGACTACGTGTACCCTGGTCCATGGAGTTACCATCAGGAATTGGAATATTCCTGATGGTAACTCCATGGAATAATTGAGATATACACTGATGGTTCCAAGAGCGAGGATGGTGTGGGCCTAGACTTCACTGTCTTCAATCAAGGAGCCAAAGTGTATGATTATCAGAGGAAGGTATCTAATAATGGCTCAGCCTTCCAAGCAGAGTTGCTCGCTATCAGAGAGGCCCTCATCTGGGCCCTCAATGATGGCGGACACGACAATGTCATACGGCTGTATACAGACAGCCAGGCAGCTCTGCATGCACTTGAAAATGCAAACAACAGGCATCAGATAGTGAGGAAGATCAAGTGCATCCTGGGCAATCAGAGCATGCCCAGTGTTTCCTTCTCCTGGATTAAGGCGCACGTAGGTCATGAGGGAAATGAGCAGGCTGACCAACTGACCCGCTCTGCAGGAAACAACACTCAACCTGTGATAGCGGTAAAGACTTCAAAAACGACCCTGAAGTCTATAATTAGCCAAGGTACAATCAAGGAGTGGCAGAGGCTCTGGGATACGACTGAGAATGGTCTTCAAACAAAGACATTCTTGAAAAGGGTCAGTCTATCCCTCATGTCCTCTGACCACTATTTGACGCAGGTCCTAACAGGACATGGGAGTTTCCCCAAATACCTGGAGTGGTTTAACATCTCTGCCCACAGTTACTGCGGCTGTGGGGCTCCAGAAGCAGATGTCGAGCACTACATCCTCAGGTGTCCGATTACAGAAGGGTTCGCTAACGAACTCAGGGACTCCCAGGCGATCAATGAGGTAGCAAACGAATTGGTCTCAGTGTCCATTGAGAGTGCCCGTGTCAGGGCACACTTGAGGGACATAGGCTGGCTCGTCTGCCGGCTTCGGAACTCTCTCCTTTGAGGTCTGTGGCTGCTGTCTCTCTTTGACTTATCTTTCCACTTTCTTCCCGGGCTGCACTCAGCACCCCCTTTAACACCACCCGTACTCCAAGTCCCTACTGGCCTCCCCTGAGACAAACTTCATCTTCTACTTCCAGGCCTCTAGTTGCTATGCACGTGTAGTGTCGTGAGACGGAGCACGTGCTTTCCCCATGGAGAGTGGGTCTTTCGGGACACACTCCCAACCCCATATTAACCAGAGGTGGGCTTCTACTATGGTGTATAAACTGACAGGCTCCTGTCAGACCTCTGTGGCAAGCAGCTGCTTGAGGGGGTATTTATTATTTTATTTTAAGGTAATTGAATTTTTACAGACTATTCATGGGGCGGGGGTGGCTCAGTCGGTAGCGTGCCAGCTCGTAATCTGTAATTCCCAGGTTCGAGTCCCAGCTGGGTCAGCGTTGAGATTTATCTCTGCAAAAATTCCCCGCCCTGCCCACGGTCAGTAGGAGACACCGATGGGCTTGGAAAGGCCGCCGTCTGTCGGATGGGACGTTAAGCCGTGGCCCCGTGTGTGGGAGAGCCATACCCTGTGCACGTTAAAGAACACGCTGGATGGCCTTGACGGGAGGCTACCATCTGTCTCCCAACAGCTGTTCCAGTGGGTCCCCTCCCCCAACATTCTCTGAGCCTTCAGGGTCCATGTGATCTGGCCATTTAGCCCATGGTGTGCAAAAAAGTGCCGCTCAGAGGTAAAACAACACAACCCAACCCAGACTATTCATGAAAGACAAACGGAAGTTAATGCTCGGGGAGACTAAGAAGAAAGATATAATCTCGATTCAGGAAGGCTGACGTCACAAGACGCTTCCGACAATCAGCGAAATGCTTTGTGAAGTCAGGAAGCGAATTCGTCAAACGACAAAGCAGGGTGACTCTGGCGATGGCTCTGGCCTATCAAAATTTCCGATGGGCCGTAGCCATCGATCAAAAGAAAATTACATTTTGTTTCGAATTTATTGCATTATTATTTTCTTTTCCATGGGGGACTATGTGAGTCATTTATGTTAAATTTCTCTTGCCGAAATCTCACCCCAGTCCGAAACTGGCGAAAAAATAGCACTTAATTTCTTTTCTGCAAATGTGGATATCTTTTATGTATAGTAGATGTATGAAGCTACGAGTAATACATTATTTTAAAAATAGTCATGAGAAACTGGTTTCTAAAAACATAATACTTTTATTTTTGTTATAGGTGTACAGTCAGATCTCGATTTACGTAAATTTGATTAATGCGGTTGCTATATTTTCTTTTTTTTTTCCTATTTACGCGTTAATTTCATAAAAATTAAACCCTCTCAAATATCGTTCCCTCAATTATGATCAGACTATTTAAGTCATAGACAACCGCAATGTTATGACAGAACGAACTACTACGCCATCCTGGGACTAGAATCCATACCCCAGCAATGTCCCGGAACCAATGCTAACAATGCACTACATAGGCGCCGGTTTCTAGGAGTCACCACAGAGACGATCTTAAGAAAACCGAAAGTGTGAAACCTGAACTTCAACCCTAATACATCGACCAAACAGGTGCCAGTAGATAAAGAAGTATCTACACATCCAAGTGTCTTGTATTTCTGCCAGAAAATATTTTTTGGGTAAGAGGAAATTTTCGTAGGGAACAATAGTTAACTCATATTTATTTTTTGGCAAAGTATATAATTAGAATCATCCGACGACTGCGTGGTAGCCTGTTTGGCTACTGAACAACGGGACCTAGGGTAGAACCCCGGATAAGATATGGATGTTTCTTTTCTGTGTTGTCTGTCAACTGAGGTCTTGCCTTCCTCTCAGATCTCTTCTATGGCGTAATAAACTGACACTCTTTTCAGTCCTCTGTAGTAAGCAGCTGCTTGAAAGGTAAGTCATTTTATACAATTGCATAATACAAGACCAAAAAGCAAAAAAAGCACCAAATACACACAAAACTTTAACTCTTAACCTAAAACAAATTGTTTTGTCTCAGAATTAAAAGAATATGAAAGAGGTGAATCACAAAGCCCCCCCCCCCCCCCCTTGGCTACGTGCCTGATCTATAAACATTTATATTATTATATAGCGATGATATATATCTAGAAAAATATAATTAATGATCTTAGGTATACAGCTGTCCCTCGAAATACGCTCGTTCAAGAAAAATTACAATTACAAAATTAATAAGAAAACTGAATAATTCGAGCTACGTGGTCTTATTCGCTTATACAATGAATCAGTTTCACGGTCTGAACTTTCTATTCTTCAGGCTTAATTTATTCGTCCCTCGTCAGATTATGAGGAGCAGAACCAATCTCATCGGGGAGCAGGTTAGCCAGATTGTTGCGTACCACGCTCGTAATCTACAGTTCCCAGATTAGAGTCCCACCTGTGCTAGTGTCGAGATTTATCTCCGGAAAACCCCCCACCCTGCCCTCCATGAGAAAGGGGACACCGATGAGTTTGCAAAGTCCGCCTTTGGTCGGATGGGCTGTTAAAGCATGGTTCTATATGCGGGAGAGCCATACCCTGTGCAGGTTAAAGAACACACTTGATATCCTCGACGAGAAGCTTCCATCTGTCCCTGAGTCCTTGTGACCAAGCCATTTAGCCCATTTGTGCAAAAAAGTGCTGCTCAGAAGTGAAACTAAACAACCAATCTCATCAGGAGGAATCCAAATGTCAAGCCACTCAGGTACTCATAACATTTTGTTTACGTTTCCCAGTGTATTTTTCAATTATCATCTTATGTGTTTTGTACATACGTGTATGGATGTATAAACTAGAGGTAATGGACAAAAAATGTAAACATTCTCAGGTTAACTCAATGGAGAGTCAAATTCGAAGATCCGTAATTTCTATAGTTAGTATTTTATAGCAAATCAGGACTAAATGAATTAAAAGTTCACTCAAATCTCTCTAAATCTCGATTTTAAATAATATCCATTCGGTACTTAAAGAATTGTAGAAGTTTGAATATTGAATGCCAACAAAGTCAGTGTTGGGTTGTTTTTCCTCTGAGCGGCACTTTTTTTGCACACCATGGGCTGAATGGCCAGGTCACATGGACCCCGAAGGCTCAGGGTGGTTGGAGGAGGGGACCCACTCGAGCAGTTGTTGGGAGACAGATAGTAGTCTCCCGTCAAGGCCATCCAGCGTGGTGTTCTTTAACGTGCACAGAGTATGGCTCTCCCGCACACGGGGCCACGGCTTCACGTCCCCATCCGACGGACGGCGGTCTTTCCTAGCCCATCGGTGTCCCCTACTGACCTTGGGGAGGGTGGAGAATTTTACGGGGATAAATCCCTACGCTGACCCAGCTGGGACTCGAACCTGGGAACAACAGATTACGAGCCTGGCGAGCTACCAACTGAGCCACCCCGCCCCAAAAATCACCCACCGACCGCGCTACCGACTGAGCCACCCCTGGGAACAAAAGTCACGAGCCTGGAGCGCTACCGACTGATGCAAAACAGACAATTATTGAAAGAACTATTTGCAGAAAATTATAAAGCATGCACATATTAAATAGTTCGAAATAATACTTTTTTTAAAGTTTCAATTGACTTTTGAGGTTAATTTTTACGACTAACATCGTAATCGTTAGTTTGCTTATCTTGATTCTTGAGTCGAGCTGGTTTTAGATGCACTTGATAGTGTTACTCTGTGTTATGGTTTTTGAAATAAAACTTCATTATGGTGGTATTTAAGGTACAATTAACGGAATTTGAGGAAGTCCCCGTCCGCAAACTTCGTCATCCAGAAATAAGGGAGAATTGCGAAATTGCTTCTTTGCTTAATTATGATCTTAATGTTTTTAATAAGTTTAAGAGGCCTAAAATGATGGCTTCCTCTGAGGAAAGCTGTTCGTTTTAGGTCTCGTTTTAGGTCTTAGGTTCGTTAAAAATCGCATGATATATGCTATTTTTAGCTTGTGTTTTATGTTAGCCTCTAGGGGCCCACCCACGGGTGGTTTACTTATTATATGTTTTTACTTATGCCAACTGAGCTTATTCTCAGATGGAATAGTAATGAGTAAAGTTTTACCTGGAACATCGCATATACATGCACGATCTACGAGCAAAGTATTTTATCTATTACTAAGCCGTCGGGGCTCAATCTTATCTAAGTGGCTCTTACTAGATTCCTTTATATTCAAATATTTGAATTGCGGATAAATTAAGATTTTTCTCTGCAATCGGTTAGAAAAGGAACACTGTACGGTTCGGAAAAGCCGCCGACAATCGGGTGCAATGTAAAACATCGCCCTGTATTCAAGACAGCTATATCCTCTGCACTTTATAGAACATACTGCATGGCATGACGGGAGGCTTATATATGTCGCCTAACATCTGTCGAATGACGGTCTCTTGAAAACCGTTACAGTGACAGAGCGGTTAGCATGTTTGGCCGAGTAGCGCGCTGACGTGGGATCCGCATTCGAGCCTAGGTAAGGAATGAATATTTTTGTGTACAGTCGCTCAAAAAAATTTTCGAATACTATGGTTGATTACAGAATTCAGAAAAAATACCTGGCAACGATTTTTTTAGAAATTAGTAATCTGTACGTACACGAAGGTTGCCAGATCATTAATTTATAAAAAAATCGCTGACAGATATTTTTTCTGAATTCTGCAATCAACATAGCGTTCGGATAATTTTTTGAGCGACTGTACATCCTTTTTCTTTTAATTCACCCAAACATTTTTTTTTTTTTTGTTTTTGGAATACCGCTGTTTTAAGTCAGAAATTTCAAGAGGAATTGAAAACCTCTTGAACGTTTTTCCTTTCAATTTATGATCAGACCCGCAAAGCTACTAGATTATCTACAAGCTATAAACCTAGCAAACGACCTGCCACACGAGGACAGTTGCAATGTCACCAAGAACCAACGCGATACCTTATCTTATTCACGTCAGAGAGTGGCCACCTTAGAAAAACGAAAGCGTATAATCTGAATCCTCTCCCTCAACCTAACAGGTGCCAATAGATGAGGAAGACATCGACAATTTTTCTTACTTCGTCATCTGACCAAGGTTGTTGGGTTGTTTTACCTCTGAGCGGCACTTTTTTGCACACCATGGGCTAAATGGCCAGGTCACAAGGACCCCGAAGGCTCAGAGAAGGTTGGGGAGAGGGGACCCACCGGAACAGCTGTTGGGAGACAGATGGTAGCCTCCCGTCAAGGCCATCCAGTGTGTTCTTTAACGTGCACAGGGCATGTCTCTCCCGCACACGGGGCCACCGCTTAACGTCCCATCCGACGGACGGCGGCCTTTCCAAGTCCATCGGTGTCCCCTACTGACCGTGGGCAGGGCGGGGAATTTTGCGGAGATAAATCTCAACGCTGACCCAGCTGGGACTCGAACCTGGGAACTACAGATTACGAGCCTGGCGCGCTACCGACTGAGCCACCCCCGCCCCCTGACCAAGGTGGATGAACCCTTAACCCTCCAACTCCTACCTTTCTCCGAATCCCGCTACAACCAACAACAGCAAGTCATCAGACACAGTGCTCAGAGAGGGTTAGAAAATATTTTCACGAACATTTGTTACATTTTTATTGTAGATAGGCAGCGATGTGTTTAGTTACGTTGTATTCTTTCGATTTTAGCTTTACTATAATGTAAACCCCCTTTAGTATTAGGGCGGTTCAACACTTTGATCGCGATTCGTCTACTCTCTGCCAAGTCTAAAGCAATTCCTTGTCCCAATATTCAAATCAACTGACATTTAACAAATGAAAAACTGAGATAATCTGTAATTAACAATTGAAACACAACATTTATTACAAAGTTACTATTCTTGACATTTTACTCATACAACTCTTCCCACTTTTGGGATAATTTCCAAATAAACAACCCTTTTCAATCAAGGGTAACCTTTGTAGTGGCGGAGACTAAAATGTTTATGAGTCCATAAAAAAAGCGCGAGCTACTAGCTCTCAAAGGTCTTTACAGTCTATGGTCCCCGTTCGGGACAACGTGGCGTAGGCCAGTAGAAGAGCACTGATGTAGAAAATAACTCAGATTTAATTGTGAAAATGACCCCTACCTTCTTTCATGCAGTCGTTGCTGGATCATCGTCCCCCTAGGCCGCTTGGCCGGTGGTTGAGGCACTTTAGAGTTCCTTTTGCACTATCTGCAGAAGTTGACCATCGCCTTTGAGAGCTCAGACAAGAAGAAGGAAGAGAGGGCACAATCGCAAAAAGGTTCACCTCTATAAAAAGTTGCCCATCACCGCGACCTCTGTCGGAGGTCAGCGCGTTAACCGACGCGGCTGTCTCTCATCGGTCAGGGCGGACGAGGCAGGGAGGATGCACCTTCCCCGTGGCCTTTGATGCTGACCGCGACTATCAAGTCGCGAAATTTCAATGCCGAAAGCGAAAACTCGTCCTCTGCTGAAACCGGCGTCAGGGAATTTCGCAGAACTGGATGGCAGAACAAAAGTCTTTGTTCCGAGCATGGAAACCGAATATTCACGAACCTTTCGGCCCACCGTCGTGTCCACAGGATAAGATCTCTGTGGGCACGACAGTACTATAATGTCTTTATTATCGCATCAAATAAATATTGTATAGCAGAGCTGGATCAAGGGTAGGACGCAGATAACCGAGAGAAAAATTATTATACTTGTGCATATTTCTCGTATTTTTCAAGAAATTTCCTAGACTTCTAAAACGGAGGTGAAATGTTATAATGCAAAAGAAATCCAGTATCTTGCACCCCACTTTTTTACGGCTCGTTTGGATCACCTCCTCTTAATATTTTTCTAGATCCGGGCTCTGCTGTGAGAAATGAAACGAAAATGTACGTGTTGCAGGGGCTACTCGTCCATTATGTCACATGAGGAAACTGCCCACTAAAAATAATCAAAAAATAATAATAAACAAATTTCAAAATTAGCATTTCTTATTTAAAATATTTAAATCAACATAATGTCGTTTTCATATTCATTTTGTAACCATTATTTGCTGTGTTACGTAGACAATAACAACATTTACTTTACCAATCAGGGTTACATCGGCTGCTTTCATATTGTCAATACGAATTTTAACGTTATGCCCCCCTGTCTGGAATCGTAACATTATCGATTATAACAATGACACAAATGGGCATCGCTGAATACATTTTAGGACTGAACTTCGGGAGCCAGGTCACCATTTTGTAGTTGCCCGTGACACGTGATTGGCTGATTTTTCTAAAAGTCCAAACAATAGTTGAAGATCTCGTTACTTGAAAAAAATCATTTGTCTGTGGCAGTCTCAACGAGCCAAATTTTCCTCACAAGATGTGTTTGAACTCGGTTGCCAACTCTTTATTTTGCCAAGAGAGGATATTTGCATGTGAATAATTTAAGAACAACATTAGATATGAAAATATAAAATGTATTGAACATTTGGTCTGCAAGAGAATGCTAATAATGTATTTTAATATAGCGTCTTGCTAGCAGTTCCAGCTCAGTCGGCTAAATAAAAGTCTACTGAGGTCTTCGGTTCGATCCCAGTCATTTTAGGGTTTATTGCTGGAATTTTTTTTATTCAGTCTTATTTTTTTATGTTTCAAGTTATTTCCACATCACTTTTTCACAATTCGTTGTAAAATAAATTCGTATATGTAATACACATATATAATAAATTAATACTGTAGAAACCAAAATAGACAACTTTTCAAGTGATAATTTACGACGGTAATTCAGTTTAAAATAACGAATATAAATTTATAATCAGAACGGATTCCAAAAAATAATAAACCGACATATTACATAATTTTCAAGAAATAGTTTTTTAAATATCACTAGAACGGAAAAGAAAAATGCACACACATAAAAAAGTTTACAATGGAGAGACAAAAAATACTGAATTGAAGTAAAAAAGACAACACGTTTTCGAGTATTTTTTTTAAATGATGCGTTTTGAGAATAGCTGAATAAACAAATACTTATATATATATACACTGCTCGACTTTGAAAGTGTCCCACCCAAAAGGGCATGTCGTACAAATATGCAAATAGAAGGGTGGGTGTACGCAGTTGAGATATGCAAATGATGATAATCCGGAGCCAATGACGTGTGTGGTTCGACAGATGAAAGGGGCAAAAAGGAACAGGGATGGTATTGTGTTTATGCAGGTGGAAGTCGTGCGTACGGTTGAGATCAGATGGTTCCGCTTGCAAGTTGTTCAACGAATGCTGTTACACGCCGTCAGCAGGTTTATCTCTATTTGGATGCTTTTGACAGAGCAAGAATTATAGGCCTATGTGAAGCTGGATGGACAATATGTCGTGTCGCTTCCCGTGCTCATGGGGATGCATGGATGTTGGATGCTGTTGACAACAGTGGCGAAATGAAGGTTCTAGCGTGCGTCGCAGAGGGAGTGGGGCCGCTGACAGACGTCATGAATCCAAGAGGACTGATCCATCTTTTGTTCACGACCGGCACACCGCCCGTCAGCCATGCATAATGCTATGGGGTGCTATTGGATATGACAGCAGGTTACGTCTTGTCCATATCACGGGAACACTGACAGCTGCACGATACGTTAGCGAGGTTCTGCAGCCTGTGTTGTTACCGTTCTTGGGAGACATGCAGCAGCCCATTTTCCAGCATGACAACGCCTGAGTACACACTGCTAGGGTCTCCAGACAATGTTTGCAACTTGTTCAAGCATTGCCATGGCCAGCACGATCTTCAGATTTATCCGCAATAGAATATCTGTGGGACCACATTGGACGACGTGTGCAATCCTCTCACCGGCGGGTGCCGAATCTCGATGAATTTTGGGAGCAATTCAACGCTGCTTGGTGTGCAATTTCTCAGGACCATATCTGTCGACTTTATGGCTCCATGCCACGCCGTATTGCCGTTCACTGCGGTGCAACCACCTACTGAGGCAGTTTTATTGTTCTGCATTATCTCATTTTCTAACCGCTATAACTGGCTGCAAATTAAATTATGGTATGCCAATACGTATTGCTATGTGTGTGCTACATTTCACCCTTATCCCCTCACTCCTTCAGGGTGTGGCAATTTCAACATAGTGCAGTGTATATTGCGAAACGTCTTTTCAGTCCTATTCGTTCAATTTAATATGAGGCATCTCATCATTTTTTTCTACATTCGAGCTTGCCTTAGTAGTCAAAGTTTCCCACCAAAAGGTTTAGTCACGGGCCACCGCTGGTGCATTATCTTTCTGTTGAGGTAGCTCCTTTCTCACATATACCTTCTGTATGGTGTATTTAAACTGACAGACTACTGTCAGACCTTCTTCGTAAGAAACAGCTTGACTGGTAATTACTTTTGCCTAGTTCTTGAATCCCCGAAAATGTGATCTGGTCATTTACCTCATTGTGCATAGAAAACGTGCCGCTCCAAAGTAAAACAGCTCAAATAAATAAGTGAATATACCTATGATACCAAACTGTGCCTAAATTGATAATTTTATTTGCTACTTCTCATTCTGCCTTCTGTGAGAAAGGGAACTCAGTTGACTTAAAAAGACAGCCGTCCTCCGGATGGGACATTAAGCCATGGCTCAGGTGCAAGAGTCTTGACAATAGGCTTCCATCTGTCCCCAGTGCATTCTTTTTACAATCTTCTTTGTACCTTGGTTGTCCTTGTGAATGGCATGGATATATCCTTGTTTATCTGATTCTTAAAAAAAACTGATTCCCCTAAAAAAAATGTACCATATTGCCAGTGTATGAATATATTCACTAATCCGTGAAACTATATTTCACAAACTATATTTCACAAATCTATATTTAAACTATATTTCACAAATCCGTGAAATCCGGGTAACTATATTTCACAAATCCGTGAAAAAATTTATTTAATCGTTTTGTGTAAATATTATTATTTATATATTTTATATTATTATCATACTTTAAAATATATTAAATCATGGCCAAGATCTTACTAATCCAGAATACGCCATTGTTAAGCAAACCTAAGGTTAACCACAGAAAACTGTCCCGCTGCAGTTTCACTTTCCACAACATATGAGCCATCTAAAGGCACATATCTCTTTCATACAATAGAGCAATGATTGATGCAGATGAATATTTGTTTCAATGAACTTCTCTTACCTGAGAACAACGGGCAACTTCTCCCCTACAACAACGAGTCTCACGTGAAGCGCAATGCACACATCACGAACAATGGGGCCTTTCGATAAATCACGTAATAAGCTTATCACAATGCCTGACGTCAAAGGTGAGCCACGAAGTGCTTAACGTGATCCAGATGATTGGCTTAAGACGAACGGAATGAAACAATTCGTCTATTAATAAAAAATAAGAACTTGGCAGATAATGCCGCTTGTTGTATGCAACAAAGAGCTATGCGGATAATGGAGTTTATTATTATCCCAGATGTGTCAGCATAGGGAAAGTGTGTGATATGTATAAGGGCAAGTTCGTGAAAGACCGTACCTTGGTAATTAATGTGTAGTTCACTTTGCTAAGTGGATAGATGACTGTCTCGTGAGCCGGTAGGGCTTGCCTTTCATTCTTGGTCGCCCGAAATAACTCCCTTTAAATTATCAATATGATTGATTTGCAAAGAAGCGCATTCCCCTATAATGAGATAAATATCTATATCAAAAGGAATACAAGATTTAGAGAACGGGGGAGTCAGTAGTAGCGGCACTTTTTTGCACACAATGGGCTAAATGGCGAGGTCACATGGACCCTGAAAGGCTCAGAGAAGGTTGGGGGAGGGGACCCATTGGAACAGCTATTAGAAGATAGATGGTAGCCTCCCGTCAAGGCCATCCAGCGTGTTCTTTAACGTGCATAGGGTATGGTTCTCCCGCACACGGGGCCACGGCTTAACGTCCCATCCGACGGACGGCGGCCTTTCCAAGCCCATCGGTGTCCCCTACTGACCGTGGGCAGGGCGGAGAACCCATGAATGGAATAGTTCCTTATCGACAACAGTTGTGAATGAAGTAGTAAGTCGAAATTTATGAATGACATAGCAAGTTATCCATGAGAAATGTTATCAATGGGCATAGGTCTCGCGCCAAACGTTTGGCGGGGTTTAACTAATATTTGTCTATATCTGCTAAGCATATTTCGAAGGTTATGCTACATATTAACACTCTATACTATTAAAAGTAAACCATATGCTTTTAAAAGATCTCTAGAATAAAACTCTTCATTCTTTTTACGTTTTCATTTAAGCGTTCACCATTTTATTAGGGATCACCGGAAAGATTTTAAAACCAGTTCTGTTAATTGATCGCTAAGCTGTTGTTAAAATTATTTTACTTCGCCGAACCATTGCTAAAATACAAGTAGAAAAACTCGAAATAATAAATTTTATTTATTTATATAAGCTCTTGTCATAAATAAAAGAAGCAAAAATTATGAAACTTTAAATAAGTTTCATAATGCATGAAATGTAAATGCATTTTTCAAGAATTTTTTGAAGACTTGTAAAACAGAGGAGGGGAATGTTATACTGCATTGTAAATCCAGTCTCTTCCACCCCCACCTTTGTGCATTCTTTCCCCTCGATTTTTCTTTCTGGATCCGGGCCCACAAACTTATGTATGTAAATAGATACATAGGCTCCTTGTTTATCTGATTCTTAAAAAAACTGATTCCCCTAAAAAAAATGTACCGTATTGCCAGTGTATGAAACGCGTTTTATTTTTTCCTGTAAAACATTACCTGTCTACAATGGATGCATCTTATACAAAATTAGCAAAACAAGTAGAATGCATCTTGCAGAAATATGTGTAAAATATTCCATCATCTTTATTAATGTGAAACTGAAGCTTATTAATAATAAACCATTATAAGTATTAAATATTAAACTTGCTTTTAACTGAGATATCTCATTTTTCTTTTTTTTTTTCGTAAGGTTAACCCTGAGTCAAATTTAATTGAAGCATGTCACTCATTTAAGCTTGTTCGTTTGATTCTGAGAAGTTTCTTTTTTTCATTTGTCCTTGATGTGAAATGTGTTTCTTTTTTCATTTATGCTCGATGTGAAATGTATTTCAAATTTGTTTCTTTTTTCATTTATGCTCGATGTGAAATTTGTTTCTTTTTCAATTTATACTCGATGTGAAATGTGTTTCTTTTTAATTTTTGCTCAATGTGAAATTTGTTTCTTTTTCCATTTATACTCGATGTGAAATGTGTTTCTTTTTCATTTTTGCTCAATGTGAAATTTGTTTCTTTTTCCATTTATACTCGATGTGAAATGTGTTTCTTTTTCATTTATGCTCGATGTGAAATGTTTCTTTTTTCATTCATGCTCGATGTGAAATGTGTTTCTTTTTTCATTTATATTCGATGTGAAATGTGTCTCTTTTTTCATTTATGCTCGATGTGAAATGTTTTTTTTTTTTCATTTTTGCTCGTTATGAAAAAGGAACTATTCAAATTAAAAGGAAAATTCTTTTCTTGCCTGAAAATCGTTGTCCAAATTTTCTCTATCCTTGTCATAGCCAAAAAATGCGGTAATTGAAGAGAACCACTGTTAGCAAATTAAGGTGACTGCACTGAAATGCACTCAGCGGTAATGATATTCTGAAATAAAGAAAACATTGATTCAAATCATACATTCCAACAGTGATTTGAACAGAACCAGCATTTAATGAAAATCAAGGCAAAAACTTTTTCAAACGCGAAAAAAAAGTAATCGCACTTTGTTTACATCTCTAGGATAAATACTTAGGAGTAAACAGTTACTTACTAGTTTATCAGTGTATGTGTACCAACATTTAACATTCTTACGGTCAATCTCTTTCAAATAGCGCGTGAAGTTAATCTTTCCCTCAGGCTAGCTCCAAAAACCTTTCTGTCTTTTTTTTTACTAAGCTTTTAAAGACGATAGACTAAAAAGGTCTCCTCAAGCTTTCGGCCCAGAATGCTTCATGAAAAATGCATTCCTTCACTCACACCCACACAGAGATGACGAATTCTCTCCTTTTCTCCAAATCCTATAAACTTCAGCGGATAGTTGCCTTAGAAATGAGAGGTTCTTTATCACCTTACAATTGGAATCCTCCATTTAGCCACCGAGATCGGGGTTACGGGTAGCTCTTTCTTTCTGTGGTAAAGAGCTCAACATTACTTGACAAGAATAAAAGCGGGAAAAGATGCGGGAAGAAACAGGATCAGATCGCGGAAGAGATAGAAAAATGAGGGGTATCTCCCCAAGAAAACTTAATAACCTGAATGGAGAAGAAAAATAACAGTAAACCCCTAAAAAACTACGAGGGAAAAGCTAATACTTGAACCAGTGGATGCAACCCTTAATATAAGAGAGTAGAACTTACGCGCATGCACATTTTATGCCCTAATATTAGTCAGTTGACATTACTGTACTCAAAGTTAACAGCCTTTAGCATTTTAATTCTTGTCTTGGGCCTTAACAACCTTAGAAAGTTATCTTAGAAAGATAACTTTCTAAGTTGAAAGTTATCTTAGAAAGATAACTTTCTAAGTTGAGACTTATTGTGCGTACAAATCTGGTTCTGTTGGAATGTATGCTTTGAATCAATGTTTTCTTTATTTCAGAATATCATTACATCTGAGTGTATTTCAATGCAGTCACCTTGATTTATTAACAGTGGTTCTCTTCAATTACCGCATTCTTTGGTTATGAAAAGGATAGGGAAAATTTGAGTACCGATTTTCAGGCAAAAAAAATTGCTCTTAATTTGCAGTTTCTTTTTCATATCGAGCAAAAATGAAAAAAGAAACACACACATTTAACATCGAGCATAAATGAAAAAAGAAACACATTTCACCTCGAAAAAAAAAAGAAACACAAAACACATTTCAACTCAATGACCTTGTCACGCGCTAGTCTCACTCAAGCATTCATTCTTTTGTGTTGTGTCAGCTATGACGTTTTCCAAAAACGAACCTGTATTTATTGTTGAGACTTATTGTGCGTACAAATCATACAAATGTGTGAGAGTGGAGTTCGAGTTGAAGTTTCCTCAGTCTGCAGTTCCCAACAAGTCGACAATATCTCGTTTGATTGATATATTTCGTGACCTGGGTCGGTACAGGATCGAAAGAGTCCAGTCGGCCATCACTGTTAACTGCCGAAGTTCTTGATGATGTGTCTCAGCGTTTAACTCGCTCATCCAGAAAATCTCTTAGAAAGTTTTATTCACAGGTTGGACTGTCACCAGCTACCGTTTTCAGGGCTACTAAGAAGTTCAAATTTCCTGCCTACCGCATTGGTGTCGTTCATGAACTGAAAGAACCAGACCATGAAAAATGTTTCCGGTAATGTCGTTGGTTTCGTTCTTTTGTTGATGAAAATGGAATTCAAGTGTTGGACCGTGTTTATTTCAGTGACGAGGCTTGGTTTCTCTTGAATAGGTATATGAACAGTCAAAACAGTCGAATTTGGAGCAGTGAAAATCATCACACTTTTCACCAACGACCATTACACGCACAGAAAATTGGTGTTTGGTGTGCAATTTCCCGTCGTCGTGTGAGAGGGCCTTTATTTTTTGACTCAACTGTAACTGGTAAAGCTCATCCATATTTCAATTCGATGTGAATGAACGAGAGTGTTGGTTTCAACAAGATAGCGCGACCGCCCACACTGCAAATGACACAAAGGTCATGTTGCAGGAATTTTTTGGTGATCATTTGATTTCAAAAAAATTGTGGCCCCAAGATCTCCAGATCTTACTCCTCCAGATTTTTTCCTTTGGAGATATCTCAAATGTGTAGTGTTTCAAAACAATCCTCATACACTTGAAGACTAACATTGAAAGAGAGATTTTAAACATAAGAAAACAAACATTTAGAAAGGTGGCTGTAAATATTGTTACGACAGAAGAATCTGGCAACCGAAAGCAAAGTTTCAGCCAACGAATAAGAACGTTGGGAGAATTTGAGAACAGTGGAGCGTTAACGGTCGTTGTATTGTAACGGTCGAGGAGTTCGAAAATGGCCGGTGGGCTGTTCTGAGACAGTGCGCGTTAAGTATCAAGAAGTAACTTGATGTGTTGTGTATACGCGGAAGGATAAAAGTGGGATCTTTTATCGTTAAGTATCAAGAAGTAACTTGATGTGTTGTGTATACGCGGAAGTATAAAAGTGGGAACTTTTATGGCTAACTTCGAATGTCTACACGGACTGTCTTTTTGTTCGGCTAGTGTGTGAAAAGTTATTAGCACAGGACGAGAATTGGTTTACGAGTGAAGATCTTCGGGTGACCTGGTAAATCAAGTAAAAGGTAGTATTTAGTAAAATACACAGAGCTGATATTGTGTGCTCTACGCAGGAAGATTGATGACTTGTGCATGTTAATAGTTGATTTGTTAATAAGATACTTCATCCATATTTCCCTTGTAACAATTTACCTTGTATTGAATTTGGTTTTGAAATATAGCTTTTAATACTCACGCTCAGTGGCTATCCATTTTTGTGATCCGCAACATTTGGTGTCAGAAGTGGGGTTATTTATTGAATGCCGTTAACTAGAAGTATGGACGAATTAGTAAAGTTGATAAATAGCTTGAAAGTCGATATGGCTACGCAGATGACTGATATGAAAGATATGAAAGCCGATATGGCTACACAGATGAATGACATTAAAAGTCAAAATAATGAGTTGAGAACGCAAAATAATGAGTTGAGAACTGAGATAGTTTCTCAAAAAGATGATTTGAAAGCCGAAATGGCCGCACAAAATACTGAGATGAGAGCTGAAGTGGCTTCTCAAGTTGGTAAGTTTATTGATCACTTCAAGGATCATAAAACCGAACTCAATAGACAATGCAATAGTTTAAATGTTGAATTTGTCAGTGAAAAAGATGATCTTGATAGTGTTAAGTTAGATTGTAAACATGGAAAAGAAAAAGAGAAAGGCAACGCATATAAAAATGTGGATCTGCTACTGGAAATCAAGAATCGTAGAGATAGCGCAGATAATGCCTTTGACCACGCAACTACTGGTAATGCATGGCAGAGTGTCTATGTCGCTGGTGACATGTCTAGGAACTGTGAAGAACAATCACACAGATCAGAGAGCTGCGAGACTATACAGTACGCTTTGCACTTCAAAATACCTAGGTATACAAGTCTGGCACGATCTGAAGAGAGATCCACACGAAAGGTATTCTATTCCTCGCTCTCAGCAAAATGCGTCATGGACAATTATCGCAAAGGCAGAGTAACGAGTGGTAATGAAGGGGAACGAAACAGAGTTTACGTTTCGCAGAGTGGTCCGAGTAAAGAAGAGGCGTCCATTCATCATAGATACAAAGTGCCATTCGACTTTACCGCGGAAGTCGGAGAGATTTTTCCGAAGCATATAGCCACACTCGAATCGTTTATAGAAAGTGGGGATTTAAGGAAGAGGAATTCCGAAGGATGGCTTAGAAGCATAACAGGTGATGCTAGTAAAAGAGCTTCAGGCAGAGACAGTACTTCAAAGACTAACTTTCTGGATGAAACTAAGCCTCAGAGTTACGATCAGAGAGAAGTAAAGCCCTCAGACAATCTCAACGAAACCATGCTGAATTTCTTTTCTGAACAGTCAATGTGCAGATTTGGACATTATAACCATTTAGATTATAAGGATATAGAAAAGTTTTATCACGACTACAAGAGCTCTAAAGTGGACAATATCATGTTACAGAACTCGTCGCTGATCTCCAGAATGAACAATTTGGCAATCATGACTGATATTTCCCTGGCTAATTACAATGAGAGCTCCAAGAAAGTGAATTCGGAAGAAACAGCAAATATGACCTCCTCGGGTCATGTGTTTTGCTGGAGACCCGAGTGGCGCCATCGGATGGTAGATAAAAACAGCACAGGAGGTGTCGGCAACAAAGTGAGTCTTGTCTTGGCTCCTGCACTTGCTGCTTTAGGTCTCAAGGTCCCTATGATCTCCGGTCGTGCTCTCCAATTGACGGGAGATACTCTGGACAAATTGGAATCCATCCCTGGCTTCACAGTCGACTGCACTAAAGATAAAATCGAGCAGATGATGGAAGACGTCGGATGCTGCATCGTAGGACAGACAGAGGAGCTGGTGCCAACAGATAAGGAGATTTACCGCTGCAAGGATCTGACGGCTACCGTAGATAGCGTTCCTCTAAGGAGATGCTCAATTGTGTCCAAAAAGCTGGCTGAAGGAGTGTGCGCTTTGGTTTATGATGTTGAATTCGGAAAAGGAGCTATTGATCTCATCAGTACAGAAGATGTTGCTGTTGATTTAGTTAAGAAAATGGTTGCAGCATCACAAGCTCGTGGAATGAAGAGTTTGAGTTGTTCAGCTGTTATCAGCAACATGGATTCACCTCTTGAAAACTCTGTTGACAACTCTCTGGAAGTGATGGAAGCTGTTCAGTGTTTCCTTGGTGACGGATCCTTGGAACTGCAAGAGCTCGTCGAAGAGTTAGGAGGAGAACTTCTGCGTTTGGTGAACATTGTGGATAATAGGGTAGATGAAGCATCACATGTCCGCAAGGTTCTGCATAACGGCAATGCTTTGAACAAGTTTCGTAACATAATAGAACAAGGAGTATCTGAAGATGTTGCAAGCTGGCTATGTGAAGATAAAACAGAAAAAATATTGCTAGCAGCCCGACACATCACTGATTTCACTTATACAGGAGAAACAGGTAAGGTTGTCGGATTAGAAGCTGCAGTCCTAGCAAGAGTATGGAAGGAGGAGATGGACCGAAGCGCTAAAAGAATTATGGAGCTGATATAATTGTGAAGCACCTTGGGGATCAAATTGAATCAGGTGAAATATGGCTGAAGGTTCATCACGACAGTTCTGAATTAAGTGAAAGTCAACTGACAAAAGGGTCAGACTGGAGGATGAAACTCCTCCCTAGATTTTATGTCACTAATGACTTTCATTCCTTGTTACTGTTGATAGAAGTAAAAATCCAAAGAAGAAAACTTTCGACAAAGAAGAAAACTTTTTACAGGTTTTGCACGAAAACTCTTAGTCGATTCTTCTCCCTGCGGAGACATAAACGTGTTCACAAGGGCTATAGGCCTTACACGTATTATATTTGTGGACGAGGCTTCAGTCAGAAAAGAAATCTAAGTCATAATGAGATTCGCTTTCATTTTGACACAGACGTGGAATATCGCATTCGTCGACGTCCAGCTACAAAGAGCAAGGTGGTTCACGTGGATCGTTTGACCCCGTTTCATCGAAGAACTGAAGAAACTTTGGAATCCAGAATTGTTCGGGACGAACAAGACCTAGGAAGGGGGCAGTGTTACGACAGAAGAATCTGGCAACCGAAAGCAAAGTTTCAGCCAACGAATAAGAACGTTGGGAGAATTTGAGAACAGTGGAGCGTTAACGGTCGTTGTATTGTAACGGTCGAGGAGTTCGAAAATGGCCGGTGGGCTGTTCTGAGACAGTGCGCGTTAAGTATCAAGAAGTAACTTGATGTGTTGTGTATACGCGGAAGGATAAAAGTGGGATCTTTTATCGTTAAGTATCAAGAAGTAACTTGATGTGTTGTGTATACGCGGAAGTATAAAAGTGGGAACTTTTATGGCTAACTTCGAATGTCTACACGGACTGTCTTTTTGTTCGGCTAGTGTGTGAAAAGTTATTAGCACAGGACGAGAATTGGTTTACGAGTGAAGATCTTCGGGTGACCTGGTAAATCAAGTAAAAGGTAGTATTTAGTAAAATACACAGAGCTGATATTGTGTGCTCTACGCAGGAAGATTGATGACTTGTGCATGTTAATAGTTGATTTGTTAATAAGATACTTCATCCATATTTCCCTTGTAACAATTTACCTTGTATTGAATTTGGTTTTGAAATATAGCTTTTAATACTCACGCTCAGTGGCTATCCATTTTTGTGATCCGCAACAATATCATTAAACGGGCACGAACCTGCATCCAGGTTGCAGGAAATTACTTTCAACATCTGTTGTAAAGGTAGACATATGTCTAATCTGCATCTTTTGAAATTTGTGCCTTTTGTCAAGTTTAAATAGAAAAATACAATAGAGGGTTGAATCCTTTTTGAAACACCCTGTATATAAAGCATGTTTTTTCGAGGTTAGGTTGTTTTATCTCTGAGTGGTACTTTTTTGCACAAAACGAGCTAAATACCCAGGTCAAAAGGACCCTGAAAGGCTCAGAGAAGATTGGATTCGGTTGGTTGGGTTGTTTTACCTCTGAGCGGCACTTATTTGCACACCATGGGCTAAATGGCCAGGTCACATGGACCCCGAAGGCTCAGAGAAGGTTGGGGGAGGGGACCCACTGAAACAGCTGTTGGGAGACAGATGGTAGCCTCCCGTCAAGGCCATTCAGCGTGTTCTTTAACGTGCACAGGGTATGACTCTCCCGCACACGGGGCCACGGCTTAACGTCCCATCCGACGGACGGTGGCCTTTCCAAGCCCACCGGTATCCCCTACTGACCGTGGGCAGGGCGGGGAATTTTGCGGAGATAAATCTCAACTCTGACCCAGCTGGGACTCGAACCTGGGCACTACAGATTACGAGCCTGGTGCGCTACCGACTGAGCCACCCCCGCCCACAGAAGATTGGAGGGAATCCACTGGATAGTTGTTGGGAGACAGATCGTAGCCTCCCGTCAAGGCCATCCATCGTATTCTTTAACGTGCACAGGGTATGGCTCTCATGCACACTGCGCCACGTCTTAACATCCCATCCGAAAGAGGGCAGCCTTGTCCAAGCCCATCGGTGTCCCCTACTGACCGTGAGCAGTGTGTGGGAGTGTTGCGGAGATAAATCTCAACGTTGGCAGAAGGGGGGACTCGAACCAAGAATTGCAGATTACGAGCCTGGTACGCTACCGACTAAGCCACCCCTGCCCTTTTTTTCGAGAGTTTTGTTTCTTCGTTTTTTTATTATAATATCTGATATGAATAATGCAGAGCAATTCTACTCCCATCCCACTGCATTTCGATGTGGTCTCTGCAAAAATTAAGACACTTATGATATTGAAGGATTGGTCTCTTTTATTCCTTATCGGCAGAAGTTCTTGTTTTTTTTCTCTCATCGTGTGCACAATTTGTTAAACCCTAAGTCCTGAATAATGTTGACGACTGTTCCATACGATATATTCAAATCATGCTGCAATTCACTGCTCCTAATTATTCTGTTGTTGCGAATCACATTATCCACGATTGCGCTGTTGTCAGCAGTTTTTGCTGTTGTGACTCCCCGCCCTGCCCACGGTCAGTAGGAGACACCGATGGGACGTTAAGCCGTTGCCACGTATGCAGGGGAGACATACCCTGTGCACTTTAAAGAACACGCTGGATGGACGTGACGCGAGGCTACCATCTGTCTCCCAACAGCTGTACCAGTGGGTCCCCTCGCCCAACCTTCTCTGAGCCTTCGGGGTCCTTGTGACCTGACCATTTAGCCATTGTGTGCAAAAAAAAGTGCCGCTCAGAGGTAAAATAACCAACCAACAACTTGTTGTTGTAGGTGCAATGACAGAAGGATTGCGGTGAATGAAATGCAACAGGGATCGAACCTATCTCAAGGAATAATCGTCAAGATTTTAGAACCTAGTGTTTAACAAATAATGTGCATTTCAGGCGCCTCGAGCGAAACAGCAATAAAATGACTCTGAATGAAAAGAAGATGGATTTCTCTCACGGTAGAACAACTCGTAAAATAGAATCGCTTTATACAGAGGCGCGGTGACTCAATCGATAGCGCGACAGGCCAAGCAAACCACAGTTTCCAGGTTCGAGTTCCAAATGTTTCAGCGTTGAGGTTTGTACCCGCACAATACTGTCTAAGTGGGAGTGGTGGCTTCGATCTGTTGTCAAGGCCTCCCGTCAAGGCCATCCAGAGTGTTCTTTAGCGTGCAGAGGGTATGGCTCTCCGGCACATGGGACCACGGCTTAACGTCCCATCCGACGGACGGTGGCCTTTCCAAGCCCATCGGTGTCACCTACTGACGTGGGCAGGGCGGGGAGTTTTGTGGAAATAAATTTCAACGATGACCCAGCTGCGATTCGAACCTGGGAACTGCAGATTGCTAGAGGCCTATAAATGTAGAGGTTAGCCACCTCAAAATTGGACGCCATTTTTTGTCGTCGCTCGGATTGTTTAGCGTGCATAGCTGAATGATACTGCACAGTACTTAAGGTTTCCGGAAAAGGGTAGGGTAATATTTGATAGAGATTTCAGTGTTCATGATTGGAAGCACTTTAGAAAACGGCTAAAAAAGGAAAAGTAAATTTTAGGTTTTTTTTTTTCAGAAAAACACTATAATTCGCTTTGTTGTCTGTCCGTCTGTAGACATCGAACTTTTTTGTTTATACAGATAAATAAAAAATTATTTTTGTGTTAGATAGACATTAATGATATATTACAATTTGCATTTGTCGAATCTCCCAACAGTTATAGCTGCGCCCTCTAACGGTGGAAAATTTTGAAAATTCCAATATTTCAAACGAATATTCCAAACGATGTAGTTATGTTAGAAGTTTCAAATTTTGGTGTTGAAATGTGAAGGTTGCGAAGTTACCATTGGCAATACTCACTTGAGCCTTTAAAACCGGGGGGGGGGGCGGGAATGTAACTTTTTTTTAACAAAAAAAGTGTAGGTTTTTAGAGATAAATTAAAAAAAAAATTTTTGGTTTCCACAGGTATTGATGAAATATTACAATTTGCATTTTGTGAATTTCCCAAAAGCTATAATTGCGCCTTCTAACGGTGGAAAAAAATCGAAAAATTCCAAAATTTAAAACGAATATTGCAAACGATATAGTTATGCTACAAATTTGAAATTTTCGTCGTGGAAGTGACAGTCTTGAAAATTCCATTGACAACAATGAGTTGACCCTCAACCCAGGGTAGGTAAGAAAGGGAACGGTTTTGTTTTAAGAGAAAATTGGAAATCTCCTTTTTAGTTCGTTACTAATGAAATGTAATTTGCATTTTCAATGGTAGTTTTAATTTATATCATTAGAGATCACTAAATTTTGAAACTTCAAAACTTTTAACGTATGTTTCAAGTGATCTGTTTATGAGAGAAATTTCGGCGTGTAGAGTTCTGTTATGGCAGAAATTCCACTGAGAGCAATGATTTGCCCACTATTTTCAGAGGAACGAGATAAAAACAAATTTTTAAATTTAAGAAATAAAAGACAAATGCTTTTTATGTTTTATAATTACTAATAAAATACTACTATGTGCATTTCCCCCATCGTACATTAAAAAAAAAATAAATAACCCCTCAAGCAGCTGTTTGTACAGAGGTCTGACAGGAGCCTGTCAGCTTATACGCAATAATAGAAGGTCCATGAGGATGGTGGGACCTCAGCAGAAAAACAACTCGAACATCCATAATTAAAACTTTTAAGGAGTTAAAAATTAGAGCAAAAGAAGAACTTCCTACTCTTTGAAAATGAGATTCCCATATGCGCCAGAGACGATATGCATTCTTCTAGTTATTTTACACTTTCAGTACCCTCTGACAGTGGAAATTCGAACTACTGTATAAATGAGAAAATAAGCTATTAATATTTTACTAGTACCTGTATTGTGCAAAAAAATGTTTTCATTTATCTCTTAAAGCAGAAAAGTTGCATTTTACCAATGGGACAAATCATTACTATTAGTGTAAACCACTTGATCATTATACTCTATGACAAAAAATTTATTTTTCTAGCAAAAAATAAAGTATCCTTAAGTAAAAGAACAACTAATCGTTTGCAATATTCATTTAAAGATTTGGTATTTTCCAGCTTTTTTCTGCTGCTAGAGGTCGTCTTTTGAGTTTTTATTTACCGCCTTTAGCACTCTCTAACACTGGAAATTCTAACTGATGGGTATTCGAAAAATGTAAATATTAACATTTTTGTGGGAAAAAAAATTCTCACACATACGGGATTCGAACCCGCATCTCTCCAGAAAGATGTCAGAGTATTCTAATCTGTTGAACTAACGGCAGCTTTTTTTCACAAAAATCATTTATTGATTTATAGACGTTTAAACGTCTACAGGTAACGCTGAGATTATCAAATATTGTTTAAATCATTAATAACGCTAAATAGCGTGATGTGACTTCATTATTTATTTCCATCTTACTCAGAGCACTAAGAAAGAAATAGTTGCCACCCGAGATCATAGATGGCGCCATAAAGAGGCGTCCAAAATTCACGGGAAGAACGATAGTCATTATTAGTGGAAAAAAGACTGAGATGGCATTAGTTCAACAGGTTAGAATACTCTGGCATGTTTCTGGAGAGATGCGGGTTCGAATCCCGTATGTCGGCGAAATTTTTTCCACAAAAACATTTATTGATTTATAGACGTTTAAACGTCTATAGGTAACGCTCAGATTATCAAATATTGTTTGAATCATTAATATTTTGTTAGTGCATGTAAAACAAAAAAAAATATGTATTGTTTCGTTTATCTTTTTAAAAAAAGTTTCATTTTCGCACCCCCTTTTGGCTAAGACGGCAAAGTCTTGTTGCCATTGTAAATCTGACTATATAACTCTACTACCAAAATTTCAGATTTCCAGTGTAAATAGTTTTTTGTAATATTCGTTCGAAATTTTAACATTTTTCATTTTTCCCATCGATAGAGAGCGCTATTAAAGCTATTGAAAATTTTCAAAATTGCGAATCGCAATATTTGTTCGACACCTATCCAACCCAAAAAGAATTTTTTATTTAGCTCTAAAAGTAAAAAAATAATTGATTGTCTATAGATGGACAGACATGTGGAAAGACAGATGGACAGACAACTGTTAACAGAGAGACGCACAGACAGATGAACAAATACTGACATAGGCAGACGACAAAGTGAAAACATTAGCTCGTTTTTCAAACGAACCTTAAAAGAAATTATTTGTTGGTTTTCAGTTGGTTCATTTCCCTTTTGCAGTCGATTGCCGTCTTCTGATGGAGTTTCTCGAGAAAAAATGTTCATTAATTTAATTCCTTGATTTAAATTTTCACACCCAAATGCAGCGCATTGAGGCATTCATAAAATATGACAGCTTTTATAGGCAAAAAAAGTGGTAGAAATATATAAAACTATAACAACTGAAGTTTTAACTTGGCACATACAGTAACACATAGGCTTTCGTCTCACGGTATGACAAAACATGGCGCCCATAAACCACGTGACTCAATCAACCAATGGCAGTGAATCACCAAGATGGGGGCGGGGGTGCTCAGTCGGTAGCGCGCCAGGCTCGTAATCTGTAGTTCCCAGGTTCGAGTCCCAGCTGGGTCAGCGTTGAAATTTATCTCCGCAAAATTCCCCGCCCTGCCCACGGTCAGTAGGGGACACCGATGGGCTTGGAAAGGCTGCCGTCCGTCGGATGGGACGTTAAGCCGTGGCTCCGTGTGCGGGAGAGCCATACCCTGTGCACGTTAAAGAACACACTGGATGGCCCTGACGGGAGGCTACCATCTGTCTCCCAACAGCTGTTCCAGTGGGTCCCCTCCCCCAACCTTCTCTGAGCCTTCGGGGTCCATGTGACCTGGCCATTTAGCCCATGGTGTGCAAAAAAGTGCCGCTCAGAGGTAAAACAACCCAACTCACCAAACTGGCCAGCCTCTGCCTGACCAATTTTCATCACTTTAGTTTTCTCTCTGTTTAGAACCAAACCTACTATACTACCTGACCAATTTTCATCACTTTAGTTTTCTCTCTGTTTAGAACCAAACCTACTATACTACCAGTCTCATCAACAGCTAGAATGAAAGAGTTCATCTCATGAACATCATTTGCCAAAAGAGCTAAATCATTAGCATATTCTAAATCAGAAATTTTAAAATCTGCCGATCATTTTAGGCCATCCTTAATTGTAAAAAATTCGGGGCGATTTTGAATATTTGCCTTGTACCCTTCTTACCAACTCCCGACCAGCATGGGCCACACAGTGATCACACATGCTACAATTTTCACTCCCAGAAGAATTTGACTCCAAACCTCTCCCCTCCCCACCCCCTTGCCACAGAACTACGACGCAGCACTTCCTTGGCACCAAACTTCAACCACCTCCTTCATTATTAGGCGATCTGCGGCCAAAAGCCTATTGCCAATATGTAGAGTCGCTAGCACTTCATTGTACTGGTCCCTACTTTTTGACGCACACAAAAAACTTTTTTCTCGTGGACCAGATGATAAAGGGGCCAAGGTCCCTTTTACAAAATGGTCCAGTTTTTAAAGAAGGATGTTAGACGCTAACTATACAGGACCTCTGCAGATTACGAGTCTGGCACGCCACCTACTGAGCCACCCCACCCATTTTCTACGTGGATGCAGGAACATATTCGAGTATAATTTAATAACAGAGTATCACAAGATAGCATCCTGTAGACAAGAAACACTCGAAATAATTAATTGAAAACAATTGGTTGTCCTGACAGGAATTCGAGCCCAGGTTTCCCAGAAGCATACCGGGCGCCATGGTCAGCGGCTAAGACATCCGGCATGCTTCTAGAAAACCTGGAATCGAATCCCAGTCAAGACAACCAATTTTGTTCAACTAATTATATTCCAGAATTTTGGTGGGTCGAGTGATACGTTGAGAAACACTGCTTAAAGATTC
Organism: Ryuthela nishihirai; assembly: GCA_038380435.1. Taxonomy (NCBI): domain Eukaryota; kingdom Metazoa; phylum Arthropoda; class Arachnida; order Araneae; family Heptathelidae; genus Ryuthela; species Ryuthela nishihirai. Next base: position 27,970,635 of record JAWZYU010000019.1, on the reverse strand, counting down.
GTGCACCCTTGGAAATTAATTATTAACCGTGTCAGGGGTTAAGATTACTAAGGTTCAGAATATCCATGAAATAATTTTTAAATAAATGTATAAATATTTAAACTGTAACACACCTTTAGAAGATAATTCTGTTCCAATTTGAGAAAGTTATAAATTAGTGTTCTCAGAGGGGCGGGGGTGGCTCAGTCGGTAGCGCGCCAGGCTCGTAATCTGTAGTTCCCAGGTTCGAGTCCCAGCTAGGCTAGCGTTGAGATTTATCTCCGCAAAATTTCCCGCCCTACTCACGGTCAGTAGGGGACACCGATGAGTTTGGAAAGACTGCCGTCCATCGGATGGGACATTAATCCTTCACCCCGTGTGCAGGAGAGCTATGCCATGTACTGTGTACGCTAAAGAACACGCTGGATAGCCATGACGGGAGGCTATCATCTGTCTCCCAACAGCTGTTCCAGTGGGTCCCCTCCCCCAACCTTCTCTGAGCCTTCGGGGTCCATGTGACCTGGCCATTTAGCCCATGGTGTGGAAAAAAGTGCCGGAGAATTCCCATTTTACGGTGAAAAAAATGTCATTAGTTTAGATTTTGTGGTATTTTACCAAAAGATTTCAAAGCATCTACTTTGGCTTGCAAAGCATACAGCTGTTGAAAAACATTGGTTTACTATAACTTTACATAGAGTATGTGCTTAATATGCATAGTTACGGTCTAATGCTTAATCTTCGGTGCCGTATTTCTTAGGAAGGGGGGTGGCTGCTCAGTCGGTAGCGCGCCAGTCTCGTAATCTGCAGTTCTCAGGTTCGAGTCCCAGCTGGGCCAGTGTCGGAGTTTTATCTCCGCAAAAACTCCCCACCCTAATCACGGTTAGCAAGGGACACTGATGGTCTTGGAAAGACCGCCATCCATCGGGTGGGACATTAAGCCATGAGGCGGGAGAGGCCAATACCCTGTGCACGTCAAATAACGCACTGGATGGCCTTGACGGGAGGCTACCATCTGTCTCCCAACAGCTGTTCCTTCCCCTAACTTTCTTTGAGTCATCAGGGTCCTTGTGACCTGGCCATTTAGCCCATTGTTTGCAAAGAAGTGCGCTTAGAGGTAAAGAAAGCCAACCTTCTTGGGGGAGTAGGAGGAGCATTTAGATTAATAGAGTTGAAGTTTTATTAAGAATATTGAATTATTCTGGTTTCAAAATCAAGCACTTACAATTATGCCTTGATTTTAAAAAATTGTTTGTAAAATGCAATTCAGAATAAAAATTTATTTTTTTTAATTCAAACAAGCATCAATCCCCTAGAGTTTCCGTTTCCCAAAATAAATTATGATCTCAAAGAAATGATGAGGGGGGGGGGGGGCTAGGCTCTCATGAATCGCTGCAAGACGTACAGACCTGAAAAAGATTTCAAACCCTGATATAAGGCGACTAAAACGAAATTTGAGATAAACTTAATGCAGTGTGAGTTTTATGTTATAACTTTAGAATTTTAGAATGAATATTGCTTTTAAAGGCATTATAATTTTCGTTATAAAATTTATCGTTTATCAATAAAACATTTTTTTTTCATTATCCAATAAAATGTAATGAATTTTACTTTATAGAATCACTGGTTAAGAGAATACGGTTTTAAAGTTTCGCTTTTTTTTTAATCCAAATTACATAAAAAGCTCATATTGCGTATTAGGGATATACCATGATCAGTAGGGTGTAGATCACTTCGGAATGTAGTGTGCCAATGTTTAATATAATGTTTCCAAGTTTAAGTACAGTCGCTCAAAAAAATATCCGAATACTATGATTGATTACAGAATTCAGAAAAAATATCTGGCAACAATTTTTTTAGAAACAGTGATCTGGCAACCTTCGCGTCAGAAAAAATATCTGGCAACGATTTTTTTAGAAATTAGTGATCTGACAACCTTCGCGTCAAAAAATATCTGGCAACGATTTTTTTAGAAATTAGTGATCTGGCAACCTTCGCGTCAGAAAAAATATCTGGCAACGTTTTTTAGAAATTATTGATCTGGCAATCTTCGTGTACAGTGCACGAAGGTTGCCAGATCACTAATTTAAAAAAAGACGTTGCCAGATATTTTTTCTGAATTCTGTAATCAACCATAGTGTTCGGATAATTTTTTGAGCAACTGTACAAATTATACCCGAGTACAGATTTATCTCTAAAAACCTCTGCCCTGTTCTCGATGAGAAAAAAAGAAAGGGGATAGCGATGGGATAGGAAAGTTTACCGTCCTTCGGATGAGATGTTACACTGTGGCTTATTAAATCGCCTAAATTAGAGTCTATAATGCACACGATTAAAGAGCACGTTAAGAGTCTTCTATCTAACTTATGTCTAATGGTCTCTGTACCTAACTTTGAACTACTGGGCTTCTTGGGACCTTACCATTATACCCATTACGTGCAAAAGTGCGCCGCTCAGAGGTAAAAGAGCCCTATCCTTGACTAGTGTTAAACACGGCTTTGGTACAGTAGTTGAACCATTGAGTTACTTCGTCCAATGTAGATGATTTGATTAGATTGATTAGGGCAAAGCTGATTAGAGGAATCATTATGGGTGCGTTGCTCAGGACATTTTGGTCAGTTGTTTCAGTCAATGGGAGTGCCTCAAAGGCATCTGTTCCCTCTCTGCCATCTGCAGAGCCAAGAGAGTTTAATCAAATCCTCTTCAGTGTTCAGAGTACCCAGTCGTTTGGGGCGGGAGTGGCTCAGTCGGTAGCGAACCAGGCTCGTAATCTGCAGTTCCCAGGTTCGAGTCCCAGCTGGGTCAGTGTCGAGATTTATCTCCGCAAAAATCCCCGTCCTTCCTACGGTCATTACGGGACACCGATGGGCTTGGATAGGCCGCCGTCCGTCGGATGGGACGTTAAGCCGTGGCCCGTGTGCCCGTGTGCGGGAGAGCCATACCCTGTGCACGTTAAAGAATACGCTGGATGGCCTTGACGGGAGGCTATCATCTGTCTCCTAACATCTGTTCCAGTGGGTCCCCTCCTCCAACCCTCTCTGAACCTTCGGAGTACTTGTGACTTGGCCATTTAGCCCGTGGTGGGCAAAAAACTGCCGCTCAGAGATAAAACAACCCAACCTAGTCGATTCTAGCAGTGAAATCGGCAAGGTTCACATGCAGAAGAGGAAACAACGAAAAGAACTGTGATGTTGAAAAAGATCTCTTTAAATTGACTTTCCACAGACTGTTCAATGCTTCCATCAGCAGAGGAATCTTTGTGGAAAAAAGTAAAGGGATTTTGAAACTTTGCAGACCAAAATTACAAATCGACCTATGGATGGAAGTCAAGATGTAAAGGGGATATTAAATCGCCTAAGAAAATTCGTTAAGAGAAGCAGAGTGGAAAAGAATTAGGTAAGACAATACTTCCCGGATTTCTGAAATATTCTAGAGAAGTGGTTCTCAAACGGTGTGCCGTGAGCCTGTGCCAAGTGTGCCGTAGCATTCACATGGAGAAGTATAAAAAATAAGCAAAAAAACCCCGAAAACCTTGAAATATAAAGGAGCACAAACAATGTACAAAAATAAAAGAAGAATTGCTAGATTATATATTTATTATTAATTTTATAAACCTGACTACAAAGGTTTTAAATTGATACTACACAGCACACTCTGCCATTCTGCAAATAAGAGTGAATAACAAACCGAATGTAATTCGATCTATCAGTAAAAAATTTTTCTACTTACTGAAATGTATTAACTTTATTATGCTGCGACAAAGTGAACCCATTACTAGGGTTGTTGGGTTGTTTTACCTCTGAGCGGCACTTTTGTGCACACCATGGGCTAAATGGCCAGGTCACATGGACCCCGAAGGCTCAGAGAAGGTTGGGGGAGGGGACCCACTGGAACAGCTGTTGGGAGACAGATGGTAGCCTCCCGTCAAGGCCATCCAGCGTGTTCTTTAACGTGCACAGGGTATGGCTCTCCCACACACGGGGCAAAGGCTTAACGTCCCATCCGACGGACGGCGGCCTTTCCAAGCCCATCGGTGTCCCCTACTGACCGTGGGCAGGGAGGGGAGTTTTGCGGAGATAAATCTCAACACTAGCCTAGGCGGGAATGAAACCTGGGAACTTCAGATTACGAACCACCCCCGCCCCAGACGAGAGTGACTTATTTCCAAACCTTCCTGGCTATTACCAATTCATAGAATTGCACCAGACTAGTGGTTCTCAAGTGGAGCCACCAAAAATATTCAATAATTGAAACAGAAAAAGAAAGTATTAGGGATAATACAGAACTTATAAAAAAAAGAATAAATAAATACCCCCTCAAGCAGCTGCTTGCCACAGATGTCTGACAGGAGCCTGTCACTTTATATGCCATAAGAAGGTCTGTGAAGGATGGCAGGACCTCAGCAGAAAAACGACACAAACAACCATGCCTTACCCGGGGCTCGAACCCAGGTCCCTTAGATCAGTAGTCAATCGCGCTAACCACTCGGCCATTTCGTTATTTTACAGTATTATAAAAGCCTTTCCTTGAACCGAAGACATAAAATGTATAATGACTATGTACAATCAGTACATTTTTGAAGAAGAATGAATAATTATGTATTAAAAATTTAGAAATAATAGCTTTGATATTATCAACAAAATATTTTCTAGTACTACCTTTACATGTCTGTACTCATATGCTTAGCATTTTATTTCATTTAGAATTTTAATGTAGGCCTTAGAGAATTTTTCGTGTCCTCTATGGGAAGGAAATACCAATGGATTTGGGAAGATCGCCGTCTGTCGTATAGAACATTGAGACGTGGCTCGTGGGCAGGAAATCTATACCCTTTATAATCTAAAGAATACTATGAATGACCTTCCACATGTTAAATGGATTTTTTTTTTCTGTTTAGCTGTGGCGTGGGTCCAATCCTACGCATACGTAGGATTGGACCCACGCCGCTGACTATAACAAAAGTGTAATTTCAATTTATTGTCTTTCAATTAAATAAAGATGTCGGTGTTAAAAAGTTGGATTCATTGATAGGATTCAAATGCTTGCAGTAAAAAATAATAAATAAATACCCCCTCAAGCAGCTGCTTGCCACAGAGGTCTGACAGGAGTCTGTCAGTTTATATGCCATAGTAGAAGATCTGAGAGGATGGCATGACCTCAGCAGAAAAACGACACATACAACCATGCCTTACCCGGGGCTCGAACCCAGATCCCTTAGATCAGTAGCCAAGCGCTCTAACCACTCGGCCATGGGACGGCAATAACGGTCAGATAATGCGAGTCCGTTCCCCCCACCCGAAGCAAAGGTCGAAGGGCCCTCGGGCCAGATGTGAAGGGTGCTCAAGGGCGTCAATCGTCCGCTGACGGACACCGGGATCTGCATACGGCTTACTATTGGACGTGGAAAAGACTCACGTGACCACCCTGAGAAAGGAGCAAAGAAAAGACTTTGTTCCGGGGTTCTTCTGCTTGAGAGTGCGCTGTAGGTCGGAGGTCAGGCCCCGACCAGAATACGTATTCGGCTTGGGGGATATCCCAGCCGAGGCCAGTGTTTTTCGGCCAAAGTTTTTGTGTGCGGCTAAACGAGGCCGTGGTTTACTGTCAAATTCTGCAGTTCACAGTAAACCACGGCTGGCTACCTGTACAGTCTGTTGACAATTTATGCGACTACCCAGCTCGCCAAATATCCTTGCAAGCTACATATTAGGTACTGAAGATTTCTGACTCCCCCACGAAAATACCTCTGATACTTGCCATTCATTTTAAAAAGTTAGCATTAATTATTAAATCTTTAATTAAATTGTAATAAATTCGCAATTAATATTTTAAATTCAATAATTATTAATAAATGAGTAGAAAATTGTTTTTAATATTTTAAATTAAGAAGTTTTTAATTGAATTTGAAACAATTAAAAATTTACAGACCAGTGCTTTCCCTTCTTTTGTTCGACTGCGATCCTGGCTAAGTGTTATCTAAGTGACGCTGGCTCTAAGCCCTTGGGTCATTGTGACCTGGTTATTTAGCTTTTTATATTGAAGAAAAACTCCCTCTCGGAGTGTAGAAAAACGAAATCCGAGCAATCTAATAAAAATGAAAAAAACTAACGACAAATTCTATTCAATATTTTTCTCTTTTGGTTGATAAATTCATTGTACTTTTAAATTATAACTAGTAATATAGTTCAGATCAATATTTTCCCGAAAAAATTAAATGGGATCATTAACGTTAAAAAATAGATTGAAGGGTTCGACATGTGGTGTTTCTCGAACAAATAAACACAATTATAAAAAAAAAAGAGGAAGATGAATAGTTTTTTTTTTTGTATGGATTTATTTTTACGTTTCGAATCGATCGCTTTTATTTCCATTAAGTACAACACAGTAATGAAAATATCCCGATGTTTCAATAGAATCAACGATCGTTGTAGGCCAACGTTTGATCAACAAAATTTCATCAACAGAGGTTTAAATAATTCTTACTCTACTCTTCGAAGTAGAGTTAAAATTCTCTGGAAGCATGTAAAGAAAGATAAAACGATTTTTATCTTTCTGTAATGGATAGCTGACTAAATATTCTCTATATATATTGATATATATATATATACCGAAGAGCCAAAACATTATGACCAGCGCGTCTTTATGCGAATTGAAGCAACTGCTGGTAAACGACGGCGGCTGTGATGGTCATGAAACGATATAAATAACACCTGACTGAGCTGTGTTAATCAGTATTATTCTTGTTCTTCAGATGGGAAAGGCAGCTGACTAAGTGACTTTGATAAAGGCCAAATTGCAATGGCCAGACGACTGGGTTAGAGCATTTCCGAGGCGGCAAGGCTTATTGCGTGCTCACGATCAGCCGTGGTTAGTACCTTCAAAAAGTGGTCCGAGGAGGGAAAAACCCTGAACCGTCGGCAAGGTGTGGGCCGACCAGGCTCATTGATGCTAGAAGTGAGCGAAGGCTATCCCGTATGGTACGAGCCAACAGAAGGGATACTCTGGCGCAACTCGCCCGTAATTTGAATACTGATGACGGGAGTAATGTATCACAACACACAGTACATAAAACCCTGCTGAAAATGGGGCTGCGTAGCTGCAGGCCACTCCGAGTGATCATGCTAACCTCGGTTCACCGTTGAAAGCGCCTGCAATAGGCACGCGAACATTAAAACTGGATCTTGAATGATTGGGAGAAGGTCGTCTGGTCCGATGAATCTCGTTTCCTGTTGCACCATGTGGATGGCTGGGTATGTGTGCGTCGTTACCTGGGGAAATGTTGGCACCAGGACGCACCATGGGACGAAAACAAGCCGGTGGAGGAATCAAAGTAGTAGTAGGAAGTGCAATGCCTTTATCAAAGTAGTAGTAGGAAGTGCAATGCTTTCAATGTTCTGCTGGGAAACCCTGGGTCCAGTCATTCATATGCAGGAAACTATGACATCTACCACCTACCTAATCGTCATTGCAGACCACGTACATTCTTTCATGGCAACGGTATATCCTCTCTATCTATCTTCTAGTGTCTTCCTTCATCAGGATAATCCGCCATGCCACACTGCCCGGATTGTTCGAGAATTGTTCGCGGAACATGAGGAAGACTTCCAGGTATTGCCCTGGCCTCCAAATTCCCCAGACATCAATCCAATCGAGCATCTGTGGTTTGTGTTGGAACAGCATGTCCGATGTGCGGCAGCAGCTCAACCACGTAACTTACAAGAGTTAAAGAATATGTTGGTAACGTTGATATCAGATACCACAAGACACCTTTTGAAATCTTGTAGCGTCCATGCCTTTTATGCGTCCTAACCGGGTAAGAGCTGATTTGGCGGCACATGGAGGTCCAACATCATATTAGACAGGTGGTCATAATGATTTGGCTCTACGGTGTATAACTAGATATCTTCTATGTATTGATATATGACTGTGAATTTCAAGAAGAGATTCCAAATATCCTTTCTTCATTCTTAGACTAATAGTATGTAATACTCTACCTGAGGACATTGGCAGGAGGAATTGGTTGCATGTAAAACACACTAAAATTGTGTTGGGTTGTTTACCTCTGAGTGGCAATTTTTTGCACATATTGAACTAAATGGCAAGGTCCCAAGGCCTTCTTGTTCTCAGAGAAGGCTGGGTGAAGGGTTTCCATTGGACATCTGTTAGAAGAAACAGAAGATTCCCGTCTAACCCATTCAGCTTGTTCTTTAACGTGCACACGGTATGGGTTGGGTTGTTTTACCTCTGAGCGGCACTTTTTTGCACACCATGGACTAAATGGCCAGGTCACATGGACCCCAAAGGCTCAGAGAAGGTTGGGGGAGAGGACCCACTGGAACAGCTGTTGGGAGACAGATGGTAGTCTCCCGTCAAGGCCATCCAGCGTGTTCTTTAACGTGCACAGGGTATGGCTCTCCCACACATGGGGCCACGGCTTAACGTCCCATCCGACTGACGGCGGCCTTTCCAAGCCCATCGGTGTCCCCTACTGATTGTGGGCAGGGTGAGGGGGGCATTTTGCAGAGATAAATCTCAAAGCTAACCCAGCTGGGACTCGAACCTGGGAACTACAGATTACGAGCCTGGCGCGCTACCGACTGAGCCACCCCCGCCCCTCCACAAGGTATGACTTTCCTGTCACGGCTTAAAGTTCCATACGACGGACGACCGCCTTTCCGAGCCCATAGGTGTCCTCTTTCTCGTGAAGGACAGGGTGGAGGTTATCAGAGAAAAATTTCAACGCTGGTACTGTTGGGACTCGAACCTGGGAATATCAGATTGAGAACCTGGCGCGCTACCGAATGAATGACACAACCCTTTCCCATTTAATTATTTTGGCTTATAATATATCATAATATTGGCTTTATCAAACTATCATCAATGCTTTGCATTATAGCAGTGGTTCTCAACCTTTTATGCTTCACGTACCCCCCCGGGAAATGTGTATATAACTGGTGTATCCCTTGTGTAGATAGATAAAACTATAGTTATAGTATAGCAATGGGAATAAAATGAAAATTATTTATATACACATTAAATTTTGTATTCATAAATTGCATATATCGATAAACACAAAAAAAAATACATTTTTGCACAGCAATGTTGCAAACTTAGCGACTTTTGAGCTCTCACGGCGTACCCCAAAAAAATTTACCGCGTACTCCACGTTGAGAACCCCTGCATTATAGTATTCTGGATGTATTTTATTTCATTGTACTCTCGTTGGTCAAAAATATTTGCGAGTTCTTCAACTTGATATTATGTATCATTAATGCCTTTCAGCATTATACTTTTTTCAAAGCACTTTACTTCTGGTGCATTTTTACTTACTCCCCTCCTCTCCACAAAAGGTGTTTGTGTTTTGCCTTTTCATTCATTCAAATTAAAACATTAGTGATACTTTCAGCTCCATGTGATACTGTGTTAGAAAGCACATATTGAGGCAGGTACAGCATCAAAGGTATAGCATCAAACTATGTTATCTAATTCACCAGGTTCTAATGCTTTAGATGTCTCGTTAACCCCGTCTCCGGTAACTAAATCACGTCCTTGTTGTGATGACTTCTGGGAATTCCTGCTTTAGTCTTATTAATTCAGGAACAGGAATTCCTAGAATTCGTCAACAACAACGACGCTAATCAGTTAACGAAGCCGGCACTAACATGGAACTGAAATCCCTCATACTCTTCGAATTAGGTAAGACAGGGCTTTGCGACGGTGCCTCAACTGAAATCCGCGAATGTCCTTCCATTATTGAAATGTACAGGCGAGATATTCTCATTACATAGTAGAATTTTCCGATACAAGTACGGACAGTTGAAACCACTGGAACTTTGTTACATATTCACGACACCAGCTTTTTTCTGCAATGTGTGTAACATGTACGATTTTTTTTCATACAGTTAATACTGTATATAACACTACCAAGAGTATATTCACTCTTTGCCTAACGTCGATATTACATTACAGGAAAAATTGTCTTTAGCCAGGTGGATGCGAACCCACAACCTCCTGATAAACATGCTACTCTGTAACTAATACTCTCTACCGGTCCCCGATCAAGATCAACCCTAATTTATATTAATAACTTTCCTACCTGCAATACACAATTCTGTGTCTCATGTAAATAGTTTCTTTCCTATTTTTCAGTCTTGTGAAGTAGATAGTATATTTTATGTCATGAGTACACAATTGATATCACTTAATAAAGACCCGCAAAATTCTCCTCCCTGCCCATGTTTAGTAGGGGACACCGATGAGCTTGGAAAGGCTGCTGTCCATCGGATGGGACGTTAAGCCATGGCCCCGTGTGCGGGAGAGTCATACCCTGTGCATGTTGAAGAACACGCTGGGTTGTATTAACGGGAGGCTACCATCTGTCTCCCAACAGCTGTTCTAGTGGGTCCCCTCCCCCAACCTTCTCTGGGCCTTCGGGGTCCTTGTGACCTGGACATTTAGTCCATGCTGTGCAATAAAGTGCCGCTCAGAGGTAAAACAACCTAACAACCCAACCTACTTAATAAAGGAATAATAAAAACCGAGTTCTTCCATTTTTAAGTGATATTGGTTGTATTACTCGGGACATACAATTTGCCACCTACTTCGTAAGACTGTTTGAGAAACATAGAAGACACTGCCTTCATGAGACACAGAGTTGTGCACTGCAGGAAAGAAAGCTCTTAATATCAGTTAGGGGAGATCTTGATGGCGTCCGGTGACTCAGCGGTCAGAGCACTTGACATGTTATCAGGAGCTCGTAGGTTCGTACCCCACCCGACAAAAGACAATTTTCCTTCTATATTGACATCGACGTTTGACTAAGAGATATTCATAATTGACAAATATATCAAATGGAGATCTTCCATTTATTAAATATAATACTACAGTGTTTAAAAATCATATTTTTTGTCCTCATGTGCTACATTCTGAGTAGTGGACTTGGTCTTCAAAAACAGGATCATTGTAAAAGAGAAATTTCCCATAAATATCATATTTTCTGCAATGAGGCTCTTAGAAAATGTTTGATTGACAAAGGGATTTTGCCCTAAGTACAACATTATCCACCTACAGTTAGAAACTACATGGCCATGAGGTATGATATGTATTTATTTGTTACGAAGTGCATTTTGAAGTTTAGTTTTACTTTTTTATTTCTATTTTTGTTGCTTTTTATATTATTTATAAGTACTAGACCACCGCAGCCTACCAGTTGGGCATCTCTTTCTAATCTAATTCCCAAAGTATAAAGTTCATCTTCAGAGATTGGTTAGCTTTGTTTATTTTGACATTTTACGTTAATTAATTTCGCGTGAACTTTCACTATATATTTATGTGCCTTTCTATATTCGCTTAATATGCTGTAAAGTTATAAATCATAAAACATTTTATAAAACGTAAAAATTTTGCTTTTTCTAGTCATTCTTCCAGAATGCCTTCATTGAATTTCAGATCTAATTTCATTTGAATAAGCCGGAAAATAGAATCCAATTAACAATTCCCAAATTATTCCGAAAAGCGGAATCAACTACATCATGTTACAATATGGGGTGAATGCAGTATATGCACTGCTCAAATTGAAAATTGCAACACGAAGAAGGAAAGGAAGTAGAGGTATGTAAATCACAGGAGGCAATCGATCATATATATGCAAATGATCAAAGTTCAACAGCGAATGGACACGTGATACCCAGCCAAACCGTGACTAAATACTGGGCTCTCACAAGCTCGTATCATAGCATGATCGACAGTTCGGTTATATGCATGCTGCAAAAATGTTCAGAACATGCCTTGAAGATGCCGGCGGGAATGCGTAATTGATGCTCAGACTGAGTCTTCGAACAATCGCTGCACGTATATCTCGCAACGTGAGCACAGCCCAAAAGTGCATCTCACGCATCATCAAAAAGCAACAAGTGACACGAAGAACAGGTACGGGACCAGCATGTTGCATTGCAGTAGCTGAAAATCGCATGCTCCGTAGAAGGACCGTTCGCGACTGTGGCTGTAGTACAGAATGATTTGCGGACTTCTTATTGGGTACCGTGGTCACTACACAAACAATTAGACAATGTTTGCAAGATGCAGAAATTAGGGCGAGACATCCAGTCCAGCATCTGCCGTTGCAGCGACATTACCGGCTCCACTGGTGTCGATGATGGTACGGAATGGAGGAGAGTGTTGGTCACAGACGAATCCTTATTCTGTTTCGCCATTCCAGACGGCTGTTTGTCCACATGGCGTCGGCGTCGTCAATGACATGAGGAAGCCTATTACATTAGAGGCCTTATGTCTCCCCACCGTGGTACAATGATATGGGGTGGCATCAGATATGGCAACCGGACACCTCTGCTACATGTTTCTGACTCGCTAACGGCGAAACATTACATCGATGACATCTTAATCCTGTGGCACGACCCTTCCTTACCACCATGCATGGCAACCGATTCTGCATCAGGACAACAACACCCCTCACACTGCACGTACCACGATGAACAATCTCCAAGGTGTAGACCTCCGATGGCCGCCATATTCCCCGGACTTGTCGCTCATTGAGCATATGTGGAACTTTATGGGTCCCTGCCTTCGCCAGCTCCCTCTGGCTGCAAACATGGTACAGTCGTGTGCCCAGTTGGATGCTGTTTGGAACTCCATACTTCAGGATACCATTAACCATCGGATTGAAGGAATGCCGATGTGTCTGCAGGCTAGTTTAACCCCCCAAAGTGGGTTTACTATGTACTGATCAATCTGCAATAAACTCATGTACCATTTTTTGATTCTCGCGTTCCATTTTTTGATCATTTGCACATTTACCCTCATAGCTGTCGGTTTCGAGCATATACATCACTTCCTTCAGAGTGCTACGATTTCCACTTTGAGCAATGTGTCTGTGTCGTCAATATTACTGTTTTCCTATTGGAGCCACACAGTGTCTAAATGCAAAATTTATGTTTTCATATAAAAAGAAATTTCAAAACCTTCAGTATCAGAAGAAAATTTGCATTTTCTTATTGCAGAATTAATCTGGCAAACAGGAATATGAACATTGTGTCTAAGGGTTTCAGAAAAAGGAGAAGACTTAGGATGCGATAGGCAGACAATGCCAAATAGGACCTTGTTAGAATTGGCCTACAGTGGCCAGATGCAGCAGCTGTAGCCCAGGACAGGCATGTCTGGTGAACAACATTATGCAGTATGATAGACCTCCGTAGTGGGATTAATCTACTATCTATATTAACCTGGATGACGGACTCTATGGAATTCACTTCATATATGAAGGCAAAAATTAACAGTGTCCAATGAGATCTCCGTATCTATCAGAATCCAACAGAAATGAAAAAGCCATGTCACTAAATACAAAAAGTACCTCACATTGAATGTTATACCTGTATATTCCCCCACTCAAACAGTTTCACGGTCGACCACCGCCATATTTCTCAAGAGATGTTACGAAAGATTTTAGTGCAACATTTCCTGACAGATAGATTGGCAGGGTGATCAAATTCCGTATCCACCAGGAGTCTTGATTTGACACCCCTTTAACCTTTCTTGCGTCATTTTATAAAGATTTATATTTACATGAACAAAATTCGAGATTTGAATCATTTTAAAGTCAGAATAAGAGAAGCAACTGCTGCAACTTGTATGGCAAGAAGTGGAATACCGATTGGACATGGGGCGGGGGTGGCTCAGTCGGTAGCGCGCCATGCTCGTAATCTGTAGTTCCCAGGTTCGAGTCCCAGCTGGGTCAGCGTTGAGATTTATCTCCGCAAAATTTCCCCGCCCTGCCGACGGTCAGTAGGGGACACCGATAGGCTTGAAAAGACCACCGTCCGTCGGATGGGACGTTAAGCTGTGGCCCCGTGTGCGGGAGAGTCATACCCTGTTCACGTTAAAGAACACGCTGGATGGCCTTGACGGGAGGCTACCATCTGTCTCCCAACAGCTGTTCCAGTGGACCCCAACCTTCTCTGAGCCTTCGGGGTCCTTGTGGCCTGGCCATTTAGCCCATGGTGTGCAAAAAAAGTGCCACTCAGAGGTAAAATTATCCAATCCGATTGGACATATGCAGGATTTAAGGATTTAAATAAAGAAAAGTAAATACACAGATTACCTGTAGAGTTTCTGAAAATTTCATTGTCCGAGGCGTGGTGCAATAGCAGCGCGCTCTGGCATGAATCTGGAGAGATGCGGGTTCGATTCCCGACCATGTCGGCGATGAATTTTTTTCAGAATAATTTAACTAATGTTTGAAGTCTATCTCCACAGGTAATCTGTATATTTACTATGGATCGATTTTTAATCTTATATACGCTTGAGCGCTATCGACCTTTTCATTGACATCTAAAATTCAATAGCAACGATTGGAAAAAGTTGCATCTCCTTGAGTATAGATGGCGTTGTGTCAGCCACGTCTCGGTGAAGGATTGTAAGGTCTTATTCTGAAAATTTCATTGTCCGATGCGTGGTGCAATGGTAGCGCGCTCTGGCATGAATCTGGAGAGATGCGGGTTCGATTCCCGCCGTGTCGGCGATGAATTTTTTTTTCAGAGTAATTTAACTAATATCTGAGGGAAATTTCAAATTTCCGTACGCTCAATAACGAAAATTACGCGCATTATTTTCAAAAATGTTACTAGTCAAATCCTGACTGTGGCGGTTTTAATACCCAAAACCACCTTTGCAGATACGCTCTGTTTTTTTTTTTCGTAAAACGCTTATCTTCAAACTTTTCAGCTTTTAATGTGGTTCTCCCTTAACATAGCATAGAAGTATCCCAATACTCTTTGTAAATATTCAAACCACGTGTTAACGTGCAACACTTGCTCATAGAAGCGTGCGCATTGTATCACGAGGTGATCCACCTGTTGTGAAGAATAATGATATCTATAATAGAATGAACAACTAGTTTTGAAGTGTGAATTGTGTTGCGCACAGTCAATTTGTGTATTTTTAGAAATAGTAGTTTTTCGTATTGATGTGACATGTTGGTAATTAACCATTTGAGTATAGTTTTCAAATAGTAGTCCTATCTCATGTATGTTACTGTCCCAGTCATTCTTTCAGGAAGGGGGTGGCTCAGTCGGTAGCGCGCCAGGCTCGTAATCTGTAGTTCCCAGGTTCGAGTCCCAGCTGGGTCAGCGTTGAGATTTATCTCCGCAAAATTCTCCGCCTACCCACGGTCAGTAGGGGACACCGATGGGCTTGAAAGGGCCGCCGTCCGTCGGATGGGACGTTAAGCCGTGGCCCCGTGTGCGGAAAAGCCATACCCTGTGCACGTTAAAGAACACGCTGGATGGCCTTGACGGGAGGCTACCATCTGTCTCCCAACAGCTGTTCCAGTGGGTCCCAACCTTCTCTGAGCCTTCGGGGTCCATGTGACCTGGCCATTTAGCCCATGGTGTGCAAAAAAGTGCCGCTCAGAGGTAAAACAACCCAACTTTCGGGAAGTATCAAGAATCTTAGGCAGAGAACTGTTTACAAGTTGTATGACAACTCGTTTGATTGCTCAGAAAAATCTTTTGCAAGATCAGAAGAGAGTTCTTTTGAGTACTTCATATAATGCAAGGTAGCTATTTCATAAAGATCGAGTTTCATAAAGACCATAGTAGAAGGTCTGTGAGGATGGCGGGACCTCAGCAGAAAAACAACACAACATCCATGCCTTACCCGGGGTTCGAACTAGTCCCTTTGATCAGTAGCCAGAAACGACAACCACTCGGCCCCGATTACTCATTAACTCGAATTTTCAATTTAGAGAGAGCTAAAATTGTAATATAAGAAACTTCATGTATAAAGTTATGTTGTTGATTAGAATATCATATAACTGAAATTTCAAAGGTTCTGCTAATAATAAATTTTACTCAATCGCAGTACATTTTCATGATACACATCCATAAACTAATGTTTCTAATTTCATACGCAATGGATACATATTATGATAATATCAGAACTATTAATACATAAAGAAAAAAGAAACAAGTTAAATAAAAATAAAACAAAATAATAATAAAAAGAATTAAAATGAGAATATTTTTGCATGTTGACAGGTACAACGAGCAATTTGCTCTTACTATCCTGTAGAGTAACTCTATATATTTAAGAATCAAATAAAATTGAAATAAAAATAAAACAAAGAAAGGAAAAGGTGGCAAACTGCTTTTACATTATTAATACCCCATACACAATTAGATAACAACTCTGCATTATTTTTTAATGTCGTTTAAGTCTATTGGTCTGTAAATGGTAGCTAGGTAGTCACTGGAAGGAGAGCTATGCACCAATCCCCTGTGATGATGCATAGAATCGGCCAGGCCTAGCACCTAATGTCCGACCCCGCCTTCTCGTGGTGCGGACCGTTAGTAACTTTCAAAAGATATACTCTCTTGTGGAAGTGAACGGAAGGGGAGGGCTGCCAGATTAGTGTGGCCTACTGATCTGGACAACTATGGCTACTTTTCTTTTTTTTTCTACCCTGCTGAGGGTTGGTCAACCACACAGGGTCCTGGTGCTGACCATATAAACCTACAGGACTGGACAGATATATGGCTCTGAGCTTAATTATGGATCCTGATTTTGCTGCACTGGTGGGCTTCTGTGGAGGGAAAATCTTCCGCTGTGATTTCTGTTTGTTTGTGGGTTAACAGCCCCAAGTGAATAGATTCACAGGATATGTTTATCAGCTGGTGGATAATCCTGAGCAGAAGTCATCGCAGGCACCTGAACTCTTTGCTTCTATTGGCATCGTCAAATTCTACATTGGAGGAAGTCTTCCAGTGTAGATGGCTTCAGCCTTTAGTGGTGGGGGAACGGGTCTTTGCCCCATGTCTGCGATTAGGGGGCTGTTTGATATTGTCGACATTCCCTCTCTCAATAAACATAGTTTCTTTAAACATCCCACCAACCATTTTCTCTCCATAGGTAGATGGAATGTGAGGACTCTGCTAAGAGCTTTTTCTCTTGATGTCCTCACACAAGAATTCCACCGTTAAAATTTAGATATTCTCGGCTTGCTAGAGACCAGATGGACAGATAAAGGTCAGATTCTTAAAAATAATCTTAAACTTCTCTTTTCAGGGAGGGACGACAATAAGCATCACCAAGGCGTGAGTCTGCTTCTCAGCAGACACGCTAGTGATGCTCTTCTAGGATATGAGTGCATTAATGAAAGGTTTCTTACAGCAAAATTTCAGACAAGTGTTAAAGACTTGAATGATCTGCTGTTATGCCCCCACTGAGGATGCCGATGAGGATGAGAAGGATAGGTTTTATGAACAACTTCAGGATATTTTGAATTCTGTCAAGAAAGGAGATATTACCCTTGTTCTTGGTGACTTCAATGCCAAAGTTGGTACTGACTCTGACCTTTGGGGAGGAGTAATAGGCCCTTTTGGTATTGGTAGCTGCAATGGCAATGGGCAACGTCTCCTACAGGTAAGTAAACTCAATGGATTCAGAATAACTAACACTTATTACAAACACCGCGACATACATAAGTACACATGGGTTTCACCGGATGGGCTGCATAAGAATATGATTAATTACATATTAATTAACAGCAAATGGGCTAGTTCTGTTAGGATTACCAGGGCATATAGGGGAGCTGAAATTGGATCTGACCATTACCTTGTTAAAAGTGTGTTGCAACTTAAACTTAAAAAGTGTTGTGCTAGGGTTAAAAAATTTACTTTTAATACTGAAGCTCTGAAAGATCCAGTTATAGCCAAAGCTTACCATGATAGGTTACTTAGTCATTATGACAGTCATGGTTTGCTTACTACTGAAGTTGAGGAAGAATGGGGTCATTTTAAACAGGCTTTTTTGGACACTAACAGTACTCTTTTAGGAAAAAAGGAGCAGAAGAGGCAAAATTATCTGAGTGATAAGGCACTTGAGCTTATTTCGGAAAGAAAGAACTGCAGGAATGCCCTTAATCAATACCCTAGTAGTCCTAATAGAAAGCATTACAGAGACCTTAATAAACTTGTAAAGGATCAGTTAGCTGCTGATAAGAATCTTTGGCTTGATGGTTTGGCTGACAAAGCCGAGGAAGCAGTTAGACAGCACAACAGCAAGAGAGCTGTACCAGATAGTTAATGTTTTGTGTGGTAGAAAACGGACAGGCATAGAAGGATTGAAGGATAAACAAGGTAAGGTTATAGGAGGGGAGGATTCTGTCATGGCTAGGTGGGCTGAGCATTTCAGTGATGTTCTAAACAATGTAGTTAGTTCTACTCCCATTGTTTGCAATGATGATAGATGCATTGGTGGCTTTAATGTTGGCCCTATAACACAATCTGAAGTTATTTTGGCTGTTTCTAAACTTGAACTTCATAAATCCCCAGGGGTAGATGAAATTACTACGGAAATGCTTAGAGCTGGGAATGTTTCGGTTACCACTTGGATGACTGAAATTCTGAATATCTTTTATGATAAAGGCATGGTTCCTAAGGATTTTACTAGAGCTATTGTTATCCCTATTTTCAAAAAAAGTGATCACAGTTCTTGTGATAACTATAGGGGTATCAGCCTACTCTCTGTTCCAGGTAAAGTTCTTTCCATGATTGTGCTTAATAGAATTAAGAATCTGGTTGACAGTCAATTGCGTGATGAGCAATGTGGATTCAGAAGTGGTAGGGGATTTGTGGATCAGATATTTTCACTTAGGCAGATTCTTGAAAAATGTTTAGAGTTTCAGAAACCTTTGGTTGCTAGCTTTGTTGATTTCAAAAAGGCTTTCGACTCTGTTGATCGTCAAAATTTGTTGTTGATTGTGAGATCATATGGTATACCAGACAAGTTAGTTAACATTATGAAAGCTCTCTATAATAACACTGAGTCGTGTGTGAGAGTTGGTAAGGCTTGTAGCAATTGGCTTAGCATTACTTCTGGTGTTCGACAAGGGTGCATTTTGTCTCCTTTTCTCTTTAGCTTGGTTATTGATTATGTTATGCGAAATTCACTTCAAGGGAAAGATTTTGGCCTTAAATGGGCTGGAGATACGAAAATTTCTGATTTAGATTATGCAGATGATTTAGCCCTTTTGGCAAATGATGTTGATGAGATGAACTCTTTCATTCGAGCTGTTGATGAGACTGGTAGTAGAGTAGGTTTGGTTATAAACAGAGAGAAAACTAAAGTGATGAAAATTGGTCAGGCAGGCTGTGATTCAGTTAATCTGAATGGTGGCAGTCTTGAGCAGGTGTCACAGTTTAATTATCTTGGGAGCTATGTAACAGATAATGGTGATGTGCGGTATGAGATTAACAGACGAATAGGGAATGCTGCCGGGACTTTTAAGAACCTATGGAGAGTGTGGAGCAATAGGCGTATACACCTAAAGACTAAAATTAGACTGTATAATAGTTTGGTTCTTTCTAGGGTTAGTTATGGTAGTGAAACTTGGACACTTTGTAAACAAGATAACAGGAAACTAGATGCTTTTGATTCCAGATGCTTACGCAGTATCTTGGGCATTAGGTGGTTTAACTTTGTAACTAATGATGAGATTAGGCAAAGGAGTTTGCAACCTCCTTTAAGCAGCATATTGTGCAGAGAGAGACTCCGTTGGTTTGGCCATGTTGCCCGTATGAATAATTATAGATTGGCGAATAGGATTATGAACAGTGTGCCTAAAGGCCTCAGAAAGAAAGGGAGACCTAGGATGCGGTGGGCAGACAATGTCAAACAGGACCTTGTTAGAATTGGTGTGCAGTGGCCAGATGCAGTAGATGTAGCTCAGGATAGACTTGCTTGGAGAACTAAATTGCACGGTCTGGTTGGACCTCCGTAGCCCATGGCTGCTTGAGGATGAGGATGAGGATGATGATGATTAAGTCTATTAAAAAAAGATTTTATCTTCTCGAAATGTCTTTGGTACAATTCATTCTTAAGTTAATATTATTAATAATAATTAATTAATTAATTAATTACTATACCATTTGTATTAACGAGTAAGAGGAACTCAGTTGTTAATTACTTATGATTATTGTTAATATATTTGATTGTTAAGGAAATTATTTAAGTGTTAATATTTTGTGTAAAAAAATCGTTGTTTTATCTATTAAATAAGTTAATTTAATATCATTTTTGGTTAATTCGAGCCTAACACACAGTACTGTCAAATAAATGTTACGGTAAAACTTTGAAACAATATTGAATATCAATGATTCAGATTATATTTCATTTTACATGTCAACAACTCGGATCATTTCTTAATTTCGTACCAGCAACAAGTGTGTTTTTTTTTCAATAATGAAAAAGACACTCAAGCAGTAACGGATTAAGACCTCTGGGCACCTTAATCATCAAGATTTTGGGATCTTTTCCTTCTACATTTTAATAGTGTACAACAGCAACTATTGTAAAACACTAAAACAATTTTTTTTAATTATAGTAACAAATAAGAAAAAAAAGTTGCAATTCTTTATTAGGCGGGGGTGATTCAGTCGGTAGCGCGCCAGGCTCATAATCTGCAGTTCCCAGGTTCGAGTCCCAGCTGGTTCAGCGTTGAGATTTATCTCCGTATGGGCTTGGAAAGACCGCCGTCCGTCGGATGGAACGATATTCCGTGGCCGCGTGGGCAGGAGAGCCATACCCTCTGCACTTTAAAGAACACGCTGGATGGCCTAGACGGGAGGATACCATCTGTCTCCCAACAGCTGTATCAGTGGGTCCCCTCCCCCAACTTTCTCTGAACCTTCGGGATCCTTGTGACCTGGCCATTTAGCCCATTGTGTTCAAAAAAGTGCCGCTCACAGGTAAAACAACCAACCAACAGATCTTTATTTCCTTAATAACGCAGTAATAATAAAAGTCTCATAAGTACATCTAAAGGCGTAGCAGATGGGTTGTGTGTAGACAAAATGAACTGAACTAATTGCCATCAGTCGTCAAAATTGCATGCAAAATTTATTACTATATTACTGTATTTCAAATCCTTAAAATAAAAAAACGGTAATTTTGCGTTTTTAATTTAAATTTATTTATTTTCTTTTAAATTCAGTAACACTTTCCGTACAATGTTATACTACATAATTATCCCTATACAAGGTTATACTATATAATTAGCCTTATATAATGTTAAATTATGTTATTATTCTTATATAATGCCATAACTATATGATTATTCCTATAAGTGATATACTATATAATTATTCCTATATAATATTATGCTATACAGTATAATTATTCCTGTATAATGTTATATGCAATATGTAATAATATGCGCCCTACAGCAATAGGGTGCATATTATGCGTACCTATGCAGTAGGGCCCCCTAACAGCGCGAACCCTACTGCATTTTTGGTAAAGTGATATTGTACACGCTTTCAGTGTTTTAGGTTTCATCCATAAATTAAGCAGCTTGCACACATTTGCATTAGAACCCTCACGGCTATCAATTGCTCTTTCTCAAGCAATTTCCTTTTCTCAGCATAACACAGTCTTATTGACCGAAAGCAATCCAAAGATAAAAAAAAACAATTGCTGGATGAGAATCGTAAACACATCTGCATTTAAACGCATCCCTTTCAGCGCGAAAGCCAGTTAAATGCAAAGAAGTGATGGGAGAGGAACACCTGCTTAACCAAGAATCGCCGAATCATCCAAGTCACGAATTCCTCTTCCATCTTCGCTAACTGCTGAAAAGAGCGAGAATATTTGAAGTAAGTTCGTCAAATATAAACTCTTTTCCTTTTTGCACAAATTTTCCGCGGTTTTTCAGTTCGTTTTTTTTTTAAATAAATAAGATTTTCACTTTACTATCTATGTGTGTCTCTCCGTTTGTAGATATTTAACCTCCTTTTTTCATTTACAAGGAGGAATTGAAAAGATTTTCTGTTCGATGAAATATTACGATTATTGCAATTTTCCGATTCTCTCAATAGCTTTAATAGCGCCCTATATCTGTGGGAAAAATTGGAAAATGATAAACTCTTAGCGATTATTACCAACGATCTATTTATGCGAGAGTTCAGAATTTTGCTGATAAAGTCTGAAGTTAAAGAAGCTTACATTAGCAACAATCATTACCTTCTTAGGAATCGTGGGAAAACTCAACATTCTGTATAGAAAAAATTTCGTTGTTGTTGTATAGGTAAAAAAAATTCGCTTCCTGACTTCACAAAGCAATTCGCTGATTGTCGGATCCGTCTTGTGACGTCAGCCTTCCTGAATCGAGATTATATCTTTCATCTTAGTCTCCCCGAGCATTAACTTCCGTTTGTCTTTCATGAATAGTCTGTAAAAATCCAATTACTTTAAAATAAAATAATAAATACCCCCTCAAGCAGCTGCTTTCCATAGAGGTCTGACAGGAGCCTGTAAGTTTATATACCATAGTAGAAGGTCTGTGACGATGGCGGGACCTTAGCAGAAAAACAACACAACATCCATGCCTTACCTGGGGCTCGAACCCAGGTCTCTTTGATCAGTAGCCAGACACGATAACCACTCGGCTCCAATTATTCATTAACTCGAATTTTCAATTTAGAGAGAGCTAAAATTGTAATATAAGAAATTTCATTCTCTCTGAAAACGAGCATCTCATATTCTCCAGAAGTGATATGCTATTTCCCCTTTCTTTACTAAGATATCGGTTGGGTAAGAGCCATGAAAAGGTATCTGGGGGCTCCCATATCTTTGAGGGGCGCCCATGTAGGTGACTTCCTCAAAATTATCGTTCTTTATCCGTACAATCCTAAGTTACGATTGTACATTGTACAGAGGGTACAGTGCTGCAAGATTTGGCAACACTGCTGCAAGATCACTAAACTGTTGTTGTTTTAGAAACCCTCTGAAAATCAAGCAGCGCCAGAAATATCAATCTGTTAAACGCAAATTATGGGACCAACAAACCTTCCCAAAAAATTTTATGCATCTCTTCATGAATGCAATAAGTCTCTTTTAAATTGAAATCACTTCATTTACAATACTTTCACAAAAACGAAAATATTTTTCTATTTTGCATCAATATAACTGGTATTTTAATCCTCCGTACTTTAGATACTAATGTGAAGAGTTCAAAGTGGCCCATTGACTTGTGAAGCTTCTGGCACATCTTTATACGGCCCTTTGGTTGAGTACCTTGCAATTTACCCCATGATTGACGAAATGGTGCACTTGGATAAAAGCATCGAATCAAACTGAAAACTGCAACTAAAATAACTGATTTATTTATTGACCTACAAAAGACTGAATTACATTCAAATAATACATATTGGATTGCTTAATTCCAAAGGTGCTCATTATTCTTGCGCAGTGGAATAGTCAGGGAAGTCAAAATAATTCTACGCCTCACCGAACATTAGGAAAGGAATCAGGTAAAAACAAATTTCCTCAAATCATTGTTTCCCGTATTCTTTTCCAATAGGCTACAATACTTATTTGGATGAAAAGCCAATAACTGTGGGCGGGGATGGCTTCCTTAGGGTAGCATGGAGGTTCGTAATCTGTGGTTTCTAGGTTCGAGTCCCACTTAGGGCAGCGTTGAGATTTTTCTCCTCAAAACGCCCTGCCAGGGGTCAGTAGAGGACACCGATGGTCTTGGAAAGCCCATCGTACGTTGGATGAGACCTTAAGCCGTAGCTCGGTATGCGGGAGAGCCGTATTCTGTACACGTTAAAGAACAAGTTGGGTGGCCTTGACAGTAGACTACCATCCGTCTCCTAACACCAGAAGGTCCAGAAGGGTCCAGAAGAGTCCAGTGGGTTCCCTTCACTCAACTTCTGTCATTCCAAGCTCATCGGTGCCCCTTTCTCTCCAAGGACAGCGTCGGGGTAAGGACGATAACTCTCAACGATGGCCAAGTTAGCATTTCAGGTGTTCGGCATCGATTAGTACCTGATGCAAATTTGCCATTCCATGATAACTAATGTAGCTAAATCTGTGACACTTGATACAACAGATCCAAAAACTTGGTATCTCTGCTGTTTCTGTCATACTAAGTATGATAAAAGTATACAGAAAAATCAGTATGGTGTGGTATTTATTTAGTTTGATATAAATTTCATTAAGTTAAAATAAAACTGAATTTGAATTCCAAATTAAATATCGTTTCACTACTTCATAATTTTAAAATTTCCGAAATTTTTTAAAAATTTTATTACTGAGCTTTATTTACGTATATGTATATATCATTATATTTTTGCAATTCATTTAAGTAGTAATTTATTTCAAATAAAATATTTACCAACCGTTCTGAAATTAATTAAATTTACTACAATTAACACTGTTATAAAAAAAAAAATATATGTATATATAAATTATATATCAAATGCTTTTTTTCAGTATTTAAGGAACACCTCTGTCCAGGTACGTGCTGGAGTATAAATATTGCTACAGATTTCTAGTTGTAATTGAATGTTTGGCAATCGAGCGTGAATTCGAAATGAATAAACAAACAATAAATGAACTGGTTTCATAACTGAAGCAATAAAATTACAATAATCAATAGCAAGTGTCTGTTCTATTTTCAATAAACACCAATATACTTTCTTTCAGTAATAAATTATTCCAATGATCATAAATTAACTAGCCCATTTTTTACTAATCAATGTATAAGAATAAGTCTCACAATCACATTTTAACTTTTGTTTAACAATTTTAAATAAATACAATCAATGATAGAGATATTTTTTGCCTTTTATGCTTTGTACTCTACCTTACCATTCCAATATCGAAAACCAACTCGATGTTATACTTTAACACTCCCACGCACACTCTGATAAATTCATTTCTTCTTTAGATTATCGCCCACAAAGTCAAAGACAATTCACTCTCTGCTTCACACAGACTGTTCCGAATAACAGCTGAAATATCATTTATCTTTTAAGTTTAACTTATCGTTCGAACTGGTTAGTGACGTAATTCTCACTCCGAGTTATATCTCAAGTATCGTTGCGCGTGTTCCTTTTGTTACAATATGCACATTATTAAACGATACGAAGCGAAATTTCCGAAACAGATCAGACTTTGAAAATCGAGAAGTTAATGCTAACTTCTATTTGCTTCTCACGTAGCCTTTGTTAATATATTTTTTGAGCTTTCAAAGCAATTTCTCTAGCACATTTCCTCAACAAGTGGACCTTTCGTAACTCTTCGTAATTAAGTCCTTTTACCTCAGCGGCATTTTTCTGCACACAATAGGCTAAATGACCAGGTCACATTGACCCCGAGGACTCAGAGAGGATTGGGGGAAGAGGACCCACTGGAACAAATGTTGGGAGACAGATGGTAATCTCTCGTCAAGGCCAGTCAGCGTGTTCTCCCCCCCCCCCTCCATAGGTATCCCCTACTGACCCAGGGTAGGGATTTTATGGAGATAAATCTCAACACTGGCCCACGTGTGATTCCAATGTGGGAACTAGCAGATTACGAGCCTGGCTCGCTGCCGACTGAGCCCCTCCCCGCCCCAAGAAGAACATGAGTTAGCAAATTATTATCGTTAAAGGAAATTATAAAATTAATTTAATTCGAATAAAGAAATCTATAGAGTAATATTTAATATATTAAATAGTTTAATCACAGAATTAAAATTATTATCGAAAATTATTATTGGTCAAATAGAAATAGTTCAAAAATGTCCATCGCAGAATTCAGAAAAGAAAGTTAAGGTCCACATGCGACCAGTGGACACTAGTTGGCCATCCTTTAGTCGCCTATGAAATGAAATCTTGTTATGTGACGAGTGTATATTTTCTATATAGGAAGAAGATTGAAAATACTACCTCGCTTTGTTCCTACTTGACAAAATTTCTCATTATATCTCTATTACACACACTTCATTATACCTTTCCAGCCCGAGGATGAAACTAATTATGCAGGTATGTATATATTGAGATTTGTGATAACGGGACTCAATATGCAATAACAATGTACAGTGACAATAGCATAGGCTCAAGGTCCAATTTTTGATAAGGCACGTGAGACCCTTGCCTAGGGCGCCAACGTAATTGGTCCTCAGTCAGCAATTCGCCAGGCTGGTAATCTGTAGTTCGCAGTTTCGAATCCCACCTGGGCCAGTTTGGGGATTTATCACCGCAAAACTCCCGCCTTGCCCTCGTTCAGTAGGAGACATCGATGGGCTTGGAAAGGCCGCCGTCCGTCGGATGGGATGTTAAGCCGTTTCTCCGTGTGCAGCAGAGCCCATACCCTTGCACGTTAAAGAACACACTGGATGGTCTTGACGGGAGGCTACCATCTGTCTCCCTACAACTTTTCCAGTGGGTCCCCTCCCCAACCTTCTCTGAGCCTTCGGAGTCCTTGTGATCTGGCCATTTAACTCATTGTGTGCAAAAAAAGTGCTGCTCAGTGAAAAAACAATTCAGCTTAGGATAGATGTATTTAGAGAACTAAATTGCATATTCTGCTTAGACCTCCGTAATCTTTTCTTCACTGAGTATATTTTATGTATGTTTTTCTTCGTGCAATTTTGAATAAAACTCGTGTGAATATCACCCAACTTCATAATGGTGCCAAAAAGCATAAATTGAAAAGTGTTAGTACATCATCAAAAGTTGAAAGCTTAAGGAGGGCGTCGTTAAACTATTTTTATTTTCTTATTATATTTAGGTGCATTGCAAATATATATTCACTTTTATTCTTCATAACAGACTGAACAAAAGACATCATCTACTAGACGGCAATATTGAGATTTTAAATTTGGTTGATCTTTGAAATTGGCTGCAAGAATTGAGTCCTAAATGCAAATATTCTAACTCTGCATCCGGATGAATATTTTTTTCTTCATTTAGTGTACTGAGTAAATCATCTTAAAAAACACCGAAGTTTTAAGCAACAAAATTCACATTGTAGAGCTATTGCTTAATAAAGGTGCAAAATGTTGCGAAACGTTAAAAATGTTTTACGACGTTGAAACATTAAAAACGAAAGTCACAGGAAGAAGCAAAATTTCTATTTTCTCTAAGAAAACACTTTGCCCTTTTCGTAGTGGCGCACATTTTTTTCTCATTTCGGGCCTTTCATATCTTATGTTTCTGAAGATTTGAGAACGAGAAGAAGTGTGCACATTTCAAACACCAATATTGACTTTTTAACTCCTTTTTCGAGAGGATATTTGTTTGCACAATTCTGATACTAAATGCAAATCTATGGATGTAAAATTGCTCCGCAAATATCGTGTCCCTTTTTCGGTAGACATAAACATTTCGAAATCGTAAAAAAATCGAACTTCCATCAACAAAAGTCGCTCTCTGTAAAATCATTCGACTTCAGAATGTTTATTCGAAAGAAGAAAAAGTAATCCCATCTCTCTCTTATGGCAAAAATTGCTTAAATTATTGGAGAGCTTTGCCTTTTTCGTCTTTACCTCAAACCGACTAAGCCTCAGCTCAGGGGTGACGCGTATTAGCATCTTATTGCACCTTCTGATATTAGGGAACTATGTAAATGTGCCTCGCTGCATATGTATCTACTTACTTTCCTCTAAGCAAGGGACTGTGAAAGAACTCTTTCCAATTGAACACTCACGTCTGCGAGCACTTCGAAGAACTTTTGCAAGGTTGCTGTTCTTAAATATTGATGAAATGACGCGAAAATATTTATTTTTTTTTTTCAAAAGATCGCTTGATTTTTAAAAATATTTTTTCCAACACGTGTCAGAGCAAGTGGACAGCTAGAAAACAAGCTGTTTCAGTTAACAGTAAGAAATTCTGTGTCCACAGATGCACATGTCGATCCATGTCTACACCAAGCCCGTCCAACCCATATTTAGTGAAGAGCAACTAGCAAAAACGCTATTAAATACTTATATTCTTAAACAGCCACTAGGAATGCAGCTATATTATTAAAGCGTCACTAGGAAAATATCTATATTCTTAGGGAGCCACTAAGAAAACATCTATATTCTTAAAGAGATACTAAGAAAATATCTATATTCTTAGGGAACCACTAGGAAAACATCTATATTCTTAGAGAAATACTACAAAAATATCTATATTCTTAAAGAGACACTAGGAAAATATCTATATTCTTAAGGAGCCACTAGGAAAGCATCTATATTCTTAACGAAATACTGGGAAAATATCTATATTCTTAAAGAGACACTAGGAAAATATCTATATTCTTAAGGAGCCACTTAAAAATATCTATATTCTTAAAGAGCCACTAGGAAAATACCTATATTTTTAAAGAGGTGCAGGGAAAAATTCCTTACTTAAAAACGAAAACACGCATTTCTAATGAGCCAACGGATAATGAACGGGACAAAAAAATAATATTTTTATGGAATGAACAAATTATTTTGATTAAAACATAGAAATGACCATTTTTAATTAGTACTATGAATTAGCAAAATCGTTTAGTTTGCAAATAAAAATGCAAAATTGGTCAAAATGATTGGAAGAAATGAGCCAGATTCGATATATTGATTATTTGTTTTATGAGCCGCTGTTTGAACGGGTCTGGTCTACGATGTTAGCGGCGAAGGTTGAGTATTCTACGAGGGTGAGGCGATAGTTGAGTAATCTACGAGGTTGATGACGAGGGATGGGTAGTCTACGAGATTGGCGGCGATGTTTGGGTACTCTACGAAATTGGCGGCGATGTTTGGGTACTCTACGAAATTGGCGGCGATGTTTGGGTACTCTACGAAATTGGCGGCGATGTTTGGGTACTCTACGAAATTGGCGGCGATGTTTGGGTACTCTACGAAATTGGCGGCGATGTTTGGGTACTCTACGAGATTTGCGGCGATGTTTGGGTAGTCTTCGAGGTTGATGGCGAGAGTTGAGTAGTCTACGAGATTGGCGGCGATGGCTAGGTAATCTACGAGGTTGATGGCGATGGTTGGGTAGTCTACGAGGTTGGTAGCGATGGTTGTTTAGTCTACGAGGTTGGTAGCGATGGTTGTTTAGTCTGCGAGGTTGATGGCGAGGGTTGAGTAGTCTACGAGGTTGGCGGCTAGGGCGATTGGTCTACCATCATCATCAATACACATAAAACTTTGAATATTCCCGCAAAGAATTAGAATAATGCAGATTCATTCAGGCATAATTTTTGTGGATCCTTACGGATATATATATATATATAATTGTTTTTTTTTTAATTATTACTCATTTTATATTCATTCTTTTCTTTTTCATTTTAATTTTTTTATTAGTTTTTTTCTTTTATTTTTTATTTATTAATTATTTTATTTTATTTTATTTTTTTATTATTATTCATTCATCATTTTTTATAGTTTATCTAAGAAATTGATGTTTTTGAGATAATTAATTAAAAATTTATAAAAAAGTTTGTTTTAATTTTTTTGGTGTTGGTTTTAATATGGTTTTAAAATTAAATGTGTTCACATTATATTTTTCTCTCTTCTTCATATTTGTTACAATTGAATATTATATGCTTTAGTGTTTGTATGTTATTGCAGAAAAAACAATTTGGTGAGTTTATTTTTCTGAATTTAAATAGTGTGGAATTTTTAAGAGTTAGATTAGTCTTTATTCTTAAAATCATAGAGATTTCTTTTTTCTTTAATCCAAAATTATTAAATTCACCAATGTTATTAGAGATTTGAAATCTATGTGTGTTCCTAGCTTTTGTCGTGTACCAATTCTATAATTCTGCCAATAATTTTATTTTATTTGTTTTTTATGTATAACAGACATATGTTTGGAGAACTAAATTGTATAATCTGTTTGGACTCCATAGCCTATGTCTGCTTGAGAATGATGGTGGTGATGATGATTACTTCTTTTATTTGCCATGATCTTTATCTTCATATTTATATTATCAACTCAAGTTAATGAATTTCTTTTAGTTTCGAAAAAGAAAAGAAAAAAAATATTGAATTACTCTGCCAGGACTGGATGTAAAAAAAAAAGCGATTTTTTTCGAGGCTGCACGAAAAAGAAACTAGATTTACAAACAGTGTGACATTTCCCCCTTCGTTTTACAGGCCTTTAAATATTTTCTTGAAAACTGCATGAAATATAAATAAGTTTAATACCCTTACTAGCATTTTGACAGGGGAGGGGTCATGACCCCCTCTTCCTTCTCCCCTTCCGGCCCTGTACTCAGTCATTTTAGAGGAACAAATCGAGAAAATAGTAGACTGATCATATCATTGGTTGCTAATTTCTGACTGCCATGCTGAAATTGCTTATTTGTTTGATCCAGTGAAAATTAAACTAGAAAAATAACATATTACCTCTGAAGAACATGGGATGCTTATTATCGAAGAGACCCTATGTAAACAAGATAGCAGGAAACTTGATGCTTTTGGTTCTAGATGCTTACACAGTATTTTGGGCATTTGATGACTTGACAAGTAATGCTCCTGCAGTTCAGCGCATGCGCATTTTTGTCATCGCTATAATAGATAATGCTAAGATGCCGGGAAATGGCCATAATGTTAAAATTCGTATTGACAATGATAAAGCAGCCGACGTAACCCTGATTTCGCAAAGTAATTACTGTGATTGTCTACGTAACACGGCAAATAATGATTGCAAAACGAACATAAAAATGATATTATGTTGATTCCGATATGATAAATAATGAATACTAAATTTTAAATTTCTTTATTTTTTTTTGATTATTTTTGGTGGGTCAGTGGCCAGGTGGCCTAAATCACGAGCCACCTCTGCTACTAACAACTGTCCATTGGCTCCCCTCCCCCCCTAACCTTCTCTGAGCCTTCGGGATTCTTATGATCTGATCATTTAGACCATTGTGAGCAAAAAAAGTGCCGCTCAGAGGTAAAACAATCAAACTGATCTCCATATACGAGGGGAGATATCATGGCGAGATTAGGGTTCTTTTAAATTTCAGGATTGTAGTATCAATTCAAGGTTAAATAAAAAAATAAATAAATACCCCCTCAAGCAGCTGCTTGCCACAGAGGTCTGACAGGAGCCTGTCAGTTTATATACCAGAGTAGAAGGTCTGTGAGGATGGCAGGACCTCAGCAGAAAAACGACACAACAGTCATGCCTTACCCGGGGCTCGAACCCAGGTCCCTTAGATCAGTAGCCAAGCGCGCTAACCACTCGGCCATGGGATGGCTAGGCCAAGATTGTAGTCATCAAATTCAGGATTGTGTGTTTATGATTCTCCGCTAATCTCGCAGAACTTTAACTTTCCAAAATATCTGAAACAGAAATCCTCCCGATTAGAACACAAAGTGCTTGACTACAATTTCTCATCATCCCAATTACTGAAACAAATGGCAGAGAGACTTCTCGAAGTTCCTGGTACGGTCTCTCCGAATCTCGCGTTCATACTTCCTCTTGCAAGAAGTCCCGCTTTGCACGTCATGTAAGCGATTTCAGTGAGCGAGATGAATGACAAAAGCGTCCGACGGTGAGGATGGGGATGAAGAATGTGCAACGTAGAGAAGTGATCCTCGCATTCGTCATCACTCACTTTCACCCAATGAAGAATGAATGGACATTCCCGTTACAGGGAAAGGATTCAACTCCAAAGGAATTGCTACTTCAGTTGCACTTAGCGATGTGATGATTACTGGAATGACTCATGGCGACCAAAGCGGTGATTTACGGCATTTGCCAGCGTTAACGGCTTCTCTCCTCCGAATTCGGCTACTTCTGACCTCAGAGAAGACGTCAGCTTCCGATAACTTCGTCATTTTCTTTTTTTCGTTCCTTCTACCTTTCTACTTGTTAACATTGGCGGGTAATATTTCTCTTTGTCCTTCGGAGAAATTGGGTCATCGAATTCTTCAAGGGTTATTTATTTACTGCAATTTGCCTCTTTTTCTTTTATTCTTTTGCAGGTCGTGATGAGCATAGGGATATTTTTATTCTCCATCTAAAGCAAACGAAAATTAATATTACATATTAACTGACAAGCCCGGATTTTGAAAGAAATAAAGGGTGGGGGGGCGAGAGAAATTCAGTTGAACAGGTCTCACTACTCAAAGTAAAAGGGCGGAGAGAAAAAGAGAAAAGTAAAAAGCCAAGAAACTGAATTTCCAATGATATATAACATTTCTCTCCGGTTTTAGAGGTCTTAAAAAATTTATTGAAAAATGCATGAAATGTACATAAGTTTAATAACTTTTTGCTGCTGTCACCCTTATTGAATTTCTCAAGGGTAGGGGGGAGGTATTACATCCCATCCTAGGTCCTATTAAATAGAAAAATAGCATCGTTTATGGCGAATGTGAGATGTTCATTTTCAGAGAGAATTAAGTTTTTCATTCTACGCCTTCATTGCCCTCTAACAGGAGAAATTTGAACTAATAAGTAATTGGGATTATTCATTTAGTAATATCTTATTAGTTTCTATACCACACAAAAAGAATTTTTCTCATTTATCTCTTAAACCAAAAACGTTTCGTTTTCGGAAACAAATGTATATTGGTGCTAATGTAAACCTCTTGATCTTCGCATTCTACTATAAACTTAGCATTTCTGCTATAAACAGAGAGTTAGTAATAAAAACTGGTGCATTTTTTCTAAATTTTTATACCGATAGAGGGCGCTATTAAAAATTCTTTTTGGTATCTTTAATTTAGGAGTTAAATTAGCTAATATAATCTGTCAAAAACGTGTACTATGAAAGTTTCAAAATAAAAAAACAGAAAAACATAAATATTTGGTGTTAATCGGTAGTTACTGAGAAGTCAATTCTGGGTGTATTGTTTACTTCTGAGCATTACTATATCGCCTGATAGGGTAATGGCCAGCTACGAAGGGCTCACAGATATATATGAAAGGGAAACTCACTGAATAGCTGTTTGAATGCATATGACAGCCTCCCTTTAAGCCTCCTGCAGGTTCCTTAATGACCACTGGCTGGCATTATGACACGAGGCAACTGCTTAACGTCTCTTATGACTAGGGTTACCAGATGCCAGTGTTCTAAAAGGAGGACAATAAAGCGAACATGGAAGACATAGGAGGACAAGCTTCCAATTCGTGAAATAAAATAAATTTTTCCCACTAAGTTTAATTTTAAGTACCGACTAACAGCTGAGTCAGAAAAAGGCGTAACACTTATTAAATATACTTTTAAATATATAATGCGTCGATTGTTATTCCTACTTGATAAAAAATCACGAGTGGTTTTTGCCTTGAAGTGGCATCATCATCATCATCCTCAAGCAGCCATGGGCTACGGAGGTCCAACCAGACCGTGCAGTTTAATTCTCTAAGCATATCTGTCCTGAGCTACAGCTGCTGCATCCGACCACTACACACCAATTCTAACAAGGTCCTGTTTGACATTGTCCGTCCACCGCATCCTAGGTCTCCCCCTCTTTCTGATGCCTTTAGGCACACTGTTAATAACCCTATTCGCCAATCTATAATTATTCATACGGGCAACATGACCAAACCAATGGAGTCTCTCTCTGCACAATATGCTGCTTAAAGGAGGTTGCAGACTCATTTGCCTAACTTCATCATTAGTTACAAAGTTAAACCACCTAATACCCAAGATACTGCGTAAGCATCTAGAATCAAAAGCATCTAGTTTCCTGTTATCTTGTTTAAAAAGTGTCCAAGTTTCACTACCATAACTAATACTAGAATGAACCAAACTCTTATACAGTCTAATTTTAGTCTTTAGGTGTATACGCCTATTTCTCCACACTCTCCATAGATTCTTAAAAGTCCCGGCAGCAATTCCTATTCGTCTGTTAATCTCATGTCGCACATCACCATTATCTGTTACATAGCTCCCAAGATAATTAAACTGTGACACCTGCTCAAGACTGCAACCATTCAGATTAACTGAATCACAGCCTGCCTGACCAATTTTCATCACTTTAGTTTTCTCTCTGTTTATAACCAAACCTACTCTACTACCAGTCTCTTCAACAGCTCGAATGAAAGAGTTCATCTCATCAACATCATTTGCCAAAAGGGCTAAATCATCAGCATAATCTAAATCAGAAATTTTCGTATCTCCAGCCCATTTAAGGCCAAAATCTTTCCCTTGAAGTGAATTTCGCATAACATAATCAATAACCAAACTAAAGAGAAAAGGAGACAAAATGCACACTTGTCGAACACCAGAAGTAATGCTAAACCAATTGCTACAAGCCTTACCAACTCTCACACACGACTCAGTGTTATTATAGAGAGCTTTCATTATGTTAACTAACTTGTCTGGTATACCATATGATCTCACAATCAACCACAAATTATGACGATCAACAGAGTCGAAAGCCTTTTTGAAATCAACAAAGCTTGCAACCAAAGGTTTCTGAAACTCTAAACATTTCTCAAGAATCTGCCTAAGTGAAAATATCTGATCCACACATTCCCTACCACTTCTGAATCCACATTGCACATCACGCAATTGACTGTCAACCAGATTCTTAATTCTATTAAGCACAATCATGGAAAGAACTTTACCAGGAACAGAGAGTAGGCTGATACCCCTATAGTTATCACAAGAACTGCGATCAACTTTTTTGAAAATAGGGATAACAATAGCTCTGATAAAATCCTTAGGAACCATGCCTTTATCATAAAAGATATTCAGCATTTCAGTCATCCAAGTGGTAACTAAAACATTCCCAGCTCTAAGCATTTCCGTAGTAATTTCATCTACCCCTGGGGATTTATGAAGTTTAAGTTTAGAAACAGCCAAAATAACTTCAGAGTGTTATAGGGCCAACATTAAAGCCAGTAATGAATCTATCAACATTACAAACAATGGGAGTAGAAGTAACCACACTGTTTAGAACATCACTGAAATGCTCAGCCCACCTAGCCATGACAGAATCTTCACTTTCTATAACCTTATCTTGTTTATCCTTCAATCCTTTTATGCCTGTCCCTTTTCTACCACATAAAACATTAACTATCTGGTACAGCTCTCTGCTGTTGTGCTGCCTAACTGCCTCCTGAGCTTTGTCAGCCAAACCATCAAGCCAGGGCTTGGCTCTGGCTTGAAGTGGCATAATGGTTAGTAAATATCTGCTGTTGCAGAAGGCAAACTTTCTATTTCCATGAACTTTATTTGACTGAGGTAGTTGTCAGCAGTGACTTCGATCTTGGTAGGGCATGATCTTGTACGAGAAAGCTTATACAAACTAGTAGTTCTTAATGCCTTCTCTGTCCTTTTTATTGCGAAGAAAAATTCTCTCCACTTTCATAGCTCCATCTATCCGTGGGTGGAAAAAAATATTTGAAGTTTTCTAAAGCGCATACTTTTTCAATCTGGCATGTAAATTTCACATATTGAGATTACAGAAAAGTAGTAACTTTTAGAGCATTAATAGAGTTAATTTAGCCTTTGCGATTTGCATTTACAATAATTTATTTCACGGTTAACAATAAAGTATATTCTAGGCATGGGTTCAAG
This sequence comes from Ryuthela nishihirai, assembly GCA_038380435.1. NCBI lineage: Eukaryota > Metazoa > Arthropoda > Arachnida > Araneae > Heptathelidae > Ryuthela > Ryuthela nishihirai. Next base: position 27,935,364 of record JAWZYU010000019.1, on the reverse strand, counting down.
AAATTTAAAAGGAAAATATAAAAAAAATGGGTGATTTAATTTTATTTTGAAACATGTTATTACAAAAATTTTGTAATAACATGTTTTGTATTAGTTTATACAAAAAGGAGTTCTACTTTTGGATGTCCTACTTTTGGAGGACGTATGGTATCCCTATATCAAGCCTATTAGTACCCTTTTGCTCATTAACAGCAGAGTGGGATTAAGGAAAAAATTATCAACGCAAATACAGCTGACTTTTTTGACCAAGAAGCATTATTTCACAACATTTAGTGCAACAGATGTATATTTGAAAGATTAATCTAAATAATTTTTCGTTATTTTTCAATTTTCCTCGAACTTTTATTGTTGCTTTTAAATATTTAAAGTCCATAATTCTCTTAAGTACAAAGCAAACATTATTAAAATTAGAGATTTAGATAGATTTGATTGAGATCTTTATTTTATCCTCCATTACATTTTCATATAAAACGCTTAGTTTAGAAGTCATAGAACTTCGAAGTAGCTTCCACTTATTTAACATGGAGGGAGTTGGTCATAATTTAGTGAGCATTGAGTGTACAGCCGCTAAAAAAAATATCAACACGAAGGTTGCCAGATCACTAATTTCTAAAAGAAACGTTGCCAGATATTTTTTCTGAATTTTGTAATCAACATTAGTGTTCGGATTTTATTTTTGAGCAATTGTATATAAGCAATCAACACTATCTTTGCTTAAGAAGTATTATTAATTTAATTTGTCTTCTTAGTAAACAGTACTTCGATATGAGATGCCATTGCTCTTTTTCAATGAAAGAGTTCTCTTTTACTAAACAAAATAAATATATTTCAATATTTTTTCGGAAATATAAATGGATGATTAATTACTATTTGATCTTGCTGCTTGATTTATGTTTAATGTATTCAATTCCGGAACCAAAATTCTCTCAAACATACTAATATTCTAATACCTCCTCAAGCAGCTGCTTGCCACAGAGGTCTGACAGGAGCCTGTCAGTTTATATGCCATAGTAGAAGGTCTGAGAGGATGGCAGGACCTCAGCAGAGAAACGACACAAACAGCCATGCCTTACCAGGGGCCTGCTCCTAAATCGTGGCTGGTAAACAAATATTTTTTTTTTACAATTAATATGTATCAAGAGCTTTGTTTTTCGGATTCCTTTCTCATAGAGGAAACAGCCAAGCAGGATATGGTCAACATGTGTCACACCCATTGAGGTAGTAGTACCAGAGACCGGACATACTTCCCCTACCATTTTTTCCCTTTTATTATTATTTTTCAGAATTAAATGCTTTTATTTTATTTGTAATATGGACTATTTCATTTATTAGTTGCTTCAAATTAAGGATCAAAAGTCGTTTCTTAAAGAAAAAAAAATATCCCTGTAAGAGTTAATAAGTGCAGATACAGAAGACTGCATTAGGTCAGAGTCAGTTAATGCTAAATTATATTCTATGCAAGAAATCTTTTCATATTTTTTTTGCTATAAAGGCAGCTTATAAAGTATGACATATTCCAAATTCAGAGAAGATTTTAGAAACACAATGACCTTCATTGCTTTATTGTGATTTCTTGATATTCCCCACATATGAGAAATACTTAAAATGTCATTGGGGATTTCATAATTTCTGCCAATGATTTTAATTTCATTGAAAATTCAACAATTGCTTTTTTTTATTAATTATCAGCCGTTAATTATTAACTGCATGTGTACACTTTGGAACTAAAGATCATTAGGTAATATTATTCTCCTCTTTTGCTCTTATAGCTGAAAAAAAGGTGAATATGATCCTGGCTGAATTTGGAAGTCGAAAGATATTTTGAACCATTCATTCATTGATCATTGATTGTTTCAGCTATATACAGCTGAAACAATCATAAAAACTGGAGTTTCAGAAGCTATATCTGAATTTTCATCATTAGCATTATTACCATAATCCACATATCCACAACATCATTTACCATTGAGCAGTTTGTGTTTCCTAATTAACTTCTCATCAAATAATAAAGTGAATATCATATGCTTCTGCTTACTATCATAAAATTTTCCATGCAGAAAAACTTCAGAAAATGCAGGAAGGCCATCTACAGATCTGCCCCAAGTTAAAATTGTGGAGTTATGGGCTTCATTCATCACAGGTAAAATTATAAACATTCCTATTTCAGGCGTTTCCTTTGAGAAAAAAAAAAGCAATTTGTGTTATTTTGGCAAAATAAAAATGCAAAGCTGAAGTCTCATATAATTAATGTCATAAATTTAATATTTCTTTTGTAACAAAATTCATGAAAACATTCTATAAATTTCATGCTATTTCAATCTGTAAATCACCTTCCTTTCATATGTAAATATTATTACTTTCATATATGAACAAAATCATGAACTACATTTGACATTATACCTAAAGCAGCTGCTTGAGGGGGTATTTATTTTTATTTTTTTTATTTATTTTTAGGCCTTTCTGCTTTAACAATTTCACTTTAAAAGCATTTCACAATTTTTGTAAATTACTAACCTATGAAATGTTGTATTGCTGCTTTTACAGTACTTTTCAGTAGTTAGTGCACAATTCAAGTCAGTCTAAGATCGTGGTGAAAGATTTCTTTATTATATTCAAACACACCTCTCTCTCTCTGCGTCTCTGAAGAGTAGGCTTAAGATTTTCTACACGTTCATGACGTCCGTTGCCAGTACTATCTCTAATTTTTTTCTTAAAAAATATCTGTTTCAACAGCTTTGTTTTTCGAATTCCTTTCGTGTAGTAGACACAGACAGGCGTGCAACACAGGGTCGGCGTGAACTTTTGCGGAGGCGGGTTCCAAAATTGTGCGGGGCAAAGAAAAAAACCGCATTTATATGTACTTCTAAATTTTATAATAAGTTTTAAAATTATTTATTATAATTACAAAGTGCGGTACATATCTACATACAACTTACATAATTTTTCTCGTCTTTTTCGCCGAAAAATCTTTAATTACGTCATCAAAATTGACCGAATTCGATATCTATTGAAAGAATAGTTAGTCGTCGATTAGCGGATTCTGCGATTGGATTTACTATTGGGCTTGGAAAATAATTGAAATGCGCTCTGGTGGTGGAAAGTGGAGCTAGAGGAACAAGGATAAATAGTGTCGGCTACTGTTAAACATAGGAAAATGGCGTCGATTTTTACGATGAGCTTTCCGTGGACTGCGGGGCCAGGTTCTGGGGAACGCGCTGAACCCACCTTGTGCCATCCCTGGTGCAACCACATGGTCAACAACTACCCGGCTAGTGGAGTGGGCCTGCGAAACAAAGCCAATTTGCCCCCGCTGATTCTGATTTTCTGTTCCAGCGACAGAGCAGAGATCGCCGAAGTGGGCAATTCGATTTGGTTTGTGATGGCGAAACACACGGAGATCAGCGAGCAATCTTGGCTCTGCACGATCGTTTAAGCGATCGCAAACGTCGCATTGGGTCGGGATTGGGAAATAAATGTTCACTTTAATAGTCACACCTAAAGTCACACCTCTTTCAACATCTATCAGCAACAGTAAAAATCACACCTCCTCCGATAGCTCTCGGTAGCAGTAAAAGTCACACCTCTTTCAACAGCTCTCAGTAAAAGTCATGCCTCTGTGAAACATAGCCTTTGGCCTCCTACACACTTGCCGCGTTTCACCATTCGCCGCTCTGCAAGAACGAGTTTTCGAAGACTGCGCATCTTGTGGAGCCCGTAGTAAGGCGTCACTTCCTCTACGCTGGCCACCGCACGGCCGCAGCTGGAGTCTTCTTCTTATACATCCATCATTGCACTGGTCCTATTTGTAAAGTGGGCCTCGGCCCACTTATCATCAGGACCACCAGCTGGAGTCTGTTCTATTTCTATTCTCGCCGCGCGATATGCAAGCGACCGCAAGCAAGAGCCAATCAAATAGCCGCTGACGAATGACGTTGCTACAACAGCCCCTTGCACCCTTCTTACCAACTTCCGGCCAACATGGGCCACACATGCTACAATTTTCACTCCCAGAAGAATTTTACTCCAAATCTCTCCCCTCCCCACCCCCTTGCCACAAAACTACGACGCAGCACTTCCTTGGCACGAAACTTCAACCACCTCCTTCATTTTAGGGCGGACTGCGGCCAAAAGCCTATCGCCAACATGTAGGGTCGCTAGCACTTCACTGTACTGGTCCCTACTTTTGACGCACACAAAAAAAACTTTTTCTCCAAAGGGCCAAGGTCCCTTTTACAAAAATGGTCCAGTTTTTAAAGAAGGATGTTAGACTCTACAACAGCCGGGCGAAAGTTGATAGTGAGCATTTGGAGATATTTCACTAACGGACTATCTGCGTTTTATAAATCTTTAACATTAAACGAGTTTTTCTCTTGTAACCACACATACAGTTTTGGAAATATGTTTGGGAGTAGAATGTTTCCTAGGAGTAGCTAAAAAATTGTAAAAATACAAAAATGCACATAAAATTTAATATGTAAATGTAACATTTTGGACGATTACCCCCCCCCCCCCCATCCCTTTTAACTACGCTGCCTAGCATAAAGAGAAATTTTTAACTTTAGCTGTTCCACTTGATGATATGGAGTTTGATTATTTACATAAAGGAACGAAACGGAAGACAATGCATTCAATAATATCATACATGAGTAATGTAGATCGTAGATCATATAGTCATATTCGATGTACCGTGTAATAATTTTACCCCTAACCATCTCCATCATAAAGATATGCCTATTTCGCATGAGTAAGAACAAAACAATATAAGTAAACCACCCTTAGGTAGGTCCCTAAGGGCAAACATAAATAATGCTAAAAATAGCAGCAAAATTGTATAAGAAACCTAAAACGGGTAGGTCTCCTCAGAGAACGCTACCGTTTTAGGCCTCTTTGTACTTGTTCAAAACAGTATGATCGTAAAGAATCAGAGAAGAAATAATCTCATTGGGATTATTGCTTACAGCCTCAAAAAATCTTTTTGAGGTGCGTTATATTTGTGTATATATATGGTCGATGCCCAGGTCTTTATGGAGTTGTCTGTTAGTGACAAACCAAGGGGCATCCACCGCACTTCTCAAAATCTTGTTCTGTAGACGTGAATCTTACGAATATTCGTCCATATGGGTGAAGCATAGAGAATCACCGGTCTGATGATCATATCATAGAGTAAAAGCTTATGATCAATCATTAAAATGGAATTTCTCCTAATGAGTGGGCCTAGTTGGCCCCTGAAAGAATTGACTTTGGAGATTATATTATTTATGTGATAGTCCCACTTTAACCTCTTATTTCATGGTCAAAAGCTTTGGCCACGTCCATGGAAGACGTTAATTATCTTTTAAAGCCAAAAATTTTGCAGTTTTCAAAAAATTCCATCGTTTATTAGAGAGCGCCATTAAAACTTTTGGGAGATTTTAAAAAGTGCGAATCATCGTAATAGTTCATCAATCTTGTCAAACCCAGAAGGAATTTTTAATATACCTCTACAAACAAAACAATTGACCGTCTGCAAACAGACCGTAAAGTAAAAACGTTAGCTATTTCGGAAAACGAACTAAGAACAATTCTAAATTCATATTGCCATATTGTTAGCGCCAATCTTTCAGCTGCAGAAATTAATTTCCGCAAAATCGCTAAAACCTCTTTAGATAAAGAACGAAAAACAATAGTCAAAATCTCTAAATTCGACAGGTGTCATACACAAAAAAGATTTTTTAACAGTGTCAGACTCTTGAATATTACGGATTAAATTATTAAAAATCTCTTAATCTTTTTCATCATTAAAGATCTCGCGACCCATTTAGTGTGATATTTTTATTACTATGCCTATGATTAGCCACGGCAGTACAATTAACTGTTTACAAAAGAGCAAACTTCTTTTCCTCGAATTGTTTACTATAGAGTGAAAGAAATGTCAGAAAGCGCGGTAGTTTGCGACAACTAATGTCTATCATTGACACATACCAAGAGACAAGTTAAAATTAAGAAGCACAGCATGTGATCACTATGCTATTGTCTTACATAGTTTGTAAGAGACATAAGAATAAAAAAAAATGTACAGATTTCAGTGCAACTTTGAAGAGTGTTCCATAATAACTAGAAATATAACCCATGGAACTTGTTAAGGAAAATGATAACATTGAATATCATATACTGATGATAGTAACTACAAAACAAATAGATGTTTGATATCCACATCAAAATGATAAATCATACTGTAAACTTTAAAAAATAGTTTGTGACAACTAATATCTATCATTGAGATATACCAGTAGACAAGTGAAAATTAACAAGCACAACATGGACCATTATATTATTGCCTTACATAATTTGTAAGAGAATATATAAATAAAAAATAAATAAATACCCCTCAAGCAGCTGCTTGCCACATAGGTCTGACAGGAGCCTGTCAGTTTATATGCCATAGTACAAGGTCTGAGAGGATGGCAGGACCTCAGCAGAAAAACGACACATACGTCCATGCCTTACCCGGGGCTCGAACCCAGGTCCCTTAGATCACTAGCCAAGCGCGCTAACCACTCGGCCATGGGACGGCTAAGAGAATACATAGTAATATAAAAAAATTACAGATTTCAGTGTAACATTGAAGAGTGTTCCATAATAACTAAAAATATAACCAAGGCAGCTTGTTAAGGAAATTATAACATTGAATATCATATAATTATGATAGTAACTACAATTGCCTATTACGCGTTGTACAACTGACTTAAGCTTTTTGCGTGGTTACACTTCCGAGAAGAAAAATTCCAGTTTCAATAAATTCAATGGGAACGTTTAACAAACTGTCCGTGTTTCAGTTTTATGATGCAAGGACATTTCAGTCAATGTCCATGCTTTTACCTATAGAAATCAAATCACCTTATCCATCTCACTCCATCCTAGAAAATTCGGGGCGGAGGTGGCTCAGTCGGTAGCGCGCCAGGTTTGTAATCTGTAGTTCCCAGGTTCGAGTCCCAGCTGGGTCAGCGTTGAGATTTATCTCCGCAAAATTTCCTCGCCCTGCCCACGGTCAGTAGGGGACACCGATGGGCTTGAAAAGGCCGCCGTCCGTCGGATGGGACGTTAAGCCGTGGCCCCGTGTGCAGGAGAGCCATACCCTGTGCACGTTAAAGAACACGCTGGATGGCCTTGACGGCAGACAACCATCTGTCTCCCAACAGCTGTTCCAGTGGGTCCCCTCCCCCAACCTTCTCTGAGCCTTCGGGGTCCTTGTGGCCTGGCCATTAACCCATGGTGTGCATAAAAGTGCCGCTCAGAGGTAAAACAATCCAATCCTAGAAAATTCTGACTATGGTATATGAATTGCAGGTATGGATAGTGTTCGATTAAGCTGCAGCAAAACACTCAAGTGAATAGAGCCGACACTAGGCACTCTTTTGTCCTTTTTGCTGTTTACAGAACCCACTTTAGAAATCAAATGCTGATTGAAAGTTGCAAGAAAATCAGTTGCGCGCTCAAAAAATATTGTTCCATTATTGAATGCGTTTCATGAATTGTATTTGCCTTTTCCATTGGGCGCAACTAACTGGAATATTTTGCGTACCGCTTAATTCGGTCCTATCCAAACCTGCAATTCACATGTCATAGTGAGAATTTTTTTAGGTGGGAAAGGTAGGGGAACAGATTTCGTGTGGTAAAAACCGGAACATTTAAAATAGGCCCATGGGTCTTGCATGTATGGGACGATGGGTCTTGCATGCATGGGTCCCATGGGTCTCTTGATGTTCAGGGTATGGATAACTTATTGGTTCTTCGGCCATTCCCCGACTGGTAGGTACAGTAAAGGTTTGTTGATAATAATTTATAACCCTACTAAATTTGTAAAGATAAAACAGTTGCATATTAATATATTTTGTGATAATGACGGAAAACGTAAGGGGTTGGTTCCCCTCCATTTAGAAATTTTTGATTACCGGATAACAAATAAAAATATTTAATATATATTTATTTGGTTGTAGAAAAGTGAGTGAATAGGAAACTGGTGGAAGAAATAACGCTAATTCTAACTACGAAGCATTTCTAAAAAATTTTATCTTTGAGTAATCCAGGCAGTAGATCTCAGAATGAATATGAAATGTGAGAACTGGCATGATCTTCAAAGTCATATAGAGGTGAAATTTTGATCTAAACATATTCTATATGTGCCACAAATGTGAAAATTGGTGCATAAGAGGTATTTAGCGCCGTAGATCTCAGAAACTTTACGATAGTTGAGATCGACCTAATTTTCAAGATCTAATAACATTCAAAGTTCAATCTAATTATGATCCGTATGTACTAGAACTATCAATAAAGTATATCCCCAAAAAAATGACGGAATGAAATTTCTGTATTATTTTTCAAACTCAAATACACTGATTTGCCAAATTGTTATGAACGTGCGTGAAGTGTCGTGAAACATGCCAACGTATGTAAATTTCCTAACTCACGTTAGTATTCTACGTCATTACGAAGTCCTATAAATGCCATATAGGCATTGATGGAAAACAAAGTCAAGTGCGACATGGATAAAAAGGCTGATCTGACTGACTTCGAAACGGGGCTCATCATTGGAGATCGATGGGCAATAGCATTCCTAACAGAGTTAATGTGACTCAGCGGAAAATCACGGCACGTAATATCCCAAGGAGAAAGGAAACGGTATCAAAACACGTCCGTCAATTGTGGCAAAGCCGGAGAAAAAAGGCTTTGACAGACAGGGACAGGCATTTGGTAGAACGAACTGTACGACAAAATAGAACTGCTATAATTCATCAGCTGAGAGAGATGAATGCATCTGTAGCCATTAAATTATTTTTAAAATAAATTATTTTAATTCATTTGATTATTAATATTACTTCAAAACCCATTTCAACGACAACTATGCCCAGAGAACTGAAAACTTTTAAATTTGAAAATTGTACCATGATACAAACGACAAAATATTAGGTAGCTATTTATAATAATTTGCATAGTAAGACGGTAGACAAATACCATCGTTCAGATTCAATCCAGTCACAAACTTTCTCTCTCCTTACTAATTTTCTAGATTAGGATCTCGTCAGAGCCTCCTCAGGTATACGACCGAGATGGGATGTTCATAAGAAAAAATTAAATTATAGTATTTAAGTGTTTTAATTAAAACTTTTACATAAAAATTAAATTCATTTATACTATTTTTTAAAAGCTAGCAGTTAATTTTAAAACATTCATTAATATTTCAATATATGCATAATAAACATTATTTGAGCATATTCTATCGCAGCATCTTTGATAGCCCCCACCCCAACTTCAAAATCTCATCTGAGCAGAAGACAAGAGACAGGTCTTTTCAGGATTAACCTTGATCACAGTGCTTTAAATGAAAAGCTCTTCAAATTAACAAAAAATCTCTCCACTTTGTGCCATCTGTAAAACTCCAGAAAATATTTCTCATGTATTTCTACATTGTCCTCTCTATCAATTTCAACGACAAATTCTGAAGGAAATAATGAAGAAGATTATTGATGAAGATTTGACAATGAAATCTCTTCTGTGCAGAAGCTACAATAAAAGCACTAGATTAAAAATTCAGACGCTGCTTCTCAGTTTCTTACAGGAAAGTTCTTTAATAAACAGAATATGAATTTGCCCTTTGTTGTGTTTTCGCTTTACGAAAAAAAAGAGAGGAATTCAATCTACAAATATGAAATATTGACTGTTCAAGGAAATTTTTTTTTACAAACTTTTTCTAGTGGCCAGTATCTCAAGTGATAACCTCGTGGTTATTTTTGTGGTGAAACTGAAGGAAAAACTGTGACTCTGTTATTTTTTATACCTTGTTAGAAGTGTTAATTTTTGATTTCGAAATCTATTTTGGTGCAGAAAAGAAATTGGTATCCAAGAGTATTGGATCACAAAAAGTTTACTCTGCATAAGTAGGAACTTTTAAAAATTCAGAAAAACTATTATTTTTGTTTTTTACATTGTGATTTACACGTCCTATTCCTTGTTTGGGATAGCAGGAAGCCCAATGTTGAAGTGTTTCTAACCTTCCCATCACATTTTATCACATCAACATTATTTGAACTATCTTTCCTGATAGCTATTGTCCAATCAGCTAGCTCTCCTGCTTGGGCAAACTGTTTGAGCGATTGATTTTAAAACGGTTAGATAATATTCTCACCCAAAATTCTCTCTTGCCTGAAACAGTTTGGTTGTAGACGACAAAGATCCACCGAACACCAGATTCTCAGGGTTGTTGAGAAAATAACTGAAGCATCGAACAAGAAAGAGACGGTTGCCACAGCATTTTTGGATGTAGTAAAGGTCTTCTACCGTGTTTGGGTAGATGTCCTTATCTACAAGCTAATCAACATTGAGGCACCTAGTGGTCTCATCAGACTAATCCAGTTATATCTAACAAATAGAGCCTTCCAGACTCAAGTTAAAGAAACACTTTCATCTAAAACAGAAATGGCTGCAGAGGTGCCTCAAGGATCTCTTCTGCGCTCTACTCTATTTTCTATTTCCCTCTATGATATGTCAACCACTGTCCATGTGGTATCTGCTTTATATGCTGATGACAGTACCCTTATCTCTCTCTCTCTAGGTCTCCCTTTTGCTATAGATATACTGCAAAGTATATCTATAGCAAAAAAAGTAGGTGAATGAATGATAGTAGGCTGAATGAGGTAGAGGTCTGGTATGATAAGTGGAAAATCAAAATCAAAACTGAAACGAGTGAAGCTATGCTTTTCAGCTCCATTAAAAATCCAAAGACTGTATATTTTTTTGGATAAGTCAATTAAGTGGCAGAAGACGGTTAAATACCATGAAGACGATTAAATACCTGCTTCATAAGATGAAGTGGGATCCTCATATCGAGAAGATCATATCTAAAGTCAATACCGTAAGATGCCAACTTGGTAGATCACTTACATATCAGATGGAGATGGTTATGGGCATATTGTGCCTGGTACACCAAGAGTCAATATACGATTTACATTATTTTAAGCTGAATAATTTTTTAGCTGATTATTCGACAAATTTAATCATTTACAAATTATAAACTTATTTACTTTCTTACTCTTACCCTCCTTTTGTTCGACTGCTGTCCAGGCTTGGTGTTTTATAAAATAGCTTTGGTCAAGCAAAGTCAGATTATTTTTGTTGTTAGAATTATTATTATTATTAGACTTACTATTAAGAAATTCTATGAAATATTAGTTTTAGTATACATTATATTTCTTATAATCAAACTGATAGTATTTTGTTTTATATATTTTTTAAAATAATTTTACAATATCCGTGAATATTTTAGTAATATGTAATAAATAATTTTACAATATTCGTCAATATTTTAGTAACATGTAATAAATAAATTATTATAATTCTTTCTGCTTAAATTTTCGACAAATTGAATTAGTTAACTCTTTATACAAATTTACTTTTCTTCCTTCTCTTCAATAGCTATGTCCACACTTGTGCGCTTTCATCTTCAACTTCACTTTCAACTTTCAATTCCTCTTTTCAACACCGAGTAGTCTAGAGCATGCCTTAGATGGAATGCGTTGGACGCATGCCTTCAACTGTCTACACCTGAGCGTCAAATAGTTTTCAATTTGTCACCAGTGTATACGTGAAGTTGCAATGGACGTAACTGATGCTGCCATGTTAACGGGTATAAGAATGATGAACATGAATTACTTTATATCGGTTGAAGGTTCCATATCACGTCAAAACAAGTACTTGTAGAGTTATGTAGCATTTAGTGAAAATATAAATGAAGGTTTTATTTTTATTTTTTATAATAATAGTATTATTTTATTAATAATAATTTTATAACGAATAATTTATTTTGTTCTATAACGAATATATTTATTAAAAATAATTTATAAAGGCCAATGTTTGTTCTGACGACATGGTGAACAAAAAACACAAGCTCAATAATTACAAAAACAGAACGAAACCTTCGAGACAAACTACGAAGTTGCGCGGAATGTTAAACAAAAATCCACTGCTAGTGGAAGTACGTGCGCTACTGTGTGCGTCACTGAAAACGGCGCCGTTCAACTGATTTGAGGCATGCCTATGCGCGCACGTAGAACGCACAAGTGTGGACTAGCCATTCGCTGTTCGGGTCCAGTATATCTAGGTGGCTTTTGGACGGCCCTTCCAAAGCCTTCTAATCATAACAGAAAGAGACAGTGCAGTAACAGAAGAACTAATTTGTATATATATATAGTATATTAATAATTTTTAACCTTAAAACTTAGCTGGGAGCTCTTAATTTTTAAAAATCTGTTTATCAGTTTTAAAATATTCATTTTATTATATTATCAATTAATATAGTCACAACGAATAAAGAATTGGAGATGATTTAAAACAATATTTAACATTAAAAATAATAAGGGACCTGGGTTTGAGCTCCGGATAAGGCATGGATGTTCGTATTGTTTTCTGCTGAGGTCCTGCCATCCTCTCAGATCTTCTACCAAGGAATGTCTAAGGGTGAAGAGAGCTAGCTTTCATAGGCTTAATGTAAACTTTTCGATTGCAGCGCCCTCTAAATATGGCAAATTCGTGCATTGCAGTGAAGCCACCTAGCCAGGGAGAGGAGCCAGTTCCTTGCGTTATTTTTCCACCGCCCAGCAAGGTTTTCAATGGCTTACACCACGTCACTAATTTTACATTCACTTTAGATCTGTTCAAAGTGTTCATTTCTTAAATTTTACCATCATAATTTCCTTTTTACAAGGATGAGTTAAAATTATTATCTTTAATAAAATCCCATTTTGTAAAACAGATAGCAGCTATACTCAAAAAAAGAATTTTAATATTTTGAATATTCTACAGTATTTAATATATTATAATAAATTGAAATTTATGGCTCTATGCGAGATAACATGTTTGTTTAATTATATTTTATAAAATTTTAGATATTTTCAATAAAAGTCATATCGAGTTTCTTAGTTGTATAAATTGTCAATAGATGGCAGCAGGCACTTCTCGTATCAACCATAAAAAATTTACTATTAGAACAAACTGTAGACACCTATATACATCGATATGCTCCAGAGAACACAAAACTGCAACATACATGTTTGCAAGATGATTAAATGTATTAATATTAAAAATTCTGCAAATTTACTCAAAAAAAACATACAACGGTTTTTCCAGGTATCGTAAAATGTACTCCTGAACGAGATAAAACACTCATTGAATAACTTTAGGGTCAGCTACCACTGTGCCAAACAGCCATGGCTGTTAAACATTTGGAAACACTGGTTAAATCGAAATATACATACCAATAGTAAGACAAACCATAGCTGCATTGGACTAAAATGATTGCACTACGCATGCGCAGATCGCCCCTTACAGTTGTTTTTGTGCCTGTACATCAATTTGCTACGTTCAGGTTCGGTAAAATGCCGCCGAACGGCGCCACTTACGCTTGTTCGAAGCTAGCTTTCTTCTCCTTAGACCTTCTTTGGTAGAACCAAGAGGGTCTAAGGGAGAAGAGAGCTAGCTTTCATAGGCTTAATGTAAACTTTTCGAATGCAGCGCCCTCTAAATATGGCAATTTCGTGCAGTGCAGTGAAGCCACCTAGCCAGGGAGAGGAGCCAGTTCCTTGCGTTATTTTTCCATCGCCCAGCAAGGTTTTCAATGGCTTACACCACGTCACTAATTTTACATTCACTTTAGCTCTGTTCAAAGTGTTCATTTCTTAAATTTTACCCTGATAATTTTCTTTTTACAAGGATTAGTTAAAATAATTTTCTTTAATAAAATCCCATTTTGTAAAACAGGTAGTAGCTATACTCAAGAAAAGAATTTTAATATTTTGAATATTCTACAATATTTAGTATATTATAAAAAATTGAATTTTATGGCTCTATGCGAGATAACATGTTTTGTTTAATTATATTGTATAGAATTTTAAATATTTTCAATAAATTCATATCGAGTTTCTTAGTTGTATAAATTGTCAATAGATGGCAGCAGGCACTTCCCGTATCAACCATAAAAAAATTTACTATTAGAACAAACTGAAGACACCTATATACATCGATATGCTCCAGAGAACACCAAACTGCAACATACATTGACTTAAATGTTCGCAAGATGATTAAATGTATTAATTTACATATTAATTTTAAAAATTCTGCAAAATTACTCAAAATAAACATACAACGGCTTATCCAGATATCGTAAAATATACTCCTGAACGGGATAAAATACTCACTGAATAACTTTAGGGTCAGCTATCACTGTGCCAAACAGTCATGGGTGTTAGACAGGTTGAAACACTGGATTAAATCGCAATAAATATACCAAGAGTAAGACAAACCACAGCTGCAGGGGACTAAAAATGATTGCACTGCGCATGCGCAGATAGCCCCTTACAGTTGTTTTTGTGCATGCACATCAATTTGCCACGTTCAGCTTCGGTAAAATTCCGCAGAACGGCGCCACTTACGCTTGTGCGAAACTAGCCTTCTTCTCCTTTGACGTTCTTTGAGTAGAACTGTTATTGACTTTTCAAATAATATATATAGTAAAATAATAAATATACTAAACAAATTAATAATATATATAGTAAAAATTTGAAATTTTAGTGGTTGTTTTTTAAAAGATATTCCACTAAACAATAATCTACCCATTTTTCTGAGAGAGCTGCGGAAAATGCAACTTTTTAAGTTTAAAAATTAAAAGACGAATACTTTTATGTTGTATAATTAATATAATATTCTATTTACATTTACCCATCATCCGCTAGTATCAAATTAAAACTGTTAAGGAGTGAAAGAGCAGGCAAAGGAAAAACTTCATTCTCTTTGAAAACGAGATTTTCCTATGCGCTAGAGGCGATATGCGTTCTTCCAGTTTATGAATGTAGAACGGCAGGTCTTCTCACACAGGGACGTACCAGAGGGGGGGGGGGAGGAGTCCGGAATGTCATAATCCCCTCCCGGAAATCTTGTTGCCTTATATTAAATCTCAAAATTAAAATTGTCTACTTGCTTTGAAATCCAAAACAATTTGTCTTTGTATAATTATATAATTTCATTTTAGCCCCACATTTTATATCCGACACAGAAATTACATAAAAAAAACAACTATAAAATCTCTCTACAAAAATTAGATTAGAAAAAAAAACAACTATAAAATCTCATTCCGTATAGAATATTATTTTAACCTTTCCTTTTCGGTGGAATATTTTAGTAACTGGAAAACCCTACTCATCTTATTTTCAGATGCCCCCTCTTCTGAAGCTAAATTCTCGGACCTCCCCCCAAAAAAATTCTCCCCTCCTCTCGAAACTAAATCCTCAGCACGTGCCTGCTCTCACAGGTCCAGAGACGCGTAGGTCATTTTCAACTTTTGACATCTCTAGCCAAAATGAAAATCAAGTTATTATTATTATTTAAAATATTTATAATTAAAATTTAGTAAAATCTGAACAAATGTTTTTAGCCCTCAAGCAGCTCCAAAAGGAGCTTGTTATTGTAATGTGCAGTAAAAAAGGTATGTAAATGTAAGGAGAGATCTCAGCAGAAAGACACCAGAAAAGAAACATCCGTGTCTTATCCGAGGTTCGTCAATTAAAAAAAAATGTATTCTTTTAAATCGCATCTTTTACTGTTGTATCAAATATCGAAAAATTAACAAGTATAAAAATTTAAGGTCCCTTTGAGTTTGAGGCTCAGATAACCATTATACCCCCCCCCCCCAGGAATTAGTTTTAAGGAGGCTCGAGAAGGTTAATCGGGGAGGTTTCGATTATATAGTCCCGGGGGTGGGATGCGGAAAAGAAAGGTTTCTCAATTTCTAAAATATTCCACCGAACAGGAAAGGTTAAAAGGATATTCTGTATGGAATGAAATGAAATAATGTAGTTGTTTTTTAAATCTAATTTTAATGTCGGTCGTATACTATGGGGCTAATTGTTTGGGATTTCAAAGCAGGCAGACAAGTTTGAGATTTCGTACAAGATGACCTGATTTTCGGGGAGGAGAGGTCAGGACCCCCCCCCCCCTCCCCTCCTCTTCTCTCTTCTGAAAGGTCCTGGCGATCGGACCTGCTGTTGCTACATCGTAGGTTGGGTTCAGTTGTTTTACCTCTGAGCGGTACTTTCTTTGCACACAAATGGGCTAAATGACCAGTACCCCGAAAGCTCAGAGAAGGTTAGAATACAAGGACCCCGAAAGCTCAGAGAAGATTGGGGGATGGGACACAATGAAACGGCTGTTAGGAGATAGATGTTAGCCTCCCGTCAAGGCCAACCAGAGTGTTCTTCAACGTGCACAGGGTATGGTTGTCCCGCACACGGAGCCACGGCTTAACGTCCCATCCGACGGATGAGGACCAGCAGTATCACTACTGACCGTAGACAAGGCGGTGAGTTTTGCGGAGATAAATCTCAATGCTGATCCAGCTGGGCTCGAACCTGGGAACTGCAGATTACGAGCCTAGTGCGCTACCGACTGAGCCACCCCCGCTCCCCTACATCGTAGGAATGACTTGACTCATGATATACGGATCCCTTGCTAAATACAGGGTACATCGATGGGTTTGGACAGGTCGCCGTCCGTCGGATGAGACTGTAACCGTGCCTCGTGTGCGGGAGAGCCATATCCTGTGAACTTTAAAGATCAGTTGGATGGGCTTGACGGGAGACTACCATCTGTCTCCTAACAGCTGTCGAGTGAATCCCCTTTCATCAATGCTTCTCTAAACTCTCGGGGTTATTGTGGCCTGTCCATTTAGACCATTTGTGTGCGAAGGAAGTACCGCTCAGAGGTAAACACAACTCAACCTTGCTAAACGGTCCCTTCGGCTCTGTAAGATCAGATGTTCCCACTTTAGTATAATTTTCTTCTTTATATTAATCACCCGATGGTGGTTGGGTGTTCTGTGTAAGCGGTGGGGCCTGGGGGATGATGGTTTCCGTGTTACTACATTAAGGTAACCTTGCGGTTAAACTATTAATTAAGATTCTGTTAATTTACCTTCAGCTTATAGTCGTTTGTTAAAATTGTTAAGGCTTGAAGTGATTAATTTAGTGTTAGAACAGGTGATGGATAAGACCGTGTTTCGTCGCGTTTATCGTGTTATTTTGCGATTGATTATGTTCCGGGGAAAGTTTTAGAAAGGAGAGATTGGGATCTTAGATGCAGTATTCATAAGATTAGAGTAGGATTCGTCAACTTGCAATGCACGTAAATAAAACTGAAAATCTCTTTCTATGGTCACTACAACGTTGTTATTATTTTCTTGCAAAAAAAAACAATTAAATTTAATCTGGATTTGTTACTTAAGTTGGCATTAGTGAAGCTATTACGTCTATGCTACAAGTTTAAAATAAAAATAAATAGAATCTACGTGGTTTTTTCAAAGAGTTCTTCAGTGAGAAATTTTGAAGATCACTGATCCAGAAATCTAAAAGTATTCCATTTAAATTATGCTAATGCTTGTTTCATTTGGAAAGTGATGTTCGGAGATGAACTCTATCATTAAAGTCGTTGATGAGTTTCATCGTATAACAGGCTTTGATGATCAAGTATGTGCAACAGGCTTTGATGATCAAGTATGTACAGTCGCTCAAAAAAATATCCGAACACTAAGGTTGATTACAGAATTCAGAAGAAATATCTGGCAACGATTTTTTTAGAAATTAGTGATCTGGCAACCTTCGTGTCACGTGACACGAAGGTTGCCAGATCACTAATTTCTAAAAAAATCGTTGCCAGATATTTTTCCTGAATTCTGTAATCAACCTTAGTGTTCGGATACTTTTTTGAGCGACTGTACAGCAGGCTTTGATGATCAAGTATGTGCAACAGGCTTTGATGATCAAGTATGTGCAACAAGCTTTGATGATCAAGTATGTACAACAGGCTTTGATGATCAAGTATGTGCAACAGGCTTTGATGATCAAGTATGTGCAACAAGTTTTGATGATCAAGTATGTACAACAGGCATTGATGATCAAGCATTTGTAACAGGCTGTGATGATCAAATATGTGCAACATGCTCTGATGATCAAATATGTGCAACAGGCTCTGATGATCAAATATGTGCAACAGGCTCTGATGATCAAATATGTGCAACAGGCTCTGATGATCAAATATGTGCAACAGGCTCTGATGATCAAATATGTGCAACAGGCTCTGATGATCAAATATGTGCAACAGGCTCTGATGATCAAATATGTGCAACAGGCTCTGATGATCAAGTATGTACATCAGGCTTTGATGATCAAGTATGTACAACAGGCTTTGATGATCAAGTATGTACAACAGGCTTTGATGATCAAGTATGTACAACAGACTTGCAGATTAATTCCGAGCGAACTAAGGTGTTGAAACCGATCCATTTCGTTAATTGTTTGGGTTGTTTTACCTTTCAACAGCACTCTTGCGCAGACAATGGGCTAAATGACTATGTCACAACGAATCCAAAATTCAGTTAAGATTTCGCAAGGGGACAGCAGCTAGAAAATCCAATGTGAATCTCTCGATATCAGAACTCAAAACAGATCAAAAGTAGATATATAACAGCACTCGAACACAGCGGACTTCACTACGACCTCAATGCTTCGGAGCCGTTCTTCCTTGTCTCCTTTTTCCTCTTCTCTCCAAGCATCTCACAAGCCCCCTGGGGGGCGGGGGTGGCTCAGTCGGTAGCGCGCCAGGCTCGTAATCTGTAGTTCCCAGGTTCGAGTCCCAGCTGGGTCAGCGTTGAGATTTATCTCCGCAAAAATTCCCGCCCTGCCCACGGTCAGTAGGGGACACCGATGGGCTTGGAAAGGCCGCCGTCCGTCGGATGGGACGTTAAGCCGTGGCCCCGTGTGGCGGAGAGCTATACCCTGTGCACGTTAAAGAACACGCTGGATGGCCTTGACGGGAGGCTACCATCTGTCTCCCAACAGCTGTTCCAGTGGGTCCCCTCCCCCAACCTTCTCTGAGACTTCGGGGTCCATGTGACCTGGCCATTTAGCCCATGGTGTGCAAAAAAAGTACCGCTCAGAGGTAAAACAACCCAACCCAAGCCCCCTGGGCTTAACACATTAGCTTAGCTTTGCATCAGTTTGCGATTTAATCCTCCTTGATTTCCTCAGACAGCCTCACTCATCATGCTTCCCCTCTCCACCTTGACCTTTAGGGGCATTGATTCTTGTAGCTGACCGGAAGCCGATTATCTGCGTCTCCACACTGAGAGACTGGGTTTCTAGTCAAGTAATTGTGGGGAGGTCCCTTACATTTACTTTGTGTTAATACATATCGAAATATATAAATACATGTCCCCGGGCACAAATCACCCGAGCTATGCTGGTGGCAGATATTGTGGATTTCGACAGGAGACAACAGAAAAAAACGGCGTTGCAAATGAAACTGCTAAAATTTGGGAAAAGTGTGGAAAAACAGAAATTTTCTCTTAAGGCTAAAACTTAGATTTTTATAACAGTGTAGCCTCTCTAGAGCTTCTTCTCTAAAACTCGTTGTTATGCAGTATATTCAGTATTCATACATGTTTACGCACTATAGTGAGTATTAATAGGTTTGTTATGTAAATAACAATGATGTTCGACGTAGTCGTCACCACCAGTTTTTTTGGGGCGGGGGTGGCTAAGTCGGTAGCAGCTCGTAATCTGTAGTTCCCTGGTTCGAGTCCCAACTGAGTCAGCGTTGAGATTTATCTCCGCAAAATTCCCCGCCCTGCCCACGGTCAGTAGGGGACACCGATGGACTTGGAAATGCCTCCATCCGTCGGATGGGACATTAAGCCGTGGTTCCGTCTGCGGGAGAGCCATACCCTGTGCACGTTAAAGAATAAGCTGGATGGCCTTGACGGGAGACTACCATCTGTCTCCCAACAGCTGTTCCAGTGGGTCCCCTTCCCCAACCTTCTCTGAGCCATCGGGGTCCATGTGATCTGGCCATTTAGCCCATGGTGTGCAAAAAAGTGCCGCTACAGGTAAAACAACCCAACACAGCCAGTTTTTGAACAGTACCTTAAGAATTAGTAGGGACAGATTATTTTGGTTTGGCCACGTTGCCTGTGTATAAAAATGAAGAAGAGTCTTTTAGAAACTGCGCTTAAACAGTCCTTTTCCCGTTACCGAAATTTTTTCACTAGTGTTGCAAGAGAAACAAAATCGCAATATTTTACTAATAAATTTTCTACAGTCGGCAAACATCTGAAAAAGCAGTGGAACATAATGAACTAAATTTATGTTAACTTTAAAGAGAAAGAAAATTGCTCTTCTACAATTAAATATAATAATGAGCCGCGTAAATTTCCAAATTTATTTAACGATTATTTTTCCAAAAATGCACGGAATTTGAACAAAGATGTAGTTGAAAGAAACGCAGACTACAAATGACGATCTTCAGCTGCGGCAATTTCTTGTTTTCTTAAGTCCAATAATACGCACAAGGGTTAGTAGAAAATCTGCTTCGAGAAAAATTTATTGAAACACTTTCAAATTTGTGTGATCTATCCATAGAGCAGGTGACCTTTCCTGATGTTCTGAAACAATTTTTTTTAAGTTTAGTAAAGTTATCAAGAATTACATTTTGAAACTAGATGATGTGGAACCTTCTTCTTTTTGCATTAAAATTCTAGGCATAGTTATTTTTTTTTGCACTTTTTGGATTACTAGAAATTTTATTCGCATTTTTATTTTGTTCCTGATTTATTTTTTTGTGTCTGTTTTCTTCAGTCTCACATCTGATGTTGACAATTTAAATTGTTTCTCTATGAAGATCTCACGAACGAATCTACTCTTTTGAGATGCCAAAATCTGCTTTTATCATCATCATCATCATCCTCAAGCAGCCATGGGCTACGGAAGTCCAACCAAACCGTACAATTTAGTTCTCCAAGCATATCTGTCCTGAGTTACATCTGCTGCATCTGGCCACTGCACACCAATTCTAACAAGGTCCTGTTTGACATTGTCTGCCCACCGCATCCTAGGTTTCCCCTCTCTTTCTGAGGCCTTTAGGCACACTCTTCATAACCCTATTCAGTGTTCTATAATTATCCTTACGGCCAACATGACCAAACCAACGGAGTTTTCTCTGCCCAATATGCTATTTAAAGGAGATTATCGACTCCTTTTCCTAACCTCATCATTACTTACAAAGTTGAACCACCTAATGCCCAAAATACTGCGTAAGCATCTAGAATCAAAAGCATCAAGTTTCCTGCTTTTATACTATTAACAATTATAGAAAATAAAAATACTACTATTACTAAATTAATTAAATTCCTAAAGTTGAATACATAATTTTTAGAAAATATGTTATGCAAAATTCTTTATAAGAAATGTATAACTTGTCTATTCAATGGGAATAAATGTCTAATGTCTACTACCAGAATGAATGTTACAAATAATAGTGTAATGTAATAACAGTTGCAATAAGAGTGCGCTGCTTATTATCATACAGATACTATCTCCTTCCTCTGATTTTTCGGGGCAGGGGTGGCTCAGTCGGTAGGGCGCCAGGCTCGTAATCTGTAGTTCCCAGGTTCGAGTCCCAGATGGGTCAGCGTTGAGATTTATCTCCGCAAAATTTCCCGCCCTGCCCACGGTCAGTAGGGGACACCGATGGGCTTGGAAAGGGCGCCGTCAGTCGAATGGGACGTTAAGCCGTGGCCCCGTGTGCGGGAGAGCCATACCCTGTGCACATTAAAGAACACGCTGGATGGCCTTGACGGGAGGCTACCATCTGTCTTCCAACGGCTGTTCCAGTGAGTCCCCAACCTTCTCTGAGCCTTCGGGGTTCATGTGACCTGGCCATTTAGCCCATGGTGTGCAAAAAAGTGCCGCTCAGAGGTAAAACAACCCAACTCTGATTTTCGAATGACCTACATCAGCAATAAAACAATTTACTTTTGAACCTCGCTGTGTTTGCCCTCTCAAACAAATCCTTATACCAACTTTAAGAAGGCATTGTTAACACCGCTTCATTTTTGGCCCGCAAGAGAGAAAAATCGATACAATTCACATTGTTGCATGGTTATGTAAAGATCGGTTGCGTCAAAACTCAATTCCTGCATTTTTACGCAAAGCTACTTCCTGCCTTTAACCATCGGAACGAACATTTGACTCCAGGCCTCGGCTTGTTCCAGCATCGTCCAGAAAGTGGTGTTATTCAGCAGTTTCAACAGGTAAGTAAACAAACCATTGCTGATCCCATAAGGATCTCTTTAAAATCAATATTAGTTTATTTTACTTTTCACGCAAGGAAACAGAATACTTGGTCCGGTGAAATTCACTTGTTCCCAAACAGGCAGGATTACTTTTCTAATAACTTTCTTCCCACGTTGGACACAAAACTACTTAATTAATATTCAAATATCATTTCGCTTTTCATTCTCAAGAATTGTCCTTAGAAATAGAATTCATTGCTAAAGCGAATTTTTCTAAAAAATATTCACTTTTTTTCCTTACATTTAAGAGTTTTTCTTGGGTGGGTTGTTTTACCTATGTGCACTTTTTTTGCCCACAATGGGCTAAATGACAGATTACAAGGACCCCCAAAGGCTCAGGGAAGGTTTAGGAAAGAGGACCCACTGCACGACGTTAGGAGACAGGCCACCTAAAGTGCTCTTTAACGTGCACAGACTCTCTCCTAGATAAGGGGGTAGCCCCTTATCTAGGAGTTTAACGTCCCATCAGACTCTCTCCTAGATAAGGGGGTAGCCCCTTATCTAGGAGTTTAACGTCCCATCAGACGGACGGTGGCCTTTTCAACCCATCAGAATCGCCTTTCTCAGAAACGAAAGGTTTAGAAAAGAAAATACTTAACACTGCAACTCGAATAAGAGCGATACCGACTGAGCCAACTTCCGCCTTAGTTATTCCTTGTCACCAACTGTTTTCTAACCATTTAAGCATTGAGAGCGAATTAACTTTTACAAAATATATCATGAAAGTTTGAACACATTTAGTTAACCAATTTCATAAGAGTAAAAAAAATATTCGAAAATGTAAATGTTTTCGAAAGATTTTCGAAAATGTAACTGTTACTTTTATTAAGTTAAAGTGCTCTCTTTTAGCTTACTTATTTACTTGGTTACTTAATTATGATTCATTTCTAGTACCTTTTGGGTTGTTTTACCTCGGAGGGAACGTTTTTGCATATAATGTGTTAAATGGGCAGGTTACAAGGACCCCGAGGGCTCAGAGAAGATTGGGGGAGGAACAGCTATTAGGAGACATATAGCAGCATCCCGTCTAGGCTATCCAGCCTGTTCTTTAACGTCCATGTGCGAGAGCCTGGCCCATGTCTCCCGCACATGGGCCAGGCTCGTAATCTTGCAGCTCCCAGGTTCTAGTCCCAGTTGAGTCAGCGTTGAGATTTATCTCCGCAAAACTTCCCGCCCTGCCCTCGGTCAGTAGGGGACACCGATGGGCTTGGAAAAGCCGTCGCCCGTCGGATGGGACATTAAACCGTGGTCCCGTGTGCGGGAGAGCCATACCATGTCCACGTTAAAGAACACGCTGGATGGCCTTGACGGGAGGCTACCATCTGTCTCCCAACAGCTGTTTCAGTGGGTCCCCTCCCCCAACCTTCTCTGAAAACTTTAATTAAAAACCTTCTCTGAAAATTTTTAATTAAAGTTTTCAGGGAAGAATTTAATCTGAAATTTTCTGGTCCCCCCCCCCCCCCCCCAACCTTCTCACACGGAGCCACGACTTAAGGTCCCATCCGACGTACGGTAGCCTTTCCAAGCCCATCGGTGCGGAGGTAGATCTCAACGCTGACCCAGTTGGGACTTGAACCTGGGAACTGCAGATTGAGAAACCTGGTACGCTGCAGATTAACGCCCTCCCTACCTTTCGATATCATTAAAGATCCAAAAATTCCTAAGTACCCCAACCCTGAAGACCAGATAACCTTAATCTCGCCCTTTGGACAACTAACCACACACTATGTCGATCAAGAGGCAGCAAACGTTTAAAATATGTAAAGCCATACTTTGAAACTGTAAACATTTTTCTATAAATTGTTTCAGTAAAACAAATGTTTAGCTGGTTTTTGTAGAAAAGAGGAAAACAATTTATCGGGAACAGAATGCAGACTGATACCGTAATAATCATAATAAGAACAAAGATAACATTTTCTGATTGAAAATGGGAATAATTATAAATCAAATAAAATCATTTAAAACGATACCTTTATTACAGAAAATATTCAATATTTCATTCATACGACCACCGACTCCTTCCAGTTTTCAGCAGTTCATCTGCATCTGGTGATTTTTTGTAACCTTAATTTTGAGACTGCTGAAGCAACTATGAAAGACGTACTAGCAGTCTTTATTATAGAGCCATTATTAATGCTAGTTAAGTTTACGTATCTTTTGTCAAGGCTTCAAATAATAATTCGGAACAAATCACATTATTGATAAAATTCTTATTTTCATTGATGCCGGGATTGGTGACAAAAATTCCATCATCTTAACCTGCTATCGTTAAACTACAAATTATAACGATCAACAGAGTCAAAAGTCTTACAGAAATTTAAACTTGTCGCTGATCGTGAACAGTTCCAGAACAACGATTTTTTATCTCTCAATCCCTGTATTGATACATTCCAAATAAAATATATTTTTTTTAACTTTAGATATATCATAATGATATATCTGTTATGGATACAATTCGTGGATGAATCGGAGTAATGATAGAATGAAATGAATGAATTTATATTAAATTGCATTATAAATCGGGTGGTAGTTTCGATAAAACTTTCACACTTCAATTTTCTTACAGTTTTCGTTCATCATTTCTTGGTTTTTCAGTTCTATATGTTTGTCAAAAGGTTCTTCTAAGATGTTGACCACTAGCAACATGCTATGTACCCAATAAAAGCCTGTTATATAGGAGGGTCGTGGATTTTAAAAATTTGCCCAATTTTATTTGCCCATTTAAATCTATATAACAAAAGGCGTCTGTTGTGTCTGTGGCAGCCATAACTCATTGGGAATTCAACGTAGAGGCTGCAAATTTTCAGATAATGTTGCTGGCTGTGGTCCGGAACAATAATTCGGAACAAATCACATTACTGAAAACATCTCCGAGTTGGTCAATATCTTTCCTCTGATAAAATTCTTATTTTCATTGATGCCAGGATTGGTGACAACAATTCCATCATCTTAACCTGCTATCGTTAAACTACAAATTATAACGATCAACAGAGTCAAAAGTCTTACTGAAATTTAAATTTGTGGCTGATCGTGAACAGTTCCAGAACAACCATTCTTTATCTCTCAATCCCTGTATTGATTGATACATTCCAAATAAAATATATTTTTCTTTAACTGTTGTTTTTCTGCTGAGGTCCTGCCATCCTCACAGACCTTCTACTATGGCATATAAACTGACAGGCTCCTGTCAGACCTCTGTGGCAAGCAGCTGCTTGAGTGAGTATTTATTTTTTACTTATTAGATACATCATACTGATATATCTGTTATGTAACAAATTAAAGGTACGATTTGTGATAGAACCGAAATGAATTTATTTATATTAAATTGTATTATGAATCGGGTGGTAGTTTTCGATAAAACTTTCACATTTCAATTTTCGTACGGTTTTCGTTCATCATTTCTTCGTTTTTCAGTTCTATATGTTTGTCAAAATGGTTCTTCTAAGATGTTGATCACTAGCAACATGCTACGTACCAAGTACCTGTTATATAGGAGGGTCGGGGATTTTAAAAATTGGCCCAATTTTATTTGCCCATTTAAATCTATATAACAAAAGGTGTCTGTTGTGTCTGTGGCAGCCATAACTCATTGGGAATTCAACGTAGAGGCTGCAAATTTTCAGATAATGTTGCTGGCTGTGGTCCGGAATAATAATTCGGAACAAATCACATTACTGAAAACATCTCCGAGTTGGTCAATATCTTTCCTCTGATAAAATTCTTATTTTCATTGATGCCAGGATTGGTGACAACAAATCCATCATCTTAACCTGCTATCGTTAAACAACAAATTATAACGATCAACAGAGTCAAAAGTCTTACTGAAATTTAAACTTGTGGCTGATCGTGAACAGTTCCAGAACAACCATTCTTTATCTCTCAATCCCTGTATTGATACATTCTAAATAAAATATATTTTTCTTTAACTGTTGTTTTTCTGCTGAGGTCCTGCCATCCTCACAGACCTTCTACTATGGCATATAAACTGACAGGCTCCTGTCAGACCTCTGTGGCAAGCAGCTGCTTGAGTGAGTATTTATTTTTTACTTATTAGATACATCATACTGATATATCTGTTATGGATAAAGTTGAAGGTACGATTTGTGATAGAACCGAAATGAATTCATTTATATTAAATTGTATTATAAATCGGGTGGTAGTTTCGATAAAACTTTCACATTTCAATTTTTGTACGGTTTTCGTTCATCATTTCTTGGTTTTTCAGTTCTATATGTTTGTCAAAATGGTTCTTCTAAGATGTTGATCACTAGCAACATGCTACGTACCAAGTACCTGTTATATAGGAGGGTCGTGGATTTAAAAAAATTGCCCAATTTTATTTTCCCATTTAAATCTATATAACAAAAGAAGGTGTCTGTTGTGCCTGTGGCAGCCATAACTCATTGGGAATCCAACTTAGAGGCTGCAAATTTTCAGATAATGTTGCTGGCCGTGGTCCGGATTGCAATGCCAAATATCAAGTCGAACATCCAAAAGGAGGGCTTTCTAGAGGCAAAGTTATGTACCATGCTATTATTATGGGAAACGATAATCGCTGTCAAATCTATTGTTGCCATTTATTGCTCCCTAACTGTGAAAGTAAAGAGTTAAAATAACATTTAAATCTGCTGACGTTGCCAGATTCCCCACGTTTCCAAAAGTATTATTTAGGCGTTCCATTGCAGTTAGGGACTTGATTTTCTAACCAAACATGGGGTCATGTAGGGGGAATACGCCTACGAAATTGGGAACTTTTCGGTAAAGTACATCGGGAATAACAGAATGCCAAAATCTGATGAAATAATTATCTCGATCGTTTGCCACGGGCTCTGAGAGAGAGCGCCGAGTGAGCAATGACCTTTGCATCACCATTAAATTTTTCGTATTCAAAATGTGTAAAATGTCGGAGGGACGAAAGAATACACAAAAGTGACCATTAGTGCAGGAAACAACAGAATATGCAGATTAAACGTGAGACACGAGCTGTCACAATTTGTGTAGAAACGAAGACACTGCCAAGTGGGATCCTGATTTTTAAACCAATCACTGTGGCAAACAGGGGACGCTGTGCTGGAAATTTGGATCGTGCGGACGAATATCACGGGAGACATAGGGCGGCAAAATCTGTGTTAACGGAAATAAAGTAGATGACAGTGCAGTTTCCTTGTAACAAAATTACGCGAAGGTTCTACAGGAGAGTTGGTAGTAGATAAATAAAGGTGTTTTATCTCTGGTCTTGTACTGATGAGAGCAAGTTTTAATACTTATTTAATTAAATCTTTCGGAAAATATTTCCATTAAATTCGCTCAAGAGAAAATAAATTCTGATTCATGCTTTAATGGATGCTTTTTAGCATCTTGCTCCCTCTTTTTCCTTCCACACTTGCTGCCTATGTGTGGAGGGGTTTTCTCCAGGTTAGAGCAAAACACTCTGACATGGATGGTGCCTTGACGTGGCGTCAGAGCTTTTCACTAAACCATCCGGCAGACATCATTCCAATAGCATATCTATTAATTTTTGAGAACTTTCTATTATATGATTAATATATCGTTTAATCCACGCTTAATGAATGGTTTCAAAGTCAAAATATGAAAGAAATTCCCAATAACTACATATTGCTCTATTAATCTCTTTTATTACTTCATTAATATTTTATTTCCAATTAGATTTGTTGATGATAAAAACTTCCAAATACGGTAAACCCTCGTAAGCCTGGTTACAGCTAATCCGCATGTCTTCTAATCCCGATTGGTGGACAAATTGCTGTGAGTTTACGGGTGTTTTTCTTATAGTGCATAATTTGTGCTCTGCTATTTAATTGAGCAAAAAGATAGTTTTTTAAAACTATGGATCTTAAACATTTGAAGAACGGATAAAAAGAAATCAGGTTGCTTTAACTATCGTTAGCAAACTGAAAGTGAGAGGAGAACTTGAAAAAAAAAATTAAATAAATTAAGAAATACCTATCTTCCTGTAATGCCCTAAAAAAGAAAACAAAATTCAAGCATATCGATGGTGCAATCAGTCACTGAATTCGTATTCACTGCAAAGGAAAATAGGGCACTGGCAATCTTGTTGAATAGGCGCCCTATATTCCTTTGAAGCGAATACGAAACTCAGTGACTGATTCCATCATCGATATGATGTAGATTTATTTCCTACTATTTGGAGCACATACCAAAATACCAAAATACCAAAATTCTGCGCACAGAAGACGCTAATACAACCCTCCCAGTGGCTGCTGCAAGAGAGGATTGTAACTGACAGGGAGTAGATGTCCTGCTCCTTCGTGCTATTAATCGCAAATAACGGTCTTTTACTGCAGTCGTAACTCTGGCTCTTCCTCGGCTAAACCTCTGAGACGTGGAATCTGTGCTAAGAAATTCATTTCACAGTCTATGGACCACAGAAGGACTCACATTCAGCCATCGTGCCATATCTGATTGATTTTAGCCCGCTTCGAGCTGGCCAATAGTTCTCCACCACAGTGCACTTGGCAAATGATGTTTCGAGGTCATTCCTACAAAATGGCTATTTCGAATTTCTTTACTCACATTTACCACACAAAATAACAATCCACTCGGAAACACCCGTTTTTATGCCGCTATCCGATTACTCAAATTCACACAACTTATGCTAATTTGCATACAATATGTTCACTCGGCATTACTTTGCTGGTTGCATGAACAAGTTTGGTGAGGATAACACAATGTTTTGGAGAATTATCGGGATTTTTCCCATTTTTCTTTAATATATGGAAACCAGTGTATATATATATATATTGTTACTATACACAATCGTATCAGAATAACATGACCACCTACATAATAATGGGAATAAGCACCGTTGGCCCGGATGACAGTGCCGAGATGGCGTGGCATGGACGCAATGAGGCCCTGGAAGGTTGCCAGAGGCACATGTGCTCATTCGGATTCCAGCAGAGCACAGTGGTTCCGGAAATGACGTGGTTGTGGTTCCGCATGCCGAACCTGTCGATCCAAATGGTCCCACAAGTGCTCTATGGGATTGAGGTCTGGCGAATTTGCCAGCCAAGGGAGAACACATCGCTGTCGTGTTCCTGGAACCAGTCACGCACCTCCTTAGTGACATAGCAGCGTGCATTGTCCTGTTGGTAAATACCATCACCACCAAGGTAAACCTCCAACATAAAGGGATGCATGTGGTCAGCGTGGATGGACAGGTAGCCATTGGCGTTCAGGGACCCATCCAATTCAGCGGTCCCAGGTCATACCAGGAAAACATCCCCCATACATGCATACTGCCACTGGCGACCTGTACTTAAACAAGAAGCGTGTCCGGGTGTTGTTCTCGTGTTTTTGACGTCGTATCCGCCACCGCCTGTCATTACTGTAGAGTAGAAACCTCGATTTGTCAGAGAAGGCAACCTTTTTCCAT
This sequence comes from Ryuthela nishihirai, assembly GCA_038380435.1. NCBI lineage: Eukaryota > Metazoa > Arthropoda > Arachnida > Araneae > Heptathelidae > Ryuthela > Ryuthela nishihirai. Next base: position 27,905,743 of record JAWZYU010000019.1, on the reverse strand, counting down.
TCTTCCACTGTCCAATGACGGTAGTCCCATGCGAACTGCTGGAGTCATTGCTGATGGACCTTGGTTAACATGGGTGCCTTTATGCAGCGTTGATTCCGGAGACCCATGCGTAACAGGGTTCACTCTACTGTTATCGGGGATGCGTACCTGGGTGCCCCAGCGTTCATTTGAGTAGTCAATTGCTGCACTGTTGCGCGTTGATTGCCATTGTCGACGGAGGTGACATTCTCCTCTTTGATCAATGACTTTTGAAGCTCCACAGTTTTGACGTCTGGAGGAACACGGTGTGCCAGCGGTCCATTCTTGGTACATCCTTATTACAGCACCTTGCGATCAGCCCACGAAGTATGCTGTTTCCGAGATGCTTCCACCCTTGGCGCAGTAGTCGATGATCATTCCTTCTTGAACGTCCGTCAAATTAATACCTTTGTCATTGTGCTCACGTTACACACTATGGCTCATGTGTCCTGGCCGGCCACTTATATCTCCATGTGGTTGACCTTGTCATGTGCGCTCTGTGACGCGCCTGGGCGAGTACACTGTGATTCCGTGGGTGGTCATATTATTCTGATACCACTGTGCATATTTTGAAACTTTCATTTGAGGGTGGAGTTCAAACCATTACTCTATGTACAGAACCACATAATTAGATGCATGATGAAACTGAGAAAATTTGAAAGCGTTGAAATGTATATAATGAATTTGGTATTTTACAAATAAGGAATTTATATGTATTACAAGTACTGAAATATATAAGGAAGAATTTTAATGTTCAAATCTTGCGGACATTAGAAAGGAAAGGAATAAGGAGTGATAACATTTCCTTTATGGAAGAAATTTTTCCTTTATGGATTGAAAGTGCAGAAAAAATTGAGACTATGTTTTAGAAAAAAAGGAAGAAAATGAAATGTATTATAAGTTCATTAGCCGCAAAGTTGCTATTAAAGTGCTCAATAATGGATCTTGACCATCTATTGATAAACAAAATCAATATAGCATTTTATTTTTATTTTTGTTTTCTACTAAATAAAGTTTTTCTTTTCATTTATTCTTAACTGCAGTTTTTGAACTTTCAAATTGGTTAATATTTATTTTATGATTTTTATCTGAAGCTAGGAAAATATGACAAATATGTGAAACGGAATAATGTTGCCTTTTCGTTAAAACATAACTATTAATTTTTTTTCACAAGCGAGTTTTTTACTCTCGTTAAAGATTCAACATTTTTTCTCAGATTTATACTGAAAAACGTAATAAAATTATAAAACATTAATGAAATATAATATTAGATGTTTATATATATATTGGTATGAATGAAAATATGATTTTTAGTGATGAAACGATGTAAAGAAGAATATACATATATAAAAAAAAGATGTAATGTTTTAAAATTTTGTATATAGGATATGCAAGATTGTATATATTTCGTTGTAATTGTAAGGTAACATGTAAACGTAAATGTAATGTTTCTACAGATTCTGAGAATAAATCTGTCAATCTACCTATATATGACTCATAAACATTGACCATATTTTTCCTCTCCATGTTTTTTGAGTCGTGTTTGAAGTAGACCAGGACATTGGGGACGTCACAAGCTTTAATTTGAATGTAACACGATGGCGATGTAACGCATGGCGAAGATCCTCTCCCCTGCTCTTATCAAAGGGTGGGCGAGGATGGTGGGGTTAAAATTTCAAGTAGTTTACGACGTTCATTATATGAGCTTTCATCTGACAACTGGTAACTCTAGGCCGTTGCGTTCAGTAGATATTAAGAAGAGTAGCAGCAGATAGATATAGCAGAAGTAGTGAAATAGAGTTAAAGAGAGAATGAAATAAAGAAAACTTGTTGTGTAGTTTTTATTTTGTGGATTTCAGTGCACAAAATGTGTATCTATAGTACATTTTCAAAGTTAAAATTACTTCTAAAAATGTGGCCATATAAAAGCGGCATCTTTGTTTATAAATATAAATTCTATGAATTTTTTCTTGAATAAAAATATTTTTTCAGAATTAAATTCAAATGGAGATTTTTAAAAAGACGCCGTTTCAACCGTGTTATATCAAAATAAATCGTGTAAAAAGAGAATTGGAATTTTTTTCCAAATCGTGTTAAATAAAAATCGTGTAAAAAAAAATCCGTGTAAAAACAGAATTGGGAGTATATACATCTTTACAGATCACTAAATATGGAAACGGTAGAACCAAGGAATGTCTAAGGGAGAAGAGAGCTAGCTTTCATAGGCTTAATGTAAACTTTTCGATTGCAGCGCCCTCTAAATATGGCAAATTCGTGCATTGCAGGGAAGCCACCTAGCCAGGGAGAGGAGCCAGTTCCTTGCGTTATTTTTCCACCGCCCAGCAAGGTTTTCAATGGCTTACACCACGTCACTCATCTTACATTCACTTTAGCCCTCTTCAAAGTGTTCATTTCTTAAATTTTACCGTCATAATTTCCTTTTTACAAGGATGAGTTAAAATTATTTTCTTTAATAAAATCCCATTTTGTAAAACAGATAGCAGCTATACTCAAGAAAAGAATTTTAATATTTTGAATATTCTACAATATTTAATATATTATAATAAATTGAAATTTATGGCTCTATGCGAGATAACATGCTTTGTTTAATAATATTTTATAGAATTTTAGATATTTTCAATAAAAGTCATATCGAGTTTCTTAGTTGTATAAATTGTCAATAGATGGCAGCAAGCACTTCTCGTATCAACCATAAAAAATTTACTTTTAGAACAAACTATAGACACCTATATACATCGATATGCTCCAGAGAACACAAAACTGCAACATACATGTTCGCAAGATGATTAAATGTATTAAGTTTTAAAATTCTGCAAATTTACTCAAAATAAACATACAACGGTTTTTCCAGGTATCGTAAAATATACTCCTGAACGAGATAAAACATTCATTGAATAACTTTAGGGTCAGCTACCACTGTGCCAAACAGCCATGGCTGTTAGACATTTGGAAACACTGGTTAAATCGCAATATACATACCAATAGTAAGACAAACCGTAGCTGCATTCGGCTAAAAAGATTGCACTGCGCATGCGCAGATCGCCCCTTACAGTTATTTTTGTGCTTGCACATCTATTTGCCACGTTCAGCTTCGGTAAAATTCCGCAGAACGGCTCCACTTACGCTTGTGCGAAGCCAGCCTTCTCCTTAGACCTTCTTTGCTTCTACTGTGGCATATAAACTGACAGGCTCCTGTCAGACCTCTGTGGCAAGTAGCTGTGTGAGGGGGTATTTATTATTATTTATAATAATTTAAAATTCGTATTGGTAGCTATTTGAGTTAAACATTTGATTTTTTTTAAAAGGAGGAAGGTATTTCCCTACACAAAGGACAGAGAAAACCTATAAGCTATGTTAGGCTTGTCCTGCTTTCTCATACAGCATAAAACACTTACACAAGGACATGCCCTGATGGTCTTAATAGTCAGGTACGTTAACCACTAGCCCAGGTAGGGCTAATTTTAAAACATTCATAAATATAATAACCAAACTCTAAAAATATAGTATTTTATTTTATAGTATTTAAAAGACCATTAAAGTTAGAATTCAATCATAATTTTAAAAAAATATATTTTAATTTTGGACAAATTAAGCACTTAAATTACTAGGTTAATTTAATACCCTCCTTTCTTCCTTCCTTTTGTTCAAAGACTGTCCGGGCCCGGTGTATCAAGGCTACCCTGGCCTAGACATAAGAGAAGTTAGAATTCCCTCAACAACGACAGACAACAAAGACTAGAAACTGATTGATATGGAACATGCCAGATACAGGCAAAATAATAATAATAGAAAAAAAAAGACTACGTTGAAGCTCCTTTTGTAAAATTCATGGAGGCAGTGCTGACGTTAGTACATCTTCCCCCTGTGCACTAAAGTACAGAGCTAGAGCTGGTGTGTGCTGGGATGGAGTGACGAATCTCGTTTTAGAGGCTCCGGCCAGAAAAGGCTGGTTCCCTTTTCCTGATTCCACACCTGAATGGGTGACAGAAGTGAACTCGCCTACGTGCCTCTTCGTGACATGTTTGATGCAGAGGCATTTTGTATACGCTCTTCGCTCGTCGTGGCCCCTCCTACAATGCTTTCGCAGGGCGTATGGCCGCAAAGAGCAAAACTTCCACTTGTCAGCAGGATGGCAGTCTGCGATGTAGCGTGGAGCAGACACACAAGTCACGTTTCGTCGCGACAGAACGCTCAAAAGTAGTTCTTTTGCCTTCCATGGAAATCGAGTCTGAATTCGATAAGTCTATTCCCTAGTTCCTGGAGTTAAAGTATTCCGGTCCGAATAAAGTACGAGGCAACTTCGCCATAAAGGGGAGAGTGAGATGCAGTCTTAAGTTCGGCGTTGAAGACGTGAATAGTTTCTGTACGGAGTTACGTTTTTAAAGATTGCCATTGTGGTTATTGTGTTAAGGAGTTGAGAAGAGAGACGTTTGTTTTAAAACGAGGAGAGAAACAGAGGTTGGTTCGTTAGGTTTCAAACCCTCAAATGATTTTTTTACTAGATTAGGGCACAGATATCATCACAAAGTTCATGACCACTTAACCAATTGTATTGTGGTAATATTCGCTGAGTTGATTCCAGTTGAGCGAATATTGCCGTAGTGCAATTTTTACCTTTGAGTTTTTTTCCCCTGAAGGTTATTTAAGCGGTTAGGTTGAAGAAAGCTAAAGACTTAGAGGGTTTAGGTTGGGTTACCTCTAAGCGGCACTTTTTTTTACATACAATGAGGGTAAATTTTCAGTTCACAATGACACCAAGTGCTCAGAAAAGTTTAGAGGAAGACCTACAGACGGATGTTAGTAGACAAATGGTAGCTTTTCATCAAGACCATCCATCGTGTTCTTTAATGCATACAGGATATGGCTTTACGTCCCATCCGACGGCATTTCCAAACCCATCTGTGTATCCTTTGTCATCGATGACAAAGTTGGGATTTAGTGGAGATAAATCTCTAAGTTGTCCCAGGTGGGCCTGCGTTGATATCACTACATTCCGGTTGGCGGCCTAAACAGGATGAATCTCGTTTAATTAAAAATCTAATTCACAGGTCTGTTTTGCTAACCTCTGGATCCGTTGCTTTCCCGTGAGTCTCCCATTATTACGCATTTAAAGCAATTAATTAAAATAATTCGTGATAATAATAATAAAATAAATGCATACGAAGATTTAATTGCTTTTATTTCCAAGTTATATATGAACTGTAAGATATCATATGCATTGCCCTCACCTAAAAATATATTTTTTGTAATGAGGTTAGAGTTCCTTTACGAAAGAAACATTTGGTCACCCAGAGGCATATTTCATTGCTAGGATGTGATATTATGGAAATCAGAGCTCAGTGATCCCATAAGGCAGCCTGTGCTAGTGTTGAGATTTGTCTCCGCTAAAAATCATCTTCTCCTCTGTCAGAAAGGAGATCCTCATGGGGTTGTAAAAGCTGCCGTTCGTCGGATGGGACGTTAAACCGTGACCCTGCGTGCTGCAGAGCCATACTCTGTGCATGCTAAAGAACATGCTGGGTGTCCCTGACGGGAGGCTTCCATCTGTCTCCTTTCCCTAATCTTTCCCTGATGTTCTTGTGACCTGGCGATTTAGATGAATGTGCCACTCAGAGGTAAAATAGCCCAACCCATGAAGCAGTAGAGGTTGGGCTGTTTTAGGTAAGAGGGCAAAATATTTCCAAGGTCGGGGGCAAAATATTTTCAACGTAAGTGGGAAAAATATTTTAGTGGGAAGCAAAGAAACAAATCAGTGTTTCAAGATAGAAATATTTATGTCGAGCCTTTCACAAATGAGTGCAGTTGCAAATAAGGAATTATGTATACATCATCATACCATAAGACAACTAAGTATGTCCGGCAACAAAACGAAAATAAAAAGGGAACTTATTATTGTAAATACACATAAAAAACTGGTTTTCGTAATAATAAACAAAAATTATTGAAATAATTCCGAAATCGAAAGAAAGTGTAAAAAATAAAGATTTGCATTTCTTTAAAGAAAAAAAAAATCATTAATTTTTTTGTACACCTGATATTATTAATTTTTTGATCAATTTTCCCAAGGGTCTCTCTCGTAGAGTAACCTAGATTTACCGGTCCTGGAAAGTCTTTAAACAAAAGAAGGGAAGAAAGGAAGAAATTAAATATGCGTAAAAACACATTTTGTTAAACATTAAGTACAAGATATTTACTTTTAAACACAATAAAACGAAATAATTTATTAATTATAAAGGATTTTTAAAGGAAATAGTAATTTTTTGGGGAATAAATAATTAACTTTTGAAAATAAACTTTAATTGAAACATTTATTAAAGTAAAATTTAATTATTCTGTTAGTGCACTGTCCAGGCTGAGTGTACTAGGCAAACACCTAGTACAACAGAAGGACTGTGGAACAAGTTATGACGTCAGTTGTTGTTGTACCTATGAGCGGCACTTTTTTGCACACCATGGGCTAAATAGTCAGGTCACATGGACTCCGAAGGCTCAGAGAAGGTTGGGGGAGGGGACCCACTGGAACAGCTGTTGGGAGACAGTGGTAGCCTCCCGTCAAGGCCATCCAGCGTGTTCTTTAACGTGCACAGGGTATGGCTCTCCCGCACACGGGGCCACGGCTTAACGTCCCATCCGACGGACGCCGGCCTTTCCAAGCCCATCGGTGTCCCTTACTGACCATGGGCAGGACGGGGAGTTTTCCGGAGATAAACCTCAACGCTGACCCAGCTGGGACTCGAACCTGGGAACTACAGATTACGAGCCTGGCGCGCTACCTACTGAGCCACCCCCTCCCCTATATGACGTCACTATAAATAGTCCTGTAACATAGATAATTTTTATTACTTCTTTCTGTTGTTATCAGTGGTGTACTTTTATACTAATACTTATTTATAAATATACCTTGTTTAGAAAAAAACAATATACGTGTTTATAAGCATTATGATATTTGCTAATTAATTCAAACAATTTTTCTTCTAAATAATATATATTTATAAATAAACATTAATGAAAAGATCTGTATAAAGTGCACCAGTAATAATAATAGGAATAAATATATTTTAAGATCCTCCTAGTCCAGTGATTATAACGGGGAAGTGGTCACTAAGGTTTGCATCATTCTGTGTTGCTCTACATTGAATTCACAGGTCTGTGAATCAATCAGGAAAAAATCTAATTCACAGGTCTGTTTTGCTAACCTCTGGATCCGTTGCTTTCCTGTGTCTCCCATTATTACGCATTTAAAGCAATTAATTAAAATAATTCGTGATCGTAATAATAAAATAAATGCATACGAAGATTTAATTGCTTTTATTTCCATTTTATATATGAACTGTAAGATATCATATGCATTGCCTTCACATAAAAATATATTTTTTGTAATGAGGTTAGAATTCCTTTACGAAAGGAATATTTGGTCATCCAGAGACATATTTCATTGCTAGGATGTAATATTATGGAAATCAGAGCTCAGTGATCTCTTAAGGCAGCCTGTGCTAGCGTTACCTTAGTAACCACTTCCCTTAGTGACCACTTCCCCGTTATAATCACTGGACTAGGAGGATCTCAAAATATGTTGCAAAATAAAACTAAGATCGTAAATTGGACATCTTTTAGACTAAGCCTTGAAGAAGAATTGGAGCACAATGTGACGTCTATAGAGCAGCTTACCAATATATTTAAGGAAGCTAGAGATATAAGCACATTCTTGTGGACAAGAACATTGTATTGTATTTATTAACAGACTAATAGCGTTACGCAGGAGTGCGGAGAGAAGGGCCAGAAGGACAAGAAGATTGGATCACTTGATCTACTATAAGAAAATCAATGCCTTTGTTAAAAAGGAGATCAAGGAAGCTAGACGAGTTGAGTGGGAACGGTTTTTTGAGAATTTGGACAATTTTTCGAGTTCCGGGATGATTTGGAAGATTATTAAATCTATTGGTCAGTCTGTGAAACCAGTCTCTCCTTGGAAATTCTTAGTCCTTGAAATGGATCTCTCCACACCTAGCTAATACGTTCGCAGAATTCTTCTCTTCTTCTGAAGACACTTCGACTCTCCCATGCTTTATACAAACTGAAACGGAAGTGTTTGAAGAACTTGAAAATTAAAATTTTCTTACCCAAAAGGGAAGTGATGTTTTAAATTTAAATTTTAGCATCTCTGAACTTAAGATAGCTCTCAAATTCTGTAAGAACTCCACAGCCCCAGGACCTGACGAACTTTCTTATAAAGTTTTCAAAAATCTGCCTGACTCCGCTTTAAATAAATTACTAACTTTTATCAACACCATGTGGACTATGGGAAATTACCCAGAGAGCTGGAGTACTTCATATGTGGTCCCGATTCCAAAACCAGGGGAAACTTTATCAGAATTAAAATCATTTAGACCAATTTCACTAAGCTCATGCATGGGAAAAGTTGTGGAAAGAATGGTTAATAAAAGATTAAGTTGGTTTATTGAATCCCAGAATATTCTATCTCCTCATTTTTCAGGTTTTCGCTTTGGGAGAAGTGCTCAGGATAAAATACTGGATCTTGTCACAGATGTTCAAGTCAACATTGGAATAAAAAATACTTATACAATTGCAGTATTCTTGGATCTAAAAAAGGCATATGATAATGATGGATAGAGGGATTGATTTATAAGTGTCTAAAGCTTAACATTAAAGGTAAAATTTTGAAATAATTACAAAATTTGTTAATCAACAGAAATATGACAGTTAAACTAAATGACTCCTCTCAAGGCCAATCAAACTTCAGAGAGGCTTGCCTCAGGGCGGATCCTTGAATCCCTTATTGTTTAATTTATTCTAACACGATCTTCCAAATGCTTTTCCTACTACTGTCAAGTTCTCTGTTTTTGCGGATGATATCGCAATATGGATATCTGGAAGAAATTTACAATCATTGGAGGAACAGCTTCAGAAAACGCTTTTGCTTTTTTTTGCACGCTTTTTTTTTTGAAGTTAGAAATTTACTTCGATAAATGGGGACTGCAGGTGTCACCAGAAAAAACTGTTCTGCTCCCCTTTTGCTCCCTCCGCAAATTTCCTTCTTTACAGTTAAGGATGAACAATACAATACGAAAGGTTTTTAAATTTCACAAATTTCTCGGAGTTATACTAGATTCAGAACTGAAATGGTCGAAATACATCGAATTCATGGAAGAAACTACAAGACACTTGGTAGATATCCTGCGATGTCTGGCTCCGAGGAAACGAGGAACCTCCATTCAACAGATGTTAAACATTTATAAAGTCTTAATAAGATCCAGACTGGAATATGGAGGATTTCTTTTGGAAAATGCTAGCTACACCTTAGTTTAAAAAATTGAAAAAATTCAAAATAGAGCCGTAAGTATCTGTCTGGCCCAACTCCCTCCTTGTCCTACTGTCTCGCTTCTTGTTGAAGCCAATCTGGAACCTCTTTCTCTAAGGAGACCCAATATCCTCTTCCAACACTTTTTCAGAATGATCTATAAACAGAGGACTAACTCACTGGTTGAGAAGATTTTCAGTCATTCTCTGAGGAAAACAAGTTCTATTTATGAAGTAATCAGAGGGTTTCCTCTGTTCGAAGACGTTCGGGGTCTCCAGCGACCAGTGGACCAATGGGATGATTTGCCCCCATGGATTTTTGAAAAAAAGCCTTGTTTTCAGAAGATACAGGGTATTACTACTCAGAAAAATCAAGATGTCTATGTACTCAAGAATTTAGCTGAAACTTTAATTGAGGCAAAGTATGCTTCCTTTACAAAATTATTTACGGATGGCTCTGTGAACAAGGATGAGAGAAGAGCGGCTGCTTCAGTTTGGATCCCTGATCAGAATATTCATTTAGCAGTTAGACTACCAGACCAAACAGAAGTTTTCACAACTGAATTAGTAGCCATAGAAATGGCCCTTAAGTGGGCTACTACTCTGTCCTGTGGCAAATTTGTTATTCTGTCTGATTGTCGATCAGTTATTCAATTTTTACAAGGAGATCCGGGGAGATCTAGCATCAATGAGATTTTTTGCAACATTTTGAAGTTGGCGAATAAAATGATGAAAAGTGGTATTGAGTTAAACGTGCAGTGGATTCCCAGCCATGTCGGCGTTATAGGAAATGAAATTGTTGACAAAATTGCTAAGGAAGCGTTATTACGTGAAAACTGGCTCAATATTCCAAGTGGTCTCAATTATTATAAAAGCAAAAATAAGCAAATTTTAAAACGAAATTTTCTGCATTATTTTAAAGTTCATTCTTCCTCACATCTGAATCATAGGAGTTTGATTAATCAAACCATTTATCCATTTCAAGATTTCGGACTGGCTAAAAAGGACATAGTGACCATTACCAAGCTCAGAACACGGACCACAAGACTGAATGATGAAATGCATAAGATGATCAGAGCTGAGTCATCTTCCTGTGATACATGTAGAACCAAAGAAACAGTCTCTCATGTGTTACTTAATTGCAGCAAATTTGATACTCATAGAGATTAAATGTTTCACTCACTGGAAGAAATTGGAATTAAGGAATTTACACTCAAAGATCTACTCGGACATCAGAATTTGATAAAAAGAAAATATACTTTTAAATTAATTTTACAATTTTTAAAGGATACTAATTTGATTGACAGAATTTGATTTAGTGCCCAAATAGTGCTACGATGTTTTTGCATTAGGAGATTGAACGCTCTTAAAATTTTAATAATGTTAATCAAGAACTTTCAGTTTCTACTGAACTACCTCCTTCCTTCAGAAAACTCTGGAATGCTTATGGAATGTTTATTTGACCGCCAATCTAAGACTATTGGCAATTTTATGGTATTGCTTTTGAAATTTCGGTTTTCCAGACTCAGTTGGGAGAACTCTCCGACATAGTGCACGGACCTTTCTTAAAAGAATTTCCGGACGAGAGGAGCGAAAGTCCCCGAGTGATTTCCGGAATAATAGTTTATGTTGAAGAAGAAGAAGGGATTACCTATGGTGATGTCATAACTTGGTCCACCGGCGTTCTGTTGTAGGATGTGTTGATCTAGGTGTCTCTGCCTCCCCCCCACCCCCACGCTATCAGACGCCCATGTTCGAAATATTCCTTCAACGATAAGAGAACTTTAGTTGATTCTCCTAAATTATCATAAACAGTTCTATCTTTGTCTTCCGCCTTTGATTTTTAAGTGTAGGAACTGTTAAAACAGGAAACAGAAATAGTTCATTTCGTTTTCAATATTGAACGAACAAACGTCATTTCGTTTCCGTTATTATAAAAAATTCGATTAAAACTGGACCCCCTTGATACCACGTTTTCAAGATAGACGTTGAGTACTGTATTAAATTATTCTGGTTTTAAAATGTCTATATTCAGTCAGGTTTTCAGTTAACCCGATATAACCTTAAGTATGTTAGAGAAATTAAATTTATCAATCAATATGAAATTAGTCGTTTAGAAGATTACCATATAATCCCCTAAGTTCACTTTTCTATCATGTCTTTGTACTAATTAATATAAACAAGGTTCTTATAAACAATCATTGATTGAATTTGCTAAAAATACAGACCCACAATATTGCTTATTTTTTAAATATGAAATATGATTGCTCCATCTTACCGTAACATAAGTATAATTTGAAAGTGATGTTATTTAATCTAGAATAAGCTATCGTAGATCGTATAATCATATTCGATGTACCGGGTAATACTTTTACCCCTAACCATCTCCATCATAACGATATGCCTATTTGGCATGAGTAAGAACAAAATATATAAGTAAACCACCCTTAGGTGGGCCCCTAAAGGCAAACATAAGAAAAGTTAAAAATAGCAGTAAAATTTTATAAGAAACCTAAAACGGGTAGGTCTCCTCAGAGAACGCTACCGTTTAAGGCCTCTTGTACTTGTTCAAAACAGTATGATTGTAAAGAATTAGAGAAGAAATAATCTCATTGGGATTATTGCTTACAGCCTCAAAAAATCTTATTGTGGTGCGTTTTATATGTGTGCGTCTATATATATATGGTCGATGCCCAGGTCTTTATGGAGTTGTCTGTTAGTGACAAACCAGGGGGCATCGATCGCAGTTCTCAAAATCTTGTTTTGTAAAACCTGAATCTTACGAATATTGGTGGGTGTGGGATTCGCCCATATGGGTGAAGCATAATCACCGGTCTGATGATTAGAATAAGCAATGAGGGATTAAATGTATAAGATTATTTCAAATGTTACAATATGACTACTAGCAGATCCAAGCTTTCATATTTTTCATTATATAGGAATCTTCTTTTATTTTTATATGCGAGTTAGAAATAATGCAGCATTGTCTATATTGGAATAAAAAAATTCATCGTTCAACTTAGTAACGATTACACTCTTTCAATTTGAATTTTATAAAATGTATTGCTTAAAATTTTTATGTAATTTTTTTACAGTACGGAAAGTATTCGATTAAAAAATGGTATATGTTTTATATTTGATATTATGTTACATTGATACATTTTATGATTTAGTATCTATTTTGTGAAGTAAAAGCTACCGGTAGAGAATTTATAATTCAAATTTATATTTCATTAATTGTGTGTATTAAATATATTCGGGATTGAATTAATCCAAAAGGTCTGTACGTCAGAACCAAAATGCAAATTTAAATTATCAACGTAAAAGCTACTCAGTCAGACACAAGAAATTTGCAAATTTCATAGCTAATGTGGAATTATTAAAACTGTATTTATACGTGTACAATACGGACCTTCACTGATTGCAGGCTTCCAGTTCTCGGATTTTGCAATTCACGGAAGTTGTTTTCAGGAATGTTTGTTCATAAGGAATTATTCAGATAATATATATCTCCATTAGTACACTTATCTCTCGCGTTGCATGTTTGTGCTTTAACTCGGTTTACAACTTAGAACCCATCTTGCTTTGCAGGGTCATCAATTTCGCTTTAGAACTGTTTTGTAACGGCTTTTATTAAAAACATGCAAATATATATATTCTAAAACTTAATTTTTTATAAATTTTACTACCATAAACCTGTATACAGATATCATTGAAATTACTAGGATGACTCATAAGTCTGTGCGTTTTTTTGCCATGCAAAATGCGTACAATGACACATCGCCATGTTGCATTTGCATATTTCTGATAGTTAGGTTGTTGGGTAGTTTTACCTCCGAGCGTTACTTTTTTGCACACCATGGGGTAAATGACCAGGTCACAAGGACCCCGAAGGCTCAGAGAAGGTTGGGGGAAGGGACTCACTGGAACAGCTGTTGGGAGACAAATGGTAGCCTCTCGTCTAGGCCATCCAGCGTGTTCTTTAATGTGCACAGGGTATGGCTCTCCCGGACACGGGGCCACAGCTTAACGTTCCATCCGACGGACGGCGGCCCTTTCAAGCCCAGCGGTGTCCCCTACTGACCATGGGCAGGGCGGGGGGTTATGCGGAGAAAAATCTCAACACTGACCCAGCTGGGACTCGAACCTGGGAACTGCAAATTATGAGCCTGGCGCGCTACCGACTGAGCCACCCCCGCCCCATTTCTGAAAGTAGTATTAAAATTATTCTAAAAGTAGTATTAATTCCACTGCGTCAGTCCCTAACAATTACAAATATCAATGTCTTGGTTTCCAACTTTAGAAACGTTGTAAAATGAATAAGTTAAGTACTGATTTTTTGCAATTTTAAGTCATTACTGAAAAAAAGGATTAGAAGATACCGAAATAGTGCAAGTAATATGCGAAGTGGAAGTGAGGAGGTAGTCTCCATTCGTGCTACTCAAGCTTGGTTCAAAAATGATAACATGAGCCTCGAAATTAAGCCGCGATCGGGACATCCAATGTCGAAGAACGCAACATTCTGTGCCACGCTGTTGAAGCTAATCCATCAACAAGCACACGCAGGCTCTCATCTGAACTTTGTTTCTAAACAAGCAGCTAGAGTGTGATCGGTATCTACAACGCATCTACAGATATGTTGCAGAATGTTGCCGAATGTTTAACATGAACTGACTACTGAACAAGCAAACCATAGTATCGAAGTGTGAAGTAAATTCCTCGCTAATCCGTGCGACACCGCACGGATTAGCGAGGGTGTAGTACACACACAGGTATAGTGCATTTCAAAGTGGTTCCCAACGGACGGGTCATCTATGCAAACCTCTACTCATCATAACTGAAGCGTGTGCACTCTGTAATGCTTCAAGGCTACTCAGGATTTGTAACATACATCACGCACTCCTCCAATAAGACAACGCAAAACCACACACCGCACTTAGGACTAGTAAAACTTCGAGAACTGACATTTCAACTTCTTCCTCACCTAGCATGTAATCCGGATCTTTCCCCTTCCGCCAGTTTCACTCCATGGCTCATTTTCTTCGAGATAGGCTGTCTCAAACATTTCAGGAAATCGAAAACGGGTGTCGGGAGTTTTTCACTTCCAAGGACCAAGCATGGTATCGAAAAAGAATCGAACAACTTGCCGATAAATAGAAACGAACTGTTAAAAATTATGGTTCATATTTCGATGAGTAAGGTACGTTTTTAAATTATAATAATCATTTCTGTAGTATTGATAAAACGCATAGACTTACGAATCACCCTAATAATTAAACTAGAAACTTGCTCAAAGGCCATTAAACAAAATGTCTCACTAAAAACCTGACCAATTTTCACCATTTTAGTTTCCATTGTATTTGTCGCCAAGCCTATCTTATTATCAATATCTTCAACAATGAAAGAGTTCATCTCATCATCATTTACCATAAGGTACAAATCATCATCATAATCTAAATCAGATATTTTATTCCATCGGTCCCGATCCTTTTGAGATCAACTTTTCACCAAGTATTATTTAGTAACGTCTTCCACTAGGTATTATTTAGTAACGGCTTTCACCAAGAATTATTTCGTAACGTCCTCTTGTAGTAGGAAATATTTTCTCTCTTTTACTAGGAATTATTTTTCTAACTTCTTCATAGATATCAAAATAATCGCATTGTATAAAACTCGATATCAACAACGCTCCTTTAACGGTGTGGACCAAACACCCCAAAATTTTTATAACGTCTCCGTTGGGAACAACTGCTTTGGACCACCTAAAGGCTCCAGCCTATCCCTAAAGTCTATCTCTCCATTCTCTCAGAAACGAACCATAACATAACACTTCCATAACAAAACCATAAACACTTCAAAAACACCCTGTAAAATTTTGAAGGCTGAGCAAACACTTGTACAATAATATTTTTCAAAATAATTTTAATTTCATCATTAGATGACATAAAAAAACTTTAAATATTTAAACTGAAGAGTCAATGCATAAATAGCTCGCATAATAAGCCGCTTGCAACAATTCAGAATGTGCTGCAAAAATTGTGCGACTAAATTGTGTAACTAAATACACTCAGTGCTCACTGAATTATAACCACCTCTGTCCATGTTATATAAGTGGAAGCTAACTTCGAAGCTCTATAACTTCTAAAAAAGACGTTTGTGACAGAATAGTACATAAGATAAATTAAAGATCTCAATCATATCTCTCTAAAAAGCGATTTCCAACAATATCATCATCATCATCATCATCATCCTCAAGCAGCCATGGGCTACGGAGGTACAACCAGACCGTGCAATCTAGTTCTCCAAGCAAGTCTGTCCTGAGCTACATCTACTACATCTGGCCACTGCACACCAATTCTAACAAAGTCCTGTTTGACATTGTCTGCCCACAACATCCTAGGTCTCCCCCTCTTTCTGAGGACTTTAGGCACACTGTTCATAACCCTATTCGCCAATCTATAATTATTCATACGGGTAACATGACCAAATCAGCGGACTGTCTCTCTGCACAATATGCTGCTTAAAGGAGGTTGCAAACTCCTTTGACTAACCTCAACCTAGTTACAATTTTTTTTAATTTGCCTAACCCTTTGCCTAGTTACAAAGTTGAACCACCTAATACCCAAGATACTGCGTAAGCATCTGTAATCAAAAGCATCTAGTTTCCTGTTATCTTCTTTACGAAGTGTCCACGTTTCACTACCATAACTAACCCTAGAAAGAACCAAACTATTATACAGTCTAATTTTAGTCTTTAGGTGTATACGCCTATTTCTCCACAATCTCCATAGATTCTTAAAAGTCCCGGCAGCAATCCCTATTCGTCTGTTAATCTCATGCCGCACATCACCATTATCTGTTACATAGCTCCCAAGATAATTAAACTGTGACACCTGCTCAAGACTGCAACCATTCAGATGAACTGAATCACAGCCTGCCTAACCAATTTTCATCATTTTAGTTTTCTCTCTGTTTATAACCAAACCTACTCTACTACCAGTTTCATCAACAGCTCGAATGAAAGAGTTCATCTCATCAACATTATTTGCCAAATGGGCTAAATCATCAGCATAATCTAAATCAGATATTTTCGTATCCCCAGTCAATTTTACCATGATAGGTTACTTAGTCATTATGACAGTCATGGTTTGCTTGCTACTGAAGTTGAGGAAGAATGGGGCAGTTTTGAACAGGCTTTTTTGGAAAATAACAGTACTCTTTTAGGAAAAAAGGAACAGAGGAGACAGAATTATTTAAGTGATAAGGCACTTGAGCTTATTTCGGAAAGAAGGAACTGCAGGAATGTCCTTAATCAGTACCCTACTAGTCCTAATAGAAAGGATTACAAAGAGCTTAACAAACGTATAAACGATCAGTTAGGTTCTGATAAGAATCTTTGGCTTGATGGCTTAGCTGACAAAGCCGAGGAAGCAGACAGCACAACAGCAGAGAGCTGTACGAGATAGTTAATGTTTTGTGTGGTAGAAAACGGACAGGCATACAAGTATTGCAGGATAAAGAAGGTAAGGTTATAGAAGGTGAGGATTCTGTCATGGCTAGGTGGGCTGAGCATTTCAGTGATGTTCTAAACAATGTGGTTAGTTCTACTCCCATTGTTTGTAATGATTATAGATGCATTGGCGGCTTTAATGTTGACCGTATAACACAATCTGAAGTTATTTTGCCTATTTCTAAACTTAGACTTCATAAATCCCCAGGGGTAGATGAAATTACTACAGAAATGCTTAGAGTTGGGAATGTTTCGGTTACCTATTGGATGACTGAAATTTTGAATAACTTTTATGATAAAGGCATGGTTCCTAAAGATTTTACCAGAGTTATTATTATCCCCATTTTCCAAAAAGGTGATCGCAGTTCTTGTGATAACTATAGGGGTATCAGCCTACTCTCTGTTCCAGGTAAAGTTCTTTCCATGATTGTGCTTAATAGAATTAAGAATCTGGTTGACAGGCAATTGCGTGATGAGTAATGTGGATTCAGAATTGGTAGGGGATGTGTGGATTCAGAAGTGGTAGGGGATGTGTGGATCAGATATTTTCACTTAGGCAGATTCTTGATAAATGTTTAGAGGTTCAGAAACCTTTGGTTGCTAGCTTTGTTGATTTCAAAAAGGCTTTCGACTCTGTTGATGGTCATAATTTGTGGTTGATTGTGAAATCATATGGTATACCAGACAAGTTAGTTAACATAATGAAGGCTCTCTATAATAACAATGAGTCGTGTGTGAGAGTTGGTAAGTCTTGTAGCAATTGGTTTAGCATTACTTCTGGTGTTCGACAAGGGTGCATTTTGTCTCCTTTTCTCTTTAGTTTGGTTATTGATTATGTTATGCGAAATTCACTTCAAGGGAAAGATTTTGGCCTTAAATGGGCTGGAGATACGAAAATTTCTGATTTTGATTATGCTGATAATTTAGCCCTTTTGGCAAATGATGTTGATGAGATGAACTCTTTCATTCGAGCTGTTGATGAAACTGGTAGTAGAGTAGGTTTGGTTATAAACAGAGAGAAAACTAAAGTGATGAAAATTGGTCAGGCAGGATATGATTCAGTTCATCTGAATGGTTGCAGTCTTGAGCAGGTGTCACAGTTTAATTACCTTGGGAGCTATGTAACAGATACTTGTGATATGCGACATGAGTTAATAGACGAATAGGGATTGCTGCCGGGACTTTTAAGAATCTATGGAGATTGTGGAGAAATAGGCGTATACAGCTAAAGACTAAAATTAGACTGTATAATAGTTGGGTTTTTTCAAGGGTTAGTTATGGTAGCGAAACTTGAACGCTTTGTAAACAAAATGGCAAAAAATCCTTATGCTTGCGCAGTGTCTCGGGCATTAGATGGTTGAATTTGGTAAGGAATAATTAGGTTAGGCAAAGGAGTCGGCAACCTCCTTTATACAGCATTATCGTGCAGAGAGAGACTCCGTTGGTTTGGCAGTGTTGCCCATATGGATAATTATAGATTGGCGAAATATAAAGGCCTCAGAAGGAAGTGGAAACCTTGGAAGCGGGTGGGCACACAATGTCGAACAGTAAGTACCCTGTTAGAATTGGTGTGCAGTGGCCAGAATGAGCAGATGTAGCTCAGGATTGAAATGCATGGAAAACTAAATTACACTGTCTGATTGGAGCTTCATAGCCCATGGCTGGTTGATTATGATGGTGAGTTCTGTATCTGAGTTACTATTGACATAACATGGCCTAACGTACTTAATTAAATGGCCTTTAGTCTTTTCATGAACGAGTTTCTAAAGAGTGCATGTATTATTTAGTGTACATGCTCTCTTTAGGGACTCATCTCCAAATTTCGTAACGATTTTAGGAGAGAGGATACGTTTCAATGTGGAACTCCTTACCTTTTAATATAAATATATTACTGTTTTTAATGTTATAGACATTAATGTCTATAACATAATAATAAATAATTAAAATACTATGTTTATAAAAATAATTTTAAATTGCTAATTAAAAAAGTAAAACAATTTTAAAATGCTATATTTATTTTTGCGATTAGTATATTTTTGCATTCTTCGATTACAAAAATCAGTTTTTTTTTTACATATATTATCCCTTGTAATTAACTGTTACTACTATAATAATGATTTGATATTCTTACATCAGTACAAAAGGTTTCTTACACAAAATACATATGTTACATAAATGAAAGTGACGATCCGGTTTTGAATGGGATGCTAAATTCGTCCGATGCGACATTATTTAAGTTACGGAAGACTTGCTATGAAAATTATTAGTGATATATTTCTTGTTAATTTGTAGCGACTTACACTAAAAGTCACTGAACTAGAATCAGGTTTAAGACAAAGGAAGAAAGGTACGGATTAAACGGAGGTATAACACTACACTAAAATATGTTATGATTTGTACTGGTAGCCATTTTTACTCCTCTTTTAATGATCTTTCTTTAACCGAAAGCATAAGATAAAATGAAGTTTTTGCGTTTCGTTTAGTGATATACTGAAATATCTAAAATTTTTATGGTAATTTAAAAGTTATGAAATTGTCTTTAGAATTACACTGATCACCTCAGAATAAAATGAAGAATATTACATTTTCTAAACTATGTCCCTTTATCTTTATATATGAAGTGACCCAAAATAAACTAAAAATACCCATGTAAGCTTATAGTAATAACGTAGTGGAACACCACACACGAAACACCACACCACACACGTGAAACACCACACCACACACGAACCATACACAGTCTGATAGTCCACGAACCATACACAGTCTGGTGGATTTCACTGTAAAGTGAAAGGAGTTTTTCGAAATTAATGCTTATAACAATTCTGAAACGTAATGCAGATGACAATACTGAAACGTAATGCTTGTATCTAAACTGAAAAGTAATGCACATGACAATACTGAAACATAATATTTATAACAATAAATAAATAAATAAATAAATAAATACCTCCTGAAGCAGATGCTTGTCACAGAGGTCTGACAGGAGCCTGTCAGTTTATATACCATAGTAGAAGATCTGAGAGGATGGCAGGACCTCAGCAGAAAAGCGACACATAGATCCATGCCTTATCCGGGGCTCGAACCCAGATCCCTTACATCACCAGCCAAACATGCTAACCACTCGGCCACGGGACAGCTCGAAAAATAAATACCCCCTCAAGCAGCTGCTTGCCACAGAGGTCTGACAGGAGCCTGTCAGTTTATATGCCACAGTAGAAGGTCTGAGAGGATGGCAAGACCTGAGCAGAAAAACGACACATACATCCATACCTTACACGGGGCTCGAACCCAGGTCCCTTAGATCAGTAGCCAAGCGCGCTAACCACTATCTAATATCAATTGCATCTTATAGCGTCTTTTTGCATACAGTGGCCTAAATCGCCTGGTCACAAAACCCCGAAGGCTCAGAGAAGGTTGAGGGAGGGGACCCACTAGAATTACTGTTCGGAGACAGATGTAAGGTCTCATCTAATGATCGTAGTGTCCCATCAAGGGGGGCGGGGGTGGCTCAGTCGGTAGCGCGCCAGGCTCGTAATCTGTAGTTCCCAGGTTCGAGTCCCAGCTGGGTAAGCGTTGAGATTTATCTCCGCAAAATTCCCCGCCCTGCCCGCGGTTAGTAGGGGACACCGATGGGCTTGGAAAGGCCGTCGTCCGTCGGATGGGACGTTAAGCCGTGGTCCCGTGTGCGGGAGAGCCATACCCTGTGCACGTTAAAGAACACGCTGGATGGCCTTGACGGGAGGCTACCATCTGTCTCCCAACAGCTGTTCCAGTGGGTCCCCTCCCCCAACCTTCTCTGAGCCTTCGGGGTCCATGTGACCTGGCCATTTAGCCCATGGTGTGCAAAAAAGGGCCGCTCAGAGGTAAAACAACCCAACTCCCATCAAGGCCATCTATGATGTTCTTTACCGTGCACAGAGCATGGCTGACCCACATACGGAACCAAGGTTTAACGTCCCATCCGACGGACCGTGGTCTTTCCAAGTCCATTGGTGTCCTTTACTGACTCTGGGCCAGGCGTGGAGTTTTTCAGAGATACATATCAACGCTGACCCAGCTAGGACTCGAACCTGGCGGAGTGTACACATTCCAAGCCCAACAGACGGAGATATGGTAAAACTACAGTTTTTATAAACATGAAAGCAAACTGAGAAACAAATCAACAAACTGGCCAATGACGAGTGAAATAAACAATTCAAAGATAGGTAAAAAAGGAGTAAATATTCTCAAGTTTAATTTTCTCCTTCTCTTTTAGGGAAGAAAAGAAATGGACATATTTCGAGGTACCGTATGTACCCCTCTCCAAATCAGAAGTTTCTAAACCAAAACACGAAAATGCTTCGCTCAGAAATCCAAATTTTACAAATCATTTTGTACCCACCCAGAGTTCCTCGAATGTAGTGTGACAAGAATATTTCACTTTATAGAAAAATAAAAATATGGTTTGAGTTCCCCACAAAGTGTTTAGGTACTGCGAAAACTTTATTATTATTATTGGAAGACATTATTTATAACTCAGCATATTAAAACATTTATTAATTAATGTATGAGGTATACGTTTTTTTTTAATTTACATATTTTTTTCAAAATAAATTAATGAATTTAATTTCCGATACGAATTTTTAGTTCTTGAAGTTTTTATTTCGAAAAAGAATTTCTTGTTCCGCTCGTGCTTAATTCGAAAGACTTCAATATTCACGGATGTTAGTTCTCTTGACCCAACAAACTGAACAATGACTTTATCACGCATAATCAAAAAGATATTAGTGTTATACATTCCTTCTTTCAAATTTATTGCTGGCAAGAGTTATTTCGAATAACTTTCAACCGTTAATGTTACGTCTATGGCGATTTTGAGAAATTCAATCTCCCCATCCCCACTCCAATTTTGGTTGCCACCAGGGGTTCCCACATAGCTTACGTTCTTCCACTGGATGAAACAAACGTTCATGCAAAGTTTGAAGCATCCAGCTCTTCTGGACGCCGAGTGCATTGGCAAGCAGACAAAACAACTTTCTTCTTTATACAGGGTGAATCTGAAAAAGTGGGCAAAACTTTACGGGGTGGTAGAACGCAGCTATACGAGCGATATTCGTCATAGAATGTATGGTCGGAACGCAAGCGGTGAGAAGTTAAAAGGTAGTTTTCCACTGTCACATTTAAAGAATGAACACAAGAAGGAGAGGAGATACTCTGTGCCTCACTTGCATTCCCGTCCGCCGCACCGTACACAAAGTGCATATCCGCCATTTCGTGGTTAGTATAACCATCCATCCTCTCGGCAATACACGGTAGAAATGCCGTTGGATGCGAGGACCGACCCTTTTATACCATTTCCAACGTCACCTAGCGGCTCGCAGTTTGCGTTCCGCCCATACTTTCTATGACGAATATTGCTCGTATAGCTGCGTTCTACCACCCCGTAAAGTTTTGCCCACTTTTTCAGATTCACCCTGTATATTAGATAAATTCTTTGATGTGTTCAGTTCTGATAGCACTGTATATAGCAGCTTGCAAAATGCAATGTTTTGATTCACGTTTCTGAATAAAACATTTAGTTTGTGGTTATTTCCTTTTTTTTTTGTTTATTATTTATTTTATTAGAGGTCCATTTTTCATATGCTACCAAACTTTTATTTATTCTATTAACCTTAGCGTCCAGACAAATATAAACTAGCGACGTGTTTGTTGAGTGATATAGCGTTTGCTTGCAGCAGCATTGTGACTTTCGGGATGGAAGTTCTACACCCGGAATGGGTGTTTTGTCTGTCATGTTTTGTGATTTTTCATCAGTAAAGAATTCTTATTAATGTATCTTAAAATTCGGTGTTATCGCATTAGTATATAAAGCGAACGCTGATGATTATTCCCACTTACCAAATTTCAAAGAAAAATATACAAACTTCTACAAAAATGTCATATATTTCTAAAACACATAACTTAATCCATCAGCAACGTTTATCTTCCTGATTTAACCCGAAAATAAACTGCCCTTTGTCCAGAGCCTATTTCAAAGTTGTTTTAGATTAGAGTTACCTGGTTTCCTTTGGTAAAAATTGCTACGTTTTCACAAATCTAAACCTGGGATATTTTATGTACTATGGCATATTAAACTGACAGACACCTGTCAGACCTCTGTGGCAAGCAACTGCTTAAGGAGTATTTATTATTATTTATTTATTTTTATTAATTCATGTTTTTGTTATTTTATATATTTCATTATGCATCACTATTCAACAATTTTTTGGTATATGTTTTTATAACTTACGGTTGTTCCACATTTTATAATTTCTGAAATACTTTAGAAATTATGATATATAAATTAATATATTAATATAATTTAATTATATATTAATTATATATAAATAATTATTTCATACATAGTATATTTGCATCCCTACAAACGAGCTCGAGTGAGATATGTGATTGAAAGTATTGTTACGACAGACGAACGCAGTGAGTTTATGATAAACGTGACATGAACGTCGTGTATGCTAGGATCGCTTCTGTTGCATTTATGACTCAGGGCTAGATGGGAGTTGCTCCAAATAATGATTACATCATCTTTTGTCCACGATGTCATGACTAAACTACGTTGCATCAGACAATGATGCAATTCCTCCATGGGTTGTATGTATGACGGGCTGATGTAATAGAACGCAATATTTTGCAATCTGGAGTTCAAAATGCAGCCTTGCGAAATGGTTACCTATATATTCAATGCGGACGGAGTCTTTTATACAATACCATCCCTGCCTCTCCTAAACAAGAGCCATTCGACAAATTTTATTGTCATTTTCGTTTTCAGCACCTCGAAATTAGTGAAGATTGGCTATTAGTAAGAATGTCAAAATCTTTCCCTTGAAGTGAATTTCGCATAACATAATCAATAACCAAGCTAAGGAGAAAAGGAGACAAAATGCACTCTTGTCGAACACCAGACGTAATGCTAAACCAATTGCTACGAGCCTTACCAACTCTCACACACGACTCAGTGTTATCATAGAGAAAGTTCATTATGTTAACTGACTTGTCTGGTATACCATATGATTTCACAATCAACCACAAATTATGACGATCAACAGAGTCGAAAGCCTTTTTGAAATCAACAAAGCTAGCAACAAAGGTTTCTGAAACTCTAAACATTTCTCAAGAATCTGCCTAAGTGAAAATATCTGATCCACACATCCCCTACCGCTTCTGAATCCACATTGCTCATCACGCAATTGACTGTCAACCAGATTCTTAATTCTATTAAGCACAAAAATATAAAGAACTTTACCTAGAACAGAGAGTAGGCTGATACCCCTATAATTATCACAAAAACTGCGATCATCTTTTTTGAAAATAGGGATAACAATAACTCTGGTTCCTTAGGAACCATGCCTTTATCATAAAAGATATTCAGAATTTCAGTCATCCAAGTGGTAACCGAAACATTCCCAACTCTAAACATTTCCGTAGTAATTTCATCTATTCCTGGGGATTTATGAAGATTAAGTTTAGAAATAGCCAAAATAACTTCAGATTGTGTTATAGGGCGAACATTAAAGACACCAATGCATCTATCATCATTGCAAACAATGGAAGTAGGACTAACTACATTGTTTAGAACAGGACCAAAATTCTCAGCCCACCTAGCCATGACAGAATCCTCACCTTCTATAACCTTACCTTGTTTATCTAGGGGCGGGGTGGCTCAGTCGGTGGCGCGCCAGGCTCGTAATCTGTAGTTCCCAGGTTCGAGTCGCAGCTGGGTCAACGTTGAGATTTATCTCCGCAAAAATTCCCCGCCCTGCCCACGGTCAGTAGGGGACACAGATGGGCTTGGAAAGGTCGCCGTCCGTTGGATGGGACGTTAAGCCATGGCTCGGTGTGCGGGAGAGCCGTACCCTGTGCACGTTAAAGAACACGCTGGATGGCCTTAACGGGAGGCTACCATCTGTCTCCCAACAGCTGTTGCAGTGGGTCCCCTCCCCCAACCTTCTCTGAGCCTTCTGGGTCCATGTGACCTGGCCATTTAGCCCATGGTGTGCAAAAAAGTGCCGCTCAGAGGTAAAACAACCCAACCTTGGTTATCCTTCAATCCCTGTTACCTGTTCGTTTTCTACCACACAAAACATTAACTATCTCGTACAGCTCTCTGCTGTTGTGCTGTCTGCTTCCTCGGCTTTGTCAGCTAAGCCATCAAGCCAAAGATTCTTATCAGAAGCTAACTGATCATTTACACGTTTATTACGTTCTCTGTAATGCTTTCTATTAGGATTAGTAGGGTATTGATTAAGGACATTCCTGCAGTTTTTTCTTTCTGAAATAAGCTCAAGTGCCTTATCACTCAGATAATTCTGCCTCCGCTGCTCCTTTTTTCCTAAAAGAGTACTGTTAGTGTCCAAAAGAGCCTGTTTAAAATGATCCTATTCTTCCTCAACTTCAGTAGTAAGCATACCATGACTGTCATAATGACTAAGTAACCTATCATGGTGAACTTTAGCTATAACTGTTTCTTTCAGAGCTTCAGTATTAAAGTTAAATTTTTTAACCCTAGCACAACACTTTTTAAGTTTAAGTTGCAAGACACTTTTAACAAGGTGATGGTCAGATCCAGTTTCAGCTCCCCTATATGCCCTGGTATTCCTAACAGAACTAGCCCATTTTCTCTTAATTAATATATAATCAATCATATTCTTATGCAGCCCATCAGGTGAAACCCATGTGTAATTATGTATGTCGAGGTGTTTGTAATAAGTGTTAGTTATTCTGAAACCATTGAGTTTACTTACCTAGGTTTATGGACGTTGCCCATTGCAGCTACCAATACCAAAAGGGCCTATTACTCCTCCCCAAGGTCAGTGTCAGTACCAATTTTGGCATTGAAGTCACCTAGAACAAGGGTAATATCTCCTTTCTTGACCGAATTCAAAATATCCTGAAGTTGTCCGTAAAACCTATCCTTCTCATCCTTATCGACATCCTCAGTGGGGGCGTAACAGCAGATAACATTCAAGTCTCTAACGCCTGTCTGAAATTTTGCTGTAAGAAACCTTTCATTAATGCACTAGAAGAGCGTTACTAGCATGTCTGCTGAGAAGCAGACCCACGCCTTGGTGATTCTTATTGTCGTCCCTCCCTGAAAAGAGAAATTTAAGATTATTTTTAAGAATCTGACCTTTAGCTGTCCATCTGGTCTCTTGCAAACCGAGAACATCTAAATTATAATGGTGGAATTCTTGTGTGAGGACAGCAAGAGAAAAAGCTCTGTGCAGAGTCCTCACATTCCAACTACCTATGGAGAGAAAATGGTTAGTGGGATGTTTAAAGAAACTATGTTTATTGAGAGAGGGAATGCCGACAATATCAAACAGCCCCCTAATCGCAGACATGGGGCAAAGACCCGTTCCCCCACGACTAAAGGCTGAAGCCATCTACACTGGAAGACTTCCACTAATGTAGAATTTAACGATGCCAATAGAAGCAAAGTGTTCAGGTGCCTGCGATGCCCTCTGCTCAGGATTATCCACCAGCTGATAAACATATCCTGTGAATCTATTCACTTGGGGCTGTCAACCCACAAACAAAGAGAAAACACAGTGGAAGATTTTCCCTCCATAGAAGCCCACCAGTGCAGCAAAATCAAGATTCATAATCAAGCTCAGAGCCATATATCTGTCTAGTCCAGTGGGTTTATATGGTCAGCACCAGGACCCTGTGTGGTTGATCACTCCTCAGCAAGGTAGAAAAAAAGAAAAGTAGCCATAGATGTCCATATCAGTAGACCACACTAATCTGGCAGCCCTCCCCTTCCGTTCCCTTACACAAGAGAGTATCTCTTTTGAAAGGTACTAACGTTCTGCACCACGAGAAGGCGGGGTCGGACATTAGGTGCTAGGACTGGCCAGTTCTATGAATCATCACATGGGATTAGTGCATAGCTCTCCTTCCAGTGATTACCTAGCTACCATTTACAGACCAACAATATTCCCTTCGTATTTAAGAGTTATGGAAGTTTGAATATTTAACAACAGCTATGCCTAACATTAGAATTGAACTCAGAAGTTAATTATAATTTGAAAAAGAAGTATTATTTCACAACATTTAATACAACAGATGTATATTTGAAAAGTTAATCTAAATAATTTTTCATAACTCTTTTATGTACAAAGCAAGCCTTATTGAAAATCGAGATTTAGATAGATTTGATTGAGATCTTTAATTTATCCTCCATTACATTTTCTCATAAAACGTTTACTTTAGAAGTTATACAGCTTCGAAGTTAGCTTCCATTTATATAGTATTGAGAAAGGTGGTCATAATTTGGTGATCACTGAGTGTATGTAGCACAGTCAATAAGATATTGATACGCTAATATTGTAATTGATAAGTTTCTGTTTGATTGAAAAATTCTCTTAATAAACTTCTACAAGGAAAATTTCGCGTTTTGGGCCGAAACTCCAATTCTTTGCGAATTTCTGCAAAATCAAAAAGGGTCCCACTCTTAATTTACTGTTTGGAATTTGTGTTTGATTGAGTTGTTTTATGTTAAAAGTCCTGGGTTGGTCTCATCTTGCATACAACAGAGAGGAGTTGGGGTTAGAGCAAGTAACAGCACAAAAGTATGCAGTGAGTCTCTGTCGTTTCTCGTTTTAGAAAGGTATTCACTTTTGTGTGTGTGATATTTTTTTGCAAGCTATACCTTATCTGGATACTTAGCAGCAGTATGTGATACGCTATTATTTTTTAGCGACGTCTAAGTGGTGCACAGACAATCGCAGAAATGACTCGACTGTATCGAGAACAGTGCTCGGTTGCCCAGATCTTGCACAATCCTCCACGAATTCGCACCCGTCTCTGAAGCGTTTGTGCCAAATGAAAATCACGCTTCGCTTAAAGAAATGTTCTCCACACACTTGTCATTTCTGTGACTTTCTGCGCACCACTTAATCCTCGCCAAACTCAATAACGAATCGCATACCGATGCTCAGTTTCCAGATCAGCTATAACCTGCAAAACACCTTTCCAACGCGAGAAAACTAGAGACTGACTACGTATTGTTTCTGCTCTTACTTGCCACTGTACTGTAAAGTGTTTTAACTTGCACACACAGCTCCGTGGCCTGGAAGAGTCGCTGCCTTACCATGTACCATGTAGAGTATTAACTCGTACGAAAAGCTGCTGATTGTTCGAGACATCAGTCTAAGAATTAAATGATTCACCTTCGAACATAATTCTTGATCAGGGAGACAAAGCTCTTCTGTTTTCTCCGGCGCCTTCATCTCAGGAATCCTAGCTCTCTAAATAGCAACAAAGCTCTCATCAAACAATGAACGATTTCGAAACTGAACAGAAACCAGTTTGTTCCTTTTTTGCGCCATATCGTCTCGCACTTCCCCTTTGCCTAACAGTAAATATTTATGATGAAATTTATTCTCCGACATTGCATGACAAATGAGACTGTCTTCGAACAGAGGAAAAATATGAATTATCTCCTCTTGCTGTTACTTGAGGAGAACGCTTCGACACAATAGATTCAAATAAGGCTGGTGTGAATAACCACCAGTGCGTCTTCCTTTCGAAACTTTCTTTTAGCCCCCACCATAAAAAAAAATTCTGTACAACGTATACTATGCAAATAAATCAATAGAATGTGAGCTCTGCCTCAACCATCTCAGCTCCTATTTTTCAGCCTTTCCTTTTTCATCTACGGATAATGTTTCGCTCCATTTTTCTGGCGGGAAAAAAGGAGAAGTGGACGGAGCATGTATGATCATCTTTCTGTGGGATGCAACTTATCTTCTCTCTGTAGCACACTAGACACGTCCGGACACTGCTGGAAGCTTCTTTTCCTTCTCCCTATTCAACGGGCAGAGAAAAGAAGGTGACAAGGAATATCGCTTCCGAGAGATTACGTTTCTCTCTCGTCCACGCTTTCCTTCATCTATCTACAACCTGAATTCAAAGGCATCGATGTAAACTCTCACTTCTGTGGGTGTCTGAAGGTTTGATGTATGATTATGGGACTCTTTCTGGATCTCTTACTGAGAGTGTGGAGGGCTTTCCGAAATGTTCCGACAGACCACAAAGAGGCAGCACAACATAAAAATTTTCCACGTTCAGTTTTATGCATCTCACATTGCACTGAAATATGAATCCGTCGATCCTAAAGTATCTCCTTTTTTTCTTTTCTTTGCGATGACATTCCGTTGTTCTGAATACCTAAGTCCTTTTCAGAAAATACAGTAATTTGTCTACTTCTACGCATAAAATATGCAAATAAAAAGTTTTTTCTTAGGGGTGTGAGCACATATTTTCCCAAGCTAAAGATTAATTGATAAATCGATTGAACTCTAAAATATATTTACAATGAAATGGCCAAAACAATTCTTCGTGTGAAGAAGCTCTACTCTTAACGCAGTATATTTCTGATGCATAGTGTAGTGAATGTCTGTGTCATAAGGACCTCTGTAGTTGCTAGGTTGGCTGTACTAGCTTCAGATTTTTCTCCTTTAATCCTCATTGTGCTCTCTGGAAGGAAAGAAACACTGTCCGTCGGATGTGAAGGTTAAGTGGTGGTCCCATGTCCCGGAGAGCCAATACCCTATGCATGTTAAAGAACACATGAACGGCCTTGTCTCCTAACATTTCCATCTTCTCCTAACAGCTATCCAATGGAATCCCTTCCCCAACCTTCTCTGAGCTCTTGGGGTCTTGGTGACCTGATCATTTAGTCCACTGTGTGTGCAAAAACGGAGCGTTTTTTCACACAGTGGGCTAAATGGCCTTTATTTGCTTTACTTCTAAAAGCAACATAACCCACAAGGTACCATCTGTTTCCCAGCAAACTGTTCAGTGGGTCCCCCATCCCCAACCTTCTTTGATCTCTTGGGGTCCCTGTGACCTAGCCATTTAGCATGCTGTGTGTTAAAAAATGTGATATTCAGTGGCAAAACAACCTAAATCACAAGGATACCAATGTTAAAAAAAGTTTGAAAAAAAATTAAGCGTAATATTAGATAGAAGCTTCTCTGTTGAAACAACCCAATGTTTTCTAATATTTATAGAGCATGATTCTAATGCACAGGAAATTGTGATGTAACAACTTATTCAACGACTGTGATGGTTATACCGTAAATTATGTCTTAATAAGTGGAAAATCAGTGAACACCTTTGACACTGATATCTCTGACACACAAAAGTTAGTACATGGTAAGATCAGCTCTACCTACAACCAAAGTGATTGAAATATATTTTGATTAGTAATAATTCAATCTCAGTGGCCGGATGGTTATCACTCTAGTCTACTAATCAAAGAGATCTAGGTTCGAATCCCGAATAAAGTTCGAATGTCTTTTGTCTTGTCTCCCTGCTGAGGTTTTGTCTTCCTCACAAATCTTCTCTAGAGCGTATTAAACTGGCAGGGTCTTGTCAGTCCTCTATGAGAAGCAGCTACTTGAGGGAAGTTTTTTTTTATTTAGTAATTAAAATAAATTATCGGAAAGGTATTAAATTTGTCCTAATTAATATATAATGTTAATAATCAGTTGCAATAATAAATTTACGTATTATTTGCAATTTAGTATTAAATATTTTTGTAAAATTATTATTTAACATAAATCAAGGGCTAGCTAAAAAAATTTTTAACGAGCTCTTCATTTGTAAGTTGAAAAACTACTTTTCCTTTGTTCTGCATTGAAAAACTACTCTTATAAACTGAAAAACTACTTCTCACCTATCCTAGGTAAAAAGCTACTCTCCACTTGTTTAAGTTGAAAAACTTCTCATGTGAAATTGAAAAACTACTCTTCATTTGTTGGAAGTTGAAAAACTTCCCTTTATTTCTTGGAAGTTGTAGTTTGCTTTGAGTAGGAAAGGAGCCGCGGGTTATGCGAGCGTTTGCTGACATCAACAACGAATGGGTAGTGGAAGGAAATTCATCGTATCGAATTTGTGTTAAGGTGTTGGGGACAAGGGACGGTGCTTATAAAACTGACCTTCAGTGAAGTGAAAATCAGAATATTCAAATTAAAACTGAGACCCGGGCAGAACCTGGTGCAGTTTAACTAGTACTTAATACTTGTTTAAGTTTCAGCCTTCAAATTAATTTTATTTCCATCGAGACCATCCAGCATTGCCTTCTCTGAAGAACGTCTAACGTCGCCTTCCCTCAACGCCATCCTCTTTGGCCTTCACTCAATGCCGTTTAGCACTGCATCTTCTCACTATCATTTAATCATTTTACTGAAAATAAGATGTTAAAATGACTTTCTTTATATAGTGTTACGACAGACGAACATGCTGCAGTGAATTTATGAAAAACGTGACATGAACACTCGCCTATGCTTCTGCGTGAGATTTATGCAACAAATGAATTGGAACATAGAATCGATCTGAAATTTTAGAAAGAAAGAATTGCAATGTTGGAGTTGTGGATATGTGAAAGAGGACGCAGTTAGTCTCAAAATAGAGGCGATAAGTGTTTGAAAAGAAGAAATATTTTTATGTGGTAAGTGCGCGGGAGGTTGATTAGTTTTATTAGTATAAAACCTAATGATTTAACACAGATAATTAGAATGATTTGTGCCTGAAGTGAGGGATGAAAAGGAGGATGTTGACTATAAAAATTAAGAGGTAAACGTTGATCAATTGAGTAGACAGAGCTAGTTTTAGATGTTCTGTAGGAAAAGATTATTACTTTATGTACGATAATATTTAGTTTGTTTTATAAGTAATTTCATCCATGCTTTTGTAATAAATTGCATTGTTTTGTAATTTGTATTGTAAAATATACTTATTTATACCCGCGCTCAGTACTCATCCATTTTAAATTTATAGAAATATTTTTCTAGTTCTAAATGAGTCTTTCTTCTCATTAGAAGGGAAATTAAAAAAAAATTTAGAGGGAAAATTAAAAAAAATTTAGAGGGGAAATTAAAAAAACCTAAACTGAATAATACCAAATTTTCGAAAAAAAAAGTTTTCTTTGGTTTTATTTCATTTAAAGAAATAAGGAAATAAAAATGGAATAATAAAAACCTGTTAGTCAATTAAGCGTTGACCCCAAAAATTTTCGTAAAGCATTGTGGCTCATCACAAATGATGAGAACATTTCGAGCTTCGTAATGTTTTATAAATTATCTCATTATTACTCATAGTTAAAAACAGTTTATCTCAAAAATAATATATATTTCTTTTGATCATTTCGGTAAGGATGGATTTTTACTTTTCTTTTGCCACTTTTTGCGCACATTTAGGCTAAATGGCCAGATCATAAGGACTCTGAGGGCTCAGAGAAGGATGGGTTAAGGGAACCCACTGGACAGCTGTTAGGAGGCAGAAGGAAGCTTTCCGTCAAGGCCATCTAGCGTGTCCTTTAACGGACACAAAGAACGACTCGCCCGCACACGAGGCCAAGGCTTAATATCTCATTTGAAGTATGGCGGATTTTTCAAGCCCATCGGTATCTCCTACTGATCACAGTTGGAGATCTCAACGTTGGCCCAGACGGGACCTGAACCTGGGAACTGCGGTTAGTAAGGCTAGAGCATGCTCGTGCAAACGTTTTAGCTGAACGGCCGCATGGAAAACTGAAATAGAATTGTGGCCTCCAAAGAAATATTGTTACGACAGATGAACGTGCTGCAATGAGTTTGTGATGGGCGTGTCATGAACGCCCGCGTGTGCTTCTGCGGGAGAATTAATTAACCAACGAATTAGAACATAGAACTGATCTGAAATATAAGAAAAATAGAAATGTATTGTTGAAGTTGTGAGATCCAAAAGGAGGCATAATTGAGAGTCTGTGCACGATAGTTTAATGAATAAATGTTTTTATTTAGTGTGTGCGCCGGAGGTTGACTACTTTATTCGTATGGATTATATTAGTCAACTGATGTATAAAATGGAAAATATTGTCGTCTTGTGCATGTTGATCAACGTATGAAAAGAAGTAGTACACTTAGTCGCAGTTTTGTGTATAGTTATTTAGTTATTTAGTAATTTAATAGATTCTTCTGAAAGCTTATCTTTGTATTATTATAGAGTTTCGTGCCGGTTGACTTAGTTTGTTTATTAATGATTATATCGATGCTTTTGTAATAAATTGCATTGTATTGTAATTTTCATTGACCAATTTTTACTTGAACTCATGCTCAGTGCTTATCCATTTTAAATTGCATCAATATATTTAACCAGCGAAAAAAAGAAAATTATTATTTGAATGAAAATTCGCGTCATTGAAGTGTTCTATACGTTATTTTTCTCTTTTGCAAATCTAATTTACTTGTCATCAGTAGTTAGCTGGTTCGCACAAACCGAAAGGGCTGGCGACAGTTTGCTGAGACCTGGGCTAGAGTGTAGTCCATGTATTTACGAAACACCTCGAGAAGATGATTAGTGATTTTATTCAATCGCGTACATGAGTAAAATAGTGTCGAAGTGATATCATGCAACGATTTAATTTTTTTACTTCATTTAGCAATTTATACCATTCGCAATGAAAAAATTTTCTAATGTGGTTTGTCATGAATAGCAATTTAACTATTACTATTACCATTACCATACTCATTTGCTATGCTGGTTACCTTATTAAAAATGAAGACTTATGAAAAAAAAGTAAAGAGAAAACATGGGAGCGGGGGATTAAGCGTAATGTGGTGTCGTCACAGAGAAGGGAGTAGACCTTAAAATTCTGCTAAAACAGTGTTGCGTAACTTATGGATTCCCCTTCCCCTAATAAGAGAAGAAAAAAAAATCTATGCGTGTTAGAGATCGCGCTTCAGTCTTCAGCTTGTGGAAAAAAACGAACCTAATTTACTTTCTAAGGCGAGATGTTTACTACGGTTTGAAGCAGTTCAATACTTATAGAGTCATCAGAAACATGAACAGGTGTTATTGATGCGTGCTGGTTCATATGATGATTACATGTTGAAGGCAGTGGTGGGTTTAAAATTTAGACACCACAGGAAGGAGAATTATTTTTCCGCACCCCAAGGAGAGAGCGGATTGTTAAAATCTAATTTTTGGTATAAATAAACGCCTGCAATATTTGTTAAAAGTTTTGGCATTTTTCAAGTTTTTCACTGCTGGAGGACACTTACTAAATTTTTTTTGAAAATTTGAATCCTGATGTTTTATTAATACTCTTACTCTGAATGCAACATACACCTCTATAAAAAGTAGTCAAATGAGAGGTGTAAAATGAATAGTTAGTGCATTTTTGTATATTTTTAAGTATAAGAAAGAATTTTTATCTAGTCAAAAGCGTAGAGCTTGTGATTCACTCAATTTGGTTGAAGGGATGACCGGATAGAAAAAGTGCCAGAATCCGAATATTAGATTTTCAGAATTTTCCTTTGGATTTTGGGTAACTAAGGATTTTACCAAAAACTTTTCGGATGCGAAAGGATTCTGTGGTAAAATTTAATTGAAAAACACTGATTACTTTTATTCCATAAGCACGTAAAAAACAAGCTGGATGGCTTTGACGGGAAGCTAACATCTAGGTATTTGTGACCTGACCATTTAACCCATTGTGTGCTAAAAAGTGCCTCTCAGAGGTCAATAAGCCCATCTCTGAACATATACAGGGTTTGGGATAATCTGACTGTAAAAACAGAATTATACGAAATATGGAGTGAATTAGTTTAGTTTCTGGAAATTATTATTGCTTATTTTAGACTCTGTACTCGTGCCAGTTGTCTAACGGGTTACGATCATTTACAAATATTTTGTTTTAAACTCTCTCTGCTTTTTTTTTTGCATCTCTTCTCTTCAGGCAGATCGATCTCTTTTTTCAAACAATTAATTAAAGTTTGCGGATTTCTGTTTTTTTTCCATTTTTCTACTTTTCGAAATTTAGATTTCGAAAAGACAGCAATTACTTTAAATCGCTAATTTTTTGTAATAGAGATTTACTATTTATATATTTAATACACTAAGAAATATTATAGCATATAGAGTGGAGAAGATATCAAGAGATTCGTTAGGTATCTTCATTCCTTTATGAAATGTAAAAAAAGATGTAAACAGCAAAATCATCGAATGTAGGGAATATGAAATAGGGAATTTTTGCTTTTTTCAGGGACTGGCAGAAAGGTTTGATTCTGTCGACAGTTTCCCGATGAAAATCCCCCCCCCCACCTCTGCTCTCGCTGAGAAAAAAGACACCGATAGACTTGGAAACAGCAGTATCCATAGAATTAATTCTTTTAATTACATTTTTTAAATTTTTAATAAGAGAAGAGGGTACTTCCCTACACAAAGGACGCAGATAACCTAGGACATATCGGCTGGTTTTAATACTGAGTACTTAGTATTAGGTAAATTAATTAATTATAAATTACTTTTTATTATTATTAAATAATCACTAGATCAGGTAAGGTTATCCTTCTTGTTAAAAATCGAAAAAGTTGTCAAAAAACCCTAATTTTTGAAAGCTTATGTTGTTGTTGAAAACTGATCCAATTTTAACTGATGATTAAGGCAGTCTGCTTTGGACGATTCAGATTTAGATTATATCGAGCAAATACAAGTCAATCAAGAATTGCTGTGAATAATCAGGAATAAATGGCATTCGAATATGGGCAATTTGGATACCATTCAAGTATTCTATTTAATTATTAATATTTGGAAGACAGCACATTACGCGATTTGGAAGGATTTCCATCCATCCCAAAATGATCTGGGAGCCACTGAAAATGTATGTCAACTTATGTAAGAAGTGCACCTAATGTAGTTTAGAGGGTTTGTAGGAATTCACTAGGAGAGGAATTTGAAGGGGAGGTTTGGCTTTCCTGAAGGGCGTTACGGGAATCGGACAGTATTGTAAGTTGTCAGTATATATTATACAGTAATGTAGTTGCGAGTATTTTTAGTTTCATACTTCTCAAGAATGTAAGCTAGTGCGTGTTTAATTGCCTCAAGCTCTGTGAGTGTTCAGGAAGTTGTGTACCCTAGGGGAATTCTCTGACCATAGTCAAAAGAAGGAATCCAAAAACCGCACCCAGAAGTTTTAGTCTCGTGTTTGTTGAACCTTCCGTAAATACGGTAATACGGTTTTCACATTGCTCGCTTAAATAGAGCTTAGCTGTTTCAATCATCTGTTCCTTTTTGGGACCTGAGAATTTTTTAAAATCAGGAATGTCTAACCTAATCTGAGGTGGTAATTGACGTACAATTTCAATGCATATTGCATTGGAGCAATAATGACATTGCTCCTGAAATTACAAATAAAACGAGAAGTGATTAATGAGAATAGTAGGAAAATAGAAACATCATATTGTATGCAAATATATTTTGGAATATGCATATAAATTGTAGCTTAATTGGTGCAGTTAGGTCTAATAAATATCAGAAATACGACTTCATCCAAATGATAATACTAAAACGGTTATAATATTATTTTTTTAAATATTATTTTATTATATAATAGGTTATTACGAAACACGGGCGACGAGTGCGTGAACACGTGTCCTTGTACGTCAACCGTAGTGTCATTAGTAGCGGAAGTAGTAATCAATCAAGCTGTAATCCGCAGATACTTGATCGATCAGTTCCAAATGTGGTGTGGTGGTCGCCCGTGTGTCCACCTATGTTACACCTCCTCTTTCCAGTTCCAGTCCTTTTCGCACACATAGGACTAACTAATTTAAAGATGGATTGAAAAACCCTTTTATAACTGAATAATATTATGATTCGCAATTTATGAATCGCAAAAAAAAATTGAAAGTTCACCTTCTAACACGAAAAAAGTTGAAAATTTCAAACTTTTAAACCGATATTGCAAGGGATGTATTTATGCTAGCAATTTTTAAATTTTTATAGTAGATTTGTGAAAGTTATGTAGTTTTCATTAGCAACAATAATTGCCCCCCGGGGGTGAACGCAACTGTTTGCTTTAAGAGATTTTGGTAAATTATTTTTTAGTTGATTGATACTAATGAAATATGATTTGCATTTTTTATTCGCTAGAGTCTTAATTATATCGTTAGAGGGCACTAAATACGAAAAAAGCGAAATTTTATTAACGAATGTTGCAAGTGATCTATTTATGATAGAAATTTGAATTTTGGTGGTAGAGTGTCGAGAGCCAACAGATTCTGACATCAACAATCTGTCCCTTTTGTCAGAGAGGTGTAGAAAAGCAGCTTTTTTTTAATTTACGGAATTAAAGAAAAAAACTATTTGTCGTTGTATATAAGTACTACTAGAACACTACTATTTGTAACTTCCCAGCAATCCAATAGTTCGAAAAGAGGGTAAAAGAGGAACAGCACTTTTTGAAGCGAGATTCCCCTATTCGCCAAAGCGATTACGTTGTTCTAGTATAAACTTTTAATTTTTTTACTCTAAAAGGGGCGAACACGCCTAAGAACCCGCCCAACCCGCAGCTCATATGACAAATAATAAATGTATTCAATCTGGTTCATTCTTTTTTTTAATTTTTTGACAAACATAATTGAACACTTATTGCCTATTCACAACACTCAAAATGTATATTTTTGATTTTTAATAAAGATATTTTCTTTATTCCTTAAGAACATTTTTATTGCAATTCATTATTAATTTTGAAATATATGTTTTCACTTTTAAGACGATGTTTTTTGCTGCGGCTCATTAAGAATATATTTACTTTCCCTTATGGCTTTTCACCTAGGTTTAGTTGGATGCGACTGATATACACTATACGTAAAATAGAACGAAGGAAGGTAATAACGAGCTTTTCCATAACGAACCTTTTCTCAAAAATACTGAGCATGGCTTTCCTTTAGGATCAATGAGCATGTCTTTACCTCAAGATCATCTTTTTGTACAGAGCTTTCCCTAAAACCATCTTTTTTGCACAACGAATCACGACTTAACATAGAAGTAAGGTTGGAAAAAACTTCGCTTCATCGAAAGTTCTCAAACAGTTATATTTACGATTTCTTTCAACCTTAGCGAGGATTTTTGAACAAAGAAGAATTTCCCATATCCTTAATTATACGACCATTGACTTTCAAAATCTCCTTCATTTAAAAACGTATTTCTGGTTTGAGTAACCGAAGCTTTGCTCTCTGTATTTCCCAACGAAGCAGAGAACGTGTTTCCTACACTTTCTCTCAAATCATCCTCTCTGTAATAATTAACGTTATATTTTGTTTCTTAACTACAGTTAGTAATGGGTTAACTTTAGCTATGTGCTTTTATAATTGTTAATTACTTGCTCAGAGTTTGGTTGGCGTCAATATTCTGAATCTGGGAAGATTTCGCATAAACAGAAATACGTGTAAACGATAGCGCAACGCATTCGTTCAGCTCTAAAGCTTAAGACAACTGGTGCTCATTGGAAAATAAATTACAAAAGGTAGGTCGTAATGTGACAAAGCAGGGGTTGATTAGAATAACAAAAATGAAAAAACTCTCCTCATTCATTCCGCGTGTGGGACGTCTTCCATGACTATGGATGGAAGTTGGCTCAGTTGGTAGAATGGTAGTTCAAAATCTTGTGTTCTCATCTTCGAGTTTTAACTGTGCTAGCATTGAGCTTTATCTCCGCTACTTTCACCCCCCCCCCCATGCACACACATAGCCCCTCTGTAAGAAAGGAGACACCCATGTGTTTGTAAAGATCATTATCTGTCGGATGGGATGTTAAGCCGTGGCTTTGTGTACAGGAGAGTAACTGTCAACCTGTCAACCTGTAACCCTGTCAACTCTAAAGAACCCACTAGAAGACCTCAACGGCAAGCGTCGATTTGTCTCCTGAGGTTGTCCCCTTGATCCTCCATCCTTACTAATGGGGCGGGGGTGGCTCAGTCGGTAGCGCGCCAGGCTCGTAATCTGTAGTTCCCAGGTTCGAGTCCCAGCTGGGTCAGCGTTGAGATTTATCTCCGCAACATTCCCCGCCCTGCCCACGGTCAGTGGGGGACACCGATGGGCTTGGAAAGGCCGCCCGTCGGATGGGACGTTAAGCCGTGGCCCCGTGTGCGGGAGAGCCATACCCTGTGCATGTTAAAGAACACGCTGGATGGACTTGACGGGAGGCTACCATCTGTCTCCCAACAGCTGTTCCAGTGGGTCCCCTCCCCCAACATTCTCTGAGCCTTCGAGGTCCATGTGACCTGGCCATTTAGCCCATGGTGTGAAAAAAAGTGCCGCTCAGAGGTAAAACAACCAACAACCCAACTCCTTCCTTACCCATCTCTCAGCCCTTGAACAAAAGAGTTTAGCACACTGTGAGAAAAAAAATGTGCTCTCAGAGGTAAAAACAACTCAAATATTAAACATTGAACACTTCAATTAAAAAAGTCTATATATTTGCAATCAAATAATATTATTAATAAAAACTTTTGAAACTTTTAAACTCAGCATATAAGGGTTGTTTTTAAAGTAATCGCAACATATTTGCTATTATGGAACGTTTTATTTCTACGTGAAATTAACATCCCATACCCTCAAAGTAATCACCAGCTAGGATAACAACTTATTCCAAATCTCTGGAAGATGGCAATTGCGGTCAACAGATCTGTTTCTGTTGATCACTGCAATGGACTACCCCATTGGCTCGCATCTCCTTAGTCAGACTACGAAACCGTTCTCCCGCAATCCTGCACGAGAAGGTTCAGCTCGTATGGTCATTTCCGGAAGTTGACAGACATTAGACGACACGCCAATTGGCAAATGAAGTTGAACCCATAAAATACACCATTCAGCACATTCTGAAGAACATCCTTGGCATGCAAAAAATCACAGCACTGTGGTTTCCACACTATCTCATGGAGGTGCAAAAGTGGCACAAGTACGTCATTGCAAACCTCCACCCGGAAGGGTATCATAACGAGGGCGATGTACTTCTTCGTCATATCATTTCCATCGATAATACGTTGGCATAGGCTTACGAGCCGAAGCTGAAGCGCCAGTCCGATGCATGGTGCAATCCAGGGTCTTCTCAACTGAAAATATTGCAGGGAGGATTAAGCAGTGTGAAACCTGCTGCTGATTGTCGCTGATGATATCGATGGTGCTCACCTCTATTATGCAGTTGGGTTGGGTTGCTTACCTCTGAGCGGCACGTTTTACTCACAATGGGCTACAAGGCCAGGTCACAAGAGCCCCAAAGGCTCAGATGAGGTTGGGGGAGGGGATCCACTGGACAGCTGTTAGGAAACAGATGGGAGCCTCCCATAAAGACCATCCAGTGTATTCTTTAACATGTACAGTGTATGGCTTAACATCCCATCCGATAGACTGCAGCTTTTCCAAGCTCTTTGGTGTCCCCTGCTGACTAAGGGCGGTCCAGGTGTACTCTAACTTGGGAACTGCAGATTACGAGCCTGATGCGCTACCGATTGAGCCCCCCCCCCCCCCCCCCACACACACACACACCAACACCACCACCACCATGCACTGCCTCAAAGCCAAATTGTGAATGCGGAGTATTACTGATGGTTTCTTGTGCATCATCTGTGTCTGGCCGTAAGACAAAAGCATCGACACTACGTTGTAGGGGATCCACCACTTCTCATTCAAAATACCCCATTACCATATGGGCGAATATGTGACGAGCGAACGGACCGGACCCATCGTATAACTCTGTGATAGTGGAACGCTGCATCTCCCCAGACTTCCCCCAATTCACGCCAATAATTGTGAGCATAATTAACATTCCAACCCTGTAATGCAAAAAAATACGCAAAAATATTCCTTTGCATTATGGATACATGCCACCTAGATTTCAATCCAACTGCGCTGTTCCAGCTTAGTGAACATGTCTTAGGGGATTCTAATATTGCTGTAACTTTGTTTTGTCCACTCTCCTACCACGCGAGTGCATGCGAGTGATGGTTTACCTCAGGAACAGCTTTTGTA
The DNA here is from genome assembly GCA_038380435.1 of Ryuthela nishihirai. Classification (NCBI taxonomy): domain Eukaryota; kingdom Metazoa; phylum Arthropoda; class Arachnida; order Araneae; family Heptathelidae; genus Ryuthela; species Ryuthela nishihirai. The sequence goes on along the minus strand of JAWZYU010000019.1, from coordinate 27,865,032 downwards.
CGATACAGGTGCGCAAATAAGTACGCTGAGAGCACTCCGCGCATTTGGTTGCAGGGTTACCATTACTTTTGTAAGAATACTCGTATTATCGAAGTTCGGTTATATTGTTAAAAGATCGTGATCCTGCAGATGACACATCTTTGAGTGGCAGTTGAAACAATAGTCTAGTCCAGCGTTCCTCAAACATTTTTGTCTTTGGCGTCCTTTTTAATGATGAAAAATTATGCGTGTACCTTGGGTCAGGTCGCTTCCATATTTGTGTCTTTGTATATAAATATTTACTTTATATATTCATTATTATTGCATACATAAAAAGCAAAAATGAAAAAAGGACGCAAGGTCCCAATCGCTCATCCCAGGCACCTAGAAATTCGCATGCGGCAGCTCGTGAGAAGTTACGTCGAAAGGTAACAAATTTTTATTGAATATTTTTTTTATTTGTTAAATAATTAAATGTAGAGTTGTTTGTCTTTTCGTTTTTTTTTTGAAAAATATAACAAAACCTATGGGCACTTATCTCTAATAATCTGAAAGCACATTCAATATATATATAAGATTTCCCGATGTTAAAATTCTTTTCTGCGATTTCAACGATTTTTGCTATATTGTACAAACTGAAATTTTTATCATTTTACTCCTCATGAGGAACCGAAAAGGAACGTACTTCATATGTCGATTTGCACCCTGGCGCAATGCAACGTCCCGTTTTAAAAATAAATTAAGTTTAACACTTCATTAAATACAGAAATATTAAATATACAAATTTACATATAACAATTCCTTTAAAAATAACGATACATATAATGAGTTGATATCTTAAGGAAAAACAAGATAGAACTTCTTACAATCACAAGATTGTAAGAAGAAATTGAAGTGTAACAGATGTGCTAGGAGCAAGGTAGAAAACGTAGCACAGGGGAATATTAGTGATGAAATTGGGATAGAAAAAATTTGGATGCGGATAAAAAGTCATTCTTAGAAGATATCCTGATAAAACAGTTCCGTATATTTGGATATCAGATCCTTGTTTCAAATGAAAATTTTGAAAAGGAAATGCTACATGAAACGGAGGAATTTAGGAAAAGTGTTTAATTTTTCGGTCTGTAAATGGTATCTAGGTAGTCATTTGAAGGAGAGCTATGCACCAATCCCTTGTGATGATGGATAGAACCGACCAGGCCTAGCACCTAATGTCCGACTCCGCCTTCTCGTGGTGCAGACCGTTACCACCTTTCAAAAGAGATACTCTCTTGTGGAAGGGAACGGAAGCGGAGGGCTGCCAGATTAGTGTGGCCTACTGATCTGGACATCTATGGCTACTTTTCTTTTTTTTTCTACCTTGCTGAGGAGTGGTCAACCACACAGGGTCCTGGTGCTGACCTGATATATACCAACCTGAACGGAATTATGGCTCTGAGCTTGATTATGGATCCTGATTTTGCTGCACTGGTGGGCTTCTGTGGAGGGAAAATCTTCCGCTGTGTTTTCTGTTTGTTTGTGGGTTGACAGCCCCAAGTGAATAGATTCACAGGATATGTTTATCAGCTGGTGGATAATCCTGAGCAAAGGTCATCGCAGGCACCTGAACTCTTTGCTTCTATTGGCATCATCAAATTCTACATTGGACGAAGCCTTTAGCCTTTAGTGGTGGGGTAACGGGTCTTTGCCCCATGTCTGCGATTAGGGAGCTGTTTGCATTCCCTTTCTCAATGAATATAGTTTCTTTAAACATCCCACTTACCATTTTCTCTCCATAGGTAGTTGGAATGTGAGGACTCTGCACAGAGCTTTTTCTCTTGATGTCCTCACACAAGAATTCCACCGTTATAATTTAGATATTCCCGGCTTGCAAGAGACCAGATGGACAGATAAAGGTCAGATTCTTAAAAATAATCTTAAATTTCTCTTCTCAGGGAGGAACGATAATAAACATCACCAAGGCGTGGGTCTGCTTCTCAGCAGACACTCTAGTGATGCTCTTCTAGGATACGAGTGCATTAATGAAAGGTTTCTTACAGCAAAATTTCAGACAAGCTTTAAAGGCTTGAATGTTATCTGCTGTTATGCCCCCACTGAGGATGCCGATGACGATGAGAAGGATAGGTTTTATGGACAACTTCAGGATATTTTGAACTTTGTCAAGAAAGGAGATATTATCCTTGTTCTAGGTGACTTCAGTGTCAAAGTTGGTAGTGACTCTGACCTTTGGGGAGGGGTGATAGGCCCTTTTGGTATTGGTAACTGCAATGGCAATGGGCAACATCTACAGGTAAGTAAACTCAATGGTTTCAGAATAACTAACACTTATTACAAACACCGCGACATACATAAGTACAAATGGGTTTCACCGGATGGGCTACATAAGAATATGATTGATTATATATTAATTAAGAGCAAATGGACTAGTTCTGTTAAGAATACCAGGGCATATAGGGAAGCTGAAATTGGATCTGACCATTACCTTGTTAAAAGTGTCTTGCAACTTAAACGTAAAAAGTGTTGTGCTAGGGTTAAAAATTTTACCTTTAATACTGAAGCTCTGAAAGACCCAGTTATAGCTAAAGTTCACCATGATAGGTTACTTAGTCATTATGACAGTCATGGTATGCTTACTACTGTAGTTGAGGAAGAATAGGATCATTTTAAACAGGCTCTTTTGGACACTAACAGTACTCTTTTAGGAAAAAAGGAGCAGAGGAGACAGAATTATCTGGGTGATAAGGCACTTGAGCTTATTTCAGAAAGAAAGAACTGCAGGAATGTCCTCAATCAATACCCTACTAGTCCTAATAGAAAGCATTACAGAGAACTTAACAAACGTGTAAAAGATCAGTTAGCTGCTGATAAGAATCTTTGGCTCGATGGCTTGGCTGACAAAGCCGAGGAAGCAGTTAGACAGCACAACAGCAGAAAGCTGTTACCATATAGTTAATGTTTTGTGTGGTAGAAAACGAACAGGTATACAGGGATTGAAAGATAAACAAGGTAAGGTTATAGAAGGTGAGGATTCTGTCATGGTGGGCTGAGAATTTCAGTGATGTTCTAAACAATGTAGTTAGTTCTACTTCCATTGTTTACAATGATGATAGATGCATTGGTGGCTTTAGTGTTGGCCCTATAACACAATCTGAAGTTATTTTAGCTATTTCTAAACTTAAACTTCATAAATCCCAAGGGGTAGATGAAATTACTACGGAAATGCTTAGAGTTGGGAATGTTTCGGGTACCACTTGGATGACTGAAATTCTGAATATCTTTTATGATAATGGCATGGTTCCTAAGGATTTTACCAGAGCTATTTTTATCCCTATTTTCAAAAAAGGTGATCGCAGTCCTTGTGATAACTATAGGGGTATCAGCCAACTCTCTGTTCCAGGTAAAGTTCTTTCCATGATTGTCCTTAATAGAATTAAGAATCTGGTTGACAGTCAATTACGTGATGAGCAATGTGGATTTAGAAGTGGTAGGGGATGTATGGATCAGATATTTTCACTTAGGCAGATTATTGAGAAATGTTTAGACGTTCAGAAACCTTTGGTTGCTAGCTTTGTTGATTTCAAAAAGGCTTTCGACTCTGTTGATCGTCATAATTTGTGGTTGATTGTGAAATCATATGGTATACTTGACAAGTTATTTAACATAATGAAAGCTCTCTATAATAACACTGAGTCGTGTGTGAGAGTTGGTAAGACTTGTATCAATTGGTTTAGCATTACTTCTGGTGTTCGACAAGGGTGCATTTCGTCTCCTTTTGTCTTTAGCTTGGTTATTGATTATGTTATGCGAAATTCAGTTCAAGGGAAAGATTTTGGATTTAAATTGACTGGAGATACGAAAATATCTGATTTAAATTATGCTGATGATTTAGCCCATTTGGCAAATAATGTTGATGAGATGAACTCTTTCATTAGAGCTGTTGATGAAACTGGTAGTAGAGTAGGTTTGGTTATAAACAGAGAGAAAACTAAAATGATGAAAATTGGTTAGGCAGGCTGTGATTCAGTTCATCTGAATGGTTGCAGTCTTGAGCAGGTGTCACAGTTTAATTATCTTCGGAGCTATGTAACAGATAATGGTGATGTGCGGCATGAGATTAACAGACGAATAGGGATTGCTGCCGGGACTATCTGTGGAGAATGGAATCTATGGAGAGTGTGGAGAAATAGGCGTATACACCTAAAGACTAAAATTAGACTGTATAATAGTTTGGTTCTTTCTAGGGTTAGTTATGGTAGTGAAACTTGGACACTTTGTAAACAAACAACTTTAAAAGTTACTCAATTACTTAACTAGATGCTTTTGATTACAGATGCTTACCCAGTATCTTGGGCATTAGGTGGTTCAACTTTGTTACTAATGATGAGGTTAGGCGAAAGAGTTTGCAACCTCCTTTAAGCAGCATATTGTGCAGAGAGACAGTCCACTGATTTGGCCATGTTGCCCGTATGAATAATTATAGATTGGCGAATAGGGTTATGAACAGTGTGCCTAAAGGCCTCAGAAAGAAGGGAATACCTAGGATGCGGTGGGCAGACAACGTCAAACAGGACCTTATTAGAATTGGTGTGCAGTGGTCAGATGCAATAGATGTAGCTCAGGACAGACTTGCTTGGAGAACTAAATTGCTCGTTCTGGTTGGACCTCCGTAGCCCATGGCTGCCTGATGATGATGATGATGATTAATTTTTCTCTTGATGAACACATAAAAATAATGAAGGAACTTACAAACAAATGAATGAAGTACAGTGTGAGTATAATAAATTAAAAGAAACATGTTGGAAAAAGAAGTATTTGTATTGAATGAGAAGTTGAATGATATGCAACAGTACAGCAGGATCAGAAATGCGGAACTAGTGGGAATTCCTGAGAACAGCAAGAAAATGCTCTTCAAGTTGTCGAGAGACTGGCAAATGTTTTGAAAATTGATCCAAATATCTGGATGTGGAAGCTGTTCATCGGGTTCCGGTGAGGAACAAGAATAAAATAAAACCCATCATCGTTTAGTTTGGCTCTAGAAAAACTGAAGAGATATCGATTAGAAGATGGGAAGAGGAAAAGGAATTATTATCTAACGAAATTGATGAATCTTATGGTGATGGTAGGGTGTATATCAATGAACACCTAACACAAGAAAATAACCAACTGTTATTCAGAGCGAAGGAGAGACAGCGTGAATTGGGTTATAAGAGTGTCTGGGTCTGAGAGGTTAAAATATTCATGAGAAAAGCAGATAACCTCAGTGCTTCTAGAATTAAGAACAATGAGGAGATGGTTAATTTAAAATAATTGTAAAATATCTTTGAGTTTGTCTAATGTTTGTGATGAAATTATATATATAAATGGCGAATTTAATTTGTACTCAGACTAGAAACATCATTGTGTATTCTGAATTATGTGATGTTAGTTGCAATGTTTCTAATGATGCTGATATCGCAGATCTTTTTATTAATAGTTATTATGGGGTAACAGATGAGTCTGCTGATTATCCGCATTGTAGTCAAGCTCCTACTAATAATACTAACATTAATTTTAGTGATATTATTAACGGTACATGTGAAGATGAAATAAATTGTAATTAAAATAATTGTAATTAAAGTAATGTTTACGAAAATTTATCTTTTAATTGGGTTAGTGTAATGAAGGTACTTGCAGATAATATGAATTTAAGAAAACATTTTGACCATTTTAGAGTTTTTTAAAATGTAACTGGATTCTTTCCGGATATAATCATTCTTCCAGAAATTTGGGTCAAAGATAATGAAATTCATTGTTATCAAATAAATGGTTATAATGCTTATTATAAATGCAGACAAGATAAATCCGGTGGAATCATAATGTATGTAAAGGATTACATCCAAATTCTAGACTGTAATTCAGAGTTTAAAACTGCTGATTTATTACGATATAGATTGAAAATTAACGATTTGGTTTTGATTATATTCAGTTTTTATATATGTCATGATTATTCAAAAACAGAGTTCATTAATGAATTAGAGGAGAAACTTAAAGAGTCTTATGAGCAATATACGTATAATGTTATTGGGTGACTTAAAGAGTGATTTGAAATTTCACGATATTACTGATTTAGATTATGCTGATGATTTAGGATTTTTGGCAAATGATCTTGATTAGATGAACTCTTTCATTTGAGCTATTGATGAGACTGGTAGTAGAGTAGGTTTGGTTATAAACAGAGAGAAAACTAAAGTGATGAAAATTGGTTAGGAAGGCTGTGATTCAGTTAATCTGAATGGTTGCAGTCTTGAGCAGGTGTCACAGTTTAATTACCTTGGGAGTTATTTAACAGATACTGGTGATGTGCGGCATGGGATTTAACAGACGAATAGGGATTGCTGCCGGGACTTTTAAGAATATATGGAGAGTGTGGAGAAATAGGATATACACCTAAAGACTAAAATTAAACTATATAATAGTTTGGTTCTGTCTAGGGTTAGTTATGGTAGTGAAACTTGGATACTTTGCAAACAAGATAACAGGAAACTTGATTCTTTTGATTCTAGATGCTTACGCATTATCTTAGGTATTAGGTGATTTAACTTTGTAAGTAATGATGAGGTTAGGCAAATGAGTCGGCAACCTCCTCTGAGTTGTTATTGGATATTTGTATCGAATTGCTTAGATTATGCTGATGATTTAGGATTTTCGGCAAATGATCTTGATTAGATGAACTCTTTCATTTGAGCTATTGATGAGACTGGTAGTAGAGTAGGTTTGGTTATAAACAGAGAGAAAACTAAAGTGCAGAAAAATATTATGCAGAGAGAGACTCCGATTGTTTGCCCATGTAGCCCGTATGGATAATCATAGATTAGCGAATAGGGTTATGAACAATGTGCCTAAAGGCCTCAGAAAGAGTGGGAGACCTGGATGCAATGGACATAGAATGTCATACAGGATCTTGTTAGAATTGGTGTGCAGTGGACAGATGCAGCAGATATAGCTCAGGACAGATATGCTTGGAGAACTAATTTTCACGATCTGATTGGACCTCCGTAGCCCATGGCTGCATGAGGATGATGATGATGACTGCAGATGGATATGTTGAACTGTTAAATACAAATGGTTTTTCCTCCTGTCACGATGAAGTTACCAGGGAAGTGGCAGGTACTTGCCTTGATCATTTATTTGTGAGAAATTTAAATATGAATCAGTTAACGGCTTATAATTATAAAATTACATATATCTGACTATTATTTTGTTGGATTAAATATGGAGACTAAAAACATTACATATTGTGATGAAAATGATGATACATTTAAAGAAAATAAAAATAAAGTAAATATAAAATAAATTACAGGATTTACTAAGGCATAAAGATTGGTCTTTTATTAATATTGAAATGATGTAAATGTTTTTTTATTATTATTATTTTTGGAATATTTTATAAATGAATTTCATAAGATGACTGAAGAATCATCTTATGTTTTCTTAGACCGAAAACCAGTTAAAAATTAAAACCTTGGATTACGGATGTATTGCTCGGATCTCCATTAAGGAGAGAAATAGATTATTTAAGCTAAAGGAAGGTAATAACTCTGATATAAATTTAGTACAATATTATTTTTAAAAAATTTGAAATATGCTAACTAGTGTTATTGGAGAATTTAAGTCAGAATATTACAGTGATGAAATATATAAAACCAAAACTATTTTAAAAGGCAGTGGGAGATTACAAATAGCATGTGTGGTAAACTTTTAAATCGATACAAATATCCAATAACAATTTCACATAAGAATCATGACTACAATGTTAGGGATAATACAATAGCTTTGGCAAACGTATTTAATGCCTATTTCACTAGTATTGTAAAGGAATAACAAGATTAATTCCTGAGAATGGTTTTGGTGGTTTGTATAACTTGGGAATATTTTCCAATACGTTTTTATCAAAGAAATATATAAGAATGAAGTTGAAGATGTAACTAAGACTCTAAACTCGACACAAACCTCTGGCACAGAACATATTTCAAAACATATTCTTAAAAAGATTGTGGCTAATAAAGGAATCTTAAGTGCTAATTAATGAATCTTTGTTTTCAGGATGTTTTCTAAATTGTTTAAAAACTGCCTCGGTTATACCAGTGTATAAAGGTGGCTGTGATAAAAAATAAAAATTGAAAATTATCGCCTATCCTGTTTTTCCTAAAATAATAGAAAAAATAGTTAAGTCTAAAACGTTAAACTTTTTGAATAAATGAAATTTGTTTTCTGAAAATCACTTTGGTTTCAGAAAAACATGGGAACAGAGGGTGCTATTTTAAAAATGACATCATCTATATATATGAATTAATGAAGATTTGAAGGTTATTGTTTCATTTCTCGATGTTAAAAAAGCATTTGATTCTGTCCCATATTTAATTTTTGTCATAAAATAGAAACAGCTGGAATGAGAGATCAAATGCGATCTTGGGTGATTAGTTATCTGGCAGACAGAAATCAAAAGGTGAAAATAAAATAATTATTATTGTTCCAATTCTAGTATAGATTTTGCTGTTCCTCAGGGATCTGTTTTGGGTTCTTTATCGTAGATCGTAGATCGTATAATCATATTCGATGTACGGGTAATAATTCTACCCCTAACCATCTCTATCAGAAAGATATGCCTATTTCGCATGAGTAAGAACAAAATATATAAGTAAACCACCCTTAGGTGGGTCCCTAAGGGTAAACATAAGAAAATCTAAAAATAGCAGTAAAATTGTACAAGAAACCTAAAAACGGGTAGTTCTCCTCAGAGAACGCTACCGTTTTAGGCCTCTTGTACTTGTTCAAAACAGTATGATTGTAAAGAATCAGAGAAGAAATAATCTCATTAGGATTATTGCTTACAGCCTCAAAAAATTATTTTGAGGTGCGTTTTTTATGTGTATATATATATGGTCGATGCCCAGGTCTTTATGGAGTTGTCTGTTAGTGACAAACCAGTGGGCATCGACCGCAATTCTCAAAATCTTGTTCTGTAAGACTTGAATCTTACGAATATTGGTGGGTGTAGTATTCACCCATATGGGTGAAGCATAGAGAATCACCGGTCTGATGATCATATCATAGAGTAAAAGCTTATGATCAATCATTAAAATGGAATTTCTCCTAAGGAGTGGGCCTAGCTGGCCACTCAATGAATTGACTTTGGAGATTATATTATTTATGTGATAGTCCCACTTTAACCTCTTATGTATAACAAACCCAAGATATTTGACTGTATCACTCCAATCAATGGGAATATCTTGTAAATGGAGGCAAGTGGAATTCATAATATGCTTTCCAGTAAAAAAGATGGCAGAACCCTTATCAGAGTTAATCTTTATCTTCCATTTTTGGTACCATATGCCCAGCTCGGTCAAGCTATGCTGCAGCCTCTTCACAGCGATAGCAGGACCGAGGGAGGGAGATAGTACGGCAAGGTCATCTGCGTCAAGTGCAAGATGAATACGATCAGATTAAGGTAAATCCTAAAGAGAAGGGTATAGAACCCAAAAGGGAGCTCTGAGGCATACCTGCAGAGATGACTCTTCTTGTAGACATGGCAGATTTAATTTGGACTTGAAATGTCCTATTGGAGCGATACAATTGGATCTAACAGATGAGTCGAGATGGCACTTCGGCTTGAATAAGCTTGTGTAAAAGGCCGTCCAACCAGACGCGGTCAAAGGCTTTGGCCACGTCTAGGAAGAGGGCTGCAACGGACTCTTTTTTTGTTAAGGGATTCGGCGACTTTCTCCACCACCCTAAGGACCTGGTGTTCGGTAGATCGATCCCGCCTGAAATAAAACTGGATCTCAGGCAGAATAGGGTGGCAGCCAAGAAAGTCATTAATAGGATTGAGCAAAATGTTTTCAAAAAGCTTACTAATTGTAGACAGCAAGCTGATAGGACGATAGCTGGATGGAATAGCGGAGTCCTTGCCTGGTTTATGTACAAGCTTGACAATAGCATTTTTCCAGACATCAGGAAATATAAGATTTCGAAGTAAATAATTAAATATCGAACAGAGATGCAAAATGGCTTTCTTTGGAAGATGCTTGAGCATCCTATTCGATATTTTGTCTTGACCAGCGGCTATATTCAATTTCAGGCGTTTCATGGCCAACTGAATTTCCAGCGGTGATGTAAAATTCATCCTGGTCCGATCCACCTGATCGAAATGGAGAAGGGATTCCCTCACCAATCCACAGGTATGATGGTCAGAGAGATCAAAGTTCTCACGGAATTGCAATTCGAGGGCGTCCGCAAAAGCCTCGGACTTATCTTCATCACTGAAATTTAAACCAGTTCTCCATGTATAGGTAGAAAATTGGTAAATGATAGGTAATGATGGTTTCTTTAAAGCTTTGGTCATCTTCCAAATGGATGGTCCTTTATTATTCTTGATTTATTTTAATGACCTTTCTGATTTAAAATTTTACGGTAGCAATATAACTTTTGCGGATAATATATCTTTAACTTACGCTGGCAAAACTGAAGAATTAATTATGTCAATAAATGATAATATAAAGAAAATGAAAAATTGATTTACCCGAAATAAATTAATTTTGAACGTTACTAAATCAAAGTATATAAACTGCAGATTACAAGAAAATCGCAAGGATGATTTTATCAACAAACTTTTTTATCATAATTTTAATTGCGATGAGATACATTGTAAATGTGTAGCTATTTAGAATGTTGATTGCTTTAGATATTTGGGTGTCTATGTTGATAAAAAAAAACTTTCATGGAACGCACGTATAAATAATATAATTAAAAAATTAAATATTATGGTTTCAAGGATTTATTACATGGGAAATTTTATTAATTTATCAATGTTAAAAATTATTTATAATTCATATGTGAAATCTTATTTGAAATATGGCATTTTATCTTCGGAGATCTATATGAGACAAATTTGAAACCACTACAATGTTCTCAAAATTATGTATTAAGATGTATGTTAAAAAAGAAGAAATTTGGCAATGTAAAAACCTATCATAAAGCATTAAATATATTACCAGTTAGGAAATTATTTATCTGTCACCTATTAAGAAACAATAAACAAAATTGTGATGATTTTAAAGTTAAGATCTTTTCCAACAGGTCAATCATTTCAATTCAACAGGTCAACAATTTCCAACATTTCCAACAGGTCAATCAACAACATCAATTGTGCATTTATCCGTGCCTTATCCTAAAAAGAATTATTACCCAAAAGTATTATGTTTATTTGGCACCAAAACTTTTTAATTATCTACCCGCTAACATTAAAAATGAAACAAATGTTTACGCTTCCAAAAGATACGGGATTGGTTAATGGATTCTGATGACGTAGAGAAATATCTTTAAAATAAAAACTGTACTTTAATGTTAAAACATTTGCATTACTGTTGTAGTTAATTTTGTAAATATATATTCTTCAACTTCTCCACATACGAGCTTTGGCTCAAGTTGAGTACTCATTAATTTACAACTTTCAAATTGTTCACTTTGTTTATTTTATAACTTTAATATTTAGATTTCATATATATCGCGCTTGGCTACTGATCTACGGAACCTGAGTTCGAGCCCCGGGTAAGGCATGGATGCTCGTGTTGTTTTCTGCTGAGGTCCTGCCATCCTCTCAGATCTTCTACTGTGGCATATAAACTGACAGGCTCCTGTCAGACCACTGTGGCAAGCAGCTGCTTGAGGGGGTGTTTATTTTTTTTTATTTTTATATATTTTATAGTTTATGTTAATGATTGGTGTGAGGTCTTGATCAAAAAGAATTTTAGGTGAAACTATGTTCCTTAACGCAGATTTTTGTATTGAGTTATATTGGTATTCAGATTAGTGAATAAAAATATCTACCTATCTATCTATGTTGAAATTATGACACTAGTTGTATCAAAATGAAAACAAATAACTATTCAAATGAATCAGCGTTTCTCAATATGCGCTCCCGAATCCCCTGAAGGGGTCTCGGAAAGCTGCAGGGCGGAACATACTTTGAGAAAGCTGCTCTAGTCAATGACCGTTATTAATCAGATTATCAAGGGGGCGGGAGTTAGATTAGTCTCTATGATTTGAGCAATGTAAAAACCGTCATCCGTCGGATGGGATGTTAAGCCGTTGCTCCGTGTACAGGTTGTTGGTGTTGGGTTGTTTTACCTCTGAGCGGCACTTTTTTGCACACTATTGGCTAAATGGCCAGGTCACATGGACCCCGCAGGCTCAGAGAAGGTTGGGGGAGGGGATCCACTAGAAAAACTGTTGGGAGACAGATGGTAGCCTCCCGTCAAGGCCATCCAGCGTGTTCTTTAACGTGCACAGGGTATGGCTCTCCCGCACACGGGGCCACCGCTTAACATCCCATCCGACGGACAGCGGATTTTCCAAGCCCATCGGTGTCCCCTACTGACCGTGGGCAGGGCGAGGAATTTTGCGGAGATAAATCTCAACGCTGACCCAGCTGGGACTCGAACCTGGGAACTGCAGATTACGAGCCTGGCCTGCTACCGACTGAGCCACCCCCGCCCCTCCGTGTACAGGAGAGTAATACCCTGTCAACTCCAAAGAACCCACTAGAAGACCTCAACGGCAAGCGTCGATCCGTCTCCTGAGGTTGTCCACTTGATCCTTTTTCCTTATCCATCTCTCAGCCTTTGTGACAAAAGTATTTACCATACTGGAAAAAAAAAATTGCTATCAGAAGTAAAAACAACTGAAATACTAAGCATTGAACACTTGAATGAAAAAAAGTGTATTATTTGTAATCAAATAATATTATTAATAAAACTTTTGAAAAGAATACTGGAACTTTTAAACTCAGTATACAACGGTTATTTAAAAAGCAATGGTAACATATAGGATTTATCAAAATAATGGAAACACGTATAGCTTGTGGAGAACATTTTATTAATAAGCTGTAGGCCCACCTCGGGCGTTCAGAACAGGCGCAACTCGACATGGAATAGACTTATACAAGTCATGCTCATACGGTAAAGGAATGTAGGACCATTCTTCCTGTAAAAAATGTCCTCGTTGATGCTGGAGGTGGAAAATATGATCTGACTCATACGGTAAAGGAATGTAGGACCATTCTTCCTGTAAAAAATGTCCTTGTTGATGCTGGAGGTGGAAAATATGATCTGACTCATACGGTAAAGGAATGTAGGACCATTCTTCCTGTAAAAAATGTCCTCGTTGATGCTGGAGGTGGAAAGTATGATCTGACTCATACGGTAAAGGAATGTAGGACCATTCTTCCTGTAAAAAATGTCCTCGTTGATGCTGGAGGTGGAAAGTATGATCTGACTCATACGGTAAAGGAATGTAGGACCATTCTTCCTGTAAAAAATGTCCTCGTTGATGCTGGAGGTGGAAAGTATGATCTGACTTTGTGCTCCAGTTATTCCCACAAATGTTCAATAATATTGAATTCTGGAGATTGAGGTGACCAGGGTAGCTGCTGTACCTCATCCTCATGCTCTGCAAACAACAACTTGACATGTTTCGCACAATGCACGTGTGCATTACCGCTTGAAGACAGAGACGGTCATTAGGGAACAATGCCAGCAACATTGGGTGCAGGTTGTCCCCGAGAATGGATTTGTGCGTTGCGGATGTTACACGACCCTGTAGAATAACTAATGTCCTAAGGAATATCATGATATGGCACCTCACAATATCAGGGATCCACCTCCATGCTTCAGAGTCGGAACCAAATAGTCGGGATGGTACGCTTCTGCAGGTTTTCTCCAGACGTACTTTTGCACCACCTTACACGCTTTGTTGCATTGATGTTGGTCATCAGAGATTTGTGGATTGCAGCACGGCCATAAATACCGGCACGATGAAGTTCCCGACGAAATGTTATGACGGAAATTCCGACTCATTTATTCGTTATGACGGGATCCTCGTTGATGCTGGAGGTGGAAAGAACCTCAACGGCAAGACTGCCGTTGAGCTTCAACTCTGCTGCTATTTGCGATGCCGTAGTCTTGTGCTTCCGTTGCATAATCAATGCCAACGTTCGCCTATCACTAAATGACAACTTCGTATGACGTCCATAATTTGCACGTTTGGAGGCAACATCTTGTGCTTTTTAACAGGTAGTCATAATCTTTGATACAGTTCCTCGTGTTACACCAACTATTTCCACCATTCTGGTTACTGAAGCTCCAGCAAAACGCGCACCATGATCATGCCTTTTTGGAAGTCACTGAGATCTGACATTGTCAACAAATACACCCCAACAGCTGTTTCACCTGCGCCTTTAGCACTGCTACGCGATAGCCGACATCGTACATCTCCCCTTTATATACCTCACATCGGGGGTGACGTCGTCCCTGTGATATGCATACGGCGCATTGCGTGTACTCCAGTCACCGTCGGTGTTTTCATTATTTCGATAAACTCCTATATGTGCTACTTACTGAACATTTTATTTTCACGTGAAATTAAAATTTCATACCCTCAATGTAATCACTATTTAGGTTAACAACTTTATTCCAAATCTCTGGGAGATGGTAAATGCCGTCAACAGATCTATTTCTGTTGATCACTGCGATGGACCACCCTATGGGTCGCAACTCCTTAGTCAGACTACGAAAACGTTGTCCCCACCCCGGTTTCTACCGGTTTCACTTCCAGCCGAAATCACGTCGGATTTGTGCCCGAATGACGTCGAAGCCTGTCGGATACGTCACGATTCCGCAGAGCGCCATGAAAATCGAGTCCGACTTGAGCCATCGTTGATATTTATCTCCGCTGTTCCCCAACTTGTCCTCTCTGAGAAACGGGATCCCATTGGGCTTTGGGTTTTTTCTCAAAAGGGATTCCCATTGGCATTAGGCCACGACCATCGTCCTTCGAGTGTAACGTAAAGCCTATTGCTCTATATGCAGGATGCCCATATCCTATGGCTTAACAGATCATGCTGGATGGCCTTGACAGATGGGCTCTCATATGTGTCTTAACAATGAGTTCCCTTCCAGCAACTTTCACTGATCCGTGGTGTCCATGTGATCTTGCCACTTAGCCCATTGTGTGCAGAAAAGTGCCTCTCAGAGATAAAACAACCCGTATTATCAACTGAATTACATCCCACTGATAGTGCTACTTGAAAATTTCCATGAATCTACATATTTTAACAGCAGTTTGGGATCGAATGTAATTGATGCAGAGAGAACTGGAGTCTCAAATTTGGGGCGTTGAACTGCTTGTCAACCATCACCTAATGTGCATATTAGGGAAAAATAACTTTTTCTAGGAATTTTTAAGCTTTTAAAATCAAGAACCTCGAAATACTTTAACATACAAAAGCAGTTTATTTAACAACCCCTTCTCCCTCCCCCGCCAAAAAAGACCGTCAATTTTTAGAATGTGTTATACCCTAAGAGCGTGGAATTTTGGCCGACTCAGAAACAAATTAGAAGGTCAAGTACAGTCTCGTTGTGCCGGTAAGTGGCCAGGGAAATAACCTATTGATTTTCATACCATTCGTCGAGAGTGCTTTTGCAGCATCAAATCAGACCAACGAAGGGGGAGGAGTAGATCTTATATAACGCACACTTAGTTTGAAACCACATGACTAGGTAGGGAGGTCAAGAAATATTTGTCATTAAGGGTTGGGTTGTTTGACCTCTGAGCGGCACTTTTTTGCACACCATGGGCTAAATGGCCAGGTCACATGGACCTCGAAGGCTCAGAGAATGTTGGGGGAGGGGACCCACTGGAACAGCTGTTGGGAGACAGATGGTAGCCTCCCATCAAGGCCATCCAGTGTATTCTTTAAAATGCACAGGGTATAGCTTTCCAACACTTGGGTCCATGGCTTATAACGTCCCATCTGATGGATGACGGCCTTTCCAAGCCCATCGGTGTCCCTTACTGACCATGGCCAGGACAGGGAATTTTACGGAGATAAATCTCAACGCTGATCCAGCTGGGACTCGAACCTGGGAACTACAGATTACGAGCCTAGCGCGCTACCGACTGAGCCCCCCCCCCCCCCCCATTGTCATTAAGGCGGTCGTAAATGCAGGGGAGAAAAAATAAAACTTTTTTAAACCATGTGACTATCGTTGGCGATTCGCTTTAGAAAACTTTACGCCGGTTATGTGGGAAACAACAAAGACTAAGAAGCGTCAAAAAATAAATATTTTTAAATTCTTCCGCGCTTTGCTGGATTACGAACATGGTGAAGTAATTGCTACCAGTCTGAAGGAGAATTTTTTTTCCTTTTTTTTTCGTGGAAATAGGCGAAAAATATTTTAGAGCTTTAAGAAAAATCAGATATTTGATTTTTCCTTTAAAAAAAAATCAATTTAAACGTAATTTTATTTAACCTGTGATGAACTTAAGACCAAGAATTTACACTGACAGAAGATGGCATACTGACAGGTTCATAAGTTTCATCATCTGTCAGATAGCAGCTAATCTCAGGCTCTATGAGCTGAAGAGCCTTATCTCTGCACATTAGAAAGTATACTGGATGGCCTTGATGGGAGGTTTTTTATGCTTCCTCACAGCTATCCAGCAGATCCCACTTATCTGATTCGACCAATTATGATCTCTTGGGATCCTTGTGACCTTTTCACTTAGTTCATTATACGTAAAAATAATAAGTGTCTTACCGATGTGAAACAATCCAACTTATTCTTGCAGATATTTCATTCAGACCTAAATGCTGCTGAGCATTATTAACTGATAAGGCAACAAAGCACTTCCATGTCCACGAAATTAAGATATCGTAAACAAAAAATAAAAC
Organism: Ryuthela nishihirai; assembly: GCA_038380435.1. NCBI lineage: Eukaryota > Metazoa > Arthropoda > Arachnida > Araneae > Heptathelidae > Ryuthela > Ryuthela nishihirai. The sequence goes on along the minus strand of JAWZYU010000019.1, from coordinate 27,848,285 downwards.
AATATTGATCGAATTCTAGTGGCTTGCGAATCGCCGATTTACAGATGGGCTTTGCACGTGTAAAGAAGTTCATAATTTCAGTTTGGAATGGGAGTTTTCCATTATCCGATTCACCAATGGGGATATTCAAAAATTTGAAGACTAATTCATTAGTGAAAAGTAATATTATTACTAAATATTAATAAAAAGAAATTTTTCGTTTATATCCCAAAGAAATCTTTTGAAAGGTTTGTTTTACGAAGTCTAGTGGGTAGTTTTTTCTGAAAATGTATTAAAAATTTGGATTTCTTCTAGTATGACTCCACACAAGATCTTCTGAAAGCCTGTCAGGTTCTGGAAATGTATCCTGCAAATGCTCTTACTTATTTAGCTATCTCAGCCAATTAGCTAGGTATCTAACGGGTGATTTTAAAGATATTTACTCTCTTTGGGATGCTCCTGGCGCCATCTATTGATGAGGATACACAAGAAGTGTCAATACACAAAAATTGTCTACAAAAAGATACAGAATGTTTCGTCAAATGCAGATCTGTGAAGAAAAGTCGGTAAAAAAAATCCAACAATAATAACAACATTCAAGTATGTTTTGTTACTGGAGAGCAATGAAAGGTTTAGCTGAAAAAACTTTATGAAGGAAAATAAAGCCGAGCTCACAGCCTGCTGAGGATATTTCAGGTGCTTTTATCTATTGAGGTATATAAATTTTTCAATTGATGAGCATCGTTCCTAAGCAAGTCGAAAATTGGCGAAAATGTGTTTTGTCCACAAATGTGTAGCAGCAAGATTATTCTTTTGATAGGATAGAGAGATCTTTTCCTAAAGAAATTAAGTGTGCTAAAAGAAAAAGAGAAAGTTGGCAATCATAAAGAAAACCAGTTCAGCTCGCTACAGAATTTTTTAACTTCCCTATAAACTTAAAAACTGAACCGAACTTGGTGTGTGAACGAGATCTTCAATCGTTTCAACGTAGGAAGACATTAACAATGGGAGCGTGGGTGGCTCAGTCGATAGCGTGCCAGGCTCGTAATCTGCAGTTCCCAGGTGAGAGTCCCCGCCTGGTCCAGCGTTGTAATTTATCTGCGCAAAACTCCCTGCCCTCGTACAGTGAAAGACACCGATGGGCTTGGAAAGGTAACCGTCCGTCGGATTGGACATTAACTAGTGATTCCTTGTACGGGCTAGCCATACCCTGTGCACGTTAAAGAAGACGTAGGATGCCCTTGAAGGGAGGCTAATATCTGTCTCCCAACAGCTGTCCAGTGGCTATCCCCCCCCCCAAACCTTCTCTGAACCCTTGAAGTTCTGTCACCTTATGTTACTTAGTATTTCAACAAGAGTAACTCATTGTTAATGGGTTGGATTGTTTTACCTCTGAGCGGCACTTTTTTCCACACAATGTGCTAAATGGTTAGGTCACAAAGAGCTTTTAGCTCATTGTATGCAAAAAAGTGCAGCTTAAAGGTAAACCAATCCAGCCCATTAACAATGGGTTACTCTGGTTAAATTACTAGCTAACATATGGTGACCAGACAATTCCGATTTCCGGAACAATCACTGGTAAACTGTGACCCCGGAATTTGTTTTTAGATTTTTTTATATTGAATTAACTGTACAACATGAGAAAATATTTTGCCAATAGAGTAGTAGTGGCAACACGTTTATAACTAGAAGAAAGCATGTAGCCTCTGACGCATATGGTAATCTCGCTTTCAAGTAGAATAAGTTTTTCGTAACCTATTTTTTACTCCTTGAAAGATTTAATTCTAGCTAATGGACGATGGGGAAAATGCAAAGAGATTCTATTTCTTAAAATTGAAAAATTGATTTTCCCATATCCCTCTGACAAAATAGGGCAGTTACTTCTGTCAGTAGAATATCGATTAACACCCTACCACCGAAATTTCAAATTTCTAAAATAAACAAATCACTTGCAATATTTAAAAGTTTTTCTGTTCCCATATTATTGATCTCTAACGATATAAATTAAAATTACCCAAATATTTGCAAAATACCAATTATAATAGTTTAATTAGTACCAATACAACTAAAAAAGTTTCCCAATAATCTCTTAAGGCAAAATTCATACCCACCCTGGGGGTAAGGGATCATCTCATTATTGCTAATGGAAACTTCATGACCTTCACATTCCACTATGGGGACAGGGGTGGTTAAGTTGGTAATCCGCTAGGATCGTAATCTGTAGTTCCCAGGTTCGAGCCCCAGCTGGGCCAGCGTTGAAATTTTTCTCTGCAAAACTCCCCGCCCTGCCCAAGGTCAGTACGGGCCATCAGTGGGCCTGGAAAGGCTGGCATCCGTCGGATGGCATGCTAAGCCGTGGTCCGTGTGCGAAGAACCATACCTTGTCACCTTAAAGAACACGCTGTATGGTCTTGACGGAAGGCTACCATCTGTCTCCTAACAGCTGTTCTAGTGGGTCCACTCACCCAACCTTCTCTGAGCCTTCGAGGTCCTTGTGACCTGACCATTTATCCCATTTCGTGCAACAAAGTGCTGCTCAGAGGTAACCCATCCTCAAAATTTCAAATTTCTAGCATAAATACGTCATTTACAATAGTTGTTAAAGTTTTCGATTTTTTTCTCCAATGTTAGAGAGCGAAATTATAGCTTTTTGGGTATTCAGAAAATGCAAATCGTAATATTTCATCATTACCTATCGAACCCAAAGAGAATTTTTAATTTAACTATAAAAACAAACAATTATCTCTTAAAGCAAAAAAATTTGCGTTTTCCCATCTCCCCTGAGAGGGTAAGGGATCAAATTCATTGTTGCCAATGAGAACTTCATCACCTTCACATTTCATCACGAATATTTGAAATTTCTAGGATAAATACATGGTTCGTAACCATCATTTTTAAATTTTAGATTTTTCGATTTTTTTTTTTCGACGTTGGTGGGCGCAATTATAGTTGTTGGAAGATTCAGAAAGTGCAAATCGTAACAATTCATCAATAAGCTATCCAACACAAAAATAAATTTTAATTTATCTCTATAAACGAAAAAATTCGATGTCAACAAACAGACGACAAAATGAAACTATTATCTCGTGATTTTTTTTTTGAAAACGAGAAAAAAATTGCGATCAGGTAAGTAGATGACTGAAAAATTGAGTCTAAGATTTTATAATGAAAGTCATCAATTACGAGCTGTCAAATTACGGTTACCAGATGTCTCCGTTTCTCGGGGACGTCTGGTCATTCTTCAAACTGAATTTTCGAAAGTCGTGGATCTTTTTAAATCTGGTCACCTTAAATTAAAAGTTAAAGAAATGGTTTTCAATCTTTCCTACGTCGAAGTACACACGGCTTTGGGTTCATTACGTCGCGGTAAATTCGGCGTTGGATCCATTTTCGTCGCGGTGCACCCCGGTGTTGAGTTCATTTCGTCATGGTAAATTCGGCGTTGGATTCATTTTCATCGTAGTGCATCTGGTTCTGGGTTCATTTCGTATTCGGTACACCCAGTGCTGGGTTCATTTTATCATGGTACATCCAGTTCTAGGTTCATTTTGTCATGGTACACCCAGTTCTAGGTTCATTTCGTCATGGTACACCCAGTTCTAGGTTCATTTCGTCATGGTACACCCAGTTCTGGGTTCATTTCGTCGTGGTACACACAGTTCTAGGTTCATTTCGTCGTGGTACACACAGTTCTAGGTTCATTTCGTCATGGTACACCCAGTTCTAGGTTCATTTCGTCATGGTACACCCAGTTCTGGGTTCATTTCGTCGTGGTACACCCAGTTCTAGGTTCATTTCGTCGTGGTACACCCAGTTCTAGGTTCATTTCGTCGCGGTACACTCGATTCTGAGTTCATTTCATCGGAATACAACCAGTACTGAGTTCATTTTGTCGCAGTGCACCCGGCATTGGGTTCATTTCATCGCTTACACGTGATGCTGGGTTCCTTTCGTCGCGGTGCAGCCGGTTCTGGGTTCATTTTATCGCGGAGCACTCTGTGCTGGATCGTATATGACTTCATATGGCTGAAGTTGTATACACACCACATACATCAGTTAATTTAAAAATAGGCAATTTCTTCTCTTGAACGTTTCAGATTAAAGGGGTTTGTTTATTTGTTTGTTGGCTATTTGGCTTTCCATTCTTCCTTTGGAAAAAGGTAATTACATAAACGTTAACTACTTTATTTGAAACGTTTAATCACGTCTGCATTTCTTTCATTGTTTCTCTCTGCAAACAAAGGCCAGTCTTTAACCAGAGCGACTTAATTCTATTGTTTCGTAAACAGGAATGCAGGGTAAATAGCAGGGTAAATAGATATTAATTATGGAGTAAATAGAAGAGTTTTTGAGGATTCTGAATGTGGTGTATGAAATACACAGAATTCAGCGGTGAGGTGATTCAATTTTTGAGGGTTCTGAATGCGATGTATGAAATATCTATAATGAGTCAATTACGTTACTTCACAAAATTCCAGGAGCAGGATTGTTTTTCGAACATTTGTACCAAAGAGACTTTGAGTTCTCGAGTATGGAATAATAGTTGGAGTCGGGATAGGAGATAAAAAAAAAGCATTCTTTTGTTCAGGCTGTTTTGCATGTGAGAAAAAAATCAGTTACGCTAAGTTTAAATAATTGTCATTTAACACTAAAATTTTAAGCGGTTACTTTGTAATAATCTTTGTTTCTTATTTCTCTCAAATTCTATGTTTCATTCATTAATCAACAAGTAAAGCAATAACAACACTGACATTCAGCATGTACGCCAATATTTGATCTGGTTGACGTGCAGAAGCTGCAGCCTCAGTACTTCAGTATGTCCGTAACAGGGACATCATACAGACACACACGTGAAATTTAATAAACATGTTATTAAATTAATGGTTTTGAACATTTTTGTTGAATACTGGAAAAATATTCGAATTCCTCTTAACTATATTTCATAGCTCAACAAATATGATCATAGTACAAGAGACCTAGTTCTATAGTGGTTTAAAATAATTTTCTATATTCCCTTTTATTCCTAGAGTCCACAGTTTTGGTTTAGAACGCTGCCCTAACAAAATATTAGAGAATTTCCAAAGGAATCGAATTTCAAAGCTCCATAACTTCTAAAATAAGCATTTAATGGAAAGATATGGCTAAATGGCGTAATAAAATCTATTTGAAACTCAGTTTTCATCAATATTCATTCAGTATTTAAAGAGGTATTGAAGCTGAGATATTCAATAATCTACAGGGGGGGTGCAGAAGTAGGTATACAGTTTAAATAATAGGCAAATATAATGATAATAATAATAGGTATACAGTTTAAATAATATTTTATTCAATAACGAAACAATTAAGTACAATCTCTTATATGCTCAAATTGGCGCCCTCACTATTTACTCATTGCTGTAATCTAGTTTTTACACTCAAGTGCACTTTGGCACAAAGTTCGTTGTTGGCATTAATTTCTTTGCGTGATTCTTTTATGAGTCGAATCATGTTATCAACTGTGCGTGGTTTTCGTGAATATACCTTATCTTTTATATATCATATATATCATACTTAATTATCTGAAAAAATAAAAAAATAATCAATATACGTTAATAGAATAGAAACTGTATACCTACTGTCATGTCCCTCGAATTTTATATTTATTTTTTCATTGTATATTTTTGTTGTATTTTATTGTTGTATATATTTTTATTTGTTCTTGGAAATGTTTGTGCTGGGATGACTCACTGTTGTTGTTTTCGGGTCTGAAGCTTGCTGCTTGTCGAAGGAATCAATGCCAGAAGTTGTTTATGGCCGTAAATGACCAGCTTAGGGGCGCTAGTGCAGCGACGAGGCTAGACGGTAGAATTGAAACATTAGTCTGTGCGTAATTGTCAAGCGAAGAGGTCGCTTGGACACGCGTTAAAGGGACGTCGTCTTTCTCAAAAGTAACCCTTGAAGTGAGGGTGCGATTCCAAAGGGGAATCTAGATTCTTGGAGAAGCTGTCTTTTTATTCTTGTGGTTCAGGAGGAACCACAGTGTAGGCAAAGGTTGGTTATCCTTTCGTCGAGTTCTTGAGGTCTGTAAAGTGAGGATTAGCAGAGCGTGCGATTCTCCACCTCATTATTATTATTTGAAGAGCAGTGAAGCAGTAAAAGCCCACGGAGTGGAGCTCATTCCCAGCACGTAGCTGTATATATTGTGAATAAAACTGTGTCGTCCCTATCTACTCTCGTGCAGTTAATTGATGGACAGTTCCTATTCTTCATTCAACACAGTAAAGTTGAGGCGTACAGTGGCACGGGCTTAAAAACCCGAGAACCTGAGACTTCACCGAAGTGAATTAAGTAGTAATTTCATCGTCTCTCTCTCTCCTGTTCGGTTTGGGTCATCACACCTACTTATGCACACGATTGAACTGTATACCTACTTCTTCACCCCTCTGCATTGTCCAATATTGAAATAATCATTATGCAAACTTCTAAAATGTATTATTTCTTTTATTATTTGGTTTAAAATGATGCTTATTAGTTAAGTTTTAAATTTTCTGAGATGAGGCCTTACGGTTATATAATCTCTACTTACGTTAAATAATAGCTTTCACAACTCTTTAAACACTAAACGAATATTTTTGAAAATCGAGATTTAACTAGACTTGATTATGATTTATCATCCGTCTCATTTTCCGATAAAATGCATATTTCAGGTGTTATAGAGCTTCAGAGTTCGATTCCCATTAGAGTAACGTCGACATTCTGTAATATTTTGGTAGAGTTAGTTTTATATATAAGACCACTAAATTATATTTATATATAAGTTAGAAATTTAGTTTTATATATAAGACCTTTATGTTTACTGGATTATGTTACACAAAGAATATTCGCACTCTGTTTCTAACATACTCCAGAAAAAAAATTCATTATCATTGAATAAAAAAAGTTGGAATTTTAAATAAAGATCAACAGTTCGATGTTTAACGTAATAAATGAGGCATTTTATTTATTATCATCTAAAACATAAAACGTAATTATTATAAGTGAAAAAAGGAATGCATCTAAACAACTTTGAATCTATTTTAAAACTGAAAGCCACAGTACAAATATTCCTTTATATCGAATGTCAGTTGGTTCTCGGAAAACAAAATATTTATTATGATTTTCTCAAACTTTGAAAGACAGAAAATTCTGTATTTATAAAGCAAAGTTTTGTTCAAATCATTTGCTATTAAGGTTTATTAAAAGTATTGCGAAATAAATTTCGCTTTATAAAGCATTTCATTTTATAAATTAATTTATTATTTTTTAAATTACTTAATATTTAAATTATTTAAAATTTGAATAATTCATTTATAACATTACTATTATTCATGTCATATATATATTATATACTAAAAATATTTAATTTAATATATATCTGATCTTCAAATATGTTCTGCGGAAATCTGATAAAACATTTGTAAAAATATATTCATCCTGAATAAAGACATTTTTCTTTACGATAGAAATATTAGGCTCTCTGTATTACTGAGTAAATGTATGGCGGTAATAGAATCATATTAGCATCCAGAACCGAATATGGAGGGTCATGAATTTCTCCCTCTTTGGGAATGCTAATAAGGGTAATGGAGGCAAAAATTATTAAACTTATATATATTTCATATATTGTTCAAGAATTTTTTTCAAGACCTCTAAAACCGAAGGGAAAATGTTAAAATGCAATAGAAATCTAGATCCTACTCTTTATTTTTATCCTGCTCGATGAGTCACTTAACATCATTCTTCCCATCTCTTGCTGCCTTTCTGGACAATTTTAAATCCTTTTTCTCCTCTTCAATAATCTAATATTACTCTCTCTTGTTTTTAAATTTTCTTTTTACCCCTAATGTATATTATATATATTCATCCTTTTACTTTACCTTTACTATCATATTCTCTTTCATATTAAATGTTTGTCTTCGTCTATGCAGCTTCTTATCATTTGATTTATGTATCAAATAGTTATGCAATTTGTGTACCTGTTTGTATTTTTGTACTCTCCTTGATACTTCCTTTTAATTTCCCAAATGGGAATTTTAAATGGAGCATCAAGCCACTTTAACACTTAAATTAATATCTAAAATTAATTGTACATTGGCTTTAATGTAACCACCTGGGATAGAATAAAACACTAATAATAACAGTATACATAACTGAAAATGGTTTTCAGCAAGTATAATTAAATGTCTGAGAGATATTGTGACATGCAGGAGTAACACAAGTGAGATAATTGCGAAATCGTATAATATGTATCAGTGCTGATTAAAAGGGGCATTGAAAATATTCTTGATATGCATCTGCATAAGAAAAATCATTGCACTTGCCTCGACAAAACTTTTGCCGTCCTTTAAAGTATTCCACGGAAACATATATGTTGAGTTGAGTTGTTTTACCACTGAGCGGCACTTTTTTGCACACCATGGTCTAAATGGCCAGGTCACATGGACCCCGAAGGCTCAGAGAAGGTTGGGGGAGGGGACCCACTGGAACAGCTGTTGGGAGACAGATGGTAACCTCCCGTCAAGGCCATCCAGCGTGTTCTTTAACGTGCACAGGGTATGGCTCTCCCGCACACGGGGCCACGGCTTAACGTCCCATCCGACGGACGGCGGCCTTTCCAAGCCCATAGGTGTCCCCTACTGAACGTGGGCAGGGCGGGGAATTTTGCGGAGATAAATCTCAACGCTGACCCAGCTGGGACTCGAACCTGGGAACTACAGATTATGAGCTTGGCGCGCTACCGACTGAGCCACCCCCGCCCCAAACATATATGCAAAGTTGAAGACGTCTACGGCAATTCTGGAGAATTTTCTGGTACTCTTGTTAGGGAATACTCCGCAAATCTGAATGAACGCATTTTGCAAGATCTACTACGACAACATAGTTGTCGATTTTTTTTGGGGGGGGGAGTTATTTAGTTATAAAATCCCGTCTCATGACCTGTGACAATGTCTGTTAACCGTTTAGGCCATTAGATTGAAACATTGGCAGCATCTCCTTGCACGAATCGATTCTAACCGTTTTTTGCTGTTCTGTCAGTTTGTGGCGTATCCATTTGGCACAGATCTTTCGGAACTTCAAGTGTCGATGAATAATCATTTCCACAATGCCAATCGGTACACTAACATCTAAACCTATTACCCGAATGGTGATGTGTGAGTTTTACTTAATGATATTACGAACAGCAGCGATAGCTGTCTCGTTCATAGCTTGCTTCGGTCTTCCTGCACGAGAGACCGCTTCAAAGCTCTGCCATCCTACTTTGAATTTGCGCATCCATCCCGTAACAGTGCCATATGCATAAGCATGAATCCCCATTAACTTGCCCTAAATCGATACCAATTGCTTTCACGTCGCCCCAGGCTGTATCGTTGTAAAAATGCAAAATCTTTCATAATCTTTAGTTGGCTCCATAGCAACAACACTCAGATTTTGCAGACTGAACTGCCAGCAAAGAGAGAAATGACAAACTTTCAAACAAGTCATAGTTTATTAACTTCGGAGGAACGAGTGCAAATTCACAGACCTTTCAAAAATGTTTTCAGTGCCCTCCGTATGAGAGCCTGAGTTTCCATAGGAAGGTGCTGGAATTAGGAGATGCTAATAAGCCATATGATTGTCCCCGATAGCCAACCATATATATCTCACACAATGCGTTGACAAAACTTGATTACGTTTTATCGTAATAAAGCCCAGTCTCTATAAGAGCCTATATGAGCTCAGGGAGGGTTCTAGGAGTAGGCTGGAGTTTTGCGATTCACCCCCTCCACGGTTTTCCTTACATGCCTAGTTCGATTCAACTGTGGGGATTTGGGTGGCCACTCCATCCTTTGAATAGCTTCACTTTCAAGGAAATAGTCGACCACATAAAACGGGAATCATTGTCCATAGAGATGACATCACGACCCATAGCATCCCTGAAAATCATGCATTGCAGGGTGACGTGATTTCCATAGGTAAAAATAACTCCGGTTTCGTAATCATATATGTATATATACACTGAAAGCACAATTTATTATACACACCGCACCCATCCACATAACCTGCCCTACTGTGCCACAATAATGAGGCCAGGTAAATCCTCTTGCAGTCTATAAATAAATCAGATACCTACCTGCCTGCTGCATAGCGTACCTGTAACTGTAATGATGGGTAAACACAGTGGCCAGAGAGAATTCAATCATGGGCAGATAGTGGTGCGAGGAAGATAGGGTGCTCCATATCCACATCTGGGATTTCCATGTGTGACATCGCATGTGTGTTGCAAGACTACATCAAAATCAGCAAAAGCTGCAGACACAATGAAAAATGCTTCCATAACTGGCTGTTGATGTTCAAACTGATCCCCTCCTCTCCCGCATCAAAACGTTGGAATGAACGGCCACAGTGCAGATGATAACGTCAGTATTCATTCAACGATGGGGCTTTTACGAAGGTTTGTGGAAAGATCATTTAACATACGATGACACGACTGGGCTATGGCAGCCAATGCCCACAAAGAGTACCCTTGTTAACCCTTTCACGACTAAGGGAAACATTTTTCCCCATTTTAGAATTGGTGATTGTCGTATTTAATTATAACCTTATCTGCATTTTTTATACAGAATGTCAAAATAGAACGTATGCCGAACGCAATTACGTAAACGGGAACGTTTAGTCCATGTCCATCTTTGCAATAATGTTGCATCTGTGCAATGTCCATCTTTGCAATAATGTTGCATCTGTGCAATGTCCATCTTTGCTTCACAACCAAAAGAAATTGCTTCGCAGAATATCATAATTAGCACATCATTTTGTATAGTAATTTTATTTCATAATTTTATATTATTTTAGTTAACATTTTGTTATAATAAACCAATAAATAAAAGACATTGCATAATAAGCCTAATTATAATTTGTGTTAGCTTATAGTCCATTGGGAAAAATATTTCCCATAAAATTCCAAAAAAACTACACATTGTTATGCGTTTTTCTTATGATTTTTATTTATTTTACGTCTAAACAAACTAAAATAAACAGTTACATACTAATATTTACTCTTAGAAACCTTATGGTCCTGAAAGGGTTAAGAGCACCTTGCTGGGCTATGACGCTACAGCGGGCAAAGGAACATCGCCAGTGGGCAGTGGAAGACTGAAAACGGGTAGCTTGGTTCGAAGAATTGAGGTTTCAACTACAACACATTTATAGCAGTTTGTGTGTGTATATACATAATAATGTTATATATATATAACATTATATAGGCTAGTGGAGGTGGTGTATTGTTCTGTGCAAAATTTAAATAGGGTCCCCCACCCATTCATGGCTATCCATTTCCCACAGCAGGATGCCTTCTTTCAACAAGACAACACCCGTCTCCTTGCTTCCGTTTTCTAAAGAACTGGTTCCATTCCAATGACTTCACAACCCTCGAATGTCCCTCTCACTTTCTGGATTTGAACCCCATTGAGGATCTGTGGGATGATGCGGAGTGATGCTTTCGAGCCCAAAACCCACTATCAGCAACTCACCGCACTTCATGGACGGCTTGTCCAAGAATCATGGACCGCAATACCAACCAAACATTTTCAATCCTTGATAGAGCCCAGTGCATGACGTGTTGCTGCTGTTGTGAGGGCGACAGGTGGACCCACACGTTATGAGGTGCCTGTGTATAATAAATTGTCTTTATATATATATATACACACACACATGATATTCCCCACATCCGAAGTTTCATTTGAAATATAACTCGTTACGCTTGAAAATAGCTTACATACTTCAATTTCTTTATACTTTCTCTGTATATTTCACATAGTTCCATTTCTTTTGGAAGGTAAGAAGTATTAAGAGGGCGATAAAACCCTTGCGTTGTTTTAAACTATGCTGTAAGGACCTGTACCGAATACGGAGATCCTAACTCTTCCCGTTTAGGAGTGATTTTTCCAACGGTTTCATGAATTTGGGAGGAAGGAAGGTTAACGAGTGAGACCCTGAAATACATTTCACTTACAATGAGAGGAAGTTGTAAGTCGAGTTCAATAACAGTAGCTCTTACCGTTTATGAAATATTCCTCTTTAGTTTTTTTTGTGTCTATTTAGAAAACCTAGGGGAAAACATTACGATGCTTTAAGCTAAGGACAGAAGGAAATGTATGTAAATTTGGCGATCAACTTTTCATTTCCACAAAAAAAAGCTCATTTGCAGCTAGTGATTTTTTTTCTCTCCTTCCGCTAGCGACTATAAATATTTATTTACTCATTTCTCAACCAATGGTTTTTTCACGTGAAACTAAAAACAACTGAATTGAACTATTTTGTTTTGAAATGCAACAGTTGTTATTGCATCAATTTTTTTAACAATCGCAATTAAGTCGTCAACCCTGTCCACACCTCATTTAGGTTTACCCCATCGGATTCGCAACTTGCCTATAATCTGCCCCTGGAGTATAGAATCTGCTAGTCACTCTAGACGGATGATCATGAAGAACATGCTGTTCACTCTATAAGTATGATGGTGAGGAACATGCTGTTCACTCTATAAGTATGATGGTGAGGAACATGCTGTTCAGTCTATAAGCATGATGGTGAGCAACATGCTGTTCACTCTATAAGCATGATGGTGAGGAACAGGCTGATCACTATATGGATGATGGTGAAGAACGTGCTGGTCACTCTAGATGGATGATGCTGAAGAAAGTGCTGGTCACTCTACACCGAAGAGCCAAAACATTATGAACACCTTCTTAATATGATGTTGGTCCTCCACATGCCGCGAAAGCAGCTCTTACCCAGCGAAGCATGGACGTTACAAGATTTCTAAAGGTGTCTTGTGGTATCTGGTATCAACACGTTACCAGGAGATCCTTTAACTCTTGTAAGTTATGTGGTTGAGCCACTACAGATCGGATATGCTGTTCCAACACAAACCACAGATATTCATCAGGATTGATGTCTGGGGAATTTGGAGGCCAGGGAAATACCTGTAAATCTTCCTCATGTTTCACGAACCATTCTCGAACAATCCGGGCAGTGTGGCACGGAGCATTATTTTGCAGAAAGAGGGCATTACTAGAGGGATGTATCGTTGCCATGAAAGGATGTATCTGGTCTGCAATGACGATTAAGTAGATAGTAGACGTCATAGTTTCCTGCACATGAATGACTGGACTCAGGGATTCCCAGCAGAACATCAGAAGTCAAGCCCAAAGCATTACACTTCGTCCACCAACTTCTTTTTGTCCCATGGTGCATCCTGGTACCCACACTTCCTCAGATAAATGACACACACGTAACTGGCCGACCAAATGGTGCAAAAAGGAAACGAGATTCATCCGATCAGACGACCTTTTTCTAATCATTCAAGATCCAGTTTTGATGCTTGCATGCTCATTGTAGGCGCTTTTGACAGTGAATCGAGATTAGCATGGGCACTCGGAGCGGCCTGCAGCAATACATCCCCCTTTTCAGCAGGGTTCGATGTACTGTGTGTTGTGACACATTACTTCCATCACCAGCATTCAAATTACGGGTGAGTTGCACCACAGTATCCCATCAGTTGGCTCGTAACGTACAGGAAAGCCTCAGATCATCTCTAGCATCAATGAGCCATGGTTGACCCACATCTTGCTGGTGGTTCGTAGTTTTCTCTCCTCGAACCGTTTTTGAAGGTACTAACCATGGCTGACTGTGAGCACCCCACAAGCCTTACCGTCTCGGAAATTCTCTGACCTAGTAGTCTGGACATTACAATTTGGTCTTTGTCAAACTCAGTTAAGGCCTCTGCTTTTCCTATCTGAAGAACAACAATAACACTAGAGAACAGATCTCAGTATCAGGAGTTATTTATACCATTTCATGACCTTCACACGCGCCGTCGTTTACCTGCAGTTGCTTCGATTTGCATAAAGACGCACTGGTCATAATGTTTTGCCTCTTTGGTGTATATGCATGATGGTGAAGACCGTGCTGGTCACTATATATATATTATAGTAAAGAACGGGTTGGTCACTATATGGATTATAGTAAAGAACGGGCTCTCTAGATTGATGGTGACTCTAGGTGGAGGATGGTTAAGAACGGGCTGGTCACTATATTGATGATGTTGTTCACCTCCAGGTATTAATCAACTAACCGAGTACGATGACGGTATCATCATCATCATGAAAAATGAAATTGTCCCTTTTTGCACTTGAATAAGGATTGAAGATCGTTATTGTATCAATAGGAACCACATAGAGATTTATGCGACCCCCCCCCCAGTGAAATGCCTCCGCAGACTATAATATTATGCACCACATAAGTGTCTTTCTCGACGAAGTTTGAAAAATGATAGCAAGTCCCTTGTTTCCATCACATCTGTTTCAATCCCTCTGCTAACGATAAATCTGAACTCATCAGTAAAGAGCATCGATTGCCATTGATCCTCGTTCCAATAACGATGTTATCAGTCCAAGTTCAGTCAAAGTCCCTCTTGTGGTGTTGGATGAGGGATACACAACGCATTGGTTGACGAGCACAAGAAGACCACTTTCTTCTTTAAACCTCGTGTTAATGGTGAAGGTTTAAATAATGATTCAAATATTCCCTGGAAAGTGAGCTATAAAATGAAGATATCTCTTATCATTTGCTGCTGTTGTCCTTGGGCGATTTCTTGATGGTCTTATGGAAACAATGTTTATCTCCAGTGGCGGTCACAGGAAACATTTTTTTTTTTGGCGGGGGGGAAATGAGCAACTCCCAAAAACGCAACTCACTGGAATCGCGCAACGGTTCTTTCTGACTCTTTCATTTAGCTTTTGGACGGGGGAGGAGCGGACTGTCCATACCGCTCCTATGGTCCAACCTCTTTAAAACAAAAACTGTTCATCTCTCGAAACTGTTGACAAACCTGCTGACTGCATAAGGTTCAGTGGGTTGGGTTATTTCATATTGAGCGGCAATTTTTTGCACCCAATGGCCAGGTCACAAGGGCCCCTAGGGCTCAGAGAAAGTTAGGGGATGGAGACCCATTGGACAGCTGTTAGGAGACAGTTGGTAGGCTCCTGTCAATCCCATCCGACGGATGGCGGCCTTTCCAAACCCGTCGGTATTCCCTACTGACCAATGGCTGGGCGGTGAATTTTTCGGAGATAAATATCAACATTGGCACAGGTGGGACTCGAACCTGGGAACTGCAGATTACGAGCCAGGAGCGCTATCGACTGAGACCCCCCCCCCCCCCCGCCCCTTCCTCGCAACTCAAGTTTTCTGTTAAAAAATTACGAAATTCCTTTAAATTGAATGGCGATGTATTTATACACACCAAAGCAAACTCTTTTAATTGAAAAATTTCTTTACTGCTCTTAATTTACTCTTCTCAAAGTTTTTAGCATTTTTTTTTAACTCACGAGGTAGTTTGCTTGTACTAAACAAAAAATACTCAGAGGTAAAACAACACAACCTCAATCATGGATTATTAATCAAAAAATCCACGTCTTAATATTTTGTACCGTGGCTGCTGATTTAGAAGAATGGTGTAATTTATCATCTGCAGTAAATTAATGAGAAATCCCATTATTATCTCCAGAAAGTTAACAACGAAAATTAATCTCTTTGACAATCAAAACATTTACGTTCATCGAAAACAATAACACTTTTTCAAAGCATTTTTCCTTACCGTTATTAATTTACTCTTCTTAAATTTTGATCAGTTTTAAAACTAAAAGAAGGGTTATGCTCCAACTAAACAATTTTAAACAAATGAAAATACTCGAGTAACTCAAATGTTTTATAATTGTATCCCTAGATGGCAGCACTTGCACGTTTGTGCCCCAATGGCTGAATTTGTCAACTTCTCTTGCATGCTTTTGAATGACTAAATCAGTGCTGTCCAACTTCTCAAGACCGCGGGCCATATTTTCTTTCGCCAATATTTCGCGGGCAATTTTTTTTTCGTCATTATTTCGCCCGCCAAAAAAAAGAATAGGACAGGATAGGTAATTGAAAAGTCTGTTCATGTCACCTCAAAAAATTATTTTATATGCACGAAAAGTATTAAGTAATAACAAACCAATATAAATTTTCTAAACCTTATCAAATATTTAATAAATTTAATGGGAGCATTGTGGCCGTAGTTGTCCGCCAAATAAGAATAGAATGAGTAAGTTGAAATAATGCAATAATAATTTCAAATAGAATGAGTAATTTGAAGATTGCATATCAAGTAAAGTAATATAAGTTGATGAAAAATTATAAAGTGGATTACAGATATTTATTTAGAATTTCAAGTAAAAACTTGATTTTGTTTGCGGGCCGCTAGTTGGACAGCGCTGGACTAAATTGGGTAGGAGCAGTGCTGGAAAACGCTATTGTAACGAAATAACTTAATAACGAAATGATTTTTGAATAACTTTATGAAAATGGTTGACGGAATTTCAAAATATTTATAACGATAACATGTAACAAATGACGAAAAAATTAATTTCAATGTTTGTTTTTTTGTTGATACACTTCAGATTTTTACTTTATAAAATATACTTAGAAACTTGTGTGAAATAGACAAATGTGCAATTTGCTTTTATGATCAACGCACAAAGACTTTCAGTGACTCTGTTCAATGATACATTACAAAAGAATTAAAAAGCAGCTGTCTTAATCACTTTCGTCGCAATTGACGATCAGAGAAAGTGCTTTGCAATAGCCAGATGAGGGACGGCTCAGTCGGTAGCGCGCCAGGCTGGTAATCTGTAGTTCCCAGGTTCGAGTCCCAGCTGGGTCAGCGTTGAGATTTATCTCCGCAAAATTCCCCGCCCTGCCCACGGTCAGTAGGGGACACCGATGGGCTTGGAAAGACCGCCGTCCGTCGGATGGGACGTTAAGCCGTGGCCCCGTGTGCGGGAGAGCCATACCCTGTGCACGTTAAAGAACACGCTGGATGGCCTTGACGGGAGGCTACCATCTGTCTCCCAACAGCTGTTCCAGTGGGTCCCCAACCTTCTCTGAGCCTTCGGGGTCCATGTGACCTGGCCATTTAGCCCATGGTGTGCAAAAATAGTGCCGCTCAGAGGTAAAACAACCCACAACCCAATAGCCAGATAAGAGCTGCAGTGGAAACGCAAGGGAGCGTCCTTGCAGAAGGTAAACAGGGCAATTACAATAGGGCATAAATGCCAGGTATATCATAATTCCATGTAATCCACCTAAACACTTAGAGACGGAAATATGTAGGTAGAGTAATATGGGTATAGAATAAAGCAGGGGTTCTCAACGTGGGGTACGCAGTGAAATGTTTTGGGGTAGGCCGTAAGAGCTCAAAAGTCGCTAGATCTAATAATAAAGTCACTAAGTTGGCATTATTATACTATAACTATAGTCTTATCTATCTATATAAGGGGTACGCCAGTTACATACTATTTCGAAGGGGTGCGTGAAGCATAAAAGTTTGAGAACCACTGGGATAGCGAATTGGAGGAAGGGGCCATTAATTTATTGACAATATTTGAAGCATTTCATTGCGTATGTTTGCAAATCCTTCAAACATGTCATATGTTGAGAAAAATAAAGAAGGTAATTCTCATGCTTCAATCGAGCAGTGGAAAGTTAAATTGGTAACGTTTTCAATTTCTTTACTTATATCAATTCATTGGATTATTTTTATGCTATCTAAAGTTTATTTCTGAGAAATATCATTTAATTATTTTGCATGACTTCTTCTTCAGGAAAGCATCGATAAAAATATTTCATTTTCCATCAAACGACTCAACAAATGATTTGCTGGAAATCTATCTTCATGAAACCGAAAAACTAGAGACGAAAGAAAATAAAATTTCAATTTTGTGAAACGAATTTGAGAGTGCAAAGAGAATTTCTACGAAAGAAAATATTTTTCACTACTGGAAAAATCAAGACGAAGAATTGAAAAGGCTTTCAAGAATTGTAACGGTAAATGCAACTCATGTATCTGCAGAGAGAGTTTTTTTTCTATGATTAAAAGGATTCTTTCTAATAAAAGAAATCATTTGGATTCAAAATTATTAGAAGACATTTATGCTTATAATGATGAATAAAATAGAATAACAATTGATTGCATTATATCAATATTTTTCAATGAATTTCGATTTTTTTTTCTTCATCTATGAGTTGTAATGTTAATATTTCTGAAAGGAATTTCAATTTTTTAAAACCTTCCTCGTGTCATTTAGCAACTTGTTTTAAAAATATTAATCTGTGCACAAAATTCATTAGAGTACAAAGGATTATGATTGCATACTTATGCTCAGAAATTTTTATTAATAATGTTCCATTTCATTTTTAACATTTCTTAGAAATTTGTTGTAAATTTCTTCAGTCAGTAATGTATCCAGGGGGATGGAGGATTCTCCCCCCACCCCGAAAATCCGGTCGTCTTATGAGAAATTTCAAACTGGTCTACCTGCTTTGAAATCTAAAACAGGTGTTTTTGCATAATTTTATTTTAACACCATATTTTATGTACAGTCGCTCAAAAAAGTATCCGAACACTATGGTTGATTACAGAATTCAAGAAAAATATCTGGCAATAATTTTTTTTAGAAATTAGTAATCTGGTAACCTTCGTGTCACGGAACCACGGCTTAACGTTCCATCCGACGGACGGCGGCCTTTCCAAGTCATCGGTGACCCCTACTGACCGTGGGCAGGGCGGGGAATTTTGTGGAGTTAAGTCTCAACGCTGACCCAGCTGAGACTCAAACCTAGGAATAAAGGAAAGTACGTGTCCTTAAAAAATAAGTAAATAAAAGTACGTCAAAATTAAGAGGGGAGTAAGGGGGAAGTGAGGGGAAAATGCAGAGTAGGAGATTTGGCCCCTGTTGTACTACTAATAGAGACTTGACAACGTCGATTGATGACGTCAGTAAAATAACTCAGAGAATGGGAGAGCCAATAAAGTCCCCTTTGCAATAACAGCAGTTCTGATCTTCAAGGAGGGTTTTGGTAAGAGGTTGAAAGGTGACAATACATTTATGTTTTATTGTGTTGAGACCTGAGAGAATTGAGTTCACTCCATTCGTTGGATATCCTTTTCCTATCGATATTATGGATATATTGGTTGGTCAGTGTGGACAGGCATAATCGTCACATACATCACCAGCATAGGATTTGATATAAGGATCACTTTATGATAACTCAGAGCGTTTACAGAACTCCATGAAACACGTGGAGGTTGCTATGGCCACCCAATGAAAACCCGGCCCACACAATCAGACCTCCGTCGACAAATGCACTTTATCTACGATGTTATCGGACAGATCCCCATCTCTCTACACAGCAGTACGTGTCTGTTACCCGATTGTACAGAAATTGTGGACTCGTCCGTGACGAATACGTGACTTCTTTGTTCTCGGGTCCAGGTGACATGATCGTGAATATGTTTGAAGTGGATATCTGTGTCTGATGGATAAAGGAAATGCATACAAAGGGTCAAAGGATGTAGAGTCCGCTCTTGTGAAGTCTTTTGGTGAGACAGAATATAGAATTGACACAAATACCAGCTTCCCTGTAGCGAAGTGGGAGTAGCTCAGTCGGTAGCGCGTCAGGCTCGTTATCTGCGTTCCCAGGTTCGAGTCTCACCTTGGCCAGCGTCGAGATTTATCTCCGCAAAACTCCCCATCGTGCCCACGGTCAGTAGGAGACACCGATGGGCTTGGAAAGGCCGCCGTCCGTCGGATGGGACGTTAAGCCGTGGCCCCGTGTGCGGGAGAGCCATACCCTGTGTACGTTAAAGAACACGCTGGATGGCCTTGACGGGAGGATACTACCCCAACAGCTGTTCCAGTGGGTCCCCTCCCCCAACCTTCTCTGAGCCTTCGGGGTCCATGTGGCCTGGCCATTTAGCCAATGGTGTGCAAAAAAAGTGCCGCTCAGAGGTAAAACAACCCAACAACAACAACTCTGTCACGGCCATCCAATGAAAACCCGACCCACATAATCAGACCTCCACCGACAAATACACTTTATTTACGATATCGAACAGATTCCCATCTCTCTACACATCAGTACGTGTCTGCTACCCGATTGTAGAGAAAATGTAGACTCGTCCGTGAAGAATACGTAACTCATTTGAATGAAAAAAAAAATTTTCGCTTGCCTCGTAAAATCACGGTCAAGCAGATTTGACATAGATTTTTTAATGCATTCCAAAGTAAAAATCATGGTAAATGCGAACCTCACGGTAAAATTTTTTATGTTTGTTTTAAAGTGTAATTTACCAACATATCTGTAATGAAATAAATACCAACTGTATTTATTTCATTACAAATTATTAAGAATGCCATAATTCATATTAGTGGAATATATCTTGGAGAAATAAGTTTTTAATTGGATTTCCGATATTTAAAAAAGGATAAATAATAATATGCACTGATATTTACAAATTAATATTTTAAAATTTGATAACAACTGAAGCAATGCATTTATTCTTCTTAGAATAGCAGGTAATTAATTAAATGGTTTATCATTTATTAAATTCTACAATTTTGCATTTCATTCTGTAACGCAATACCAGTGAAATAAACGTTTTAAATTTCGACATGCCTAGATTTTTCTATTTCTTGTCTTCAAGTGTTTCATTTTCGTATCCTTTTTCAAATATTTTTGAAAAAGGGAATGCATTCGTCTCTCGATTTACATGAGAGTTGTTTTCTGAAACATTGCCGCGCAAATCAAGCATAATTTTCCGATAAGAAACCATAAGAAATAAAGGGAATGATAGGGCTAACGGTGGGAAGGACATTGCCTCAACCTCATACATTGAAAAATGCATATATGCATGCACATATTTCCAGAACGTTTCATTTCTCACTATACAGCAGAGCCCGGATCTAGAAAAATATTAAGAGGGGGTGATCCAAACGAGCCGTAAAAAAGTGGGGGGCAAGACACTGGATTTCTATTGCATTATAACATTTCACCTCCGTTTTAGAAATTTTTAAGAAATTTCTTGAAAAATGCGGGAAATATGCATAAGTATAATAATTTTTCTCTCGGTTATCCGCGTCCTACCTCTCCCCCCCCCACCTTGATCCAGCCCTGCTATACAGTATTTATTTGATACGATAATAAAGACATTATAGTACATGACAGTAAAGCTAAAATCGAAAGAATACAACGTAACTAAACACGTCGCTGCCTATCTACAATAAGAATGTAACAAATGTTCGTGAAAATATTTTCTAACCCTCGCTGAGCACTGTGTCTGATGACTTGCTGTTGTTGGTTTTAGCGGGATTCGGAGAGAGGTAGGAATTGAAGGGTTAAGGGTTCATCCACCTTGGTCAGAGGACGAAGTAAGAAAAATTGCCGATGTCTTCCTCATCTATTGGCACCTGTTAGGTTGAGGGAGAGGATTCAGGTTATACGCTTTCGTTTTTCTAAGTCTCTCTGACGTGAATAAGATAAGGTATCGCGTTGGTTCTTAGTGACATTGTAACTGTCCTCGTGTGGCAGGTAGTTTGCTGGGTTTATAGCTTGTAGATAATCTAGTAGCTTTGCGGGTCTGATCATAAATTGAAAGGAAAAACGTTCAAGAGGTTTTCAATTCCTCTTGAAATTTCTGACTTAAAACCGCGGTATTCCAAAAACAAAAAATAATGTTTGGGTGAATTAAAAGAAAAAGGATGTACAGTCGCTCAAAAAAAATATCCGAACACTATATATATACCCGTCACGTGACAGGAAGGTTGCCAGATCACTAATTTCTAAAAAAAATTGTTGCCAGATTTTTTTTCTGAATTCTGCAATCAACCATAGTGTTCGGAAATTTTTTTGAGCGACTGTACATATAGTGATCGTGTTATTCCAAACAAACGTTGATCAAATCCGCGTAAGTGGAAAGCTGACTGATTTTTAGCTGCTGAGAATATCAAATAACGTTTAAATACATTATGGAAAATACCTATAATTTTCAGAGTAATAGATATTTATATATACAATCACTATTTTTTTTAAAAATTAAAGTAATTATGGTAGTATGTCCAGTCACTCTTTCTCTGCCTTCAGTAAAATGCTCTGGTCCGCCTACGTACCACCTGTGTTGGAATATGTAGGTCTGTTTAAGAAAATATAGGTTTCAGTGGTCGTTAAGAAATAAATTCTCGCGAGATACACTTAATATTTGGTTTTGTTAAAAACTAATCCGATTAATTCCACAAAAAACTTCCAAAACAAAGAAGTATCTATCTTCGCAAAAAAATTCCGAATAAACTTTCCGTTATAAATATGTTTACTTTAACAACTGAATTATGCAGTACGAGTTTTCATATAAATGTACTTTGACGTTCTGGGATGGGTTGTAATCTGAGAGGCTCTTTTTTGCACAAAATGGGCTACATGACCAGATCACAAGGACCCAAAGGGTCGAGAATGTTGGGGATCCACCGAATAGTTGTTAGGAGATATATGGAATCTCCCACGAAGTCAACCAGAGTGGGGCGGGGGGTGGCTCAGTCGGTAGCGAGCCAGGCTCGTAATCTGTAGTTCCCAGGTTCGAGTCCCAGCTGGGTTAGCGTTGAGATTTATCTCCGCAAAATTCCCCGCCCTGCCCACGGTCAGTAGGGGACACTGATGGGCTTGGAAAGGCCGCCGTCCGTCGGATGGGACGTTAAGCCGTGGCCCCGTGTGCGGGAGAGCCATTCCCTGTGCACGTTAAAGAACACGCTGGATGGCCTTGACGGGAGGCTACCATCTGTCTCCCAACAGCTGTTCCAGTGGGTCCCCTCCCCCAACCTTCTCTGAGCCTTCGGGGTTCATGTGACCTGGCCATTTAGCCCATGGTGTGCAAAAAAGTGCCGCTCAGAGGTAAAACAATCCAATCCAATCCTAACCACTATGCCAGTTAAGTCTTATCCCTCTCTCCTGATAAATTAAAACAAAAATTACACTACTTATATTTATATGTATATACTGTCGTCGATTGAGGCGATTAAGGAATCAAATAAAGAGTACAATAAATAAGCAGAAAAACACCAGCTCAGGGACAGGAAGCCATGACTCCGACTTTAATCCGACCCTAAGGAAATCCCATGCTTAAAATATGGTAGTATGTTTTTTGTTTCGCACTGCTGGAATAGAAAAGGATAGATATTATTGACGTAGAATGAGGTGCAACTGGGGGAGACTATGAGGCTGCGCATTTGAAAGTTCGACAGTTCTGATACATCATAGGTCAATGACTCATCAGTTTCTTGTTAGTCAAATTATCCCGACCTAACCGACCCTAAGGAAATCCCATGCTTAAAATATGGTAGTATGTTTTTTGTTTCGCACTGCTGGTATAGAAAAGGATAGATATTATTGACGTAGAATGAGGTGCAACTGGGGGGAGACTATGAGGCTGCGCATTTGAAAGTTCGACAGTTCTGATACATCATAGGTCAATGACCCATCAGTTTCTTGTTAGTCAAATTATGATCTGTGGACACTGATGGGCTTGGAAAGGCCGCCGTCCGTCGGATGGGACGTTAAGCCGTGGCCCCGTGTGCGGGAGAGCCATTCCCTGTGCACGTTAAAGAACACGCTGGATGGCCTTGACGGGAGGCTACCATCTGTCTCCCAACAGCTGTTCCAGTGGGTCCCCTCCCCCAACCTTCTCTGAACCTTCGGGGTCCATGTGACCTGGCCATTTATCCCATGGTGTGCAAGAAAGTGTCGCTCAGAGGTAAAACAACCCAACCAGAGTGTTCTTTAAAGTGTACAGTGTGTAGCTCCCACTGCACACCGGACAACGGCTTGACATTCCGTTCGATAAACGGCAACCGTTTCCCCTTTCTCACCGAGTGGAGATATATCTAAAAGCAGGCAGAGTTGGGACTCGAACCTGGGAACTGCAGATTTCGATCTTGGCGCGCTACCAACGGATCCAATCCCCATCCCTCTCATATTCTGCATGTATGCAATTCTGAGAAAATCTCACAGAAGGACTGAAATACACAAATTTGGAATAATATCTTTTGATTAGTCCTGTTTACTTTTCTTTCTGCTTGTTTTCTGATTATTTAAATTTTACAAGGACCACTAATAACTCTCTTTGTTTCCCACTAGATGGCACCAACTGCTATTTTTCTTTCGCTCTTGAAGTTCATTTTTATCCTCACTAAAGACTAAGATTATTTCATAGCCATTAAATAACTTCCTTGAAGCTTAATTTCTTTCTTTGGGAAGAACGAGAACTTCTTCCTCTATGATATCGAGCTTTCAGTATCGATTCGCTTTCTCTCTTCCTCAAGATACAGATTGTATCAGCTTCTCACAGAGATGAAAGCGAGATCAACAGCAGCAGTCAAAGACGATCATCTCAAATGAAATGCGACTTAGTCACTTAATCGGGTTAACCTAACTTTCACGAAATAAAAGCACGTTATCACGATGAACAACGTTGGCCCCACATTGCCGGGCGAATAACCGATAAAATGATGACACTTAGTCAAGGTATCATCCCATCCCAGCTGCTAATAATCCTTCTCTTCCGGCTTCACAACTTCACATCTATTCACATCTATCAGTCGCCTCCTCTTCACAACATGCATGATACTCCATTACTCAAAAACAAGTGGGTGTCAGCGATAATGTGATGAGTACGTTCTCCACTCATATCTTCCTGAGCATTTGTTGCATCAAATTGCAACTTTTGTTTTATCCTTTTGTGGTTAGATTGGGATTCGACTCACGTCCAGCTAAGTAATAGTGACCCTGTACTTTATTTCCGTTGCTCTAGCTCTGGCTTTGTTGCTCCCAACATCTCCTTCTGTTATTATCATCCTTAATTCAATATCATCTTTCCCACTCCGCCATTCCGATAGCTCATTATATATGAAAGGGATTTTTCTTTATCGCTTTCATCTATTCAATACGTCTCACTACATCATGCTTAACGTACTCAAGAGCAGTTGATGCTCTTAGCTGTCATTACTGGCAAGGTCTTGCAATTACCAAAAGGTCACCTCGTGCTGGGTCTTGAAATATTGTTGCGCTTTCGCTTTTAGCTTGCCGACCTAAACAGGAAGAGAAATACATATTCAGGAAATGGAATAAGTGATAGTTTGGTTTTTTTTCTGTTGTTTGGGATTCATCTATAGTTATCACAAGAACTGCGATCACCTTTTTTAAAAATAGGGTAATAATAGTTCTTGGAAAATCCTTAGGAATAATGCCTTTATCATAAAAGACGTTCAAAATTTCAGTCATCCGTGTTGTAACAGAAACATTCCCAGCTATAAGCATTTCAGCAATAATTTAATTTACACCTGTGGATTTATGTAGTTTAAGTTTAGAAATGGCAAAAATAACTTCAGATTGTGTTACAGAGCCAGCATTAAAGCAGTAATGCATCTATCATGATTGCAAACAATGGGAGTAGAACTAACCTCATTGTTTAGAACATCACTGAAATGCTCAGTCCACCTACTATGACAGAATCCTCAACTTCTATAACCTTACCTTGTTTATCCTTCAATACCTCTATACCTATCCTTTTTCTACCACACAAAACATTAACTATCTGGTACAGCTCTCTGTTGCTGTGCTGTCTAACTTTTTCCTCTGCTTTGTCAGCCAAGCCATCGAGCTAAAAATTATTATCAGCTGCTAATTGATCCTTTACATATTTATTAAGGTCTTTGCAATGCTTTGCATTAGGACTAGTAGAATGCTAATTAATGACATTCCTGTAGTTCTTTATTTCCGAAATAAGCTCAGTGCCTTATCACTCATATAATTTTGCCTCCTCTGCTCCTTTTTTCCTAAAAGAGTACTGTTAATTTCAAGAAAAGCCTGTTTAAAACTGTCCCATTCTCCCTCAACTTCAGTAATAAACAAACCATGACTGTCATAATGACTGAGTAACCTATCATAGTAAGCTTTAGCTATTACTGGGTCTTTCAGAGCTTCAGAATTAAAAGTAATTTTTTCACCTTAGCACAACACTTCTTAAATTTAAGTTGCAAAACACTTTTAACAAGGTAATGGTCAGATCCAATTAGACCCCCAAAAATATACTCCACCCATAAAAACTGGTAGGAACTGTTTCTAAATGGTAAAGCTATAAACACCAAATTTAATATCCTGCATCGTCTAAACGTAACTTAGACTAATGTTGGACGCCCAAATTTTTCCTTCCACATAAAAATACCCCCTTTAAAAAAGTGGTAAAAACTTCTCCTAAATGGTGAAAGCTAATACCACCAAATTCAGTATAAATAAATAAATAAATACCCCCTCAAGCAGCTGCTTGCCACAGAGGTCTGACAGGAGCCTGTCAGTTTATATGCCACAGTAGGAGATCTGAGAGGATGGCAGGACCTCAGCAGAAAAACGACACACACACACACATCCATGCCTACTCCAGGGCTCGAACCCAGGTCCCTTAGATCAGTAGCCAAGCGTGCTAACCACTCGGTATACCGCTTACTAATAATAATGGGTGATATGAGGTAAACAGAAGAGTAGGAACTGCTGTTGAAACACAAGATTCTGTTCTCATTGTGACTACTACTTGTTACAAAATCAAATCTGATCTTACTAAATAGTAAAGAAACTACTCACGAAAACCCAGCCTATAATCAATCAATTATTGATTTAACTTTAATCTCAACTGATTTAATTGACAAATTCAAATGGTCACTGCTCCCAGATACTAGGGGCAGTGACCACCACCCCATACTTTTGACTTCACAACTACAAGTAAAATACCAACAAAAAATTTATTTAAACGATTGGTACTCCTTCGAAAAAATCCTTAACAATACTCCTCCCTCTAACAATCTAAAATATAATGAATTCTTTGAATCAATTAAGGAGCAAACTAAATCAGTATTTAAAACAATTATAAACAAAATTCCAAAATTAAAAAAAAATATATGGTATATGAATAGATTAACAGCTATCAGAAAAAAAGCAGAACAAAAAGCTAAAAGGACCAGAACCTTCCAAGACATTAACAATTTTAAAAAAATTAAAGCAGAAGTAAGAAGAAAATTAAAAACTGCCTCTCGTGATAATTGGAAAGAATTTACATCAGAATTAACAACCTCTACTCCAGGAAAAAACATCTGGAGGATTTTTAAAAGTATTGTCCAAGAAAAGCAACAAACTTTTCCAATAGCCCAATATGCCTTACAACATAACATTACCATTAGTCAAACAGCTGAAAGATTTGCCCAAAACTTAAAAATAGTTCAAACTGCACCTAGCTTAGATTCTAGACAAAAATCCTTTTATAACACACAGTTAAACAAATTAAAATCAATCGACACTACAGTTAACTTACCATTTTCCTTATTGGAACTAAATAGAGCAATAAAAAGACTTAATCTTAAATCTGCCCCTGGTGCAGACTTGATCTCTAACAAACTTTTCAAAAATCTTCCAGAAGCATGGAAAGAAAAATTATTATCTATCTTTAATCATATATGGAACACACTAGACATACCACCAGAGTGGGAAGAAATTTTAATAATTTTTATCCAAAAACCCAATAAAATCCCTACAGAAATAACCTCTTATAGACCAATCTCTCTATTATCCAACTCCTTAAAATTATTTGAAAAAATGCTTCTTATTAGACTGAATTGGCAAATTGAAGAGAAAAAATTATTACCAAAAAACTTCTTTGGCTTCAGAAAAAACAGATCTTCTAAAGAATGCATCTCACTACTCTTAAATGATATTTACTCTGCCAATAAAAAGAAAAAAACAGTACTAGCTGTGTCAATAGACCTATCACAGGCTTTTGATACAGTTTCCATAGAACATTTACTACTCAAACTGTGTAAAGCTAAATTAGACTATAAATTAATAGAATTCCTAGCAAAATTTTTGAGAAACAGAAAATTAAAGGTTAAATTAAACTCAACCTACTCTAAGTCTTATAACATTACACAAGGATTATCGCAAGGATCTACCTTATCCCCTGTTCTTTTTAATTTATACTTACATGACATCAAAAAGATTTTTGATAAAAAATTTAACTTTACAAGCTATGCTGATGACCTTACCTTCTGGGTATCAGACAAAAATGAATATACTCTACAAGAAAAAACACAACAACAATTAGACAAACTAATAGATTATTGTAACAAATGGAATTTAACAATTAACACAGATAAAACTTTTTGTATTTACTTCTATAGACGTAGAAATTATAATCCAAAATTTCTCTTAAAAATTAACTCGCAACCTATTAATCAAGTCAACAAATGTAAATTATTGGGATTTAACTTAGACTCAAAATTAATATGGAACTCTCATCTGGAGAAAGCTTACAATTCTGGTTCAAAACTCCTAAACATTTTTAAATACTTTGCATTCAAAAAAGAAGGTACTGATCAAAAAACCTTAATTACACTCTACTTAAATTTAATCAGATCAAAAATGGAATATGGCTTAGACCTTATAGACAAACCTAATTTAACTAACTTAAAGAAATTAAATGTTATTCAAAACAAATGTTTAAAAATTGCTTTAGGCTTACCAAAATTTTGTCCAACATTAGCTCTTCTGGCTGAAACAGCCATTCCTCCATTTGAAATTAGGCATTCAATTTTAATCTTAAAATATTACACAAGACTCCACTATAAACTACCAGACCACCCATTTTATCTAAACTTTAAAAGACTCATATTCTATAAAAAAATCGAAGAAAATGAATTATTAAAAGAATTCTTTAATAAACTAACTAAAGATGAACTGCGAGGAGACATTACTGAATCTGTAGCAGTATGGTGTTACAAACTCCCAGTAGTTTATACAGAGATTCCACATTTAAATTCAAAAAATGAAATTTCTAATGAAGCTCTATATCAATTATTCATTAATTTTAAATCTGAAAAATTTAACAATTGTTTGGAAATCTACACAGATGGGTCCTACATAAAAGATTCTGGGTCATCCAGTGCTGCTGTATATATTCCATCACACAACATATCATTAGCATACAAATTGCCTGATTTTACTCAGATATTGCATGCTGAAATTTATGCAATATTTGCCGCACTTAACTGGACATTAGACAATTTAACAAATCAATCAATAGTTATATTCATTGATTCTAAAAGTGCTATATACACATTAATACAAGACAACACATACACCACATATCCATACTACACACATACACTCCTAAAACTTTATAATGAAAACCTAAATGAAAAAAATAACCATATTCAACTTTGTTGGATACCAGGACACTCTGGATTTAAAGAAAATGAATATGTAGATAACATAGCAAAATCAGCACATGATTATGATAACATCTCGCCAACACACAATTTTTATATACATGTGAAAAAAGAAATAAAACAATTAGAATTCAAAATTTTAGAAAAACATGTTCAATTTCACTCTATCTTCAAACCAAATTTCAGATTTGAACTTTCCAACAAAATTAATACCTTCCTACAATTACCATTTTCCAGACATGAATCCAAAATCATATTTCGGCTAAGAACAGATACAATTCTTTTAAATAAATCAAAATTCTTACTCAAATTAAGTACCTCACCCAAATGTACAAAATGCAATATTACTGAAAATTCCTCACACCTTATATTAAATTGTGCAAAATATGACTCACAACGAGAAAAATTCTTTGAAAAACTTAGAAACATAAATATTAACGAATTTACTCTGAACTTAATTTTAAATCACCCTACAATCTCAATTCAAACAAAAATATTTGCCTTCCTATTGGAATTCATCAAAGAAACAGAGATATGGAATAAATTGTAACACAGAACAACAACAAAAAAAAAAACGTAATATAAAAAAAAGAAAGAAAAAAAGAAAAAAAAATTTTTTTTTTCATTAATAAAAATAAGAAAAAAAAATAATTAAAAAAAATCTTAAAAAAAAATAAAAAAAAAAAAATTAAAAAGAAAAAAAAATAAAAAAAAAAATTCTAAAAAACAAAAAAAAAAGAAAGAAAAAAAATTAACAAAATAACAAAAAAAATATAATAAAAAAAAGGGTTATAAAAAAAAATTAAAGAAAGCCAAAAAAAAAATAATAATAAAAAAATATATATATTTATACCAAAAAAAAAAGACATAAATCAAAATTAAATAAACAAAAGAATTAAATCCTAAAGTTTAGGAGGAAGACGAAACAAAAAAAAAAATCTCTTAAAATCTAAGAGGAAAAAAAAATACTGAACATCAAGAATTTTCAAAAAAAAAAAGGAAAACATAAATTCTATGGGAAAGTCTGTGCAAGGAACTCCCAATTTTTGTGAAGTGTAAACTAAACTAAACTAAAACTACTTGTTCCAGGACGCTCAAGGATGGTTCACCGACCTGTGCTAACTGCAGCTGCAGGAAACAGCACACGGCCAATTACAGAGGCTGTGAGCTCTTTCCCAAACTTCCCAATAGAGGAGTACCTTTGGAAAAACCCAAGAAGGGTAAAAATAAGGTACCCCAATATGTAGAACCCAATAAGACCTATGCACAAGCTACCAAACTTCCTGAAGAGATTCCAGGAAAGTCTAACTTTGCTCCACCAGCTACTAAGCCTTCAAAAAAAGGGAAGGCCAGAGTGAATGTACCAACTAAAAAGAGCAAAGCAAATGAGGTGGAAACGTTTGACTTTGCTATAGGGAAGTAAAAGATATCCTGGAATTCTTCAGGAAATTGAATTTTGGTAATATATTGCAAAAAGTTAAAACGTTTTGTCTTAAATCTAAGATGGCTAAGGATTGGACTGAGAAAAGCTCAGTAGTCGTCCAAGTCTTTGATTTTGTTGCTTCTCTCTTGGATGAATAAGTGACCGGACAAAAGATCCTTGATCAATTACTATCAGTTGGTTTTAAACCAGTTCAAGCGTCCACAGATAATGGTGTTTGACCGTCGCATGTTTACCTTTTAGTTATGCTTTTTTATCAAATTTGTTTTGCCCTTGTGGCCCCTTTGGAGTTTATCTGTTTTAACTTTTGTTATTTCCAATCAGGCACTATTTTAGACTTCGAGATATAAGTCCTAGACTTGGAGCTCATAAAATTAATTAAAGATATCAGTTTTATGATCTCGTTGTGGGGGAAAAAAGGAGGATTTATCTAATAACAAAGAGAAAGCTGTATAAATAATTTGTTTTTCACTAAAGTTTGCTGTAGGTCTGAATCTTGGGTTATTTATAAGCAAGATAAAGGACGCTTAATGCATACAATTCCAGATGCCTAATGTAACATCTTCTGTATTAGATGATTTGATAAATGTTCCTATGTTGTCGTTAGAAGAATGGGTCATCACCAACCACTATATATCCTCTCATGCAGGAAAACCTCCGTTCATTTAGCCACGTTTCCTGTGTATAAGAATACAAAATAGTGAATAGCGTTACGAACAATCTGCCTAAAGGACTCAGGATAAAGGCTACACTTAGAATGAAGCAGGTGACAATCAAACAGAACCTTGTAAAAATTGGGAAGCAGTGACTAAAGCAATAGCAGTTAGTAAGGATCGATATATTTGAAGAGTTGAATTGTAAAATCTGGTTGGACCTCCTTAGCGCTACCCCCCCCCCCCTCTCATATTTCATGTGAGGAATGTAAAGAACAAAAAATAGAAGTGAATGGCTATCTTTATCAATCGGAATTAAAATCATCAAAGAAATGCAAAAGGATCATTTTTATGATTAGAGAAACGAATTATAAGTAGACCGAAAATAACATTTTGCAGTTTATGTGAGGACTCTTTTGAGCGAATTAAATGGAGGAAGATAATAAATTTATACCGGAACTGGAATGATTGAAAAATTGAGTCCTGAAAACATCCCAGGTAATATAATTCAGTTAATATAAAGCACATAATCGCAGATAATCATGTGACTCTGGAGAACTGAATTCCATTATTTAGCGATATTGTTTTTAAAAATTTGCATATTTCTCTGTTACGTTTATTACACTTTATTTTACCGCCATCTGATTAAAAAGTTGAAATATATTAATTTTTTGCGACATATGATTTTGTTAAGTAAATGTGATTTATTATATATTCTTTAAAATTTCGAGATTAGTCAGTTGTTACCAGCCATTATATTAAAATTATTTTCTATATACATTTGTTTGTTCAATTATTTTTAGTAATATTATCATTCTCCTTAAATTATCCTGAATGATTTTCATGCATGCGGAGATTGAAATATTTTACGAGAATATTTGAAAACCTCATTACTAATGGCTTCTGAAAGGCTCTCGCGTGTTTAGCATATCGACCGATTTGGGAGGGAACAACGACGCCAATTTCGGTCAATAGGAGCTCTTGAAATTAATCTGAGCA
Organism: Ryuthela nishihirai; assembly: GCA_038380435.1. Lineage (NCBI taxonomy): Eukaryota > Metazoa > Arthropoda > Arachnida > Araneae > Heptathelidae > Ryuthela > Ryuthela nishihirai. Next base: position 27,816,030 of record JAWZYU010000019.1, on the reverse strand, counting down.
ACCTTCAGCCACAATTAGTGACGCTCATTCATGAGTTGATTGTTGCGTTTTGATGGCGTACTCGGTGTTATTATCACAAATTTTTAAACACTTTTAGACTAAATGGTATTAAACATAAATGTTTATCTGTATCACGACCGTCCTTAGGAATGGTTCACGGCCGTTATGCGGGAATCTACTGTGTATATTTCCCAGTGAAATTTCTGAAATTTCGTGAACCTTTTGAAATCTGTTTCTAAAGCTTGACATATTTCTACATACAAATTCCCACAGAACCAAGCTACCGTCGTTCACCCATGTTGTTTCAGTACGCAATAACATAATTTTCCAATTGTGTTGCATTAAAGAATAAAAACAAAATTAGCTTAATAATTCATAATTATTTAATCATATCCTCTGTTCACAAAGTGATGCAGTGTGGTGGTAATCTCTCATCAACATCATCCTGTGGTTAGACAACACTCTGTTTCAAATGCCACTTGCTTTATGCTCAACAGCAAAATAAAATCCGATAGAATTGTGAAATGTATCTCAGTATTCACAGTTCGGTATTAACCTTCGTGTACGGTACACGAAGGTTGCCAGATCATTAATTTCTAAAAAAATCGTTGCCAGTTGTTTTTTCTGAACTTTGTATACAACCATAGCGTTCTGATACTTTTTTGACCGACTGTACTATAAGAGAATAAAATTGATGGTTAATTGTTTGATAAATAATATTTAGATTTAAATTACTTAGTGATAACACTGGTTTACAAGGTTTTTATAACATGAACAGTTCTAGCTGACTTTAACTATTTTTCAGGTGTTGATTATGCCAACACCCCCAGAGAAGATACTAGATATGGGTATCTCCAAAGAAGATACTAGATATGGGTTGCCAGCCACAAAAACTAAAATATTTAGTATCTCCTGGGAGGATATTATTTATTTCAGTTTTTGTGGCTGGCAACACTGATTGCCAAGTGCGAGAGAACATGTAACAGTAACCTAATCTCAGACCGCCATTCTTGTAGTTTTCATTGTAGGAGGAACGCGTGCTGTACGTTGAAGAGTGAATTTTGGCGTTAAATGGCACAAAGGCAGCGTCGCGGATGTGTTAATGTGCCAGATACGTTTTGTTATGTGTGTGGAAATTATATTTTAACATTCCAAGATAATTCTTTGACAAAGATTGTGAAGAAAGCCTATAACTTATATTTTGGATGTCATATTGGAGATCAGAACAAAACATGGGCTCCAGATGTGTGCTGCTGCATTTCGTGCTTTGTTGGCCTGAGTGAATGGTTGAAAGGTAAGATAAAATCCATGTCCTCTGAAGTTCCAATGGTTTGGCGTGAGCCAACTAGTCACTTGCATGATTGCTATTTTTTCTTAACTAAAATGTCGGGCTTTTCAAAAAAAAATAAAAGGAAAATAAAATATCCAAATGTGCCTTCAGCCATAAGGCCAGTTTCTCATGGAGAAGATCTTCCTATATACCAACACCTCCAACTAACTGGGAGGAGATGGATTCACATTCATCAGAGGAAGACTTTGAGACACATACAGATCCTGATCCTACATACACCCCTAAAAAGTTAGACGAGCCTCATCTGATTCAGCAAAATGAACTAAATGATCTTGTTCGGGACTTAGGACTTTTCAAACAACAAGCTGAGGTTTTAGATTCAAGACTTCAAGTATGAAATCTTCTGGCCAAGGGTGCCAGAGTTTCTCTGTTCAGGAAGAGAAATTTGGCTTTATCTGCTTATTACGAGATGCAAGATGGTTTGTGTTTCTGCACAGATATTTCAGGGCTGATGGAAGAAATTGGAAAAACTCACAACCATAAGGAATGGCGTCTATTTATAGATTCGTCAAAATTCAGCTTAAAAGCTGTCCTTTTACATAAAGGAAACCAAAAACCTTCCATTCCAGTGACACACGCTATGGGAATGAAGGAAACTTATGAAAGTATAGAAAACACACTCACTGCTATAAAATATGATCAGTTTAAGTGGACAAAATGTGGTGACCTAAAAGTCATATCTCTGTTGCTCAGGCTTCAAGGAGGCTTCATAAAATTTTGCTGTTTTCTGTGTTTGTGGGACAGTAGGGTCATAAAGGAACACTACAAAACAAAAGACTGACCCAAAAGAGATGTTTTTATACCTGGAAAGAGTAATGTTAGGCATAAGCCTCTAGTTGACCCCCCTGATGTTCTGCTCCCACCACTACACATTAAACTGGGGCTTATGAAAAACTTTGTAAAGGCTATGGACAAAACTAGTAAAGGGTTTTAGCACTTGCAGGAAAATTTTACAAAACTAAGTGATGCCAAACTCAGAGAAGGGATCTTTGTTGGTCCTCAGATCAGGGAGCTACTGAATGATACTGTCTTCGAAGGAAAACTGAATATGAAGAGAGAGCGCTGCATCGAAATCCTTCACATCTATGGTCTAGGGTTTTCTGAGAAATCACAAACAGGAAAACTACCATCAGCTCATTCATTATGAAAATCTTGGCTACCGCATATCTTTGAAGATTCATTTCTTGCACTCGCATCTCGACTTCTTTCCCAAGAACTTAGGAGATGTCAGTGATGAGCAAGGGGAAAGATTTCGCCAAGATTCGAACCACGGAAGAGAGATACCAAAGTAAGTGAGACCCAGCAATGATGGGTGACTACTGCTAGTTCTTGAAGAAGGAAGATACCTCAGCACATAAAATACAGAAATGAACTTCTTGTAAGTATAAAAGATCCTTACCCACGTTTTCTTTTTTTGCGTTTCACTATTATTTCATTTTTTACTTTATATTCATTGATCTATAACTATGACGTTTCTAATTTTTTTTCGCTACAATCATGTAATTAATTAATGACTTTTAAGTTTCAGTTTAATAAAATAGTCACATTTATTTTCATTTCCCAGATATGCTTTCATTGAAATTTGAAATACATCAATCCGTAATTTAAAATAACTGTACGTGCTGCAGATATTTCACAGTCTTATTTGAATTCAGCACCCCAAAATTAATTGAAAACATCCTATTTGACCAATGTTAATAAAAAAAGTTTCATTTTTTTTTGTCTAGTGTAATTTGCTATAATTTTCATAAATAAAATTATTTTGTTTACATCTTTTTTATGTTAATAGCCTGTGTAAAATATTTCACCTAAGTTATTTCACAAACAAAGAGAAACAGTTATGTCTTCTTTTCCTTTTGTTCAAACCAAAGATGAGAGCTTTGTTAGCTCCAGAGATACCAGCACTCGTATCTATATGGCTTTTTCCCATGCGAGTTGTTCCTTGGGGTGAAAAACTTTTCCTGTCAAATATAGTTAGACTTAATCCTTAACTGGCATAGTGGTTACTGAGCTAGTGTCGCACACTCACCAGAGGCTTGATTTAATAGGATCGCGTTAAAGGGGTAACGACAGCCTGATCAATAATGGGAACCATTGGGTTGTATAGCTCAACTCTTCTAACCAGAAAAATGTGTCAGTTGCCCTCAGCCTACTGAGCCTCCCAAAACAGAAAACTCTACTGGAAAGATAATATGAAACACTTCCTCATAAACTAGGTATAGTGGTTACTGAGTTAGTGTCGCACACTCACCAGAGGCTTGATTTAATGGGATCGCGTTAAAGGGGTAACGACAGCCTGATCAATAATGGGAACCATTGGGTTGTATAGCTCAACTCTTCTAACCAGAAAAATGTGGCAGTTGCCCTCAGCCTACTGAGCCTCCCAAAACAGAAAACTCTACTGGAAAGATAATATGAAACACTTCCTCATAAACTAGGTCAGAAGTGACCAAATCTAACATACTATGCAAATGGAACTCAAAGGTGGTGCTTCCTGGCCCTTCATGAAATCACTTTGTACAAACACTTCCTACCCCTCCTTTCGTGAACACACAGACGTCGAGGAAATTATCCGCAAATCAACCTAGGGCTATGGTAGCTGAACTTGGGACCACTTGGCAAGGTAATTTCACTTCTCCCAAAATAACAAGTTGATTCATAATTAGAACTGATTTGGCATATGAAACAAAGGACATTGAAATTTATTGAAATCAATTATTGAAGGTTTACGTCTGTGAGAGACGGATATCACTTTTGCTGTATCCTACTAATGATAATCGCAATCAGCATCCTAGAAGAAGACACCACATATAAATGCAATTTCACAGGCATAAACTGATAACTGATATATTACTAGGAAATTTTTGATATTCAAATCAACTAAGTTATTGGAACAAATAATTTGGTTACTGCATCCATTTCCAATTCATTTAACTCTAAAACATTAAATCTAACTAACTATAATAATTCCTTATTTTTATCTACTCATTTAAATATTTAATAATTAGCTTGGCAAGGTCAAACCGATTCTATTGTGCAGCCACCTCAGTACCACTCCTGAAGGACGGCTTTACTGCTCAGATCCGGTCTGTCTAGTCATCATTCTCGATTTCGTTTCTTGTACTTTCGGATCACTGGGGGCGACTCACATTTCCATCTGACTCAGACTTCTACTTAGCTCTGCCAAACATATGCTGAATTCAATCTTCTGCCAATGAGTGCAGCGGTCCCTCTGCTCCCTGTCAAACTAGTTAAACTGCCGTCGTGACGAAATGTCAATTAAATTACGTTCTTATGACTCGAAGTGTCAATCTAATTAATGCTGCTGCTTCTCGTTTCTCACTTGGACATATGGACTGTGCATTGTTTAGTCACTGCCCTGTTGGAAGATTTTGCATAAGCTTCTTGCACTACACTGTTCATAGCTTCCCTGCTCTTTCAGACTAATATCATCGCTGTTACAGGATCAAGGGCTGTGAGCATTTGTTTACAAGATGTAGAATTTCATGGTGTGGGGCGGGGGTGGCTCAGTCGGTAGCGCGCCAGGCTCGTAATCTGTAGTTCCCAGGTTCGAGTCCCAGCTGGGTAAGCGTTGAGATTTATCTCCGCAAAATTCCCCGCCCTGCCCACGGTCAGTAGGGGACACCAATTGGCTTGGAAAGGCCGCCGTCCGTCGGATGGGACGTTAAGTCGTGGCCCCGTGTGCGGGAGAGCCATACCCTGTGCACGTTAAAGAACAGGCTGGATGGCCTTGACGGGAGGCTACCATCTGTCTCCCAACAACTGTTACTGTGGGTCCCCTCCCCCAACCTTCTCTGAGCCTTCGGGGTCCATGTGACCTGGCCATTTAGCCCATGGTGTGCAAAAAAGTGCCGCTCAGAGGTAAAACAACCCAACCCAATTCATGGTGTAAGACAGTTGTAGCAGGGTGAGTCGCTCTTCACCAGAGCATTATGCTATGTAGAACGTGGGGCATGGCGCTCTCCTGAGCTCGTTAGGTGACAGTTAACATGACCGACCAACATAACTGAATTCAGAAATGGCTATTGATGACATGTCTGACCAAAAAAAGGCCAACGAAATGACATGGCCCAATCAAATGAGCTAACAATGTGACATGATCGAACAAAAACGGCTAACGAAGTGACGTGGTTGACCAAAAACGGCTAACGAAGTGACGTGGTTGACCAAAAACGGCTAACGAAGTGACGTGATTGACCAAAAACCGAAGTGACGTGATTGACCAAAAACCGAAGTGACGTGATTGACCAAAAACGGCTAACGAAGTGACCTGATTGACCAAAAACGGCTAACGATGTGACTAAGGGTCTTTGTGTAGTTTGCAAATATCCATTAAGGTTGATCATGTAAACAAGTGGGAACTGCTGTCAGTTGTTCAATGAGAAGTTCTAAGTGACAAGAAAATGTTCTATGCCCACAACTTCTTTAATCCGCTAGTGTGTTCAAAAAATAGTTTTACTGAAACAGATAAATCTCTCATTCTGACATGCTGGTTGCTGCACTATCGTCCAGCGGACTTGAAAGTCCCAAAAATAGAAACACTGACGATGAATTTTGGTGATCTTGTCAAGTCCTATTAAGCCTTTTTTCGAGTGCCATTATGCGTCTCTTCATTCGGGCCTTTAATTGTTGTTGCGGTGATCGAGTATTTCCGTACTATGATTTCTTTTGATCTGTTTCGAAATTTTATGATGTTGTTTGCGTGCTTTACATTTCTTTTCATGTAGCGGCTCGCTGATGGTTGCTAGGGACATCTCCTACTTAGTTAGCAATGACATTAAGCCCACATGGTAAGGCGCTAGCTTGCAGAAATTTCAGGTGACGGATAAATAAGGAACGGTTATCTTACTCAGTCTCACAGATTGCGAATTCTGGGTGTGACAGTAGCTACTGTTCCAGCAGGGCAAAGTTTTTGTGTTGTTTTAGCTCTAACTGAGGCAGTGGTCAGCAGTGACTGCGGTCTTAGTAAACTAAATCTGTCTTTGTATGAGAAGGCTTGTAAAAGTTTGGTGTAGCTTCCTGGATTCTTCGGTGTTATTTTGCTTAAAAAATTGAAATATATATACAGGGTGATTCAAAACTTATCGTTCAAATTTCGTGGGGAGGTAGGGAATACGTCAGGAAACCGATTTCACATAGGAAAGTATGTCCGCAAACGTCATCTACATGAACAAAATGGACAAGTAAAGTGAACACAAGGAAACAGTACAGTTAAGTGGTAACGAATGTGACTTTTATTCCAACAAGGTAAAGTACAGGTTCACAGTAGGTGCTCAAAATTGCGACCATTTACACGGACACAGGATTCACAGCGCCGTTGCATTGACCGCCGAACATTTTCAAAACCGCCTGGCATATCACGGACAATGCCTGCGGCGGCCACTATTCGTGCAACAAGGTCCATTTCACTGTCGACGGGGGTCTCGTACAAATGGTATTTCATGGCCCCCCACAAAAAGAAATCCATGAGCGATAAATTAGGTGACCTGGGTGGCCAAGCGATCGCTGATGACAGCGGGAGTGGTCGGGCGAGCTGTACACTGGTTGGGTACACACAGCGCCCTCTACATACGCATGCGTACATTTGCGGATATACTTTCCTATGTGAAATCGGTTTCCTGACGTACTCCCTACCTCCCCACGAAATTTGAACGATAAGTTTTGAATCACCCTGTATATTTAAACTTTCCACAAACACAAAGAAGAACAATTGCAACCACAGAATAGAGAGCTCAAGATTTGTCTTCATGATTGAAATTAAAATTTTTCGTTTAAGTCACAAAAATGCGTCAACACCAGCATACTCCACGAAGTAACAGATGCGAAAATTCAAAACCTCACAGATAAAGATGCGAGTACCCCACTTTACACTCCTGGCACGGCAAATAACAAAAACGTAACTTATCATTAAATACGATGTCATGTGAATTATACATTGTACATTTGAGAAATAATAAAACTATCTATCTATCTAAATGCGCAAAGATTTAATATGTAAACTGTAACTGTAAGTCATTTCAGTCGTCCCGTGGCCGAGTGGTTAGCGCTCTTGGCTACTGATCTACGGGACCTGGGTTCGAGGCATGGATGTATGTGTCGTTTTTCTGCTGAGGTCCTGCCATCCTCTCAGACCTTCTACTGTGGCATATAAACTGACAGGCTCCTGTCAGACCTCTGTGGCAAGCAGCTGCTTGAGGGGGTATTTATTTTTTTTTACTTTTAAGTCATTTCATCCAGCTTTAAATGCCAATCTGAAATATTAATATTTCAGTTCGGTTCAGCTCTGAAACGAATTCTCCATAATAAAAATGGAACATTTCGAAAGATTTTCGTATAAGAAATATCACGAAAAAAAGTACTCCTCAAACAACTCTCTGCGGTAGGCGAAAACCGTAACAGAAATGCACTCGTTGCAAAACGTAGTTTACAAACACAAAAACGGATTGCTTAAACTGGTCTTTATGGCGTTTAAGTAAACATTTTACTATCCAAGTTTAGTATGGTTCAAATTTTGCACAAGACCGTAGATAACGTGGGGAATAGTTATATAATTAATTATTATGTTTAGATGAAAATACGAAAGTAAGTCGAAGAAAGTAAAAGAAAACCCATATTAATACAGGGTGTGATCACTCTTGACAGCAAATGCGTGGCTCACATAACCTCCTCATACTGCAGAAACATCTGCAATTAATTCTGAAGGCAATAAGGTTCACTGGTGTAAAAAGGCTGCATTAAGAACATGGCTGCATTAAGTACAAGCTTCTGGGAGCAGGGATGAGACTGGGAAACTCTCTCCCTAAGGTATCACAGAGATGATCACTGATGTAGGAGGAACTTGCTGGCATTCAATAACCTTAAATTCGAGATGGTGAGTTGTATTTTCCCGAGAATCATCGTCAATTAAAATGAACCAAGACAACTTTACCTGAAAATGGGGAACATCAGGTTCAGGATATCCTTCCAATACCTATGGCCAGTCAGTTATCTCTATGAAACAAGTAGAGTTCAATCCGGCCACTGATAACTAGCTCCCCACATTTGTCCCTTTCTCTGATGTCTGTCATAAGGATAACACGTGTTTCACATTTTCTCCAGAAGAATGTTTTTGGAGATTCAGTCTGTAAGCTGAATCTCAATTCCTGCTTGAAGAGAATGATCACTCACTGTTCTTATGTATGATAAACATGCTTCTGAAACCAAATCCGACTGGCACTTCTGTGAGAAAAGAGTTAAGTAGACCCACACCTTTGATCATACCAATATTAAGTACAGCCATCTCCACTGAAGCCTTCTGGAATCCTTACATCTTGCAACTCCAAGCTCCGAAGGAAGCTGCGCATGGAGATGCACTTTGACTACAGGCATTTAAAGGCAGGTACAGTCGCTCAAAAAAGTATCCGAACACTATGGTTGATTAGAGAATTCAGAAAAAATATCTGGCAACGATTTTTGTAGAAATTAGTGATCTGGCAACCTTCGTGTCACGTGAATATTTCGTGTCACGTGAATAATATTATTTACCTTCGTGTCACGTGACTATATATAAAAATATATACAGACACATATTATATATAAAAATTATATATAATATTATATATAATTTTTATATATAATATTATATATATTTTTTATATTTAATTTTTATATATAATATTATTTTAATTTTATATGTAATATTATATATAATTTTATATATAATATTATATATAAAAACATATATATATAATATTTTATATATAATATTATTCCATATATATATATACGTATTTCAAAATATTATGGAAAACCGATGTGTAACAGAAATTTTGCTCTTTAATGTAAAACATGGGAAATGAATCTGTGTCTCGAAAAGGACACAATGCAGATCCATTTCAATCCTCAGCCAAGCCAAGCCACCTCAATATTAAAGTCAATGATAACTATTTTAATAACGTCACGCAGGGAGGGAAAATATTTAAGAATTTTGCTATAATATTATGTTAGGTTGTTTAACGATATACCTAATAAATAAATCTAATATTAAATATATTACACGGCAATAATGCAAAATGAAAAATTGCATAATAACGCGAAATTCTGAATTGAACACATATTTGAATATTGTTGCATTAATTATTGCAATTAATTACTGTTTTATTCGTTTGCAAGGTATAACTAAAAGCTACCCGTAATAAGATTACATCAAAATTTAAAAATAATTTTCCTCCATTACAAAGAAAAAGTTCTTACGGTATTCATTGCCAACTTGATAGGACGCCTTAAACTTCAACACCCTGGACGTTATTACTAGAAGAGTTTCATAAAACATTACTGCAAATACATGCTAATACTCTCTTCCAAATGCATAATAAAAAAGAGAAAATATATCAATAATGAAATTAATTGTTGACTTCATATTAACGTCGAGGTAAGATAAGACGTCGAGCAATTTCGTTCAGATGGTAGGAGAAATCAGATTCGAGAAACAAACTTTCTCAAAATATCTACGTTGTTTTTTGACCACCTCCTATAACTGAAATTCAAAGGACCAAATTTATGACATCAGCTTAAGTAGTCCTACCTTAAAAACATTTCTTAACTTTTCTTAAGTTTCAGTTGAAGACACGTTTGACCAGGTAATGGTCAGACACAATTTCGGCTCCCTTGTATGAGCTGATATTCCTAACTGAACTAGCCCATTTGCTGTTAATTAAAATATAATCTATCATATTCCTATGCAACCCATGAGGTGAAACCTATGTATATTAATAAATGTCCCAGTGTTTGTAGTATATGTAGTTATTCGCAAACCATTATGTTTACTTACCTGTAGGAGACGTTCCCCTACCGTTACTTGTAGAAACTCCTGCCCATAGATTAGAGTCGGTATCAACTTGAGCAATGAAGTCACCTAGCACAAGAGAAATATCTCATTTCTTCACAGAATTCAAAATATCCTGATGTTGGCTATAAAAGTATCCTTCTCGTTCTTATCAGAGTCCTCTGTGGGGGCATAACAACAGATGAAATAAAAATCTTTAATTTTGTTTTAAATTTTGCTTTAAGAAATCTTTCATTAATGCAGTCATATCCAAAAAGTGCATCACTGGCGTGTCTGCTGAGAAACAAACCAACACCTTGGAGATGCTTTCCATCCTCCCTCCCTGAAAAGAGAAATTTAAAGTTATTTTTAAGTATATTACCTTTACCTGTCCATATGGTACCTTGCAAGCCTAGAATATCTAGGTTATAACAATGGAATTCCTGCATGAGGACATCAAGAGAATAATATCTAAATAACGTCCTCACGTTCCACGTACCTGCAGAGAGAAAATGATTAGTAGGATTTTTAAAGAAACTAGGTTTATTGAGAGAAGTAGGGCCAACAATATCAAACAGCCTCCTGATCGCAGGCATGGGGCAAAGACCTGTCCCTCCTCCGCTAAAGGTTAGTCACCGATGCTGGTAAGAACTTCAGGCACCACCCTTTCAAGAGACATATGGCCTGTCTGAGACAGATTACTCCAGTTTAGGATTGACGATGCCCAACTAGCTAAGTGAGGTTCAGGTGCCTGCGATGGCCTTTAATCAGGATTATCCACCAGCTGATATAAGGTATCCCATGCCTCTGTTCACTTAGGACTGGCAACCCAGAAGCAAACAGAAAACACAGCAGCAGATTCTCCCTCAACAGAGTTTCACCAGTGCAGCAAGTCCAGGATCCATAATCAAACTCAAATCCATAAACCAGTCCAGTCTAGTAGGTTATAAATGGTCAACACCGGAACCTATGAAGTTGACCACTCCTCAGCAGGATTCAAGAAAAGTAAAAGTGGCCACAGATGACCAGATCAGTAGACCACACTGAGCTGGCAGCCCTCCCTTTACGTTCCTTTCCAAAAGAGAATATCTCTTTTGAAAAGTATTAATGGCCTGCACCACCACGAGAAGGCGGGGTCGGACATTAGGTGCTAGACCTGGCCGATTCTGTGTATCATCACTTGGGATTGTATACAGCTCTCCTTCCACTTTATGCCTAGCAACCATTTACAGACCTAGCAGAAAACAGCACAACAAAAGAACATCAGTGCCCTATCCGGGGGGGGAGGGTCTTTTGCATAGTAATTAAACATGCTAACCACTTAGTCCTATGCTTATCTTTTCAGTGTGTGTGTGGGTCAAGTGCAATTTAAATTGGCGAAACGCTAGAATTACCTTTATAAACCCACTGGTGTTCCCTTTCTCGCGACGATGGATGTTAATGGAAATAAATATGAACGGTGCCGTAGTTAGGACTCTAACCTGGGACGTGAAAATCACGAGCCTAGCGAGCTACCAACAGACAAACCCCGCCTCCTAAATCGTCGGTGGATTCGATTTCCTTCTAGGATGGATACGTTTAGAAAACAAAATTCTCTAACTTGTGGCAAAAACCGACTGCTACTTAAAACTAATATTGATTATTATCTAAGGATATAATCATAATAGCTCCTTAACTCTTGGTATTGTTTTCATGTTAAAATGTGTTAAAAACAAAAATGTATGCTTTTTTCGCGTTTTATACTCAATGTCTGAAACCACTTTTGCGATATCAAATGGTCTAGAACTTTAGACGAAAAGAAAAAGTCGTATTTCTTAAAATAAATTGGTAACTTTTCAGCTGTTTAATTTACGATAAAACGTTTAAGGAAAATAAATGTGATCTCTCCGATATCGTGATGTGATAGAAGGGAGTACTGGGTTTATCCAACCCTTAATCTCATCCATCGTTCTCCACCCACAAATGTTTTTTGCATCACGAATGACAACAGGCTAAATCACATTTATGTGGTCCCAAAGGGCTCGGACTGTTTTCTGACTAATACAAGCATGATTGAGCCGAGAGATACTAATTAAAAAATAATCTTAGAAAAAAAATAGGCAAGTCTCAATATCCAAAATAGACTTGAGTCGTTTGATTATTGGGTGAAAGAAGAATCGTAGATGAAAGATATGATTATCTTTTTTGTTGGGGAAGAGGAGTCATTAGACCCCTTCCCGACCCTTACTGAGTCTTTGGGGTCCTTATGACTTGACCATTTAGCCAGTGTGGCAAAAGACAGCTGTTAGGAGACAGATGGAAACCTCCTGTGAACGCTATCCAGCGTGTTCTTTAAAGTACACAGAGTATGGCTGTCCTATACAAAGGGGTCACAGCTTTAAATCCCATCCGATGGGTGGCGGCAATTCCAATCCCATCGGTATCCCCTTTCTCACCGAGGGCATGGCGGAGGTTAAGCGGAGATAAATCTCAACGATAGTAAAGTTGGGATTCGAACTTGGGACCTGCAGATTATGAACCTGTCGAACTACCGACTGATCCGCCCCTTCCACTCCAGAGCATCTGGTGCGCAAAGGCATATGGACATGCATTGCGGATAATCACTTGCTAAGCCCGTCTTTCTTTTTCGATAGACCTTATTCCAAACGTCTGTGGGACGGGGGGGGGGGCTCAGTCAGTAGCGCGCCAGGCTCGTAATCTGTAGTTCCCAGATTCGAATCCCATCCGGGTCAGCGTTGAGATTTATCTCCGCAAAACTCCTCGCCCTGCCCACGGTCAGTAGGGGACACCGATGGGCTTGGAAAGGCCGCCGTCCGTCGGATGGGACGTGAAGCCGTGGCCCCGTGTGCGGGAGAACCATGCCCTGTGCCCGTTAAAGAACACGCTGGATTACTTTGACGGGAGGATACCATCTGTCTCAAAAGCTGTTCCAGTGGGTCCCATCCCCCAACCTTCTCTGAGCCTTCGCGGTCCATGTAACCTGGCCATTTAGACCGTAGTGTGACAAAAAGTGTCGTTCAGAGGTAAAACAACCAACCCAATCGTCTGTAGAACGATGATATTTTATGGTTCGTTAGACGGGATTTTATGTCGCGGAAGCAAATAAAACTCTACCGCTTTGACAAGATAAAAAGGAAAAGATTAAAATTAAGGTTATTTAACTAACAACCAACGATAATAAGAAAATACCATACAGAGGGTAAAACTGTTACTAACATAAGAAAAAAAGAACAATCATATAAAATAACGATCGGTGGGAAGAACCCAAGAAACAGAAAATAAATGGGGAGATAATAAAATGCAAAGGTAAAATTAGATACGAATAAAATCGGAAAAAATGAAAATATTCAAGTGCAGATGATAAAAGGAAAGATGAATCAATTAAATGTTGGTCAAATGTAAAGGTCTCAGAAGGTAAATTATAAATTAAAAATATTTTACATTCCAGATTAAAAATTGTGCAATGGTTAAAAATATAAACTACTTAAATGATGATTTGTGGAGGAATGTGGAGTTAAGCTTAATAGTAGAGAAAATTACTGGTTCCTGTAGACATCATCATCATCATCCTCAAGCAGCCATGGGCTACGGAGGTCCAACCAGACCGTGAAATTTAGTTCTCCAAGCAAGTCTGTCCTGAGCTACATCTACTGCATCTGGTCACTGCACGCCAATTCTAACAAGGTCCTGTTTGACATTGTCTGCCCACCGCATCCTAGGTCTCCCCTTCTTTCTGAGGCCTTTAGGCACACTGTTCATAACCCTATTCGCCAATCTATAATTATCCATACGGGCAACATGGCCAAACCAGCGGAGTCTCTCTCTGCACAATATCCTGCTCAAAGGAGGTTGCAGACTCATTTGCCTAACCTCATCATTAGTTACAAAGTTGAACCACCTAATGCCCAAGACACTGGATAAGCATCTGGAATCAAAAGCCTCTAGTTTCCTGTTACCTTGTTTAAAAAGTGTCCAAGTTTCACTACCATAACTAACCCTAGAAAGAACCAAACTATTATACAGTCTAATTTTAGTCTTTAAGTGTATACGCCTATTTCTCCACATTCTCCATAGATTATTAAAAGTCCCGGCAGCAATCCCTATTCGTCTGTTAATCTCATGCCGCACATCACCATTATCTGTTACATAGCTCCCAAGGTAATTAAACTGTGACAACTGCTCAAGACTGCAGCCATTCAGATTAACTGAATCACAGCCTGCCTGACCAATTTTCATCACTTTAGTTTTCTCTCTGTTTATAACCAAACCTACTCTACTACCAGTCTCATCAACAGCTTGAATGAAAGAGTTCATCTCATCAACATCATTTGCCAAAAGGGCTAAATCATCAGCATAATCTAAATCTGAAATTTTCGTATCTCCAGTCCATTTAAGGCCAAAATCTTTCCCTTGAACTGAATTTCGCATAACATAATCAATAACCAAGCTAAAGAGAAAAGGAGACAAAATGCACCCTTGTCGAACACCAGAAGTAATGCTAAACCATAGATTCCCAACGGGGGCGATACCGCCCCCCAGTGGGCGCTGGAGCCTTCCATGGGGGCGGTAGCGGATCCAGAGGTAAATGGGGGGCGTTGAGGCAGTCAAGAGGGGCGGTCAAATAAATAAATAAATTTAATGGAATTTTCTGTGACAACCTTTTTATCTCTTCTATTCTGTAGTGTCTTCCTGGTGATTCTGTTCATCCACTACCTCATCCGTCATGTACAGCTTTTCAACTGCAGCTTGGACAATAAGTTCCTTGCTACCGCCTACTAGCGTAATGGTACGTCTGAAGTCGACTGAGATGCTCTCAGAAGTTCTCTTCAAGATCACAGATTGGATATAAGCTTTAATATGTTTTCCCACACCAAGTCGCTTTGAGTATGCTTTATGGTACGTAATTACAATACCATCCCACGTCAGAACATAAGGTATAATATTAACATTACACTTGTGAATTAGGCTCAACTCATTAGCCAGTAGATCATACTTCCTCTCCTTTTCAACCTCTACTGTCTGCAGGTTATCCTGAGATGTTATTCCTACTTCAATAATTGTAATCTCATTCAATACCTTAACATGCACTACTATATCAGGCTAATTATGTTGGACATGTGTGTCCGTCCTGATAGGCAAATCAACCTTGATGCAATAATAATATAATAATAAATTTATTATATTTAATATTTTTTATAATAATTTTTTAATATAATAAAATACTTTGAAAATACCTGTTTTCATGAATAAATATTTTTTCTAGCTATGTAAATTATCTTATTGTTATCGCGTTAATAAACATTTTTAAATTAGAATTAGGTATACCTATACCTAATTTGTTTTAGTTTAGAATAGATTGACGGTGACAAGTCCTTGCAAGTTGGTAGGCAAACACGCGGTTCATGAAATTTAACATGTTTCGACAAGAATATGGGAGCTTGAAATGACTTGTTTACGGAACAAGTGCGCCGGCATCGCAAACATACAAGTTAATGCGTGCACAAAATCAAATCTATAAAAGCGATAGCTCTAGGAATGTTTTATTATTTTTATGTGCTTCGCCGTGATAAATAGTCGTGAGTGATAAGTGTTAGAAGTCATTATAAACATTTTTTATAACTATCTATAAATCTGTTGAGAAGTTAATTTGTATTTGAAAATGTCTGATACTACATCTAAAAAGAAATGCCGGTAGTACAGTATTGAGTATTTGAAATATGAATTTACGTACTCTCCTACAAACCAGTCATTACCTATGTGTTTAATTTGCCGAAAGGTTTTTTCAAATGAAGCTA
Source organism: Ryuthela nishihirai (assembly GCA_038380435.1). Lineage (NCBI taxonomy): Eukaryota > Metazoa > Arthropoda > Arachnida > Araneae > Heptathelidae > Ryuthela > Ryuthela nishihirai. The sequence goes on along the minus strand of JAWZYU010000019.1, from coordinate 27,800,060 downwards.
TGAAACCTTCTAGGCTACAAGAGCATTTAAATAAAATGCATGCTGATAAGAAGAACAAAGATTTATCCGATTTTCAAGAACTGGAAAAGCAATATTTAAAACAGCCAACTATGTCAAACCTTTTTGCGTCGTCTTCTAAACAAGATGATGATGGACTACGAGCCTCATATAACGCTTCATTGTTAATCGGAAAAGCAGGAAAACCACACACAATTGGCGAGGAATTAATTTTGCCGGCAGTCAAAGAGATATTAAAAACTGTTCTTCATCATAAGACACCGTCAGATATCATCAAAAAATTCCTCTCAGTAATAATTCAATGCAAAGAAGAATAGATGAAATGGCAAAAGACGTCAAAATATCATTATGTGATTACTTAAAGACTTGCAAATTTTCCATTCAACTCGATGAATCAACTCTACCAAATAACGAACTCTACCAAAAAACTCTTATCATACGTACGATTTATAAAAGAAGAAAAAAATCATGAAGAGTTATTATTTGCTAAAAATTTGGAATCTGATATAAAGGGAGAATCTATATTTAATACCACGCAAAAGTTTTTTCAAGAGAAAGAAATTCCTATTTGCAATATTTTGTCTGCTGCTACTGATGGTGCTCCAGCAATGATAGGGCGTCATAAGGGTTTCATAGCGCATTTGAAACAAGCAGTACCAAATGTACTCGTTGTACATTGCATTATTCATCGTCAGCATTTGGTTGCAAAAAATTTGAATGAACGTCTGCATACGTCGCTCCATTACGTTATTAAAGCAATCAATACGATTATAAGCAATTCATTGAATGACCGATTATTTGGTAAGCTTTGTAATGAAAATGATGTAGATTACAATCGCTTGCTGCTGCACACAGAAGTACGTTGGCTCTCTAAAGGTGTTTGTCTGAATCGTTTTTTCAATCTATTTGACTCAGTACTGGACTTTCTTGAAGACAGAGACGAAAAATTGCGCGAAAACCTGATTACGTCAAAAAATGACATCGTTTATTTGACAGCCCTGTTTAAAATATTTAATCAAGTTAATTTACAATTGCAAGGTGATGAGTTGAATTTAATTAAAACAAAAAACGTCATAGCTGCTTTTGCGGGAACACTTCTTCTATTCAAACGAAATCTAGGTAGAGGTGAATACAACCACTTTCCCACATTATCAGCAGTCTCTGCAAAACCGGAAGATTTACTTACTTACTGCCAACACTTGGAAGTTCTTCATGTTGATTTTAAGGAGCGTTTCCAAGATATTTTAAACATGAATATACCGAGTTGGGTTTTAGATCCTTTCGCAAACACAGATACTGAAGATTCATCAAATTTGGAAGAGGAACTGTTAGAACTCAAGACTAACGAAGCACCCAAAGTAAAATTCAAACATGGATACCAAGAGTTCTGGCTTCAAAAATCAATACCAGTTCTCTACCCTGGATTGTGGGCAATAGTACAGAAGTTTTTAATCGCATTTCCTTCGTCCTATATGGCTGAGCGTGGATTCAGTGACATAGCTAATTTACTGTCAAAGAAGACGAACAGACTACACATCACTGAACGTGGCGATCTGCGATTGATGTTAACGAAATTGGAACCCGACATTAACAAATTGTTAACACTCCACCAGCCTCAACCATCTCATTAATTTTTTTTATTTATTACTAATTTTGTGTTTATCTCATTATTTTTTATTTCTTATTGATTCTGTGTTTATTTTCAAAATTTTAATCAACAATTTTATTGTACATTTGGTTGTCGTTTTATTAATTTCTGCTTTATGATTTTTAATAGATAAATAAACAGATAAATTAGGTACAGATAATATGCAACAATATTTTAATATTTCATATAAAATTAACTATTATGGACTAGGGAGGCGTTTAAATTTTTGTTCTCTTCCAAAGGGGGCGATGATCCAGAAAAGGTTGGGAATCACTGTGCTAAACCAATTGCTACAAGCCTTACCAACTCTCACACACGACTCAGTGTTATCATAGAGAGCTTTCATTATGTTAACTAACTTGTCTGGTATACCATATGATCTCACAATCAACCACAAATTATGACGATCAACAGAGTCGAAAGCCTTTTCGAAATCAACAAAGCTAACAATCAAAGGTTTCTGAAACTCTAAACATTTCTAGAGAATCTGCCTAAATGAAAATATCTGATCCACACATCCCCTACCACTTCTGAATCCAGATTGCTCATCACGCAATTGACTGTCAACCAGATTAATTCTATTAAGCACAATCATGGAAAGAACTTTACCTGGAACAGAGAGTAGGCTGAATACCCCTTAGTTATCACAAGAACTGTGATCACCTTTTTCTGAAAATAGGGATAATAGCTCTGGTAAAATCCTTAGGAATTTATCATAAAAAGATATTCAGAATTTCAGTCATCCAAGTAGAAACCGAAACATTCCCAGCTCTAAGCATTTCAGTAGTAATTTCATCTACCCCTTGGGATTTATGAAGTTTAAGTTTAGAAATAGCCAAAATAACTTCAGATTGTGTTATAGGGCCAACAGTAAAGTAACAAATTCATGTATCATCTTTGCAAACAATGGGAGTAAAACTAACCACATTGTTTAGAACATCACTGAAATGCTCAGTCTACCTAGCCATGACAGAATCCTCACCTTCTATAACCTTACCTTGTTTATCCTTCAATCCCTGTATACCTGTTCGTTTTCTACCACACAAAACATTAACTATCTGGTACAGCTCTCTGCTGTTGTGCTGTCTAACTGCTTCCTCGGCTTTGTCAGCCAAGCCATCAAGCCAAAGATTCTTATCAGCAGCTAACTGATCTTTTACACGTTTATTAAGTTCTCTGTAATGCTTTCTATTAGGACTAGTAGGGTATTGATTAAGGATATTCCTGCAGTTCTTTCTTTCCGAAATAAGCTCATGTGCCTTATCACTCATATAATTCTGTCTCCTCTGCTCCTTTTTTCCTAAAAGAGTAATGTTAGTATCCAAAAAAGCCTGATTAAAATGGTCCCATTCTTCCTCAACTTCAGTAGTAAGCATATCAAGACTGTCATAATGATTAAGTAACCTATCATGGTAATCTTTGGCTATAACTGGGTCTTTCAGAGCTTCAATGTTAAAAGTAAATTTTCTTAACCTTAGCACAACACTTTTTAAGTTAAGTTGCAAGAAACCTTTAACAAGGTAATGGTCAGATTCAGTTTCAGCTCCCCTGTATGACCTGGTATTCCTAACAGAACTGGCCCATTTGCTGCTAATTAATATATAATCAGTCATATTCTTATGCAGCCCATCAGGTGAAACCCATGTGTAATTATGTATGTCGCGGTGTTTCTAATAAGGGTTAGTTATTCTGAAACCATTGAGTTTACTTACCTGGGTTTATGGACGTTGCCCATTGCAGCTACCAATACCGAAAGGGCCTATTACTCCTCCCCAAGGTCAGTGTCAGTACCAATTTTGGCATTGAAGTCACCTAGAACAAGGGTAATATCTCCTTTCTTGACCGAATTCAAAATATCCTGAAGTTGTCCATAAAACCTGTCCTTCTCATCCTCATCGGCATCCTCAGTGGGGGCATAACAGCAGATAACATTCAAGGCTTTAACACTTGTCTGACATTTTGCTGTAAGAAACCTTTCATTAATGCACTCATATCCTAGAAGAGCATCACTAGCGTGTCTGCTGAGAAGCAGACCAATGCCTTGGTAATGCTTATTGTCGTCCCTCCCTGAAAAGAGAAATTTAATATTACTTTTAAGAATCTGACCTTTATCTGTCCATTTGGTCTCTTGCAAGCCGAGAATATCTAAATTTTAACTGTGGAATTCTTGTGAGAGGACATCAAGAGAAAAAGTTCTTCGCAGAGTCCTCACGTTCCAACTACCTATGGAGAGAAAATGGTTAGTGGGATGTTTAAAGAAACTATGTTTATTGAGAGAGGGAATGCCGACAATATCAAACAGCCCCCTAATCGCAGACATGGGGCAAAGACCCGTTCCCCCACCACTAAAAGCTGAAGCCATCTACACTGGAAGACTTCCTCCAATGTAGAATTTGACGATGCCAATAGAAGCAAAGAGTTCAGGTGCCTGCGATGACTTCTGCTCAGGATTATCCACCAGATGATAAACATATCCTGTGAATCTATTCACTTGGGGCTGTCAACCCACAAACAAACAGAAAACACAGCGGAAGATTTTCCCTCCACAGAAGCCCACCAGTGCAGCAAAATAAGGATCCATAATCAAGCTCAGAGCCATATATCTGTCCAGTTCAGTGGGTTTATATGGTCAGCACCAGGACCCTGTGTGGTTGACCACTCCTCAGCAGGGTAGAAAAAAAAAGAAAAGTAGCCATAGATGTCCAGATTAGTAGGTAACACTAATCTCGGTCTGCACCACGAGAAGGCGGGGTCGGACATTACGTGCTAGGCCTGGCCGGTTCTATGCACCATCACAGGGGATTGGTGCATAGCTCTCCTTCCAGTGACTACCTAGTTACCATTTACAGACCGTTTACAGGTAAGTAGCATGTCTACAGATACGATTTTGTTGAAAAAAAATGAGTTTTTTATCAGGTGGGATAATAACGACTCGAGAGTGGCGGCTAATAATACAAGTCTCTGTTATTAAGAAGAATAAAACTACACGAAAAAATTAAGCAAAAAATATTGATGTATAGTGCGCGCGATTTTGTGAGCGACGTTTCTTGAGTTTGTGATTCTACTTGTGAATTTATATTTTTATTGCAATGCTTATTTACTTAACAATTACCGAAATATTAGAATTTCGAGACCTTTCTGTAGTTTATAGGGAAAACGGAACAATCCTTACAACGGGATTGGTTGTTTTATCTCTGAGCGACACTTTTTTTGCACACAGTGTGCTAAATGGCCAGGTCACAAGGACACTTAATAGAAGGTTGGGGGGAGGGGCCACACTGGATAGCTGTTAGGAGACAGATGTTAGCCTACCACCCAGTGTGTTCTTTAGCATGCACAGGATATGGTTCTCCCACACACGGAGCCACGGCTGAAAGTCTCATCCGACGGAAGGCGACCCTTCTAAGCCCATCGGAATCCTCTTCTTTCCGAGCGCAGGGCGCAGAGTTCTGCGGTGATCAGTGCTGGCCTAAGTGGGATTCGAATCTGGGAACTACAGATTACGAGCATGGCGCGCTACAGACTGAGCCGCCGTCATCCCCACTTCTCCTTGAAAACGGGACCCATGGTCATACATATACACATGATTTCGGCTATCGTCAAGGACGTACATTCTCCCTGTTACTTCGATAAATAAACATTATATCTGATTAAATCAATGATGCTCTCTACCCAGTGATTAGATAAAATCATAAAATCAAACGGCAAACTCTGACTTCATTCGGTAGTTTCATACATTGGGTTAGGTAAGTGCGATTTCGGGGTTCCCGCATAACATTTATAAAATACGATTTTAATATAAAATGTTTTGACATTCCAATCAAGACTTTGGGAGGTATGAGAATTGCTGCAAGCCAACAACATTTAAAATGGTATATTCTTTGTTCTCATCTAAGGTAAAAATTCTTTGTTCTCATCTAAGGTAAAAATGCAGTTCATTTTTTACGTTAGTTCTATTCTTCGAATTTGCTTTTATTCTTATAGTTTTTAATTCTTTAAACGTTTAGGAATATGTTTTTCAAAAATGTATTTTTTTTTGCTAAAAGTTAAGTGTTTTTAAACTACCCAAAGTTTCTGGCGTTACCCTAGAAAAACGGGCACTTTTTAAAACAAGCCCATCCAAAACATGGTTCGTGAACAACATACGACCCATAACCCAAATAATCATTATATTGAATTTGGCTCATTTCTTCCAATTTTCGGCCAAACATTTTTTGAGCTAAACGATTTTGAAAATTCATAGTACTCAAATATTTTTGTTTTTTAATCAAGATATCAGCTTTTTTCCCTCAGTTCGTTACTTAAAAATGAGAACATGCTCTTCTAATGAGTCGATAATTTCCCTGCTGCTCTTAATATAAAAAAATAAATACTCCCTAAAAGCAGCTGCTTGCCACAGAGGTCTGACAGGAGCCTGTCAGTTTACATGCCATAATAGAATATCTGTGAGGATGGCAGAATCTCAGCAGAAAAACAACACACACACACACACATCCATGCCTTACCCGGGGCTCGAATCCAGGTCCCTTAGATCAGTAGTCAAGCGTGCTAACCCCTCGACCACGGAATACAGTTTATTTTATCCTAGAGGCTCTTCATTAAGTATAAGGTTGGAAGGGCCTGTCTTAATACAGTGGCGCATAGAATTTCGTGAGTCAGACAATATTTCTGATTTACGAATCGTTCTTTTAAAAAGCCTTCTGCATAAAAACGAACAATAAACTAAAAACGAATTTAAATAATAGATTATGCCTCTTGCGAGTCACGTGCGTTTTGATAACATCAAGTATTAGGTCTGCTGCGGACAATTTTTTATTTCTATAAAAAATTTATATTTTATATTCTTTATTCTTTATATATTTCACAACTCTTTATTTCTATTAAAATATTACAGCATAATCTCGTGCATCCAAATTCTTTTGCTTAAAGCAAAATGTGTCTCTTGCATTCGGCAATGGTATATCAGTCCTGCACATTAATAAAAATTATTAAAAAAGGTAGCAAATTTTTTGGGGCCAAACCAAAAGAACCCCCGAAAGTTTGTTTGCAAATTTTAATAGCTTAAAACTTGCTGATGGATATTGTTGAACAGCTACTGAAAGCTATATTTTTTGTGTTATAAGCTAACATGCATACATACGCATTTCCTTTTATAACTATAGACAATCCGTATTTATTTTGATTTTCAGCAAGTACACAGTCACTAACATTTATTATTTTGGCAAGTGGCATAGTCACTAATAAGTTTTTTGCTTGTAAAATCAACTCAAGTGTTATTATATCAACATGCATTATTGGGATGAATCTGGTCATTAGGTAGCCCGAAGATGTGGATTTTTAAGAAAAATGCGTTTTGTAACCACCTATTGAACCAATCGAGTTAATATGATACACTGCACATCTTTAGCCTCTGTCTAAGAATTTTCCTGGCCTTGCATTAACGAGCCCTTGGGATGAAGGATCACCTAATACAACGGTAATCCACTGTTTTCAGTAATGACAAAGGATTTTTTTTACGTTGCCAATAGATGACAGCAGCTTTCTTTAATCCATTGATTACCAAACTGGTGTCTCCCAGTTTCAGGGCAGACACCAGGTTGGTAATCAATGCAATTCAAGGGAAACAGGGAAATGTTTGTTTCAGAACGCACCAAAGGAAATAGTACACTTACTGCTATAATTGATGGAATTCTGTCAATTCAGTAATGCAACACTAACTATCTCATGTTGATCACAAGATCTAATTGGTTGTTGATGACGTAAACATTTCTAGAGCGTGGAATTTCTCCACTCAAATATTTCTTTTCTAACTTTTATTGGGCCTTTCTCCATGAAAAAGAAGACATCATTGGACTTAGTATAGAAAGGCCACAGTCTGTCCTATATGATGTTAAACCGTGGGTACTTGTGCAGGACTGATGGTATATCACTCCTGCACATGTTAAGAAGTTAAAGTTAATTAAAGAACACGCTGAACGGCTTTGACACGTGGATTTCATCTCTTTCTTCCAAGAAGACTTCCAAGCAGACTGCCGACTAGTGAATCTCCTTTCGCATACTTCTTTATGACCTGTATATTAAGCCAACTATTTGGAAACAAAGTGCCAATATTTTAAATTAGACAATCCAAATCTGCCCTGCCGTTATGAACACATTTTAATAACTGTGATCATTATTATGCTGTCATTCAAGATGGCAGCATCATTCTGCTTAATTTTAATTTTTCTGTCATTTATCCGTCGATCTGAAGTTCCATTTGTCATTTGATCGATCCTTGTATCAATGTGGTTTTTTAGAAAGAGCCCATCCCTTATCTGCCTTACCCAAAGGCCAATTGTTGCGAGTTACATATGAAACGAAGCCTGTGTCCTTGGAAGTATTATAAGCTCTAAAACATTTGTCCCATTCCTTTCCATCCTTCCTTTCTCATACCCACGAGAGTGCAGATAGTACTTTTCGATGAGGATGCTCATGGTCAATGATAAGATGAATGATTGAGACCCTGGACAGCAAGATAATTTATATCTTAAACAATTTCCAGTAAACAATCCTGCCATTGGCGAAAATGTTATGGAATGGCTGTCAAGTTCCTTGTTCACAGCTCTTCAAATACTTGAGTGGTTCTCATTCTGAGCGGCACTTTTGTTCCCGTAGTGGCCTAAACGACTTGATCATAAGACCTCCAAGAACTTTAAGTAGTTTGATAGAAAATCCACTGGCAGATGTCAGATGACAGATGAAAGCCACTAATGAAATTCATCCAGCTTATTCTGTTCGCAGGATATGGCTTTCTTGCATAAGATACCCACAGCTGAAGATCCCACCCGATGGACGGCGACCATTCAAAGTTCATCAGCGGTCATCTTCCTCACTGAGGTTAGAGGTGAAATCAGAGGAGAAAAACCTCAATACGTGGGTCAGAGGTGGCGCAATCTGTAGCACGCCAAGCTCGTAATCTGCATTTCCCGGGTTTAAGTCCTACCTGGGCAGCATTGATATTTATCTCCCCAAAATCACCGCCTTTCCTTCTGTCAGTAGGAGATACCAATGGGCTTCGAAAGGCAGATGTCCGTCGAATGAGATGTAAAACAGTGGCTCCCTGTGCGGGACACCCCTTACTTTGTGCACGTTAAAGAAGACTCTGGAGAACCTTGACGAGAGGCTTCCATCTGATCCTAACAGCTGTCCAGTGGGTTCCCTCGCCCCAACCTACACTCAGCCCTCGAAATGTGACTGGTCATTTAGCTTATTGTGTGCAAACAGTTGCCTCTCAGAGGCGAAACAACCCAACCTCAACGTACGAACTTTGGAGACATTCAAAAAAGCGCTTATCTTATTAAAGTAGTAATTATTAAATAATATTTGTTACGGTATTAAATCACAGGTAATGATAATTTTCAAATTATTATACCTTAATTGACATAGTGGTTAGGGAGCTAGCTACTGTTTCAGCAAAGTTTGTGCGTTTGATTAGCGCTGAGAAAGCGGTCAGTAGTAACTTCAATCTCAGTAGGGTATGTTCCTGTATGAGTAAGGCCTGTAGAAGCTAGTAGTTTTTCGCTGTCCTATGTGTTGAAAACGAAAAAAAATAACTCTGTTGATAATGAAATAAAGCAGCAATTTTTTTGTTCAGATTCTCTTTATTTTAGAAAACTAAAAACCACATCCATCATATTCCAGCTGTGCGGATCCAACAGAACAAGAAAGATATACAGAAATAGTGACAAACACTCTTAAATATGTACAATTACATACAGTGCAAATTATTTAATAGCTCCATCTATCGGAAGTTTAACTTTGGTGTCCATTTTGCTTCTTCCACCGATGAGGACAGGAGCCATAAAATATTTTTACCTTAATAAAAAAAACACTCGTATTTGGTTCTCAAAACGGAGAATTAGGCAGCCATTCTTGTCCAAATATCATTACTTCCAACTGTACATCAATGACGAATGACTGTTTCTTTGGAACACCACTAAGAAACAGTTTTTAGGCAGTTTAAGAGAAAACGACGAAAACACGGTGCGAATCTTTGAGGAAAATTGATGAATTAAATGCCCTTACACATTCGTCCCCATGGGGAGAAAGCTTCTTTGAAAGGTTGAGAGTTTAGAGAGTTGGTAAATGGATTTCAGTCCTAAATATTCAGAGATTTAAACTATTACATAAATACAACAAGTGCAAATAGATTTTGTGAACGAAATTTTTTTTTGCGAATTTTTTCCATTCGCAAAAGAAAATCACGTTTATTTCATTCACCAAATTTTAATTAATAGGCGAAAAATAATCGTTTATATGAAATAAAATAGCACACGATAACCTTAAAACATCAAACTGAGTATAATTGTAAAAAGGATACTGGTTTTTAATGCATTTTTATGGGGGAGGTTTATCTGCCAGAGTTCATTGTTTAGCGTAGAGAACATTTTGTTGTATTATAGTAATTTAGATACCATTGGTTTCAATAGATTCCAAATAATGTTGAAATTATTTTATGCAATGATCACCATACTAGAAGACTTCACGTGTGGCTAAAGCAAAAATTATTAAAGCTGTCTGTGTACTGAAATAACAGCTTAACTCATGCTAACAGTACAATAATTATCTAGGCTGTTTCAGTAATAATTAACTTAAGAACCTCCTGTTTGAAACACCTACTCAAATATTTTGTACAAAACAATAATTTGACTCAATATGACTTAATGTCTGAAGCAATAACTCTCAAATGGCCTGCATATGTGAAGCAATAACTCTTCCCAAGTTGCCTATTCGAATGAAATAACTACTCAAACTCTTCTTGGAGAAAAAATAGGAATTCGAACCCTTCTTGGTGAAAAAACAGTAATTCAGACGGTTCTTGGTTGAAAACATAATTATTCAAATGATTCTTGGTAAAAAAAAATAACTATTTAAACATATATTGGTGAAAAAATAGCAATTCAAACGCTTCTGGTAAAAGAAAACAGCAGTTCAAACGGCTTGTCTGTATTAGTGAACAATAATTACTCTTGCCCAATATCCTTGAACACTTTCAAAACCACATATCAGATCCACTCTGATCATTCAGGATTATAAATAGATGCGTTTCAGATATGCGTTTTCAGCATCTGGGAAACACAAGTAACTGAAATTCAATTCGCAAGAAATCAAGGCAATGGTAGCATCCAGAGAGGGGCAGAAATATTCAAAGGATGTGCTAAAAATATGGCCTCTAAGAGTGAAAATAAACCTTCAATCCAGTCCTGACTAGAACCTTTTATGAATGGAACAAAAGTAACTGACTACAATTAGAGAACTCGATTCAATCATAGAAATTGTTAGGAAGAATGTTCAATCCATGATAATTTCCCTAAAAGGTTGCAAACTCTTTTTTTTTTATCAAAAATGGCATCACTGTGGGATTCATTTAAAGAATCAACAAGCTTTTTGGTTGTACTCTGTTACGATTTCTGACTAAACTGATTTTTCACAGATAAAACTTTTTGAATCAAAAACTCCCTCATACTTTTGCAGGAAGGGAACTAAAAATATCATGGTGATAATTACAAACTGATATATTTTACGGAAATCAAATGTGATGTCCTTTTTCCAACTCTCTAAACTACTATAAATTACCAAGAGTACCAAAGAACAACTTTCGCGAAGAGTTAAACCTGGTCGGTGAAGCGATTCGTTGAATGGAGACAGGCTTTCACGTCACACACTAGCAAATGAAAGGAATCACAGCATCTTTGGTTGGTTCCATCACCTGAGTCGCTTCCACTTTAAGGAGGTGATTCGTAAGATCCGTAGACATTCCTGAAGGAGACATCCGGTTTGGCATAAAATCCATCTCTGCTGCATCCGCTGGCATCGGGACGAGGGAGGGCGAGGCTCTCTTGGAACAGCTTCTTCCTCTTGTTCTTTCGGTGCCACCTGTAGCAGCAATAGGCACCGATGAGGGCTCCCACGTGCACCAGGGACAACGTCACCGCTGTTGCTATGATGGTGGTGACGGATGTGCATACCACGTTGGATGTAAGCTGAGGCGAATCTGGAAAAAAAATTTAAATAATCGTCAGATGCAAACTTGCCTTTAGTTGAAAATCTCCGTTACCGAAAAAAAAATCTCCGTTTACCGAAAAAACATGAGAACCAAGATCGGATTAAGCAATGGGAGGGACTAGAGTCATGTTCTAAATGGGATGCTTAGAGTCAAGTTCGAAATGGGAGCCTTGGAGCCAAATTTTATATGGAAACCCTAGAGTAATCTTTTATAAGGGAACCAGACCCAAGTTCTAAATGGTAGTCTTGTACATAATAAAGGGGAACCTTGGAGCCAAGATCTAAATGGAAACCTTGAGGACATTCTAACAGGAAGCCAAACCGTAAATTGGAACCCTGGATGCAGCTTTTAAATTGGAGCCCTATATCTAAGTTCTAAATGGGTGCACTGGATCCAAGTTCTAAATAGAAACCTTGGAGCCAAGTCCTAAATAGCAGTCCTAGACCCAAGTTCTAAATGGGATCTTGAAGCCAAATTTTAAATGAGACCTTATACCCAAGTTCTAAATTGAAGTAATGGAGCCATGTTATAAATGGGAACCTTGGAGTTAAATTCTTAATGGTTCTAAATGGGGTTCCCCTCTTTTTTTCATTTGCAACATATAGAACAGAGAAGAATCCTAGAAGTTAGCTTTTATAGGCCTTCTCATGCAAGGACATGCGCTACTAATACAAACGTCCCTTCTGAACCCTGCCTCAGATAAAGCTAACACAACACACAAAGTTTGCCTTGCTGGAACAATCGCTAACTTCCTAACCACGAGGGGCAGGGGTGGCTCAGTCGGTAGCGCGCCAGGCTCATAATCTGTAGTTCCCAGGTTCGAGTCCCAGCTGGGTCAGCGTTGAGATTTATCTCCGCAAAACTTCCCCGCCCTGCCCACGGTCAGTAGGGGACACCGATGGGCTTGAAAAGGCCGCCGTCCTTCGGATGGGACGTTAAGCCGTGGCCCGTGTGCGGGAGAGACATACCCTGTGCACGTTAAAGAACACGCTGTATGGCTTTGACGGGAGGCTACCATCTGTCTCCCAACAGCTGTTCCAGTGGGTCCCCTCCCCCAATCTTCTCTGAGCCTTCGGGGTCCATGTGACCTGGCCATTTAGCCCATAGTGTGCAAAAAAGTGCCGCTCAGAGGTAAAACAATCCAATCCAATCCTAACCACTATGCCAGTTAAGGCTTATCCCTCTCACCTGATAAATTAAAACAAAAATTACACTATTTATATGTATATACTATCGTCGATTGAGGCGATTAAGGAATCAAACAAAGAGTACAATAAATAAGCAGAAAAACACCAGCTCAGGGACAGGAAGCCATGACTCCGACTTTAATCCGACCCTAAGGAAATCCCATTCCTAAAATATGGTAGTATGTTTTTTGTTTAGCACTGCAAGTATAGAAAAGGATAGATATTATTGACGTAGAATGAGGTGCAACTGGGGGAGACTATGAGGCTGCGCATTTGAAAGTTCGACAGTTCTGATACATCATAGGTCAATGACCCATCAGTTTCTTGTTAGTCAAATTATGATCTGTGGAACTGTCGGCGTGTCAACTGTGCAGTCTCATAGTCTCTCAACAGTATAATCCCATTGCCACCCACGACGACACGACACTTATGTATGTATTGGGGTGGAGGATGACTTAGTTGGTAGCGCGTCAAGCTCATAATCTGCAGTTCCCAGGGTCGAGTTTCGAATGGGCCAGCATTGAGCTTTATCTCCCTAGCTCCACCAAACCCTCTGTGAGAAGGGGGAAGTCGATGGGCTTGGAAAAACTGTCGTCCGTCGGATGAGATGTTATGCCGAGGTCCAGTGTTTTAAGAGAATCATACCCAGTTTACATTAAAGAACATTCTGTATGGCCTTAACGGGAGGATTCATCAGTCTCCTGTCCAGTTGATTCCCTTCTCCAATCATCATGAGCCCTGGGGTCCTTGTGAGCTGGCTGTTTAGTACATTGTGTGCAAAAAGTGCCTAAAATGAAAATTTTTTTATTGTGCACACAATGCACACAACCAAAAATAAATCATTTTAGTTCGAAGGAAATGGTAGAAAATAGAGCAAAGATGATTAAAAGCAATCATCTCTTATAATGTGAATCAGGATTACTGAAAGCAAATTTTTTTTATGACAACAGAAAATGACGAAAAAGCAAGAAGAGTATTTCTTTTCCATGAAAGATATGAAAAAGGTAGAGAATGGGTTAAAAATGAGTGTTAAAAAACTTCACTTATGCTCTCAAAAAGTTGTTTTTGCTGTAAAGATATTGTAAATGCTGAAAAACCAGTCTACTTAAAAATGTGATTGAGTAGGCTGAGGTAGACTCAAATGGTGCGGACAAGTTTGGTTTATCCGACCCTAAGGAAATTTTTTCTGCACGCAATGAGATAAAAGACTTGATCACAAGAATCCTGAAGGCTCAGAGAAGGTTGGGGAAGGGGAGGAATGTTGAGAGACGGATGGTAGCCTCCCGTCAAGCCCATCCAGTGTGTTCTTTAACGTGCACAGGGTATGGCTCTCTTGCAAGCGGGACCACGGCTTAACGTCCCATCCGATGGGCGGCGCCCTTTCCAACCCCATCGGTGTCCCCTACTGACCGTGGGCAGTGCGGGAGTTTTGCGGAGATAAATCTCAACACTGACCTAGCTGGGACTCGAACCTGGGAACTACAAATTACGAGCCTGGCGCGCTACCGACTGAGCCACCCCCACCCCGGTATGGACAAGGAAATAGGTGTACTTCATGGAGAGAAAACAAAAGAAGAAATATATTGGGGTTTTTTTTATCCCTGAGTGACACTCTTTTTACAAGGACCCTAAGATTTCAGAGAGGTTTGCGAGCGGCGATCCACTGGACAATTATTAGGAGAGAGAAGAAAACTTCCCCTCAGCGCCATCCAACGGTTTTTTTAACTGCATGTGGTATGGTCCCTAGCATGCAGATCAGGATTTAACATCCACTCGGACGAGTGGTGGCCTTTCCAAGTCCATGAGTGTCTCCTTTTTCAGTGGGAGTTAGTGAAGAAATTCTCAATGTATGACCATTTCACCCCTTTTTGAAAAAGTCAATTATATTATTGTGTTATCTTGTCAAGTTAACACATGAAACATTACCAACGCATCTTACAGGCAGTTATGGATGCTTCCAGACAATCCCCTCAAGGAAGCATCCAAGGTCGAACAATGCTTTAACTTTGAATACTTCCATGCGGTCTCTCTATGGAATCCAAAGTCCACTATGTTCAAGCCGACACTTTCCAGTAATTCTGTTTGTTGATGAGCTCCTTCTATGTACAACTGTTTTCGTGTGTTAGGGGAAGATGTAGAGCTTGTTCACTTTTCCCTTGAACATCCTTTACACATTGAATTAAACAAGGATATGACGAAAACTTACTGTACCAATATTTGAACTTAACTCTATAGTCGAGCATTTTCCTTTTAACTATCAGAAATTCTTTTTAATTTCTGGATTTAGAATCTTTCTTATGGCTAATGTCGTCAATTGGATCATACGCTTTGATTTCATCAGCAAGAGGCTTCAGACGAACACATTATTCCATCAACAACAAAAAGAATTAGAATATAAAACACAAACTTCATTCAGGACGATGCATCTACATCAAACGGTAACCAAGTGCTAAACTTGTTGCAGTTGCACTTTAAGGATGAAGTCATTTGATATTTTATTTGGGAGTGATCGCTTCTCTCATTAGGACAAACGCCAACATCTTTCTCACTTTGAGAACACCAGAAATAATTCTGGTGCGGTGAGATCTTCACAGATTCCGACTTCATGAATACCATTGTCGTGGCATTGTCAAACGTAATGCATATGATGCATACCTTACCATTGTTACGTTCTTGAAGCAGCAAACGTAACATTTTATAACAGAGGAGCTGAGATTGAGCATTTCTGACGATACATAATGTTATAATGATGACATCCATCACGCCAGACTGATTGGTTGATGGAGTTTCATGACTCACTAGTAACTAAGACTGTAATGTACCAAACAAGGGAAATGTAAAAAAGTGATAAAAAGCACAGGATTCCATCATTAAGCAGAAAACATTCCTAAACACAACTAAAACGAGATTATGGTCGAAGCGTTGAGATAAACGAAACAAAGTTCAGAACTGAGGAGAAGATCCACTCGGTAACTATTAAAAAGCATTTGTTCCCATCAAGGCATCTACCTCGTTCTTTAAGGTGAATAAGGTTCAGGGGGGGGGGGGGGGAGTGGCTTAACATACTAGTGTGGGGATGGCTCAATAGGTAGCGTACCAGACTCGTAATCTTTAGTTCCCAGTTCCAGTCCCAGCTGGGCCAGCGTTGAGATTTATCTCCGCAAAATTCCCCGCCTTGCTCACAGTCAGTAGGGGACATCGATGGGTTTGGAAAGAACGCGATCCGTCGGATGGGACGTAAATCATGGCCCCATGCACGGGAGAGCCGTAGCATGTTCATGTTAAAGAATACATTGGATGGCCTTGACAGAGGCTACCAACTGTCTCCTAAATAGCTGTCCAGTGTGTCCCCTTCCCTCAACCCACTCTGAGTCCTCGAGGTCCTTGTGACTTCGCCGTTTAGCCCATTGTCTGCAATAAAAATGCTGCTCAAAGGTAAAACAACCCAATGCTTAACGTACCATCCGACGACGATGGCAGGGATGATCTATCCAAGCCTATTAGTGTCATCTTTCTCATAAGAATAGAACGCGGAGTAAATTCTTAAATCAAGACAGTCAGATTGGAACCTGGAAACTTCAGATTACGTATTTGGTCCGCTGCCAACTAAGTCAATTTTCGATCCAAGAGAATAACTAGACAACGTGTTCCCTAATGCTTGGGATACCCATGAATGCATCATTAACTATCCACCACTGACCTGATTTAAGTACATCTGATACCTTACAATGGGGTTAAAAGGTTAGATGTGCGAGCCATCATTACAAGATACACTAGCTGATCGGAAAGACAAAGTTGATATTAGAAATGTGCACCAAGATTTGCTATGGAGGGTGTGAATTTGGACTGTGAATGAAGACATTCAATATTATGGAACATTCATCAAATTGCTAAAGGAGCCCATAGTAAGATCACATTACCTATAAATTAGAAATCTGTGGTATGTCCACGGTACCTGTTCCTATTTTTCAGTCGCACCTTCACTCTTCAAAGTTTACTTTACCTGAAAATGGTAGGTTAATTAGGTTTGTATTATGGTTGGCCTTGTGCTAATGAAGCAGATATTTAAAGAGTGGTTTGTGAACGCATAGGCGTAGCAGGGGGGAGGCTACCCCCAAGTAAATCAGAGTTGAAAAATTTCGTTCTCCCCCCTAGACACACACACACTTAACCATAGTCCCTTCGCTAAGTCCCTGTGTGAAAGGAACGTGTTTTTCGACTTTGGTCCATTATCTTCAAAGTTTTCAACTCATTTCATAACTAAATTGTTAGTATTTGTTGTTTCCTGAATTAAAGTTTGGGGAAAAAGTCTGAGGCATAAAATAAGAGCAAATTTCGCACAGACACAATTTCAACATTCATTTATGAACATTGTCTCTTACCTGGTGATCTGTCGAAATCTCTTGTATCAGCATCCCATTTGATCTCCATTCCTCCATCATCACCAACCATGATTGCTAGAGATAGAGGAAGTTCGTCGGGAATGGGCACGTGAGTAGAGATCACGAGTTCAGGAGTCGTCAGTGCAGAAGGCGGAATGTCGCCTGTGCTCGATTGCTGCTCCTGCACGCGGTTGTTCTCGTGCATCCATTGACCGGAGGTTAAAGAGTCCGAAGCAGGCGGTCTCCGCTGAGTATTCTGATGACGAGATACATCCTGGTTTGGAGCTGAAAACTTTCCATCATCCAGGGGCACTGCTCTTGCGTGATATGTACTGGATCGATCATCTGGTCGGAATGTGCTTTCCTTTGAAGTAGATTTCACTTCGGGGACAATTTGTGGTTGATTCATGTGGCTAGGAAAACGTGGATTGACATTCTTAGATTGTCTGTTCACATCGGAGTTTCTGTTTGCAGGGCCTCTGTGGCCATTCAAATCTCTGTTTCCAGGGTCTCTGTGATCATCAAGATTTCTATTCAGAATATCTCTGTGACTATCAGAATTCCAGTTAGTAGGATCTCTGAGGTCATCAGAGTTTCTGATCCTAGTATCACTGTGACCATCGGAATTTCTGTTTACTGGATCTCTGTGGCTATGGGAATGCCTGTGTCCATGAAATTGTCTATTTGCACTGTCACTGTAGCCATCAGATTGTCTGTTTGCACTGTCTCTGTGGCCGTCAGATTGTCTGTTTGCACTGTCTTTGTAGCCATCAGATTGTCTGTTTGCACTGTCTTTGTAGCCATCAGATTGTCTGTTTGCACTGTCTCTGTGGCTATCAAAATGTCTGTGGCTGTCAGAATGTCCGAATCCTTGACCTGACGTAAAACTGTTTTCTACTCGATTGATATGTGAATGGCCTGTACGAGATGCAGGTGTGGCTTGAGAGTTCAGAGGAGGATTCTGAGGCTGGGAAATTTCTCTATTAAGTCCAAAAGAGTTTTCGTTTTTATTATGATCTGATGACATGATGCGGGGAACAGGTGTATTATAGGAAACAGTATCAGAAACAATTCTCTGCCCTTGATCATAAGATCCTCCTGAAGACTGATTAGGACGAGGTATTGTTGCATGACTTTCGTGGCGCCATCTATCGCCGTCCACCTGAAACATATGAGGGAATATCTGCTCTTCCTGGTGTCGCCATCTGTCGGCGTTTGTGTGAAGGTATGTAGACTGAGATCTGTTCATGACCGTAGATGACGGTTTCGCGTCGAAACTTCCCGTCGTCAATTTCTTATGATCATTATTACCTCCCAAGAAACCGTAACTGGAATGATTTTGAACTTGATTACTAGGGTTGGGATGCATGATATTCGAATGATGAGGCTTCCACCAAACGTTATGGATTCTGATAGGGCCAGATAGGGCTTCGAAGCTTAGAGAAGACGTTGATGCTGCTGCAATTGACGACTCAGTAGTAGGTGATACGTACAAAGTTGATGCATCTCTGAAAGGCGAGCCTTCCCTTGATACATTATGTGCTGCTACTACCGTGGAAGTAATGTTATTCATACGCCCATCTGACTTGTAATCGTTACTTGAAGGATGAATTCTGTGATTAATTATTTCTCGAATGACCGTCATGGGTGGCATCTCTTCTGGTGGAGGAGGAGGAGGCGGTGGAAAGTGATTTTGCGCCGGAGGATTCTCCTTATGAAGATGATGTTGTGAAGAAGCATCTGGAGGACTCCAATGATTCTCTCTGCTGTCATTATTGAAGGAATGCTCTTCTGTTCCTGCAAGATCTCTCTTTCTCCTTCCAAAAGACTCCACATTATTCGAACAACGAATCTAAAAGAAGGAAACAAAATGATTTAGTTGAAATTTATAAAAAAGTTATTTATTGCTTAGGTATTGAAATTTTATGAAGTTTTCAGTGTGGATCGACTTCACTGTTTCCAGTCATCTGGCCAATCAGTGGACAGAAGATTCTGAATCGTTTCGGGCTCTCCAAAGAGTGCACAGATATATTGCTAAGATCCTATTCACTGCTTATGAGAATAAATGTGTCATTTGGAAAGTCAACTGATGCTCAAAAAACGTATTGAATAAAATATATACTAAATTTGCGATAATGAAAGCTATGTTTCAAAAGAAATCAAATTTACAAAAAGAATTGTATAATTTCATCATTGGTGCTTTTTTTTTTAAATATTTATTACTAGAAATGAGAGGTTCTATTCTACTTTTAAATACATACCTATCAATATATATTGGGGCATTTCCATGTTACGGGAATGGAAAGACACATTCAAGGTTCTCTAACTTTAAAAATTGGGTTATTAGGGGAAAATGTAATGAGATGAATTATGAATCTGACTTAAATCTCTCAAAATCAACATTTTCACAATAGTAATCGTCTAATATTTTAAAAAATTATTATAGCTAAAGAGCTGAAGATACTTTTATGCTTGTCCTAAGCAATTTTCTGCAAAACTGAAGAAATCCAAAAGATTTTTTTCAAAATTTCTAAATATTACGTTTATATTAATGAACAATTTATTAAAATAGATGTTATTTCCTTGGATTAACGTTTGAGGTAAATTATGATTATTAACTCGATTTTAATGGTTTCAGTTTCCCGTAACTCTTTTAATATTAAACATGCATTTTTGGGTTGGGTTGTTTTTCCCTCACAGCTGCACTTTTGCGCAAACAATATGTTAAATGGCCACGTCACAATAACCCCACAGACTCAGGGGAAGATTGAGAAGGGCATCTACTGGATCGCTCTCAAGGGACAGATGGAAGCCTCTAGTAGTGTTCAACAACAGTATGTTCTTTAACTTGTACAGACAGATTAGGGATGAAGAAATTTGCTTTAAAAGAGTTGAAATAAACAATTTTTTTGTGTCATTTTGTTTATCTTTTTATCATTTAGTTCTATTTGTTAATTGAACAAATTGAAATCTCCAGTTGGTGAACGCAGCAGTGTTTTTAACGCCTTTCGAATGTACCGGAAAAAATACCATTTTAGAGGGAATGGGTGTCAAAAAATGCAGTTCATCCGGGTCCCATGGAATAACAAATATTTATGTGACACGTCAATTTCATATTTACGAGATGGAGGCAACTTAAGGGGTGCCCATAAAGTGAATTTGAACTCTTTGGGAAATTTAATACGAATCTATTGCACTTAAGTAATAAATGCTTATTTTGAAAAACTTTTGTGGTACTGTCGCTCAAAAAAGTATCCGAACACACAAAAAAGTATCCATTTCGTGTCACGTGATACGAAGGTTGCCAGCTCACTAATTTCTAAAAAAATCGTTGCCAGATATTTCGTCTGAATTTTGTAATCAACCGTAGTGTTCGGATACTGTTTTGAGCGACAGTACACATGGAGGCATACGAAGGAATTTGCTTCTTTTGGTCGCACATATTTAAACTTGCTTAATTTTAACCTTTATCTTAGAATTTATCTCAGATATATTCCTTTAAATTGCGTACAGAGTAAAAGTAATTTGAGAACCAATGTCTGATGATTTACCACTTATTTTATTATATATTTAATCTAGATATTGTTTCATAAAATTCCTCTAAAAGTACGCGATATGAAAACAAATATTTACCGTTTTGCATTGATCCTGGCAAAACCTTATCTGAACTTCAAAATTCACGAGGCCTGTTGATGGGAAGCGGAAAGCTTTGAAGTTCGCAAATAGAGATTTTCTGTCTCTTGCATCCAAACTTAGAGCAGGGAATATATTGGGATCCGTTGGGCATCTGAAAGGAATAGAAAACTTTATTTCATTTTACAGAACAATGAGGGATATCGTCTATATACGAAGGAACAAGCCTTACCTTAATCTCTTAACGCCCAGTTTTTTTCCATTAAATTTTTACATATTCTACTAAATTCAGATCATAAATAAAGGCTCTCCATGGGAAAAATTGATTTAAAAATATCGTCCCACACTTTCGCCCATGATCCAAAATTTGGGCAGATATATTATCTGTAGAACAAGCCTGTCCATGATCCAAAATTTGGACAGATATATTATCTGTAGAACAAGCCTTCCATGATACAAAATCTGGACAGATATATTACCTGTAGAACAAGCCTGTCCATGATCCAAAATTTGGACAGATATATTATCTGTAGAACAAGCCTGTCCATGATCCAAAATTTGGACAGATATATTATCTGTAGAACAAGCCTTCCATGATACAAAATCTGGACAGATATATTATCTGTAGAACAAGCCTGTCCATGATCCAAAATTTGGACAGATATATTATCTGTAGAACAAGCCTGTCCATGATCCAAAATTTGGACAGATATATTATCTGTAGAACAAGCCTGTCCATGATCCAAAATTTGGACAGATATATTATCTGTAGAACAAGCCTGTCCATGATCCAAAATTTGGACAGATATATTATCTGTAGAACAAGCCTGTCCATGATACAAAATCTGGACAGATATTATCTGTAGAACAAGCCTGTCCATGATCCAAAATTTGGACAGATATATTATCTGTAGAACAAGCCTGTCCATGATCCAAAATTTGGACAGATATATTATCTGTAGAACAAGCCTGTCCATGATCCAAAATTTGGACAGATATATTATCTGTAGAACAAACCTGTCCATGATACAAAATTTGGACAGATATATTATCTGTAGAACAAGCCTGCCCATGATACAAAATCTGGACAGATATATTATCTATAGAACAAGCCTGCCCATGATACAAAATCTGGACAGATATATTATCTGTAGAACAAGCCTGTCCAATCCGCTGCTCCTTGAAAAATAACTTGCAGCTCATAAAAGAAAAGCGTCAATATACTGAATCTGGTTCATCTTATTTTTTTTACCAATAAGGTTCAGGTATATAATTAAATAAATTTTAACCATTCATAGTATTCATTAATTTTTTTTAATTTTCAATCAAGATATCTTTATTCTTTAAAAATGTAGATTTATAGATTTACTCTTCCAATTTTTCCTCATTTTCCTCATTATAAACTTTTGCTTTCGTTTTTTACATAAATTTTGTCTGCTGTTCTTCAAGAATATACTGATTTTTCTAGTGCCTCTTCGTTCAGTTTGTATTGGCTATCTCTGCTGTAAAATTTAAAGACATATTCTGAATACTTTGGACCAGAGACTATTCAATTGCATCTTCAAGTGGGCTGCTTTTTTCTGCAGGTCGTTTTGATGGTCAGAGATGAAGAGAAAAAAATATTTTTCACTCATTCTTCTCTTTTTTAAATTTCTTTTTGAAAAAACAAGTGCTTTTTTCTCTGTTGCTGTTGCTTTTCTAATTGTGTTTTTATGCATTTCCCACAAGCTCCAAATTTTTTTACTAATCTCGTTTACACTCGAGTCACCATTTTCAATAATCCTACTATAGGTACTTAAAGTAAAGGTTAGAATTTAGTGAAATACTATATTTATTGTTATATCAAAATTTTTTGAAATCGCAAACATTGAATTTTATACTACATCATAAAACTTTAGTTCAAAGAATAACAAGAATGCATAATGTTTTACGGTGCATTACTTTGAATCAGGCCCGTTTAACCCAAACTTAGTGAAGAGCAGTAGGAATTAAAGAAACGCAGTTAATGATTCTCTACTTACAAACGAAAACATATATTTCGAGTTGGGTTGTTTTACCTCTGAGCGGCACTTTTTTGCACACAATGGGCTAAATGGCCAGGTCACATGGTCCCCGAAGGCTCAGAGAAGTTTGGGGGAGGAGACCCACTGTAGCAGCTGTTGGGAAACAGATGGTAGCCTCCGTCAAGACCATCCAGCGTGTTCTTTAACGTGCACAGGGTATGGCTCTCCCGAACACGGGCCACGGCTTAACGTCCCATCCGACGGACGGCGGTCTTTTCAAGCCCATCGGTGTCCCCTACTGACCGTGGGCAGGGCGGGGAATTTTGCGGAGATAAATCTCAACGCTGACCCAGCTGGGACTCGAACTTGGTAACTACAGATTACGAGCCTGACGCGCTACCAACTGAGCCCCCCCCCGCCCCCATATATTTCGAATATGTAACGAATTGGAACAAAAACTATATTTTTAGGAATCAAGAAATATCTTGATTACAAGACAAAATTATGCATTTTAATGAGTACTATGAATTGGTAAAAGTGTTTAGTTGTGAACCAAAAAATGTTTTGGTCAAAAAATTAAAAGAAATGAGCCAGAATCAGTATATCAATTATTTCCATCATGAGCTGCAAATTCTTTTGCAATGAGTCGCTGGTTGGTTCAGCCCTGTTTTAAACAAAGAATACAGAAACTACAACTGGGACATCTAATTCCTCATATCATAGGAAATTTTCTGACATTTGCCCTCCTATCCCTTATTAAGCATTGTAAACAAAAAAATGTCATCTCCTAACGAAATTAAACTTTATGCAGCATTTTATTTCCTACAGAGAGTATAATACATCTATAAGAATATGGACTATGTCCCAGAATAAGGTCTGTGACTCAACAGCTTTTTAAGTGTTAAAATTTGATGAAGATTCAATTAGAATTTGGTTTAAAATTCTACCTATGCATTTTGTAATGTTCGCATTCCGAGATAGAACATGGGAAACAATTTCTCGCGCAGGACAATGTAAGCAGGAAAGTGAATACAATTTGTAGAACTTGAAAGAATGCCGTTTAAGAAAAGATTCTAAACGCATTCTTTAAATTTTTCTTTGCATTGTTCTAGAGCAGTGGTTCTCAACCTTTTATGCTTCCCGTATCCCCTGGAAATGTGTATGTAACTGGCGTATCCCTTGTATAGATAGATAAAACTATAGTTATAGTATATCTATCTATACAAGGGGACCATGTGACCTGGCCATTTAGCCCATTGTGTGCAAAAAAGTGCCGCTCAGAGGTAAAACAACCCAACTCGAAATATATGTTTTCGTTTGTAAGTAGAGAATCATTAACTGCGTTTCTTAGGATAGAATAGGAATAAAATCTTAGGATAGAATAGGAATAAAATGAAACATATACAGGGTGAATCTGAAAAAGTGGGCAAAACTTTACGGGGTGGGAGAACGCAGCTATACGAGCAATATTCGTCATAGAATGTATGGGCGGAACGCAAACGGCGAGCCGCTAGGTGGCGTTGGAAATGGTATAAAAGGGTCGGTCCTCGCACCCAACGGCATTTCTACCGTGCATTGCCGAGAGGATGGCTGATTATACTAACCACGAAATGGCGGATATGCACTCTTTTGAGCAATTTCTTTGAGCATGTACCTCAATTACATTCCTGTTAATAAAAAGTTTTCTGAAGTATCTCCTCTCCTTCTTGTGTTCATTCTTTAAATGTGACAGTGGAAAACTACCTTTTAACTTCTCACCGCTTGCGTTCCGCTCATACTTTCTATGACGAATATTGCTCGTATAGCTGCGTTCTACCACCCCGTAAAGTTTTGCCCACTTTTTCAGATTCACCCTGTATATAACATATAGCTAGCGACTTTTGAGCTCTCACGGCGTACCACAAAAAATTTTACCGCGTACCCCACGTTGAGAACCCCTATTCTACAAAAAGGCAAATCTTCAGTATTATATATTATAGTCTGTTTTCCTTCTGTATAATAAACAGTTGTGTTTGTAAAGAAGTAGTCTGTGAACAATTCTCTTTTCGAAGATCAAATTATTTTACTTATAGAAGAAATGGTGTAAGATAAGATAATATTATGATGATCCCTAAGTGCCTGTTTTGCCATTTCATCAGACAGTTCATTATCTCGGATTCCCTCAACACTGGGGATCCACGGGAAAGATAAGATTTTGTTCCCGGAAGTAATAGCAGAAATGGTAAGCTGAATGAGGCAGATTTGTTTCATGAGCCAAAATTTTGCAATGAGCATGAATTGGAGGGGGTCTGCTTTAAACAAAGAATACAGAAACTATGTAGCTGATCCCCAAATGGAGATTCATGTGCAGAAATAATTTATACTGATATTAAACAAATCAACTGCTTGTTGAAGAATGCTAAATAGACCTTTTTGTCATTTGAACAGAAATAAAATCTTTAGCAATTTATATTGTTATACATATATTTGATGTACATGCACAATACATATGCGAATGTTGAAGATTTTGTGAAGGGAAATTTGCAAACTCTGATATCTATTCTAAATATGAAAATATGCAAATTATTTTACAGACAACTTATGAGTCAATATTAAATTTTAAAAAAATCAAATACAAAAATTATTTAAAATCTACGATGAATAATTATAAAAAGATGCGTTCAAATGAACAAAACAAATTTAGAGCTTTTGCAATGATTAAAACAGTACACTTCGTAACTTTTCAAAATCTTCATAAATATAATAAATAAAATATTTTGGCAATAATTACAAAATTTAAATGTCACACATAAAAAATCAGATTACAAGCAGAAATCATTTATTAACTATGGGTAGCTAGACATAATTACGGGAAAAAACAGAAGCAAATATATGATATCATACATGGGTTTCCAAACATTTGTATAGCTGGGGACCGCTTCTTTTCACTGCCTTTTTTTTCGTGGCCCAAAAACAAAAACTTGTATAATAAACAACGAAAAAAAAACGAAAATATTTCACTCTTTATTTAATCATGTTATTTATTATGCGTGCACGTTATAAATTTTAAATAATTAAGAAAAAAAAACTGAGAAAAAATACGAACTAATCAGTGGAAATTCTTGCAGAGTTCATGAATATTGGCGATAATAAGAGGACCTAGCGATTATTAGTGTTTTCTAAGGACCGGAATTTTTCTCCCCAAGGACCGGTACTAGGCCGCGGTCCACATTTTGAGAAAAGATACCATTAATTGTTTCCCATGGAAAATATCGCTATGAGCTAATTTAATAAACTGAACGATTTTTTCGGTAAAACCCAAATTATTTTGGAAACGAAAACAAGATTACTTTAGGTGCAAATTATTTAACAAAACATGCATTGAAACAAAAACAACTGATTACTCCGTTTGACTGACTCCGAAACAACTGACTCACCGTTTGTGAATTTCCTTGGAAGAATACTGATTCTTCCAAGGAAATTCACAAACGGTGAGTGTTACTCGCAACGGCCAATGGTAAGTACTCGCAAGTTGTCCGTGTTCCTCCAATGGTACTCGCAAGTCATCCATGTTTTTCCAATGGGACTCGCAAATGATCCTTTTTCTTTCATTGCAGCCAACAAATATTCCTCGTTTTACCACACTAGCTAATTGCTATTTTCTTGCAATGTTACCTTGGAAAGTACTTTATATCTGCACAGCTACTTGCAAATCTTTCATTTTCTTTTAATGCTACTCACAAATTATTTATTTTCCTCTAATGCTACTCACGAATTATTCATGTTCCGCCAATGCTACTCAGGAATTGTTCATGTTCCTCCATTGCTACACACGAATTGTTCATGTTCCTCCATTGTTACACACGAATTGTTCATTTTCCTCTAATTCACCTCACGAACTGTACATTTTCCTCTACTACTACTCGTGAATTGTTCATGTTCCTCTAATGCTACTCACGAATCGTTCATGTTTCCCTAATGCTACTCACAAATTTAATAAAGGTGTAATAAAAAATGCTCCCCCTATTAACGAACTGTCCAGGCTCAGTCCTACGTATTCTAGGCAGTTCCAGTACAATAATGCATTTCTGTAAATAAGGCCTGTAAAAAATTCAGCAAAATTATATTCTTATTTAACAACTGAAAACTACTTAGTTTAATATAGACTGTAGAAAAAAGTGATAATATGAAACGTAATCATAATCACCAAGTATAAAATAATACATATTATATAGATTGGTAATCATGTAACAATAAAAGAGTCAATATAAGTTACTAACCCTGTGCTATCTATGAGGAACAAGGACTCTCCATTTTTGCTTCTGGCATAAAGGTTTCTGGCAAATATACCTAAAGAACCTGTAAAAATAAAATGAAACATATTTTTCTTAAATCTGACATTAAGAGAGGTATTTTGAATGCATGTTGATAAAATTTTAAACTTTAGTCGTTTCTCACTTTGGAGTTCTTTTAAAATTTCATAAAAGATTAACACGAGATGGAGGTCTTAATGAGGTCAAGGATTTGAGATCTTAATGAATTAAGAAATGATTAATTAATGATTAAGAAATTGTTATTCAATAACCGAAAAATATTGAGAAACTTGAAAAAAACATTTTGTAATTATGTCTTAATTTGGGGAAATTATTGTGATTGATTGCAACTACAATTCCTGTTACATTCAGTCCGCGAATTTTTTCTATGAGTTATTTTCTATAGTTTTTTCTATGAATTTCTTTCTAAAGTGTTATGACGTCATCAATACTTTCAGAGTTCCTTATGATGCAAAAATTACGATTGTTCTTTCTTCCGGTCTGAAATACAGTTTATTTTTCTCTTAAAGTTGTACTTACGCATCTGGAAATGGTGACTTCAAATGAATCCTATTTTCCCATACAAATGTATCAAAATAATAGGGTTTATGTTCCCCACATTTCATTTTCCTGGCCGAGTGGTTAGCACGCTTGGCTACTGATCAAAGGGACCTGGGTTCGAGCCCCGGGTAAGGCATGGATGTTTGTGTTGTTTTTCTGCAGAGGTCCTGCCATCCTCCCAGACCTTCTACTATGGCATATAAACTGACAGGTATCAGACCTCTGTGGTAAGCAGCTGCTTGAGGGGATATTTATTTATTTTTTACATGTACACCCATCCGTCGATTTGCAAGGTACAGTCGCTCAAAAAAATAACCGAACACTATGGTTGATTACAGAACTCAGAAAAAATATCTGGCAACGATATTTTAGAAATTAGTGATCTGGCAACCTTCGTGTACGTACACGTAGGTTGCTAGATGACTAATTTCTAAAAAAATCGTTGCCAGATATTTTTTCTGAATTCTGTAATCAACCACAGTGTTCGGATATTTTTTTGAGCAACTGTACATAGGTTCCGGTAAATCGAAACCGTAGAAATCGAGACTAACAACTTATGGAGAGAAAAAAAGTACCGTACTTTAACGTGTATAAGGAACCCCTTTTTGCCAAAAATTGGGTCCCAAAAATAAAGGGGTTTCTTATACCTGGATAGTATTCTTAAATAAATGATTATATCTTAAAATAAAAATATCTTTGATGGAAAATCAGGGGGTTCCTTATACACGTTAAAATACGGTATATATTCCAAAGAAAAATCCTTGTCATTAATAAAAAGTATATAGAAAGCTTTATTTAAAATATTTAACTTAAATTACAGTTCAGCAGTTCTGCAACTGCACCTGGAATTATTGCCGGTAGATCATCAACATTTACAGATAAAAGTGGAAAGTGCATTTTATCCTTAACAAATCCAAATAGGAAAAAGGCTAGTGAAGTTGTTATAGGTCTAGTAGATTTATCGTTATGGGGGGAGGGGGGATAACTGTCGTGGTGTTACATCTGGAAGTGACATCGAACTGTCACTCTGATACATCTGACAAAATTGGATGTGTTTGGCTACATTTCTATGTATTTTATTTGTAATTTATTAATATATGTATACATCCTCTCGTAATCTTAAATCTACTTTTGAAACATCCTGCATTTTGCCGATGTTAATCATGGCCTAGACGTCTTTAGCGGGATACAGCAGACACTAAAAATTACGAAACCCACATCATGAGCCTACCAGAACTGGAACCAAGAAATCCCAAGTTCAAATCCTGGAGGAGAATGGTTTATTCATACTTTCTTTTATCTGATTAATATCCTGCTTTCACAAATTCTCTGTTTCTGATCTGTAATAGAAATCATTTTTTATTGTTCGCTTACTTGCTTGTTCCCTCAACTCAATGCGCAGCATGAGATCGTCTCCAAGACCAACGACTCCAGCATCCCTTCCAGTTCGGTCCAACACCCTCATCACAACATTAGGAGGAGGAGCTGTATTCGTCACAAGAGCAGTCACGGGGACTTGATACCTTGTCCTGCAGAGCACACATTAGAAAAATCAATATTCAAGTCAATCTTTCCTTAGGAATGATTCGAGATATTACAATTCATCTAAATGTCGTCTCATTAAACAATGGCAATATTTATATAACCCTATTAAAAATGTAGAAATATTTTTCGCTACTTACCTTAGTAAAAATGAATGCATTAAACATTCCAGTAACTTAAAATTGTCTAATAATAGACAAACACATGTAAGCACCTATAGGCAATGTATATTCATTGAATATAAAAAATAATTTATCTTGAAAAATACCTCGAGCCCACGTATTGGTTAACAGTTACCAGCGTACTGGTTAAGGAGGTCTATGCAACTTTTTTCGTTTATGGGGAACCTTGATATACAAATTATTTAAAAGCATAACCCAGAATTTTTTTCTATAGCTTTTATCGAATAATACTTGATCATGAACTGCCAACGAATAAAGACGGATGATGAACCATCAGCTTCGTTTTCCCTACTAGAAATTCCTCTCCTTACTGCCTATAGCTAGAATTCCTTGTCTCAAAGGGGCGGGGGTGGTTCAGTCGGTAGCACGCCAGGCTCGTAATCTGTAGTTCCCAGGTTCGAGTCCCAGCTGGGTCAGCGTTGAGATTTATCTCCGCAAAATTCCTCGCCCTGTCCACGGTCAGTAGGGGGCACCGATGGGCTTGTGAAGGCCGCCGCCCGTCGGATGGGACGTTAAACCGTGGTCCCGTGTGCGAGAAAGCCATACCCTGCGCACGTTAAAGAACACGCTGGATGGCCTTGACGGGGGGCTACCATCTGTCTCCCAACAGCTGTTCCGGTGGGTCCCCTCCCCCAACCTTCTCTGAGCCTTCGGGGTCCATGTGACCTGGCCATTTAGCCCATGGTGTGCAAAAAAGTGCCGCTCAGAGGTAAAACAACCCAACTTGTCTCAAAGCCTTTCCTTAGTTCTTTAACGAATGAAATTTACGTCATATGATTAACTTTTGGATAAGTGTGCCTTATCCGTAATCATTAGTAACATTTGATATCACAGTATTTCATAGCTACAATGTTTTGAATACTATTATGCTGCAAGTTGACGTAGGGACAGAGGAGAAATTATTTTGAGCCGGGTGGAATCCAAAGTCAAGATCACGTGATAACATGTCAGGTGTTCTGACCGCTGAGCTGCAGGCCGCTGATCAAATGTTTTCCTTTATCTCACGTCAACATACATCATAATAGTGTTAAAAAAACTTTGCAATTTTGTATAAGCGTTTAATTAGTAGTTAATTTATATGTATAAAACTAAAACAATCGTTTGAATCAAAAAGCACAGATTTATATTTTATGTAGAAAATTGTAATAATTTTGGCTTTGCGTAAAATAGCTGAGTTCTAAAATTAAAATTATTCAAAAATACGGAAATTATTAAAACAAAGTTATTAATAGGAAATCCAATTATAAAATTTCATTAAGTTAAAGCTAATGGATTTTCACAAAAAAGACCTCCTAGACATTTTTTTTGTAGGGGGGTGAGATTTTCCGGTACGCCACTGCCTCCTGATAACATAAAAATTTTCGACCTAATTATGTTTAATAACGACACTTATTCCCCCTAATTATGTTGAATTTTATGCTTATATTTCAAACAAATTCTTAGGTGTTTTGACTGCTGTAATGGAACCTGAAATAAATAGGCTTACTCATCTCTCAAAGACATTTTAAATTTGAGTCCATTTTTTTGCTACGAACCACGTTTATACGAATTTAAAATATTTAGATCCCTTCAGGTTCGTATTAAAGTGTATTTGCTGAAAGCATGAAGTATTAGTAGATCAGAGAAGATACTTACGTAACTTCCATTCCAGGCGAAGCACCAGGAAATGGCGCCCCTAGAGTCACAGTCCTGTCCAGAGTCTCGAAGGAACAAACTACTTTGATGGTTTTATCGCTGTTTGTTACAATTACTGGATGCTGCTGAATGATCACTTCGTTGGCATAACGACCAGATCCCTGGAAGATGGATAAGGAATTAATAACGAAATTCTCAGCTTAAAATACATGTTTCAAATTTTAAAGGTAGTCAGCTGATTCCACTCCTAGTTTTGGGCGTTGCACGAATATAAGAATTCATGCAAATACTTGCATTCGTATCAATAAGATTTTGTTTCGGTCACACAATTTTTACTTTTATTATTTTCCCATCGCCTTTAAAAATGAATTAAACGTCGCCCACCCAAATTAAAATTCACAAATTAATACAATAAAATGTTTAATTACAGGAATATAAGCTCGAGTAAAGAAATCAAATGCAAACCTTAAGTGAAAATACCTTGACTGAATTCTGCCCTTTTTCGATGTTCAACTTTTCGTATCACCAATGGTTTCAACTACTGTTGCCTAAAACTACTGTTTACCCAGATATCATTTATCCTAAATTAATGTTGAAAAGCCCCTGGTCAGTTGAAATCAGTTGCCTGATAATATTTTCACGTACAGAAAGAAACTTTTTATTTTAAATGTAACATATCTCCCATAAAGGTAAAAGATAAGAAGATTGAATTATAAATAGACCCTATGTGGTCTAGTGGTTAATGTCCTTAACTGTTAAGACCAGGCATGTCCTTGTATAAGAGTTTGTAGTATGAGAAGCCAGGAGAAGGCCTAATATAGTTTTAAGTTATCTCTATCGATTGTGTTGGAAAATATCTTCTTTAAAAAAAAATAATAAAAATAAAGAGTATTTTCGGAAGCTTGTGACTACACAAGAAAAGAGTTTATTCCGATGTACAAGCTTGACAGCAAATGCTCATGTTTGTTTCATTTGTGTATTACCTTGACTAGTTCACAAAGGCTCCGAAGCCTCAGAACTGATATGAGAAAAGGATCTACAGAAGACGGTTAAAAGAGAGAAGAAAGCCTCCCATCAAATTCATCTAGTGCACAGGGTATGCTCTCCTGCACACAGGTCACAGCTTAATATCCCATCCGACTGACGGCTTTTCCAAGATTACCATCGTCTCCTTTTACACCGAGGAAATCTTAATACCGGCAGAGTTGGTAATTCAACCTGGGATCATCAGATGGCGAACCTGGCATACTAGTGACTGACACAATGGGTTCTTTCGTACGTACCTTCGAGTGGCACTTTTTTCCACACAATGGGCTAAATGCAAAGTCACAAAGAACCGAAGGGCCAATAGAAAACTGTGGAAAGGGATTCACTAAACAGCTATTAGGTGACAGATGAAAGCTTCCCGTCAAGACCGACCAGAGTACTCTTTATCTTGTACCAGGGTACACCTCTCCTACACAACAGTCACGGCTTTACGATCTATCCGACTCCCGTCGGCCTTCCCAAGCCCAATAGTGTTCCCTTTCTCACGGAGGACATAACGGGAATTAGTGGGAATATCTCGATGCAGGCACGGCGGGAATTCAACTTGGGATCATGAGTTTACTAGTCTAACATGCTAATGACTGAGACATTCCTTGCCTCTTTAATGTTGCAATTGACGAAAAAAGATGAAATCATTTCATTTCTCAAACGTTTTCCATTTCTACTATTCCATACTTATTTGCAATGATTATTACAAAAAAACCGAAATGTTGTATTTATAAGAGTTCCTATTTAGATGTCACGATGACTCAATTATCCTGATTTGTTCTCATTCCGCGCTCTGTATATAAAAACAGTCTAAAAAATAAAATAAATAAATATCCCTTCAAGCAGCTGCTTGCCACAGAGGTCTGACAGGAGCCTGTCAGTTTATATGCCATGGTAGAAAGTCTGAGAGGATGGCAGGACCTCAGCAGAAAAACGACACACACATCTATGCCTTACCCCAGGCTCGAACCCTGGTTCCTTAGATCAGTAGCCAGAGTATTTTAATATAAAGTGATTTAAAATATACTTCTTTAAATTTCATCATTTCATTTTTACAATTTCTGCTTTTTAAAAATCTTTACCTCCACAACAGTTCCGCATCGAGCCCCCAAAGAGATGGCAAACTGAAGAGTTGTTTGTCCCGCTCCAATTATGTAGCACTGGGTGGGATTTCCTTTGGCATACACTCGGCCATGGAACGGACTGCCGAAATTAACAGTGAGGAGCATATCTTGCTGGTTGCATTGCACAGTCACTGGAGAAAGAAACAACCAAAAACGTATTATTAATTATCAGTTTATGATTGCTCTGTAAAGTAGTAACAAATTAAGGACTGAAATTTCTTACAAACTATCAAAGCTTAGATTAGCAATCAAATTAATATTTGGAAGTTTTAATAAGTTTAATAACGTTGTAATAATTCTATAAAGTCTCATTCATAATCGTCTACATACTATATTAGATACAACCGTGCAGGGACATGCAGGGACTTATCCGGACCACCCTCCCTCCCTCCCTCCACCCCCCCCCTCCCCCGAAAATGCGGTCATCTGATAGAAAATCTCCAATTTGACTACCTACTTTGAAATTCGAAACAGTTGTCTTTCTATAATTTTATTTCAGCCCCAGAATATATGTTCGACACTAAAAATAGATTTAAAAAATAACTATAAAATTTCATTTCGTATAGAATATCATTTTAACCTTTTCTGTCTGTTGGAATACTTTAGTAATTAGGAAACCCGATTTAAATTTTATTTTCAGACCCCTCCTGAAACTAAATTCTCTGACACACTGAAAACTAAATCGTGGTTGCGTGCTTGATTTCAGAAAGCATGATACCAGAATCAAACAAAATGAATTTATTTTTTGGCCATTATCTCTGTAGTCTTCTATATCTCAACCATATTTCATCCTATAGATCTTAAATTATGCATATAAGACTCTAATTATGCTCTCACAAAACAGATTTATAATTTTTTGTGTCCATTCACAGTAGATGACCTGATTTCAGGACTCCCATTTTTTCATACACAGTAGGAAGGCTGGAAACAAAAAGAATCAAGGGATCCTATAAAAGTCATCTCAAACTCCCCTGAAACAAAACTTTCTGACCCTCCACCACAAAAACTAAATCGTCGGACTCGGACCCTCTACCTGAATCTAATTCCCGAAATTAAATCCTGAGTGTGTGCCTCAATTATGCTACTATAAAAGCAACATTTTCTCTACATATTTACCTTGTTCGCAATTCCCCTTTTCGCTGTAGATAGAGCTAGGTCGTGGCTTGAGCGCCTCTTGTCCCGGTGACACGCTGACGGTGTCATCGCTGCTGAGAGCGCAATCCCTCGTCACAGTCTCGAAATTTAAGGAACGGCAAGAGAACTGCCTCTCAACGTCACATTGCCTTTGACAATCTGCCAGACTGAACGCCCGGGACAAGCGGTCGATGTAAGGGAAGAACCTGTCGGGAACATTGCGATAGTCACAAGTCGATGGTTCTAAAGAGAAAGAGAGGAAACATACGATGAATCAAATTATTTAGTTGCAGAAAAAAAATCATGTAAAAATAATACTAAAATAATAAACCTCGCAAAACTGCCACAAATTCATTTGTATTTGAAGATTAGTAGCATTATCATTTTATTGTTATTCCGTAGTACCGAATATAAGTCTAAACAATTTTCAAATTGAAGTTTAATAGAATTTGCGCAGAATGTAAATACACCCATGACAGTAATAATTGTGACAAAAAATTTATAACTTACTGTTGCATTTATCGAGCTTGATAAATTCATTCGATTGCTTGATATTCATTTCTAACCAATCCACTAAACATACTGCTTGATAAAAATAAAATATCTCTCAAGCAACTGCTTGCCACAGAGGTCTAATAGGAGTCTGTCAGTTCATAATCCATAGAGGCTGACAGGAGCCTGCCAGTTAATAAGCCATAGAGGATGACAGCAGCCTGCCAGTTAATAAGCCATACAGGATGACAGCAGCCTGCCAGTTAATAAGCCATAGAGACTGACAGGAGCCTGCCAGTTAATATGCCATAGAGACTGACAGGAGCCTGCCAGTTAATATGCCATAGAGACTGACAGGAGCTGCCAGTTAATAAGCCATACAGGCTGACAGGAGCCCAACAGTTAATAAGCCATACAGGCTGACAAGAGCCTACCAGTTAATAAGTCATAGAGGCTGACAGGAGCCTGCCAGTTAATAAGACACAGAGACTGACAGGAGTCTATTAGTTAATAAGCCATAGAGACTGACAGGAGCCTGCCAGTTAATAAGCCATAGAGAATGACAGCAGCCTACCAGTTACTAAGCCACAGAGGCTGACAGGAGCCTGCCAGTTAATAAGATACAGAGACTGACAGGAGCCTACCAGTTAATAAGACATGGAAACTGACAGGAGCTGCCGGTGAATAAGCCATAGAGGCTGACAGCAGCCTGTCAGTTAATAAGCCACAGAGGTCTGTGGAGAAAGCGAGACCTCAGCAGAAAGACAACACAAGAAGTTTCCAACAATTTGTTTTGCGTAAAGTAATGTTGAAAAAAATGCTACAATAGAGTAATTAACTCTTATTTCTATACAAAATAAAATACACATATTGTTGCAATATACATATTTGTTGCAAAAGCCATTTCCAATATTTGCATTAACTGATATTTCGACTATGTGAACCAATTTAATTTTTTCCGTCTGTGAAAAATGATCTATACTGCTATATCCCAGTTCCTGCATTTAAATAATTTATATCCACTAGAATTTCAAAAAAATAAAAAATACCCCCTCAAGCAGCTGCTTGCCACAGAGGTAAGTCAGGAGTTTGTCTGCTATAGTAGAAGGTCAGAGAGGATGGCAGGACCTCAACAGAAAGACAATATAAACATCCATGCCTTAACCGAGACTCGAACCCAGATCTCTTTGATCAGTACCCAAACGCGCAAACTACTCGGCTACGGGAGATGCTCTTTCATTAAGAAAATAATATGGAATTTAAAGCATTTCAATTAATTCAATGATAGTGGAGATGCAACATCCTGGTCTACGATTATTTGCCTGTTCAGAAATCTTTCATACTTCCTCCTGTAATCCACTGGATACTGCCAGTAAATCATTTAGGAAAATCTTAACACATTATGGATCTTAACAACGTTATGGAAGTACACTGCCTATCCAAATTATTATGAACTCTGCATCGCGCTCAAAATACCATGAAACAGGCCAATGAACGCAAACTTTCCTGCTGATGTTAGACAAGCTTAACAAGTATTCTACATCACTAAAAAGTCCTATAAAAGCCGTAAAAGCATGGCGGAAAGCAAAGTCAAGTGCGACATGGGTAAAAAGGCTGATCTGACTGACTTCGAAAGGGGGTTAGTTGGTTGTTTTACCTCTAAGCGGCACTTTTTGCATACAATGGGCTAAATGCCCAGGTTGGGTTGGGTTGTTTTACCTCTAGCGGCACTTTTTTTGCACACCATGGGCTAAATGGCCAGGTCACATGGACCCCGAAGGCTCAGAGAAGGTTGGGGGAGGGGACCCACTGGAACAGCTGTTGGGAGACAGATGGTAGCCTCCCGTCAAGGCCACCCAGCGTGTTCTTTAACGTGCGTAGGGTATGGCTCTCCCGCATACGGGGCCACGGCTTAACGTCCCATCCGACGGACGGCGGCCTTTCCAAGCCCATCGGTGTCCCCTACTGACTGTGGGCAGGGCGGGGAATTTTGCGGAGATAAATCTCAATGCTGAAATGTCCAGGTCACAAGGACCTCGAAGGCTCAGAAGGTTGGGGGAGGGGATCCACTGGAACAACTTTCTTTAACGTGCACAGGATACGGATTTCCCACACAGGAATCCATGGCTTAACGTCCCACCCGATGGACGGCAGGCTTTACAGCCCATCGGTGTCCTCTACTGACTGAGAGCATGGCGGGAAGTTTTGCAGAGATAAATCTCAACGCTCGAAAGGGGAAGATGGGTGCTTATCGTTGGCCCGCGATGCGCAGGAGTATCTGTAACGGATGTGATGGAATTCGGCTGAAAATCACGGGCACAATACTCCAAGTGTGTGGAGAATGACAATGGTCTAAAAAAAAGTCTGCCAATCGCGGAAAAATTCGGGAGGTACAAGGCTCTCATATGTAGAGACCGGTGCCTGCGTAATGACTGAGACCACAGATGTTTGTTGGCAAGAACTGTACGCTGTAACAGACTGTGCAAGACAAAGTCTGTACGCTGTAACAGGCTGTGCAAGACAAAGTCTGTACGCTGTAACAGGCTGTGCAAGACAAAGTCTGTACGCTGTAACAGACTGTGCAAGACAAAGTCTGTACGCTGTAACAGGCTGTGCAAGACAAAGTCTGTACGCTGTAACAGGCTGTGCAAGACAAAGTCTGTACGCTGTAACAGAATGTGCAAGACAATGTCTGTACGTTGTAACAGACTTGCTACGTTCATCAGCTGAGAGAGATGACCGCCAACAGTATTTCAAAACCCATTTCAGCGAGAACTATGTGCAGAGAATTGAAAACTTTGAAATTTGGGGTTCCCGCATTACCATGACATATACGACGAAGTATTTGATAAGTGTTCATAATAATTTGGCTAGTCAGTGTAAATTCATATAATTATTCCGATCCAAGATATTTTGAGCCTCAAAACGGATTTAATCTTCCGCCTGCGTCCTTAGATTAAGATGTCACTAAACTAAAACACGTTAATGGGATTTCAAAATTACTAATCGTATCGTTTATTATTAATTTAATTCAATTTAAAACAGCAAAATATTCATTTCCTTCCGAAGTGAGAAAAAAAATTCTTTCTTTCTAATTTCATGCCGGCAAAATAAAGTGTAAAATTCTCGCATTTCAGATTGTTGGCAAATATTTGAATTAAGATTAAGGGAAACCTATCCAATCACTATCATGCCTCACAAAGAAGAAGCTGTGAATGCTGTACTCTCATCTTGCAGCTCTTATAGTGCTGGAAATCAGAAAACAGTGTTTCGAAATTGGATCTATGTAACTTTTTCTTTCATTTAATCCTGAATAAAAAAATCTGTCGTTTGAAAATAACATGATCCATTTCTCTTTGTTAGCTACTTTAGAAAATAAAATCCTTCATCAAGAGTTTGCTTGTTTTTTTTCCTATTGAAAAAACAATAAACTTTAACACTAGCATTCTTTCATTTTCATTCATTCACTTGGCGTTTAAAAGTCTAAAATGTCACACATTATTGGATGTTAAAGTTGATGATTAATGTTTAGAAATAGGAACGGAAATATTTTCTTCTTACCCACTGCACACTGATTTTCCACATATTCCATTTCTGCCCCTTCTCTCACGAAAGAGTTCGGCCGAGTTCGGCGTGTCTCAGAGTAGAGTCGACAGATTCGTCTTAGAGTATCGTAGGTGGCGGCTCTGCAGGTCGGCTGGTGTCGTAAGCAGAAGTCCTCACAGTCAGTCCGGCGAGGGACGCCGGGAATCTCCAAGTCAGGAATCTCGCGAAAGTCATAACCAAGGACGCGTTCGAAAGTCCAAAGTTTTCCACATGTTCGACCTAAATGATTAACGAGAAATGTACAAAAAGAAATTTCTAAAGTCATTTAGCAATGCTATCTCGAGAAAAAGTGGGCAAAGAGTTGTTTGCTTGTTTTACCTCTGAGCAGCACTTTTTTGCACATAATGGGCTAAATGATCAGGTCACAAGGACCTCGAGGCTCAGAGAAGTTTGGGGGAAGGGGACACACTGGACAGCTGTTAGGAGACAGATGGTAGCATCACATCAAGGCCATCCAGCGTGTTCTGTAACATACACAGGATATGACTCATCTATACACACGGAGCCACGGCTTAACGTTCCATCCGAAGGATGGCGGCCTTTCCAAGCAGCCCATCGGTGTCCTCTACTGACAGAGGGCAGGGCGGGGAATTTTGCGGAGATAAATCTCAACGCTGACCCCGATGGGACTCGAAACTGGGAACTGCAAATTACGAGTCTGGCGCACTAAGGACAGATCAACCTCCACCCCTGGGCAAAGCAGTTTCGCAGAAAAGTGAAGTAGCAATGATCAGCACAACTTTTTGCAAGATCCGAGGGTCAGTCAGAAAGTAAGCTTACGAATCTCATAGTCGAGATTATTTTAATTGCAATTCCTAATATAAGCAATGCAGGTAATTCTGCTGTCATCCCATTACTTTTTGAGATAATCTCTGCAAAGATTGAGACATCATAATGTGAGATGAATGTTCTATTTCTTGTCGGCAGAAGTCAGTACTTTTCGCTCAACCATCGTTTCATTGCTCTTTCCACGTCATCGTCACTTTGAAACTTTTGAACTCAAAGACCTTCCTTCAGTCCTAGAAAATGATGCGAATCGATAAGTGGAATTGCATTGGCACCAAGGCACTATTTTCGGCATTTCTTGCAGTTGTGCGTCTGCCTTTCTTTTCGTAATCTTATGTACTGACTCTTCCTCCACAAAATTCTGCACACCCTATGTACTGACTCTTCCACCACTAAATTCTGCACTCCATATGTACTGACTCTTCCACCACGAAATTCTGCACACCCTATGTACTGACACTTCCACCACGAAATTCTGCACACCCTATGTACTGACTCTTCCACCACGAAATTCTGCACATCATATGTACTGACTCTTCCACCACGAAATTCTGCACACCATATGTACTGACTCTTCCACCACGAAATACTGCACACCCTATGTACTGACCATCCACCACTTAATTCTGCACACCCTATGAACTGACTCTTCCACCACTTAATTCTGCACACCCTATGAACTGACTCTTTCACCACTAAATTCTGCACAACCTATATACTGATTCTTCCACCAATAAATTCTGCACACCCCATATATTGACTCTTCCACCACGAAATTCTGCACACCCAATGTACTGACTCTTCCTCCACAAAATTCTGCACACCCTATGTACTGACTCTTCCACCACTAAATTCTGCACACTCTATGTACTGACTCTTCCACCACTTAATTCTGCACACCCTATGAACTGACTCTTCCACCACTTAATTCTGCACACCCTATGAACTGACTCTTTCACCACTATATTCTGCACAACCTATATACTGATTCTTCCACCACTAAATTCTGCACACCCCATATATTGACTCTTCCACCACGAAATTCTGCACACCCTATGTACTGACTCTTCCTCCACAAAATTCTGCACACCCTATGTACTGACTCTTCCACCACTAAATTCTGCACATTCTATGTACTGACTCTTCCACCACTTAATTCTGCACACCCTATGTACTGACTCTTCCACCACTTAATTCTGCACACCCTATGTACTGACTCTTCCACCACTTAATTCTGCACACCCTATGTACTAACTCTTCCACCACGAAATTCTGCACACCATATGTACCGACTCTTCCACCACGAAATTCTGCACACCCTATGTACTGACTCATCCACCACGAAATACTGCACACCCTATCTGCGCACTATACTGCGCACTGATTCTTCCACCACTTAATTCTGCACACCCTATGAACTGACTCTTTCACCACTAAATTCTGCACAACCTATATACTGCGCACTGACTCTTCCATCACTTAATTCTGCACACCCTACGAACTGACTCTTTCACCACTAAATTCTGCACAACCTATATACTGATTCTTCCACCACTAAATTCTGCACACCCCATATATTGACTCTTCCACCACGAAATTCTGTACACCCTATGTACTGACTCTTCCTCCACAAAATTCTGCACACCCTATGTACTGACTCTTCCACCACTTAATTCTGCACACCCTATGTACTGGCTCTTCCACCACTAAATTCTGCACACCATATGTACTGACTCTTCCACCACGAAATACTGCACACCCTATGTACTGACTCATCCACCACTTAATTCTGCACACCCTATGAACTGACTCTTCCACCACTTAATTCTGCACACCCTATGAACTGACTCTTTCACCACTAAATTCTGCACAACCTATATACTGATTCTTCCACCACTAAATTCTGTACACCCCATGTATTGACTCCTCCACCACGAAATTCTGCACACCCTATGTAATGACTCTTCCACCACTTAATTCTGCACACCCTATGTACTGGCTCTTCCACCACTAAATTCTGCACACCATATGTACTGACTCTTCCACCGCGAAATACTGCACACCCTATGTGCT
Organism: Ryuthela nishihirai; assembly: GCA_038380435.1. Lineage (NCBI taxonomy): Eukaryota > Metazoa > Arthropoda > Arachnida > Araneae > Heptathelidae > Ryuthela > Ryuthela nishihirai. The sequence goes on along the minus strand of JAWZYU010000019.1, from coordinate 27,758,682 downwards.
GACTCATCCACCACTTAATTCTGCACACCCTATGAACTGACTCTTCCACCACTTAATTCTGCACACCCTATGAACTGACTCTTTCACCACTAAATTCTGCACAACCTATATACTGATTCTTCCACCACGAAATTCTGCACACCCTATGTACTGACTCATCCACCACGAAATTCCCCACACCTTGCCTGATTTCACTATATTCTGCCAATTCATTACATCTTCGCCATAAACTTCACGAGCTATCGATAAATTTCTGGCATTCAAAAGACTAATTTCAGCGTAAGCTTCCTTCTTGACCACTCCTTCAGTAGAGCTGTCCATTTCAACTGACTCGTATATTCAATAAACTGTAGATGGCGGGAAAATCGGCATGTAGTGCTACCAATAACGATTAACAAAACTCAATAACTTTACCGGATTCACAAAACCGCAATAAGAGGGAGCTGATGGTTCAGTCGGTAGTGCACCAACTTCGTAATCTGCAGTTCCAGGATTGAATCCCAACTCTGTCAGCATTGAGATTTATCTCTCCGTAAGAAAGAGGGCACAGATTGGCTTGGAAAAGCCACTGTCTGTCAGATCGAACTTCAAGCCACGACTTAAGGTTTGCAGGGGAGCCGTACCCTGAGCACGTTAAAGAACACTGACAGCCTTAACGGGAAGATACCATCTGTGTTCTTAACAGTTGTCCAATCGATTCGCTTCCCCAACTTTTTCCGTGCCTTCAGCATACTTGTGACCTGGCCATTTAGTCCATTATATACAAAAATGTGCGGCTCAGAGAAAAAACAACCGAACCTAAACCACAATAAATGTAGGTCCTTCAACTTCAAGATTATACGTCCTGTAGTCCTATTCAAGTCAAATATGTAAAATCTCTTGTTCGGGTACAAAATCATGTTGCAAGATGTATTGCTAAAAAAGAAAATATTGACAGCACTAGAAACATTTATAAACATTTCGATATGTTACCTATAAGAAAATTGCAGATATTCAGAATCCTATTGAATTTGTTTAAAAACTGGGATAAACAAATTTTAGTAGCATCAGTTTAAGAAAATAGAAGTAGCAGACACCCAAATATTCCTATTTCTAAGACTACAAAAACTTTCATTCAGAAGCAGTTTGGCTACAGAACCCCTAAAATATTCAACGAAATACCAGAATATATTAAAACTGAAAGAAATCTTTATAAATTTAGGAATTAACTAAGAACTTCGTTTCATAATATACATGATTAGAAGTTTTACTGTGACCGCTGTTGTATATTTTTCTATTGCTTGTTTAGATTGTATACCAATTACTCAATGGAATAATAGCACTTCAGAAAACATTTTTGTGCCTTGCACATAATATTGTGTATTTTCTTATCCACAGGCGAGTTTGTAACTCTTGTGGTTAGTTGATTTCCAACTATGAAATGTAAAAAAGTGTTTCTAGACACTATTTTATTTGGAAATAAATCGATCATTTTATTGATTTATTTTATTGTGGTTTGTAAATATCACAATATTTCAGCAAGTATTTTGATCTTAGCTCGCCGATTTTCTATAGCGATATATGTATAAATAAGGTTATCAGTTTAGTTTAGAAAAACTTGAGTTAGGCTCTGTTTAGTTTTCGAAAAAAGGAAAATTGTTTTCGGTTTTCCGTCTCTAGGAATTCCGATTTTTTCCTCTAGTAGAAAGCGAAAAAATTTCTTTCTCAATCGGATAGGACTAAAAAAATAACACTGGTGTCCAAATGTTATAACCCCATGTTATTAGGAAACTAATTTCAAAACTCTATAACTTCTAAATTAGTATACTAAGTTTCTAATCACTATTTCGCTGCATATGTATCATGTTGCTATGGTTATAAGGAAAAATTGTCTTGAACCGGATGGGATCTGAACCCATGACATGTCAGATGCGCTAACCAATCAGCTCCCAGAGCTGATCAAGATATTCTCTACTGATGGATGTTACATCACTGTAGGTTCAATCTCTGTGAAGGCTCTATCAGCATAGCTCTATCTTGGGTATCTGCACAAGACTAAGCTAAGCACACTCCGTGGGCGACCTGAAGAGCATTTTTTAGCTCTATTGATATGTATTATGTAGTACCATATGATTTTGACATGGATTAATAATTACCTTTAGTTACTTTTTTATTTCTTTTACTACACTGTTTTACTACATTTTTAACCAATATTTACGCTGTATAACTATTCTGTTGACATGAGTATAGAGAAAAAAATTGTTTTGAACCGGGCGGGATCGAACCAACGTTTTCTATAATTAATAACCGATTTGCCCGTATAGTTCTGTTACGTGTACCATACCTGAATTCTACAGAAATAACTAGGTACAGTATTCTTCTTCTGTCATTCAAGAATGCGAACGACGTCAAAACCAAAAATGATTATTAGAGTTCACACAGTTTCACATTTAGGTATGATGGATGCGAGTTAGTCATTCCATATTTTTGTAAATTATGCTTTTTTTTTCTATTTTACTTTTCATTTACATATATTATTTAATTACTAGTTGGGTTGTTTTACCTGTGGGCGGCACTTTTTTTGCACACAATGGGCTAAATGGCCAGGTCACAAAGCCCCCGAAGGCTCAGAGAAGGTTGAGGGAGGGGACCAGATCCCGTCAAGGCCATCCAGCATGTTCTTTAACGTGCACAAGTATGGCTCTCCCGCACACAGACCACGGTTTAACGTCCCATCAGACGGACGCGGCCTTTCCGAGCCCATCGGTATCCCCTACTGACCATGTGCATGGTTGGGAGTTTTGCGGAGATAAGTCTCAACGCTGACCCAGCTGGGACTCGAACATGGGAAATACTGATTACGAGCCTGGCGCGCTACCCACTGAGCCACCCCTAATTACTAGTTACAACCCACAAGACATTTGCAGTGTATAGTTACGTCATCCCTATTGTCTCGGTTCACAGAACTTGAAATAAACTCGTTGCAGAACTGAAATTGTTTATAGCACAAAAGGAAAGTACAAAGGTGATCGCCGTGGCAGACGGTCGCCAGTTCCTATTACTGTGTGCCAGATCCTCCACAGTCTCGAAACCCGTCGAGACTGTGGAGCCATATCACGTTCCGTTATATGTAGGTATTCGAATTTTTTTTATTTCTCTAATGTTCCGTCTTAGTTGTAATTAAACAACGATTTTATTCAGTCCTGCAGAAAATCGTAGTCTTTGGCGTTTAATACCACATCTCACATCCCTATTCTGCAATATACCATATTTCCTCGATTCTAAGACGCCATCGATTGCAAGACGCACCTTAATTTCAGTGCCACCAACAGAGAAAAAGCTTTAGTTCTAAGAAGAAAACAGCGTTAAAATATATCTAAGAAATGTTTTTATTATAATAGAATTCAATTTACTAACAACAATATTACCTATTTATCAGTAGGTGTGTTATTCATCACTTCCTTCTGAATCACTATCAGAGTCTGATTCTTCTGAGCCGTCTTTATCTCCATTATCCCATAATATATCGTCTTCTGAGCCATCGAGAGCGTTGGTGATGTGACATTTTTTAACTGAGTGCTGCACTATTCTTTCTGGGATTAGCTTCCAAGCTGTTGATACCCATTCCGCCAATTTTGATTCCAGCGCTTTCTTAATTTATCCGGAAGGTGTCAGCGGAAGGTTTGTCAGTCAACAGCCAGGTTCCAAGCTCACTATAATTCACTCACAGAGCTCCACTTTAATGAAATAACGGTGGCTTCACATTTGGAAAGCGCGGGAAATATCCACATTTGGAAAATGCGGGAAAATACCCACATTTGGAAAATGCGGGAAAATACCCACATTTGGAAAATGCGGGAAAATACCCACATTTGGAAAATGCGATAACGGTCAAACTTGGAGGCGGAGTTTCCGAGTAAAAACAAAACGTGTGCAAAGCGTGGGAAATTAAAAAAAAATTGCGATTCTAAGACGCACCCCATTTTTAAAGACGTGTATATGGGAAAAGAGTGCGTCTTAGAATCGAAGAAATACGGTATTAAAAAATATTTAATAAAGAAAATGATCGGATTCTTTTTCGATTTGATTAATGCTACATTAATATATTTTATTCTTAATCGTTATTATCGTGAGAATATTTTGCCTACCATCTTGAATACTAGTAAATAAAATTATAAAAATATTTCTTGTTCCAATTGTAGAAACGTAGAAAATCACGAATGTTACTAACTTTACGACTTTCGGTTTCCAGGCGAAAACTTCTCCTCTGAATACGGTGTTGTTTTACTCTTGTCTCAAGCAAAAGAAGGTTGTATTATTCTACTCCCTTTTCTGCTATAACATTTCCTTTTTTCACCAGAACATGGTGAAACACTGTAACACTGGTGTCCAAAATTTATAACGCCATATTAATGGGAAACTAATTTTATTCTTTATATTTGTTTCTGGTGTTACATTTCCGTTTCCGTTTTTTGGTGAAAGGAAAATTTCCCCAAAATATATTGCTACTTCCCACAAGAAAATGATAACACGAGCTGCACCATATTATGGTGAAATTTTACACATCTCTTTCTGCAATGTACTAATCAGATAACTAAGTTTCACAACTTCTAAGATTCCTCTACCCCTTCATTAATATTGTAACTATGGTCTAAATTTGAGAGGATCCTTAACAAAGCAATCCTGATTTTTCATACGTTAAAGTAGGGATTCTCAACAAATTAAAAAAAAAACGGTAAAATTTTTCGGGGTACGCCGTAAGATCTAATAACACAGTCGCTAAGTTGCCATCATTATACTATAACTATAGTTTTATCTATCTATATAAGGGGTACACCTGTTACATACACATTTCCAGGGGGTACGTGAAGCATAAAGGTTTGAGACCACTGCGTTAAAGTATAAATTTCATTTCGATAATTCGAAATAAACTCGGGACACTCCCGAAAAAGGTGATTCGTTTTTATAAACCTGTGGCGGTTGGCCTCCTAATCTAAAAGAGGAAAATATAAATTTCTTACCTGTGAGGCATATTTTCTCGAAGTATGCTGTGTCCTGCGCAGGAGATATGGTATTATCCACACCACTGGAAAAGGCATCCAACCAGAAACAGAGCTGCTGATAACGTGAATATTCGATGACGAACCCCCTGCACCTATCTCCTAGTCGTTGACAATGACTCTGACATTCAGTCACCACCCCCAGTGTGTTCCGAGTCACGACCCTTTCTCTCCTGCCATAGCGCATGTCAGAGCTCGAAACTTTCTCGTAGGTGTACTGGTCGAAAGAACAACGAGCTGGAGGTGAGATGGTGGGGATGGTCACAGAAGGGGTGGGAATGGTTGGTGGGGTGCCAGAAGTCGGGGGTGTCGTGCCAGGGGTCTGACCTCGACATTCCGTCTCTTCGAAAATCGACCTCAATCTGTATCGGATGGCTTTTCCTTGCCCCGTCTGCCTGCTCTCTCCGCTCAAGAGGCACAGATTGTTCAGCCCACCTTGCTCCAAATAGGTGTAAGAGCGGCAGTTGAAGTCTAACTCTCTGATGCATTGCTGCCTACAGAGCTCATAGTTCGATATGCTGGGGATGGCTTTGGTGGAGTATACCATGAACATATCCCGCTCGGGAAGACGGTAAGGGCAGGTGGCAGTTCCTAGAAGAAAATAAACAGACGCAAACTTAATCTGTAGGTTAATATCGTTTACTTAAACTATTGTAAATAAAAGGTTTGATTCAGAAGTAAAGAATCATAAGTCCTGTAGACATGGAACTCATGAGATGAAAAAAAATTGGTTTTACCACGAGTGGGATTCGAACCAACGTCTCCAGGAAACATGCCTGCTATGCTAACCACTACACCATCAATGGCTAACTTTTTCTCAGCTTAGTGACGTTATAAACTTTCCGAATTTTTTATTTGATTCGCACAGTGGCGCCATCTATCCGGGAAGTGGACAACTCTGTTGCCTCATTAGAGATGGAATTAATATTTGTCACTCACGCTCAGGGCGTTAAATCAATAAATCAGTAGTAAAGAATCACATGGCAAAACCAATTTTTTTCAGCTCATTATCTCAAAAGGTTTGAATTTTGCATCGTAGCTTTTATCGCGATTTATATGCAATTTTACTGACACACAACCCAGTAATTGCGGTAAGATGTACAGTTTCCATGTAAAATTCACATCTCATAAGTTAAAACTTTTGAAAGTTAAAAACTACTATGATTGTTTCTATCCGTTTTCTACGGATAGTCCACTTGTTTTGTCTATTCTATGTTTTGCATTTTTAAGACGATATTTTCAGCGATTTTTCAAGAAATAGGTAAAACATATTTAATGAATCTTATCTACACAACAAGAAAATATTTGTTTTATGGAGTGAGTAATTAAACCAATTAAAATGCCAACAAATGACAATCTGAATAAACAATAAAAGAACCAATTAAAAAAAACATATGTAAAGGCAGCAATGTAATTCTATACGGAGGACAGAAAAAACATTTTTATAATGAAGAAAATCGTTATCACTTTTGGAAAATAACAAAACAATTGTCAGAGAAGCATTCACTCTTAGTTTAACGTCGATATCAAATATGAAAAAAAATTACTTTCAGCCGGGTTACTCTATGTTTGTATTGACATTAAACTCAGTGGTTACGTCTCTGACAACTGAACAAAAACGTCGAAAAAATTTATTCAATTTATTAAGCGATTAAAAAAATAATAATCTTAATGGCTATTATCGGTGTTTTGAGGCTACCATACTGACATTAAATTTTAACGTTAAAATAAAACAAACCTTTCAGTGAATACTTTAAAGGAATACTTTAATATTTTTTCAAGGAATACTTTAATAGCAATTTTTCGCATACTTTTACAATTACAATATTTATGCATAGATACTACCTATATCTGTATTCAACTGACTTGGGATCGTCAAATGACCTAAAGTAAAGATTGACGTGGATTTTACAGAAGGCTTCTATCTTTACTGAACAACTATCTAGTGGTCCTTTGTAAAACCCCTTTCATCACTATAAATCCAGTAGATATCTTTATGTGTGAGGATTTCACCCAGAATATTAGATTACTCAAAAACCTAATTCCAAATGAAATAGTGTTAATAAGATGCATGAACACTCACTTGGCCAGTGACTATAGATCATACCAGGACCATATTAAAAAATTAGACATCCTTTTGCAGGCTAAAGCAATCCCAAAGCTAACTCTTGTAATTATCTTGTTTCAGCAGATCGAAACAAAAGCGCAATATCCAAACAAATGGAGACACGTTCTTTGAACTATGACACTGAAGGAAAACGTGAAACTTTTTTAGCACTAGAAAGGAATTGGTGACTGTCAAAGAATCCAACTGAAAGTCTAATAATTAATAACTGACTAATTACACATTTCAAATTATGTCTTACTATATCTATCTTACTAAAATCAAATTATGTCTTACTACACAAATTAAGACTTACTTAAATCATTATAGTAACTTAGAAATTATCGTATTTCACTGTGGAGGAAATTACTTAAGAATTCAAAGGACAGAGATAACTTGGAAGCTCTATTGGATTTGTACTGGTGTTTCTCACACAAGGGCATGCCTGCTTGTCTAATAATCAGGTTGGTTTGTTTTCCTATTAACAGCACTTTTTTACATTCAAGGTGCTAAATGGCCAAGTCACATGGACCGGAGGGTTGTTGGGTTGTTTTACCTCTGAGCGGCACTTTTTTGCACACCATGGGCTAAATGGCCAGTTCACATGGACCTCGAAGGCTCAGAGAAGGTTGGGGGAGGGGACCCACTGGAACAGCTGTTGGGAGACAGATGGTAGCTTCCCAGCGTGTTCTTTAACGTGCACAGGGTATGGCTCTCCCGCACACGGGACCACGGCTTAACGTCCCATCCGACGGACGGCGGCCTTTCCAAGCCCATCGGTGTCCCCTACAGACCGTGGGCAGGGCGGGGAATTTTGCGGAGATAAATCTCAACGCTGACCCAGCTGGGATTCGAACCTGGGAACTACAGATTACGAGCCTGGCGCGCTACCGACTGAGCCACCCCCGCCCCATGGACCGGAGGACTAAGAGAAGCTTGAGAGAAGCTCAGAGAAGTGGGGACTTATTGGATAGCTGTTAGGAAACAAATGGCAGCCTCCCGTCAAAGCAAACCAGCGTGTTCTTTACACAGGCTATGTCTCTCCCGCAAAGTTTAGGTGTGACTCTCCCACATGGAGCCATAGTTTAGGTGTGACTCTCCCACATGGAGCCATAGTTTAGGTGTGACTCTCCCACATGGAGCCATAGTTTAGGTGTGACTCTCCCACATGGAGCCATAGTTAGTCAGAGGGACCCTGCGGCTCACGTCCCATCCGATGGACGGCGGTCTTTCCAAGCTCATCGGTATTTTACGTAGATTAATCTCAACGTTCGCCCAGGCGAGACTCGAATCTGGGAACTGCAGATTAGGAACCTGGCGCAATACCCCCTCAGCCGATTCTTCTAGTAGTCAGGTTTGCTAACCACTAGATAACACATGAGTATAATTGATTCAAGTATACAGAACTGCTATTTGCATTTCTTTTTTATTTCTGGTGACGTTTGTCTCCCTCAAATTATTTTTTAATTATTTTCCATGACATTTTACATTTATTGGAAACTGTCAGACGTCAATGTCAAAATAGAGGTGCTTTAGAAAAACAATTATTTATTCTTATAATTTTAGTCCCTTTTTTCATCTATTCGTTTCTACTATCTGTCATCCACTATGTCCTTATCCGGTTGGATTGTTTTACCTCTGCGTGGAAATATTGTGCAGTCAATGATTTAAAATGTCACAGTTAAATAATAATTGCAAGGACTCAAGGGTTGGGTTGTTTCACCTCTGAGCGGCACTTTTTTTGCACACCATGGGCTAAATGGCCAGGTCACATGGACCCCGAAGGCTCAGAGAAGGTTGGGGGAGGGGACCCACTGGAACAGCTGTTGGGAGACAGGTGGTAGCCTCCCGTCAAGGCCATCCAGCGTGTTCTTTAACGTGCACAGGGTATGTCTCTCCCGCACACGGGGCCACGGCTTAACGTCCCATCCGACGGACGGCGGCCTTTCCAAGCCCATCGGTGTCCCCTGCTGACCGTGGGCAGGGCGGGGGAATTTTTCGAAGATAAATCTCAACGCTGACCCAGCTGGGACTCGAACCTGGGAACTACAGATTACGAGCCTGGTGCGCTACCGACTGAGCCACCCCTGCCCCAGGACTCAAGGGAGGTTGTAGAAGGGGATCCATTGGACATCTCTCTGGAGATATATGCAAACTTCTCATGAAGGACATTCCGCGTGTTCATTAATGAGCACAAGATATGCACTCCTGAACACGGATCCACGGTTTAACGTCCCATCCGATGGAAGGCTGCCTTTCAAATCTATCGCTGCCCCCTTTCTAACCGATGTCAGAACCGGAGTTAGCGGAGATAAAGCTCAACGCTGTCACACTTGGGACTCGAATCTAAATCCGGTTAAGCTGTTTTACCTCTGGGCGGTACACAATGTTTGCACAAATGGGTTAAATGGCCAGGTCATAAAGACCACGAGGGCTCAGAAAAGGTTGGGGGAAAGGCATTCACTTTGCAGCTGTTAGGAGATAGATGGTAGCCTCCTGTCAAAGTCATCCACCTTGTTCTATAACGTGCTTTAAAGTTTAGGTGTAGCTCTCCCACACAGGGAACCACGGCTTTACGTCCCATCCGACGGACGGCGACCTTTTCTCGCCGAGGGCAGGATGGTGATTAGCGGATATAAATCACAACATTGTCCCAAATGGAACTCAAACCTGGGAACTGTAGATTGCGAACCTGTCGATATATCCCCTGAGGCGCCCCCCCCCGCACAACTCCGGTAGTAGATTATTTAGTTTCATTTTGCAATCAATTTGCAATCATTGCAATTATTTTTAGAGATGAAACTTTTCTCATTGGAAGCGAGCAGAAGGATGGAGAAACCGTGTCTGCTCTCAACGCTGGGACTTAGCAACACTTTCCCCAATGCTATTCATGAATTTTTTTATCAACTTACCAATGTTGCACTGGTTCTCCAAGTAATCCACTCCGCTGGCATAAGCGAGTTGAGTATGAGGAGTGGTTCGCTCCTCTCCAAAGAGACGACACTCCTGATTGTATTTATAGTAGTTCGCCGAGCGGCACACGAAGCGCTTCTCCTCCAGGCAGCGTCGCTCGCAGTCGGAACGCGTGACCAGGCGCACTACGTCCCTCGCCTGCACTCCTCGCAGCTCCTTGTCCACGTACCTCTCGAACATCCACTGCTTCGAACACCCCAAATAAACTGCAAAGGAATAAAAGGGGAATGAATGTAGTATTACGAAATAAATCTTTTATTTTTCAACACAGGTTTGCTTTAAATCTGACTCTTTGCAGATAGTGCAAAGTAGAAAACTGCCGATTTAAACGTTATGTATAATTCACTGATGTCCAAAAGTTAAGCGTAGTTGACAAAGTGGATAAGATGAAAAATATGAGATGATTGAATGACGTGGGCGATAGACTCAGATGAAATATGGGAAAAAATGAGCAATATCCATATAATAAAAAAAGGTGTCTATGTGTATATGTTATAATATAAAATCTATTCTTGACTTTCCTGTCTCCTCCATAAAATTAAAAATTTTTCGATTTCTACTTGATTTCCTCAAAAAAACAGATATATGGAATAAATTATAAAAAAATTTAAAAAAATAAATATATATATAACAAAAAATTCTAAAAAAAATTATACAACAAAAAAACTCTAAAAAAAATATATAACAAAAAATCCTAAAAAAATATATATATAACAAAAAATCCTAAAAAACTATATATATATAACAAAAAATCCTAAAAAAATATATATATAACAAAAAATCCTAAAAAAATATATAAATATTAATAATCCAAAACAAAATATAAATATTAATAATCCAAAAAAGGGGTCATAATAAAAAATAAAGAGAATACTTAAAATATAACCTGAAAAAGAAGAAAAAAAATTATAAATATCAAAGCTATTTCTCCACTAAATCCCAAATGGGTAAGCCTGAAAAAGGACCACCCAATTCTCGTGAAGTTGAATGAATGAAATGAAATGTGTGTATATGTGATTGTGTCAGCCATAACTCATCGGGAAATCAACATACACGCTCCAAATTTTCAGATAATGTTTCTGGTTGTGGTCCGAATTGCAGAGCCGAATTTCAGGTCGAAAGTTCAAATGAGGGGCTTGCTAGAAGCAAAAATATTTACATGCTATTCCTACGGGAAACGATAACGCTGTCAAATCTATTGTTGCCATTTACTGCTCCCTAACTCTGAAAGTAAAGAGTTAAAATAGCATTTAAATCTGATGCCTTTGCCAGATTCCCCATATTTCCAGAGGCATTATTTAGGCGTTTCATTGCTGCTAGGGACGTGATTTTCTAACCAAACATGGGGTCGGGCAGTAGGAACCGGCCTCCGAAATTTGGGACCTTTCGTTTGCCACGGGCAATGAGAGCGCGCGCCGAGTAAGCAGTGACCTTTGCAACACCGGGAAATTCTTCGTGTGCAGACTGTGATAAAATGTCGGGGGGGGGATACTCACAAAACTAACCATTAGCACAGGAAACAACAGAATATGCAGATTAAAAGTGATACACTAGCTGTCACAGTTTGTGTAGAAACGAAGCCACGGGCCAAGTGGGAACCTGATTTTTAAACCAATCACAGGGCACACGGCGGGAACCTGTGCAGGAAATTTGTACAGTGCGATTGAGTATCACGGGAGCCATAATACAGCAAAATCTGTCGCAATGGAAATAAAAAACTCGATGGTTTAGGTAGAAACTAAGCCACGGGCTATGAGAGAGCTCGCTGACGTCAGAACAACGCAAGCAAACGCGAAGAAATTTTCTTAGTGGTGAATCTGCGTCAAAGTGCCTGGGAGAGTCTGGGGGAGGTAGTAGTTATAAAATTTATCTTTAGTGCAGCGAAAATAAGAATATACAGATTGAAAGTGACACTCGGTCAGCGATGTGTACAGGTCAGCTAGTAACTGGAATAAAATGCAGGAATAACTGCAGCAATGCACTGTAGTTCAATAGGGTGGCAATCGGAGAAGTTACCTGGATACGCATCAGCTCGTGCACGAGAATTCAGTAAAGTATCTGATGATCAAAAGCAGAGGCCATTCCGATGTTCTTATTAAGAGTATTCTCACATATATATGTATGTAAGTGTCTGATGAATCCTTACAGCATAACAAGAGATTGGATTGGATTGTTTTACCTCTGAGCGGCACTTTTTTGCACACCATGGGCTAAATGGCCAGGTCACATGGACCTCGAAGGCTCAGAGAAGGTTGGGGGAGGGGACCCACTGGAACAGCTGTTGGGAGACAGATGGTAGCCTCCCGTCAAGGCCATCCAGCGTGTTCTTTAACGTGCACAGGGTATGGCTGTCCCGCACACGGGACCATGGCTTTACGTCCCATCCGACGGATGGCTGCCTTTCCAAGCCCATCGGTGTCCCCTACTGACCGTGGGCAGGGCGGGGAATTTTGCGGAGATAAATCTCAACGCTGACCCAGCTGGGACTCGAATTTGGGAACTACAGATTACGAGCCTACATAACAAGAGCCACATCGACGTTGCATGCTGTTGACGAGAGCAATAAGAAGGTTCTGCGACATTAAATCGCATTCTTGCACAAGAGCAGATCGGAGCTGCAGGAGAGTTCTCGGAAGAGGCAAAATCCGTCTCCTCAATGCATTCCACATATCTCTGTAGGGTTGAGGTGTCTATGTGACATACTGTTACAGCAACAAATCTGTTCGAACACAAGCAGAATGCGCTGGCGACAAGAAATTATGTTTTCCATATCTATCCCATTATTAATAATACCAATACAGGTTTTCAGTTCTTATTTCTAACACAAATTAAATGTAATCAGATCTATTAAATGTAATCAGATGCTATTGTATCATTTCTCCCACATTTTCATGTGCCTCACGTTATCTGCGTATATTTTTTGTTGCAGTTTTTGGCCGACTGTTTGTTCAATATAGCCCATTTTGACAACTATGCTTAACTTTTGAACACCAGTGTAGAATCCTAATTAACCGAAACTCGATTATACGAACTGACTCTAGTCGTTGAACTTAAGTTTTATATAGCAGAGTAAGTGCGTGATGACAGAGACGTATTCATGAGAGACCAGGGAGTCCAAAACCTCCCCCTCCCCCGAAAATTCGGTCTTCTTATACCAAATCTCAAACTTGTCCATCTGCTTTGAAATCCCTAACAGTTATATTTGTATAATTTTATTTTATTTTTACAAAGACTATTATATTTAGTTAGCCCATATATACACAGTCGTATCAGAATAATATGACCACCCCCCATTCCCATTATTAGGTAGGTGGTCATGTTATTCTGATACGACTGTGTATATGTCTGACGCTAAAATTTAAGTTAATTGAAAATGTTATTAAATAAACAACTCTAATTTTTTCCATATATATTATCATTTTAACCTTTCCTGTTTGGTGGAATATTTAAGTAATTCGGAAATCCTCCACAAGTCTTATTCTCAGATCCCCTCCCCCGAATCTAAATTCTCACATATACACCCCCCTCCCCAAAACCAAATCATGGGTACGTACTTCCGTGATGAAACTCAGGAAATGAATGCTTCCATTCACATATACCTAGGTAAAGAGCGTGCTCTTATGGTCAGCTGATCTCATACAACCAAACGTTTCAGATCGTGGAGCAATTAAAAGTAATTTTCATTTTATTTTTTCGGCAGTCAATCTGTCTCCCTTACTACCGACCACCACCACATATGCTCGCATTTTTTTTTTCATTTGATGAATGGCATAGTCGGATCCAATATTTGGTGCGTATTATGAACAGCTTTAGTCACATTAGGCAACTTTTCATTAATTCATTAGTTCACACGACGAGAGTTCAGTTGTTTTACCTCTGAGCGGCATTTTTTTGCACACCATGGGCTAAATAGCCAGGTCACATGGACCCCGAAGGCTCAGAGAAGGTTGGGGAAGGGGACCCACTGGAACAGCTGTTGGGAGACAGATGGTAGCCTCCCGTCAAGGCCATCCAGCGTGTTCTTTAACGTGCACAGGGTATGGCTCTCCCGCATACGGGCCACGGATTAACGTCCAATCCGACGGAAGGCGGCATTTCCAAGTCCATCGGTGTCCCCTAGTGACCATGGGCAGGGCGAGGAATTTTGCGGAGATAAATCTCAACGCTGACCCAGCTGGGACTCGAACCTTGCGCGCTACCGACTGAGCCACCCCCGCCCCCCCTCAGGACGAGAAACGAAACGTTCACTTACATGGTAAGCAAATTCCTTCAAAGTAAGCTTTGTTCTCCACTGGTATCAATTCTTTGGGCTTTGTGCTTGAGGTTTCGGTTCCACTGTAACACTCCTGCTTCAGGTAATCCAAAGTAAAGCCTCGGCACTCATAATTCAGTTCACACATCCTCCGACATTCCGCGGTGATGCCAGGGATGTCGGGATTGCCGCGATATAAAATGGAGATGGATCCCAAGTGCTGATAGCCCGTTGTCTTCTCGAGCATCATCACCTCGCCTGGACTGCACTGACGAGCTGGAAAAAAAAAGACATTTAAAGAGGCAACTTTTTAGTATACAGAAAAGCATAAACGCAGAATTTTATGATATCGCTTGGATTATAAATACCTCGAATAGCAAAGTATCGTTTCGATAAAAAAATATAAAGCTTATCTAACATCAAACAATAAACACAAGAATTATACAGAAACAGTACAAATTCATTGAATTACTAACAAGCCAGATATTCAGCTTGGAAAAGAGAATCCGTATGCAGCGTCTGGTTTTAATAGGTCCGCAATTTTTTTGATTCTATTGTATCTATACCAAGGATATTCAAACATGGGCATTTTAGGTCTACAAATATCAATAGGTCTCTTCAGTCGATAGCGATATAAATAAATAAATAAATAAATAAATAAATAAATAAATAAATACCCCCTCAAGCAGCTGCTTGCCACAGAGGTCTGACAGGAGCCTGTCAGTTCATATGCCATAGTAGAAGGTCTGAGAGGATGGCAGGACCTCAGCAGAAAAACAACACACACATCCATGCCTTGTCCGGGGCTCGAACCCAGGTCCCTTAGATCAGTAGCCAAGCGCGCTAACCACTCGGCCACGGGACGGCTAAAATAAATACCCCCTCAAGCAGCTGCTTGCCACAGAGGTCTGACAGGAGCCTGTCAGTTTACATGCCACAGTAGGAGATCTGAGAGAATGGCAGGACCTCAGCAGAAAAACGACACACACATCCATGCCTTAACCCGGGGCTCGAACCCAGGTCCCTTAGATTAGTAGCCTGATATGGACTCATAATCAAATATTTCAAGGTTCCAGTCTCCACTGTGCCTCCGTCGCAATTTGCTCCTGTAGTGCCTGCTCTCCCATAGATACGGAAGCATTGATGGGTTTTAAAATTCCAATCTCCGTTAGATTGGATGTTGGGCTGTGGTATAGTGTACAAATAGCTATACCCTGTGCTCGTTAAAGAACCATCTTGATGTCATTGACTGGAGGCTGCTATCTGCCCCTAACATCTGCATCAGTGAATTCCCTCATCCTGCCATCCTCTCAGATCTCCTACTGTAGCATATAAACTGACAGGTTCCTGTCAGACCTCTGTGGCAAGCAGCTGCTTGAGGGGGTATTTATTTATTTTTTTATATTTAATCCAGTTCTGAAGGCTTATGCTTCTTGTGATATGGTCATTTAGCCCATTACTTGAAAAAAATAGTCCCGCTTTGAAATGAAACAACTCATCTTTGCGAGCCTCTCTTAATAATTACACTTAAAGTTGTGTAGCAGATGCAAAAATGTGAGAGGCGAATTAAACTGAAGATTTAGAACTGTAGTTTCAACTTTTAAGAGCGCTGAGAAAATGTGGAAAAATTCGAGAAGACATCATTTCAATTAATCCTTCATGAAATTTGTTGCTATGGTTAAAATTGGACTGTGTGTTAGCAGAATAAACGAACACTTGGTGTTTTACTCTCTAAATATGTATTTATTCAGTTCTTTACTGGTTTCAATTTGAGAACGAGGTTAGACGAAGGCTTCGTCAACCAGCTTTAAGCAGCAATTTGTATAGGCCGGGAATACGGTCATTTTATCAAGTTGTCGATATTCACAACTATACATTAGCACAGTGGTTCCTAAATGTTTTTGATCGTGACCCAAAATTCCAATTCTTATTCATCTTGTGATCCAAACTTTAGTGTTGTCTGCAAGCTAAATGCCCAGGTCAATCTTATGCCTTTCGCAACCCATCATAAAATCTTTATGACCCAAGTTTCATTCCTGACCCTGATTTAGGAAACCCCGGATTAGTGGATAGAGTACTAAACAGTGAGTCTTAAAGAATCAAGGAAAGGGTTGTTTGGATTGTTTCATCTCTGAGCTGCACTTTTGTGTGCACAATGGGATAAATGACTGGATCACAAAGACCCCGATAACGTAGAGAAGGTTGGTAGAAGAGGACCCACTGGACGCCGGTTAGGAGACAGATGGAATCCTCCCTTCAAAGATCATTCAGCGTGTTCTTTAGCATGTACAAGTTATGGCTCTCCAGCACATTGGGCCACGTCGTAACATCCCATCCGATGGACGGCGGGCTTTTCAAGCCCCATCAGTATCCTCTTTCTCACCAGTGCAGGATGGAAGGTAGCAGAAATAAATCTCAACGGTAGCACATTGGGATTCGGCCAGGGAACTGCAAATTATGAGCTCAAGAGAAAGGATTAGACCTTCAATGAGGTGAGAGGATGAAAAGGACATTACTGAAACTACCACTCGTGAATAAAGAATTTTAGATGAGAATAAAAGTTTAACTCAAGTTTGCAAGGAAATGAAGCTAATTCCTTGATTATTTTTATGCCTATTTTGTAACTTGAAAGTTACGTACTGTATTTGTCACAATGAACACAAAAATCGTGCTCGAATTATTTCGTGCTCAATAAAGAAATTAAACGAACATGGAGAAAGTTATAACGAAATTACGAACTTCTTTAGTGGAAGTGGAAGGAACCTTACTTGGTGGAGGAGAGCCTGTGGTTGGAGGGGTCGGGTTCTCCGTGGGAGGAGTCACTGAAGGACACTTGCGTTCGTTGTATACAAGCCCCGGGCGTGCCTGTACAGCTCCACTACCGCCGCTGGCTCTGTCATCGCCACTTACGAAGCACTGACCGTTGCTCGAGTAGTAAGCAAACGACCGACAATTGAAACTCCTGTAGTTGGTGCAGAACTGCTCACACACGTCGCTGGAGGTGATCCCAATCATCTGGATGTGATCGGTGTAAGTGGGGTAAGAATCGGGAGTTTCTTCGTAAAGACAAGATGTGAGCACTGCAAAGAGAAATAACACTGAGATTTAGTCAAATTTAACTGAAAATTAATAGTACATTTAAGTCACATGTAATTATTATTAATTATTCTTCAGATCTATTCAAAGTAAGCATTGGTCGGGTTCTTATATTTACATTGTATTTACCAGTGGAAGTCGAAATTTGGGAGACTGAGACCACGTGTTTAAACCTTAGATAATTCTCACATATTATAAATTCATTGGGATGGTGACTGATAAGTTTTTTAGCCTACGATCTATGAGAACTGTGTTGTGTTGGGCTGTTTTACCTCAGAGCGGCACTTTTTTTGCACACCATGGGCTAAATGGCCAGGTCACATGGACCCCGAAGGCTCAGAGAAGGTTGGGTGAGGGGACCCACTGGAACAGCTGTTGGGAGACAGATGGTAGCCTCCCGTCAAGGCCATCCAGCGTGTTGTTTAACGAGCACAGGGTATGGCTCTCCCGCACACGGGGCCACGGCTTAGCGTGGAATTAACGTTCGGCTTAACACCGAACGGCCTTTCCAAGCCCATCGGTGTCCCCTACTGACCGTGGGCAGGGCTGGGAATTTTTGCGGAGATAAATCTCAACGCTGACCCAGCTGGGACTCGAACCTGGGAACTACAGATTTCGAGCCTGGCGCGCTACCGACTGAGCCACCCCCGCCCCATGAGAACTGTGACTCGCAGACCTTTGCGATAACGTATTATGCTGACAGTCACCTGTCAGACCTCGCTTGAGAGATTAAAAGTCTGAATGTAGTAATGAAGCTTGCTCACATCCGAAGAATGAAAATGGTTAAACTGAAGTAATCCTAGAAATTAAATTTAGTTCCCAACAATTCCTAAGTAATTTTGATGACTACCAATTTAACAATATAGCCTAAATGTACTTGTTACATGTGTGGTGCAAATAATTTAATAATTGCTGCATTCATCTAAACTAAAAAATTATATCTTTAACCCTTTTCGAGTTTACTTTTCTTAACGTAATTCACAGTTTCAAACCGGTTTTTTGACTAGTTGTCCTTCTTTATTAGATAGAAGCGTTTTAAGTCAGAAGGCAAATCCAACTAAATTTAGCAAAATTCATTTTTCAGCATGGGAATTAAATTCCAATGATGGAATAATAATTTTCGTTTTGGGGCAATAATATTATGAGCAATTCTAGACGACTCAGGTGGCAGACTTAACGATTTTGCAACATCAGCTTTCTAAGCGATGTTTGTAATTAGGTTTCGAAAAGGATTTTGGATTATTTTAACTCTGAGTGACACTTTTCTGCACAAAATGATCAGAAGGACAAGATTGGGACAAGGGAAACCACAAGACAGCTTTTAGCAGACAGATGGTAGCCTTCCATCAAGAGAATGAGAATTCCGCTAATGATGGGAGAATCCTAGATTGGTTGAAAGAGAATATTAAATCAAGATGACCAATTTCAATCGTTGGACTGGAAAGCGTTAGCACAAAGTTTTCTTAGACTGCCTAGTAGCTCAATTTTATTTCTTTTCTCACCTATTTCAAAAATTCACAAAAAAACTAAGATCCCCAAAAGCAGTTTGCAACATAAAAAAACTGTAGCTGAGAAAGTTTTTTTTACCTTATTTTAATTCATTTATATCTACAAGCGTACTTTTAGTGGTTCTGATGATATCAAGCCATTGCTGAGTGTCACACTATTGTTCGCTCCAAATTACCATGTGATAGTGGCAATAACAGCGCTGCTTATTCGAGTGCTTAACATAGAAATGTCCGAGATCTTATAAAAAAAATAATAATAAATACCCCCTCAAGCAGCTGCTTGCCACAGAGGTCTGACAGGAGCCTGTCAGTTTATATGCCAAAGTAGAAGGTCTGAGAGGATGGCAGGACCTCAGCAGAAAAACGACACATACATCCATGCCTTACCCGGGGCTCGAACCCAGGTCCCGTAGATCAGTAGCCAAGCGCGCTACCACTCGGCCACGGGACAGTGGCATTGAAATGTCCAGCACCTTAGTGACATTAACATAACTGGGTCCTCAAGACTCACAATTAAATTCAGGGTCATTGCTATATTTATAAAATGCAAAATTTCAAGAAAATCTCAAAGCATCATTTTCTGTTCAGCAGTCCTTAATGCATGGAGCCTATCCACGTGATATTCAGTTTCCGTCCATACTCTTATAAATTGCTTTCATAGAACTGACAATTTTCCAATACTTGAGAAGTATATCAGCCTGTCTGCTGTAGTAACTCTTGCAACAGCTTTAGTGATTCTTTCTTTAAAGGCCGTAAAAAGCATGTTTGTTTGTTTTTTCTATAGGGGGTTCGGAACAAACCATATGTTAAATGCATCCCCCCCAAAAAATAGAGGTCAAATGGTGTCAATTCGGGACTTCTCCGAGGCCAAAAGATCTGTCCACCTGTTCTAATTCAGCTGCTTGGAAATTTGGCCGTAGAAATCATAATATGTGGCGCTGACTCCACTCCACGGAAAGTTTCAGAGTTTCTTGAAATTTAAGACACTTTGTTACTTAATTATTTAGTAAAATATTGCACTTTGAAATATGGAATGATGACTCAGTACAAGGGCTGACATCAGGTGAAAAAGATATCCAAGGGATTGATCCATCACAACCAATCCAATCGTATGGAGAATGCCACCAAAAATTGGCGTCACTAAAATTCCAGGCAAGGTGTTAAACTACAAGTCTGCTAACGGAAGGGCGAAGCATAATTCCAAAATGTCAAGATATCTGTTATTTTTCACAGTTATGAAGGAAGATGGCCCAACGATTCTATCCTTCTTGAATCCGCACCACATTTTCTGACAAGGTCCTGTTTGACATTGTCTGCCTGCCGCATTTTTCCAGGCCTGCCGCAAAATTCCAGGCAAGGTGTTAAACTACAAGTCTGCTAACGGAAGGGCGAAGCATAATTCCAAAATGTCAAGATATCTGTTATTTTTCACAGTTATGAAGGAAGATGGCCCAACGATTCTATCCTTCTTGAATCCGCACCACATTTTCGGAGTATCTTGGTCGTGTTTATACAAGCAATGAAGATTTTGCCGTGCTTAATAATTGTAGCATATTAGTCACAATGACGCACATTCATTTCCATTTCGGGAAAGGTCAATTAGGACATATGGCGATTGGCCTTTCCTAAGATGTTAAAGGTGAAAAACAGAGGCTGTCCAGGAAATCGAGGTTGTCTACGTTGTGTAGCATTTCAAACTCCAGCTGGCAACGCTTAGTCTTATTATCCGGTTGTAGTTCCTGGACAAGCTGCATTTTGTACGCTTACAACTGCGGCCTTTTATGCAGAACTCTGTGCAAAGTTGAACTCGACACGTTCAGTTCAATCGAGGTTTGGTACAGAAACTTCTTTCGAATGCTCGACGGACTTTTCCGAAAGTGAATGCAAGTCTGTGTCTTATAAGTACGTAAGTAAAACAAATGCAAATTTTCCCTGTCATTTGCTTTACTTAGAATTATTTAGAATAATTATTAATTATTAGAATTGCTTTACTTAGAAGACACAGACTTGCATTCACTTTGGAATTGCTCCTCAAAACTTTTCGTTACAAACATTTATCTTATCATGATTTGATGGTATATTATTTATGTGATGCAACTGTTCCTAAGTTAGCCTTAAATTACGTTGCGCTGCAATAAATGATTTCAATTCACCCAACTAGATGAGCCTTGTGTTTTGATGATGCAATTTTCGTTTTGGGGCAATAATACCACGGGCATTTTAAAGGGTTCAGGTGGAAGACTTAAGACTTTGCAACATCAGCTCTCTAAGCGATGTTTTTAATTCGGTTTTGAAAAGTATTTTGGATTGTTTTACCTCTGAGCGACAATTTTCTTCACAAAATTAGCAAAATTGTCAGGTCAGAAGGACTCCGAGAAGATTGGAACAAGAGGAATCATAGACTTGCTTTTAGCAGACAGATGGTAGCTTTCCATCAAGGGTATCCGTGTGTTCTTCAACGTGTACACGGTATGGCTCTTCTGAACACGGAATCACAGTCCATTGTCCGATCTGATGGACAGAGACTTTTTCAAGCACATCGGTGTCCCCTTTCTCACCGGGTGCAAGCTGGGGATTATAACAAATAATTCTGAAAACTGGCATAGTTGGAACGCTACTTGGGAACTGCAAATTACGAACCAAGCAAGTTGGTTCCTAACTGAGCCAAAAAAGATCGATTATTTTCGCTTTGTCGTCCTTCAGTCTATAGACGCTAACTCTGTCCTTAAAAAAAAGAAAATTTATTTTTAATTTGCACTAAAGAAATATTGCTACTTGAATTTCCGATTCACCTATTATTATGAACTAGCTGAACGTACTCGGCGCTGCCCGGGTGTAACTTTTAATGTGTATATTCTTATTTTCACTGCACTAAAAGTGAATTTTGTAAGTATCCCCCCCCCCCGACACTATAGCACAGATTTTCAACAGGAAGAAATTTGCCCGGTGTTGACTTGGATCGTTGTCGACGTCAGCGAGCTCTCTCATAGCACGTCTTAGTTTCTGCGTAAGATATCGAGATTTTTATTTCCGTTACCACAGATTTTGCCGCTCTATGGCTCCCGTGATATTCGTCCGCACGGTGCAAATTTCCTGCACAGCGTCCCCCTTGTGCCCCAGTGATTATTTAAAAATCAGGTTCTCACTTGGCCCGTGGCTTCATTTCTACACAAATTGTGACAGCTCGTGTCTCACTTTTAATCTGCATATTCTGTTGTTTCCTGCACTAAAAGTTAGTTTTGTGAGTATCCCCCTCCTGACATTTTATCACAGTTTGAACACGAAGAATTTCCCGGTTGCAAAGGTCATTGCTTACTTGGCGCTCTCTCTAAGAGCACATGGCAAACGATCGAGATATTTATTTCGTCAGAATTTGGCATTCTGTAATTCCCGACGTACTTTACTGAAAGCTCCAAAATTTCGTAGGCAGGTTCCCTCTGCCAGACCCCATGTTCGGTTAGAAAATCAAGTCCCTAGCTGCAATAGAACGCCTAAAAAATGCCTTTGAAAATGTGGGGAATAATAGCAACGGCAGCAGATTTAAATGCTATTTTAACCAACGACTAAAATATGGTTGGTATAAATTTGGTAAAATCAGTTTATACACCACAGTAGACCTCAGCAGAAAAACAACACAAACATCTACACCTTACCCGGGATTAGAACCAAGGTCCCTTAGATTAGTAACCAAACGCGCTAACCACTCGGCCACGGACGGCTGCTTTATTCACTTCCAAGAAATATAAAAAAAACTAGTTATGAATATGTCAACTGATTCTTCTGAATCTGAGTCAACTAAAGTAGTGTGCCCTGTTTAAATTAAGATATTTTTAAATAAATATGTTCACAGTGGCAAAAATTTTCATTTGAAAGCTAAGATGACATTATGTGAAAGCTAAGGAACATTATTTTATATTGTCATTGTCAGGTACCCACACAACCACTATATCCTGAATAGAGCCAAAAGATATCAGAGATAGCTAATGGGTATCTTATAGTCATCTTAGATATCTTATGGATATTCCGTGGTTTTGTGGGTAGGTATTATGAGAAATTAAAAATGAATTTGTGAGTGATAGAATCATCCGGGAAAAAAGGTAAGGATAGAGTGATAAATAATTCCTTTTCTTTTCTAGGCAATCTAAAACAAATATGGTATTTAGTCCCCCCCCCCTCGAGATATCCTTTTAGATGTTAAAATTCTCCAGTGGGTAGTTTTAGCCTAAATTTCTTTACAGCCCATTCTCAAATGTACTATTTATGCTTTCGAAATTTGAATGTATATAAAATACTACTCTAAAATTACAGCTTCTCGGCAGGAATCGTATCAAACATGTATATCAATTTTAACATATATATCATTGTTTTTCACAATGTAAATGAGTATTAAGTTATATATATATTTAAAGGAATCGTTTAAAGCCACTCGATTGCGATATTGCCAAGGTAGCAGCTTCAACCAACGCTAGATGGCGATGGCGTTTTGCCTTAAATGAACATGGCCGCCGAAGCTTTCAAATTGTCTCGTAATGGCCGCCATATAAGCAAATTTATGTATTTCTAGGTCGTTGATTTTAACTCTTTATTTTCAGAGTTAGGGAGCAGTAAATGGCAACAATAGATTTGACAGCGATTATCGTTTCCCGTAGGAATAAATGTATATATTTTGCTTCTAGCAAGACTCCCTTTTGGACTTTCGATCTGAAATTTGTCACGGCAATCCAGACCACAAACCTGAAACATTCTCTGAAACTTTGGAGCTTGTACGCTGATTTCCCGATGAGTTATGACTGTCACAGTCACACAGACATCTTCTTTTATTATATAGATATTCACCGTTAGAGGGCGAAAAAGTAGGAAAATGGTAAACTTCATTCTCTTTAAAACAAATATTTCATACTAGCAGATTTACCTGGCTTCCTCAAGTCTGAAACTTTCTAAAATATACAGTAGATGGCACTCCCCCAATCGCAAGCTTTCATTTGGCATAAATATCCTTACAATAGCTGATTTCCCGATGAGTTATGACTGTCACAGTCACACAGACATCTTTTATTATATAGATATTCACCGTTAGAGGGCGAAAAAGTAGGAAAATGGTAAACTTCATTCTCTTTAAAACAAATATTTCATACTAGCAGATTTACCTGGCGTTCCTCAAGTCTGAAACTTTCTAAAATATACAGTAGATGGCACTCCCCCAATCGCAAGCTTTCATTTGGCATAAATATCCTTACAATAGATCACCTCCCTCGCACCCCGGAGGGGGTAAGCGTTGAGATTTATCTCTGCAAAATCCCAGCCCTCACCACGGTCAATAGGGGACACCGATGCCGTCCGTCGGATGGAACGTTAATCCGTGGCTCCGTGTGCTGGAGAGCCATATCCTGTGCACGTTAAAGAACACACTGGATGGACTTGACGGGAGACTACCATCTGTCTCCCAACAGCTGTTCCAGTGGGTCCCCTCCCCAACCTTCTCTCAGCCTTCAGGGTTCATGTGACCTGGCCATTTAGCCCATGATGTGCAAAAATTTGCTGTTCAAAGGTAAAACAAACGAAACCCAACCTACCCCCTTCATTTAAAATTTTCTCCCTCTTTTAGGGGAGAAAAGTAATGGACATAGTTCGAGGCACCCATAATCCTTCCCACGTCAGAAGTTTCTAAACCAAAACCGAAATTTCCTCGCTCAGATAATCGAACTTTTCAAATCACTTCGTATTCACCAGAGTTCCTCGGATACAATTTGCCAGACATATGTAACTTTATAGCAAAAAAATTAACTTTACAACAATTTTTTTATAACAAAATTTTTTATAACAAAAAATTATTATTATTGAACAAAATTATTTATTACTGAACATAATACTTAAAACATTTATTAATTATTTGTATATACATTTATCAGATTTTGCATATTTTTGAAATTAAGTAATGTTTTTAACTTCCGATACGAATTTAGTTTTTGAATCTGGTGTTCTGCTCGTACTTAATTAGAATGACGTCAATATCCACGGATGCTCGCACTCTTGACGCAGCAAACTGAACAATGAGTTTATCACGCGAAATCAGAAAGAAATTTCAAATTTATTGATGGCAACAATCATTTTAATAAATTTCGACAGTTAATGTTAAGACTAAGGGAATTTTGAGAAATTCAAATTCGCCCACCCCAATTTCGGTTGACCACAGCGGGTTCGCAAATAGCCTATATTCTTCCCCTGGATGAAGGGAACGTTCACCCAAAGTTTAAAAATTTTCTTAAATATGAAGAGTTAAAGTGCCTCTAACTCTTCTGGTGTGTGTTTAAATCGTTGTCGCACCACCTGTCTTTAACATGGGGCACAGTCTGCTTGTGAAATAGACATAATCGGTGCTTAGTCTTAAATTTCTACAGAACAAATATTATAAATAAGTTAAAATCTCGTTTACAGAACAAATATTATAAATAAGTTAAAATCTCGTTTTCAAAGAAAACGAAATAGTTTCGCTTTGTCGTCTGTCTGTCTATCTGTCTGTCCGTCTGTAGACAACTAACTTTTCAGTTCACAGAGATAAAAAATTTTTTGTGATGGATAGGTATTGATAAAATATTAGGATATGCACTTTCCGAATCTCTCTAAAGCTATATTTGCGCCCTCTAACGGTGGAAATTTTTGAAAATTCCAAAATTTCAAACGAATATTGCAAACGATGCATTTAT
Organism: Ryuthela nishihirai; assembly: GCA_038380435.1. Classification (NCBI taxonomy): domain Eukaryota; kingdom Metazoa; phylum Arthropoda; class Arachnida; order Araneae; family Heptathelidae; genus Ryuthela; species Ryuthela nishihirai. The sequence continues at coordinate 27,733,006 of JAWZYU010000019.1, read as the reverse complement.
TCTAGAAATTTGAAATATTGGTGGTGGTGGAATGTGAAGGTCACGAAGTTTCATTTGCCAACAATCAGTTGACCCCTTAGACCCAGAAGGGTGGCAAAACACACCTTTTTAGTTTTAGCAGAAAATTCTTTTGAGATAAAGATAAATTTGGGGGGGTGGATAGGATATTGATAAAAATTGTGATTCACACTTTTTAAATATTTCGAAAACTATAATTGCGTCCTCTAACGGTGAAAGTATTTGCAAATTCGAAAATTTTAAATAAATATTACAAACGAAGTATTTAAGCTAGAAATTTTAAATTTTGGTGGTGGAATCTGAACGCCATGATGTTTCCATTGGCAACTATGAATTGACCTCTTAGAACCAGGGTTGTGGGAAAACACTTTTTTTTTGCTTATACGGATAATTGTTTGCATTTATAGATTAATGAAAAAATCTTTTCAGGGTTACATAGGTATTGATAAAATATTATGAATCGCACTATCAAAATCTTTCGAACACTATAATTGCGCCCTCTAACGGTGAAAAAGATTGAAAATTCTAAAATTTCAAACCAATATTGCTACGATGCATTAATGACATGAAATATAAATATTAATGACGGAATGTGAACGTCATGAAGTTTCGATTGGAAACAATGAAAATGATAATTAGAAAACTCTTTTTTAATTTGATTAGTACTTATGAAATTTTATAATTCGCATTTTTTAAATAGGTAATAGTTTTAACATATATATCTTTACATATCACTGAAAATATCAGAGTGTTATCGAGTTTTACATATGATATGTATAGAATAGAAATTTGAAAAATTAGTCGTGGCTTTTAAGAGATATTACTTACTTTTCTGAGAGAGGTATGGGAAATTCAACTTTTTTGATTTAGTATTAAAAGGCGAATACTTTTATGTTGCATAATTACTAATGAAATACTATTTGCATTTTTCCCCATCATCCACTTCCTAAAATTAGAACTTTTAAGGAATGAAACAGTAGGTAAAGGAAAAACTTCTTTCTCTTTGAAAACGAGGTTCTCATATGCGCCAGATATATATATATGCGTTTTTCTCCTTAGTTTAAGAATATGTTAAGAATCAATTTGGATTTTAAAAAAATAAATGTCTAATATAAAGATATAAACTTTGCGTATGTATGAAATAAATTGACGCTATTTAACTCTTGTTTATTTCTTATTATTAATATTATAAAATAAAAATAATAAATACCCCCTCAAGCAGCTGCTTGCCACAGAGGTCTCATAGGAGCCTGTCAATTTATATGTCATAGTAGAAGGTCTGAGAGGATGGCAGGCCCTCAGCAGAAAAACAACACACACATCCATGCCTTATCCGGGGCTCGAACCCAGGTCCCTTAAATCAGTAGCATTACAGGAGATCAATGTACTATTGGTTTCAGCTTATGATATTTTCAACATGCAATGGTTTTTGCAGAACGAATTCCATCTGGTTTTAAAGCCTCATTGTGTCTTCTTATCCTCCATAAAAATATCCTGCGTGTTCCAATTAAGAAAGGTTAATGAATGTATTTCTAACGTGATTAAGAGTTTTCAAAGAAGCGGGAGTGGAATGACTAGCCCGTGTATATACTGTACTGGTGACGTGCTCAGTTTCCATGCCTTACACAAACAGCCATGCCTTACCCGGGGCTCGAACCCAGGTCCCTTAGATCAGTAGCCAAGCGCGCTAACCACTCGGCCATGGGACGGCATTAATGCTATATATATATAAAAAATAAATTGACGCTATTTAACTCTTGTTTTATTTCTTATTATTAATCCTATATATATATAAAATAAATTGACGCTATTTAACTATTGTTTATTTCTTATTATTAATACTATATATATATATAAAATAAATTGACGCTATTTAACTGTTGTTTATTTCTTATTATTAATACTATATATATATAAAATAAATTGACGCTATTTAACTATTGTTTATTTCTTATTATTAATACTATATATATATAAAATAAATTGACGCTATTTAACTATTGTTTATTTCTTATTATTAATACTATATATATATATAAAATAAATTGACGCTATTTAACTATTGTTTATTTCTTATTATTAATGCTATATATATAAAATAAATTGACGCTATTTAACTCCTGATTATTTCTTTTTATTAAAACTTCGGCCGATTATTTAAAAGGAATATGAATAATTCAAAACGAAACAAATTGGTCTGGTGTGAAAATCCATGCGAAAATGAACAAATTTAAGGAAAATTCCGCTTAGTTTATTAAAATACGAATATCTCATTGAAGCAAACAACATTTTTATGCATAAAAGAGAACAAATATCGAGAGGAAGATTGGATTTCAAACACTATTTTACAAGACATATAGGAATCATTTAGTCATCACTCTTTATTACAATTTGACAATGCATTTTATAATGTTAGAGAAGCACCCACCTGGAAGGCAATGGTTCTCCAGATAGTTCACTTTCATGTTATTCGTTCGGCTGTAAAAGGCAGGCAGGGTTCTTCTATCTTCACGGCTCAGTTTGCATTCGGTGGTGTCGTCATTATAAAGAGCCGAGCGACAGACGAAACTCCTTTCCTCGAGACAAAGCTCCTCGCAATCTCTCCGACTCTGAACGAAAGGAGCCGAGCGATCGTACAAGTGGCCTTCCAGTTCATGGCCGAGGACGCGTTCAAACGCCCATGCCTTGTCCTTACAAGCAGTCGCCACAGAGCCTTTAAGAAAAGTCAAATATTAAGAAAATGAATCAAATGGCAGATTTCCATACATTTTAAATCTCAAGTGTATTTTTTTCTGAAACAAATGCTAGTTGAGAGGTCATCTGCGCGATTCTGCCAGGTGGGAGGAGGCAAATTGCATTTTTACAAACGCAGTTGTAGTACAGAAATGAATTCGTTTTTAGATAATTTTGTCACTTACGGAATGAGTTCTCTCTTGGCGGGATTTTCGTTTCATAGTGCATGCGAATATAATGAAAGTGTAAAACAGCAGTTTGCGGTGAAAATCCTTAATAGTAATGTACCCTCCATCCAAAGCTATAAAAATAAAAAGATAAAAAATACCCCCTCAAGCAGCTGCTTGCCACAGAGGTCTGACAGGAGCCTGTCAGTTTATATGCCACAGTAGGAGATCTGAGAGGATGGCAGGACCTCAGCAGAAAAACAACACACATCCATGCCTAATCCGGGGCTCGAACCCAGGTCCCTAACAAGAGTTAATTGCTAAATTTCGTGAAAGGATATATGTATGCTTGTCTGCGTGTACTTTTATGCCATTTTCAACATTTATTGAAAGATAAAACTTATTTCTTAATAATTTCCCAAGGTTTTATTATTCAATAATAATAATATTTTTATTATACAACGAATTCTGGTCCACTACGCATATTATTTTTAAATTTTTTGTTAATAGGGATTATCCTTTCATCACGCGCCCATGCTAGATTAACTAAGTATGTGGCATAAACGCTAGGTTCTATTCTTTATGCCGATTATAGCTATATATTTTCAACTTTTCTTAATCATATAATAGTAGCTAAATTAATATTTTAAGATAGATGTCCCCAGATATGCGAGCCAGATTTGAAAAAAAAAATTCTCTCACAAGCCGGATATCATTGCAAATATACTTATATCTCTATTCAAAACCAATTATTCTAGAATCTCATGATATGTGTTAAATATTGTTGTATTTGGCTGCTTATTAAAGTAATGTTTTAGAAACTTTTTATTAAGTTACCCTTTATTAATCCTTTTGGGAATAATTTTACGCAATACGAATATGATTGTACGAAGAGATAATGGAGGTAAAACCTAACGTTTTAATTTCGGATATTAAAAGACTAAACAGAACACTCAGGGAAAATTACAAAAGCCATATCGTGGAAACAAATTGTCGCCTGATGGTTGGTTTAGCGGTAGAGCGCTCTGACATGTATCCAAAGACTCGTGGGTTCGAATCCTACTTCTTCGGCAATAATTTTTTCAACATAAGTATTTATTGAATTTTATATTTACAGGTAATCTGTGTATTTACTATGGATTAAACAAGATCTTTCACAGTTTAAAGTAAATTCATTCCTTTTCTTTACGATTAACAGAAATATTTCCATGGTTGGATATTAACCCACGATGTCCTCATTGGCGTCCAGTGTTTCTACCACTGAGAACGATATCCAACGCACGTTAGATATCGTTCCACAATAGGAACAGAAACGATTTGGGTTGTTTTATCTTTGAGCGGCACTTTTTCTCACACAATGGGCTAAATGGCCAGGTCACAAAAGACCCTAAGGACACAGAGAAGGTTGAGGAACCCCCACATCGAGAATTCACATGGATTAAGGTCACCGAACACATTTAATTCCTCCTGAGATATCTCATTTAGATTCGCATCACTCCTGTAGATACAACTGTGTATGCTGACAAATCCATGTAATTTGATGACTGTCTCATCGAACCACTGATTTCGAAAAAATGGGGTTGCTTCATGATGGATGATTTTTCGGTCAAATGACATATTGCCACCCTGTATATTCACGACTCTATTGCTCAGGGGCATAACCAAAAAATTTTCTTTCTGAACAGCGCAAGTTTTTTGACCTAGAGTAAAACTAGATTAACCGATTATTGGCTACTTATTACCATACTTATTATTATCAGGCCCCGGGAAAGAGTGTTAGATGAAAAGGAATATTTCATTCTTCCAGTTTTTTTTATGTTTCTGATAAGACCTTCGTATCGACTTAGTTTTTAAAGTTAGGTGTTTTAGTGGCAAAGAAAGGAATATAAATAAATAAAATAAATAAAGCCATTTTATTTAAAAATAAAATTCAATAAAGAAAATTAATAAAGAAATACTCATTATTCTCAAACTTTGATACCTTGACACTTCTGGCAAAAACTTCTAGAATATTAAAGATTTAGTAATGCATGGACGTTTGTGTTATTTTTCTGCTGAGGTCCTGCCATCCTCACAGATCTTCTACTGTGGCATATAAACTGACAGGCTCCTGTCAGACCTCTGTGGCAAGCAGCTGCTTGAGGGGGTATTTATTTTTTATTTTTTATTCAAATAACACGCATTAAACGTAAGAGATTAAATTCATCAGAAAGCAATAGTATAATTTAACGTTTCTCACAAATAGGTATAATTCGATTCAAGGCCAGACTTCGAACTTCTGAGGCCCTTATGTTATGACAAGTTTAAGAGGCCCTAAGTCACAATATGTTTAAGAGATCCTAAACTACAATCGTTTAAGAGGTCCTGAAATTAACAAATTCTTATTAAGGTGCCAATTCAACCGTAATATATCCGATTCCCGAGTACCACCGACAAGAGGCTCAGAATTCATTCATTTTTGTTTGGATTTGGAACTGATTCAATGGAAATGCAATTGCAATCATGCACTGTTTTAGAATCACAATTAGTCCTTACTGTAGTTGTTTATTAATTTTCGCACCACAGTCTTGTTTTCTTTTTCTTTGCTACAAGAATTGGAAACACGCTCCTTAAATAAAATGTTCTCTTTAACTTCCCCTAGGGAGAAAAAATAACTCCAGATTTATTATTAGCAAATTAAATTAAAACCCTTAATGTAACAACACCTTTGCAACACAGTCCTGTTAGTCTTCTGAAATATTTCGGGTTACCTATTCGTCTATATACATTTGCACTTATCTATTTTCAAAAAAAGAATAAATAAAAGCAAAAATACAACAAAAAGATTGGTATTATTTATCTTTTTGTTGTGTAGATAAATCGACGCCCTATCTTCCTTTGAAGTGAATACGAACTCAGTGACTGGTTGCACCATCGATATTCTTTAGGTTTATTTTCTACTTATTAGAACCCATATAAAAAGAAGGGTATTTCTTTATTTATTTTATTTATTTTATTTTTATTCCTTTCTTTGTCACTAAAAATTCCAACTTCAAAAATTTTCATTTCATATATGACTCATAAACATTTATCTCATATATCCTCCTTTTTGGAGTCGTGTTTGAGGTAGCTCATGATATTGGAAATGTCACAAATTTAATTTGAGATACGACTCGTTAAAGTATAACCCCATGGAAATCCCCCCTTTTATCAGAGGAGGGAGAATAGTGAGATCAAAATTCAAATAGTTTACGACGGTCGTTATATGAGCTTTCATTTGACACCTAACTCGTAACTGTAGGAATCAAACGATATAGTATTACGACTTTCACATTTCCCGTTTTTTAGCAGCGAAGAAAGCATGAGGGGTCATTTTGTCATTTTTGTATAGCTTATTGTTTACCCCATTTGCGGTGCAACTTGTTACTTTCGGCACTCGCGTTCAATATAGGGGAACAATCGTTTTCATATTTCCCTTTTTTAGGTGGGAAGAAAGCTTGGAGGGGTCGATTTTTAATAGCCTATGATATTCCCGTGTCAAAAGATTTCATTTAACATATAGCTTGTTACTTTCGGCACTCGCGTTCTGGAGATATAGTAGAAGAATAGTTTTCATATTTTCCCTTTTTTAGGGGGGAAAATCATGAGGGATCAATTTTTTATAGTTTATGACACTACCCGCATCAAAAGCTTTCCTTTGACTTATAGCTTGTTACTTTTCGCACTCGCGTTCAGGAGATACAGGGGAACAATCGTTTTCATATTTCCCCCCTTTTTTCATGGGGAAGAAAGCTTGGGGGTCGATTTTTTATAGTCTATGACATTCTCTGCGTCAAAATTTTCATTTAACATATAGCTTATTACTTTCGACACTAGTGTTCTGGAGATATATTGGAAGAATAGTTTTCATATTTCCCCTTTTTAGGGGGAATGAAAGCATAGAGATCGATATTTTTTATAGCCTATGACACTCCTCGCTTCACAAGCTTTCATTTGATACATAAATGATTAAGTTTCTCCATCGCGTTCGAAAGATATGGTAAAACAACTGCTTTGACAAAGCCACAAACCGACAAGTGTCAAAGCGAAAAGCAATACGGAGATAGGTAAAAAAATTATATTTGCACTAATAAGTTTTTAGGAAAGGTATCTCTCGTGTCTGATAAAACTAAACTGACCGGATGGAATCACATGGTTTTATGCGTCAAACACGTTGTAGTGTCACTTAGAATGATAATTTTAAGAGTTATATTTTATATGTTAAACAATATCATCAGAGTAGAATTAAGGGGGAGGCCTTTTTCTTCTAATACTGATAAGGGGCAAGGGAGCCCTTTTTTTATACTAATATGTATAATTATTTACATAACATTAACATATTTTGGAACTTCGACAAACTTTTAAACTACTAACAACAATACTATATATTCAAAGAAAGGTGGTGTTTGATCCGTACTTTTATTTATTTACACCTTTATTTATGTTTCATTTCTGATAACAGGAGGTGTGAGGGGAATCATTAGGTGCCCTGTGCTCCATAATTTCTTAGTCCAGTAGTGAATATCATCCAGAGGTCATGATAGTAGCATAAGTGTAATAGATAGGTCATGAGTAGTAGTATAAGTGTAATAGAGGGATCATGAGTAGTAGCATAAGTGTAATACAGAGGTCATGAGTAGTAGAATGATTGTAATAGAGAGGTCATGAGTAGTAGCATAAGTGTAACAGAGAGGTCATGAGTAGTAGCATAAGTGTAACAGAGAGGTCATGAGTAGCAGCATAAGTGTAATAGAGAGGTCATGGGTAGTAGCATAGGTGTAATAGAGAGGGTCATGGGTAGTAGCATAAGTGTAATAGAGAGGGTCATGGGTAGTAGCATAAGTGTAATAGAGAGGTCATGAGTAGTAGCCTAAATGTAACAGAGAGGTCATGAGTAGTAGCATAAGTCCAATAGAGAGACAGTTGCATAAATAAAGCAGAATTCCCTACGCTTTAAAATTGGCCCAGACCCCCCCCCCTTAAGCTACTACTGTCACTGAGTCATATCCCACCCAGCTCTAAACAACTTCCACCCTTAAGAGCGTTCTTCGATATATAGGTACGTCCTTGTGAAGTACTAGTTTTAAATTTGCTACTTACAAGGAATGTCTATAATACACGAAATATACCTTAATGAATCCTGAATTCGATTTAATAACTGTTTATTATAATTTAGTATTATTTTAAATAATTATATATAATGCAAAAATATAACATATACGAGGGTGATCATTTAATTCATGGACTGACGTCATAATTACTCGTACTAGCGCTTTTTCCAAAGTAACACTAGATGGCGCTGCGCGTGACCGCTGCGAAGGAGGCTCTACGTGCCAAGGTCATTTGGCGTCGACTCCTATTGTGTTAAGACTGTGATCCGAGTTGCGTGTCATAGACGTTCGTTCAGAATGTCGAAATTCAGACGGAATAGCGGTATGTCATTTTGTTATTATGTTAGGCGAGGCCTAAGTGCTGCTGCGACTTTGAAGAGATGAGTGAAGCCTATGGTAATGACTGTCCTCGTAGGTCTGCCATTTTTAAGTGGAACAAGCGATTCAAATAAGGACGCGAATCTGTTGCCAATGACCGAAGACCTGGCAAGCCTTCTTCCTCAATAACTCCTGAACAAATTGAAAAAACCCTAGCAATCCTGAATGAAGACAGAGGAATAACACTTCATGAAGTGGCTGTGACAATGTCAGTTTCATATGGAAGACCTCACGCGATTGTAAAAACCCATCTGAAAACGTCACGAATCTGTGCTCAGTGGATTCCACACAGTTTGATTCCAGAACAAAAACAAAAAAGGGTACAGCTGGGCAAGGAGATGCTCAATCGGTTTGAAAGCCAGGGTCCAACCTTTATGAGTCGAATTGTGACTTGCGATGAAACTTGGATCTTTCACTACGATACCGAAACAAAAAACAGTCGAGTCAATGGAAGCATCCCGATTCACTGAGACCCAAGAAAGTTTGGGTTTCTCGTTCAGTTGAGAAATAAATGGCTCTCGTGTTTTTTAACATCAAAGGTATTCTCATTTCTCACTTTGTGCCTCGTGGAACAACCATGAATAAGGAAGCTTACTCGAAGAATCAAACTTCGGCAAAAATGCAAAACTTCCCAGAACCAAACTTCGGCGTGTCATTCGTGACAAACATCCGGAACTTTCTGGTCTGACTTGGTTTCTCCATCACGACAACGCCAGGCCCCATACGGCTGATATTGTGCAGCCAGTGATCACTGCCATAGGTGCTGAGGTTCTGCCACATCCTCCATATTCACCGGACTTAGCACCCTGCGATTTTTTCCTCTTTTCGCGACTGAAAAAAGCTTTGAAAGAGAAACATTTCGCATCCGACGACGAAGCTTGCAGAGCTACAACGACAACACTTCACACGCTTTCGAAAAATGGCTTCAAAGACGCTTTTAATGTATGGGTTCAACGATGTCAAAAATGCATGAAGTTCAAGGGAGAGTATTTTGAGAAAGACAAATGCCAGGAAGATTCAAAGGATGATATTTAATGTAACTTTTTGCTTCTGTTCACGAATTAAATGATCACGTTATGTATATATATAATGGTTATTTCGCTTTAATCTCTTTGAATTAAGTTTTCGGATCAATTATTCTGACGTTTATTGCTGCTCTTAAATATTACTGAACTAGCAATATAGCTCTATATTTCTTAGTACCTCTTATTTGAACTGAGGTGATTCTTAAATTCTTATTAACGTGCCTTTTAACTAACTTTTTGATCCCATTAATTCCTACCACTTAAAGCGACGTATGGTTGAATCGTTCACATACCTGATATTTTGAGAAAGTTAAAAATCCTATTTCATGAATTTGGTATAAAATATTCCGTAAATTTTCAACATATGCTCAAACTTTTGATACCTTGACACTTCTGGCAAAAACTTCGAGAATATTAAAGAATTAGTATTCAAATAACACGCATCAAACGTAAAAGATTAAATTTAACAGAAAGCAATAGTATAATTAACGCTTCCCACAAATAGGTATAATTCGATTCAGAGCCAGACTTTGACCTTCTGAGGCCCTATGTTATGAGAAGTTTAAGAGGCCCTAAGTCACAATACGTTTAAGAGATCCTAAACCACAATACGTTTAAGAGATCCTAAACTACAATAGGTTTAAGAGGTCCTAAGCTGCAATAAGTTTAAGAGGCCCTATAATTTCGAAAATCGAAATAAATTATATATTTATTATTCTGATTAAAGCGAACATTAAAAAATAAATATGAATTTGATGTGGTTAAAACATTACCCTAAATTAAAGCACTGGTTTACAATAATGACTGTTTAAAGCTGACATTTTCATTCAGTGTGGTGCACAATGATTCATTTGAATATAAAATTTCGTGACACAGTAAACTTAAATTTTTGAAGCCCTAAACTGTAGCTTATTTAGCTTATGCGTAAGTCCGGCTGTGATTCGTTTATTCCTTCGTCGTTATTGCTAAGACGATCACCAACAACTCACCTCTGAGACAGATTTTCTCGTAGTAATTTTCTCCGTCACGTGGCACGAGATCCTGAGTCCGTCCTTGCGAATTCCGATCAAGTTTATCACACCGCATGTTCTGGTAGTTGACAGAGAAAGCCGGACAATCTAATCCATCCCTTTGGCAGAACTCTTGACACTCCAGAGTGCTGCCCAGACTTCCTGGATTGCTGACTAAAATGGAGGTCTGGACTGCAGAACGGAGCACAAAGCCAGTCATCTTCTCATAAGTGAATGCTCCTCCAGTACATTGCTCTGAGAAAAAAATATTTTGCTTTTAATTATCATATTATTACGTTATACTTGCTCATCCTGTACAAGTCTCTATGCAAAGAAATATATAACTACTTGCATAGGAAAATGTAATTAACGATTTAAAATGAATCTTTCTCTTGAAAGAGATATTTACAATATTCAGCAGCAGTATTTTTGCAGTATTCGTCATTTCTTTTGACCACTTAGTGATCCCTTTGATGGAAACCATCTTATCATCCATTATCACATTCTATCTTTATATCAATAGAAGGTCATATTCAGAGCTCGATTATTTATTCAATGTCCATTTTATGGAGAGGTTTAATTCAGGATTAATTAATGGGAATAATACACTTTGTAAAAAAACTTTAGCACAGGGTTGGGTTGTTTTACCTCTGAGCGGCACTTTTTTGCACACCATGGGCTAAATGACCAGGTCACATGGACCCCAAAGGCTCAGAGAAGGTTGGGGGAGGGGACCCACTGGAACAGCTGTTGAGAGACAGATGGTAGCCTCCTGTCAAGGCCATCCAGCGTGTTCTTTAATGTGTACAGGGTATGGCTCTCCCGCACACGGGGCCACGGCTTAACGTTCCATCCGACGGACGGCGGCCTTTCCAAGTCCATCGGTGTCCCCTACTGACCGTGGGCAGGGCGGGGAATTTTGCGGAGATAAATCTCAACGCTGACCCAGCTGGGACTCGAACCTGGGAACTACAGATTATGAGCTGGCGCGCTACCGACTGAGCCACCCCCGCCCCACTTTAGAACAGGATTAATCAACGCTGGTACAGAGGGTACTCGAACCTGGGAACTATAGATTACGAGCTTGGGGCGCTATAAACGGAAACAATCCCAGCCCCCTTTATAAGGATATAATAATAATAATTCAGTATTATTTGAAGTAATTTTATTTTATGCAAAACATATGTTTCAACAGATCTCAATCAAATATATGCAAAACTTCATTTTCAACCATATTCAGTCCATATTTAGCAAAGCTGCAATATTTAACAACTTTGTTCTTTCTGCGAAAAACAATTAAAACTTGAGAAAACTTAAAAATCATTATATAAACTGCTGAACATAGCAAAATATTTTAGTGTATTATAATATAATGGTTAGTGCTTCGTTTTAATTCCTTTCAATTAACATTGATGAATTATTGTAACCGGTACTGCTGCTTTTAAATATTTCAGCTTCCTAACGCTTTAATGCTGAACAAAATGTTTCCGAATCGAGATTTGAAGTGATATGATTGAGATCTTTAATATTCAATCTCATTTTCTCTTACAAAACTTCTGAGCTTCGGAACCATGAATTGATATAATAAAGGGATAGAACTCATCAAGCGACCACTGAGCTTATGCACTTTAACCTTACGTTCTAATCATCAGAATGCACAGGGGTGAAGCCATGGGGGGATGAGGGGGAGGCTCCCCCCAAAAGTAACTCGGAGTTGGCAAAATTCGAAGCGACTTCGTAAAATCTAGGTGAGTTGTGAAAATTTCTAATTTTTTTTTTTGGAAAATTAAGGGGAGTTGTCAGAATCGAGGCAACTTGGCAAATTAAGGCAATTTGGAAAATGGAGAGACGGCAAAATTTAGAGCAGTTGGCAAAATTCGAAGCCACTTAGTAGAATACAAGTGAGTTGGCAAAAACGGGACAACTTGGCAAAATCTTAGGGAGTTGGCAAAATTCGGAGTAACTTGGCAAAATCGTGGGGAGTTGGCAAAATTCAGGTGAGATGCAAAATAGGATTTTTTTCTGTAAAATTATGGCGAGTTGGCAAAACTTAGGGAGTTCGCAAAATCTAGGGACAGTTGGCAAAATTCGGAGTGACTTGGCAAAATCGTGGGGTATTGGCAAAATTCAGATGAGATGTGAAAATTTGGATTTTTTTCTGTAAAATTATGGCGAGTTGGCAAAATCTAGGAGAGTTGGCAAAACTTAGGGAGTTGGCAAAATCTAGGGACAGTTGGCAAAACTTAGGGAGTTGGCAAAATCTAGGGACAGTTGGCAAAAAACTAGGAGCAGTTGGTAAAATCTAGGGATAGTTTGAAAAATTAGGGGCAGTTGGCAAAAACGTGGAGAGTTAACAAAATTCAGGCGAGATGTAAAAATTGAAATCTTTTTCTGTAAAATTATGGCGTGTTGGCAAAATCGAGGCAACTTCGCAATATTTAGGAGAGTTGGCAAATATTGGGGGAGTTGGCAAAATTCGAAGTGACTTTGCAAAAATCGGATGTGATGTAAAATTGGGATTTTTTTTCTGTAAAATTGTGGCGAGATGGCAAAATCGAGGAAACTTGGCAAAATCTAGGGCAGTTGGCAAAATTCGAATCCATTTGGTAAAATACGGGCGATTTATGAAAATTGGGACTGTTTTTGTGAAATTAAGGAGAGTTGACAAAATCGAGAAAACTTGGCAAAATCTAGGGAAGCTGGCAAAACTGGAAACCACTTGGTAAAGTACAGGTGAGTTGTAAAAATTGGAATTGGTTGTGTGAAATTAAGGAGAGTTGAAAAAACCAAGAACTCTTGGCAAAATTTGAAGCCACTTGGTAAAATACAGCGGAGTTGTGAAAATTGTGCCTTTCTTGTGCAATTAAGAAGAGTTGATAAAATTCGAAGTGACTTGGCAAATTCAGGGAAGATGTAAAAATTGCGATTTTTCTGTAAACTTACGGCGAGTTGGCAAAATCTAGAGTAGTTGGAAAAATTCGAATCCACGTGGTAAAATATAGGCGAGTTGTAAACATTGAGATTTGTTTCGTGAAATTAAGGAGTGTTTGACAAATTGAGGATACTTAACAAAATGTAGGGCAGTTGACAAAATTTGAATCCATTTGGAAAATACGGGCGAGTTGTGATAATTGGGATTGGGTTTGTGAAATTCAGGATAGTTGACTAAAATCGAGAAAACTTGGCAAAATCTTGGAGAGTTTGAAAAGTTTGAAGTGATTTGGCAAATTTAGGAGAGATGTAAAGATTATGATTAATTTCGTGAAATTAAGGAGAGTTGGCCAAATCAAGGGAAAATTCACACTGACTTGCTACAATTAAGACGAGATGTAAATATTGGAATTATTTCTGTGAAATTATAGCTAGTTGGCAAAATTGGAAGTCAAATGACAAAATGAGAGTTGTGAATTTAAGTAAGTTTGCTCAGTTGGCAAAATTTGAATTTCGAGTAGGAAACATTTTGATTTCTCCCACCCCCCAACCATAGTCCTTCGCTACGCCCCTGAGAATGCATATGTAATAAATTACTTTATCTGCAAAGGTTAAATATAAATGTGTACACTAATTAATTTTCTACAGACAACTGGTTTATACCATTCAGAATCATGTGTCAAAGACCATGAATAACGATATTGATATTGCATGATGAGTTTTTAGGTGTGCCTAGATATCAATTTACTTCATTCAATGAGAATACCATACTAAATCGAAGCTTTAGTTAATATAAATGGGATGATACTTTCTAGGATAGAGTACTTTGCTAAACACATACCAGCTTAATCCAGTTAATGATGATGCATTGTTCCAAGTCTCTCATTTTGCGTTGCTGCTTTTACAATGCAATTGTATTGTCATCTGTTCATATCAGTTTCAATGATACTGACAGAAAGAATTATTGCAATTTAGTATACACTTGAACACGCGTCCCCCCAAACCTTTTTCCCCCTACCACTAAATAACTAGCATTTTTTTCGTACCATTAGTAGGTAAATACGAATATACAAAATGTCGTTTTGCTAACGAGAAAAAAAAACATTCTTCCAGCAAGGTATATGAATAGAATAGGTAGTAGAGAGAAATTATTTTTTTTTTCATTTATCATGCATCTACAATGTTGTGAAAATCCATATGTGAATGAATACTGGCACTAAACTCGAGTACCTCTGGCACAAGCTTCGTGTTCTACTTCTCGCTGCACTAGAATATTTCAAAATAGAAATGGAATCATTTTTGATGAATTCTGCACAAGTTACTATAATTGCGATTTATATTGTTTTAGTAGATTGAATTCGTATTTTTTGACTAGCAGATTATAGATTCTCCTCATTTTATATCTATCCCTAATTAGTTATTGCCTATTACTTAAAGAGGTTTTAAGTTCTGTTTTAAGAATACGAAGTTCTTCTTTCATTTACAGATGACCGAGCTATTTTCTTATTTTATTAATGATAATAAACTATGACAAAGGTGAACATACCTACCGATTTCAAACCACCGGTATCCCGAAAGATTTAAAAAAAAACTTTACAATGTATCGGTTTTAAAATTTGTAGTGATAAAGCATTTTTTTATAATATTAATAAAATTTGAATGAAAAAAGAATTTTTGATCATGGAGAAAGAAATTTATATGCTCAGACCGGTGGCCATATCTAACTACTCAGCAGCAAAAAAACTTTTGGCGCACTTTTTAAAACCATATCGAAGTGTATAAAAACAAAACGAAAAAAATGTTTTAACTTTATTAACTACACCGAAGTGTCAAAACATTATGACCACCTGCCAAATATGATGTTGGTCCCCCACGTGCCGCCAAAACAGCTCTTACCCGGCATTACAAGATTTCTAAAGGTGTCTTGTGGTATCTGGTACCAATACGTTTCCAATAGATCCTTTAACTCTTGTAAGCTGCATGGTTGAGACGCCGCAGATAGGATATGCTGTTCCAACACAAATCACAGATGTTCGATTGGATTGATGTCTGGGGAATTTGGAGACCAGGGCAATCCCTGAAAGTCTTCATGTTCCACGAACCATTCTCGGACAATTCGGGCAGTGTGGCATGGCAGATTATCCTTCTGTAAGAACGCACTAATAGAGAGATTTACCGTTGCCATGAAAGGATGCACTTGGTCTGCAATGATGATTAGGTAGGTCGTAGACATCATAGTTTCCTCCACATGAATGGCTGGACCCAGGGTTTCCCAGCATAACATTGCCGAAAGCATTGCACTTCCTCCACTGCCTTGTTTTCATCCCATGGTTCATCCTGGTGCTAACACTTCCTCAGATAAATGGCGCACATGTTCCCGGCCGTCCACATGGTGCAACAAGAAACGAGATTCATCGGACCAGACGACCTTCTTCCAATCATTCAAGGTCCAGTTTTGATGCTCGCATACCCATTGTAGGCGCTTTCGACGGTGAACCGAGCTTAACATGGGTACTCGGATGCCCTGTGGCTACACAGCCCCATTTTCAGCAGGGTTCGATGTACTCTGTATTGTGTTACATTACTCCCGTCACCAGCATTCAAATTACGGGCGTGTTGTGCCACAGTACCCTTCTGTTGGCTCATACCATACGGGATAGTCTTCGCTCACTTCTAGCATCGATGAGCAGTGGTCGGCCCACACCTTGCTTACGGTTCGGGTTTTTTTCCCTCCTAGGACCACTTTTTGAAGGTACTAACTACGGCTGACCATGAGCACCCCACAAGCCTCGCCGTCTCGGAAATGCTCTGACCCAGTCATCTGGCAGTTACAATTTGGTCTTTGTGAAATTCACTTAAGTTCGCTGCCTTTCCCATCTGAAGAACAAGAACAACACTGATTAACAGAGCTCAGTATCAGGTGTTATTTATACCATTACATGACCTTCACGCACACTGTCATTTACCTGCAGTTGCTTCGATTTGCATAAAGACGCACTGGTCATAATGTTTTGACTCTTTCGGTGTATAAATTCATTCATTTGATCGTATTAATTAATGTATTTTCTAATTTACTCAAAATTACTCTATTTTATTTTGGAACGTTTGTGTTCCGTTTGGAAACGGCTTCACTCAGACATGACTATGAGCGAAGTCGATTACGCAGCATAGAATCAGAAAAAATTTACTTTGGCAATTAGTGCAATGCCATCAATTAAAACATTACAAGACCCAACTTCAATATAACTTATTTCCTCGGAGAAATGATTCTCACCTATGACACACTTCTTCTCTCCATACGTTGCTCCAGGTTTCTCTGGGAGGACAACAGGTCCGAGGCTGACCGAATCGTCCCCACTTAAGAAGCATCTGTTGCTGCTGTAAGTGAAAGCGCGGCAATTGAAGATTTTCTCGCTGTCGCATTGAACCTGACAGTCATCGGAAGAAGAGGCGAACTGGAGAGAATCCATCGAGATGATGGAGAGGCCAGGCCGGATATCGTAGCGGCAAGAAGTAGGGGCTGCTCAGAAATATGGAAGAGTGTGAGCACTTTACCTTCTAAGTATCTTCAACAAAATACAGTTATAAATAATATAAATAAAATAATAAATACCCCCTCAAGCAGCTGCTTGCCACAGAGGTCTGACAGGAGCCTGTCAGTTTATATGCCATAGTAGAAGGTCTGAGAGGATGGCAGGACCTCAGCAGAAAAATGACACAAACAGCCATGCCTTACCGGGGCTCGAACCCAGGTCCGGTAGATCAGTAGCCAAGCGCGCTAACCACTCAGCTATGGGACGGCTACACAGTTATAAAGTTAATTGATATATTGGTTGATATTCCAAAATATTACTTGTAATAACAAATAAACGTTAAAGAATAGCATATATTTTATTACTTAGAAATTGTATAATTAAACTAAAAAAGAACTGTATTATAAAATTTGTTCAGCTGAAACCAATAAATAATATTTATGTGTGAACTCAAAATACATAAAATGTAAATTGTCCGAAAATACAAAATGGAATAATAAATCGAATTCAACTGAAATTTAATGGAAATAAAAACAAAACAAAAAAAATCTGCATCAGACTTAATGCTCTTTCGTTTTTAAATAAACATTGTGTTATAATATTTGGTAATATAAGTGTTATAATACAATAAAACATGGTTAATTCGAACTTCAAGGGACAAGAAAATTTTTTTGAATTATGGAAATCCTGGTTAATTTAAATTCACGAAATCAAAAACACTATCTATTAAATAAAAACAGAAATATAAAATTCAAAAAAAAATATGGCTTATTTTATAATGTAATATTAAATCCAATTCCGAAAGATTTATTTTCAAAATTGAACACAAAACTGTATTTCAGCAAACTATATATATATATACCATTATCAGCTATATTCTTAATACTACACTGGTTTCCATAAATTAAGGAAAATCCCTATGTTAAGTCAATGGGAAGCTAACGTCAAAGCTCTATAACTTCTAAAATAAGTTTTTTTTGTTTTGAAAAATGTGATTGGAGATAAAGATCTCAATCAAATAAATCAATATTTCGATTTCCAACAATATTCCTTCAGTATTTAATGAGTTATGGTGTTTGAATATTTAGCGATAACAAAGCCAGCCAACAAAAATTGATTTCACAAGTTAATTAAAACTTAGTAATAAGTATTGTATCCAAGTCTTTAATAAAATAAAGTTGCATTTTAGAACTTTTTGTAAAGAATTCTTTTATTATTCTTCAGTTTTGTATAAGTTTCTTAAGACTGGCATTGCTGTTGTTAAATATTCAAACTTCCATAATTCATGAAATACTGAACGAATAATGTTGGCAATCAAGATATTGATTTATTTGATTTAGATCTTTATCTGCAATCACATTTTTCAAAACAAAAAAATTTACTTTAAAGTTATAGAGCTTTGACGTTAGCTTACCATTGATTTAACATAGGGATTTTCCTGTTCCCTTAACATGGCGATTTTCTCCAATTCAATTTATGGAAACCACTGTATATAGCATAAATAGTTACGAATATCGCCAAATACGATCAGTACAAAAACTCATTTAAAATAGTCACCAATTCAGTCCAGCTTCAGTTTTTGAAGATTTTTCACAATGTATTACATAATACCAAACTTTTAAACATTTTACAAATTTTACAAACTCAACAATATTTTCATAAAGCACATCTTGCATATCTATATATATTATCTTCCATAAAGTATATCTAAAGCGTATGGCTGAAATATATCGAAAGCTGAGAATTAATTTTTCTTAGACAGCAGTGGCTTAATCATCATTATAATTTTCTCTTTCATTATTAATCATCATTATAATTTTCTCTTCCATTATTAATCATCATGATAATTTTCTCTTTCGTTATCGTGATTATTTAAAATGGTTTCGTTCACACACACATAATTTTTACGAATACAATTTTTTTTTACTTTTTTATAATTCCGACTCTAATATATTTCCGACTCTAATATATTGATATTAAGAGCCATAGGCTATTTATTTTTATTTTTTTCTAATTTTTTCTAATATATATTCCGACTCTAATATATTGATATTAAGAGCCATAGGCTATTTATTTTTATTTTTTTCTAATTGCGAATTAACAAAAATCTTTAATTACTATAGGCTTTTATTTTGTTTGAAATTTATATATTAGGTCATAAAATTAAAGGTAAATTCTAATTATGCGGAAATTCTGAATTAAACAATATTGTGTTTGAATTGTTCCACAATATTTTAATTCTCAATCGGACGTTTTATTACATTCGTAAATTTGTTAATATATCTATGCTTAAAATAATATATTTCTATTGCGTTAAGTCCTGTTTATTACAGGGTTCTTTATTATTAAGTGGTGTATATCAATCGGCAAAAGAACACTATGGCGTGAGCAAAAATACTTTATTATCTGTATTACGAATATGAAAAGGTAAAAGTTTGGGTGATGCATTTTTATTTCTAGGTATCTTACAGATTATAAAATTTTAAGTGTTCCAAATACTGAAACATTTAAAAGAAACATTCACACAAAGAGCAATACATTGAATTTGAATATTATACGCGTTTATTACGGAAGAACTTCATCATTGACCTATTAGTATCGAAAACATGATTGGTCAAAAGCACTATTTTGGGGGTGGGGGCTTGTAAAGTTTTTATTACTTACCAAATGATATTCAATTAATACGCAATTAAGCATTACTTAAAAAGTAATTAATGATAATATATTTTTGCTACTTTGGAGAGAGAGAATTCCTATTTCATTCGTTTTGTATATTTTCACATATTTATTTTCAGAAAAAAATAAAGTTCCTTCGCAAGCGAGTAATGTAAACTTACGCCTCAAGCTGTAACTCTAGCGGGGGTTAACGTGTATTATTACATATAATTTATTAGCCCTTTTAATTGTTTCTATCTTTTTCAGATATTGTAAATATTGCATTGAAATAAAATGTAAACATGAATTCGTAGAAATTTTTCCAGGTCAAAAACCCAAATCGAAGTTTTCAGATAAATATTGAGGCCGAGCCTTCGTTAACGAGTACAGCTGCGAATACAGTAATCATGCATATATCATATCACAATGCAACTTAGAATAGGCGACGAAATCACGAAAAAATGAGAAAACGTATTGTTGAAAGTATATGCATGAAAAAAAATCACATTAATGAATAAAAATAAATTATATGCTTACAAAAACAAAAAAAAACGCAAAAAAAAAACGAGATTTCATTTCGTTAAGGAAAAAAAAAATTAATTTTAGTACACCTATATTATTGGGGCGGGGGTGGCTCAGTCGGTAGCGCGCCAGGCTCGTAATCTGTAATTCCCAGGTTCGAGTCCCAGCTGGGTCAGCGTTGAGATTTATCTCCGCAAAATTCCCCGCCCTGCCCACGGTCAGTAGGGGACACCGATGGGCTTGGAAAGGCCGCCGTCCGTCGGATGGGACGTTAAGCCGTGGCCGTGTGCGGGAGAGCCATACCCTGTGCACGTTAAAGAACACGCTGGATGGCCTTGACGGGAGGCTACCATCTGTCTCCCAACAGCTGTTCCAGTGGGTCCCCTCACCCAACCTTCTCTGAGCCTTCGGGGTCCATGTGACCTGGCCATTTAGCCCATGGTGTGCAAAAAAGTGCCGCTCAGAGGTAAAACAACCCAACCCAACCCTATATTATTCAGGCATATTTAATTTTTCGATCAATTCCTTATCGGGGGAAAATCTACCGACGCCTTTGATTGTAAATATAATTATAGAAGAGACAACATATGTGATTAGCAAAAACTTTTTTTTTTTGTCAAAGAAATAAATTTATATTGTGTGTCTCTATTTTTTTTAATAAATTAACAGGCTAAATTTAAAATAAAATATTTAGATAAATTATAAACAAATGTTAATATGCAAATAAATACAGTAAAGTCCAGGTTATCTGGAAATCAAGCAACCAGCAGTCTCGTGCAATAGGAAGAATTTTAAAATGTAATTACTTTATTTCAACAGCAATCATTTTTTTCGTGTAAAATCTAATTTTACACCAGAGAAGAATATCCTTAAAAGAGAAAGACAAAAGTACATTATTGAAGATGTCAGTTATGAAATTCTCTTCCATTCCTCCTGATCCTATGCCTATACCACCAACTTCTTTTGCCTTATTTTTATCGTATACATTTGTGTATATTCAAAATTCTATTGATATTGTGTGCTGTAGTTTCTTCCACTGGCGTGAAAAATGGTTAGCAGTGTATATTAAAATGTTTTGCCTATTTTACAATACTTTATAGGGCATTTATAAGAGTAAGTCTCAAGCAACTACATTATCCAGTATCCGCCATAAGTGTCTGATAACTGGGAGTTTACTTAACTGCATAATTTAGGTTGCATTATTGCCCTCATTATATCAGTTTTCATAGTTTTACAATAACATATGCAAACAAAAAAGATCAGAGCGAAACTTGAGTTTTTTGAGAGATAAATATCGACTACAACACAAAAACAATTCGTTGTGTGTGAATGAACAAGGTACAAAGATATCAAAATCAAAAGATGAGTGTTCAAGGATACGGTGGAGAATTATTAATTAAAATAAATAAATACCCCCTCAAGCAGCTACTTGCTACAGAGGTCTGACAGGAGCCTGTCAGTTTATATGACTAAGTAGAAGGTCTGAGAGGATGGCAAGACCTCAGCAGAAAAACGACACACATCCATGCCTTACCCGGGGCTCGAACCCAGGTCCCTTAGATCAGTAGCCAACCGCGCTAACCACTCGGCCATGGGACAAGAAAAGTTTAAATTTTCGTGCAAAACATCCATTATTTCTGTTTAAAGGCGCATAATATAGTATATTCTATTTAGGCAAGGCCCGAAATCATCTTGAATAACTGATACGGGAAACACAGCACACTTTATATTAAACAACAACAGGGAAAGATTTAGAGTAGGCAAGCCCCTTCCTTTCTAAGGAAGATAGTAACTGGAATCGAGGCGAGAAGAAAATAACTATATATATATATACAGTATATAAGTGCATATTGCTTTTATTTACCAAGAAATTTGCTAAAGGCCACTAAAACGGAGAGGAAGAGTAACGGTGTTCCTGTTCATTCTGACTCGATCTTGCTCCCCGTTATTTTTTTTCTAGATCCGGGCCTGAATAACGGTATATCAAGAAATAGATTGAAAAAAAGTTTCGAGAGGGATCACAAAATTGTACTCAGATTGTTTTTTTAAAGTAAACAGCGGAAATTGAATCCTTAGTATGAAACGAAAGGATCATCTGATCAACAATAACAAGTTCTCCACACACGCCCTGAGGGAGACGCCAATGAAGTATGTCCCCTTTGACCCTAATCAACTTCCTTCCGTTTCCGAATCATAAAATCTATTATTTCACATTTCTGTGCACGAAACACCAGATTTCGTTTCCGAGTTCCAATCTAGCACATTGTAGACGTGATGGCATTTGGATTACGTTGCGTAGCGATTAAAGTCAGATTAAAACAGCAGTGCTATCCTTGCGTTACACTCGCCTGGCTTAGCCAATAAAGTTACGTTTCAATAAGCTTGATTAAATGACGCTGCAGATGCCTCGTCGTACGGTAGCGATGTCAACATCATGGAGAATGGAGAAACGGCGTAGATTTTTTTTTCCAACCCCAGTTCCGATTGTTCTTCGGTGGTATCCAGATAAAGCAGGACACTGTGTCAGAGGCTTCGGTGACACAGTGGCCCGCATCTAAGCGCTACGTGAGCCCAGACACTGTGACATCAAAGTGATGAAACTGACATTGACGTGCCTGCCCCTCACACCCTCGTAACGACAGACAACAGGTGCGGCAATTTGTTCCAGCTCAAGCCGTGATGGGAAGTGTGATGCCGTAACCATAGCAACGGAGAAGATAACAGAGTTATTTTGTAAACACGTTTGCACGTAAATCGTAAAATGCTTTCGTTTGTCCTTGAGTTTATTTCGTTTTTAGTTTTATATCACAAAAAAGGTTAGCTTACGGTAATATACTGTTTTGTGTTATATTATTAAAATTGTTCAAAATCATGTTTTAAGGTGAATTTTGAAGCAAAAAAAAAGAAGTGTCAGTGAGCGTTCTATGTAGATAGCTTGATTTTTAGAATTACGCAATTAACATACATTAAATCATTTGATACATTTTTAAAAAATTGGAATATTGCCAGAATTAGACGAGATTATCTGAAAATATGTTATTAGCTGAAGTATCAGTTAGGAAAAATATTTTTACCAAACATTATGTTTTCTTGGTTTACAGACTATATAACATGTTGCCAAATTATCTTAAACTTATACATAATGTTAAACAGTATTGTGTTGATTTAAGAAATTGGATCATTTATGATTTCAAAGAATAATTTATAACGTAAAATTTTCATTTTTAAATGCAGTCACTTTAACAACTAAAATGTTAGTGTTTTTATCCCACAGAAGAATATTAACTCAAATGGGTTATTGAATCTGTTCATGACTCAGAATTTGAGTCATTGTAAATGCAAATGTATTTTTCAGTATGTAATAACATTAATCTATATCATATCTCTGCTATTGAATAATAAAATATATTTCAGCTACTGCCCTCTCTAAAAAGCAAAAGTAACTGGAGAAAAATCAATAGTTAATGCAAAATACTCATGAACTATTGGGTGATGATTTTCTTCGATGTAAATTAGATTTACAATGCTTGCATAAGTTTACAGAAAACACAATTCATCGATGACGTTTTTGACATATCTCTACTAATAAGGGTTGGGTTGTTTTACCTCTGAGCGGCACTTTTTTGCACACCATGGGCTAAATGGCCAGGTCACATGGACCCCGAAGGCTCAGAGAAGGTTGGGGGAGGGGACCCAATGGAACAGCTGTTGGGAGACAGATGGTAGCCTCCCGTCAAGGCCATCCAGCGTGTTCTTTAACGTGCACAGGGTATGGCTCTCTCACACACGGGTCCACGGCTTAACGTCCCACCCGATGGACGGCGGCCTTTCCAAGCTCATCGGTGTCCCCTACTGACCGTGGGCAGGGCGGGGAATTTTGCGGAGATAAATCTCAACGCTGACCCAGCTGGGACTCGAACCTGGGAACTACAGATTACGAGCCTGGCACGCTACCGACTGAGCCACCCCCGCCCCTCTCTACTAATAAGAATAGTATCAACAAGCATAACTTCTCAGTGGAACACGAGAAAAGTAATAAATTACCATTCCTGGATTTAAGATTTATAGAATACCAGCTGTTAAACCAAAAGACAGCCTTCATACCACATAATTCTGCTCACACACACACAAAAAAAGACAGCCTTCAACACATCATTCTCCTGAGTCTGTAGATTTTTAACTACTACAGCTTTTCTCAATCAAGGAAACAACAGTATGTACAAAACTGGTAAACAAGAACCTTTTAAAACGCACGAAGTATTTTATTTAAAGAAAATACAACTAAATGATCTATATCAAAAATAATCAGTTGTGAGTAGAGACTGAAGCAAACAAACATAAAAATTACTACACAAGAGAAATAAAAATCCCTTCAAGCAGCTGCTTGCTACAGAAGTGACAGGAGTCTCTCAGTTTTACGCCATAGTTTGAAGGTCTATGAGGATGGCATGACCTCAGCAGAAAGATAATAACAAAATCCATACCCTGGGTTCGAACCCAGGTTCCTTTGATCAGTAGCCAACCACTCGACTAGACGATAGTTCACAATATAATACTTGAGCAATTCGAATGAGATCTACAAATTAACTCCTGCAATATTTTTTCTCTTAAAGAGATTATTTTCACAGCTGCGGAGTTTTGAATAAGCTTTTCCAATCACATAACATGGAAGTATCTCTACACCTTTGGTAAATGTATACTGCCTCACAATCCATATTATTTTAAAAGTTTGTCCTTCCATTGTTAGGAGAGAGAATACTTTGAAAAGAGAGTAATCACTCTCCATCGATACTTGCAACTAGTTAAAATTAAACGACGCATAATTTGTTGCTACCGAAATAAGCAAATTGTGACATTTAAATGACGGCGCCCCTATTATGTTGTCTCCCCTAAGCTAGTGCCCAACCTGCTAAATGGGAAATCTGGGCCTGATTGCAACCATATAAATTTTCATAGGACATTGTTTACAATTTACACACTTCTCTGCACAATTAAAAGTGCAGAGACGATACTTTAAACATCTTCTGACTACATGTAGGCAACAACTTTGGTTGGAAGTTCTGACGTCAAGGATGTCTATAAACATTCTGCCCACCCTGTCGGGGCGGGGGTGGCTCAGTCGGTAGCGCGTCATAATCTGCAGTTCCCAGGTTCGAGTCCCAGCTGGGTCAGCCTTGATATTTATCTCCGCAAAATTCCCCGCCCTGCCCACGGTCAGTGGCAGGGCGGGGACACCTATGGGTTTGAAAAGACCGCCGTCCGTCGGATGGTACGTTAACCCTTGGTTCCATGTGCGGGAGAGCCATACGCTGTGCACGATAAAGAACACGTTGGATGGCTTTGATGGGAGGCTACCATCTGTCTCCCAACAGCTGTTCCAGTGGGTCCCCTCTCCCAACCTTCTCTCAGCCTTCGGGGTTCATGTGACCTGGCCATTTAGCCCATGGTATGCAAAAAAAGTGCCCCTCAGAGGTAAAACAACCGAATCCACCCTGGACCTTTGGACTTTGCATACCACTGACCTGACACCGATATCTTAAAAAATATTAAGTCTGAAATTTTGTTCGTCATTGGCAGCGTATTCCACGGAAAAAAAAAAGGGTTGGAAGTTAGCTCGCTTGATAGTGGACCATACTCGTAACTCCCAAATTTGAGTATCCACAATGCTTGAATTAGCATTTTCGTACATTTTCAATGCATTATCATCCTTCGATGAAAAAGAGGGCAGTAACGCGCTTTGAAATATTCCCTATAGGGTTGAGAGATAGGGATTGGTTCCTTGAGTCATTGTCTCCGTGCGGAGGAGGACTCTGCCTTGTGTACGTTAAAGTGCTAAATGACCTTGAGGGGGAGGCATCTATAGCTCCTAACAAACCCGGATCTACAAAAAATAAGGGGAAGGGGGAGGGAAATGACCCGATCGAGCCGAGAACAAAAGGAAAAGTGATTGTGAGGGATAAGATATTGGAATTTCATTGCATTATAACATTTCCCACTCCCCTTACAAATCTTTAAAAAAATTTCTTAAAATTTTGTAAAAAAATGATTAAGGTTAATATTTTTTGCCTCCATTACCATTACTAGCTTTCTTAAAGGGGAGAGCTAAGGACCTCTCCTTCCTCCTAGATCAGGGCCTGTCTTCTAATATCTCACTGATGGATTACTTTGAACCGTTCAACTGCAGGCTTTTAGGATACTTGTGACCAGTGGCGGATACAAAGGATGGCATCCGGGCCATCTCTCTGTTAAAAAACGATTAAATGACGTGTTAGTAGCATTCACTCCATTCATTCGCAATGCATAATCACCTGGTGTGACTGTGATGCTCTTATTATGTTCCCTCCCTCTCAAAATTTCCTAGATCTGCCATTGCTTGTGACCTTCCATTTAACTCATTGTGCGCAAAAAGACGTCCTGTAGTAAAGCAACCCACTCAAGGGATTAGCAGATATTCGATCATAACGGTTTAGATTTTTTGCACAAAAATATTTCAGTATTGAAAAAGTATTGTGGAATGCATTACGATAGTGTTTAAAATTCAAGCGCAAACCTGTGATTGTTTATTATTTTCACAAAGAGATTCTGGGTTGTTTTACCTCTGAGCTTTACCACAGGACATCTTTTTTGTACACAATGAGATAAATGTCCAGGTCCAAGGAGTCCAATTGCTCAGAGAAGGTTGGGGAAAGGAAGCCCACTGGACAGCTGTTAGGAGACAGATGGCAGCTTCCCATCAAGGTCATCCAATGTGCCCTTAAATGTGCATAGGATATGGCTCTTCCGCAAACGGGGCCATGGTTTTATTCCCCATCCGACAAACTAGCGACCTTTCCAAACCCATCGGTCTCGCATATTGACCTAGACCAGATTACGAACCTGGCGCTCTACCGACTGAGCCATCAGCACCCCTAGATTTTTGGAAACCCATGAAAGAAATATTAAAGTATCTCAAAAATGAAACATGAAACACTCGATGTGTATTTTGCCATTAGTTACTCAAAATACACCATTTAAAGAGTTGAATTTATGTGATTTTAAATTTGGCTTATCAGATGAAAACAGTTTTAGCAACTTAACTGTTACATATCAATGAAATAGAAGCGAAAATTCTAGCACGACGACCTACATCTGATCAGTTCCCCTCCTAAAATGAGCCTCCACTACCTTATCTTTTACTCTGCCACAAAAGCTCACCAGGAAAAAAGAGACAAACAACATCATTTCAACCCCGCAAAATATTTCTGTGTGTTACCAAAAGCAAAAAACAAATTGGACATTGAGATACAAATATAGGAAGCGTTTTATAAACCTCCTATTCGAAGTTTGCTACGCAGCTAGGTTGCGTGTTCTCTTTGCTGTAACGTGCAGGAATGTCACTTCCGACGACTGTTTACCAATCGCATGCGCGTGGTCATGCGTAGGGGCTCCACTGCCTTTCCTTACCACTGAGGTAAATGCCCAACCACCAAGAAAAGGCCTTTTACAGAAACCAGAGGATGCACGTTGATGCGCACGATTGCCATAGCAACTGAAAGAGATGAGGAATCCACACGTTTAGAATGCCCGAAGTGTCCTCTGAGTTCGGTGAAAACCGCCCACTCTACGAACAAGAAGGATTTCCCTTAATGGGCATACCCATTCGACATTCTCGTCTATTTGCTCTGGGGATGCAGCTCCGGACTCATCCCTGCCTCTTGTATATAGGTCAGACGAGAGAGGAAATGGTGATAGCAGTTCATCGCGGGGGCGTCGCCCTTCCGGACCGCAGTACTACCCTACTTCCTGCAGAGTGTGGCATGGGCACGTTTTGTGTTCGCGTCCGTCGACGGAGTGGGGCGAAGGGTGCACCTGTGTGTGTGTCACGTGGCTTCGGCATCACTGGCTCTGAACAAAACGGGGGAAGTCGACACAAGAGCGCGAGAAGGAAAGTGTCAGATTTTTTTTATTACCCCAGAGTAGTGAAAAGGAGCGAGGAGAAAGAAACTCTCCCCCCCCCCGGCGACACTCTAATGTAGGAATGGATCTCCGCTGTGGAAAAATTGGGACGACGAAAAATTGTGGATAAGAAGCAAAACAAAATGGCTCAATGGATAATGGTTCTGTGGTCTTTAGGACGGGAATTTATACAAATTAGGAGATGATTATTCCTGAAAGGTTGTTTCGAAAGTGCTGAGGGTGGATGACCAGGCTAGGATTGTTGCTTTGATAAAAAAAAAAGGGAAACCAGAGTTCGCGTGGGTTACAATGATGTCACACTATTTTTATTTGACTGTATAGAGACAGTTTTGATTTTTTGAAAGAGTTAGGATTGTATGTTGTAAGGATGAACTGTTCTGATTCAGATTCGCGATCACCAGCTTGCAGTCAGTGGGCAAGCTGGTGATCACGAATATAATATGTAAGAGCGTTGGCACCGTATCGAATGTGATCAGAAATGAACGTTATCCAAAAGAAAGTTAGTAGAAGCAGTTTTCAGAATCTCGCGTAATGATATTTTGAAAACTTCGCATCGACTGAGACCTTTATGATCAAGCGTTTGAGTACAGAAACTAAGTTTGAGATCTTAACGTTTGAGTACTGAAAGCTAATTTTGTTTCTTTGAAAAAATATACGAATCCTCCATTACAAAGATTTAATTCTCATCACACACATAACAAACACAAAAAGACAAATCACAAAATACTGATCCATTTAGAGTGGTGTAGGAAGAACTTTTTGGGGGGTGGGTGTGAGAAGGATGTCGATGAATAACTGTCAAAAACCGAACTCATTGGAATGATTATAGCTGTCTCTCTGAGAACAATCTGGGTACGATGCTCTTCTACTCCTTGCCCCCTTGAGATCGCCACTGTCCATATCACATCTTTCTAAGAGCCAAGCATTATACATACTATATTGAAGGGATGATTTGTTTCAACACTCAGAGGCAAGATATTTTTTCTGCACAATAAACTAAGTAGCCAGATCATAAGATCCCTAATACTCGGAAGAAAATAATTTCCCTAATACTGGAAAGGGGTTGTTTTACCTCTAAAAGGCACTTCTTTTGCCCCTAATGGATAAATAGCCAGATCGCAAGGAACAAAAATGCTGAAAGGAGCTTGGGAAAGAAGACCTACTGGACAACTGCTAGGAGAGAAGATGGTAGCTTCCCGTCAAGGCCAGCAAGAGTGTTTCTTAACGCGCATAGAGTATGATTTACCTGCATATGGTCCGCAAAATTCCCCGCCCTGCCCACGGTCAGTAGGGGACACCGATGGGCTTGGAAAGACCGCCGTCCGTCGGATAGGACGTTAAGCCGTGGCCCCGTGTACGGGAGAGCCATACCCTGTGCACGTTAAAGAACACGCTGGATGGCCTTGACGGGAGGCTACCATCTGTCTCCCAACAGCTGTTCCAGTGGGTCCCCTCCCCCAACCTTCTCTGAGCCTTCGGGGTCCATGTGACCTGGCCATTTAGCCCATGGTGTGCAAAAAAGTGCCGCTCAGAGGTAAAACAACCCAACAACCCATCCTCCATGTGGGACCAAGGATTAACGTCCCATCCGATGGCAGGAGCCCCAAACCCATCGGTGTTCCCTTTCTTACCGAGGGCAGGGAGGAGATTAGTGGAGATAAATCACAAAACTGACACATCCGGACTAGAATATGGGAGGCAGAAATCACGAGTCTGGTGCGTTACCGAATGAGTCACCCCTCCACCGCCCCTCCCCGAAACTGGGAAAAGAAACCTCTCCAACTGTTAGAGTGAAAAGAACCCCTAATCACAAGGCTATTCAGCGTAATTCGCGTATGGTGTATCAGATGTCCCAAGAGAAATAAATTTAAAACACATAAAGACCTCTTAAATAAATATATTATAATATTAGTATAAATGTTTTTAAGAAAACCGTATAATCTTTTTTCATATATATATAAACCACTTTAATAAAGAGGTCTTTATGTGTATTTTTAATCCAAATTTATCTTTCAATCTTTTTTTTATAAAGAACCACTTTCATAAAAAAAAATGGACACGAGACATATTGCACGCCACATTCCGAGGTCGGCTTTTCCAAAGACAAAGGCATTCCTTTCCCAACCGATCGTTAGAAAGTGGGGGAAGAAAATGAGAAAATTACGATTAGAACTATAGTTGTTGAGCTTAGGATTACATTGACTGAGCCAATTCCACCAATCTTGTATTCAAAGAAAAGAAATGCTCAGTGGCTAGTTCTCTGATTCTTCTTCACAAATAATGAAATTTAAATAAATGAAAAACTAATTCAACATTTCTCTGAAATGTTGCTTAAGCAGCATGATGTGATTCAAACAAAAAAATTAAAACAGCATATATGGCAACGATTCAATGATGCAAGAAATCTAGACAATGAAAAGATTTTTAATTTACTTTATAACCTACCAACAGAATTGGGCGTCGTCGCTCGGGCCTCAATATAATGACCGAGAATAACAGGCATATCCGTAAACGGATGTGACGACACTCGTTCCGGGGGGAACGTCACCAGTGATAGAAGTTTTCGCTCCCCGTAATTCCGCAAATACTGAACCGATCAATCTCGGATCCGGTTCGTATCTGACGTGGATCTGGTTTGAACCCGCAGCAAGTGTCCAAAATTTCTGGGGGTGGTACAGTCGCTCAAAAAAATATTCGAACACCATGGTTGATTACAGAATTCAGAAAAAATATCTGGCAACGATTTCTTTTAGAAATTAGTAATCTGGCAACCTTCATGTCACGTGACAAGAAGGTTGCCAGATAACTAATTTCTAAAAGAATCGTTGCCAGATATTTTTTCTGAATTTTAGTGATCTGGCAACCTTCTTGTCACGTGACATGAAGATTGCCAGATTACTAATTTCTAAAAAAAAATCGTTGCCAGATATTTTTTCTGAATTCTGTAATCAACCATGGTGTTCGGATATGGTTTTGAGCGACTGTACAGTCGTCTACTAAATGAATGGGGAAACGAAAGTTATGAATGGCGCAATAACAATGTCATTCATAACTTTCGTTTACGGATCTGTCATCGATCTCCAAGTTATCAATGGACAGACGTTTCACGCCCAAATTTTGGAGTGGGGCTTATTTTGTAAGGTCGAAAATCTTACAGTGCACTAAGTTACGGTGAGATGAAGCTGTAGACGAAGTTTGGCGGTCCTTCCTCTGAACTTCTAGAAGATGTCAAACAAATAGACACACAGACAAAATCAATTTTATATATATAGATTTTTTTTTGGTACTCGAAATCAATCCCCTGTTCATAAAAAAAATGCAATTTGAAGATTTGAATTTTTCTGTATGTGTTAATTACCTATAAAGGCACTATTTTTGGGCAGAATTGGCTGACCAAGTCACAAGGGTTGGGTTGTTTCACTTCTGAGAGAAATTTTTTTTCACATAATGGGCTAAATGGCCAGGTCACAAGGACCCCTAGGGTTCAGAGAAAGCTGGGGGAAGGATCCACTGGAAGCCTGTTAGGAGACAGATGGAAGTATCCTGTCCGTGCCATCCAGAGTGTTCTTTAACATTTACCGCAAATGGAATGCTGCACTCGGAACCACGGTTTTATGTCCCATCAGATAGACGGCTGGCCATCCCAAGGCCATCACTGACTTCTTTCTGACCGAGAGCTGGGTGGTAGCTCACTCTGGCAGAGGTGAGACTCGAACCAGAAAATGAAGATTACAAACCAGATGGAATATCCACCGAGACAATTCCCGCCCAGAGGATTGAGGAAGGGAATTTATTGGATAGCTGTTTGGAGAATGAAACATCGTGAAATGCTATCCACAGCGTTTTTTAACCTTCACAGGGCATGATTCTGCATCCCATGGCATGGGCGGCAGCCTCTCCAAGCCCATCAGTATCCCCTTTCTCACCGAGGTCAAGGTAAGGATCAGTGGAGAAAAAACCTGGAACTTTCAGATTGCAAACCATGTGCACTACGGACTGATCCAACCTTCGTCCAATGCTATATGGGAGTCGAATACACAACCTACTATTAAAATGTTAATTGAAATCTTCATCAGACGATGGAAGCCCCTGGATCATGGTGGATATTCCATCTGGTTTGTAATCAATTTTTTTTTTTATCTGATAAAAATACAGCTTTCTTACTTTGATATAAATTTTATTGGTTTACATTACTGCCGCGGAGTAGCGCGATTTGTTAAATGTGAGAAGCAATTTGTAAAAGCAGAATTTATAGTGGACCGAAACATCTTTCTCAGGTTTATTAGTTATGAAATGCCTCAATGTTTTCATCAATAAATTAACATATTACTTCAGTACATGTATATATCAGTGACGTACCGAAGTGGAGGAGCTAGAACTCCATTCAGGGCTTGATTAGCGTATATTTTCTGAGTAAGTCCCCAAAAAAATCCGACTTAAGACGCCCAGCACCCACCCCAGTATCAAACTCAACTTTTCACCACCATTAAAAATTTCTGCGTACGTAACTGGTATATGTAACATTTTGGTTAAATCATCAATTTATTTACATTATTTCCCTTGTATCCATGAAAGTTTTCCCGCTGAACTACCATTTTCTGAAAAAATAGGGGGCGGGGGTGGCTCAGTCGGTAGCGCGCCAGGCTCGTAATCTGTAGTTCCCAGGTTCGAGTCCCACCTGGGTGAGCGTTGAGATTTATCTCCGCAAAATTCCCCGCCCTGCCCACGGTCAGTAGGGGACACCGATGGGCTTGGAAAGGCCGCCGTCCGTCGGATGGGACGTTAAGCCGTGGCCCCGTGTGCGGGAGAGCCATACCCTGTGCACGTTAAAGAACACGCTGGATGGCCTTGACGGGAGGCTACCATCTGTCTCCCAACAGCTGTACCAGTGGGTCCCCTCCCCCAACCTTCTCTGAGCCTTCGGGGTCCATGTGACCTGGCCATTTAGCCCATGGTGTGCAAAAAAGTGCCGCTCAGAGGTAAAACAACCCAACCCAACCCTGAAAAAATAGGACAAAAATCATCATGAAGAGAAAACCTGTTAAAATCACATCCATGCCCTATAAAGATTCCTTACCTGAAGCTGCACATTGGTTCTCCAGATAATCTCTGTTACTTCCAGGAACATCTCGGAAAGCTTGAGGCTGTGACCTCCTGTCCTCTTTGCTCATTCGGCACACTCGCATCACTTCATCGTAATCGGCAGACCTACAAATGAACGTGATCTGAGTGAGGCATAGCCTCTCGCACTCCTCTTTCGTCTGAACGTTCTGAGCCTCCTTCTCCACGAAGCCATTCAAGAAGGCATCCTTGACTCGCTCGAAGGCCCACAGTCTGTCGCCACACAAGTTCTCAAAAAGCGTTTTCTGAACTGTAAACAAAAAAAATTTTAAAATTAGATTTTGCTTCATAACAACTATTAGAATAGAGCAGAATCTCGATTAGCCAAGGTCAACGAGGGAGATGTGGACATTCGAGGAGGAAAGCATAGAGTCAAAAAAAGGAGGATGGCAACATTTGACATGCAGCGCAATTATAAACGATGAAGAAAATGGTAACAAAACTTGTTAATAATGAACAATTAAAAATATAAAATATATCCTGAGAATTAATCCAGTGAATAATTGTCAAAGAGAATAAATGCCACCTTAACACTGTTTAGAAGATATCAGAGGTTCCTTTTTTCACCTCTAAGCTACGCTTTTGTGCACACAATAGTCAAAATGACCAGGTCACAAAGACCCCAAGGGTTCAGTGAATGTTGGGGGAAGGGGACTCACTGGACATCCGTTAGGAAGCAGAAGAAAGCCTACCAATTAGGCCATCCAGCGTATTCTTTAAGGTAAACAGGGTATGGTTTTCCTGTACACAGATGTCTATTCTATGTATTACAGCCTTTCCCAGTCCAGTGATGTCTCCTTTCTCAATGAGGATAGAGTGTGTGTGTGGGGGTGGGGGGAGGGTTGGCGGAGATAAATCTCATCGCACACAGTTGAGACTCGAAACTGGGAACAAGTCACCAGGCGGAATGTAATAAATTTCACTGTTCTCTCCATACATTAAAATGCTCACATTTCACGCTGTTAAAATATCAAGATATTTTTCCTTACGTGAAACTTTTAAAACACATTTTAGGGTACAGTCGCTCAAAAAATATCCGAACACTATGGTTGATTACAGAATTCAGAAAAAATATCTGGCAACGATTTTTTTAGAAATTAGTGATCTGGCAACCTTCGTGTCACGTGACACGATGGGATGAGTTGTTCTATTGTTGAATTTGGTTTTTAATTGTCAAAACAAGGTTGCCAGATCACTAATTTCTAAAAAAATCGTTGCCAGATATTTTTTCTGAATTCTGTAATCAACCATAGTGTTCGGATACTTTTTTGAACGACTGTACAATAATCCAAGGCACTGGGATTGGAGGCAAAATTACGGGAATAAATACGTTTTTTAATGGTCGTTTAAACAAATAGTCAAATGATCAAGTGCTGGTTAATTGAGGTATTATTGTATTTAGAACTATTCTCATTGATTTATTTCTAAATTTCCTTAAATGTTAGTAGAGGTTTTGAAGCTTTAAGATCACCTATAAAATTTATAAAGATCAGAAATCGATTTTTGGCTATTGTTATTTTTAGCTTACAAATACACGTAAAGTATAACTGACAAATATCGCATTATTTTATGGTAATTTAGTGGATTTAAAATAGTGACTCTCAATCCGAAGTCATTAAGTATGTAGTAGGAAGGGGCTCCGTAAGTTGTCTGTGGTCAGGGGTCTCTCATAGGTCCACAGAGACCAGTGGCACTTTCAACTTTTAAGGACCTAACCACTTTCAGCTTCTAAGTAATGAGCCACTTTCAACTTTTGGGGTCCTGGCCACTTTCAACTTCTGAGGTCCAGGTAAATTTCAATTTCTGAGGCCCTGGTCATTTTCGACTTCCGATATCTGGTCCACTTCCAACTTTCAAGACTCCGGCCAAAAAAAACGAATTGTCATCATAATTATTTACGAATGTCTTCAATTTCAATTTGACAAAATCTATGTAAAGCATTTACTCCTCAAGAAGTTGTTTATCACAGAGGTTCGACAAAAGCTAAGTTGTTGGGTTGTTTTATCTCTGATTGGCATTTTTTGCACGCAAAGGACTAAATGGCCCGGTCACAAGGATGAAAGGGTTCAGAAAAAGTTAGGGGAAGTGGACAATTGGAGAGCTCTTGGGAGAAGATGGAAGCTTCCCGTCAATGCCATCCAGCTTGTTCTTTAACGTACACATATATGACTCTCCTGCACACGAAGACACAGCTTTACGTCACCTCTGACGGAAAGCCATTTCAAGTCCGTCGGTGTTCCCTTTCTCACAGAGGGCAGAATGGGATTTAACGGGAATGACTGGTCATTATTACATTTGCACATTACTAATGTTTTATATCAAGAATTTGTATATAATCTATACCTTAAATTGCCATTTATACAAAATCTAAGAACAAATTATCTAAATTCTTCACTATAGTAAATTGCTCAAACGCAATGCTAATCGCATCTCCTGGAAACCGCTCAAGTACCGTGGTCACAGGAGTAATACATATTTCAGAATTTTTTTATTTAACTGCTCCTTTACTAGAGTAGATTTTGCTTTATACTAATTATTTTGAGTCGCAGGTTAAGCGTTAAACAACTGAAGAGTTCTATAATGTCGTTGCAAACTTTCATTAATCATTACTTATATGTAGAAACGTTATTCAAAACTAACTGCCGTAATCTCATAAATAGTATTAGTAATAGAATTTACTTCTGAAAAAAAAGCACGTGTAAGACCATAATCCTGACTGAAAAGGATACTGTTCTAATCAGATGAGATTTATAAAGAGTGACCATCATCATTATCCTCAAGCAGCCATGGGCTACAAAGGTCCAAGCACCGTGCAATTTAGTTCTCCAAGCATATCCTGAGGTATATCTGCTGCATCTGGCCACTGCACACCAATTGTAACAAGGTCCTGTTTGGCATTGTCTGTCCATCGCATCTTAGGTCTCCCCCTCTTTCTGAGGCCTTTAGCTACACTATTCATAACACTATTCGCCAATCTATAATTATCCATATGGGCATTATGGCCAAACCATCGGAGTCTCTCTCTTCAAAATATGCTGCTTAAAATAGGTTGCCGACTTCTTTGCTTAACCTTATCATTACTTACAAAGTTGAACCACCTA
Organism: Ryuthela nishihirai; assembly: GCA_038380435.1. Classification (NCBI taxonomy): domain Eukaryota; kingdom Metazoa; phylum Arthropoda; class Arachnida; order Araneae; family Heptathelidae; genus Ryuthela; species Ryuthela nishihirai. The sequence continues at coordinate 27,696,727 of JAWZYU010000019.1, read as the reverse complement.
ATACCCAAGATACTGCTCAAGCATCTAGAATCAAAAGCATCTAATTTCCAGTTATCATGTTTACAAAGTGTCCAAGTTTCATTACCATAACTAACCCTAGAAAGAACCAAACTATTATACAGTCTGATTTTAGTCTTTAGGTGTATACGCCTATTTCTCCACACTCTCCATAGATTCTTAAAAGTCCCGGCAGCAATCCCTATTCGTCTGTTAATCTCATGCCACACATCACCAGTATTTGTTACATAGCTTCCAAGATAATTAAACTGTGACACCTGCTCAAGACTGCAGCCATTCAGATTAACTGAATCACAGCCTGCTTGACCAATTTTCATCACTTTAGTTTTCTCTCTGTTTATAACCAAACCTACTCTACTACCAGTCTCATCAACAGCTCGAATGAAAGAGTTCATCTCATCAACATCATTTGCCAAAAGGGCTAAATCATCAGCATAATCTAAATCAGAAATGTTTCTATCTCCAGACCATTTAAGATCAAAATCTTTCATTTGCAATGAATATCGCATTAACATAATCAATAACCAAACTAAAGAGAAAAGGAGACAATATGCACCCTTGTCGAACACCTGAAGTAATGCTAAACCAATTGCTACAAGCCTTATCGACTCTCACACACGACTCAGTGTTATTATAGAGAGCTTTCATTATATTAACTAACTTGACTGGTATGCCGTACGATCTCACAATCAACCACAAATTATGACTCCCCTATCTCATCTTCTCCTTGTTCATAATTTTAGCACTTTCCAAAAAGATGTTTCACTTTTTCTGTATGCAACAAAGTAGTGTGCTAAAACAGCTATAACACATAATATAGTTGAAAACAACAAATAATATTTCAATTTTCGCTGACCGAGCAAATTCACTCTGATTGATTAAAGATTATAACTTGATGCGTACAGAGTAGAAAACGCTTGTAAACATATGTTTGCCATCTTCATTACAACAGTTTTTACAGCAATCAAATTTCAATCCTCTTTACTAGACAACAGTTTTTACAACAGTGAAATTCTCATTTTAATTTCCATTCATTCTTTACTAGACAACAGTTTGTACAACTATTATACGCCAAGGAAAATAAAATTCTCAATTCAATCTCTATTCATTCTTTAGTAGAAAACAGTTTTAACAACAATTAAATTCTCATTTCAATTTTCATTACTGGACAACAGTCTTTATAATAATCAAAATCTAATATCAATCTTCATTACTAGACAAGTCTTTACAACAATCAAATTCACATTTCAATTTCCATTTTTCCATTACTAGACAACAGTTTTTACAACAAAATTCACATTTCAGTCTTCATTACTCGACAATGAAGGACAATATATACCATATATTAAAACATTTTAATATAAATTGAATGAAAAAAAACTTTTTTACGCTTTTTTGTTTTTATCTATATTATTGTTTATTTTCTATAAAAAAAAGTTGTATGAAATACACATAAACGAATAAAAAACACTAAGAATTAACCATGGTTCTAATAAAGGAATAAAATTAAAATATGTCAATCAGGTTAGCATTTTGGAACACAGCCCCTGCCCTGTCACCATTTGCAGTATTTGTTATAAAGAACGATTTCACTTTACAGGAATTGTTTTTTGAACGCATCTATCATGCAAGTCAGGAATATTCATTCACATATTTAATATACTTCCTCATATTGACCAAGCTACGATTTCTCTTACTACTAGACCTAACGGCGGCGGGTGGGAGAGGGGGTTGGGGGGTATTGAATTATTTAGCAGGCTCTAGATGAACTCTCCCAACACCTCCTATAACAGAAAGCACTGCAACTAAGTTATGAGGTTAGCGTAGGTAGTTCCGAAATTTAGACATTTCTTAAACATTTATTTCTATTATTATTACGGTGATAATAGAAATTAATACATAAGAAAGTCTAAATGATAAGTTTACCCATGCTGACGTCATAACTTAGTTATACGGCTTTCTGTTATAAGAGGTGTGGAGCTATCGCTTTCTTAGTGGTTTAGAATGTTCAAAACTATTGGATTAATCGCAATTACTGCAAACACAGGAAGTATACTAAATATCATCTGAACTTGAATTGCAGTGTTAAAAATATGTAGACCGTAATTATTTATATAACTAAACGTCTAATCTTTCTGTTGGTAGCTATTGGCTGATTTGTATTAGAAAGGAAAATAAATCGTAAATGATATTAATCAAATGATAACCATATTTGAATTACGTGTAACTGCTAATGTACATAAAATTCAATGATATTCTGCAAATCCTTGATTAAAAACAAATTTTGAATTGGAAGTCTTATTGTTAATTTCAACTATGGAATTGGTAGGATAGAATCACAATCATTTTTTCAATTCATTATTCCTTACAAATGGATGATTTCGTTTTCAAGTCAAGAATATTTTCTGCGGCTTAAGAATATATTGTTTTAGCGGCTCTTCACTAAATTTTGGTTGGACCTGCTTGGTTAGACAAAATATATGTATTCACCAATGAAACATATGTAGAATAAGAAAACTTTATGCTGATATACAAAATATAGACATCAACACACTTACTCTATTGCAAATGAACACCGTGCTTAATGCGTTTTACCAATTGTTCATATTAGTGAATCATACTATATTATGTTAGCAATAATATTAATTGTAAAATACGAGGTCTTTGGTTTAGGCTTAAGGTCTGTATTAGCGAAATTTGTTTCCCTTCAAGGGTCCCCCTGATATTTGAATCATCTTCTATCTGTGGGACATGATACCTAAAAATTATTTTTTTGCATTGTTATCTACATATGCAGAACTTTTCTATTTTTCTTGTCAATGAGTACACAATATCTACCGCTTCTCTTATAGTTTCAAGTTATTATTATACTAATATTTTATTTAAATGATAATCTGAGGAATTTTATACTTCGAGTGTATCTAGTAGATATCCAACAGGAACATTCTCTCATAAATGGATGAAATAGAACCTCACAATGAAATCAGTTGACCAAAACTGTTGTCCAAGGAGATGCAACTGGGGGAATTATTATATCACTGGGCAACACATAAAAAGGCTTTGAAATGAAAATAGCCAATCTTTACTAATTTTGAGGTGCTGAACACGAAAATGGCAATAAAATTTGTCGATTGGCTCTGGTTTAGGAGAGACAGAGATGGTCATGCATAAACGACCCAGTCCGCATTGAGTACATAGGTAACCATTTCGCAACGCTGTATTTTAAACTCCAGATTGCAACATTTTGCGTTGAATTGCATCATCCCCCCATACACACAACCCCGGAGGTATTGCGTCATTGTCTGACGCACTGTAGTTGAGTCATGACATCACGGCTTTATGAACGAGGACAAAAGATGATGCAATCGTTAGTTGTAAGCGACATCTCGTAGGGTGAGCAAGTCTTTTGAGCGACTTCCATTTACCCCTGATTCATAAATACAACACAAGTGATCCTTGCAGTTTTAATCCAGCAGTAGTGACGTCTCGTAACTGTGTTAATAGTGCAGATACATTTTGTTACATTTGCGGGGAAGTGATGTTTGCAAGCCAGAAAAGGGCAATCACTCCAATAGTGAAAGCGTCGTATGAGTTTTATTTTGGATGCAAAAACGGGGACCAGGACAAAGGCCTGGGCCCTACACTTATGCTGCAGTACGTGTGCAAGAAATCTTCTGAAGTGACTGTATGGCGAAAAAGTGGCGATGCCGTTTGCTGTTCCTATGATTTGTAGAGAGCCAATGACTGCTACTTCTGCATGGTTCCACCTGTTTCTGGAGGCATCACAAGGAAAAAGAAGTGGACAATAGCGTACCAGAATATCTCTCTGACCAGTTTCGCACGGCAAAGGCCTTCCATCCCCGAACCTCCAAAAGAATTTTTCATTGATTCAGACGATGAGGAGGGAGGCGAGCGACATCGGGTTCTCCGCAGCCTTCAGTGTCTAATGATGATAGGTGCGTCATCTGTGTCACATTCTAACCGAAGAATAAATGAACGGTCTTGTTCGCGATCTGGAGCTGTCCAAGGCCAAAGCAGAGTTACTTGGATCAAGACAAACAATGAAATATTCTCAAGGAAAATGTTCGAGTGACTTCATTTCGAACTCGTCATGAGCAGAGTGCACCTTACTTCAGAAAGGAAGATGACCTTGTGTTCTGCTCCGATGTAGATGGCCTGATGAATGCCCTCGGAATCAAACATGACCCTCAAGAATGGCGATTATTCATAGACTCCTCGATATTGAGTCTCAAGGTGGTGTTGCTGCATAATGGAAATCGACTTCCATCCATTCCGGTCAGACACGCTGTCTACATGAAAGAAACCTACGGCAATCTAAATCAGCTGTTGAACTGTCTTCAATACAGCAAGTATGGCTGGCATCTCTGTTGTGACTTGAAGGTAGTGACTCTGTTGATGGGTCTGCAGCTGGGATATACGAAGTACTGCTGTTTCTTATGTGAATGGGACAGCCGAGCAAAGACTTTGCACTACGTGAAGAGAAACTGGCCTCAGAGGAAATTTCTGAAGGTCAGAGAGAAGAATGTGGAACACCCAGCACTGGCAGAAACGCTCAAAGTCCTGCTACACATCAAATTCAGTGTGATGGAAAACTTCGTAAAAGTGGTGGCGATACCAGGACTGCGAAAACTACTAAAAAAAACTAAAAAAAACTTCTTTTTCGACTAAAAAAAATACCACAACTGCCTCAGCTTTAAAGTACTTGGCCGACAAATTCCCTCGACTCAGCGAAGCGAGAATTAATTCAGGGTGACGTTAAAAGTCTTGGGACAGGTTTCGTCTGGTGTCAACTAAGTTCCTCGGGAATGTCAGAGGAGACACTACAAGAAACTGGTTAAGGACATGTTGTCTCTGTATCACAAACTTGATTGCAATATGTCCTTAAATATCCACTTTCTCCATTCCCACTTAGATATCTTCCCCGACAACTGCGGCATGGTTAGTGATGAGCACGGTGAACGTTTTCACCAGGACATTGCAACGATGGATAAACGATACCAGGAAAACTGGTCAACTTCAATGTTGGCTGACTACTGTTGGACGTTCGCCAGAGATGATCCTGAGCAGTTGTACAAGCGACGGACAAAGCGACGTCGGAAATAGAAACGGAGTTTAACCGATACATGTCATATGTACATATTACTCTATTATATAAGAAATCATTGCGGATTTTTAAGAAATCGTAGCCAATTTTGCATTTCATTGTTATATTCGTGTTCGGCACCTTGAAATCTTTAAGAAATGGCTACTTTTATCTCAGAGGCATGACGTTTATGAAAATTTGTTGCCCAGTGATATTGAACATTTTTGGTGGATCCACTTGAGAACCACTGGCCTGGTGCAATTCTATACATTAGTAATAGCCATGAAAGTTCGGAAATACGTCATTCCCGTCTGGGGCGGAATATAAAAATAAGAAAATTAGTGTTTTTTTATCTTTATCTTTTAATAACTGTACTTTCAAAGGAAAAAATAAAAATAATAAAAATTTTCAATTATATAAGCAGATATTTATTAAAATTAGTGGGAAATTTGACATTGAATTACAAATGACACTAAATGAAAAATTAGTGGGAAATTTGACATTGAATTAAAAATGACACTAAATGAAAAATTAGTGGGAAATTTGACATTGTAAATCACCCGCTATTTTCAATTAATCTGGTTCATAATTACTAACAGCTAAACGTAGACAATCGTGAAAACGAATCAGTTAGACGTATCCGGTATATAAAACGAATACTGTTCGATGTAGAATAGCACAGGAGATGTAAATATGAATAACTAAATGAAAAATTTGAGTTATCCCTTAGTGGGATTCGAACCTACGTCTCCTGAATACATATCAGGTATTCTAACCACTAAACTATCAGCAGCTAACTCGGTTAATTAACTTATAAAGAATTAGGTGCTGATAGTTTATTAGCTAGAAGACATGAGATGTGTTCAGTTTGTTTTACTTCTGATGGCATTTATTTTTCACACAATAGGCTAAATGGCGAGGTTACAAAGACACCGAGAGGTCAGAGAGAGTTGGGGGAAGGGGACTCACTGGACAGCTGTTATAGGAGCTTCCCATCAAGGCCATCCTGGGTGTTCTTTATCGTGCACAGTGTATGGTTCTCCAGCACACGGCAACACAGACCGCCATTCTTCCTCAACTTCAGTAGTAAGCAAACCATGGCTGTCATAATGACTAAGTAACCTATCATGGTAAGCTTTAGCTATAACTGGGTCTTTCAGAGCTTCAGTATTAAAGGTAAATTTTTTAACTTTAGCACAACACTTTTTAAGTTTAAGTTGCAAGACACTTTTAACAAGGTAATGGTCAGATCCAGTTTCAGCTCCCCTATATGTCCTGGTATTCCTAACAGAACTAGCCCATTTGCTGTTAATCAATCATATTCTTATGCAGCCCATCAGTTGAAACCAATGTGTACTTATGTATGTCGCGGTGTTTGTAATAAGTGTTAGTTATTCTGAATCCATTGAGTTTACTTACCTGTAGGAGACGTTGCCCATTGCCATTGCAGCTACCAATACCAAAAGGTCCTATTACTTTTCCCCAAAGGTCAGAGTCAGTACCAACTTTGGCATTGAAGTCACCTAGAACAAGGCTAATATCTCCTTTCTTGACAGAATTCAAAATATCCTGAAGTTGTCCGTAAAACCTATCCTTCTCATCCTCATAATGGTAGCTAGGTATAAACTGGAAGGAGAGCTGTGTACCAATCCCTAGTGTAATGCACAGAACCGGCCAGGTCTAGCACCTAATGTCCGACCCCGCCTTCTGGTGGTGGTGCAGGCCGTTAATACCTTTCAAAAGAGATATTCTCTTTTGGAAAGGAACGGAAAGGGAGGGCTGCCAGCTCAGTGTGGTCTACTGATCTGGTCATCTGTGGCCACTTTTACTTTTCTTCAACCCTGCTGAGTAGTGGTCAACTTCATAGGTTCTGGTGTTGATCATTTATACCTACTAGACTGGACTGGTTTATGGATTTGAGCTTGATTATGGATCCTAGACTTGCTGCACTGGTGGACCTCTGTTGAGGGAGAATCTGCCGCTGTGTTTTCTGTTTGCTTCTGGATTGCCAGTCCTAAGTGAACAGAGGCATGGGATACCTTATATCAGCTGGTTGATAATCCTAATCAGAGGCCACTGCAGGTACCTGAACCTTAACTAGTTGGGCATCGTCAAGCCTAAACTGGAGTAATGTGCCTAAGGCAGGCCATGTGGCTCTTGAAAAAGTCCACTTGAAAAGGTGGTGCCTGAAGTTCCTACCAGCATCGGTGACTTCAGCCTTTAGGGGAGGAGGAACAGGTCTTTGCCCCATGCCTGTGATCAGGGGGCTGTTTGATATTGTTGGCCCTACCAATCTCAATAAATCTAATTTCTTTAAAAATCCTACTAATCATTTTCTCTCTGCAGGAACGTGGAACGTGAGGACATTACATAGAGATTATTCTCTTGATGTCCTCATGTAGGAATTCCAGCGCTATAACCTAGATATTCTAGGCTTGCAAGAGACCAGATGGATAGGTAAAGGTGAGATACTTAAAAAAACTTTAAATTTCTCTCTACAGGGAGGGAGCGTGGAAAGCATCAACAAGGCGTGGGTCTGCTGCTCAACAGACATGCTAGTGATGCTCTTCTAGGATATAAGTGCATTAATCCTCTACCACTGGAGTGAAATTCGTCATCTCTTACATCAGCACGTTTAAGCACGATAATCCTCTACCACTGGGGGGCAGGGTGCTCAGTCGGTAGCATGCCAGGCTCGCAATCTGCACTTTCCAGGTTCTAGTCCCAGCCGGGTCAGCATTGAGATTTATCTCAAAAAACTCCCCACCCTGCCCACAGTCAGTAGGGGACACCAATAGGCTTGGAAAGGCCGCCGTCCATCGGATGGGACGTTAAATCGTGGCCCTGTGTGCTGAAGAGCCATACCCTGCACACGTTAAAGAACACGCTGAATGACGTTGACGGGAGACTAGCATCTGTCTCCAAGCAGCTGTTCCAGTTGGTCCCTCCCCCAACCTCCTCTGAACCTTCGGGGGTCCTTGTGACCTGACCATTTAGCCCATGGTGTGCAAAAAAAGTGCAGCTCAGAGGTAAAATAACCCAACCCTCTACCACTGGAATGAAGTTCCAGCCATCGCTAATTGTTCATTTCGACAATTAGCGATGACTAATGTTTGAACATCATCACATTCAAATATGATATAGAGTGAAATCCTTACATCACTTACATCAGCACATTCGAACATGATAATCCTCTACCACTGGGACGAGTCATTACTTACCACCATGGAAACAAGTCTTCTCAAAGAAGTTGTTGTTGAGCCTGGTCTCCAGAGCGTCTCTCCTACCGACCGAGTTGACGTTGTAAGCGCTGCACCTGAATCCCGCGTAATCCAACGAGAACGCGAAACACTGCGATTGTTGCTTGCAGAGATTGATGCAATCTCTCGTCAGAGCTTGGTCTTGCTGTTGCAGAAGAACACTGGTGCCAACCGATGCCCCGAAGGCAGATCCTGTCGTCTTCTCGAAAGACTCGATTCCACCGAAGCAGTTTTGACCTGGGGGAAGATTAAATATAGTTTAAGAAATTGGCGTGGGGAAAAACAGCTTAATATTTTTAGCTGTTAAAAGTCGATTTAATTATTTAGTGATTATAATTGACAAATTCAATTAGTTTGGAATTTGTGAGAATGCTTAAAACCAGTAGTTGTCCCAAGAAAGACCATGTGAGTTCTGATTTAGGGGAAGGTTTCAGACGAAATCTAGAAAAAATGAAAAGGGGGGGGGGTTAAGTAGTCAAAAAATGAAAGGGGGAAAAAACGAAAATCATACTGTGTCTGGACGGTGCACTAATAGAAGATTTAGTCTATAAATAAATCTGTACAGGGTAATTCAAAACTTATCGTTCAAATTTCGTGGGGAGGTAGGGAATACGTCAGGAAACCGATTTCACATAGAAAGTATGTCCGCAAATGTACGCATGCGTATGTAGAGGGCGCTGTGTGTACCCAACCAGTGTACAGCTCGCCCGACCACTCCCGCTGTCATCAGCGATCGCTTGACCACCCAGGTCACCTGATTTATTCATGGCCCCCCACAAAAAGAAATCCATGACCAGGCCCATGGATTTCTTTTTGTGGGGGGCCATGAAATACCATGTGTACGAGACCACCGTCGACAGTGAAATGGACCTTGTTGCACGAATAGTGGCCACTGCAGGCATTGTCCGTGATATGCCAGGCGTTTTTGAAAATGTTCGGCGGTCAATGCAACGGCGCTGTGAATCCTGTGTCTGTGTAAATGGTCGCAATTTTGAGCACCTACTGTGAACCTGTACTTTACCTTGTTGGAATAAAAGTCACATTCGTTACCACTTAACTGTACTGTTTCCTTGTGTTCACTTTACTTGTCCATTTTGTTCATGTAGATGACGTTTGCGGACATACTTTCCTATGTGAAATCGGTTTCCTGACGTATTCCCTACCTCCCCACGAAATTTGAACGATAAGTTTTGAATCACCCTGTATAATAAAAGAAGGTGTCTGTCTGTGTGTGTGTGTGTCTTTGGCAGCCATAACTCATCGGAAAATCAACGTACACGCTTCAAATTTTCAGAGAATGTTTCTGGTTGTGGACCGGATTGTAGCGCCAAATTTCAGGTCGAAAGTCCAAAAGGGGGGCTTGCTAGAAGCAAAAATATTTACCATGCTATTCCTACGGGAAACGAGAATCGCTGTCAAATTTGTTGTTGCCATTTACTGCTCCCTAACTGTGAAAGTAGAATTAAAATAGCATTTATATATGCTGTCGTTGCCAGATCCCCACATTTCCAATGGCATTATTAAAGCGTTCCATTGCAGCTAGGGACCTGATATTCTAATCAAACATGGCAGAGGGAACCTGCCTACGAAATTTTGGAGCTTTCAGTAAAGTACGTCGGGAATTACAGAATGCCAAATTCTGACGAAATAAATATCTCGATCGTTTGCCACGTGCTCTGAGAGAGAGCACCAAGTAAGCAATGACCTTTGCAACACCGGGAAATTCTTCGTGTTCAAACTGTGATAAAATGTCAGGAGGGGGATACTCACAAAACTAACTTTTAGTGCAGGAAAGAACAGAATATGCAGATTAAAAGTGAGACACGAACTGTCACAATTTGTGTAGAAACGAAGCCATGGGCCAAATGGGAACCTGATTTTTAAACCAATCACTGGAGTACACGAGGAACGCTGTGTAGGAAATTTGGACCGTGGGACGAATATCACGGGAGTTATAGGGCGGCAAAATCTGTGGTAAGGGAAATAAAAATCTTGATATCTTACGCAGAAACTAAGCCACGGGCCATGAGAGCCCGCTGACGTCAACAACGATCTAAGCCAACACTGGACAAATATCTTCCTGTTAAAAATCTGCGCTAAAATGTTTAGGGGGGTGAGGGTACTTACAAAATTTAGTTTTAGTGCGGTGAAAATAAAAATGTACAGATTAAAAGTGACACCCGGGCAACGCCAGGTAAGTTCAGCTACTAGGAAATATAATTAAAATTTAATCTCAACTAGTAGATAATTATTTTCTGAAATTTTGTAATTAATTTCAAAATATTTATAAATATTACAATAAATTAGCAATAAATAAATATGTTATAATCTTATTAAATATAATAATTTCAGTGTTTATGTGGTAATAAAATAATAGACCTGCTACATAAAATAACTCGTAGTTGAATTTTAGACAAATGAAATCACTTACATCTATACGCAAATTTTATTTCCCCCCCCCTTCTTCTCTCTATTTATTAAACTGCTCTCCGAGCCTGGTGTAACTAGATGGCTCTTAGCCCAGTTGTCAAGCTGGCTACAGATCAAGGACGAACAGACCGGAACATTGTTCCCATAAAACAATTTTTCTCCTATTTGGTATATTCTCTTAATTTCTTCAAAAATATGGGCAACCTATATCGTTTACTATTTTTTGTCTCCGTTAAAAAAATAAACACACCCTCAAGCAGCTATTTGTCACAGATGTATCACAGGAGCTTGTCAGTTTATACGCCATAGTAGAAGGTCTGTGAGGATGGCGGGAGCTCAGCAGAAAAAGAACACGAACATCCATGCCTTACCCTGGGCTCGAAACCAGGTCCCTTAGATCAGTAGCCAAGCGTGCTAATCACTCGGCCACGGGACCGGGTCAAAAGAACCTAGGGGCTAAGAGATGAGTAAGAGAGGATAGGGGACCTGTCAAGGCCATCCAGAGGGTTCTTTAACCTGTACAGGGTATGGCCAAAGCCATCTGAAGGGAAAGAATGATGTCACGTGATTTAGACTGCGTCACCGGGGGCTTACCAGAACAGAGGATCAGTCGAAGCGCGAGACTTGATTCTACGCGTGCTAGTAGTCGCAGTTGCTGTTTGCAACTTTATCTTTGTGTGCAAAATGTAAGTTCTATTTATTTATTCTGTTTTTATTTATATTGTTTAATTTCTAGTGTATTTATAGTAATTATTATTGTTATCATGCCCTGTAAATGTTGTGTCCCTGGCTGCCGTAGTAATAATAGTGGATCGTCATATGTATGCATGCCACAATACGAAAAAGAAAACATTTTCTGTTAACTATGTTGATCATTTTACAACAAAAAGAGATTTAGTATTGCATGTACCTCAGCAACTACCGTATTTTAACGTGTATAAGGAACCCCTTTTTGCCAAAAATTGGGTCCCAAAAATAAGGGGGGTTTTATGCATGGATAGTATTATCATCATCATCATCATCATCATCATCATCCTCAAGCAGCCATGGGCTACGGAGGTCCAACCAGACCGTGCAATTTAGTTCTCCAAGCAAGTCTATCCTGAGCTACATCTACTGCATCTGGCCACTGCACACCAATTCTAACAAGGTCCTGTTTGACATTGTCTGCCCACCGCATCCTAGGTCTCCCCTTCTTTCTGAGGCCTTTAGGCACACTGTTCATAACCCTATTCGCCAATCTAAAATTATTCATACGGGCAACATGGCCAAACCAACGGAGTCTCTCTCTGCACAATATGCTGCTTAAAGGAGGTTGCAAACTCCTTTGCCTAATCTCATCATTAGTTACAAAGTTGAACCACCTAATGCCCAAGATACTGCGTAAGCATCTGGAATCAAAAGCATCTAGTTTCCTGTTATCTTGTTTGCAAAGTGTCCAAGTTTCACTACCATAACTAACCCTAGAAAGAACCAAACTATTATACAGTCTAATTTTAGTCTTTAGGTGTATACGCCTATTTCTCCACACTCTCCATAGATTCTTAAAAGTCCCGCAGCAATCCCTATTCGTCTGTTAATCTCATGCCGCACATCACCATTATCTGTTACATAGCTCCCAAGATAATTAAACTGTGACACCTGCTCAAGACTGCAACCATTCAGATTAACTGAATCACAGCCTGCCTGACCAATTTTCATCACTTTAGTTTTCTCTCTGTTTATAACCAAACCTACTCTACTACCAGTCTCATCAACAGCTCGAATGAAAGAGTTCATCTCATCAACATCATTTGCCAAAAGGGCTAAATCATCAGCATAATCTAAATCAGAAATTTTCGTATCTCGAGCCCATTTAAGGCCAAAATCATTCCCTTGAAGTGAATTTCGCATAACATAATCAATAACCAAGCTAAAGAGAAAAGGAGACAAAATGCACCTTTGTCGAACACAAGAAGTAATGCTAAACCAATTGCTACAAGCCTTACCAACTCTCACACACGACTCAGTGTTATTATAGAGAGCTTTCATAATGTTAACTAACTTGTCTGGTATATCATATGATCTCACAATCAACCACAAATTATGACGATCAACAGAGTCAAAAGCCTTTTTGAAATCAACAAAGCTAGCAACCAAAGGTTTCTGAAACTCTAAACATTTCTCAAGAATCTGCCTAAGTGAAAATATCTGATCCACACATCCCCTACCACTTCTGAATCCACATTGCTCATCACGCAATTGACTGTCAACCAGATTCTTAATTCTATTAAGCACAATCATGGAAAGAACTTTACCTGGAACAGAAAGTAGGCTGATACCCCTATAGTTATCACAAGAACTGCAATCACCTTTTTTGAAAATAGGGATAACAATAGCTCTGGTAAAATCCTTAGGAACCATGCCTTTATCATAAAAGATATTCAGAATTTCAGTCATCCAAGTGGTAACTGAAACATTCCCAGCTCTAAGCATTTCCGCAGTAATTTCATCTACCCCTGGGGATTTATGAAGTTTAAGTTTAGAAACAGCCAAAATAACTTCAGATTGTGTTATAGGGCCAACATTGAAGCCACCAATGCATCTATCATCATTGCAAACAATGGGAGTAGAACTAACTACATTGTTTAGAACATCACTGAAATGCTCAGCCTACCTAGCCATGACAGAATCCTCCCCTTCTATAACCTTACCTTGTTTATCCTTCAATCCTTGTATGCCTGTCCGTTTTCTACCACACAAAACATTAACTATCTGGTACAGCTCTCTGCTGTTGTGCTGTCTAACTGCTTCCTCGGCTTTGTCAGCCAAACCATCAAGCCAAAGATTCTTATCAGCAGCTAACTGATCCTTTACAAGTTTATTAAGGTCTCTGTAATGCTTTCTATTAGGACTAGTAGGGTATTGATTAAGGGCATTCCTGCAGTTCTTTCTTTCCGAAATAAGCTCAAGTGCCTTATCACTCAGATAATTTTGCCTCTTCTGCTCCTTTTTTCCTAAAAGAGTACTGTTAGTGTCCAAAAAAGCCTGTTTAAAATGACCCCATTCTTCCTCAACTTCAGTAGTAAGCAAACCATGACTGTCATAATTACTAAGTAACCTATCATGGTAAGCTTTGGCTATAACTGGATCTTTCAGAGCTTCAGTATTAAAAGTAAATTTTTTAACCCTAGCACAACACTTTTTAAGTTTAAGTTGCAACACACTTTTAACAAGGTAATGGTCAGATCCAATTTCAGCTCCCCTATATGCCCTGGTATTCCTAACAGAACTAGCCCATTTGCTGTTAATTAATATGTAATCAATCATATTCTTATGCAGCCCATCAGGTGAAACCCATGTGTACTTATGTATGTCGCGGTGTTTGTAATAAGTGTTAGTTATTCTGAATCCATTGAGTTTACTTACCTGTAGGAGACGTTGCCCATTGCCATTGCAGCTACCAATACCAAAAGGGCCTATTACTCCTCCCCAAAGGTCAGAGTCAGTACCAACTTTGGCATTGAAGTCACCAAGAACAAGGGTAATATCTCCTTTCTTGACAGAATTCAAAATATCCTGAAGTTGTTCATAAAACCTATCCTTCTCATCCTCATCGGCATCCTCAGTGGGGGCATAACAGCAGATAACATTCAAGTCTTTAACGCTTGTCTGAAATTTTGCTGTAAGAAACCTTTCATTAATGCACTCATATCCTAGAAGAGCATCACTAGCGTGTCTGCTGAGAAGCAGACCCACGCCTTGGTGATGCTTATTGTCGTCCCTCCCTGAAAAGATAAATTTAAGATTATTTTTAAGAATCTGACCTTTATCTGTCCATCTGGTCTCTTGCAAGCCGAGAATATCTAAATTATTACTGTGGAATTCTTGTGTGAGGACATCAAGAGGAAAAGCTCTGTGCAGAGTCCTCACATTCCAACTACATATGGAGAGAAAATGGTTAGTGGGATGTTTAAAGAAACTATGTTTATTGAGAGAGGGAATGCCGACAATATCAAACAGCCCCAGATATTAACAAATTACTCAATTCCTCAAACTTCGATGAAAAATCAGGGCGTTCCTTATACACGAGGGTTCCTTATACACGTTAAAATACGGTAATTAATATGTGATACTGTGGAGGGCTAACTTATCTTACTGAAGTTTCTATAAATGTGGAAATATTATGTTATGTTGTTTTTCAAACACTTACATCCAGAAACGTAGAGCAGCAATTTCTAAACCATAAAAAGCAATTATTGGCATATGTTAATATTGCAAAGCAGATTTTGAAAAAAGAAATGGTATTTAGCAAGGATTTTCAGTGTTTACGTGGGAATAAAATAATATACTTGATACATAAAATTATATTAACTTGCAAAATGTGTATATGTGTAAACACACACAATCAAAATATGCATCCAAAAATCATCCAAAAGGAAATTGAACACTTTGGTAAAATGATTAATCATATGCCATCTGGGGGGGCGGGGGTGGCTCAGTCGGTAGCGCGCCAGGCTCGTAATCTGTAGTTCCCAGGTTCGAGTCCCAGCTGGGTCAGCGTTGAGATTTATCTCCGCAAAATTCCCCGCCCTGCCCACGGTCAGTAGGGGACACCGATGGGCTTGGAAAGGCCGCCGTCCGTCGGAAGGGACGTTAAGCCGTGGCCCCGTGTGCGGGAGAGCCATACCCTGTGCACGTTAAAGAACACGCTGGATGGCCTTGACGGGAGGTTACCATCTGTCTCCCAACAGCTGTTCCAGTGGGTCCCCTCCCCCAACCTTCTCTGAGCCTTCGGGGTCCATGTGACCTGGCCATTTAGCCCATGGTGTGCAAAAAAGTGCCGCTCAGAGGTAAAACCCAACCCAAATATGCCATCTGTGTCTATCTATTGAATTTTACTGTGTACCAGTCATGTCTCAATGATAGACATTGGTATATTTGATGTGGATTTCAAATATTTATGTGTCTTGTAGCTATTATTATCAGTATATGATATCCGATGTTATCATTTTCCTTAACAAGCTGTATGGGTTATATTTCTAGTTATCATGGAACACTCTTCAATGTTGCACTGAAATCTGCACTTTTTTTTATTCTTATGTCTCTTACAAACTATGTATGGCAATAGCATAGTGATCACATGCTGTACTTATTAATTTTAACTTGTCTCTTGGTATGTGTTAATGATAAACATTAGTTGTCGCAAACTGTTTTTTAAACCTTACAGTATGATTGAGTTGTCTTTGGCATATTTGATGTGAGTTTCAAATATTTGTCTTGTAGTTACTATCATCAAATATACGGTATTCAATATTATCATTTCTGTTAATAATCTGTATGGATTATATTTCTTGTTATTATGTAACATTTTCAACGATGAATTGAAATCTATAATTTTTTTCCTATGTATTCTGTTACAAACTATATAAGGCAATAACATAGTGATCCTATAGTGTACTTATTAATTTTCACTTGTCTACTGGTATGTCTCAATGATAGAAATTGTGTTGCAAAATGTTTTCTGAAGCATACAATATGATTGAGTTATCATTTTTAGATCTGATGTCGATTTCGAATATTTACTTTTTCTTGTTGGATATATGTGTAGTCAATATATTTAGCTGTAAATAATTCAATTTTTTATGTCATTGTGTTTGTTAAACAAGTATTTCGTTTTGGTGTTTGTATTGGGGTTTATTTCAATTATATGATACTGGTGATTTAAATCTTATTCAGAAAATAATTCTAGTTTTATTAATAAAATAATAGAATTGCACTGATAATTTGGTCAGCTGTGAATGAATTCTGATCTCAGTAGCTTTCTTCTTAGAACATAAACTATGTTAAATTTAAAAGTTTTATATGAAATATAACCATTATGTTTAGCAATATATACTTTTAGTTACAGACTGACTATATGAAATATGTATGAGATATTTATCAATATTGTTAAATTCTATCTGAAGTTAGTATGAATATATTTTGCTATCCTGGAAACCGATATTTATCTTTTCCAATATGTTTGCAAATGTAGCTCATATATTTCGTTTCAAAGAATGTCTACAAAATTTTAATAAAAATCAATGAAATTATGACTTAAAATTCAGGTATATTCCGTTTTTTTTTATAATACCGTTTACAATTGAATATAATTAATAACAATAAAAAATATGTGTAACTATGCTTAGATAATATGTTTACTGAATATATTTGACATCGAGAAATGAGGATTTTTTACGTCTGCAAAAATAAAATATTTCCTGCAAGAATGAAAGGCTTCTCCACATTTATGATAATTTGCTTTATAATTGATTCAATTCAGTACAGGAAATGAAATCATTTAAATAACGCGCACATTAGAAACGAATCAGATCCGCTGACTTGAAGCTATGATGCGATGCTCTTCCCCCGCGTCTGACGTCATTAGCCTTGCCGGTCACGTGACATCGGACTTTCTCTTCAGACGGCTTTGGTATGGCTCTCCTGCACACGGAGCGGTGGAGGTGGCTCAGTCGGTAGCGAGCCAGGCTCGTAATCTGCAACTCTCAGATTCTAGTCCCACCTGCGCCAGCGTCGAGATTTATCACCACAAACTCCCTGCCACGGTCAATAGGGGACACTGATGGCCTAGAAAAGACCCCCCGTCCGTCGGATAGGACGTTAAGCCGTTGTCCCACGTGCGCGAATGCCATACCCTGTGCGCGTTAAAGAATACTCTGGATGGCCTTGACTGGAGGCTACCATCTGTCTCCCAACAGCTCTTCCTGTGGGTTCCCTCTCCCAACCTTCTCTAAGACTTCGGTATCCTTGTGGCCTGGACATTTAGCTCATTGTGCAAAAAAGTGCCGCTCAGAGGTAAAAACTACCCAACCTACACACGGAACCACGGTTTGCGTCGCATCCCACGGACGGTGGTATTTCTAACCTCAACAGTATCCTCTTCGTCACCAACAGCAGAGTGGGGTGTAGAGGAGATGAATCTCAACGTTGGCCGAGTTAGATCTCGACCTGGGAGCATTACCATATTCTCCTGGCACTCCACTGACTGAGTCTGCTAGCAAAACGCTTAAAACATTCTATTACCTCGAAGTTTTGAAAGTGTTCCCGCTACAATTTTCCAGTAACAGTTTTCGCATGTCAGGTTTGTTTGCCCCTTGCTATTGTTTACAACAAAAATGTCAGACAAAAGTTTTATGTCGTCAAATATCTGTGCTTTTAATTGTTTTCTATATTGATTCAATAGTTCGGCAAACAATATTACTACGGTACTGTTGAATCTGGGTAGCAAATATAGATTGAGAGAATTTTGTTTTATGCTCATTTAAGGATATTACTCACCTTGAATAACTCTCCATGTTAGTGTTATGAGGAAAGCTATCCTTAGTGAGCGAAGGTAGCCCATACTACCTAGAAAATAGAAAGAGTTCATATTTAATACGGATTGTTTATAGACAATGTCCAAATAAGACACATAACATAGGCAAATGAACTGTGAAACAATATATACATTGCCGTAGCAAAATATTATGAGAATTTCCATATAATGTTAATGGGAATCTAACGTTGAAACTCTATAACTTATAAAATATGCATTGAATAGGAAAATGTGATTGAAGATAAATTAAGGATCCAATTCAAATACATTTAAATCTCGATTATCAACAAACAGTAATGTGTCATAAGAATTTTCCTCAGAAATTAATTAAAACATAATAAGTATTGTTTGGAACAATTTAATGAAATATACATTTTAGAAGTTTTCATAATGATTATCTCAATGTTTGAGATTTATAAATAATTTTTATAACAAAAGATATTTATTGCTAAAATATTACAGCTTCCGTAACTCTTTAAATACTGAACGAACATTGTTGAAAAACAGATTTATTTAGATTTGATTATGGTCTTTAATTTATCATCAGTTACATTTTTTAATTAAATACATATTTTAGAAATTACAGTGAAACGAAGTTAGAACCACACAAAGCTAAAAAAAACCTTCACTACATACCAATGGCGTATGAGGCAACTAAGTAGACCGTGAGACTGCGCAGTTGGGTTGGGTTCTTTTACCTCTGAGCGGCACTTTTTTGCACACCATGGGCTAAATGGCCAGGTCACATGGACCCCGAAGGCTCAGAGAAGGTTGGGGGAGGGGACCCACTGGAATAGCTGTTGGGAGACAGATGGTAGCCTACCGTCAAGGCCATCCAGCGTGTTCTTTAACGTGCACAGGGTATGGCTCTCCCGCACACGGGCCACGGCTTAACGTCCCATCCGACGGACGGCGGCCTTCCAAGCCCATCGGTGTCCCCTACTGAGCGTGGGCAGGGCGGGGAATTTTGCGGAGATAAATCTCAACGCTGACCCAGCTGGGACTCGAACCTGGGAACTACAGATTACGAGCCTGGCTCGCTACCGACTAAACCACCCCCGCCCTTACTGCGCAGTTGAATGCTTCGACAGTTTTGATAGATCATTCGTTTATTAACAGGTGATTGACAGCTCTATGGAAGCTTCCAAAAAGTCAACTGAGCACGTCACCAGTACAGTATATACACGGGCTAGTCATTCCACTTCCGCTTCTTTGAAAACTCGTAATAACGTTAGAAATACATTCATTAACCCTTCTTAATTGGAACACGCAGGATATTTTTATGGAGGATAAGAAGACACAATGAGGCTCTAAAACCAGATGGTATTCGTTCTGCAAAAACCATTGCATGTTGAAAATATCATAAGCTGAAACCAATAGTATATTGATCTCCTGTAATGCTACTGATCTAAGGGACCTGGGTTCGAGCCCCGGGTAAGGCATGGATGTATGTGTTGTTTTTCTGCTGATGTCCTGCCATCCTCTCAGACCTTCTACTGTGGCATATAAATTGACAGGCTCCTGTCAGACCTCTGTGGCAAGCAGCTGCTTGAGGGAGTATTTATTTTTTGTTCCAAACCCTTGACAGACGACTCCAGCAACACATAAAATATGTATTTGTTGCAGGCTACACTTGATTTTTACATTGAAAATGACTGTTTAATGAATATTATTTACTAAATAGTAATAAAACATCTCAAAATAAAAGGGGTGGGGCTCGTAATCCGTTGTTCCCAGGTTCGAGTCCCAGCTGGACCAGCTTTGAGATTTATCTCCGCAAAACTCCCGCCCTGCCGAAGGTCAGTAGGGGGTCACCGATGGACTTGGAAAGGCCGCCTCCGTCGGATTCAACGTTAAACCGTGGCCCTGTGTGCGGGAGAGCATACCCTGTACACGTTAAAGAACAGGCTGCATGGCCTGACGGGACGTTCCCATCTGTCCCCTAACAGCTGTCCAGTGGGTCCCCTTCCCTCAACCCACTCTGGGCCTTCGGGGGTCTATGTGACCTAGCCATTTAGCCCATTATGTACAAAAAAGTGCCGCTTAAAACCCTACTCTCAAAATAAAAAACAATAAATTAACATTTACCTTAGACTTCAAATGAAGGGCTGGTGAAATAGCAGGTTGCGCAATGCTGGTGGTGGGTAGGTGGTAATTCAAAAAAAAAAACCGCAATTAAATTATTATTCACAGAAATGCAATTTGTTTACACTGAACAACCACATCAAACAGAAAATAAACAAAGAATATCAATGCCCCTTATGTATTTTAAAGCAAAGCGGGGTTGTTGTGCTCATCAATAACAAAGACGCTGATTGGTTGAGAACAATCGTAAGGGAGTATACGAGTGACGTTCCGCGCACTGATTGGCCAAAACTACACCCACTCGTCGTTCCCATCTGTATCGGAAAATATTTGCAGGAACCGATGGTTTTCCTTCTTCTTATACATCCTTCTTTCTAAGCTGGACCTTTACAAATAGGTCCAACTTAGAAAGAAGGATGTATAAGAAGAAGGAAAACCATCGGTTCCTGCAAATATCATCGGTCCTTAAAATGAAAGCTCTTATGGAAGGAGGGTTATGGGTTCTTATGGATCGGTTCTTGGGAATATCGGATGTCGAGGCCCCACTCTACTAAGCTGATTTGCCTCCTTTCACCATCCAGGCTTCCTGGAAACGTTTCCAACCATTTTTGCTATTTTTTTTTACTTTTTTCAACTGATGTTTGTCAAGCTTCACAGCATTCAAAAAAACCTCTGAATAATGTTTTATCTTTCTTTACAAATCTGCAACACGTTTTTATATATCCCAGGAGCCTTCAAACTTTTCCATATCGCGAAATTTCCTTTTCCTCTTATTTTTACGCCGCCGAAACCTGCTGAGCTTTAAAAAACAAAACTTGAATTTCGTGAATAACTACAGCAGTGGTTTTCAACCTTTTATGCTTCACGTACTCCTGGAAATGTGTATGTAACTGGCGTACCCTTTGTACAGATAGATAAAACTATAGTTATAGTATAATAATGGGAATAAAATAATATATATATATACACATTAAATTATTTTTCACAAATTACATCGATCGATAAACACAAAAAATGACATAAAGAATTTAACAAATATTATAAAATTATAAACATTTTACTAAGTAATCGGCTTTTGAGCTCTCACGGCGTACCCCCAAGGGGTACGTGTACCCGACGTTGAGAACCCCTAAACTACAGAGTTATCAAATCATATATACTGGTAAATCCCGTTAAAACGCGATCCGATAGAACGCGATTCCGCTTATAACGCGATGCAAGTGCGGCTCCTGTTTTCTTTTTGTCATACGAAACGTAATTTTTCACTCAAGAACTACGTATTGGATTCCTTGTGTAGTTTTGTGTACAGGTGGCAGATATGTCAATTTAAAAACACGAACACGAACCAATACAACACGTGGAAAGCTAAATATGGTAACCAAATGTGTGTGTTTATCGTACTAACTTTATTGCTGTTTTAAATACTTTATCTTACGTCAAGACATGATTGAAACAATGCAATATATCATATTAATTAATTGAACTTTCGACGTAATAATATTGTTTACTTGATTTTTTTCGTAAATCCTTCTATTCCAATTTATAGTGCGCAAAAAAGCGGCAAAGACAAATTATTATAGTTGGTCGATGTACGAAATTTGAATGACGAAAAATGGCTTGAATTTCTGCTAACGAGATCCCTCTTATATCGCGATGCGATGCTTTGGACCCCAAACACGGGTTATTACTGAACTTACCTGTATTAAGAAGAGGGTTTCTGTGTCTGTCTTCTTATGCACACGACCTCCAGAATACATAATAGAGGCAATACATAGAGGCACAAAATTTTGCTTGAACTTTCTCTTCACCCAGAGAAAGATTATAGACTCTCTGTGAACCAGCTGGGATAAATAAAAATCAAAAATCAGTGTAGAACGGGTTGAATTCCACGAAATTCCCATAGCGGTTAAATATCGATGTGTCCCAGACTCAGGGCCGGTGCGAGGCTGGTTCAGCGCTTTCCCCGAACCCGGCCCCGCGCTTTAAAAGGTCACGCGACCCACGTAAATTTCATCGAAAAAAACGACGCCATTTTCCTATCTTTAACACAGCAGTCGACACAATGTATCCTCGTTCCTCTAGCTCCACGTCCCCCCACCAGAGCGCATGTCAGTTATTTTCCAAGCCCAATAAAAAAATCCAATCGCAGAATCCGCTAATCGATGACTAACTATTCTTTCAATAGAAAGCGAAATCGGTCAATTTTGATGACGTAATTAAAGATTTTGCGGCGAAAAAAATTATGTATTATTTATAATATACTCGGTGTTCGTATAAGTTGTATGTAGATATGTACCGCACTCTGTACTTATAATAAATAATTTATTATTATAAAAATGCCTTTTTTTCTTTGTCCCCGCACAATTTTACTTCACGCCGGCGCTGCTCAAACTTAATGTTAGCGGTTGATGCAATTAACTGTTGTCATCGATGTATTCAAAAAAAAATAGTTGAATTTATTTGTGCTTGCACATGATAAAGCCATTGTTTAAGAAATACCCAAGTAGTACTAGGGAGGGGGGGGGGACTCAGACGGTATCGCGACAGGTTCTGATATGCAGTTCCCAGATTCGAGTCCCAGCTGGGCCAACATTGATATTTTTTTCTGAAAAACTGCCCACCCTGCCAATGGTCAGTAGGGGACACTGATGGACATCGGATGTGACGTAACGCCGTTGCCCCATGTGCGGGAGAGTTATACCCTGTGCACATTACAGAACATGCTGGATAGCCTTGACGGAAGGTTAACATCTGTCTCCCAACAGCTGTCCAGCGGGTCCCCAACTTTCTCTGAGCCTTGAGTCCTTGTGGCCTGGCCATTTAGCCCATTGTATAAAAGGAAGTGCATCTCAAAGCTAAAACAACTCAACCCTAAGTAGTACCACAAGGACACTAGTTTTTTTGCTGAAAAAACGGCTAAATCTGCTAGTTCATTTAACTTATATAGTCCTATACAATAGTATAGGCAAAAAATATTCTTAGGGGATGCCTAGATTTTTTACATAACACTGAAACATCTAAAAAATCAATCAGTTTTGTTTCTGTTACATTCACTATCCGTTGTTTTCTCTAAACACATTCGTCGTCGAATTCGAATTTTCTAAATGACCATAACAGATAATGTAAGATATTCAACGGCTCTCGTTCCTCTGCTTCAACACTGTGAGTCCAGTAATCGAAAAGTCGGATAATCAAATGTATATTGAAATATCTAACTTAAAAAAATTTAGTTTTGCCTGACACCTTACTGGGAGAAGTGTGTTCAAATCACATAACGAAAAAACAACATTTTTTTCCAGTTGAATATTTCACGAGTCCCAATATCTACAGGACATCTGTGATACACTTCTAATAGTATATTAAACACATTTCCCAAAAGTTTTCAATTTGGAAAAATTCAAAAATTTAAGTGGATAAAAAATTATTAACAAAGTCTGTCCCTCTCCGAAAAAAAATTTCCACATATATTTTTGTAGCGCCTCGGTGCAGCAGTGATATCGCGTTACATCGAAATAACACTGCAACTTCTGGTATTCGGGTTCGAGTCCCTAGATGACATGGTTGTTTGTTCTGTTATAACCTTCAGATAAACTAGTAGCTTTGAAGATCTGCTTGCAAAACGAAAAAAAATTGTTCTTACAGTAATAAAGCAGCAGAGGAAAAATGTCCTGTAAACAAGATATGATTTGCTGAAAAATTACATAAAAATGCCACTCAGGACGAAAACAAATTATTTCAAGTAATTGTTCTTATATATAAAAAAAATATTTACCCTAAAAAGAAGATA
The DNA here is from genome assembly GCA_038380435.1 of Ryuthela nishihirai. Taxonomy (NCBI): domain Eukaryota; kingdom Metazoa; phylum Arthropoda; class Arachnida; order Araneae; family Heptathelidae; genus Ryuthela; species Ryuthela nishihirai. Next base: position 27,672,686 of record JAWZYU010000019.1, on the reverse strand, counting down.
TGTATTTTTTTTCTTTCAAATTAATTTTCCTGGTTTTTAGGTGGCATTATCGTTAATGGCATTGTCAAAATTTAATTATTGAAATAAATAACTTTCAACGGATAAATTTGAAAGGATATTTTTTTTCAATTTTTACCTATATTTTTTATATACAACTATGATTATATGTGAAAACTCTAGAAGTATATATAAAAATGGCATTTGACGTTTAACTCTTAAGGCCAGGAACATATTAGCGGACTAAAAGTATATATGAAAAGGTCATTTGGCCTTTACATCTTATGGCCAGGACCATATTAGCGGACTAGAAGTATATATGAAAAGGTCATTTGGCCTTTACATCTTATGGCCAGGACCATATTAGCGGACTAGAAGTATATATGAAAAGGTCATTTGCCCTTTATATCTTATGGCCAGGACCATATTAGCGGACTAGAAGTATATATGAAAAGGTCATTTGCCCTTTACATCTTATGGCCAGGACCATATTAGCGGACCAGAAGTATATATGAAAAGGTCATTTGCCTTTTACATCTTATGGCCAGGACCATATTAGCGGACTAGAAGTATATATGAAAAGGTCATTTGCCCTTTACATCTTATGGCCAGGACCATATTAGCGGACTAGAAGTATATATGAAAAGGTCATTTGCCCTTTACATCTTATGGCCAGGACCATATTAGCGGACTAGAAGTATATATGAAAAGGTCATTTGCCCTTTACATCTTATGGCCAGGACCATATTAGCGGACTAGAAGTATATATGAAAAGGTCATTTGCCCTTTACATCTTATGGCCAGGACCATATTAATGGACTAGAAGTATATATGAAAAGGTCATTTGCCCTTTACATCTTATGGCCAGGACCATATTAGCGGACTAGAAGTATATATGAAAAGGTCATTTGCCCTTTACATCTTATGGCCAGGACCATATTAGCGGACCAGAAGTATATATGAAAAGGTCATTTGCCTTTTACATCTTATGGCCAGGACCATATTAGCGGACTAGAAGTATATATGAAAAGGTCATTTGCCCTTTACATCTTATGGCCAGGACCATATTAGCGGACTAGAAGTATATATGAAAAGGTCATTTGCCCTTTACATCTTATGGCCAGGACCATATTAGCGGACTAGAAGTATAAATGAAAAGGTCATTTGCCCTTTACATCTCACGGCCAGAACATATTAGCCGACAGTCCGTTGTTAAACCTCTGTGGCATGTTGCTGCTTCAAAACTAATCTGGATATTGCAACATTTTCCATACTTTAACCAACAGTTACAAGAAACAAGACCATCAAAAAAAAATAGTGATACAATTATAAAATTTTGACTTTATTTCTTGCGATATTGAATTGGAGGATCGTTTGTTAGGACTTTTATAACAAACAAAGACTATATAAGCAATCAAAGACATATTAACCAATGATTAAGGAAAAAAAATACGATGTATTGAAAAGTTTGATATTTCACTTCATTCCAGAATTTCCTTTAACATCATTTATTTTCCTGGAAGGAGATTTTAAGAAATCACTGGTATTGGTTCGAAAACATTATTATATCCTGCTTTTCAAAATTAAATAAGTGAACTCTTCTCGAAGTAATAAAAACTTTCCTCTAAAAAGCATAAAATTTTCGTGATTCCCTTATACCGTAAGTGCAAAAGTTAAAACGACTATTCGAGTCACGATATTTTTAAAGTTCCTTTAATTAACGTTTCAGCGAGCTGACGGCTTGACACATGATACGGCAATTTATAACCCAAGGGAAAGAATCGTGCACTTTTATTTCATTTTTCTACGTCACGATTGTATGAATAATAAAGCATTTTTACGACTTCTTTTTCAGGATATTCTTGGAGTGGGGTGGTCTTGTTCACCACTGTTCTAGCAGCGCAAGCTTAATGGCGAAACTTTCTGTGGTAAGGAAGAAGATGGATATAAAAATATATTACGAAGTGTCAAGGAAAAGTCACGGTGCGCCATTACTTTTGTGAGCTGCTCGTAATGAAATCCGCCACAATAGGAATCACAACCACAACGATGAAGAGAGCAATATTATTTCTTGGGAATACAAAAGCTTTAGGGACGTCAACAGCAATTTTTCTCATACGAATCCGTGCTATTATGATTCACTTTAAAGCAATATCAGATTTCTGCCAATTCTGTATATAAGAGCGAAAATTCAATGACTATGATGACTATAATTAAAGATTTTCTTAGTCCTCAATTTCATAAAATACAAGAAATACTTCACAAAAAAAAACGTTTCAACCATCCTCCCTCACCACTCTAACTCTCATTAAAAAACAGAGCTATCACTCCATAGATCAATGCCAGACACAATATAACTTCCGGATGTGGGTCTAGGCCACCGCAAAAAGCTTTTACACTCGTTCGCTCGTGTGCAAAATCGTTGGCTGTTATCCACCGCCTCCTTCCTGTTATCACTCTGTCCCTCTTAAACGCAGACCTTGAGAAAAACCTGATGTCCGTGTGAAAGTTCCTTCGGACGTAGCCTTGATGGTTTTACCATTCTTATAAACACTCTGTACAATAAGCTCTCTGCCTTTTGTTCCCTTAATTGTTCGACAGTGATATTATTAATGGACACAGGTAAGCTTCGATAAAAGCTTTGCTTTGAATCACGACCTCAGGAATTTTTGTATCACTTTTTCTATAAGTCTCTGATTATCCACTTCTCACCAAATGTAATCACTGAGCCATCTCTGGGGATGTATAGTTGTTACTCTATCAGTGAATGTCACGAAGAGTGGCTTAAACGCATACAGCATCGACTCAAGGATAGTCTAACAGTTAACAGTAGGTCAAGGGATGTCCTAAGAGTATATCAGTGCAAAATGTGGCTTGATAGTTAGAAGTTTTACCTAGGCCTAGCAATCTAGCGACTGTGATCATTATTCCCCGCCCGCCCACGGTCAGTAGGGAATACCAATGGGCTTTGAAAAGCCGTCGTCCATCGGTTGGGACGTTAAGCCGTGGTCCCGTGTATGTGAGAGCCATACCCTGTGCACGTTAAAGAACACGCTGGGTGGCCTTGACGGGAGGCTACCATCTGTCTCCCAACAGCTGTTCCAATGAGTCCCCTCCCCCAACTTCTCTGACCTTCGGGGTCCTCGTGACTTGTCCATTTAGCCCATGGTGTGCAAAATAGTGCCGCTCAGAGGTAAAACAACCCAACTATGATCATTGGGTATTGTGGCAATACACAAATGTTAAAATTTATCATTTTTAATTTTACGTCTGAACAGCGTATTTTTTATCATATAATAGGCAAAAATGGGCAAATAACAAAGAATCCAAGTGCTCGAACTTGAGTAAAGGAATCTCATCAGGACGGCAACCATTCAAAATCCATGCGAACCGAGATTTTGAACTCTACCTCTACTGCAGTGGGGAAGATGGCAGAGTTTAAGCCTCAATTATTAATTCGACTACTATTCGTTTCATTCCGGCCACTACAAAATAGTATTATTCCTCATGCAATATGTGGTAGCAGCCGTCCCATGGCCGAGTGATTAGCACGCTTGGCTACTAATCTAAGGGACCTGCGTTCGAGCCCCGGGCATGGTTGTTTGTGTCGTTTTTCTGCTGAGGTCCTGCCATCCTCTTAGACCTACTATGGCATATAAACTGACAGGCTCCTGTCAGACCTCTGTGGCAAGCAGCTGCTTGAGGTTTTTTTTTTTTTTTTTTTAATACGTTATAATAAATATGGATGGTTTTATCCCTAAGCGGCATTTTTTTGCTCAGCAAGTCACAAGGATCCCAAGTATTGTGAGAAGGAACCCACTGGACAAATCTTACCTTAGGGTATGTGTTAGCTTTATGTCATTATCCTGTTAGTCTTAAAAAAGTGCCATTTACCTTATAACAAAGCCTTAAGAGTAGCAGTGCTTTGAGAGCTTTCAAGGTTAGAGAGCTAGTTACTGCATCAAACAGGCAAACTTTGCGTTTTGGCTCTGAGGCAGTGGCCAGTAGTGTATTAGTGGAGCATGTCCGTGCATGAGAAGACCTGGTACAGGTTACGTGTAGTTTCTAGGATACTTTTTTGCCTGCATTGTTTCAAATTAAAATTTTTATGCTCCTACTGAGGCCCGCCCCATATATTAGATCAGCGCTGTCCAACTAGCGGCCCGCACAAGGATTTTTGTGGCCCGCGAACAAAATCAAGTTTTTGCTTGAAATTTTAAATAAACATCTGTAATCCAACTTATAATTTTTTGTCAACTTATATTACTTTACTTGATATGCAATCTTCAACTTACTCATTCTCTAAAGTTTACAAAATATTCTTAAGCCGATCAGCAAACTTCTGATACCTTTTAAAAGCGGGGCGGCATCATCAAACAAGTGTTTTTATGAAGCTGCAGTAATAAGAAGCATCTAACGACAGCACGAATCGCTCTCACTGCGCATGCATATGGCATGCATTGTCGAATGTTGCACTGTATTGTGCACCAGGAGACATTGTGTGGCATTTCGCTGAGACAAAACGAGGTAATGGAAAAGGTTGTCGAAATTACCAATTTAATTCGTGGGGGAAGTCGTTCTCTTACACACTGAAAATTTAAAGCTTTCTTGGACGAACTGCATGCTGAGTATGGCGATCTGCTTTTACATAGTAATATTCGCTGGTTAAATGACGAAAAATGCCTCAAGAGATTTTTTTACACTTCGAAAAGAAATTCACCTTTTTCTCACAGAAGTGGGCACCGATGAATATTTAATAGCAAGTTTTGTTGATGAAACTTTTCTATGTTCACTTGCTTTCCTAACAGACATTACAGATTATTTAAATGTCTTGAATAAATCCTTACAAGGAAAAGATCAAAACGTGTGCTGTCTTTATAATCATGTTGCTGGTTTTAGAAACAAACTACAATTGTTGAAGTAAAATTTGCAGAAAAGCAATTTAATTCATTTCGAAACTTTTAAAGAGTTCTACGAAGAAATGAAGCAACTTAGTAAAACAGTTAATTTTGAAAAATTTGTTCCTAAATTAGATAGAATAATTAAAGATTTTAATAGAAGATTTTCTCAATTTGATGACCTTAGGCAAAGTTTAAATTCATTCAGTAATCCATTAAATATCGATATTAGCACCGTAGATCCTAAATATCAAATGGAATTAGGTGACCTTCAGGCCGACCCAATTATTGCATCTAATAGAGAAACTAGAATAGAATTGTTCAAACTTTTGCCTAAAGAAAAATATCCAAAAATGAAAGATTTTGAACTCCAAATAATTTCTATGTTCGAAAGTACATATATGGGAGAGCGCGCATTTTCTGATATGAAATATATGAAATCAAGATACAGAAACCGCTTGAAAGACTCTACACTTGAACATATTACTTCGGCTCGCAACAACAAATATCGATATGGACGTAAAAGAAATTATTGCCGAACAACTACGACCACAATGCTCCTATTCAAATTTATTAAATATTTGATAAGGTTTAGAAATTTTATCTTGGTTTATAATTACTTATTATTTTTCACATAAATAAAATAATTTTTTTTTAGGTTTATTATTACCTATTATTTTTCGTGTAAATTAAATAATTTTTTGCGGTTTATTATTACTTATTATTTTTCGTATAAATAAAATAATTTTTGAGGATTATTATTACTTATTATTTTTCGTATAAATAAAATAATTTGTTGAGGTTTATTATTACTCATTATTTTTCGTATAAATAAAATAATTTGTTGAGGATTATTATTATTATTTATTATTTTTCGTATAAATAAAATAATTTTTTGAGGTTTATTATTAATTATTATTTTTCGTATAAATAAAATACTTTTTGAGGATTATTATTATTTATTAATTTTCGTATAAATAAAATAATTTTTTGAGGTTTATTATTACATATTATTTTTCGAAAAAATAAAATACTTTTTGAAGATTATTATTATTATTTATTATTTATTATTTTTCGTATAGATAAAATAATTTTTGAGGTTTATTATTACATATTATTTTTCGAAAAAATAAAATAATTTTTGAGGTTATTATTACTTATTATTTTTCGTATAAATAAAATAACGTTTTGAGTTTTTTTAGATTTATTATTACTTTTTATATTTCGTATAAATAAAATAATTTTTTGAGGTGACATGAACTGACTTTTCAATTACCTATCCTATTCTTTCTTTTGGCCATCGAAATATTGGCAGAAAAAAAATGGCCCGTGGTCTTAGAGAAGTTGGACAGCACTCTATTAGATGACTGCAAAAATTCTGCATGTTTTTCAAAACTTATTTTTCTTTTTTCTAAAAATTGCTGTCCACTCCAAGTCTAGCTCCAATCTCTTCTGATGTTTGACGAGAATCTTCACTGGTGGTGGTGACAAGCAAAATAGCGTCGTCAATTTCAGAGGGACGTCCTCAGCAGGGTTCATCTTGAAACGAAAAATCCCCAGATAGAATTTTCTGACTCCACCGCTGACACGTGGTGGTACGGCTCCCACTCCATAAATCTCCCTCCCGAATATTTCTCCCTTCCGCTGAAGCACTTATCGTTTTTGTAAAACTAATATTTTCGGATAGTGTCTTAAATTAACTTTGGGAGCAGGCATTTTGAATGCGGTTCTGTTAGTTTACCTCTGACAGACATTTTTTGCCCACAATGGGCAGGTCACAAGGACCCCGAAGTCTCAGAGAAGTGCTGCATTTTTTTTAGTGAGCGTTCCTCCCTCAACCATTGTTTCCTAACAGCTGTTCACTGAGTTCCCTCGGAACTCAGTGAACAGCTGTTAGATCTCAAACGATGGCACAGGTGGAACTAGAAATTGGGAATTAGGGATTATGAGACTGGCGAGCTACCGACTGAGCCAACCTCCACCCCATTTTAAACGCGATAAAGGCTGATTTAATTCTAAATGATAATAGTGTCGTGATCTGCATTTTTTGTAAAAGGTACAATTAACATTATGTTCGGTAAAAAAAAAGTTACGTTAGTACAAAAGGTACAACTAAATAGAATCGGAAGAGTTACTCACCTGTTTGTAAATATCGAACAAACAAAATGTGGAAGCGAAAACATGCAGAACGCCTGCAGTTATCCAATACATTACATTAGTTTCAGTTTTATTTACATTCTATGGAAATACCAGATTTTCTAAATGAAATTATGTAAATTACTATGTAAAATAAATTAATAGTTTTAAAAAAATATCTATTTTCCTCTACGCGCCCTAAAAATTATAGACTACTAATGATGAAATCACTTATCGAATTCCCCGCCCTGCCCACGGTCAGTAGGGAACACCGATGGGCTTGGAAAGGCCGCCGTCCGTCGGATGGGACTTTAAGCCGTTGTCCCGTGTGCGGGAGAGCCATACCCTGTGCACGTTAAAGAACACACTGGATGGCCTTGACGGAAGGCTACCATCTGTCTCCCAACAGCTGTTCCAGTGGGTCCCATCCCCAACTTCTCTGAGCCTTCGGGGTCCTCGTGACTTGGGGGCGGGGGTGGCTCAGTCGGTAGCGCGCCAGGCTCATAATCTGTAGTTACCAGGTTCGAGTCCCAGCTGGGGCAGCGTTGAGCCCCAGCTGGGACTCGAACAAATTCCCCGCCCTGCCCACGGTCAGTAGGGGACACCGATGGGCTTGGAAAGGCCGCCGTCCGTCGGACGGGACGTTAAGCCGTGGCTCCGTGTGCGGCAGAGCCATACCCTGTGCACTTTAAAGAACACGCTGGATGGCCTTGACGGGAGGCTACCATCTGTCTCCCAACAGTTGTTCCAGTGAGTCCACTCCCCCAACCTTCTCTGAGCTTTTGGGATCCATGTGACCTGGCCATTTAGCCCATGGTGTGCAAAAAAGTGCCGCTCAGAGGTAAAACAACCCAACCTCGTGACTTCTCCATTTAGACCGTAGTGTTCCAAAAACTGCCTCTCAGAGATAAAACAACCCAACTTATTGAATTCATATTAATTTCGAAGGAAGATAGGTGTCGACAATTTTTGTTTAGTTGGCAAAAGAAATCGGTTTTGCATCCATCTCATCCTTTGAAGTTAATATGAAACCAGGAAGTAATTTAGCCATTGTAGTCTTTACTTTTATATTTTTTGCTTTTTAGGACGCTTATGGAAATGTTATACCTCAATTATTCTTTCGGCCTAACCAAAAAAATTAAATTGAATCCAAATTCTTCCCAAGCATAGCATCTGTCCAAGAAATATATGCTTTTCTCTTCAAAAGAAGCTGCCACGCAGCCGCTGCGCACAAGAAATAGGATATCATATACACGGAGCAACAAGGAGACCCCATAAATTCACCTCTCTTGACCCTAGAGAGAGGACAATTGCAGAGCAGTTCGCTGTGTCCGACTCTGAGTGTCAAGATACTGCTGGACACGTGTGGCGTAAGCGCAACTTGCTCAGCTCGCCGACCCGCGCTGATCCCCCGACCCTGCCGCTCGACTCATGAGAACAATTCCAGCCAGGAGCTCATGGGAAGTTTCGGACAACAACCACATTAATCAACTGGGTGGTAATAGCAGTATAAAACGGGGGACGAACAAAGGAACGGAAGAGATGCACACACATACTCAGAGAGACACAGAGATGCTGACTTTGAGACTTACTGAGAGTCCAGGTGTGACACAAGGGGCCTCGCGCACGCTGGAAATCTGCAGTTGAGACGGGCCGCTAGAAAGGTGACAGAAGTTAAGATACTCGTACACTGAATAATCATCTATTGCCATATGCGAGTCTCTTATGCCTTCCAAAGCCTAATGAAGTGACCTACAGACCCGAAGTAACGGCGAAAGACTTCGAGGCCCCCCCAGCAATCTTCGCCGAAGGAACAGCGAGATGATGCCATAGCCGCCACCTACTGACGGACGGACATCAACAGTGGGCCCCCCTAGAAAGAACTCTCCTAATATGAGGTACGAAGTATCACCCTTTACCTCTTTTTAAAAGTGTCGCACGTTTTAATTAGAAGATGTTAAATTAAGTATGTGCTTTAAAACAGCCAAAATTATAGCAAATCATCCCATCGTTAAATTGAGTATTAAATGTTATATTTATGTTTATACAAAACCCTAGTGAGTATCGCATTTATTCACAAATTTGCTACACTTGCTCTCCCCAGGGGAGGGCTTTGGGTTCATGCGGCTTCTCTTCCCTAACAGATATGACCATTATCAGTTTGTGAAGAGAACATAACGCGATCACATTTGTCTACAAATTATTGCAACTCCCATCGAGGGGTTGCATAACAGAAAGATCGATTTTTTAAATTTATTTCTTTATTTATTAGTGGCAACTTCGCAGGGAACTTTGCTATTAAAAATATTGCACCTATCTTCCTTTTGCTTCGGGGGAGAAGTTCTTCCTTGTGACTCTGCACGTTTTCAGCTTCCATTTGTCACATGACTCGTAAAAATCGAAAGTAACTGCTTCCCCCTCCCCTCAAACAATCTTTTTTTTCAGGGATAGGAAGAATAATTTGAAATAGTTCATGATATTTAATGCGCTGCTCGTTAAGATTGACCTCTGGGTAATTTTTCTTCCTTTTTTGCGGTCCTCACATCACAAGCTTTCCTTTGACACATAACTCTCGACTGTCGGCTATCGCTTCGCCAGGTGTAGTGGAACAATCGTCATCATATTGCCCCTTATTTAGGAGGGAAGAAGACTTGGGGGTATATTTTTTGTAAGTTATAATACTGCCCACATCACAAGCTTTCGTTTGGCCCTTGAGTTCGAAAGATATAGTGCAACAATCGTTCACACATTTACCCCCTTTTTTGGGAAAGGTTGAAAGAAAGATTAAGTTAATATTTATAGCCTATAACACTTCCCACGTCACAAGCTTTCCTTCACAAATTCTGCCCTCGCGCTCGAAAGATGTGGTGGATCAACTGCTTTGACAAACACAAACTGACAAACGGACAAATGATGAGCGAAAAACAATAGGTTGATTGATAATAAAAAAAGCGTTACTTTTTCTGCTGTGTAAACCCTACTCGTTTGTAAAATATCCCCCGTCTTTTCTTCTATTTACATTAAAGTTCGTCAGCCACCTGCCGTAACGTAAAGCACGCAATGTTAACGTATATATCAGAGAGCAGACGGAAAGGTCACATCATCGCTGCCGGATTTGATGCTCAGATGAGTCATTCATTGGTGTAGACGATCTTTGCCCCATCGCCGTGATTTCTCACGATCATTGAATGTCTTCGAAAAGATGACTTGGCCATATGATGACGACGCTGTCTAGAGTGCGTGGGAAAGGAGTTGCCTTACTAAGGAATAAAAATAAACTTCTTGCCTTTCAAGTACAAGGGGCGGCGTGGCTTTTAATCTGCAGTTCTGAGTATCGAGTCAGGCTGGGCTAGCATTGAGATTTATCTCCGCAAAACTCCCCCTCTCTGTCCTCTGCCAGTAGAGGAGACAGAGGGGTTTGGAAAGGCAGCTGTCTGTCGGATGTGACAATAAGTCATAGCCCCGTGTTCAGGAGAGCCATACTCTATGGCGCTGTTATGGATAACTGAATTGTCTACATTAGAGTACTACTCAAACTCAAAGATTTTATTTCAGTTGCGAAAAAGTGACAGGAAAAAGTGACAGGAAATTTAATGATGGAAATCGAATTCTTTTTGCTCTATAAGAAATGAATAAAATACCTGAAATGCTTCCTGTCAGTTCAATATTCCGCATCTAAAGTACGTAATTCCAACAAATAAAATTTAATGAAGGAGTTGGATAAATAAATTGCACAGTCTGGTTAGACCTCCGTAGCCCATGGCTGCTTGAGGATGATGATGAATAAAAAAAAGTTGGGAGAAAAAATATACCCAGTCCCCGACTAACACGACAGATGCGTTCTTAAAACATTTCTGTAGAAATTCGTGTTAGTCGGATACATTTCTTATAAGAAATAATGCAAACTGAGGTGTGGGGGGGATGCGTTCCAAGGTTTTTAAGATTCTTTATTATGTCTAGGTGTGTTCTGTTACACAATACAGAAACTGTGTTTTATGTGGGGGGAGAGGTTACTTTGGAAATATAATACCTGCCATTAGACTGCAAATCAAAAGAGTAAAATGTGTATTTAGAATGAAAAAAAGAAACTTTGTTGACTGTTTTTAGCAATAATTCTTTTTTAACACTTAGAAAATCTTATATACTCAAGTGTATAATTTTTTTTATAATAATTCTAAATGGTTTCAATTCATATTATTCTAAAGAATCAAGGACAGTTTATGTTCTTCCGAAGGATAAAAAATTCTGCAAAAATCAGGTTTTCTAACTAACTGCAAAACATTATTCTGATTCATTAACAATTGATATCAGAAACATAAACAGTTAGATTATAGCATAACTGTAGGAATATTTAAATACGAGAGATAATATTGAATTTTTGTTTTACGTAAACAAATAGTAAATTTTTAGTTAATCCATATACGTTATCTTTCTTATCTGTATGTAAATTATTCAATTGGCTGGACAGGTAAGCTAGATCCCTTGAAAATATTTAGTAGGTACTTTTTTTTAGCGTTTAAATTTTTATTTCCTTATACGTAGTTTTCATTAATAATTTGAATGAAATTTTTTTATGTAATGTTTCTATAAATGAATATGGTAAGAAAGTTATTATTGTTATTTCTACAAATGCATATTTCATACACGTATCTCATTTTTACAGAAAAGAAAGAATGATTAAAGATAGAATGAAAGAAACGGCTAAAGCAATGTTATTTTATTGCATAGTACATATAAACCAGGCCCGTCCAACCAAACTTAAGTTCTTTTTGCAATAAGCCGCGGATTAGACGAGTCTAGAATTGTTGATTTGTCAAGTAATAAAGACTGAAATGAGGAACCGATTATAGTACAAATTTCCTCCGATTAATGAAAATGCCTAATAGCACGTTCACAAGCTTTTCTACTCTAAACGTGGCAAGCTATAATATTTAACCAATCAACATAAATTTCTATATGCATACATTGTCGTCGAGCAGCGACACCTAAATGTTTTATTATATACAAATGTACTACTCATTACAGCTGTCTAAACGCATTATTTTATATAGGAATGTGAAACACTTTCTTGAAAGTGCTGAAATTATGGACAAAGATAAGTCAGAGAAGAATAGCATCCAAGAAGTTTTCTTACACGTTAAATGCAATTATATAAACTATACGAAATCTGAAAATCAAACGACCCTTCCTGTTAGTCGAAAACCAGCTCTACTTTAAAAAACCATGCTAAACAGATATTGCGTTGGTAAATTTCGTGTTAGTGGGGGATTGGATTTGCATGCATGAAATACCATTAGATAAAAACATATGCATAGAAAAAAAGCCAATTAACACATAATTTTATGTTTGTAGAACTATTTAACTCATTTCATCACTTGGAGACATATTTGAGGATAAAATCCTCAAATATGTCTCCAAGTTACTACTGCATCCTGTACATGACTCTTTTTCCCAGTAACATCACCCTTTACCTATTTCGACTCACGTGAGCACCGTGTAACATTTAGTAGGCAGCTGTACAGTTTACTCACTAGGAGACATATTTGAGGATTTTTTCCCTTTTTTGAAGATTTTTTCCTCTATATACTAGCAACACGATATCGAAATGACACAAACCAAGGCACTGATGTAACGGTTTTTGTTTAATTCAAATGAGGCCTGCAAAACTAATAAACACAACACTAAAAGAAGAAGAAAACACCCCCTCCCTTTCAAAAGCACGTGTTTGTTTTCTTTTTAGGCAACGTACTTCTATAGCAGCATGTGATGGCCTCCTGACCAAATTCCTTTCCAAGCTTTATGGCTCATTAAGTTCAGCCTTCATGGTTCGTCGACTCTCCCTCCTTAAATAATCGCCATAAAGAGTCTTCAACACAATGCAAGGATGGGCTCATTTCACTTCTAAGAGGAAGAATACCTCGAAAGAATTTGCTTCTATAAACGCCTCATTTCCTACACAGATAAACCACAGCTGTTGTCTTAAACGGCGTTTGATTTCTTTTCCTCTATTAGATAGAAAAGGATGAAACCTTGAACAGAAAAAATGTAGTAGGAGCATCAAATATCAAAGAGAATTATCCGCTTAAAAAAATGAATAATATTTCCCATCAGTTAAGCTCCATTTGGCGATGTTCGTATGCTTGACTGCATGAAAATACTTTTTGTATTGTGAGTGCAATTTTTAATACGTTTTTTTTTTGCATAAGCCGACAGAGGCCACGGACTGTCCCGTCAGACAGAAAGCCTTTGGAGGACTCTAAAATTCGAAAGTAAAAAAATGTATACAATTAAAATTGAAAGAATAACGTATCGAAAGAATTGTCTAAAATTTAACTTAAATAATTCCTAAAGTATGCATTTAATATCGGAAATTTTTATTTCGATAGGTTTTTCATCTAAACTATGGAGAATGTGGGATGATCGTTTTCAAGCCGAAATGTTTTTCTGACCTTTGCACTTTCTAACAGTGTAATTGGGTTGTTTTAGCTCTGAAAGGCGCTTTTTTTGTGTACAATGAGCTAAATGAGCTAAGGGTCACAAGAAGGCTGAGGTTAAGACAAAGCCATCCAGCGTATTCTTTAATGTGCATAGGATATCCCTCTCCCGTACCACTGGAAGAAAGGCGGCCTTTCCAAGCACATCGGCATCCCGTTTCTCACTGAGAACGGGGGGGAGGGGGGTCAACGGAGATAAATCCTAGAGTTGGCACAATTAAGATTCGAACCTGGGAGCTGTAGGTTACGAGCCTGGCTCACTATCGACTAACCCAACCCAAAGCCTCCTGTATCATATCAGGCCTCGACAATTTAGTTCCATTTTACACTGTTAGAGGGTGTGTGTGTGTATCGAGGTGTACGTGGGTGGGCCAAGATCACCTTCATACACGAGGCCTGGACAGTCGCTGAGCAAAAGGAAGGAAGAGAGGAGGAAAATTAAGTAAGCATAAAAATTTAAGTGTTTAAATTGCCTAAAATTTAACTAAATTTAAGAAACGTCCATTAAGAGAACGTCCATGTTGCGTCAATGAGGATTTAACTTCGAAGCTCTGTAACTTGTAAAATATGCATTTTAATGGGGGGGGGGAAATGTGGCCGACCATAAATTAAAGATCGTAAATCTATTTACATTTCGATTTTCAAAAACATTCGTCAGTATTTAAAGATTTATGGAAGCTAGAATATTTCACAACAGTAATGCGTCATAAGAATTCCCCCCAGGTTTAAATTAAAATTTAAATGATAAGTATTGTTTCAAACCATTCAATTAAATTTATATTTTAGAAGTTAGCATAATGATTATTTCAATATTGGACAATTCTGAACGATTAGAAAAGGTCACTTATTGTTAAAATATTCCAGCTTTCATAAATCGTTAAATATTGACCCAGTGTGGTTCAGTATTTAAAGATTTTTTTTTATTTTTTTATTTTTTTTTTATTTTTTTTATTTTTTCAGTTGGATAAGTATTGATTAATTCTTTTTTGGCTGGATTTGGTATTGATGAATTATTCTTTGGCTGGATAGGTATTGATGAATTATTTTTTGCTGAATAAGTATTGATCAATTCATTTTTTCAATCGAGTTTTAAATTGTTTGGATCATGATTTTCAATTTATCCTCACTCACATTTTTCTATTAAATGCATACTTTAGGAGTTATAAAGTTTCGAAGATTCCCATTGACGTAATACGAAAATTTTTAATATTTTAGTAGGGCAGTGTAATATTGTACTAAAATCGTTATTCATTCACGAGATTCAGTTTTATTACAACTCCTTTAATTGCTGGATACACCCAATCGCTAGTGGATCAGACACAAACTGGGACTAAACGGAGATCTCGTGAGAAATGGCAGACGGTGAGAAAGGGCTCATGAGTTCAGAAAGACAGGTCTCCGTTGGAAAGATATAGGATAATAACATTTAAAGAATTGCATGGTTGCATAGATGAGCCCTTAAGGTCATTGCAACAAGTTAAATAAGCATGGCTGAAAACTAGATGTTTTTTTTTAGAGTAGTGTAAACGATGTATTTTCAGAGGGTCACGCTATAAAATTAACCCTCTCCTCTGATTTTTCGAGATATTGGTTACATTGGGAAATGGATACTTCTTCAGCAACAGTACTCCATGGGCGAGGGATGGCTCTGTTGGTTGGGTCGCCAGGATCTTAATCTGTGATTTCCAGGTTCGAATTGCAGCTGTGCCGCGTTGAGATTTATCTTCATTGACCATCGTTCTCCTTCACTGACAAAAGGGATAAAGGATGGGCTTTAAAAGCCTCTGTCCCTCGGATGGTCCCCCATGTGCCGAAGAGCCATTTTCCGTACATGTTGGGAAAACGCACTGGATGGTCTTGACGGGACGATTCCATTTGATTCCTGAACAGCTTACCAATAGGTTCCCTTCTCCAACCTTCTCTGAGTTCTTGATGTTCCCTTTGAACTAGTCTTTTAACCCATTGTGTGCAAAAAACGTGATGCTCAGAGGTAAAGCAACCTAACTTGTCAGTGAGTCCCACTTATTAAAGCAACGTTTTTTTTAGTGCCACTGAAAAAATTTCATAAACCTACATTGCACCCTATGGAAATCCGTGCTAATACAATATCGGTGGCTCAATTCTCACGCTTGTTGTTTTACCCCAATAAAAATAAGCAAAAAAAAAGTTTTTTTTTCGTCACTTGTGTTTCTGAAACTGCGTGCTTTGACCCTGGTTGCGTTTTCATCTGAAACACTCTTCTTCGTCAGATAAGAATGTTTATTCATTCTCAGACGTTGACTAATGAAGCAATTAAGGAGATCGAGTTTCGAATACTTTAGCAGATCATTCGTGCAAATAAGGATCGTTATAGGCAGACCGACAGGTTTTTGTAATTTGAATTTGTAGCAACTTTGAGAAGTAAGTGTCGTTATATCTCGGATTTGTTAAACTGCATTAAAATTTACTTTTATTAAACTTAGCTTATTCAATTTTTAGAAAACGTATCTGCGTATTTCTGCCATTAACAGTAAATACACTTCAAAAGTTAAATATAGCATATTTTTATATAGCAGGTCTTTTCAAAGTTCGAGCCGAAGCACGTCATATCTTTCGTTCAAATTTTGTTACTATAAGAGAAAAAAAAAACTGTTTTGAACTGCATTCTTCTAAAATATGGAATATTTAACAGCAGCAACGGACTAATACTAAATGAGTATTAATTGTCATTTAGCCTAATGGTATCCATGCCTATTATCTCCTGATAACATGGGGGGCGGGGGGGATCAGTCGGTAGTGTGCCGGCTCGTAATATGCAATTCTCAGACTCGAGTCCCAGCTGGGCCAACGATGAGATTTATGTCCACAAAACTTTATTGCCCTGCCCATGGTCAGTAGGGAACATTGATAGGCTTGAAAAGGCCGTCGTCCATCGGATGGAATATTAAGCCGCGGCTCCGTGTGCGAGAGGACCATATCCTGTGTAGGTTAAAGAACACACTGGATCGCCTTGACCGAAGTTTATCATCTGTTTCAACAGCTGTCTAGTGGGGTCCCTCCCCCTAAGCTCCTCTGAGACTTCGGGGTCCTTATGACCTGGCCATTTAGCCCATTATGTGCAAAAGAGTGCTGCTCAGAGGTAAAACAACCCAACTCTGATAACATGTGAGATGCTCTGACCGCTGATCTATAGGTCTATAGATCAAGATCTCCTATATTGGTTTCTCTAAGCATTATACCATAAAAACAATCATGGGAATCTCTCTGACTTTAATTGAAGACATCTTCCAGGCTAGGGCACACGACCAGCCACGTCAAGAGGTATGGTATGCTCTTTTAGCCAATACGCTTTACCAAGGCTTAAGGATGTTGTGTTGAATTATACGCAATCACAGGTAATCTGTAGGCTATATACATTAAATGATATATATGGTATAGATGAAAAATTGTCGCTAGCTGGTGGAATCCAAATCTACAACATCCTGATGAAATTGTTGTTAGCTAGGTGGGATCCGAATCTACGACCTCTTGATAAGATGTCTGGTCGTGTGCACTCGCCTGGAAGGTGCCTTCTATAGTCCTCGATTAAAGTCAGATTCCAATGACTGATTCTATGGCATAATGCTTAAAGCCACCAGAGGTTGGGTTGGGTTGTTTTACCTCTGAGCGGCACTTTTTTGCACACCATGGGCTAAATGGCCAGGTCATATGGACCCCGAAGGCTCAGAGAAGGTTGGGGGAGGGGACCCACTGGAACAGCTGTTGGGAGACAGATGGTAGCTTCCCGTCAAGGCCATCCAGCGTGTTCTTTAACGTGCACAGGGTATGGCTCTCCCACACAAGGAGACACGGCTTAACGTCCCATCCGACGGGCGGCGGCCTTTTCAAGCCCATCGGTGTCCCCTACTGACCGTGGGCAGGGCGGGGAATTTTGCGGAAATAAATCTCAACGCTGACCCAGCTGGGACTCGAACCTGGGAACTACAGATTACGAGCCTGGCGCGCTACCGACTGAGCACCAATAGAGGAGATCTTGATCATCTGCCGGTAGCGCAGCGATACTATTGTAATTGACCATTATTGATGTGGAACATTTAGAAAGAAATATCAGCATGCAATGTGAATCGCGAATGCACTTTTATCTCTTTTTTAAAAAACGAAATTGAGCTATTGTTTTCACTTTATCATCTATCTCTTCGTGGATATTGAACATTTTTGTTTTTAAGAATAAATTGAAAATTCTTTTTTCGGTTGGATAAGTATTGATGAATTCTTTTTGGCTGGATTAGGTATTAATGAAATATTCTTTGGCTGGATAGATATTGATGAAATCCTCTTTTTTGGCTGGATAGGTATTGATGAAATCTTTTTTTTTGGCTGGACAGGTATTGATGAAATGACAAATTTCGCATCTTCTGAATCTTTCAATATTTTTAACAGCACCCTTTAACGGTGATAAAATTTAGAAAAATGGTAAAATAAAAGCGAATATTGTAAACGATTTATTTAAGCTAGAAATTCTAAATTTCATCGGTGGAGTATGAGGATTAATAGGTACCGAAAGTAACGATTTTCCCCTTAAAGTTCAAAAGAGCGGGGAAAAGCGGACTTTTTCCTTTAAAAGATAAATGAAAGTTTGCTAACGATCACACCAAGCCGAAAACATCGGTTCTCATCCAAAGTCTTTTTCGTATCTATAACTACGTAAAAAAATATTACTATTTTGATTTTATCAGTTATCCATTAGTTCGATTTTCCACTGTTAGAGGATGTGTGTGTGTATGTATCGGGGGGTAGGTGGGCCAAGGTCACCTTGATACACGAGGCCTGGAAATCGCTGAGCAAAAGGAAGGAAGAGAAAAGGAAAATTAAGTAGGTATGAAAATTTATAAGTGATTTAATTTGTCTAAAATTTAGCTAAGATCTATTTTATTTTTAAACTATATGAAATAAGATTATTAAGATTATTTTTAATATATTTTTGAATATTTCAAAAGAAATACCAGGCTTTAAAAAGATTAGTACTTACCAGTTGAATTTTAAACTATAATTAATAATATGCAAGTGCGCTCTCTCTCTCTTTATATATAATATATATTATAAAAATAATTCTCTTGTTATGCAGAATATCAGCAGTTTCAAATTCAACTAGTAAGTATTAATTTTTAAAGCCTGGCATTTACTTTAAAACACTGAAAAATACATTAAAAATAATCTTAATAAATAAATTATTTCATTTCACGTATTTTATTTTTAAACTACGTTTAAAAACAATTTTTGATAATGTAGCGTATTTCTGGTTCCTAAGAATTTTTTATAGTGCGATTATCACATGTTGCTCTTTCAAAGCAGTTGCTCCACATTTAAGTATTGGGGAAAGGAGCTTTCATAAAAGAGTTATTGAATATCTCGAAATGACTTTTAGCAGCAGCCTATAACGTTAGTAGTAGTGTTAACCTAAAAAGCGTTGCAGAAAAGGCACAGAGATTGCAATGCCAAAAAATAATTAAAATGAATTAGGTTGGGTTGTTTTACCTCTGAGCGGCACTTTTTTGCACACCATGGGCTAAATGGCCAGGTCACATGGACCCCGAAGGCTCAGAGAAGGTCGGGGGAGGGGACCCACTGGAACAGCTGTTGGAAGACAGATGGTAGCCTCCCGTCAAGGCCTTCCAGCGTGTTCTTTAACGTGCACATGGTATGTCTCTCCCACACACGGGGCCACAGCTTAACGTCCCATCCGACGGACGGCGGCCTTTCCAAGCCCATCGGTGTCCCCTACTGACCGTGGGCAGGGCGGGGAATTTTGCGGAGATAAATCTCAACGCTGACCCAGCTGGAACTCGAACCTGGGAACTACAGATTACGAGCCTGGCGCGCTACCGACTGAGCCACCCCCGCCCCCAAAATGAATTAGGAAATGCACACTTCGACCTTCATGATCGTAACAAGAGTCGTCACAAAACGTTAAAATAAGGAGTTACGATCGAAACATAAATATCAAAAGACGTCCAGGAAGCAACCTTTTAAATAATTATGTGAAGTAAACGTGAATGGGGTTCCTTTCAGCAGTATGTGAAATACATGCAAATGACTTCAAGATCTGCGAAATGTCGTAACGTATTGAAGCGACTGTGCAACATTCATTGAATTCCTAATCAATTATGAATAGGTATTTGCACTTCCAAGGTCAGTTACTCGATGTCTGACGAATATTCAGCTCTAATGAGAACCAGCAGGATCACATCAAATATGCAATTAGGCAAGACGCAAAAATTGGTGGATGCTCGTCGGAGAAATAAATGCAGAAATGATTGAGAAATATAGTTGCCTTGCTTCAAGAATGGTAAAAAAAGTTCAGAGCTAAGCAGTATTTAAAATAGCTTATGTGGAGAACTTTGAAACTGATCACGTTTTGCTGACAAATTACATTAGTATGTGCTACAATCCCGAACAAAAAAAGATGTTTTATTTTTAGCTGAGAATATATAAATAAAGAAAAATTGTTGACCGAAATACGATAAGCATAATATTGAAATGTAGGAGTAAGTAACTAAATTAGAAGAACTTAACCACTAAGCCTTAACTGGCATAGGGTAGGGAGCTAGCGATTATTCCAGCAAGGCAAACTTTGTATGTGGTCTTAGCTCTGTCTGAGGCAGTAGTCAGAAGTGACTTCGATATTAGTATCTGAGGCAGTTGTCAGAAGTGATTACGATATTAGTATCTGAGGCAGTTGTCAGAAGTGATTTCGATATTAGTATCTGAGGCAGTTGTCAGAAGTGATTTCGATATTAGTATCTGAGGCAGTTGTCAGAAGTGATTACGATATTAGTATCTGAGGCAGTTGTCAGAAGTGATTACGATATTAGTATCTGAGGCAGTTGTCAGAAGTGATTTCGATATTAGTATCTGAGGCAGTTGTCAGAAGTGATTACGATATTAGTATCTGAGGCAGTTGTCAGAAGTGATTTCGATATTAGTATCTGAGGCAGTTGTCAGAAGTGATTACGATATTAGTATCTGAGGCAGTTGTCAGAAGTGATTTCGATATTAGTATCTGAGGCAGTTGTCAGAAGTGATTACGATATTAGTATCTGAGGCAGTTGTCAGAAGTGATTACGATATTAGTATCTGAGGCAGTTGTCAGAAGTGATTTCGATATTAGTATCTGAGGCAGTTGTCAGAAGTGACTTCGACATTAGTAGGGCATGTCCATGTTTGAGAAGGCATGTAAAAGCTAGGATTCTTCAAGGAAAAACGCATATCACCTCTGGCGCATATGAGAATCTCGTTTTCAAATAGAATGAAATTTTTCACTCTTTAAAAGTTTTAGAGCTAATGAATAATAGAGGAAATGCAAAGAGTAGTATTCCATTAGTAATTATACAACATAAAAAGTATTTCTCTTTTATTCCTTCAATTTAAAAAGTTTCTTTTATCACACCCCTCTGAGAAATGGGGGACAGATTGTTGCTGTCAGTGGAATATCTTGGAAAACCGAAATTTCAAATTTCTGCTATGAATAGTTCACGTGGAACATTCGTTATAAGTTGCGACGTTCCCACATATATATAGTGATCTCTAACGATATAAATTATAACTACCTAAAGATCTGAAAAATGCGAATTATATTTCATTAGCACCAATCCAACTAAAAAAGAATTTCTCAATTTCCTCTTGAAACATAACAATTGCGTTTCGCACCCACCTTGAACGTAAGAGTACAACTCATTGTTGCCCATGAAAACTTCGTGACCTAGGGGCCGGGGGTGGCTCAGTCGGTAGCGCGCCAGGCTCGTAATTTGTAGTTCCCACGTTCGAGTCCCAGCTGGGTCAGCGTTGAGATTTATCTCCGCAAAATTTCCCACCCTGCCCACGGTCAGCAGGGGACACCGATGGGCTTGGAAAAGCTGCCTTTCGTCGGATAGGACGTTAAGCCGTGGCCCGTGTGTGGGAGAGCCATACCCTGTGCACGTTAAAGAACACGCTGGATGGCCTTGACGGGAGGTTACCATCTGTCTCCCAACAGCTGTTCCAGTGGGTTCCCTCCCCCAACCTTCTCTGAGCCTTCGGGGTCCATGTGACGTGGCCATTTAGCCCATGGTGTGCAAAAAAGTGCCGCTAAGAGGTAAAACAACCCAACTTCGTGACTTTCACATTCCACCACCAGAATTCCAAATTTCTAGCATAAGTTCATCGTTTTCAATATTCGTCTAAAATTGTTGAATTTTCAAATCTTTTTTAGAGGGCACATTTATAGCCCTGGAGAAATTCGGCAAGTTCGAATCGTAATATTTCATCGATACCTATCCAACCCAATGATAATTTTTAATTTATTTTTAAAAACGAAAACATTCGATGTCGACATACAGGTCAAACAAAGTAAATACATAATCTCTTTTTTTTTTGAAAACGTGATAAAAATTAAGTGCTTATTTCATTTTTCAAATTCACTACTCTACTAAAATGTAACTTTTGTGAAATTAATTACGCTAGACTATTTTGTCCTTCATTCGCATCTGTCATTCTAACTTCACGACGGGTTAGAAATGAAAAAAATGAAAAAAGAATTTCAGGGAGAAACTCCCTGAAATTAGCAATTCTTTTATAACAAACACCCATTTCTTTTTTACTTCACAGAACGTCTATTTTTATTATTCTTTGCTTTATGGAACACACACTATAATTTTTTTTACTTCCTGCAACGCCCATTTAAAATATTTTTAACGACACTACCTGATCCAGTGGTTAACATACCTGACTAATAAGACTAGTGGGCATGTCCTTGTGTAAGTGTTTGTATGCTGTATGAGAAACTAGGACAAGCTTAATATAACTTCTAGGTTATCTCAGTCTTTTGTGGGGTGGCTCAGTCGGTAGTGCGCCAGGCTCGTAATCTGTAGTTCCCGGGTTCGAGTCCCAGCTGGGTCAGCGTTGAGATTTATCTCCGCAAAATTCCGCGCCCTGCCCACGGTCAGTAGGGGACACCGATGGGCTTGGAACAGGACACCGTCCATCGGATGGGACGTTAAGCCGTGGCCCCGTGTGCGGGAGAGCCATACCCTGTGCACGTTAAAGAACACGCTGGATGGCCTTGACGGGGGGCTACCATCTGTCTCCCAACAGCTGTTCCAGTGGGTACCCTCCCCAAACCTTCTCTGAGCCTTCGGGGTCCATGTGACCTGGCCATTTAGCCCATGGTGTGCAAAAAAGTGCCGCTCAGAGGTAAAACAACCCAACCCAATCCGTCTTTTGTGTAGGAAAGTATCTTCTCCTTTTTAAATATAAATATATATATAAAAAATATTTTAAAATATTTGATGGGCACCTTATAAAAAAGTTTGATGTACTGCCACCAGTCAGATGGGTTGGGTTGTTTTACCTCTGAGCGGCACTTTTTTGCACACCATGGGCTAAATGGCCAGGTCATATGGACCCCGAAGGCTCAGAGAAGGTTGGGGGAGGGGACCCACTGGAACAGCTGTTGGGAGACAGATGGTAGCCCCCCGTCAAGTCCATCCAGCGTGTTCTTTAACGTGCATAGGGTATGTCTCTCCCGCACACGGGGCCACGGCTTAACGTCCCATCGACGGACGGAGGCCTTTTCAAGCCCATCGGTGTCCGTGGGCAGGGCGGGGAATTTTTGCGGAGATAAATCTCAACGCTGACCCAGCTGGGACTCGAACCTGAGAACTACAGATTACGAACCTGGCGCGCTACCGACTGAGCCACCCCCGCCCCCCAGTCAGATGGAACGTTAAGTCGTGGCCTTGTGAAGGAGTTCCATACCTTGAGCACATTAAAGAACACTCTTGATGGCCTAACCGGGAGTTTCCATCTGTCTCCTAAGAACTGATCGGTGGATCCTCTCCCACATAGGGGTGGCTCAGTCGGTACCGTGCCAGGCTCGTAATCTGCAATTCTCAGGTTCGAGTCCCAGCTGGGCCAACGTTGAGTTTTATTTCCGCAAAACTCCCCGCTCTACCCATGGTCAGTAGAGGACACCGATGGGCTTGGAAAGGCCATCGGTGTCCCTTGCCCGGCTGGCGAATGGGACGTTAAGCCGTGACCTGTGTGCTGGAGAGCCATAACCTGTGTACATTAAAGAACATTCTAGATGGCCTTGACGGGAGGCTATCATCTGTCTCCTAACACCTGTCCAGTGTGTCCCCTCCACCCAACCTTCTCTGAGCCTTCGGGGTCCTTGTGGCCTGGCCATTTAGCCCATTGTGTGCAAAAAATTACAGCTCAGAGGTAAAACAACCCAATCCCTCCCACAACTTTCTCTAAGCCCTAGTGACCTGGTCATTTATTCATTATGTATAGAAAGTGCCGCTCATTAGTAAAACAACCCAACCAATTCATGTCACTTAAAACGTTTTCAATGAGTGTCATGTGCAAGTTAAATATTTTAGTTTTTTTTTTCAGCTGTTATTTCTTCATAATCCAAAAATCGAAAAAAAAAATTGTCGTTATACAGAAGTTTAGCGGTATTTACTCGCGAATAATGCATCCTCTCACAATCCCTCATCAATGGACATCGGCAGACTGCATCTTATGTTTGTCTCGCAGCGCTAGACACATGGCCCAATCAGAAAATGTTTCATTATGCTAATTGCCTCTACTTTGTTCCATTGACACAATGGTCGGAATTAACTGCTCACTGATCTGAAGATATGTGCAAGCATTTGTGAATGGAACAAGGTGAACTGACGGTAGATAAAATCAAAGGCTCTAAGGTTAGAGTGGCAATTTAAAAGGATAAATTGCTGCGTAAAACAATAATAGAAACAGATAAATTAGCATAACAAACCAACTGCACATATTTATAGTTTATTATTTCTAAGTAAAAATTCGTGATTTATTTACTTATGAGCTTCCCTAACTGAAAAAAAAGCCTCGAAATTACACGGTTCTTTTAATGAAGTATAAAATATGACTTCCGCTATGTGCAACAACTTAATTCATTTTTATCAATATTCTATACAATAAATATTTTTATCAATATTCTATACAATAAATATTTTATCAATATTCTATACAATAAATATTTTTATCAATATTCTATACAATAAATATTTTTATCAATATTCTATACAATAAATATTTTTATCAATATTCTATACAATAAATATTTTTATCAATATTCTATACAATAAACATTTTTATCAATGTTCTATACAATAAATATTTTATCAATATTCTATGCAATTAATATTTTTATCAATATTCTATACAATAAATATTTTTATCAATGTTCTATACAATATATATTTTTATCAATATTCTATACAATAAATATTTTTATCAATATTCTATACAATAAATATTTTTATCAATATTCTATACAATAAATATTTTTATCAATATTCTATACAATAAATATTTTTATCAATATTCTATACAATAAATATTTTTATCAATATTCTATACAATAAATATTTTTATCAATATTCTATACAATAAATATTTTATCAATATTCTATGCAATTAATATTTTTATCAATATTCTATACAATAAATATTTTTATCAATATTCTATAAAATAAATATTTTTTTCAATATTCTATAGAACGATTGTTTCAAACAAAAGACTCACAAAACACCTGAATATCTGCAGAAGAAAGGAATCATCCATGAAAATAAATAAGCTTAATCAATTCATTGATTACTCACACGTGTCACATCCAACGTTCAGGTGAGGCGTGAATGGTTCAGTCGGTAGCGAGCCAGTGTCGTAATCTGTAGGGCCCAATTTCGAGTCCCACCTGGACTATAATTGAGATTTATCTGCGCAAAACTTCCTGCCTATCCTCGGTCAGTAGGAAACGTCGATGGGCTTGGAAAGGCCGCTGTCCGATTGATGGACATTAAAACGGTTTGCGGGGGTGGTATACCCTGTGCAAGTTAAAGAACATACTGGATGTCCCTGACGGGAGGCTACCTCTGTCTCCTAACAGCTATTCTCCTCCCCCAACCTTCTCTAAGCCTTTGGGGTCCTTGTGACCTGGACATTTAGCTTAATGTGTGCAAAAAAAGTGCCCCTCAGAGGTAAAACAAACCCAATCCCAACGTTCAGAAATCTTTTAATTCAGCGGGGAATTTAAATTGATATTATGAGTAGTGTTTGAATCCAGACGTCTTCAGTTTTATTTATTTTTCCCTTTTAAATGTGTGTGAAAGTAGAATTGCTATTATTAGTAAGATTAACATGAAGGCATTGATTATAGAGCAGAAGCATCAAAACACGCTGCAGCGAAGTCATTTCGTGCGTCTCGCAAACAATAAGTTCTCTTATAATGATAATAGTGAACAGTCTTTTACTAACTCCTCGCGGCTGCCTGCGATTGCCTCACGGGAGTAGAGAGAACACGATCTCGTTCAGCCGAATATGACACCGGAGCAAATGTAATTTATATTTATATTTTCGTATTAAAAGAGAGTGGACATTTTTGTTTACATTTATCAAGCACATAAATATCCAACTTTAGTCCATTCCTCATATGTTTTTGGCTGAGCTGTTTTACGTCTGAGAGGCACTTTTTTGCACACAATGGGCTAAATGGTCAAGTCACAAAGACCCCGAGAGCTCAGAGAAGATTGGGGGAGGGAACCCACTGAACAGCTGTTGGGACACAGATGATAACCTGCCATCAAGGGCATCCAGCGTGTTCTTTAACGTGCACAGGCATAGTTCTCCCACAAACGGAGACACGGCTTAACGTCCCATCCAACGGACGGCGGTCTTTTCAAGCCCATCGATGTCCCTTACTGACCGTGGACATGGCGGGGAGTTTTACGGAGATAAATCTCAACGCTGATCCATCTGGGACTCGAACCTGGGTTTTTCAGATTACAAGCCTGGCACACTACTGACTGAGGCACCTCCTCCCAATTTATTTTGATATACGAACTCTAGTAACACGTTCTCTTTGCTGCCATTGGATCTTATTTATAATAATGTCTGCAGTTGCGTCTTCTTGACCAACAGCTTAACCTGATTTAATTGTGAGGTTCTATTTCATCCATTTATGAGAGAATATACCCATTGGATATATACTAGATATATTGAAAAGTCTCCATCGTGTCCGACAACAAAGCAAAATATTTACTTACATTGTTATTTTGAAACTATAAGAGAAGCGATGGATGATTGTATACTCAATAACAAGAGAAATGCAAAGTTCTCCTAAATAGATAGGCTTAACGTCCCATCCGACGGATGGCGGCCTATACCAAGTTCATCGGTGTCCCACACTGACCGTGGGCAGGGCTTGGAGTTTTGCGGCGATAAATCTCAACGCTGACCCAGCTGAGACTCGAACCTGTGAACTGCAGATTACGAGCCTGGCGCGCCACCGACTGAGCCCCCCCCCACACACACACACACACCACCACCACCCCCTCATATGTTTTTACATCTATTTCTGCTTCAATATGTGACCTTGCCCCCCAAATCCTATTGGCCAACTTATTCGAGTTTTTTTTTCCCCCTCCATGATCTAATCTCTGAAATTTATCTCCGAAAAACTACACCCTCTGGCAGAAAGGGGATGTCGATGAGCTTAGAAAGGTCTCTGTCCGTCGGATGGGACGCAAAGTCGTGCCCCCATGTGCAGGATGGACATACCCTGTATGCGTTAATGAACACTCTGGATGGTCTTGACGGAAGGTATGGTGTGCAAAAAAGTGCCGCTCAGAGGTAAAACAACCCAACCAACCCAACTTGACGGAAGGCTATCATCTGTCTCTTAACAGCTGTCCCCTAGAGTCATTCCCCGCCCCCACCTTCCATGAGCCCTTGGTGTCCATCTGACCTGGCCATTTAGCCGACTATGAGCAAAAAAAGTGCCACTCAGAATAAAAGACTGCAACCTAAAATATCTCAGGAAATTTTGCAAAAAGGATTCGCGTTCTGTTAGATTGCATTTTTGAAGCCCCCTGTATATATATATATTTCGTTTTTATTAGAATCCCCTATTTACTGTATTTAATGCATATATTTTTCTCCTTCAAAATTTCTGAAATGGTGAACTTGTGTGTTATCACCTTTATTTATTAACTGCACACCATTTTTTCTATCATTCAGAAAACGCCAACTGCAAACACCTTGTTGTCGCGAGATTATATCTCATTACCTAACACAACAATGACTTAGTAATATGACGTTTCAAGGCAGCAACCTTAAATGGGTGCCAAAAGACCTTGACCAGTCAGAAACACAAAACTTATGTCTATTTCAACAGTGAAATAAGCACTCAACTACATTGGATGAAAAAAGAAATTGTACCAGTTTGTCTCAGATTTTCCTCCTTGATGCAGAATATTTCCTACAGAAATTAGAGAGAAATGAAGAAAACCTGGTAGTAAAAGTAGTAGTAATAAGTTCCAAGTAACCTGGAAGTAAACGGTTACACTTACACACGTGCATAACTCATCAGGAAATTCAGCTTTCAAGCTCTTGGCAACAGTTGGGTTGCTTTACCTCTGAGCGGCACTTTTTTGCACACCATGGGCTAAATAGCCGGGTCACATGGACCCGGAAGGTTCAGAGAAGGTTGGGGGAGGGAACCCACTGAAATAGCTGTTGGGAGACAGATGGTAGCCCCCCGTCAAGGCCATCCAGCGTGTTCTTTAACGTGCACAGGTTATGGCTCTCCCGCACAGGGAGCCACGGTTTAACGTCCCATCCGACGGAGGAAGGTCTTTCCAAAACCATCGGTGTCCCCTACTGACCGTGGGAATTTCGCGGAGATAAATCTTAACACTGAGCCAGCTGGGACTTGAACCTGGGAACTAAAAAAAATTTACGAGCCTGGCGCGCTACCGACTGAGCCACCCCCGCCCCCTCGTGGCAACTGTACTTTGATATTTTCTTTCCCTCTACAAATTACAACAATAAAAACCAAGCACAACTTGTTTCTTTACTCCCAAAACAAGCAATAAATTTAGTAACCTCATTTCTCTTTGAGGATTGAACAACCAGCAGATAACCAATGTTCAAACCGCAGAGTGGTTATTAATGCCCGAGTTTCGACTTTTCGCACAGGTAACATGTAAGCAACAGCATCAGAAAGAAATTATTTCTTTTACATAGAAATTTTTACAGCGTTTAAGATCTCCACAGAGCACTGGTGTTCAACCTTTTTAGTAAGGAGAGCAACTCTTTTTTATTTTAATCCTGCGACTTACTAGCATTGTAAAATTAATAGTTGATTACCTACTAGTTATTAATAGTTGCGACCTACTACCAATTGTGAAATTAATAGTTGGTTGTTAGTCGAGTTTTTTGGTTTTTAAGCCACGAAATTGTTCTTGTAAGCACTGTGTTAGTATTTATAAAAAAATATTAACTATCACAGGTGGTGTGAGTATGCAGTTTTACCAAATATCAGTTCCTATGTAAATGCTATCAAAATATTATTTAATCACAGTAAACATACATTCACTGTTGTCTAACTTTGACAAATATGCACGCAAACATTTCTTAAAAGTTGTAAAACATTTTTCGTTTCTTATTGTATACTCCGGTGAATTAAAAAAATTAAGCACAATAAAATAAAGCTTTTTATGGAAAATTTCCTTTTTCGTTTTTTCTATACAAAATTGTAAACCCAAAACTCTGGAGTTAAAATTAGGATTTCTAATCGGAATTAAATCTTGATTTTTATACAAAAAGGATAGCTGAAATGTATACATATAATTTCCTTAGTGGCAATATAATGTGTTTGTTGTATAGTATGGTGTTTACAGTAAAATAATTATAATTAAGATTACGAACTATTTTATTTTGTACTTAAATTAAAGGCAATAAATTTGATTTATATTCTCCTCCCCAACAACAAATCCCATAAATTAAGGTAGATTGAACCCATAGGAAATGAATATCCCGTAGGAAATTATAATTAACGTAACGTTTTAAGTAGTAAATTTTATATAATATTTTGTTTAGTTTTGAAGAAAGTGAGTAACTATGTTTTTACCATTTTAAATTAAATTCTATTATTAATTCTAGATAATTATAGCTATCAGTCACTTCGATAGTATCACAGTTACAGCAGTCTGTACTTAAACAGTTCAATTCGTGAAGTTTTATGTTATTTCCAAATGTATGTAATGAAGTTAATGTAAAATATATGTACTTAGTTTTTTTTATATTTAATTCTAGTTCATTTTTAGTAATCTATTTTTTAATAATTATTAAACTACTATTAATATTTCCAAGTAATGCTTCATTATCTTCTGCATCAAAAACTACGGATGTATCATCCGCAAAAGAAATAACTTTTCCTGCAATTTTTAATTTACAGAAATCATTGACATATATATAAGAAAAAGTAAACGACCCAACACAGAACCCTGTGGGACTCCACTTACAGTCAATCATGTTTTACTTTTAAAATTGTTAATTATCACAATTTGCTTTCTATTCTCAACGAAACTTTTAAACCAATCATAGACCACACCACGAAAACCATAAAATTCCAGCTTATGCAAAAGTATTTTCTGATTAATAGAGTTAAATGCTTTTCTGATGTCTGAAAAAAAAACCCAATAATCTTTTTATTATTATTAATGCCCTTATAAATCAATTCATTAAATTTTATTAGTGCATGAGACGTAGTGCAATTTTCACGAAAACCAAACTGGTTTTTTGCAAAAAACTCAATGCTGTCCAAATAACTAACCACTCTTTTTTTAACTATTTTTTTCAATGACTTTAGAGAAAATTGGTAAAATTGCAATAGGTCGATAATTATTATAATCATCTCTCTTTCCCCCCCTTATAGATTGGTTTAATTGTAGAAATTTTCAAATCGTCCACAAAGGTTCCTGTTTCCATTGATATGGTAAATAAGTGGACAACTGTTGCGAAATAGATGGAAGCCTCCGTTCAAGACTATCCATTGTGTTTTTAACGTGCACAGTTTATGGCTCTCTCGAACACGATTTCAAGAGAACGGAGCCACTGCTTAATGTCCCATCAGACGGACGACGGCCTTACCAACCCCCATCAGTATCCACTTTTCTGGCAGTGCGAAGTGTGAGGGATAGCTGAGATTTATCTTAACACAGGCACAATTGTGATTTAAAACTAGGAACTGAAAATTACGCTCCTGACGCGCTACTGACTGTGAAAACCCGGGCCCTATATAAAAAGGAGAAATACTCAGTGTAAAGATACGGCGAGTCATGTTGTGGTTTTAGTCCAAATAACTAACCACTCTTTTTTGAACCTTAGTTGTGTCTTCAATAGTAACAGCAAAAATGATAAAACGTTATAATTTTTCTACTTGAGATTTTAATAATACTTTGAAATTTCCATCACACTTTCCAGTAACAAACGTAGGATAAATACTGGAAGGCTGGCGCGACTCCACGGGTGGGATTTTTCATTAGCTTAGGCAATTTGCCAATAAAGTTACCCGGGATACGTATGACTTATTTTTCGACAAGATTATCTTCAATTACTTTTAAAATACCATTATCTTTAATTAAATTTATCGTTAATAGCTAAGAGTCGACCTTGAGAAAGAGGAACAGATGTCCAAGTTTGTCGCCAATCCTATATAGTGGGAGAGTAACAGCAAAAAACGCGAATCGTACATGCGGTATAAATATATTTACTGAACCCCTACAGGGCATAGAAATAAATGGTAATGAAGTTCCGGAATGAAGTCCGGTAATGAAGTCGGTTGGATGAGGCTGACAACGATGTTTGACCCCACTAACATGAAGATATTTAGCTAACTTTTACAGTTAAAGTGGCAGAAAGCACGTTAGTGTCGGATTAATGCATATTTAACTCTCTTTAGTACCTTTTTCGCATAAAGAGGTACATTGTCGTAATTTCTCTTAACACTTTTCCTCACTTTAAAACCTCCCTTCAAAACTAATTTGAACTCTCCACTTACCTGAAGTTTCGCTTAGAATCCATAGCAAGATCGCATTCACTCAAAGCTCCAAACCTCATCTTCTAAAATCATTCCCGGGTTCACCTTTTTATTGAGCATTTTATTTCAACGAAATCAGTGTCGGCATCAGATAAAAATCTCTAGCAGAAAATGTTAAATAATTTCATCATCCTCCCTCCCACCTCTTCGACGTCTTACTAAAACTTTGGTGTTCGCTTTCATAACTCTCGAGTCTTTGCAACCTGTCATAGTATTGGCTGACCTTGCACGTGCTGCGCTGCATTCGTCGTTTACTCACAGATAGCGTGAAACGTGTGACGTGAGAAGGAGAATTTTATTTGCTGACTTCCACTCTGACGAATCAGCACGAGTAATAGGGGAGTGATTTATGTCAAGCGATGTATGGTAATCAGCCATCGGCTAACCAAGTAGAAACCACCCGTTCTCTTCCGATGTGAGGTGGAATGCGATAATAATTGATTCATCTCTGTCTGGATCCCAAAGCTCAGCCAGTAGTATCCCACCGTTCCTTGTTTCTGCATGTAATCTATTCGTTTCAACATATACTTATTTCTACCGTGGAGGGTATATGTTGAATTCCGTCGCTGGTTCAGTCGGTAGCGCGCCACGCCCGTAATCTGTTGTCCTCAGGTTCAAGCCTCAACTGGACCAGCACCGAGATTTATCTCCGGTGAAAGTTATTGGAAAGGCCGCCGTTCGTCGGACGGGACGTTAAGCCGAGGCTCCGTGAGCAGAAAAAATCATATCCTTTGGACGCATACGCTAAAAATACCCTAGATGGCCTTGACAGGAGGCTGACATTTCTCTACTAATAGCTGTCCAGAGGGTCCCCATAAAGGGTTTTCTTTAAAAGATTTCTTACGGTAAGAATTAAATATCCCTTTAAGATCAAGAAATCTGGATGAAATCGGTCGAATAATCCTTAATGCATTTGTGTTCTTGCACAGTGAAAAGTCGATGGGAAGCTTCAAGTTTCTCCGACGCTTACTTACATTCAACAACTGTTTAACAGCTGTTCATTGAGTCATCTACCACAACCCTACAAAAATAGAATTCGTGAAAGTTTTCACTTTTCGGTATAAAACAAATTTTGCCACAAACTGAAAGCTTTTCTTCGACCATAAGTTGTTTGATAAAATTTGAAATATTTACGACAAGAATTTTCATGGAATTCAGAGAGGGACTCGATTGTAACCGACTTGCTTCCACATAGCCGAATATTTTCGTTTAATGAACCCAGCAGAATACGTTTATATGCAAAAGCTCAGCCTTATATCATCCGTACTGTTAATTAATTCCCTAAATCTCATTTATGGGGCGGGGATGGCTCAGTCGGTAGCGCGCCAGGCTCATAATCTGCAGTTCCCAGGTTTGAGTCCCAGCTGGGTAAGCGTTGAGACTTATCTCCGCAAAACTCCCCTGCCGTGCCCACGGTCAGTAGGGGACACCGATGGGCTTGGAAATACCGCCTTCCGTCAGATGGGACGTTAAACCGTGACCCGTGTGCGGGAGAGACATACCCGTGCACGTTAAAGAACACGCTGGATGGCCTTGACGGGAGGCAACCATCTGTCTCCTAACAGCTGTTCCAGTGGGTCCCCTCCCCAAACCTTTTCTGAGCCTTCGGGGCCCATGTGACCTGGCCATTTAGCCCATGGTGTACAAAAAAGTGCCGTCCAGAGGTAAAACAACCCAACCCAAACTCATTTATGACGTAGTTACCGAAATTTGCAAAATTTCCATATCATGTTTATTTCGAATTCTTTTTAATACCAAAAACCATTATCGATATCTCTAATAATCTGAACTGTTCAATATTACCAACAGATAGGATACTGTCATGTATACGTGGGGCGGGGGTGGCTCAGTCGGTAGCGCGCCAGGCTCGTAACCTGTAGTTCCCAGGTTCGAGTCCCAGCTGGATCAGCGTTGAGATTTATCTCCGCAAAATTCCCCGCCCTGCCCACGGTCAGTAGGGGACACCGATGGGTTTGGAAAGGTCACCGTCCGTCGGATGGGACGTTAAGCCGTGGCCCCGTGTGTGGGAGAGCCATACCCTGTGCACGTTAAAGAACACGCTGGATGGCCTTGACGGGAGACTACCATCTGTCTCTCAACAGCTGTTCCAGTGGGTCCCCTCCCCCAACCTTCTCTGAGCCTTCGGGGTCCATGTGACCTGGCCATTTAGCCCATGGTGTGCAAAAAAGTGCCGCTCAGAGGTAAAACAACCCAAGCCATGTGTACGACTACTTTCATTACGCCTTTGTTTTTACCTATCTTCCTATTGTTTTGTCTTTGACATTTGTAGGTTGGTCGTTCGGTCTGTTTGTGGATTTGACAAAACGTTGTTCCATCTATCGAACGCAATGGAGAAACTTAATGATTTATGTGCCAAATGAAAGCTTGTGACGCGGGGAGTGTCATAGGTTACAAAAAAATTGACCCCCATGCCTTCTTCCCCCCTAAAAAAGGGGAAATATGAAAATTATTCTTAATCTATATCTCCAGAACGCGAAAGCCGAAAGTAACAAGCTATACATCGAATGAAAGCTATTGGCGCTGGGAATGTCGTAGGCTACGAAAATTTGACACCCTGTGTTTTCTTCCCCCCTAAAAAAGGGGGACAACGTGAAAATGATTGTTCCCTTATATCTACTAAATGCGAGTGCGGAAAGTAACGAGCTATGTGTTCAATGAATGTTTGTGAGGCGGGTACATCACAGAATATAAAAAAATGACCCTCCAAATTTTCTTTCCCCCTGAAAAAGCGGAAATGCGAAACAATTGTTCCGCTCTATCTCCAGAACGCGAATGCCGAAAGTAACAAAATATACGTCATATTGGGTTGGGTTGTTTTACCTCTGAGCGACACTTTTTTGCACACCATGGGCTAAATGGCCAGGTCACATGGACCCCGAAGGCTCAGAGAAGGTTGGGGGAGGGGACTCACTGGAACAGCTGTTGGGAGACAGATGGTAGCCTCCCATCAAGGCCATCCATCGTGTTCTTTAACGTGCACAGGGTATGGCTCTCCCACACACGGGGCCACGGCTTAACGTCCCATCCGACGGACGGCGGCCTTTCCAAGCTATATACGTCAAATGAAAGCTTGCAAAGCGGGACTGTCGTAGGCTATGAAAATTTGACCCCCCCCCCCCCCGTGCTTTCATATCCCACAAAAAAGGAGACAATATTGAAATGATTGTTGCTCTATATCTCCTGAATGCGAGTGCGTAAAGTAACGAGCTATGTGTTGAATGAAAGCTTGTGATGGGGGAGTGCCGTAGGCTTTAAAAATGACCTTCTATGCTCACCTCCTCCCTAAAAAATGGGAATGAGACGTTCTGCCATATCATCGGAACGCCAGGGACTACAGTTACGAGTTAGGTGTCAAATG
Organism: Ryuthela nishihirai; assembly: GCA_038380435.1. Classification (NCBI taxonomy): domain Eukaryota; kingdom Metazoa; phylum Arthropoda; class Arachnida; order Araneae; family Heptathelidae; genus Ryuthela; species Ryuthela nishihirai. Next base: position 27,637,846 of record JAWZYU010000019.1, on the reverse strand, counting down.
AAAGCTCGTATAATGACGGTCGCAAATTATTTCGAATTTCACCCCTACTTTTCCACCCTGATAAAATGGGGGGGGCGGATTTTTGCGAGGGTCGACTTTAATGAGTCGTATTTCAAATTAAAGTTTGTGATGTCACTAAAGTCGTGGTCTACCTCAAACGTGACTCCAAAAGGGTCGTAGATCGTAGATCGGTACTTGGTTTGTGGAGTACCAGGTACAAAGTACCCATAACCTCCTCCATCTAAGCATGTGCCTGATTGGCATCAGTAAGAAACAACAGTAGAATAAACCACCTTAGCTATGGTGGGCCCCTAAGGGCAATAAAACATAAAACAACAACAAAGTATAAGGATGCACAAGAGACCTAAAATGGATAGCTCAATGTATTGTGAGCCATCATCTTAGGCCTCTTGTATCTATTCAAGACCTCATGATTATAGTCTAAAAGGCAACATATAATCTCATGCGGGTTGGATCGAACAGAGTCGAAGAAACCACGCGAAATAAACTTAATATAAGAGTAGATGTGGTCGATGTCCAGGTTTTTGTGTAGCTGTCTATTAGTTACAAACCATGGGGCATCACCGCACAGCTCAAGATCTTATTTTGCAACACTTCAATCTTGTGTATGTTGATATGGGCTGTATTCGCCCAAATTGGCGAAGCATATAAAATGATGGGTCTAATGACCATATGATAAAGTAAGAGCTTATGGTCGATAGACAGAACTGAGTTAACGCCAAAAGGGGTAAATTTGTTCGATGTTTATTGGTCGCATATCAAAGTTCTGGAAGGTAGGTGTTTTCAGTGACAACGAAAAAAATATAAATTAAAAAATTTAACAAATACTTATCTTCCTATAGTGCCCTTAAAAGTTGAAAATAATCCTAAAACATATCGATAGTGTAATCAGTCACTGGGTTTGTATTCGCTTCAAAGGAAGATAAGGCACCGATTTACCTACTCGACAAGATTGCCGGCGCCCTATCTTCCTTTGAAGCGAATACGAACTCAATGACTGATTCCATCATCGATATGTTTCAGGATTATTTTCAACTTTTTAGGGCACTATAGGAAGATAGGTATTTTTAATAGTTATTAGGGAGTTTATTTTTAAATTTAATTAATTTAAATTTTTATTAAAAGTAATATATTAATAATTATTTAGGTTTATTTTTCCATTTCATATCTAAAATTCAGATTTTGATACCAAGAAACATACTTTATTCTTTTCATAGTATATATGTATATATACCCCCTCAAGCAGCTGCTTGCCACAGAGGTCTGACAGGAGCCTGTCAGTTTATATGCCACAGTAGGAGATCTGAGAGGATGGCAGGACCTCAGCAGAAAAACAATACAAACGTCCATGCCTTATCCGGGGCTCGAACCCAGGTCTCTTAGATCAGGAGCCAAGTGCGCTAACCACTCTATACTCACCAAAAAATAAAGTCGAAATTAATCAACGTTTTCTTTCTAAAATTATTCACATAATTTCTTTTAAAATAAGATGTTCAATATTATAGGACAGAAATATATTTATTTAAAATAATAAAATATTAAAAAATGAAAAAAAAAATAAAAATTAAATTTTAAACTTTACATAAATATTTTTAATAAAGTTTGAAAATGAAAATTAATTAAACTTTTAGGATGAAAAAAAAACATTATCTACATGAAAGTGCAGAAGATAATTTAAGAATCAAAAATTCAACACAACAGATCAATAAATATTTTCGGTGTCCTTGTGACCTGGGAGTTCAGATTATTTTACAGACAAAACGTACTACCAACAGAAAAACCTAATCAGCATAAAACATAGAAAAAAGCCTTCGTTGTTTAAAAAAATAATACAATTTTAAAAAATTAAAACTCATTTTGCCGACATAATTGAAACTTGTTAGTGATAACACATCTGCATATTTTTTTGACAAACTGGGGGAAGAAACTTCTATAAATTCAGAAAAAGACATAAAATTTCTTCCTATTAAACATACTGATAGTAGTTTGAAATGCAGCTTTAGAAGGAAATTTCATATTCATCATTTTTGTTTTCAAATGTTTCGGAAACCCCAGATGAGATCGGCGAAATGCTATTCACCTCTTCGTAGTAAGAGCGTGAGGAGATGACGATTCAACAAGCGGAAGTTACGAATTCGGTTTTCAATATTCATACTTTGCATTTGTCACTTCCGGCGTGCAGGTTGGAAATGTTTTCCACTTCCTGGATTGAACCATTTCGAAGTACGTCATTTTTTGTTTCGCACTGCTAAATACATTTCCTTTAACTTTCCGCACATTTCACCAAGACACCACTACCTGAATTTCCCTTTCTTCTTTATTACCTTATTATCATTCCATTAATGAAATGTCACTCATTCGTAACTCACAAAATGGAAATGGTATTTTGATCATTCTTTTATCCAGCACGCGTTGCTAGATTGATTCTATTTATAACTATCTTTCATGTGTATGAGGGAAGAGAATGGGGTTGGTTTACTCTGTAGTCGCCAGGCTCTTAATCTGGAGTTCCCAGGTTCGAATCTCAACTTTGCCAGTGTTGAGATTTATATCCGCAAAACGCCCACCCTGTCCTCGGACATAAAGGGGACGCGGATGGGCTTGAGAAGACTGCAGTCCATGGGATGAGACAATACCTCCTGTAACAGAAGGCCATTGGACCAAATTTATGACGTCATATAAGTAGTCCTACCATATAGATAATTGTTATACTTTTAATTCTAATATTATTACTGGTGGACTTTATACTAATGTTTATCTTTATACTAATGTTTATCTATAAATACATTTTATTTAGGAAAAAAATTATTTATATTAATTAACATTATGAAATTTGATAATAAATACTAATAATTTTCTCTCTAAATGAAGTATATTTTTCGATAAACGTTAGTAAGAAGATTAGCAAAAGAGTTCACCAATATTAGAATCAAAAGTTTAATAAGTATCTGGATGTTAGGACTACCCTATACTGACATCATAGCTTGGTCCATTGGCTTTCTGTTATAGCAGGTGTTGCTTTAAGCCGTGGTTCCTTTTGCGGGAGAACCATAAATCCAATGCATATTAAGGGACACTCTTGACGGAAGGCTCCCTGCTGCCTCCTGACAGGTGTCCATATGACTCCCCCAACCATCTCCGATCCTTTGGAGTCCTTGAACCTCGCCATTTACCCCCATTTTGTTAAAAAAAAGTGCCGTTCAGAGTTAAAATAATCCAAATCCTGTGATGATTGCGAGTATTGTGTGAATTGCCACTCAAAGTAATCTACGTCCTCTTCGTTAATACATTTCAAAGATGATATTATATCTTTTCTGAAGGAGAACGAAAGGGGAGGGCTAACAGATCAGTTGAGCTATTCTTCTGTTCCTCACACTCAGGTAAAATATAAATTTTGTCGCGATGGCATGATGTTAGTTCAAGGGCGTGGCTGAATTTCCCACAAGGCACTTGCCTAGGGCCGTCAATATAATTCGGACACCAGCATTTAAGTGTTACAATTTGTTTTATTAAGTAACAGAAAATCATGTCCTTTTCAATTCCCAGAAGTAATGAAAAACTAATTGCAAATATCCTAGATAGAATTAGCTAACAAGAAAAAAATTGTTTCATAGAAGTTTTCAATATAGTTTTCCATTCGCACAACGTAGAAATGTCCCAAATACTTTCGATAATTTATTCTAATTTCTTCATTACCAGGGAAAAAAAAGTAAGTGAGGAAAAAAAAGGCTTAAGTATAAAAACGAATCAGTTCTCCTTCAGAAGAGAGAGAATATCTCCTTTGAAATTTATTAACGAAGAGGCGAAGTCGGAAGTAAGTTACTTTATGTGGCCAATTGAGGCAATATTCTGAATCATCAATGGTAGTAATTTTAATGTTGATTTGCATATTGAATATTACATACATTGTACGCGATTAATTTTTACAGTATTTTATAATAACACCGTGTTACTTATTATTGAAATTCCTAAATCTGTTTCGATTGCATTATCTGCTTTTTAGTTGGCAGCATAAATAAAAAAAAATGCCAATCATAATGGCGCACTTTTTTTCACACTGGGACTCACACTTTATTTTACAGAAAGTTTTTGTACACTAGTTAGTAATTAAGATGCACAAAGTTTTCGAACACTAGTTAGTAATTCAGATTAACAAAATTTTCGAACACTAGTTAGTAAAGATGATGAACAAAATTTTCGAACACTAGTTAGTAATTAAGATGAACAAAATTTTGGAACGCTGGTTAGTAATTAAGATGCACAAAATTTTCGAACACTAGTTAGTAATTAAGATGCACAAAATTTTCGAACACTAGTTAGTAATTAAGATGCACGAAATTTTCGAACACTGGTTAGTAATTAAGATGCGCGAAATTTTCGAACACTGGTTAGTAATTAAGATGCGCGAAATTTTCGAACACTGGTTAGTAATTAAGATACACAAAGTTTCCATATGTCTGTTGGATATTAATTGCGATTCCCTCAATTTTAACACCTATTTAGATTAGTAAGCATGATACACTATATTTTCATACACTCGTTACAGTGATATACTTCTGTTTTGCTACACTAGAAGTCTTAGAGTTCCGAAGGGTATGCACTGAACGTCTATTAGGAAGAAGCTTTCCGTGAAAACCATCCAGCGCATTCTTCTAATGTGTACAGGTTTTGGTTCTCCTGAACACAGTGCCATGGTTTAACTTCCCATCCGAGGGACGGCGGACTTTCCAAGCCCATCGGTGGCCCCTTTCTCTTCGAGGGCAGGGTTGGAATTTAGCGGAGGTAAATCTCAAAGTAGGCATATTGGGAACTCGAATCTTTTAATATCAGGTTACGAGCCTAGCGCTCTACCGAATCCCGACAAACCAACCCCCGTCTCTGGTATAACAGATTGCCCTTTAAAGCTCAAATTATATGCAGTCCTAAAGGTTATATTAAAAATTCAGTTTAACGACATGCTCTTAATGTAGCTGCAGACTTTTTGCTTGATCGGATTTATTGTTGTCCGCAATAGTAAAATCCTGCCAAGCACTTCTAAAATTTATGGAAAAATGTCAAAGAATATAAAAGAAATATATCTCAATAAAATCTACCTAAATCTTGATTTTTCATCAATAATCATTCGGTATTTAAAGAGTTCTCGGAATCTAACTATCTAACAGCAACAAGTTCAAAGAAGAGACTTGAAGTTTAGGCATATTGAAAAGATTATTTACTCACAATTCAAAAATATACACTTATTTTATGAAACTATTTTTAGATGATACTTGATAAGTTTTGAATTAACATCTGAGGAAAATTCTTTGGTATTGCTACTATTAAATATTCAAAGTAAAACTCTTCAAAACCCCAAAGGATATTTTTGGAAACCTGGATTCAGCTGGATTTCATATATATATTTTATCTTCAGTCACATTTTTCTACAAAAATCTTATTTAAAAAATTACAAAGCTTGTAATTTGTCATCTCTTTGAGATATCATGGGGTCGTGTTAGTGAATACCAAATTGCACAGTTTTACACAGACGCTAATTCACAGAATGAATAGAATAATCATACTATAATATTTTGTCTTGTAATAGATCATCTGGAAAAGGATCACTAAAATATAGCCTGTACATAAAGAAAATAATTGTCTTTTTTTTTCATCAAGTATGCACCTAAACTTTTACACATCGATAAATCGCACACTCAACATCAAGCGTGGGACCCCTTTAAGAGAGGGGTGGCTCAGTCGGTAGCGCGCCAGGCTCATAATCTGTAGTTCCCAGGTTCGAGTCCCAGCTGGATCAGCGTTGAGATTTATCTCCGCAAAATTCCTCGCCCTACCCACGGTCAGCAGGGGACACCGATGGGCTTGGAAAGGCCGCCGTCCGTCGGATGGGACGTTAAGCCGTGGTCCGTGTGCGGGAGAGCCATACCCTGTGCACGTTAAAGAACACGCTGGATGGCCTTGAAGGGAGGTTACCATCTGTCTCCCAACAGCTGTTCCAGTGGGTCCCTTCCCCCAACCTTCTCTGAGCCTTCGGGGTCCTTGTGACCTGACCATTTAGTCCATGGTGTGCAAAAAGGTGCCGCTCAGAGATAAAACAACCCAACCCCTTTAAGAGTCTCCGGTTGGTCGGTACAAAATTCAGAATTTTATTTTCTATATAAATTTGTTTCGTCATGAGACATCTTTCCATTCCTTCCCTCCTCTTACCGCATTTCAGTGGTCATGCGATTAAGGTAACCACATTTGTTCCGCATCCTGAAATCCCCACATCGGAAAATCCCATTTTTACTGCCACCTACATTTATCATCAGAGTCCACCCACAAAGACTGCACAATAGAAGCTCCGTCTTCCACTCTTTTCATGTTGACCTTCTAAGGTAAACGTAGAAAAGTCAAAGGTCATTTGGTTTATTTAGGTAGCAAAGTGTTAAAAGCAATTTGTTTATTTAGATAGTAAAGTATCAAGCTAATGACAGGATCTGCCTGATACCACATGATGGGTGAGTAAGATTTTTTTTTCTCCAAATATTTGAGGTTTTTATCAAAAAAAATCCGGATCCAAGTTAAAACGTTTCCACTAAACGAGATTGAACCAGGACTACAACCGAAGTATAACTACAAGCCGAGTAATGTTGCCGAGTAACGTTTAATCACAAGTTTCTCAGAAATGAGTGGGTGTAACGCTTTTCAAATAAATATATAAAACACGATGGTTTGCCTAACTCTGAGATGTCATCGTAACGAGTAACATTTATCAAAGATTTTTGTTTTTGGAAAAGAAGTTGCAACCACTTGCAATAAACAAATCACGCTTAATAATTCAAATCCTTTAAACTTTGTAGTCACGGACTGAAAAGAATGTTTTTCAGTGTAGAGAATGAATCGCCTTGATCAAATGCGATTCGAACCCACGATCTCCTGATTCCGTGTGAGGTGCCCCCGCCATTGAACTGCCAGCTTGCATATTAGGCTAAGATGAATTTCAGGTTGGGGTGCTATACCTCTGAATACTATATTTGTCACAATAGGTTAATTGGACAAGTCACAAGGTATCCGGGAACGTAGTAGGTAGCGTGCCAGGTTCGTAACCTGCAGTTACCAGGTTCGAGTCCCAGCAAGAACAGAGCTGAGATTTATTTCCGCTAAACTCCCACCCTGCCCTTTGTCAGAAAGAGGACATCTATGGGCTTGGGGGCGGGGGAGGGTGCTCAGTTGGTAGCCCGCCAGGCTCGTAGTCTGCAGTTCCCAGATTTGGGCTGCTGTCAGCGTTGAGATTTGTCTCCGCAATGCTGGTCAGCGTTGAGATTTGTCTCCGTAAAACTTTCCGCCCTGCCCATGGTCAGTGGGGGACACTTATGGGTTTGGAAAGGACGTTGTCCGTCGGATGGGACGTTAAGCCGTGGCCACGTGTGCGGGAGAGCCACACCCTGCGCACGTTAAAGAACACGCTGGATGGCCTTAAGGGGAGACTACCATCTGTCTCCCAACAGCTGTTCCAGTGGGTCCCCTCCTCCAACCTTCTCTGAGCCTTCGGGGTCCTTGTGACCTGGCCATTTAGCTTATGGTGTGCAAAAAAGTATCGCTCAGAGGTAAAACAACTCAACCTTCTCTGAGCCTTTGGGGATCCTTTTGACCTGGCCGTTTAGCCCATTGTGTACCAAAAAGTGGCGCTCAGAGGTAAAACAACTATATCCCAAAAGATCCTGAAGGATCAGGACTGGGCAGGGGATCCACTGGTGAAGACAGAGGGAGAGTCTGCCGTCAAAGCTATCCAGCGTGTTCCTTAAAATGCACAGAATATGATTCTCCTCCACATAGAACAGCGTCTTTACGTCCCAACTGATGGACGTCGGCTATTTAGAAAACACTGCTGACCACTTCCTCACCAAAGGCAGATCAGGGATTAATGGAGAATATATCAAGGCAGGCAAAATGGGAACTCATACCTCGGACAACAAGTTATATGTCTCGCGCACTGCTGACTGAACCAACCCACACCTTTCATACAAGTGACGAAGTTTCGATTTCCCCACTGCCATAAAAAAATTCCAATTTTCCTCTACATAGCGCATTTTAATATTTAAACACATATTAATTCACCAAAGCAACTACCGCAACAAATTCTATTCACGGTAAATAACCCTACTTCCTTGTAACAGAGAAAAACACGTAATCTCTTTCTATCCCTATACAGATTCGATACGATCAATGTCATCCCAATGAGCTACTTTTTTTAAGCCACAAATATTTCCCTCTGCATGTCATGAATGTTAATATCCTCCCATCTGCTTAACGGTGTGCCACAGTGGAGCCTTTTCTCTTTCCCCGCATTGACCCATCGGACCGTGTCGTCCACTGGCGCGGGTCATTCCCGCTTTAACGCACAAAAGCGGCCGTTTACTCCAACAATCATCGCCGGACTGAAGCCGCAGCCATGGTTCCGCATTTTGAATGGCGGCAGCTTTAAAGACAATGCTGGCCTCGATGACCTTTCGACCGATAGAAACCATTTGCTCTCGCAAGGGCAAGCCTCGTAAATTAAATTTTACATTGATTTTTTATGTGTGTGATGTTGTGATGGACTCGGCCGTTTATTGCAAGAGTGACGTGCATATTATTAAAAACATTACGAAATTTGCAGAACTGTATGTGGGTTAGGTTTCGTAGATGATTTAAATTGTATGTCGTCCGGAGGTTGCTAAATAGCGCAATGATTAACCAGTCAATGAATTTTTTTTAATTTAATCATTATTCAATGGAAGTTTTTGGAAAACTTCTGATTTTCGCGTAATTTCAGCGTTATCTATCTGCAAAGTTCGGTTGCTTGAGTTCCTTTACCTCTGAGCAACTTTATTCCACACAATGGGTTAAATGACCAGGTCACAAGGGCCCCAAGGAGTCAGAGAACATAGGAGAAAGGGATCCGGGACAGTTGTTAGGAGCAGGTGGAAACTTCGGGTCAAGGCTATTCAGTACGTTCTTCAACCTGCACAGGGTATAGCTCTCCTGTACATGGACCAGGGTTTAACACCCATCCGATTGTCGGTTGTCTTCCTAGCGGAATAAATCTCAATGAGATAAATCACAGGTAATATTCAGACCTGAAAACTACAGATTACAAGCCTGGTGTCTTCGCCAGGCGAAGGTTGGTTGAATGAATAACCTGGCAATTAGCCTGTTTTTTTTCCAGAACTGTCCCTCACAGATAAAGCAACTAGGGGGACGTCCCCACGAACCACATTTTTGGGTGGGGTGAGGGGCAAGGAACGAAATTTCATAATGCCCCCTGATGCACCACTATACAAGGTGGTACTACTACATCTTACTTGGGGGTCTTACCCCCATCTTATTACATCTTACTTGAGGGTCTTACCCCCATCTTATTACATCTTACTTGAGGGTCTTACCACCATCTTATTACATCTTACTATGACCCATATACTGCCAGAGAAATCCTTCAGAGTTTACATACATTATTTCTGTGGATAGCAGAAAAAGGACCCGTTCTAGTGACCTTACTATTGCTCATGAAATCAAGGTAAGTTTGGATATTAATCATTGAAGTGCGTGAGAGATTTTGCGAATTCTGAGCATTTTCCAATTCAATATATCAAAACCTTAGATATAATTTCAATTGGAATTAATATTGTCAAAACTTTAAAGTTTAATTTATAAAAAGTTCCATAATTTTGAATTTTCAAGTGCCAAGCCCTGAATGTCTTACTTTACTTTAAAGTTTGAATTACTTGAAAAGTAAAGAATGGTTCAAAGAAAGGGTCAGAAAAGGATGAAAAGCTTTTGATACAGACCGTCGGCCAAGGTCCGGCACGGACCTAATCGAAGCCCCAACCCGCACCAGACCATGCCGACCTGAGGGATGGGAAAGGTCGCTGCTACCCACATAGGTCCAGGCAATACCAAGACTCCCATGGTCATTGGTGGGACGATGTTGGTCGAGACCCTAAATGAAGTTTAAAAATGGAACTCATTGTAACTGCGCAATGTTTTTCTCTGACTCCTTTTCTTAGTCTTGGGAGGAGCGATAGTCCTCCCACCTCGGAACTGAAAATAACCCATATTTCATATTTATTATTATTAATTTAAGGGCGTGTCTGTGTAGATATGTGGCACATCATAACACTTAAGAATAGTCGCTCCTGAAAAACCTTGGGGGGAGGGTTGACTCTGCCGGTTGTGTGCCAGGCTTGTAATCTGCAGTTCCTAGACTACGTTCGAGTCGCAATTGTGCCTGCATTAAAATTTGTCTCCGCTAGACCCTGTTCTGCCCTCGTTAAGAAAGGTAACAACAATGGGCTTGGTAAATCCGTCTTCTGTGGGATGGATACCCTGTGCATCATGGTAAAAAAAACAGGTCATGTGACCTTAACGGGAGGTTTTCATCTTTCTCCTAACAGCTGTTCAGTGTATCCCCTTACCGAAACTTCTCTGAAGGTCCTTGTGACTGTCAGAGAAGGAGGACATTTGAGACACTGGCAAGAGGCTGGCCATTTGTGTGGTAAGAGGCTGGCCATTTGTGTGGCAAGAGGCTGGCCATTTGTGTGTAAATACGTTTCGTTCAGAGGTAAAACAACAAACTCCAAATATCATTTGCAATAGAAACAAATCCATTGCATTAATCGTTTCCAGATTGAGAGTATATTTGTTCTTGAAAAAAAAAACGAAAAGTCCAATCACCTCTAAAGGATATGAAATGATCGTTTTCAAAGAAATATCAAGTTTCTTACTTTCCCGAATTTAACGCTTTGTAAAGGATGGAATTTAAAACTAACAAAAATTTGGAAAATGCAAAGAATAATTGTATTTTATTAGCAACATTCCAAACCAAAGAGAATTTTTTACTTTTCACTTGAAACAATAAAGTTGAGCTTTTCTAAACCTCTCCACCCCCGAGAATCAGGGAACAAATCACTGCTAACAGTTTTAATCACTTGCCCACCAAGTTATCAAAAATGAGGGAACAAATCACTGCTAACAATTTTAATCACTTGCTCACCAAGTTATCAGGAATGAGGGAACAAATCACTGCTAACAATTTTAATCACTTGCCCAACAAGTTATCAAGAATGAGGGAACAAATCACTGCTAACAATTTTAATCACTTGCCCAACAAGTTATCAAGAATGAGGGAACAAATCACTGCTAACAATTTTAATCACTTGCCCAACAAGTTATCAAGAATGAGGGAACAAATCACTGCTAACAATTTTAATCACTTGCTCACCAAGTTATCAGGAATGAGGGAACAAATCACTGCTAACAATTTTAATCACTTGCTCACCAAGTTATCAGGAATGAGGGAACAAATCACTGCTAACAATTTTAATCACTTGCCCAACAAGTTATCAAGAATGAGGGAACAAATCACTGCTAACAATTTTAATCACTTGCTCACCAAGTTATCAGGAATGAGGGAACAAATCACTGCTAACAATTTTAATCACTTGCCCAACAAGTTATCAAGAATGAGGGAACAAATCACTGCTAACAATTTTAATCACTTGCCCAACAAGTTATCAAGAATGAGGGAACAAATCACTGCTAACAATTTTAATCACTTGCCCAACAAGTTATCAAGAATGAGGGAACAAATCACTGCTAACAATTTTAATCACTTGCTCACCAAGTTATCAGGAATGAGGGAACAAATCACTGCTAACAATTTTAATCACTTGCTCACCAAGTTATCAGGAATGAGGGAACAAATCACTGCTAACAATTTTAATCACTTGCCCAACAAGTTATCAAGAATGAGGGAACAAATCACTGCTAACAATTTCAATCACTTGCCCAACAAGTTATCAAGAATGAGGGAACAAATCACTGCTAACAATTTTAATCACTTGCTCACCAAGTTATCAAGAATGAGGGAACAAATCACTGCTAACAATTTTAATCACTTGCTCACCAAGTTATCAGGAATGAGGGAACAAATCACTGCTAACAATTTTAATCACTTGCCCACCAAGTTATCAACGCTAAAAATAGTTTTAGATTTCTTTTTTCTAATTTACACGCTTTTTTTTCGATTTATATAATGAAATTTATCTTATTAAAATGCTTTGGTGTTAAATATATAAAATGTCATTTCATTACGGTTTTATAATCTAGTGGGCACTGTAAATAATAATCCAGTCCTTCCAGAATTATAATTTAATTTCAACTGTAATAACCAATTTCGATTGATTAAAAAAATAAAGAAAACATTGTGCAGTATAATAAGGATGATTTATATTTAGTGTTACCAAACGAGGAAGAGATTTTATAATTAAAACAAGTTTAAATGTTTTTTATGTATGAAAGACATATACAGTGGAGTCGCATCTTACACCGGGGTTCTAAGTCAGCGATTAAAGTGAAAAACGCGTATAGTCAAAATTGCCCTGGAAAATCTCTGAAATCGCCCTTAAAGTACAGTATACATGATTTTGTGTACATGTTTTGCTTTAAACGTCTTTAGACTTGTTTTAAATTTTAGAATATTGTAAGAAGTACACGATGAAAAATAATTTCTATTCCACTGATAACATTTGCGGTGTAAAAGACGCTCCATATCAAGTTACCCATTGATTCATTTTCAGGCGTCACATCATTCTTCTTATTGGCTATCGTAAGTAACAGTAATTAGCAACGATTGGGCATGAAAGTTTTTGAGGATAAATGGTCGCTCCATTCTTTATGTCAAACAGAGGTGTGTGTGTGTGTGTTTTTGTAGTAAGTTCTTTTCCAGTTTTTATTTATTTTCCATAACTTTTTTAGTACAAAATCAAGGGCCCATGAAGTTAAAAAGCTTGTCCGGAGAAATCCAAATAGGTAATAAATGGTCATAATGTTATATAATTAAACTCAATATTTACATTTAAATTATATTTAAATGTTATCACTGTGCACATGGTATGGGCTCTCCAGCATACACGAGACCACTGTTTAAGCGTCCCATCTGAAGATCGGCGATATTTGCATGCCCGTCGGTGTCTCGTTTCACATAAGGTCAAAGAGAGGTTAGCGGAAAAAAATTGAAGAGAATTTTTTTCGTTTTTGATGTCTCTGTCTTTCTAAGCTTTAGCTTTCAAAAGGAAACAACTATTGCTTCTAAGCATAATCTTTCACATGGAAACAACTATTACTATTGTTTATTCTACTGTCTTTCAGAAAGGAAAAACATTTTACTTCTGAACAGTATTTTTCACAGAAAACAATGGTTTACCGCTAATTAAGAACTTAAGCAGGAAAATAACTGAATCTAAGCAAAATCTCTATTGCTACAATAAGGTCATTTCTAGATGAATTAACAAAACATTGTCAACGTTTGGCAGCACAGTAGTTCGAAAGGAACGTGCGCTATATCAAAAGAATTATTATAATAGAACTGAAAAAAAATATAAAATAATTATAATTAGAACTCAAAAAAATGTGAACGTTCTAGGATGAAACAAAGAATATTACGGATTTCATTTGTATGATTATTGCTTTTAACGAAATTGACTTCATAAAACCATTACGACTAGGTTTGAGTGGTAATTTATAAATAAAACGCTTTCTGTATCGCTGGGGCTTTTAACTCATTTTCGAAAAATTAATCAAAGTTTATCACTCGTCCGTCTGCAAACATTAATTTTTTAATTCTTTGCATAAATTAAAAAATTCTCTTCGAGTTGGATAGATGAAACATTAGGATTCCCATTCTCCGAATCTCCAATAGTTAAAATTTTAACCGTTAGAGGAAGCTAAAGTAGGAGTGGTCAGGTAGGCTGTGATTCAGTTAATCCGAATGGTTGCAGTCTTGAGCAATTTCCAATTCAATATATCAAAACGTTAGATATAATTTCAATTGGAATTAATATAATGTGTGTCTCAGTTTAATAATAGGGATTGCTGCCGGGACTTTTAAGAATCTATGGAGAGTGTGGAGAAATAGGCGTATACACCTAAAGACTAAAATTAGACTGTATAATAGTTTGGTTCTTTCTAATGTTAGTTATGGTAGTGAAACTTGGACGCTGTGTAAACAAGATAACAGGAAACTAGGTGCTTTTGATTCTAGATGCTTACGCAGTATCTTGGGAATTAGGTGGTTTAACTTTATAACTAATGATGAGGTTAGGAAATGAGTTGGCAACCTCCTGTGAGCAGTATATTGTGCAGAGAGAGACTCCGTTGGTTTGCCCATTTTGCCGGTATGGATAATCATAGATTTGCGAATAATGTTATGAATAGTGTGCCTAAAGGCCTCAGAAAGAGGGGGAGACCTAGGATGCATAAGGCGCACAATGTCAAACAGGACCTTGTTAGAATTGGTGCGCAGTGGATAGATGCAGCAGATGTAGCTCAGGATAGATATGCTTGGAGAACTAAATTGCACGGTCTGGTTGGACCTCCGTAGCCCCTGGCTGCTTGAGGAGGAGGAGGTGGAATAAATAATTTTGTTTAATAATAATAATTGTTTAGTACTGTGTCATTTTTTTATGAACCTCAAACCACAGTTGATTTTTGTTTTTGCTATAAAGTAACATATGCTTGGCAAATTGTATCCGAAGAACTCTGGTGGGTAAGAGGTGATTTGAAAAATTCGATTATCTAAGCGAAGAAATTCCGGGTTTCGGTTTAGGAACTTCTGACATGGGGAGGATTATGGGTACCTCGAACTATGTCCATTTCTTTTATCCCTTAAAAGGAAAAATTTCAACCGGAGTGACGGGTAGTTTTTTGCCACAATGGGCTAAATGGCCAGGTCACAAGTACTCCGAAGGGTCAGACAAATTTACGTGCCCACTGGAAAAACTGTTGGGAGACAGATGTTAGCTTTCCGTCAAGGCCATCCAACGTGTTCTTTAACGTGCACATGGTATAGCTCTCCCACACAAGGGCAAATGCTTAACATCCCATCCGACGGACGGCGGCCTTTCCAAGCCCATCGGTGTCCCCTACTGACCATGGGCAGGGCGTGGAATTTTGCGGAGATAAATCTCAACGCTCACCCAACTTAGACTCGAACTGGGAACTACAGATTACGAGCCTGGCACGCTACCGACTGAGACACCCCCGCTCCCCGGAGTAGGACGAGATCTATTGTAATGATATTTATGCGAAATGAAAGCTTGCGACGAGAGGAGTGCTACCTACTCTAATTTTTGTAAGTTTCAGACCAGAGCAACGCCGGGTTAATCTGCTAGTATATATATATATTCACCATTGCTTTATAGATAAACCTTAATAGTCAGTCTTTCAACCTAGAGCATTACTCACTCTACAAGCAAATATATAAATACTTTTTCATCTGCATAAATGTGCAAACATATATATATAACAATTCAATAAACTTGGAATTTATTTCATTTTGATTCAAATACGCAATTATAATACATTTTCAAGTGGTCCAGATCTTTTTTTTTTTCCTTCGATATGGTAATTTTTGCGTGTTTCAAAAATGGAAACAAAAAACACCTGCTAGAGGTAGAGAATATATTACATTTTATTAAAATTCTTACATTTTTATGAAATGTTTTATATTTTTCTTCCACTCGTTTTATTTGAATGGAAGAATTTTATCAATGAAGTCAAAAAGCAGAGTTTCAGCTCAACGTTAGGTCTAGTTTCCCGTTGATACTACCCTAGCGATGCCATAATTTAAATGCAACAATTACTTTATTTAAGCAACAGCAAAACTGATATTTTCTTTAAATTGTAGCAAGTATGCATGGAAGGCGATTACTCTCTTTTCAAAGTACTCTCTCCTGACAATCTAAAACAATATTTTTCTTAATGGATTGTGAGGCAATACACGATATTACCAAACATTTTGGAAGTCTTACATCAGTGATTCTCAAACATTTTTTGCTCATGGCACGCTATTTTTCCCTGTAAATAATAGCGGCACACTAAAAATGGGTGACCCGCGCGGCGCATTTTTTTTTTGCTTTTTTCAATAATAACAGCCATTTCTATGGAGTTGTTTGTAAACGCAAAGCTCTTCTGTTCAAGTTCTGACTTGTATTTAATTGACTTGTATTTAAATTAGTGCGTAAACCGTACGTGTTATGGGCATGTCTTGGGTTCATCAGATTTTTACACTGGCAACTCTTAGATGTTAACGATGACGAAATACCCTGCAATAGCGGAAGGCACAGTTACTGCGCTGTTACTTTTTCCAACCACCTACCTGTGCGAGCTGGGTTTTTCGGTTCTAAGAAGCATAAAGAACAAGAAACTGAGAGAGCTTCTTTCAGTTCAACAGGAAATATGAATGTGTTTGTCGTCTATTATTATGTTATTCGTCTGCGAATAGAGCTTTCGGGCAAAAAAAGACAATCCCACTTTTCTCATTATACCTAATTATTGAAATCTTTCAATGTAAGTAATTTTAACCTTTTATTTAAACTGTTGTATTTTTTTTATATATGTTGAATATTTGTCCCTTTTATTTTATTTAAAAACCTTTTAAAATTAGTATTAAATAAAATGGTATGTAAATTTTCTTTTACCTGCAATAACATCGTCCGAAATTTCGCGACACACCTTTTGAGAACCACTAATTTGCATGTTATGTAAATGGAAAACCATATTCAAAATTCTTTAACTTTGCAATGAAGCATATTCACAGAAAAATATTTCAGATGATAACGTTCTAGATCTCAATCAAATATATCGTAGTTTCGATTTTAGAAAATATTATATTATTCATATTTAAGAGTTATTGATGCTGAAATATTTCACAGCAGATGCTGCTATTGTTCATGTCTTAAACACTTTCAAAATTGATTCAAATTGTAACAAATATTGCTCAAAATCTAACTTTGGGGAATTTGTTTTAGATTTTGCATTTCTTGCAACCTTGCCATAAAACCCTTAATTCAAAGTTAGGGAACTTTCAATAGATTTCCATTCGCATAACATGAAAATGTCCCGATATGTTTGATAATTTAGGGTAATTTGTTCATTCCCAGAGCAAATATAACAAAGAAGACATAAGTTTAAATTTTAAAAAAAGTTATTTTCGAATATTACTGCCTACTGAATATTGTAAGTTATATGTTCTCTATATAATATTAATTTATTACATTAACTTTATTATTTATTAACAAAACTGTATTACTTATTATTGAAATTCCTACATCTATTTCAATTACATTGTTATTTTATTTTTTCTTGGACGTGAAAACAAAAAAAAATCAATATTTTTTATGTAAAAAAAATTACTGCACATAAGGGTGTAATATCATTTCGTGTGCCTATGAATTATTCGGGGGCGCATGAGGGCTCTGTCAAAAGTTAAACTCTTATACATACTTGTACAAATATAATATATTACTCTTAGTCAAAATATTTATAGTTTTGACAATGGAAAATAGAAAATTTGAAATATCGAACCAAAATAAAAATGGGGGACTAGAAGAATGTTCTAGTGAATATGGGTTGCTCGTTTTCAAAGAAAATGTAGTTTTTCATTTTCCACATTGAACAACTTCTCACAGTGGAAATTCGAACAAATGGATGATTTGGGAAAATATAAATATTAATTTTAATATATACACATTACAGGAAACAAATTGCAACACCTGGAAGAATTAATGCCTTTTATTGAACACAGTCAGCTGTTAGCATACACTGAGATGTGCCAATGATTACATTGTCAAAAAACTATATGGAAAAATACCACTTTACCTACACGGTAAAGTGCTATAATTAGAATGATGTTGAACCGCCCCGCACAGCAATGCATTCATGAACACGGCAAGGAAGGTTATCGTACAGCTCTATAATGTCCTCCTGAGGGACAGAACGCCAAATAGCGTGAAGTCGCTGTTCCATTTCAGCGCTGTTCCAAATAGCGTAAAGTCGCTGTTCCATTTTGCACCCCTCTTTGGTGTTGTTGGAGCTATCGGCCCATCATATCCCAGACGTGTTCAATAGGTGAAAGGCTGGCGAACGTGCTGGCCATAATAGTATCTGAACGTTTTGCTCGTGTAGATACTGCAGACCTAATTCGGGCTATGTGGAGACGGGCGTTATCTTGTTGGTAAAAGGTTCCGTATTCCAGATGCTTACGCAGTATCTTGGGCATTAGGTGGTTCAACTTTGTAACTAATGATGAGGTTAGGCAAAGGAGTTTGCAACCTCCTTTAAGTAGCATATTGTGCAGAGAGAGACACCGTTGGTTTGGCCATGTTGCCCGTATGAATAATTATAGATTGGCGAATAGGGTTATGAACAGTGTGCCTAAAGGCCTCAGAAAGAGGGGGAGACCTAGGATGCGGTGGACAGACAATATCAAACAGTACCTTGTTAGAATTGGTGTGCAGTGGCCAGATGCAGTAGATGTAGCTCAGGATAGACTTGCTTGGAGAACTAAATTGCATGATCTGGTTGGACCTTTCGTAGCCCATGGCTGCTTGAGGATGATGATGATGACTGCTCAACAAATGGGATAGTCACTGGCTGCAAAATGTTGGTAACGTATCGTTAGGCAGTTAGAGATCTCTTTATGATGACCAGTTCTGACCTAGTACCCGACTAAGGGCACCCCACACCAAGATACCAGGTGATGGAGCTGTGTGACGATGTTGCACGCACTGGATGGTGTTCCTTTCCCCTGGATGACGACAAACACATTGTCTACCATTGTGCTGACCAAGACAAAAACGAGATTCGTCACTAAACACCGCTGTACTCCACTCTTTTCGTCCCAGTTCTGTCTGAGGCGACACCACTGAAGATATGCTTGCATGTAGGCAGTTGTGGGGAGCAAACGCAATGCCTGGCGATAGGCTCACAATGAAAACTGTAAAAGCCTGTTGTTTATCTTCCGCCTGGTAGGCATTCGATACGTTACCTGTTGTTAGTCCCTTTGCAGTTGCATTGTAGTCGCGAATCTGTCACGCAATCCCATGAGTCACTTCGTGGTCATACGTCGTCTTCCTGATCCTTATCGGCGTGTGCTGGATCCGTCTTAAATCCACTGGCGCCATATGTGTACAATGGTGTTGGGATTGCGGCCAACAAGGTTGGTCACATCTCTGTACGATAAACCAGCTTCTCTAAGGCCGATGATTCATCTACACTCAAAGTCTGTTAACTGTTGGAACGGCTGTCGACGCCTGCGTAAGGGCATCTTTAGTGGTTTAGAACAATTTCCACAACGTTTTGTCAACCAAGGAGCTTTGGTTGCCTTTATCTGTGTTTGACTGTTCTGCATCTGTGACGTCAGCTCGCGCCTATCCAATCGTTTCGTTCGTCCTGGAGGCGTCCTGGAGGCGGGTTTAGGGAGGCGGTAGTATATGGAAATGATTAAGTTTCCAGCGTGTTCTGGAAACTTAATCATTTCCATATACTACCGCCTCCCTAAATTTCGTCACATTTGAATAACTTCTTGCAAGTGTTGCATTTTTTATTTCCTGTAGTGTGTATGTATTGTGTTTATGCAACACAAAAAAGGTCTTTTTATTTACCTCTTTGAATATTATCCACTTGACCATCACATTCCACCACCAAAATGCCAAGTTCGTAGCAAAAATAAATCGTTTACAATTATTCGTTTAGTAATTTTCCATTATTTTTCACCGCTATAGGGCGTTTTCATTTTCCGTCTTTAGCATACTCTAAGGATATTAGGAAATATAATTAATGGGAGATTGGAGCAATATAAATAGTAAAATTTATTGGTATTTATCAAACAAAAAAGGAGTTTTTCGTTTATCTTTTTAAAAGATAAAAGTTACGTTTCTCCATCCAACCCCCACCCCACCTGGGGATAAGAGAACAAAGCATTGCCGCCAATGCAAACCTCTTAATCGTCACATTTCAGCAACAAAAGTTTGTTTCTGACGTAAACAGATCATTTGCAATAGTCCTTTAACATTGTGAACTCTACCACCGGTAGAAGGCGCAATTTAAACTATTGAAAGATTTAGAATATGCAGATCCTAATATCTCATCAATACCTATCCAACAACCTAAGAACAAATTTTAATTTATCTCTAAAACAGAAAATTGAATGCAGACTTCGATTTTAAAACCGCGTTTATTTTTCTACTTTATCAGGATTTTTATTCGATATTTTTTTTTAAAACGGGATAAAAATAGTGGTTCCAGACTTTGGTAGGATTCTGAAGTTTTAACAGAATAAATTTCTTTTCAAACCCAACGGCCCTTTTTTGAACCCACTCCTAATAAAGTAGCAAATAAAAGTGGTTTTAAATTGGACGTATGATTTTATTTGATATAGATAGTGGCTAGAATTTTTATTGTAACACAACTCAACTAGAATACAATGATTAATAGTCTTAAAGAGGCAATCTTCTCCAACACTTCAATCGTGAGATATTTGTTCCCATTCCTTATTGATATTATTACTCTTAACAGATATTTCAGATGATAATTATACCACAATATCTCATTTCGTAATGCTCACAACTCATGTCACGTGTATATGCAAATTAACATGCGAATATTTTTGAACGTAAGTTTGTCTATGCAGAAATTTATGAACACGCAGTTCGCTTGTATTTTTTAATAAAATTACGGGAAAAAATATGTGTTACTGGTGCTAAGCTAGAATTAATTTATATTGATAGTAGTACAACTCAAATCCTACAATCTGCTGGTTGCATTAATCTACTATTGTGAGGCAGACAATAAAACCCAGAAGCATGACTTAACGAGAAAAAGGCAAGTTGCAAAGACACTGAATTAGAACAATGCAAAACATGGTATTTTCAAATATAATTGTATTTATACATGTCAGCTTGTAAAAATATTTTGAAGAAAAATTATCATTATATTAATCGTTATTTAATGTTTATTTTGTCAGTACTTTTTAAATATTAATTGTGTGAGAAAAACTCGACTACTGCTTCGCAACGGATGTGCCGCAAAAGCGTTGCTAAGTGTGACGTCTGTTCAAAAAAATTGAAACAGTCAAATATATTTTATTTTAAAATAATAAATCTAATAGCGGTAAATTTTTATTATATATCTTTATTATAAATATTGAAAAATGTATAAAATGGCGCAAAAAAATAATTTAAATCTATGGGTGCTGGGAAATTAGAACGAGTGCTAAGTGTTGTGTCATAGAGTGATAAAAGTTGCGATTTAGACCTATACTTTCATTTTTTTCAGGTATAAATATCTAGGTGACGCTCAGAAATGAAAGCTCTATTTCTCAGGGTCAACCGTTAACCTTCGCGTTATTTATTGAGGAAAGTAAAAAATCCATTACTCAGCAGGAAAGACAACATTAAATGCCCGTGACTCCTTGAACATTTTGTCAATACAACTACGTTAATATTTACATAGGAAGTATTTCAAACATTAACAGCGCATTCTGCATTTCAAGTAGCTATATAATTGCAATAGAATTAAAATAAGAATTGAAAAATTAATGAAAAAATTTTCAGTGCTTTCCTATTCCTCCTAATGACGAAATGACCCCGCTTTTTTACATATTCAGGAGGGGCCAAAATTTAGATAATTTGGGTAAATGGCCGAGTGGTTAGCACGCTTGGCTACTGATCTAAGGGACCTGGGTTCGAGCCCCGGGTAAGGCATGGTTGTGTGTGTTGTTTTTCTGCTGAGGTCCTGCCATCCTCTCAGATCTCCTACTATGGCATATAAACTGACAGGCTCCGGTCAGACCTCTGTGGCAAGCAGCTGCTTGAGGGGGTATTTATTTATTTTTTTTTTTTATTTTTACTTTTCTTGGCCAGTTTGTTAACAATTACCATTTCACAATATGTGAGCAGCGACACACTGCATAGCCATAAATCCTTTTAGTGGCTTTTTCTTGGGCTTAGAAAAATGTTATGAATTTCTTAAATATCAATGTTAAAAAAAAATTACTATTTTAGGGTGGGTTTTTATCTCGTTTTCAATGAAAACGAGATAGTTTCGCTTTGTCGTCTGTAGACATCGAATTTCTTTATGTTTACAGAGATAAATTAAAAATTCTTTTTTGTGCTGGATAAGTATTGATGAAATATTACGATATGTACTTTCTGAATTTCTCTAAAGCTATTATTACACCCTCTAGCGGTGGAAATTTTTGAGAATTCCAAAATTTGAAAACGAATATTGCAAACGATATATTTATGCTAGAAATTTGAAATTTTTACTGGTGGAATGTAAAGGTTACGAAATTTCCACTGTCAACAATAAGTTGCGCTTTAGACCAGTGTAGTGGAAAAAAAACAACATTTTTGTTTTAGCAGATAATTGTTTCTTTTTAGAGATAAATGAAATATTCTTTTTCGGATTAGATAGGAATTGATAAAATATTATGATTCACACTTTCAGATTCTTTCGAATACTATAATTGCGCCCTGTAATGGTGAAAAAGATTGAAAATTACAAAATTTCAAAAGAATATTGCAATGATGTATTAAATGATTGAAATTTGACATTTTGGTGGTGGAATGTGAACATAGTGATGTTTCCATTGGAAACAATGCAAAGTGATAATCAGAAACCTATTTTAGTTGGATTGTTACTAATGAAATATATAATTCACATTTTTCTTATACTTAGTAGTTTCAAATTTATACTGTATAGATCTTTTAACAGAACATTAGATACGAAAACGGTAATGCTGTTACAGAGTTGTTTTTATTCACATTTTTTTTAAATAATAAATTTACATATAGGAGAGATTTGAAATTTCAGTGGTAGCTTTTTAATAGATATTATTCCACTGACAAAATATATATCCATTTTTCCCAGAGAGGTGTGGAAAATGCAACTTTTTAAATTTAAGAATTAAAAGAAGAATAAATAATTTTAAGACCGCTTCAGGTCCCGCCATCCTATTAGACCTTCTACTATGGCATGTAAACTGACAGGCTCCTGTCAGACCTCTGTGATAAGCAGCTGCTTGAGGGGGTTATTTTATTTTTTTTTTATTTCAGAGCCGAACTTGCGCATAAGCAAACATAAGCTACAGATTAGAGCCTCACGATGTGAATGACCTCAAAGAAATATATTTCAAGTTTTACTGCATTACGAATTTTTTTGATATTTAATATATAGTGCAAACACGTTCGTCTTTGCTTACAAATGATAGAATAATATTTTCACCACATCAATTTATGTTTATTTTTTAATGCTCCCCCTTCAATGTTCTCTTCTCATTCAGAATAATTATATATATATACTGTATTTCGACTTTCGAATTTTTGGGCCTCTTAAATTTGAATAGCTTAGGACCTCTTAAATATGCCTTAGCTTAGAGCCTCAGAAAATCAAAGTCCGGCCCTGCTTTGCTCTTATTGTTAATATTGTTGCGGATCACAAAAATGGATAGCCGCTGAGCATGAGTATTAAAAGCTATATTTCAAAACCAAATTCAATACAAGGTAAATTGTTACAAAGGAAATATGGATGAAGTATCTTATTAACAAATCAACTATTAACATGCACAAGTCATCAATCTTCACGTAGAGCACACAACATCAGCTCTGTGTATTTTACTAAATACTACCTTTTACTTGATTTACCAGGTCACCCGAAGATCTTCACTCGCAAACCAATTCTCGTCCTGTGCTAATAACTTTTCACACACTAGCCGAACAAAAAGACAGTCCGTGTAGACATTCGAAGTTAGCCATAAAAGTTCCCACTTTTATACTTCCGCGTATACACAACACATCAAGTTACTTCTTGATACTTAACGATAAAAGATCCCACTTTTATCCTTCCGTGTATACACAACACATCAAGTTACTTCTTGATACTTACGCGCACTGTCTCAGAACAGCTCACCGTCCATTTTCGAACTCTCCGACCGTTACAACACAACGACCGTTACAATCCACAACGACCGTTACAATCCACTCTTCTTCTCCAAATTCTCCCAAAGTTCTTATTCGTTGGCTGAAACTTTGCTTTCGGTTGCCAGATTCCTTCTGTCGTAACACTGCCCCCTTCCTAGGTCTTGTTCGTCCCGAACAATTCTGGATTCCAAAGTTTCTTCAGTTCTTCGATGAAACGGGGCCAAACGATCCACGTGAACCACTTTGCACTTTGTAGCTGGACGTCGACGAATGCGATATACCACGTCATTAATCCTGTTAACTATTGTATATGGACCTTCCCAAGGTTTCTGAAGTTTTGGAGATAGTCCTTTCTCTCTATGTGGACTGTATAGCCAGACAAGATCTCCTTGATTGAAAATAGTTCCATTTCCGAATTCAACATCATAAACCAAAGCGCACACTCCTTCAGCCAGCTTTTTGGACACAATTGAGCATCTCATTAGAGGAACGCTATCTACGGTAGCCGTCATATCCTTGCAGCGGTAAATCTCCTTATCTGTTGGCACCAGCTCCACTGTCTGTCCTACGATGCAGCATCCGACGTCTTCCATCATCTGCTCGATTTTATCTTTAGTGCAGTCGACTGTGAAGCCAGGGATGGATTCCAATTTGTCCAGAGTATCTCCTGTCAATTGGAGAGCACGACCGGAGATCATAGGGACCTTGAGACCTAAAGCAGCAAGTGCAGGAGCCAAGACAAGACTCACTTTGTCGCTGACACCTCCTGTGCTGTGTTTATCTACCATCCGATGGCGCCCCTCGAGTCTCCAACAAAACACATGACCCGAGGAGGTCATATTTGCTGTTTCTTCCGAATTCACTTTCTTGGAGCTCTCATTGTAATTAGCCAGGGAAATATCAGTCATGATTGCCAAATTGTTCATTCTGGAGATCAGCGACGAGTTTTGTAACATGATATTGTCCACTTTAGAGCTCCTGAAGTCGTGATAAAACTTTTCTATATCCTTATAATCCAAATGGTTATAATGTCCAAATCTGCGCATTGACTGTTCAGAAAAGAAATTCAGCATGGCTACGTTGAGATTATCTGAGGGCTTCACTTCTCTCTGATCGTAACTCTGAGGCTTAGTTTCATCCAGAAAGTTACTGTTATCCGAGCACAATTTATTACTCATAGAAAAAGGAATATCTAAGTCAGTCTTTGAAGTACTGTCTCTGCCTGAAGCTCCTTTACCAGCATCACCTGTTACGCTTCTAAGCCATTCTTCGGAATTCTTCTTTCTTAAATCCCCACTTTCTATAAACGATTCGAGTGTGGCTATATGCTTCGGTAAAATCTCTCCGACTTCCCCGGTAACGTCGAATGGCACTTTGTATCTATGATGAATGGACGCCTCTTCTTTACTCGGCCCACTCTGCGAAACGTAAACTCTGTTTCGTTCCCCTTCATTACCACTCGTTACTCTGCCTTTGCGATAATTGTCCATGACGCATTTTGCTGAGAGCGAGGAATAGAATACCTTTCGTGTGGATCTCTCTTCAGATCGTGCCAGACTTGTATACCTAGGTATTTTGAAGTGCAAAGCGTACTGTATAGTCTCGCAGCTCTCTGATCTGTGTGATTGTTCTTCACAGTTCCTAGACATGTCACCAGCGACATAGACACTCTGCCATGCATTACCAGTAGTTGCGTGGTCAAAGGCATTATCTGCGCTATCTCTACGATTCTTGATTTCCAGTAGCAGATCCACATTTTTATATGCGTTGCCTTTCTCTTTTTCTTTTCCATGTTTACAATCTAACTTAACACTATCAAGATCATCTTTTTCACTGACAAATTCAACATTTAAACTATTGCATTGTCTATTGAGTTCGGTTTTATTATCCTTGAACTGATCAATAATCTTACCAACTTGAGAAGC
Organism: Ryuthela nishihirai; assembly: GCA_038380435.1. Lineage (NCBI taxonomy): Eukaryota > Metazoa > Arthropoda > Arachnida > Araneae > Heptathelidae > Ryuthela > Ryuthela nishihirai. Next base: position 27,612,126 of record JAWZYU010000019.1, on the reverse strand, counting down.
CACTTCAGCTCTCATCTCAGTATTTTGTGCGGCTATTTCGGCTTTCAAATCATCTTTTTGAGAAACTATCTCCGTTCTCAACTCATTATTTTGTGCGGCCATTTCGGCTTTCAAGTCATTACTTTGACTTTTAATGTCATTCATCTGTGTAGCCATATCGGCTTTCAAGTCATTATTTTGACTTTTAATGTCATTCATTTGTGTAGCCATATCGGCTTTCAAGTCATTATTTTGATTTTTAATGTCATTCATTTGTGTAGCCATATCGGCTTTCAAGCTATTTATCAACTTTACTAATTCATCCATACTTCTAGTTAACGGCATTCAATAAATTATCCCGCTTCTGACACCAAATGTTGCGGATCACAAAAATGGATAGCCGCTGAGCATGAGTATTAAAAGCTATATTTCAAAACCAAATTCAATACAAGGTAAATTGTTACAAAGGAAATATGGATGAAGTATCTTATTAACAAATCAACTATTAACATGCACAAGTCATCAATCTTCACGTAGAGCACACAACATCAGCTCTGTGTATTTTACTAAATACTACCTTTTACTTGATTTACCAGGTCACCCGAAGATCTTCACTCGCAAACCAATTCTCGTCCTGTGCTAATAACTTTTCACACACTAGCCGAACAAAAAGACAGTCCGTGTAGACATTCGAAGTTAGCCATAAAAGTTCCCACTTTTATACTTCCGCGTATACACAACACATCAAGTTACTTCTTGATACTTAACGATAAAAGATCCCACTTTTATCCTTCCGTGTATACACAACACATCAAGTTACTTCTTGATACTTACGCGCACTGTCTCAGAACAGCTCACCGTCCATTTTCGAACTCTCCGACCGTTACAACACAACGACCGTTACAATCCACAACGACCGTTACAATCCACTCTTCTTCTCCAAATTCTCCCAAAGTTCTTATTCGTTGGCTGAAACTTTGCTTTCGGTTGCCAGATTCCTTCTGTCGTAACACTATTATCAAAGGATGGGTTTAAACTGTCAAGCTGCTCTGGCTTATCCTGCTGTTAAAAAGAAGAATATAGAAGTCAAAAGTGGGATTAAAGAATACAACTAGAATACAATGATTATCAGGTCGTTCATCAGATTTTCGTAATAAATGTGTCTTGAGACGAAACTGATTTTACCATAAAAAATATGATATAATAGGGACTTACTTTTCTCATCAAAGATCCGATATGCAATATTTTTACGACTAGGATGGCAAGAATGTATTTAATCAATTACCAATAACATATAAAATACTCTAATAGCCGTAATTCCCGGCGAACGGGTGGACATGTGCCACGTCATGAATGGCGAAGATTCTCGGTTTCCATTGGTTCCGCGGGTGCTTGACTGATCGGTTCCGAATTTGGTGTAGTGGTCCCACTTGGTTCTAGCTGTGTTAAGAGATCGAATATCAAGCTGAGGTGGATTGGAGGTAAAACCTCTGAAAGTGTCCGAATTTTTTGGTAGTCCTGCCAGCGCAGGCGATGTGCATGGCGACGTGAATGGTACGTTAATGGTGAAAAGCTATGAATGAGGTTATCGATAGGTTGGGTTGGGTTGCTTTACCTCTGAGCGGCACTTTTTTGCACACCATGGGCTAAATGGCCAGGTCACATGGACCCCGAAGGCTCAGAGAAGGTTGGGGGAGGGGACCCACTGGAACAGCTGTTGGGAGACAGATGGTAGCCTCCCGTCAAGGCCATCCAGTGTGTTCTTTAAGGTGCACAGGGTATGTCTCTCCCGCACACGGGGCCACGGCTTAACGTCCCATCCGACGGACGGCGGCCTTTCCAAGCCCATCTGTGTCCCCTACTGACCGTGGGCAGGGCGGGGAATTTTGCGGAGATAAATCTCAACGCTGACCCAGCTGGGACTCGAACCTGGGAACTACAGATTACGAGCCTGGCGCGCTACCGAATGAGCCACCCCCGCTCCCGGTTATCGATAGGAAAATTTATCAATGGGCATATGTTTCGCGTCACACTTTGGCAGTATAATAAACTGAATGGGCAAATTATTATATACACCTACCTAATAGCCTGTTGCTCCATATTTTATCCTCACAACAACAACCAGATGTCTTGGTAAGGACTCAATGAGGTGTTGAAAACACGAAAGTGGTATTGCCACCCATGAAGAGAGGATCACCAGTCGTAGAGCATCCACTGTTGCCGGTGGGGATTGGCGAGCTCGAACACATCTTTCCAATTCGTCCCACAAATTCTCACTGGGGTTGAGGTACGGGGTTCGAGGAGACCATTCGTGTATGGTAAACTCACTTGAATCCTCCTGGAGCTAATTGGTCGATATTTGGGGAGTATGCAGTGTGGCGTTGTCCTATGGAAAGATGGGATCATGTACGGAAAGAGAATCGTTACGAACGGATGTAGATGGTCGGCGAGGTCGTTCACATACCTCGTGCCGGTGACGGAGGTCTCGACGTGTAAGAGGGGCCCCAAGTTGGCCTATGCAAATGCACCCCAAACTGTTACAAAGCCTCCACCTGCTTGTATTACCCCAACTTGGCAAGCTGGGTCCATCGCTTAGTATGGTTTAAGCCACACACGCATCCTCCCATCGGCATGATAGAGCTGAACCGTGATTCGTCAGACCAGATAATGTGTTTCCAGTCTTCCGCATTCCAGTTGCGAGATGCCTTTGCAAACTGCAGCCAAATCTTTCAGTGCCTTGCAATTAATAAGGTGACACAATGTGAACGTCGACTGCCATAGCCTACTATTTCCATGGTACGCCGTATAGTCTTTGTGCATAAGCTTGTTGACGCACCCTCATTCAATTCCGACGTTATGTGCTCCACTGTAGTCATGCGATTCCTTGTAACGATGCGAACAGTCTGCGCTCACCTCGATAGTCAGATGCACGTTAACATCCACATTTCTTTCACTGGTTGGAAGTATTTCACGTAGTCTTGGTATACACGTGCGATGGTCCGACATGGAAATTCCAACTGTTCAGCAGTTGCAGTGATTGAACAAACGGTCTTCCTCGCACCAATTATCTGGCCACGGTCAAACTCACTTACGTCGCTGCCTTTACTAATGATTACTTTTCCGTGACTGGTTCCCAATGCTTAGAGATCTACTCTATTTGTATGCATTGCTAGTGTCAATATCTCACGTGACTGGACGCAATACTTCTGCTTTGCATATTGTTATCGGGGTGTATATAATAATTTCTCCATTCAGTGTAATTAGTGCTTATAAAGTTTTAATATTCCATGTTTAAATAGAAAAAGGAGAAGACTTGCACTAGAACTTTCACTCTTGGATTCTTCACACGACGCTAAGTTTGATCCTGAATTCAGAAATCCAATTTTTTTTCTCAACTCAGCTAGTGACTACCCAAGAGCCAAGGTGAGAGGTGGGTTTTAATCCCCTTATACATTTTCTAAGGCAGTGCTCGAAAAACAGAGACTAAATAGCACCAAACCCCCTCCCCAAATTGAAATTTAACCACTGATCCTCAACCTCAATCCTGTGCACTTTAAAGAATCTGCTGGATAGCTTTGACGGGTGGAAAGGGGGCTACCATGAAAAAACACTCCTAACAGCTGTCCAGTGGACCCCCTTCCCCAAACTTCTCTGAAGAGGTCTGTCTTGTGGCCAGGTCATTTAGCTCATTGTGTCCAAAAAGATACCCCTCAGAGGTAAAACAACGCAAAGCCTTTCTGCTGCGTTTTTTAACACCATCACTAGATATTCACTTTCCATCAGCCACTATAAAAAGAATTAAGTGAAAATGCACAAAATATAGCTGAAAACAGAGATTTAAAATCGAAACGCATCGTCAGATTGACTGACTGAATGATGCTTCGCTGACTCATGAGCTCCGAGTCTCGTGACGCAAGTAAATCATAATTGACAACTGCTGTAAATGCGGACAGACGTTAAGTCGATGATTGCATATATACTGGTCCCTCGATTAATGATTGTAATTAGTTCCACGAAACGATCGTAATCTAAATTATCGCTCATTATGTATATGAAACAACTAAAGACTTAATCCGCTCCAAGACCTTCGGATGACAACTTTTTCATGGAAAAATCGCATTTATAAGATACAACATTTTAGCATTTCATATTAGTAAATAAATATTTATGCTAACATTATTAAATGCATACCTAATTAATATAGTAAATTGATGAAAAAAAATCTTTTACCTAAAGATCGATGTATGTCTAAGGAGATTGGAGAGACTTAATTTTTGGAAGGAGAGTCTTCCTCCATAATAACTTCTGCAGGTTAAGGTTTTAGAGCGCTGTGAATGGAGTAAAACGAACGAATGACTTTAAAGTGCTTCGATTGGTCGAAAATGGCGCTGAATCTTATTTGTATCGACATCGTTTATTGGCACTTGCATCGTAAATCAAATGCATGGGGGGAGGGTATGAGAGGGGAATTGCAAACCACAGTAGTAGGGGGAAAAGGTGAGTTCTAACTCAGTGGCGGAGCTATGTTAATCCTATGGGCTCTGCCACCCATGTGTTTCAAGCTGGTGGCGGGGGCACATTGGTTAGAATTCTTGTTGTTTTTAAGACTGAAGTCGGACAATGGTGAATAAAATACCTTCCTCCAGTAATGTATTAATCTGAAATTATATTATTCAGTTAAATTGCAGATAATAATGAGCATAAAACAGATGGTATTGGATAACAACTCAATCGTAATTTCCACCAACATCCATGGCGGTTTTCCGACGTCATCGACCACGCCCCCCACAATCCCCCTTATTAATAATTCAAAACTCATATTTAATTAATTAGTGCCGTCCCTCTTTATTTAAAAAAAAAACCAAACCATTTTGACCGCAAATTCCCGAATAAGTCCCTTGGTTTGTACCCTCAACCGAAATTTTTAAGTCCAGAATCTGCCAAGTAGTAGTTTCAAGGCACTCTACGGTGTCCCCACGCACTGTGCTTTCCCCCTATTACATCACTGAGCACGCCCACTTCCGGCCACGCCCCTAATTAATAACTAATTAATAACCCATTAATTACTGATTAATAACTAATTAATAACCCATAATTAATTAAAAAATAATTAAAAAATAATTAATCCCCTTTATTAAAAAACCCCATTTATTAAAAATTCCTCCCCCTTTATTAAAAAACCCCCTCCCTTCCCTCCTTTTAACCCGTGGCGCCATCTGGTGACTATGAGGAGTACTATTTTCAGAAAAACCCCTATTTCAGCTCTAATTTCCCGATTTTTGACTCCCCCTTTTAACCCCTGGCACCATCTGGTGACTATGAGGAGCACTAATTTCGGAAAAACCTCTATTTTAACTCTAATTTCCCAATTGTTACCCCCCTTTATTCCCCCCTCCCCTTTTAACCCCTGGCGCCATCTGGTGACTATGAGGCACACTCTTTTCGGAAAAACCCCTATTTTAACTCTAATTTCCCAATTTTTGATTCCCCCTCCTCATTAAAAAAATCCACCTATCAAACGTTCCACCCCCTTTATTAAAATTCCCCCCCTTAACCCCTGGCGCCATCTAGTGACTATAATGTCGGGAAAAACTTTTTGAAACACATGGGTGGCAGAGCCCATAGGATTAGCATAGCTCCGTCACTGAGTTAGAACTCCCCTTTTCACCCTACTCACAGTATTGTTAATCAAAGATCCAATATATCCATAAACTTTTATTTGCATTATCTTATTTATTAATTTGTTTCGGAGGTAAAATTACTCAAAAAGTTTGTGAAGTATTAACATATTGACTATTCTTAAAGAACGTTAGATGCAGAGAAAATTAATTTCTCCATTGGAAATTGAATGGCACGAAAAATTCCAATTCATTCTGGAAACAGAAATATAACAGTGATAGGAAGCACATTTGATATTCAGAGAAAGTAAGGAAATGATTCTACAACCTGAACAACATCAACTTACGCATAGCATTGGGTTGTTTTACCTCTAAGTAAGTGGTTCTCAACCTTTTATTCTTCACGTACCCCCTGGAAATGTGTATGTAACTGGCGTACCCCTTGTACAGATAGATAAAACTATAGGTATAATATAACAATGGTTATTTTTACTTTGTTACTAGATCTAGCGACTTTTGAGCTCTCATGGCATACCCCAAAAATTATACCGCGTACCCCACGTTGAAAACCCCTACTCTAAGAGATACTTCTGTACGTATAATATATTAAATGGCCAAGTTGAAAAGACCCCAAATGCTCAGAGCTGGACAGGGAGTCCACTGTATGGTTATTAGGAGACACATGGAAGCTTCAGTGAAAGTCCATACATCATATTTTTTAACTTGCACCAAGTATGGCTCTATTCTACAAGAGGTACGTTAAGCCGTGGCCCCGTGTGCGGGAGAGACATACCCTGTGCACGTTAAAGAACACGCTGTATGGCCTTGACAGGGGGCTACCATCTGTCTCCCAACAGCTGTTCCAGTGGGTCCCCTCCCCCAACCTTCTCTGAGCCTTCGGGGTCCATGTGACCTGGCCATTTAGCCCATGGGTGCAAAAAAGTGCCGCTCAGAGGTAAAACAACAACAACATACAAGAGGTACATCTTAACTTACTCTCCATGCGCATCCGTTATCTCCTTTTCACCGAGAGTAGAGCTGAGGTCAGCGGTGAAAACCTTAAAGCAGGCAAAGTGGCGACTCAAACCCGCTAATATCAGATTACGAACCTGACTCGCTCTCAACTGCACCATACCAAAGCCTTCTATATCATATCGGACCTGGACAGTGCAGTAACAGATGAATTAATCATTATATATCTGTTTCACCTAAATTTCTATTTCTTGCAACACAATTAATAGCTATTAACTTTGAAAAAATTATGTTGATCATTCTAAAATATTCATAAATATTTCACTATATTAATGAGTAAATTACACTGGTCTGCATGAAAATCCTCCCTCGAAAAAAAATGGGTGTAATCTATAGATCTGAGGGTTCTGAATCCGAATCTCGCATCCAAATGTTTATATCAGGCACCATTTTCGTGGGAGGGCATATAGATTATTAAGATGTAATATGTCACTAAAACTGCATTTCTTACATTCACAACTGATTTTTTTCCGCAATTGATGGAAGTGGTCCCAGATGATCATGGAGAAAGGTTCCATCAAGACATATCCGAAATGGAAAAACGATATAGAGGCAAATGGAACGAGAGTATGTTGGCGGACTACGGTAAGCTTTTGCACCAAGAGGCTCCAGCGATACAAGATATCAAAATAATTTTTTGCGTAAATATTTACACAAAAAATTTTTTAGGATTCATTAGGATTTATTAGCGTCAGCTTTAACTTTTTATAATGTAACTAAATATTTCGCAAAATATATTTATCTTCTCTGAATAAATTACCGTTTTTTTTTTAAATTAAAACCCATATCTCTAGAAAACTGTAGGTGATAGAATAAATCAGTTGTCAGATTCAGCATCCTCAAAAACATAAAAATCAGACAAAATTTTGGAAGGGATGGAGAAAAGCTTTTTCATTTTCTTCTGCCCACCGGTATTATTTTATGCCGTTTAAAATAAGTAAATTTTATTTAAATTTTGGACAAATTAAATTTTTAAGCTTATTTAATTTTTACCTTTCCTCATCGGCAGTCCAATCCTAGTGTATAAAGGTGTACCTGGATTTATGCCTGGAGTGCCCTTAAGCAGAGAAAACGGTAGTGCGTACTTATGTAAGGTATGCTTTTTCAATTTTTATACTGAAAATAAAATTTTTACTTTTACAACCATGAAGATATTTAAATATGCAAGAACAATTAAAAACAAAACAATTGATTTTCAAATTTAAATATTATTCTCCTCGATTCCTTTCATTCTGAAGTGAAAAATTGTAGAAAATTAAGAACGTACTGGGACGCTCTATGTTATGTGAATGAGAAGCTTTATCGAAGCTTCCTAGAAAATAAACTTTTTCTAGATAAATGCCACGGAAAATAAATTGAAAAGCTAAAAGTAATCCTCCCCCCCCCCAAAAAAAAAAAAATTAAAAAAAAACTTTTGAGCAACATCTGTTTACTATTTAGAGAGGTCAGGAAGCTGAAATTTTAACAGCAGCGTTGCTGGTCTAAGGGTGGGCTGTGTCACCTCTGAAACGAATTTTTTGGCCCACAATGGGCTAAACGGACAGGTTACAAGGACTCCGAAGGCTCAGAGAAGGTTAGGAGAAGGCTTCGACCCCCAACTCCTTCTTTAAGAACACTCAAACGGAGGGGAAAAGTTTATATCTTAACGGAGATTTTTCTCAATCTTCCTCCCCTCCCCCCTTTCGCATTATTTAGCTCCTCTCATTATTATTATTATTTTGGATCTGAGCCTGATCCTTACAATCTATATCCTTTTAAAACTTCCCTTCTCGATTGACAGGATAAAAATTCCTTTAAACCGATCTTGAACCATGGATTTTTGTAACTGTTTCTTCTAAGAATTAAAAAGGACATAATTTTGTTGTTACTTAAATGAACCAAATGTAACGTTTAAAATGGCCCTATTACGTTAGAACCCATAGACAAAGTGCCCATTGGAATTTCAGCGCTGTCCTTACCTGTAAATTTAAACAATTGCATCATCATTTATACATTTTTCTGACATTTTACAAAACACTGCAATATGTTTAAATACACCTTGTGTTACTAGTCATACTACGTTGACAGCACAAGTACGACAACACAAGTGTTACATTGATGTTAGTATTAAATTGACGTTAGTATTTAATTAGACGTTATTGTTTAATTAGACGTTAGTGTTAAACTTCTTTCCCCGCTATTCCATTACTGTTTCAGTTCCTCTATTCTTTATTTAAGTTAAAACGTTCTTTCAAATCTTGTTATATTTTGTATTGTTACCTCTCGTGGTTAGAATCCGTTACTCGCGGTAAGAATCCGGTATCTGAAGGGCAATGTTTTGCTCTAAATTCTACCCAGAATGCCCCATTTGTGAAACTTACCATCAAAAGCTGAATTTAAAAATACAAAATGAGATATTCAAAGTCATTGTAAATCAGCAAATTTATATAATAAAAAAAAATCAGCAATCGCTTCCCATGAGTAAGGAATGCCGTTTATAAAACTAATTGTGTCAATTTCGGCTCTTAGAACCCTCTAACGATAAAAATTTTAACAAATGGATGATTCTGCAAATAAAAATAGTAGTTTTCATTCCAAGTCAAAAAAAAAAAATTTCCTTTACATTAAAGAAACTTACGCATCGGTTCCCCTTACTATTTTGAAAAATATATGGAAAAATCAAAAACTAATGTACTTGTCTAATATTATGGTGGTGAATTTGTAAATCAGCAGTAAAAACACTTCAAAGGATCTAAACATGCAAATGAGTCATCGGTACAAATGGCGCTCAGTGAAAGGTTTATGTGTTGTTGCCCACGAATTGCGTGTATTGTTTATTGTTTGCGCACGAATTTCAAATTAAACACTACTTAATGCTATTTGTCAAAAAATATCTCGGAGACTTTGTTTAGACCAGTAGTTCTCAGCCTTTTATGCTTCACGTACCGCCTGGAAACGTGTATGTAACTGGCGTACTCCTTGTATAGATAGATAAAACTATAGTTATAGAATAACAATAGTAATAAAATAAAACACTGATTTTGCTACTAGATCTAGCGACCCTGGTTTAGACGACTCATTAAGGTTTGGTGGTTTTACCTCTGAGAAGAACTTTTTTGTACACCATGGGGTAAATGGCCACGTCACAAGGACCCCAAGGGCTCAGAGGAGATTGGGAGAAGGAACCTAGTGTACAGCTGTTACGAGACAGATAACACTGGCAACACACAAAAAGGTTTTGAAATGAAAATAGCCAATCTTTACTAATTTCGAGGTGCTGAACACGAAAATGACAATGAAATTTGTCGATTGCCTCTTGTTTAGGAGAGACAGAGATGGTCATGTATAAGTGACTCAGTCCGCATTGTGTACATAGGTAACCATTTCGCAACGCTGTATTTTAAACTCCATATTGCAACATATTGCGTTGTATTGCATCAGACACCATACACACAACCCCCTGTGTGTATGGTGTCTGATACAATGTAGTTGAGTGAAGACTTCGCGGCTCTACGATCGCGGATAAAAGATGATGCAATCGTTAGTTGTAAGCGACATCTCGTAGGGTGAGCAAGCCTTTTGAACGACTCCTATTTACCCCCGAGTCATAAGTAGAACACAAGTGATCCTTGCAGTTTTAATCCAGCAGTAGTAATGCCTCGTAACTGTGTTAATAGTGCAGATACATTTTGTTACATTTGCGGGGAAGTGACGTTTGCAAGCCAGAAATGGACCATCACTCCAATAGTGTAGCGGCGTATGAGTTTTATTTTGGATGCAAGATCGGGGACTAGGACAAAGCCTGGGCCCCACACATATGCTGCAGTACGTGTGCAAGAAATCTTTCGAAGTGGCTGAAAGGCCAAAAAGTGGCGATGCCGTTTGCTGTTTCTATGATTTGGAGAGAGCCAATGACTGCTACTTCTGCATGGTATTTCTTCCATTTTGCATTTTATTCTTCTGCATGGTATTTCTGGAGGCATCACAAGGAAAAAGAAGTGGACAATAGCGTGTTCGAATATACATTCTGCTCTCCAACCAGTTCCGCACGGCGAAGGCCTTCCATCCCCGAACCTCCAAATAAATTTTCCGTTGATTCAGACGATGAGGAGGGAGGCGAACGACATCGGGTTCTCCGCAGCCTTCGGTGTCTAATGATGATAGGTGCGTCATTTGCGCCACATTCTCACCAAAGAACAAATGAGCGGTCTTGTTCGCGATCTGGAGCTGTCCAAGGCCAAAGCAGAGTTACTTGGATCAAGACTTAAACAATGGAATCTTCTCAAGGAAAATGTTCGAGTGACTTCGTTTCGTACTCGTCATGAGCAGAGTGCGCCTTACTTCAGAAAGGAAGATGACCTTGTGTTCTGCTCCGATGTAGATGGCCTGATGAATGCCCTTGGAATCAAACATGACCCTCAAGAATGGCGACTATTCATAAACTCCTCGAAATTGAGTCTCAAGGTGGTGTTGCTGCATAATGGAAATCGACTTCCATCCATTCCGGTCAGACACGCTGTCTACATGAAAGAAACCTACGGCAACTTAAAACAGCTGTTGAACTGTCTTCAATACAGCAAGTATGGCTGGCATATCTGTTGTGACTTGAAGGTAGTGGTTCTGTTGATGGGTCTGCAGCTGGGATATACGAAGTACTGCTGTTTCTTATGTGAATGGGACAGCCGAGCAAAGATTTTGCACTACATGAAGAGAAACTGGCCTCAGAGGAAATCTCTGAAGGTCAGAGAGAAGAATGTGGAACACCCAGCACTGGCAGAAACGCTCAAAATCCTGCTACACATTAAATTCTGTGTGATGAAAAACTTCGTAAAAGCCATGGACCGGACTGCATCAGTTTTCAAGTACTTGGCTGGCAAATTCCCTCGACTCAGCAAAGCAAAAAATAAAGAAAGAATTTTTGTGGGTCCTCAGATCCGCGAGCTGTTCAGATACCAGATGTTCGACATCCTGCTTTAGGGTTACGAGAAAAAGTCTTGGGAGGCGTTTCGTCTGGTGTCAACTAAATTCCTCGGGAATGTCAGGGCAAACAACTACGAGAAAATGGTTAAGGACATGTTGTCTCTGTATCACAAACTTGGCTGCAATATGTCCTTAAAGATCCACTTCCTCCATTCCCACTTAGATTTCTTCCTTGACAACTGCGGCATGGTTAGTGATGAGCACGGTGAACATTTTCACGAGAACATTGCAACGATGGAGAAACGATAACAGTGAAACTGGTCCACTTCAATATTAGCTGACTACTGTTGGACGCTCGTCAGAGATGATCCTGAGCAGCTGTAGAAGCGACGGGCAAAGCGGCGTCGGAAGTAGAAGCGGAGTTTTACCTGATACATGCCATATGTACGTATCACTCTATTATATAAGACGCTATTGCGGATTTCTCAGAAATCGTAGCTAACTTTCATTGTTATATTCGTGTTCAGCAACTTGAAATCTTTAAGAAATGGCTACTTTTATCGCAGAGGCATGACTTTTATGAAAATTTGTTGCCCATTGTTGCCTCCCGTTAAGGCCACGCAGCGTGTTCTTTCACGTGCGTAGGTATGGCTCTTCTTCACAAGGGTCCACGGTCTTAACGTCCCATCCGACGGATGGCAGTCTTTCACAAGCTCATCGATGTTCCCTTTCTGATAAAGAACAGGGTCAGAGCTTAGCAGAGATAAATCTCAAAGCTGGCCCAGGTAGTGCTCGAACCTGAGGACTACAGATCAAGACATCATTTTCGGCATCATTAGCATAATACAACTGTGACGTATGCATGATTGCTACATTCGCAACTGTACTCATTAATGAACCGTTGAACCTAAATATTTCTATCTTGAAACATTGATTATACTAATTGATATCCCCTCATCATAGGTAAAATAATCCAAACTTCTAAATCATTTTTCAGAAAAAATATCCCCTCAAGCAGCTGCTTGCCACAAAGATCTGACAGGAGCCTGTCAGTTTATATGCCATAGTATAAGATCTGAGAGGATGGCAGGACCTCAGCAGAAAAACGACACATACATCCATACCTTACCCGGAGCTCGAACCCGGGTCCCTTAGATCAGTAGCCAAGCGCGATAACCACTCGGCCACGTTTCCCGGGGCTCGAACCCAGGTCCCTTAGATCAGTAGCCAAGCGCGCTAACCACTCGGCCACGGGACGGCATTTTTCAGACTGTAAAGAAATAAGAACACTCCGAAGGCCTCGGAGTGATTTTTTTTTTGTTTGGAATATTGGGACAGAGAAGAATCCTAGAAGCTACTCGTAGCTTCTTCAGGCCTTCTCATACAAAGGACATGCCCTACTAAGACCGAAGTCACTGCTGACCACTGCCTCAGTTAGAGCCAATACAACACACCAAGTTTGGCCTGCTGAAACTAGCACATAAATATATCGGTGATTTCATTTTTTCTTTTAATTATGAAAACTTTGTACAGTAAAATCTATGTATTCACTGCTCAGAATTTGCAATTAATGGATTTGTTGCATTGAATTATCAGAGCTTCAAGACATGCATAAACATAAATGGTACTATAATTGTAATTTTAAACCAGTCATCAATAATAAATATATCGCTTCCAGGGTTATATGTTATCGTCTGTGACTCATGTAGTGGTTTCTACAAATTAAGGAAAATCCCTATGTTAAGTTAATGGGAAGCTAAAGTCAAAGCTCTATAATTTCTAAAATAAGTTCTTTTGTGTTCAAAAATGTGATTGCAGATAAAGATCTCAATCAAATAAATCAATATCTCGATTTTCAACAATATTCGCTCAGTATTTAATGAGTTATGGAAGTTTGAACATTTAGCGATAACAATGCCCGCCACAAAAATTGACTTCAGAAGTTAATTGAAACTTTGTAATAAGTATTGTATGAAAGTGTTTAATAAAATATGTTTTATTTTATAACTTTGTGTAAAGAAATCTTTCAATATTCTTCAGTTTTGTATATGTTTCTTAAGACTGCCATTGCTGTTGTTAAATAGTCAAACTTCCACAACTCATTAAATATTGAACAAATATTGTTGAAAATCGAGATATTGATTTATATGATTGAGATCTTTATCTGCAATCCCATTTTTCAAAACAAAAAAAACTTATTTTAGAATTTAAAGAGCTTTGACGTTAGCTTCCCATTGACTTAACATAGGGATTTTCCTTAAGTTATGGAAACCAGTGTATTTGCATACTCATAGTAATTAAGACAGATATATATATAGTACCGTACAAACAAATACGGATAAACCTTAAGAGAGAATTAAATTTATGTGTTAGGAAATAATTATTCTGTGATGAGGAAATTATCAGCGTCAAATCTTTAAGCCTCGCTTGCTCGTATGTGAATAGGGGGCGCAATGCTAAGCGTTAATAGCGGCGAACTATGGAGCTGCAATCTAAAGTTTTTCCTGATTTAAAAGAGTATCTACCTTCCATGTTTAAAAATCTTCACTCTTCCAAACAAATGAGATTTTCGCTAAATTTTTGACTGAATTCAACGGGATTTTACAGCTTATTCATATATCATGAAATAAACTATTTTCGGTAATGCGTTATTAAACGGTGTCGGAACTACGTATTCTCTCGCCAGAGACAAAAATCCCGAATTTCGTCCACCCACCCCCTCCACAGTCACTGATTATGGATTTATGGACTGATAAAATTCTAAATGATACGTATATTTTCCACAGAAACAAAGTAACTGTGAGGCATATAATGTCCACAAGAAAAAAACAATCACATTTACATATGTGATTGTTTGTACGGTACTATATATATATATTAATTACTATGAGTATGTAAATATGAGTCACAGACGATAATATAACCCTGGAGCGATATATTTTTTATTGATCTAGAAATAGAAATCACAAAAAGAAAATAACAAATAATATTTATTAAATGTAATGAATTTTATGCTGATTCTGTATATTTATATATTTAATTGAGAATAAATTTGTAATACTTCTAACAAATTACAGATATCTCGAAAAGTTTTAAAGACATAGTTTTTAAATAATTAAACTTTTCGAGAAAATAAGTAAAAGCAGCGTGAATCGGATGCCTCTTAGAGTCCTGAGGACGGTGCCTTGGTCCAACACTTCCTACAGCAGAAGGCAAGTGAACCAAGTTATGACGTTAGTCTAAGTAGTCCTAACATCTAGGGGGGCGGGGGGGCTCAGTCGGTAGCGCGCCAGGCTCGTAATCTGTAGTTCCCAGGTTCGAGTCCCAGCTGGGTCAGCGTTGAGATTTATCTCCGCAAAATTCCCCGCCCTGCCCAGGGTCAGTAGGGAACACCGATGTGCTTGGAAAGGCCGCCGTCCGTCGGATGGGACGTTAAGCCGTGGTCCCGTGTGCGGGAGAGCCATACCCTGTGCACGTTAAAGAACACGCTGGATGGCCTTGACGGGAGACTACCATCTGTCTCCCAACAGCTGTTCCAGTGGGTCCCCTCCCCCAACCTTCTCTGAGCCTTCGGGGTCCATGTGACCTGGCCATTTAGCCCATGGTGTGCAAAAAAGTGCCGCTCAGAGGTAAAACAACCCAACCCAACATCTAGACAATTCTTATATTTTAATTTCTGTTATTATTATTGATGTACTCTTGTGTTAATCTTCTTACTAATGTTTATCTATAAATATATTTCATTTAGAAAGAAAATTATTCGTATTTATTATCAAATATCATAATGCTAATTAATACAAATAATTTTTCTCGTAAATAAAATATATTTATATATAAACATTAAAATAAAGTTTTTCAAAGAGTTCACCAGTAATAATATTAGAATCAAAAATATAAGAATTTTCTGTATAATAGGACTACTTGTTCTGACGTCATAAATTTGGTCCACTGGCCTTCTGTTATAGGAGGTATTGCTCCATCGCCTCACCCAAGTATCGGCCTAGTTTAGCTTGAGTTTTTTACGTCGTAAGATTTCATTTGAAACAGGGGCTTATCTACGGGGCGGGTTTGAGCTTCAAACATCTCCCATCAAGACTGGACATTTTTTTTTTAAATCGCTTAGTTTTCGTTTTTGAGCATGCGTAAATTTAAAGTAGCAGACCCACTTGTAGTTCATCGTTGCCCTATAAGTTAAAACCTCTCCCGTTCTGACACCTGGGTATGCCGCTTATTATGCTCTGCCTTTTTTTTGCAAATACTATTTTTTTAGATGGGCTTTTTTCAAGGATAGCAGATAAAAACGGGGCCAAACCCATACTTTGTTTTAATAAGAGAAAGCTATATACCAAATTTAGTAATCCTTACTCTTACGCTATTGCTCTTTAAGCAGAATTCTTCCATATTTTAGGTGGTTGGTTAACCAATAAAACATAGATAAAATCCTTCTTCTTGTTTCCAGGAACCATCGGGTAAAATTTGTTTAAAATATGATAAGAGCAGTGGTTCTCAACCTTTTATGCTTCACGTACCCACTGGAAATATGTAACTGGCGTACCCCTTACATAGATAGATAAAACTATAATTATAGTATAACAATGGGAATAAAATAAAACGTATATGTATAACATATATCTAGCGATATTTGAGTTCTCGCGGCATACCACAAAATTTTTACCGCGTACCCCACGTTAAGAACCCCTACATAAGCGGTCTACAAGTGCTTAGCGAACAGATAATCAAACTTCCAAAATTATATTAGACTGGAAAACAAAGAGCAAGTTTTCAAAGAGCTGTACAGTAATTGCGACTCCACTGCTACTAATAATAAAAGTATAAAAAGTTGCTAATATTACATGCAACGGATAGACTGATCACCCTTTATCAATGGGAGGGGGTGGTTCAGTCGTTACGCGTCAGGATCATAATCTGCAGTTCCAGGTTCGAGTCCCAGCTGAACCAGCGTTGAGATTTATCTCCGCGAAACTCACCGCCATCTCCTCGATCGGTCGGGAATACTTATGGACTTGGAAAGGCCTCCGTCGATCGGATGGGACGTTAAACCGTGGCCCCGTGTGCGAGAGAGTCATATCCTGTGCAAGTTGAAGAACATGCTGGATGGCCTTGACGGGAAGCTACCATCAGTCTCCTAACAGCTGTCCAGCGGGTTCCCTTCACCCATCTTTCTCTGAGTCCTTGTGACTTGGACATTTAGCCCATTCTGTACAAAAAAGTCCTCTTGGAGGTAAAACAACCCACCCTTTAAGAACGAGTCCTAAATATCCTGCCTCGTGCATGTTAAGAAACACGCTGTATTAATGTAACACGCTGTATGGTATTGAAAGGGGGCCTATGTCTTCTAATAGCTCTCCTGTTAGTCACCCTTTAAGAACGAGTCCTACCCTTTAACTGGTCACCCTTTAAGAACTTTAACTGGTCACCCTTTAAGAACGAGTCCTACCCTTTAACTGGTCACCCTTTAAGAACTTTAACTGGTCACCCTTTAAGAACGAGTCCTACCCTTTAACTGGTCACCCTTTAAGAACTTTAACTGGTCACCCTTTAAGAACGAGTCCTACCCTTTAACTGGTTTTGAACCCACCCTTTAAGAACGAGTCCTAAATATCCTGTCTCGTGAATGTTAATGTAAACACGCTGTGTTAAGAAACACGCTGTATGGTATTGAAAGGGGGCCTATGTCTTCTAATAGCTCTCCTGTTGGTCCTCTTCCCTCAGTCTTCTCTGAGCCCTTTTGGCCTTTGTGACCTGGACATTTAGCCCATTGTGTGTAAAAAAAGTGGCTCTTGGAGGTAAAACGGCAACAAACATGTAGAAACTGGCAAGGTCATATTGGTAACAAAGTTTAAAAATTTTTTTTATATGTTTTTTATGTTACCATAGAAATTCCTTTCGAAATCGTGCAGCATTACTAACTTACATTCTTCTCTTCCTTTCAAAACAATTGCTGCGTTACATAAAACTCTTCTGAATTGCACTAAAAATTAAAACTTCCTTTGTTTCCTTACTTAAACTAGGTGTTCCGTACAAATTTTAAATGCTGATTCCGAAAAGATCACTTTTTCGTATGAGAGAAGTTACTGAAAGTACATTTACCAAATAATGCGATGCAATAATAAATTTTTAATATATTCCTCGCCTAAATTCCTTTCGCAAATGATTTACTTTAATTCTAGAGTTTTCCGGATGAACAACCAACAATATTAAAGGTAAATAATACAAAATTAAAGTTAAAGTTTAATATTGTTAACTTATTTCTTAATTAAAGTTAACAATATTAAAGCTAATATTTGGTTAACATAGCTGAATTCTACTTCCCTTTATACTTCTGCTCCATCGTTGATGTATTCTGGTGAAACCTTTGATTATGTTGTTCACTCACTTGACAAAACTTTAGGGGGGGGGGTCTCATTATGAGTCAAAAATTGCATCTTGAAATTATTTATTATAATAATAATATATAAATATTGAGATAGATTATTATATTGCATCTCAAATCATATACCGATATTGCTAATGTTGATGGGCATCGGCAAGGGTTTTACAGGGGGGAGTAGGGACGTTGGGTTGAGTTGTTTTACCTCTGAGCGGCACTTTTTTGCACACCATGGGCTAAATGGCCAGGTCACATGGACCCCGAAGACTCAGAGAAAGTTGGGGGAGGGGACCCACTGGAACAGCTGTTTTGAGACAGATGGTAGCCTCCCGTCAAGGCCATCCAGCGTGTTCTTTAATGTGCACAGGGTATGGCTCTCCCACACACGGGACCAGGGCTTAACGTCCCATCCGAAGGACGGCGGCCTTTCCAAGCCCATCGGTGTCCCCTACTGACCGTGGGCAGAGCGGGGAATTTTGCGGAGATAAATCTCAACGCTGACCCAGCTGGGACTCGAATCTGGGAACTACAGATTACGAGCCTGGCGCGCTACCGACTGAGCCACTCCCGCCCCAGGAGTAGGGGCGAAGGTTTCTTCAGGGAGAAGAAAACGGTTTGCAGAGGGAGGAAAAAAGAAAACAAATAAATTTTTTAAGGTAGAAATATTTAGGTCGAACCATTTATTATGAGTACATTTGCGAATACAGTAATCAGGCATATATCGTACCATAAAAAAACACGGAATGCCTCAAAACAAAACCGAAAAAAGGAACGAATTTTTTTGAAAAATGCATATAAAAACAGTTTTTTCATATTTAAATAAAAATAAATGGTATGCTTTCGCAACGAAAAAAAAAAGAATTCGAGATTATATTTCGTTAAAGAATGAACATTTTTCTTTGTTATACTTGATATTATGAACGTAAATTTAATTTTTTTACTCCAGGAGGACAGGCTACTGTCTCTAACGACATTCATTCCAATGCTGACATATCTTTATAGTTCCAAGTTTTCGTTCTAAATTTCTTATTTTCTTGAGAACTAACAAATCTATGGACAGTTATGGAATAGTGCGAAATTAAAAGGATATAAAAATCACCTAATTATTTTCAAGAACACACTGATATTCGTTCCAACTACCAAATTCCCACACTTGAATCTAGAAGAAAGCTGCGGTTTATTACCTTTATTCACAACACTCTTTATAACAAGTCTCACTCCCTTCACTCGATTCTTACACCCTATATTCGATTACGACATCGCCACATCCTTCGCTCTGATAATAAATTGTTTTCTACTTTTCTACTCCCAAAATTAATAAAGCTAAGTACGGAGAAGTTTCTTTTGCCTTTCAAGCAACCTCAACTTGGAATTCTCTACCGAGCGAAATCAATTCTTTAAATTCTAAAATAAATTCAAAAACTATATTAATCCACTCCTATTAGAATATTGAAACGTTTCACCAACAACATCTCACCCTTATTCCCACTCCCCATCTTTGCCCTTTGTTTGGATTATCCGCAATCTTTTTTCCCCCTGTTCGTTCATTTATATTACTCTCTGTTGTCTTAAACCTTCTTTTTCTTCCCCCTAAGTTTACTATGTTTTTTTTTATCATATTTCATATTATATGTTTATCTTCGTCTGTGCAACTTGTCATTTTGTTTATATGTATGAAATAATTATTTAATCCCTGTAAATATGTTTGTCGTTTTGTACTAACATCAATATTTCTTTTTAGTTTCTGAAATGTACTGGGGCTTCAAGCCACATGAACATTTAAATTAATATCCAAATTTATCTGTACCTTGGCTTTACTGTAACCCCCCTGCATGAAATAAATTATTATTATTATTAAAAATCACAGTGATCAATATTATCAACATTTCTAGATTCACTAAGCAATTTTCATCCAAACACTTCGAATATTAGTTTTTAACTCTCGCTAACTACTTAAAGCGTGTGATTAATTTTTTTCACTACTCGCAATGATAATTATTAATTGGAAGATCGAAAATTCCGAAAGTTAATGATCTCCTTATTGAATGGCGATAAAAGAACGCGTTGTTTGTTTTAAACCCGTCTGACAACCCTGAAGTTCGATTGTGTCATCATGACGAAATGTCCACCTGTGTTGCGCCGGTGCCACTCTGACCTCCGTAATAATGGTTGATATAAGAGATCAGTTCATTAACAAGTCCCCGTTCCAGCAGGTGTACAACGGATGCCGAGAATTAGGTCGCTCGTCCGGCATTTTCACATTGATTCATAACTGAACATTCAACGGTAGCGAAATTTGATGCAGGTGAGCCATAATGTGGTGTGTACATTAAATGCAAGAAGCCAAAATGCATGGTCAGTTCACGTGCGTAATGTAATGGATTTGAAATTTTTTGACAGGCATTTCCGACACTCTTTCTAAAGCACAGGCATGCAAAAATGTAAATTCTGTGATGAGATCTAGGGTAGAGTGAAGTTTACAACATTGAAATCATGTCACGCCCTAATTTGATTAGTTTTTGTTCTAGGTTCAGCTTATAGAGAATATTAAGCCTCTGATCCTAATGCATCCAACCGGGTTGGGTTGGGTTGTTTTACCTCTGAGCGGCACTTTTTTGCACACCATGGGCTAAATGGCCAGGTCACATGGACCCCGAAGGCTCAGAGAAGGTTGGGGGAGGGGACCCACTGGAACAGCTGTTGGGAGACAGATGGTAGCCTCCCGTCAAGGCCATCCAGCGTGTTCTTTAACGTGCACAGGGTATGGCTCTCCGGCACACAGGGCCATGGCTTAACGTCCCATCCGGCGGCCTTTCCAAGCCCATCGGTGTCCCCTACTGACCGTGGGCAGGGCGAGGAATTTTGCGGAGATAAATCTCAACGCTGACCCACTGGGACTTGAACCTGGGAACTACAGATTACGAGCCTGGCGCGCTACCGACTGAGCCACCCCCACCCCGCATCCAACCGGACCAAGCATGTGTAGGCACTGGCAAAGTTAGAAAGCAGGGTTGACCAACTCATAAAACAATTATTAGAATAGCAGTAAAAATTAAAATATGCCGTTTATTTTCCATGGGTTTGCAAAGTTTGTGAGCTTTTCTTTGTTATTAAAAAAACAGTTACTGGTGTCTTGTATCTATATATCCTCGAAAATCTATATATCGCTCCTTACAACAAATCGATAACGAACACACGAAAGATCAATCAATCAATCAATTTTATTTCATCATCTTACACAATTTATAACATAGAAAAATACGAGTGAACCCAAAAACCACATGGTTTGTCTGAGCCACTAAAGGAAATTAATACAGAAATCAATAACGACTTACTCACTACAAAGATTACAAAGAATATGTGTCATTTTTCCGATATATGCACAATAAATTTTTACTTTACACCTGTTTACGTAACATAGGTGATTGGTTGTGACGCAACCAAACATCCCGATTGGTTGCGAGGACCCCTCGTAAGTGACTTCCTCGTTCATCGGACGTCAAGTGCGGGGTGGTTCACTCGGTATCGCGCCAGGCACGTAATATACAGTTCCCAGGTTCAAGTCCCATCTGGGTCAGTGTTGATCTCCGCCCAACTCCTAGTCCTGCCTTCGGTCAGTCCCGAGATACCGAGGGGCTAGGAAAGGACGCCGTCTATCGGATGGGACGCGAAGAGGTATGGCTCTGTGTGCGGGAGAGCCATATCCTGTGTACTTTACATAACACTTTGGATGGCCATGACGGGAGCCTAGGGGCGGGGGTGGCTCAGTCGGTAGCGCGCCAGTTTCGTAATCTGTAGTTCCCAGGTTCGAGTCCCAGCTGGGTCAGCGTTGAGATTTATCTCCGCAAAATTCCCCGCCCTGCCCACGGTCAATAGGGGACACCGATGGGCTTGGAAAGGCCGCCGTCCGTCGGATGGGGCGTTAAGCCGTGGCCCCGTGTGCAGGAGAGCCATACCTTTGTACGTTAAAGAACACGCTGGATGCCTTGACGGGAGGCTACCATCTGTCTCCCAACAGCTTGTTCCAGTGGGTCCCCTCCCCCAACCTTCTCTGACCCTTCGGGGTCCATGTGACCTGGCCATTTAGCCTATGGTGTGCAAAAAAGTGCCGCTCAGAGGTAAAACAACCCAACCCAACGGGAGCCTACCATCTGTCTCCTAACAGCTGTCCAGTGGATCCCCAACCTTCTCTGGGCGTTCGGGGTCCTAGTAACTTGGCCATTTAGCGCAATGTGTGCAAAAAATGTGCCGCTCAGACGTAAAGCAACCCGGACCTAACCGAACTCAACTTCTATTCAGGAATTTCATCAAAAAATGCAGTTTATCACCTACCATTACAATAATCCAACTCTGGATCTAGCAAAAAAATTAGGGGGGGGGGGGGGAGGCAAGCGACGCAATCGAGTCGGAGAAAAAATAAAATGGGAGGGCAAGAGATTGTGTTTTCATTGCAATGTAATATTTTCACCTTTCTTTTAGAAATTTTTAAAGCATTTCCTGGAAAATGAGCAAAATACTTACAAGTGTCATAATTTTTGCCTTCCACTCTTCTTACTACCATTTTCAAAGGGAAGGTAAGGAGTTCATGGCTGCCTTGCGCGCCCCCGCCTCTAGATCCGGTTCTGCCACAATACATCAATGTATTGAAGGACACGAGCACTATCTCATCTCCCAGGTAACTTGTGATATGCTCCATAGAACATGAGAAGAGATTGGATTTCTGTAGGATATCTTCCGCATTACATCTAGCGCCCAATCCTACTGAGCGTCTTTAAACGTGATGCCATCGTCATGTCGTTTGCTTTCCTTTCGTTTGAAAAAGAAAGGTATAAAGCTTTGGTGTCAACTATTGGTTGGTTGATCGAAACAACTACTCTGTACTTTTATAACGATTAACAAAGGCCGAATAAGGTATCTGAAGTACCCAGGCGCAAAAGGTTCGGGACGCCCTAAACTACTCAGGAAGTGTGTAGGGGCAGGGGGGTCTAAATCTATAAAAACTTTTAACACTTAAAAAAAAAAAAAAAATAAATACCCCCTCAAGCAGCTGCTTGCCACAGAGGTCTGACAGTTTATATGCCACAGTAGAAGATCTGAGAGGATGGCAGGACCTACAGCAGAAAAACGACACATACATCCATGCCTTACCCGGGGTTCGAACCCAGGTCCCGTAGATCAGTAGCCAAGCGCGTTAACCACTCGGCCACGGGACGGCGGTAATATAGGAATGAAAAAATATATATATATAGCAGTTTAGATAAATTTAATTGTAGAAAAGCATAAAAAGAAAATATATTATATACAGCGTGTATAAATTTGTCCATACTGATAAATAAACAGAAATAAATATTCTTCATTTTTTAGCATTTAACAAATACTGCATTTTATTAGGAATTAAAGTAAAACATACGATATCTGTACGTAAGTAGAAGGTTATAGTGATTGTAAAATATTTTACTAAATAAAATGTTTAGAAAAAATAGAGTTTTGACTGTTTTGAGGTCCGAGGAGAGAACTCCATGCGTCTGTCTGGAAATCCACCACTGACGATGAAACTGATACAGTTAGTGGTTGTATTCAGGGCAAAGCTACCGCAAGTGCAACAGCTGAGACAGCAGTATTTTTTGGGGTGAGGGAGCGACAATTTTGCAAAGAAATCGGAGTAAGTACGTCCTGAGCAGGTGATTTTTCGAATGCCTTTAAAAATGACATTAAATTTAGCTAAATTAATTATTAATATTCAAGATCAGATTCGGAGAAAAGAACGGCAGGGTCCAAGGTGGCTTCATGAGGCAAAATGGCTAGCACCGGCCCTGGTTGTATTCACCTAAGGCTACCTAATGAGAGAAAATACAAGTATTGTATCGTATTGTGTAGATCATCTGATGAGTGCCTGGGTATCTGATGAGTGCTCAGTCGGTAGCGCACCAGGCTCGTAATCTGTAGTTCCTAGGTTCGAGTCCCAGCTGGATCAGCGTTGAGATTTATCTCCGCAAAACTCCCCGTCCTGCCCACAGTCAGTAGGGGACACTGATGGGCTTGGAAAGGCCGCCGTCCGTCGGATGGGACGTTAAGCCGTGGCCCCGTGTGCGGGAGAGACATACCTTGTGCGCGTTAAAGAACACGCTGGATGGCCTTGACGGGAGGTTACCATCTGTCTCCTAACAGTTGTTCCAGTGGGTCCCCTCCCCCAACCTTCTCTGAGCCTTCGGGATCCATGTGACCTGGCCATTTAGCCCATGGTGTGCAAAAAAGTGCCGCTCAGAGTTAACCCAACCCAAATCTGATGAGTGTGAAAGCAAAAATGATAATGGGGTTATTTTAATCTCCATCAGAGCAATTGCGTTACAAAATTTAATTAGAGTGCTTAAAAATTAGAGTTTAGAGTGCAGGAAAATGCTTTGAAATTTTCAAGATGGCTACAATAGCAGGACTGCAGAATCGTGTTAGATTCCTTCATTTTGTTTGTA
The DNA here is from genome assembly GCA_038380435.1 of Ryuthela nishihirai. Lineage (NCBI taxonomy): Eukaryota > Metazoa > Arthropoda > Arachnida > Araneae > Heptathelidae > Ryuthela > Ryuthela nishihirai. Next base: position 27,587,737 of record JAWZYU010000019.1, on the reverse strand, counting down.
GTCGTAATCATTATCACAAGAACGATGAGCGTAATCGAAAACCCAACTCTATTGCCATGATCTTTATGAATAATTCAGCCATAGACAATTTAAATAAATCTGAAATATATCCTCTCTGTCATAACTCACCATTTTGTTGACATGGTCGCAACCGATTGTGCCCATGAGCCGTGTGTACAATGGAGTACTCCATGCGACAACTACTGAAGAGTTAACATTGTTGTTGATTTCTATATAGGATGAGTAAGAAATGAAAGTCATAACTTTAACAGCGTGTTCGGGAAGCTGAGCGAACATAACAGCCTTCCGTCTGCAATAAATCTTCCGACCACTTCAGCAGCAGCAAAGCGTGTATAGCAACTTTGGAAGTAAGGTATATGAGAAATATATTTGAAAAATATTCTTTACTTTGTTAATCATTCTTATTTAGTGTCTGTCATTTTAGAAATATTTGCACGCAAGGTTGGATCTCCACCCTCCTCCTCCAAGGTGAGTATATATAAGGTGTCGCCACAAGGCTATGTTTTACCAAAGTTCTTCGAGTGTCGCTGAGAGCGTGTGCCCCAAGGCTTCAAAGTGGGGAGAGCTCAGCTAATGTACTTAAATAATCGCACGTTCTTTCGTGTCTTTTTTTTACTCCGCTTGGTGAATCTCTCTCTGTGTGACGTCTTTCGGGTAATTTTTGTTTCCTTTTATCATGCCGAATTGTGCAGTAGCAAACTACATGAGCAATCCTTCGAAGAAGAAGAAAAACAATGTTTCATATACATTCGAATTGGAGGCAAAAATTAGTATGAAGTGTGTGCTGCAGTGTCGGCGTGAAGATAAGTTCGATGCTAAGATAAGTTTTAAACATTTTTCTGATGCCTGTTAAGATCAATCCCTGCAAGACTTACGAAGCGAACTGTTAGGACTACCTATGAAACATAAACTAAATAATAATGTCATTCCAGATTTTTTTTAAATCCTGTCACGTAAAAAATTCAGTCTTGTTACGATGAACGATTCTACTCCGACCAAACGATTGTTATGTCGCAAACAACTAAATGATCGTTTGAATAAGAAACCGATCGCTCTGAAAACCAAGAAAGTGTACCCAGTAAAAAAGCAGCATTATTTCAGGTAATTGATAATTTAAAGACATTGGCTTAATACTGTACTGATTCATGGGAATAAAGGCTTATATCAGTGCTTCATAGTCTACGCATTAGAAAATCACAGCAACAGTTTCAAATTGCTATTGGGTTGGGTTGTTTTACTTCTAAGCGGCCCTTTTTTGCACACCATAGGCTAAATGGCCAGGTCATATGGACCCCGAAGGCTTAGAGAAGGTTGGGGGAGGGGACCCACTGGAACTGCTGTTGGAAGATAGATGGTAGCCTCCTGTCAAGGCCATCCAGCGTGTTCTTTAACGTGCACGGAGTATGGCTCTCCCGCACACGGAGCCACGGCTTAACGTCCCCTCCGACGGACGGCGGCCTTTCCAAGCCCATCGATGACTGACCGTGGGCAGGGCGGAGAATTTTGTGGAGATAAATCTCAACGCTGACCCAGCTGGGACTCGAACCTTGGAACTACAGATTGCGACTTGGCACGCTACCGACTGAGCCACCCCTGCCCTCAAACTGCTATTAAAAACTAAATAAAGCCGAGGGGAAAACCTCTGATTTGCAAACAAGATTACGATCACAGCAAAAGCAGTGGAATAAACATAAATAAAAATTGATACAGCAGAATAAAGTTTCAGAATTATTCAAAACAAGAAAAAAATAGCAGACTTTTCGTTGCATAACTGCAAGAAAAATTTTCTTAGTAAGCTGAAAACTATATTTACGTCACGTCATATTAAATAATTTTTGGAAGGGATAAATTCTGAACCACTACTTTCGACAAATATAAAAATTATATTTTTATTATTTTCATTATGATTATTAACATAGTTGATAAAAAGATAAGTTGAAATAAATATCTGGTGTTTAAATTCGATCGAATTTAATTTTAAGAGCAAGATCATAATAATTTCTCAGATCATCTAATGGAAATTCTATAGTAATTCGATATAAATTACCATAAAATTTCCTTATTAGTTATTATTTTTTATTTATATCTATTAAGTTTTGAGAGCAATTACTTAAATTGGAATTATTGCTGTTGAATAGTCAACTCTAAATAGAGTACGAATACTGTAAAAGATTCGTTCTCTATTTAGAGTTGTTTTATTTAGGTTTATTTAGTAGTTTTATTTAGGTTGAAACAGATTTCAGATCTTTAAATTGTCTTCAGTCATACTTTTTCAAAAAGTGATTATTTAAAGTGCAGTGAATTTTGTATCTCAGTACTATTGACATAACGGAACTGTACCTAATCAAGTGGTTACTGAGTGTGTATCTATAACAATAAATATATCCCTGATAGTTAGATAGACTTCAAACAGTTAAAAAAAAACTGAAATTGTAATTTTACACATTTTCTGCCAACAGAAATCTGTCTTACCATACGCTTCTTATACACTTTGTTTACCTTCGTCTCCCCACTGTGACGTCAAAATGCCTAGCCAATGATCGTCATGAAACGCTTCCTGGTGGAATGTCACCATCCTTCCTTCATCCCTTCCCCTCTTACCCTCCTTTGAGAATGCTGGTAAGGGTAATAGAAGCAAAAACAATTATTTAATTGATCACAAACTGTTATGTTAAAAAATAAAACGTGTATTCATTTTGCTATAATTCGGATTTTACACCGCGTTTTATACGGTTTGCTAGGAGACAGGACTTCATAAGTCACATGAAGATAGACTAAACCGTGTTGAATAAGATAGTACATTTGTATCCAGAATGGAGGAAACTATAGTTGGTCCTTTATGTTTATTGCATATTTTTTACTTCAATAGAGTGTTAGAGTAAAATCAATTTACAATGCGTTTCTTACTCTATGTCGGACCCATCCAACCCAAACTTAGGGAAGATACACTATGAAAAAACTTCGAATTACCTTTAAGTAATTAAAGAGCCGTAGGAAATGTTCTCTACTCAAAAATGAAAACATACTTTTCTACTGAATCAAAAAACTATATTTTTAAGGAATCAGAAAATATCTTTAATAAAACGTATTATATGTTACCGCTAAAGTGCAGAAATCAGTTATTCTACAGATTATCTAGGTATTGTGCAGATTAACTAGGGTGATCCGTTAACGTGCGGAAAATTGTTTCATTTCTCAAATTACCTAGGTAATCTGCAAATTACCTGGATAATCTGCACATTACCTACTAAACACTCGTTAAAGGAAAATAAGATCTTTGCTGGAAACAGGAACGTTTCTGTACGCTTAAATTAACATAATGTTATTTATCTAGTGTCTGAGAGTAGAGTTGAAACCAGGGTCATCCCTCTGTCAACATGAATCAGTCGTCCGAATTATAAAAAACGCCCCCAAAATGAGCAGGCCAAGTGAGAACGAATCATTTTAGTGATTCGTTATCAAGAATGAATCACTTTACCGATTCGTTCTCACTTGGCCTCCGCTCATCCGGGGCGTTTTTTATAATGCGGACGAGTGAATCACGTGACACGAAGATTCATATTCAAGAGATTCACCACTATGAGAGAAACAAACTTTTGAACTTTAACGATACGGAAGCCGTTAATGTGCACATTACCTAGGTAAAATGCGGAAAACTCTTGATTCCGCACGTTAACGGAGCAAATCAGTTAATCTGCAGATTAGCTAGGTAATGTGCACATTAACGGCTTTCGAGCTTTAGCGGTAACATATATAAAAATTCTTAATGAGTAATATGAAATGTAAAATGTTTCAGTTATGCAGCTAAAAATGTCTGTTCAAAACTGGGAAGAAAATAAGCCAGATTGAGAATATCGATGATTTGATTTATGAGCAGCAAGTTCTTTTGCCTGGTCTATATATTTGCGATATTTTTAGCTTAAAATGAAAAAAATACACATCGCCTCTGGAGATATAAGATGCTCGTTTTCAAAGAAAAGTTTTTCTAATTATCTTCCGACGTTTGAACTATCTAACAGCGGAAATTCGAACTAATGGCGTATTGAGAAAATGGAAGTGATATTATTTTATTAGCACCTATAAAACGGAAGATGCAAAAAGAATTTTTCATTTATCACTTTAAAAAATGTGGTCCCCCCCCCCCTAGGAGTTAGAGAGCAAATTATTGCTGTCAGTGTAAACCTTCAAACTCTTCCATCAAGTTTTCAAATTTCTAATGTAACAAGATCGTTTGCAATATTCGTCCAAAATTTTCGCATTTTTCAGCCTTTTCCATTCTAGACAGAGCTTTTAAAGCTATTGGTAAATTCGAACAGTGTGATTCCTAATATTTCGTCAACACTTATCCAACTCAAAAAGATTTTTTTATATTTTATCCGAAAGCAAAAGTGTTGAATGTCTACAGACGACAAAGTAAATCAATACCTCGTTTCGTTTTACTTTTTAAAAAAAGAGCTAAAAACAAGCCAGCCTGTCAAAATTATCTTTCTCTATACTCTATTCACATAAAGAATGTAGCTGAAAAATCTGAAGATCAAAAATGGAAACAACCAATAAAAATATGCCTCACATACACACAGGTGTTCTATCAGGAACAACACTGCAGATGTAATACTACGCTACAGCAAATAGTCCTATGTTTTATGCATGACATAAATTCTTTTTCTAACGTAAATTTTTATTTTGCAACCTTCGTGTACTGTACATGAAGGTTGAAAAAAAATACCCCCTCAAGCAGTTGCTTGCCACAGAGGACTGACAGGAGCCTGTCAGTTTATATGCCACAGTAGAAGATCTGAGAGGATGGCAGGACCTCAGCAAAAAACGACACACATCCATGCCTTACCCGGGGCTCGAACCCGGTCCCATTAGATCAATAGCCAAGCGTGCTAACCACTCGGCCACGGGAGGGCCATGAAGACTGCCAGATCACTAATTTCTAAGAAAAATTGTTGCCAGATATTTTTTTCTGAATTCTGTAATCAACCATAGTGTTCGGGTATTTTATGAGCGACTGTGCCAAAATAAACGTGGCTTATATATGAAAATAGCAATTCGGTCGCTTCAGCGCTAAGGGGCCGTACTTCTGTGCTTAATGTGTATACTTATAAATCAGTCTCTCAGAGGCACATTTTTTTGTACGCAATGAGTTATATGGACAGGTCACAAGGACCCCAAGGACTCAGAGAAGGTTGGGTGAAGGGGGCCCACTCTGCAGCTGTCAGATGACAGATAGAAGTCTTTCGTCAATTAAAACTCCTTGCCCTGCCGACGGTCAGTAGGGGACACCAATGGGCTTGGAAAGGCCACCGTCCGTCGGATCGGACGTTAAGCAGTGGTTCTGTGTATGGGAGAGATCCATACCCTGTGCATGTTAAAGAACGCGCTGGATGGCCTTGACAGGAGGCCATACCCTGTGCATGTTAAAGAACGCGCTGGATGGCCTTGACAGGAGGTTACCATCTGTCTCCCAACAGCTGTTCAGTGGGTCCAATCCCCCAACCTTCTCTGAGCCTTCGCGGTTCTTGTGACCTGGCCATTTAGCCCATGGTGTGCAAACAAGTGCCGCTCAGAGGTGAAACAACCAACCAACTAACTCTCGTTAAAGCCATCTTTTCTTCCGGTATTTAAAGAATTATCGAAGTTAAGCATGAAATAACAACTTAACTGGTTCTGCAATGTAGAAACCATTGGAAATTGGCAATACTGAAATAATCATTACATACTATTGCATACTATTGAAAATACAAGTGCACATTTTATTAAAGTTTTGTATAATTTTTGCTCAAATGTAAGAGGGAAAATTATGCCCTAAATATCCGCGAACGTTTTGCAACATAATTCATGAGCATAATACACTTTCATCTTTAATATAAAAGTAAGAAGGCAACATAATATTCGAAACTTTTAAAATAAAAACCGTAATCGTGAAGGTGAAAAGGAAAGTTCTCATGGAAAGAATTTAATTTTAGCATCAAGAGTAAATCAATTCCGTCGGTGATGACCTCAACTCATGCTCGCCCAGTTGTTTGAGGGTCGAGTTGTTATTCCTGGTGGTTAGTCCCCATGAGTACAGCTCTCCCAGTTCAGAGAGAGATTCTGTGCAGACAGCCACTCAGCCATCCCACTATAAATAGCTTCCATTACAAAGCAAGGGAAACGGTTTTTGCCCCTCTGTTTACCCACGCAACTTGTTCTCTACACCAGACACAATTAAATTTTGACACTACAGGTCAACTTCTAACACAGTGCTGAAAGTAGTTTCATTATTGATGCAACAGTGAACAGTGTTTAGCGAAACATTTTCGGGTTCCATAAAAAAAAAGTAATAAATTCTTCCAAAAGACGAGAATACCAAAACGATGTTTGAAAGTTCTATAAATAATTTTTTACTACATATCGTTATTTCAATATGGGCTTAATGAAGCTGATTTTAGGAATAAAATAAATAAATATAAATATAATAAATATATTATATTTATATTTATTTATATTATAATTCGTAAATATATTAATATATATTATAATAAATAATAATAAAAATTAAATAACTTAAAAATAATTGGTATGTACAGATCTAAGAGTAGAGGACCAAGGCTCCCACCATTGGGTTGTTTTATCTCCGAGCGGCACTTATTTTGCACACAAAGAGCTAGATGGCCAGGTCAGAAGGACCCCGAAGGCTCAGAGAATGTTGGGGGGAATGGAAACACTGAACAACTGTTAAGAGATAGATAGTAACTCCCGTCAAGACCATCCAGAGTTTTCTTTAACGTCCAACGTCGTTATTAACAATAACATCGTTATTAACAAAAAGCAGAAGATAATTTGAGTCCACAGGGTATGGCTCTCCCACATATGAGGCCACAGCTTTACATCTCATCCGTCGGACGGCGGCCTTTCCAAGCCCATCGGTGTCTCCTATTGACCATGGACAGGGAGGTGAGTTTTGCGGAGATAAATCTCAACGCTGGCCCAGCTGGGACTCGAACTTGGGAACTGCAGATTACGAGCCTGGCGCGCTATCGAGTGAGTTATCCCCATCCCTGGTCTCTGGGCCAAACAGACATCTGCAAAAGACAGACACGACAATTTTCCCAAACATCTCACAATGAAGACATGCAAACCTTATGAAAGGGTATAAGCAAGTTGAGTGTAAGCTAACTAAGCTACAGTTTAGGGCCTCGCGATATGAGGGGTCTCAAAAATGTTACCGAAATCAAAGTTCTTAACCTTATAAATTCGCTAAAAAACACTCGCATTGTCGGACCAGATGGAATCCCTGTCATTATTCTAAAAATTATTTACTCATTAATTTCTGAACCCCTTTGTGATCTAATTAATCGTTCATTTAACTCTAATGAATTCCCATGGAAAGAAGCCATCATCTCACTTATACCTAAAATTTCAAATCCTTCTAACCCTCTGGACTATCGACCTATTTCAGTTGCATGTGCTTTAAGCAAATTTTTAGAAAAAGCCGTCGAGAGACAATTATCGACTTTTGTGAAAATTTTAATTTACTTTCATCCAGACAATTCGGGTTTAGGAAAAAACGGCCAACTGAAACTCTCATGACACTTTTTGTTAATAAATGGAGATTGGCTTTAGACAGCCAAGTGAAAACTGTTGTGGGACTGGTTTCCCTTGACATCTTGAAAGCATCATTTGATTCAGTTGAACACAAACTTATCTTGCAAAAACTCTGCTATAATCTTAATCTGTCACCTTCAGCAGTTTCCTGGTTTAAAAATCATCTCAACTACCATATTATCCGAACTAAATTAAGCACTAATGAGATCTCTACACCTCTTTAAATCAATAGGGGAGTACCTCAAGGAACCATTCTTAGCCCATTTCTCTTCAACCTTTTTGTTAATGATCTAGAATCCTCCACCAACTACAATATTTTTATGTATGCAGACGATTGTCTTCTTTCTTTTATCTCAAGTTCTTTCAATTCTGTAAAACAAGGATTCTCAACGTGGGGTACGCGGTAAAATTTTTTCGGGTACGCCGTGAGAGCTAAAAAATTGCTAGATCTAATAACAAAGTCTCTAAGTTAGCATTATTATACAATAACTATAGTTTTATCTATCTATATAAGGGGTACGCCAATTACATGCACATTTCCAGGGGGTACGTGAAACTTAAAAGGTTGAGAACCACTGCTCTAAAACAAGAAATAGAAAATAATATTCATGATGTGCTTCATTGGTATACTAAAAATGGATTCACTGTCAATATCAAGAAAACAAATATCGTTTTTCTTTCAACTTCAAATTCTCCCCCGCTTGACACAAACATTAAAATTAATAACACCCATATTACAGTTTCCATGAAGTACTTAGATGTGACGATAGATAATAATCTTGACTTTGGAATTCACATTAATAAAACCGTCGCTACCGCTTCTAAAAAAAGAACTTGTATATTGAGGTACATTCGAAACTATATATCCGCCTATGCTCCAATGTTCTACAAAATTTACATCCGACCGAAACTCGAATACTGTGCTTCCACTCTTTTTGGTATTAATAAAAAAAATCTCTTATAAAGTGGAAAAAGTTCAAAATGAAGCTCTCAAAATCGTCAGCAAAATCTATTTTAACAAACGAGAATCTCTAACACTTACTGATATTCGTTCCAACTACCAAATTCCCATTCTTGAATCTAGAAGAAAGCTGCGGTTTATTACCCTTGTTCAAGACACTATATATAACAAGACTCATTCCCTTCATTCGATTCTTACACCCTATATTCGATTACGACATCGCCACATCCTTCGCTGTGATAATAAAATGTTTCTTACTCCCAAGATTTCCAAAGCTAAGTATGGTGAAATTTCTTTTGCTTTTCAAGCAACCTCAACTTGGAACTCTCTACCGAGCGATATCACTTCTTTAAATTCTAAAACAAAATTCAAAAACTATATTACTCCACTCCTTGTAGAATGTTGCAACGTTTGACCAACAACATCTCACCCTTATTCCCACTCCCCATCTTTGCCCTTTGTTTGGATTATCCGCAATCTTTTTTCACCCTGTTCGTTCATTTATATTACTCTCTGTTGTCTTAAACCTTCTTTTTCTTCCCTCTAAGTTTACTCTGTTTCTTATCATATTTCATATTATATGTTTGTCTTCGTTTGTGCAACTTGTCATTTTGTTTATATGTATCCAATAATTATGCAATTCCTGTAAATATGTTTGCACTTTGGTGCTATCACCAATATTCCTTTTTAATTTCTCAAATGTACTGGGGCATCATGCCACTTGAACGTTTAAATTAATATCCAAAATTAGCTGTACCTTGGCTTTACTGTAACCCCCTGCATGAAATAAATTATTATTATTATTATGTATTTCAAGCTTTACTACATTGCGATTTTTTGTAATATTTAATCTATTGTGCAAACATTGTTCATCTTTGCTAACCAATGCTAGAATAATGTTTTCGACAAATCAATTTCATGTTTATTTTTCAGTATTCACCCCAATCAGAATAATTATATATATATATCTCAACTTTCGAATTTTTGGGGCCTCTTATATATGCCTTAGTTTAGGGCCTCAGAAGGTCAAAGCCCGGCCCTGAGTGTGACTATGATCATAAAGAAAAAATAGGATTATATTCCTGTATTAGTTATCTACAAATAACAATGCTGTAGAATAAATATTGAACTCTAAGAAAATTGAGAGTCAATTACTTTCTGAGTGACCCTCGTATGTTATATATATTACAAAAGAATATTTTGAAACAGCTGTAGAATGAAGGAGAACTAATATATATTAAACTATTTAGTGAACATAATTTCTGAAAAAGAAATATATTCGGGAACAGCCTTCTGGTTTGGTTAGAAAAACCAGAAGTTATTAGAGAGAGCCAAAAACAAGTTCATGAAAATTGTGATAAAAAGCATTTACCAACATTTGTTTCAGCAGATTTCACATACAAATTCTTTGATGACCCTTAAGAAGTAAAATTGTTAACTACACTCCAATAATAAAATTCAACACACAAGATTATTCATTCTTTTCTGAGGTTTAGAAAAAATTTTTCTTATTCAGTTAAATGAAATGCTACATTGTCGTTACTTTTCTGTCTTCATTGGAAGTTAACGTTTGCAAAGTGATAGTTCCAATAATTGCTTCGCAAAGGCTGTGCTAGGAAGTACAGTCGCTCAAAAAAGTATCCTAACACTATGGTTGATTACAGAATTCAGAAAAAATATCTGGCAACGATTTTTTTAGAAATTAGTCATCGTGTCACGTGACACGAAGGTTGCCAGATCACTAATTTCTAAAAAAATCGTTGCAAGATATTTTTTCTGAATTCTGTAATCAACCATAGTGTTCGGATACTTTTTTGAGCGACTGTACGTCATTGGTGAAGGTGTGGCTTGAAGCTTAAACCTTATTAATTCGAGCAAAGGCTTAAGCAGTGGTGGTAGTCAGCCGGTTCGCACCTGTTCATGCGAACCTGTTCCTAGAATTTCCCAATTTTCGTCGAACCGATCCTTAATTCTTTCGGATAGGCTGATATTCGCGTTCCCGGGGTCGAAATTATTTCTCGTGTTATTGCACGGATGATTATTGCCCAAATCACAATTTCAATAAAATATTTCTGGTTTTTATTTTTCACTGTGAAAGGGCGGGGTAAGGGGAGAGAGAACCGGTTGCTAAAATTTCTGAAGTCCACCACTGGGTTTAAGATATAACAAATGTCCTCTGTAACACCAGAGCAATTTGTACGTTTAGTTGGTTCCTCCTTGACTTATGATAGCTTGCACACTTTTAGTTTAATTATAGAAACGTGATTTTTGAGTGATGAAATCTTTAACAGCGATGTTGGTATTGTGGGTCACTGTTCACCATAGCATCACATTTCTTACGAGATTCTATTTATCTAAATTCAATGTTCAATTCTTAGTAAAGGAATGAAGAAAGGAAATTTTACAATCAACAAAATAACTGAAAGTAAATTCTCCTCAATTCATTTGGTGATTTGATATTTTCCGATTCACTCATTAATTGGAATTCCCTTAGTTACAAGGTAGTGAAGTTGGAAAAAAATCTCAAATTTCATTCCCTGTGAAAACGAATATTCCATATTTGAATGAAGCGAATTTTCTCTAAACGGGATTTTGATTATCCAGCTCGTTTAAAAAAAACGAGCTGGATAATCAAATTCCCGTTTAATCCGCCATCGATATAAAACTTACAAAACTTCAAAAATTTTGTAAAGTATCGTATCATGGACTTTTTTTTAATTTAAAATAAGACATGAATGTAGTTTGCTTTTTCCCCTTTCATTCGTCTGTCGGTTAATTATGCTGTAGGCATTTTGCTTCGTGAAATCTTTTACTGCCCCATTGTATTTTAGCGGCAGCTTCCTCATATTCCATATTATTTTCGGGCATAGATTATTTTTTCTAACATTCCTGTTAATCTGCTCTCTCGGATAATCGAGTCTTGTGTACTTATGTATAAAATTAACATCTTCAGAATGCAAACTTCGTTTCCACCGAAGCAAAAACTATCTGGACAATTTGTTTTTCAATGTTATTCTAATAAGGAAAACAAACGTGATGAATAATTTAATACATATTTTACTAACATTTTCAGTAGTAAATATAAGATGCTACAGAATTTACAAATGCAACTTTCGTATAAGGATAATTATTATTAAAAATAAATAATATAAATTCAAAAGAATTAAAATGAAAATTTTCTGATAGATACATGAAAGAGGTAAAAGTAAAAAAAGTATCAGTTATTGCAACATTTATTTTTATGAAATTAAAAAAGCAGTAAACCTATTGTTCACAATTTCATTTGTTTTTTCGCTGTACGCTTGGCTACTGATTTAAGGGACCTGGGTTCGAGCCCCGGATAAGGCATGGATGTATGTGTCGTTTTTCTGCTGAGGTCCTGCCATCCTCTCAGATCTTCTTCTATGGCATATAAACTGACAGGCTCCTGTCAGACCTCTGTGGCAAGCAGCTGCTTGAGGGGGTATTTATTTATTTATTTTTATAAGAAACTCACTATGGAGAATTATTTTAATTTTAAAATTAATTTGAATAAATGATACTGATTATAATAGCCTCAGTACTAAACTGTTTGCTAACTAAAATTTTTTGCAATTTTTAATTTCAAATTATATTGTTTTCCGTCTCTTGAAAATCCGTTTTAGCTGTGTTGGTTGGTAAAAGTAAAAAAAGTATCAGTTATTGCAACATTTATTTTTATGAAATTAAAAAAGTTTAGTGGTATAATGTTGAGCAGAAGTAGATATAAAGTTTTCATTTTATTTAAATTTCTTTTTTAATTCTTTCAAAAGTTAAAAAAAATGAAATATTTCTTATTATAATTTCAATTTTTTAATCATTCTTTAGTGTTTAAAATCAAGTACCACGCGTCTTTTGATTTGTTTTTACGCATTCTCCATTTTTAATAAATTAATGACTCATTACGTTTATAATGATGTAGTTACCTATGAACTTTCAGTTTCTGCTACTATTATTCTAAATATGTTTCGTTCCAAATAGCATTAACATTTTCATTTTGTTAAAAACCGATTATAATTAATAATATGAGACTAAAATAAATGATGAGCAACATGAATTTGTGTTTACATGTCTTTCGATGCATCAGAGAAACGTTTTTGCTCAAACCAGGCTCGGGTGAGCTCATGCACAACAACTATCGAAATAGTTCACGCAAGGACTCCAGAAATTCTCCGAACACATTAAATACAGGTAATTTTTAAATATATTTACTTCAATTAATTTTATACAGCTTTTACTAGCTTCTTTTCAAAAACGAGCTATAATTTTCTCTTTGTCATTCGGCTGTATAGACATTAATTTTTTTAAAGAGATAGGTGGAATGTTTTTTGGGGTTAGTTAAATATTGATGAAATATTAAAATTCTTCTTTTCAGAATCTCCCAATAGTATTACTTTCTTCCATTAGAGTGCGCCGAAACCAGAAATGGTAACATTTAAACGATTATTATAAACGATCTATTCACGCTAGAAACTTCAAATTTCGAAGGCAACGTAAAATTGTTCGAGAGACTTGTGTTGACAGCAATGATTCGCCCCTTATCCCAGGGGGTGAGTTGATAGGGGGAAATGTAACTTCTGTTAAAAAATAGTAAAACATTCTTTTAAGTTTGACAAATAATGAAACTACTATTTGCATTTTATGTATCATCCTTAGTTCAAATTTTCACCTTAGAGTTTGAAAGCGAGCGATAGAGCTTTTTACCAAAAGCGATATCATTTTATTCTAGTTATTACTGTGCTTAGTTAATTGTTATTTGTTTATTTAAATCATTCTGAATTTTAAGTTATATCCCCAAACAGTATTTTTAACCTCTTGCTCTGTAGTAGCAAACTTATAAATATGTGCTATCTTAAAAGCATTCCTTATCAAGCGACGGCTTCGAATGCTTGTGACGTCAGACTGGCTTTGTTGTTTTTTTAGGAATGAAGCAATATTTATTTTAAACCTTTCATTGCATTACATACAATATTTTCATGACATACAATAATTTAATTTTAAAAGTTTTAATTAGAACAGAAATTTATCTACCACAATGTTTTCCAATTGGTGGAAGTCAAAAGTCACCTAGGTAGGACTCGAAGTCCAAAGTAATTACAAGGCATTCCGAGAAAATGGCATTTTGTTTCCTTTTGCTTTGAAATTATCGAAAAAAATGTTGCTGTATGTTTCAGTAATTGGTTCTCTCTATCATTTACATTTATGTTGCATGCAAATGATTTTAACATAGCTGTTATTGCTTTTTCCGTCTTTCGCAATTACACCAAAAAATATTATTTTTTACAAAATTATTCCAATATTTAGATCTTTAAAATGTACTTCAACGGTTAATTAAATCAAAAATCATGTATTAAACGAAATTGCGCTTTTTGGAGAAAACAATAATGATTTATTTTTATCGTGGTGTGGCAAGGTTTTCTAATGAAATATTTGGTGACAAGGTTTTCTAGCTAAATATTTCGTAAAACCAAGTTTTCATGACCAAATAGTTGAGGGACAAGAATTATTTGACGAAATTGTTTGGTGAACAAAACTGTTTGACAAAATGGTTTGGATAACAAGAATAGTTTGATGAAGTGGTAATGGGACATATAAAGCAAAAAGTTGAAAAATCACTAAATCTGTAGAATAACAAAATCAAATATTATATAGGCAGTTAAAATCTTAATATTATGAAGACAGTTAAAAGCTGTATTATAGGTATGTTTAATTTACATATTTTATACAAATGTGATAATAATTATCAATTCTAAAATATATTCATAAATTACGTGAACGTAAAAGTCATAAATAAGGATGAAACCATTACTAAAGTACGTGCCCCTGAAAGCCTGCTTTTGATAAAAAAAAATCAAAAAAAAATCACCATTTAAACCTTCAAACGAAAATTACTAAAAGACGGCTTCTGACTGATCATATAGTTCTTGCCAAAAATACTGTATTCTGGAAGAGCATACAAGTTAGAAAATTAGATTTTTTCATTTAAAATTTAACTACATGGAAAATTCAATGCTTATTATTTTATCAAAAGAAATAGAACAGTGTCTACAGTCGCTCAAAAAAATATCCGAACACTATGGTTGATTACAGAATTCAGAAAAAATATCTGGCAACGATTTTTTTAGAAATTACTGATCTGGCAACCTTCGTGGCAATCTTCGTGGCATCTGGCAACCTTCGTGTACGTACACGAAGGTTGCCAGATCACTAATTTCTAAAAAAATCGTTGCCAAATATTTTTTCTGAATTCTGTAATCAACTATAGAGTTCGGATATTTTTTTGAGCTACTGCACATGCAAATGTTAATATAGTCCGCTCACGAATTAAATCAGCAGTTTCCAAAGTGTAAGGAGAGATTTTTTAGGGAAATTTTTCGGTAAAATTGAATTGGTTATAATTCTTAAAACGTCAAAGATCAGTTGTTTAGTTTCGTGATTTGCTTTTAGATAGACCATGGTACTCGCGTATGACAGGTTGCGTATCTTTGCAGTATTCATTCTCTAAGCAGCAGCTACTATGGAAGACGATGCACAAACTGTAGCTACGACGGAAGATAATGCCCAGACTACTGCTACTATAGAGGATGATACATAGACTTCTACTGCTACGGAGGATGATGCACAGACTGGATCATCTTTAAAGAAGTAATATGTGATCATGGCAGAATTTCATTTTGTTTAAATTGATAATTATTTCCTTTGTGATATATTTTATCAATTCAACTGAAATAATTTCGAGAGTTAAGTGATATTGTAGTGTATTAAATATTTTCATAAATTTCGATTTATTCTTTGTTCATGTAAATTAGGTATAATTATTGTTCATGTAATTAGGACCCAAATTAAGCCATACATCAATTCATAGCTAATGAATAACTCAGTTGAATAATTCCACTTCAAATCAGGCATAAGGTGTCAGGTGACCCTCATGGATTCTATTGTGGAAAAAAATGTAAGAGTCTCTCCATAAAGAACATCGGAAAGGTATCTGCTTTTGATGAAAAAAAAGTGTTGTTTTTTTTCCAAAAGTTATGGCCACTTAAAAATGGCCACTAGGAAATAATGGGTGTAAAACAGCACATGTGGTATTCCTAATATTTCAAAACCTATTTTTCGAACTTTTTCATTAATTTTTTGTTTAAGAGATCGTGTCTCACACATATAGCTGATAATTATTTGTTTCTTATATCATTAACAGAAAATTGATTGTCAAAATGGTGTAAAAAATATAAATTTCTCTACAATTCTTCTTCACGTTACAGTTCAAGATCTGGCAACACCTTGAAAAACATTACACTCTTCGGTAGTAAACGCAGTCACCTCTCCCCATAAGAAGTTGCACTTTAATATATTAAATATTAGTGCTTCAAAAAATTATAAGTTAAACAATGCGACGTATTTTTAAAAAATAGCATATTTTAAAAATCATTTTTAAAAAAACTATGTTAAAAAATCTGAAACTTTTGCAGTTTAAAGACAAAAACTTGAGTTTACATTAATTACATCTCATTGCGAGTGTAGCATGCTGAACTAACTTCCACTCTTTGAAGTTGTCTTCTGATTGGATATAGGAGAACGAAAGTGGGCGAAATTCTCTTTAATAAAATTACATTATTTGTCCTAATATTACATGTTTATAGGTGGGGTTACCTTTGAGCGGCACTTTTTTTGCACCCAATGAGCTAAATGGCCAGATCACAAGGACCTCGAAATCTCAGAGAAGGTTGGGGAGGGGACTCACTGGAAGAAATGTTGGGAGACAGATGGTAACCTCCAGTCAAGACCATCCAACATGTTCTTTAACGTGCACAGGGTATGGTTCTCCCGCACACGGGGCCACTGCTTAACGTCCCATACGACGGACGGCGTTCTTTTCAAGCCCATCGGTGTCCCCTACTGGCGTGGGTAGGTCGGAGAGTTTTGCGGAGATAAATCTCAACGCTGGCCCAGCTGGAAGTCGAACCTGGAAACGTGTTTATGAGGTCTAATTTACATGTTTTATATAAATAATTGTAGACTTTTAATTTGCAACCTATATGACGGATATATTTGCAAATACAGGGTGAATCTGAAAAAGTGGGCAAAACTTTACGGGGTGGTAGAACGCAGCTATACGAGCAATATTCGTCATAGAAAGTATGGGCGGAACGCAAACGGCGAGCCGCTAGGTGGCGTTGGAAATGGTATAAAAGGGTCGGTCCTCGCACCCAACGGCATTTCTACCGTGGATTGCCGAGAGGATGGCTGGTTATACTAACCACGAAATGGCGGATATGCACTTGAAAAGCCTAATCTACGAGTGCCCCATTGAAACCGATATGGATCTAGTCGCCAGGATCGCCGTTGTTGCCGGCGATATTCGGGAAATGCCTGGTGTCTTCGCAAATGTGCGTCGGTCCCTATCCCGCAGGTGTGAAGCCTGCATTACAGCTGGCGGCAGCTCTTTTGAGAAATTTCTTTGAGCATGTACCTCAATTACATTCCTGTTGATAAAATGTTTTCTGAAGTATCTCCTCTCCTTCTTGTGTTCATTCTTTAAATGTGACAATGGAAAACTACCTTTTAACTTCTCACCGCTTGCGTTCCGACCATACATTCTATGACGAATATTGCTCGTATAGCTGCGTTCTACCACCCCGTAAAGTTTTGCCCACTTTTTCAGATTCACCCTGTATAAGACGGAGAAAGGTCCTAGCAACCACTCTTAGTTTGTACAGGCCTACTCATACCAGGACATGCCCCACGGAAATCGAAGTTTAAAATTGTGAATCAAAACTACAAAATAATATCATGTGTTTTGCGGATGATACAGTATGAAGTCACAATGCACATGACGATCTTCAGTTAAGGAATAAGATCTCTGCTGAATTAAGAGTTCCCATGATCTGGTTTCCAAATAATAATTTATCTATTAACGTCAATAAAACTAAATACATGTACTTTAATGTCGAAAGGAGAACAAAGACCGATAATGGTATACAATCAAAATAATTGCTCTAATGTTAACACGAATAACGAAATATTACATTATTACGTATGTCACTGTCCTATAATAACAAGTGTGAACAAGATTAAATATTTAGCTGTACGTTTTAGATAAGCATTTGAAATGGAATAAGCATAAAAGTAGCCTAGGTTTCAAAATTCAACTGGTTCTTCCGAAATTTTACCCTTCAAGGTAGTGGTTCTCAATCTTTTATGCTTCACGTACCCCTGGAAATGTGCATGTAACTGGTATACCCCTTGTTTAGATAGATAAAACTATAGTTATAGTATAACAATGAGAATAAAATAAAGCATATATATAATATATACCATTTTGAGCTCTCACGACGTACCCCAAAAATTTTACTGCTTGCCCCACGTTGAGAACCCCTACTTTAAGGTATTAATTATTATTTAAATTATTAATTAGATACAGATATTTTTGAAAATATATTATTATAGTTTAGTGTACTCTAGATTACAATATGCAATTATCATTTGGGGAGGAGCACCGGAAATTTGTTTGAAATCATTGCTTTAAAATACAAAAATATGTAGTAGAAATTTTGACTTATAAACCTAAATATAACACTTAAAAAAGCAGCTTTATGGAACTGTAATTACTAAATGCGGATCAAATATGCCATCTAAACTATTATTATTTGTTTATAAAATTAGAGAGAAACTTACTTTAGTTACTAATGTATATAACACTAGAGCAGTAGAAAACAGCGATTTTATCATTCCAAAACCTAATACAGAAATACTTAAACCCAATTTGGATATTACGAACTACAGTCGTTTAATTCATTGCCACGTGAAATTAAGTCGAAAAATAGCAATATATTGTTTTTAAAAGAGGGGATGAAGTAGATTGCGTTCCTGAATTCACTATAAACTTGTAGCAGGATCCTTTAATGTGTTTTGATCAATCTTATTTCGTTGTGTTCACTGAGTGTTTTGTATACGGTATATGCAGGTAAACTTGAATTGTGATTATATGTGTTATCTGCTAGTGAGTCCTTCAACTCATGTAGACTTTGATAAATGACACAAATCTGTATACTTTAATAAGTTTTTCCATATAATTACTGTTATTGTTTAAAAAAAATAGTTTTTGCTGATCACTGCCTCAGTGTCAGCTAACAGCAAACAAACAAAGAGCCATGCCAGAACAGAAATCGAACCCGGACTCCGGCAGTTGCAGTGTCATTTCGAATCAACATGATACAACTGCGTTACCCTGGAGGCTTTTTGTGTTCCAAACGGCAATAAATATTATGATAAAAAAAGGTTTAAACTACAAAACAAAGATATTCTATCGAAATTTATAATTGCATCCGTCAAAAATGGCATGCGGCACGAGCAATAAGATTTTGTGTGTTTTTGTGAAGACCCCTAGATTATAAAAAACTGCGTCTTTTTTTAGTTCAGTTTAAATTTCTTCTGCTTCCATTATCTTTTGAGACTGAATATTTCATTAATCTCATATTTGGCTACTTTCTTGATGCATTTAATTTATTAATTCCGTACGATTTTTAATTTTATTTCAAAAACACCCCTTTTAGCAAAGAGTAAGGATTTTGTCTCTCTCCCTGCTTAATGTTCCGTTTTCGTGACATTTAAAATTTAGAGTGAAATTCACTTGCATTAAACTGCAAATCGAGCAATTCGACACCTCCCTCAAGTTTTTCTTTCATATGGAACAAATTTAAATCGCTTTCTTATTAATTACACAAAATATGAAATTCCTACTGGAAGCGATTTTAAACCAGGTCATCTCGCAAGTTAGCGAACTATTTCGGTTCACTGTATAAAAGGCGTTGAATTGCTTTCAAAAATGTCTTTGAAATTTTTGTCAGTGTTGATATTATTATTTTATTTAAGAACCCTTTTTACGTAAATTATGCGCCAGACACATATTCCGCATAGCTTGAGATGTTGTACAGCTATAAAAATGAAAACATTTCAAAGTGCATTTCAGTTAAATTTTAGAAACACTGTAATCAAGACTTTAAAAAGTGGGATAGAATAAAATTATGATTTTGATGATCTTATTCAGAAATATTTAAAACCTAGGATCGAAAAATCTCATTCAAAACGATCGAAGTAATGATTATTACTAAAAAAACTTGAGGAACGCATATCGCTTCTGTCGCGTATGGGAATATCATTTTCAAAGAGAATGAAGTTTTTCCTTTACCTCCTGTTTCACTCTTTAAAAGTTTTAATATTTTCTAACGGATGATGGAGAAAATGCAAATAGTATATACAACATAGGAAATATTTCTTATATTTCTTAAATTTGAAAAGTTGTTTTTCGCACACCTTCTGAGAAAACTGGGTAGATTATTGCTGTCAATGGAATATCTTTTGAAAAGCTATCACCGAAATTTCAAATTTCTATCATATACATGTTATTTTAAAAAAAAATCGTTAACAGTTTTGGAGTTTCCATATTTAGTGATCTGTAACGATATAAATTGAAACTACTTAAGGATTTGAAAACTGCGAATTATATTTCATTACTACCAATCCAAATAAACAAGTTTTTCCAAATGTTACTTTAAAAAATAAAGTTGTCTTTTCCACCCCACCTCTTGGGGGTGGATCTTAACATTCCACCACCAAAATTTTAAATTTCTAGGATAAATACACAGCTTGCAATATTCATTTAAAATTTTGAATTTGAATTTTGAATTTTTCGAAATTTTTTCACCATTAGAGGGCGCAATTTTAGCTTGTTTGATATTCGGAAAGTGCAAATCATAATATTTCATCAATATCTATTCAACCGGAAAAGAATTTTTAATTTATCTCTGTAAACAAATGGTTATCTTTTAAAGCTAAAAAATAGCATTTTCCCACCCACCCTGGGTTTAAAGGGTCAATTTATTGTTGACAATGGAAACTTCATAACGTTACATTCCACTACCAAAATTTCAAATTTCTAGCTTAAATGCATCGTTTGTAATTTTTGAATTTTTCAAATTTTTCCACCCTTAGAGGGCGCAATTATAATATTTGAAAAATTCCAAAAGTCCGAATCATAATATTTTTTCAGTTTCTATGAAACCCGAAAAGATTTCTAGAAAACAATAATTATCCGCAAAAGCAAAGAAATTATGTTCTCCCCCCACCCTCCTAGGTGTAGGGGACCAACTATGGAAACAACAATGGAAACTTGACAAATTTTACATTCCACCATCAAAATTTAAAATTTCTTGCACAAATACATCGTTTGCAATATTCGTTTCAAATTTTGAAATTTTCGAATTTTTCCACCTCTAGAGGGCGCTTTAGAGAGATTTGGAAAGTGCAGATCGTGTTTGGTATTTATCTCTCCAAAAACAAAATAGAGAGCTAGCAATTAAAATCATTGCAAAGAAATAAAGGTAAATAAAGGTTCGATTTTTTTTTTTTAAATGGAATCTGAGAGGACAAAAGTGAGAAATTCGGCCAAGAATTCTGTAACACCTTTAATACAAACTCAATTTTTAATTTCCTTTTTTGTGTCCACTTAGTATTTGCATTATATCTAATTACCATTTAACAACACGTTTACATATTTCTAAAAAATATAAGAATACTAACACTTTAAAGCAATCAGGAAATTAGTATATTTACTAACTCATTTAAATTCATCTTGAATTTGAATAGAGTAAAGTGAATGTTCACAAATTTCCTAAGAATAATGATTGCATATTATTAGATTCTCAGTGGTATCCTGATGTTAAGAGCTAAAGTGGGCTGTGTTGTCTTACCTGGGAGCGGCAATTTTGTTGCACTCTAAGCGGCAGTTTCTTTTTTTTTGCACACCGTGGGCTAAATGCCCATGTCACAAGGAGCCCAAAGAGAGCCAGCTGAGAGAAGCCCAAGGAGAGCCAGAAGGCTCAGAAGGAGACCAACTGGACAGCTGTTAGTGGACAGATCCAGCGCGTTCTTTAGCGGGCACAGATTATGGTTCTCTTGCACTATGAAATTTTACTCAGTATTCATATTATTATTTAACTTGAGTTATTTTATAACTTGAGAGGGAAGCGAACAATAACTTCAAACCGCACACGGATTGTTCCACGGCTCAACTTCCCATACGACGGATGGCGGCATTGCCAAGTTCACCAGGATACATTTCCTCATCGATAGCAGAAAAGGAATTAGCGGCGAAGCTTCTCAACACACTCCCAGTTGGAACTCGAATCTGAAGTGAGTTGGAATGAAAAGGTAATGTTTTCCCATGATTAAAAGAAAAACATGCTTATTTTTCTTGAAATATTATTTTTCTTGAATGCATAAAACTTTCGCGTACGGAAAATTGCTATTTTGGGCAAACAATAACAACTGGAAACGAGTTTGGACTGGTTATCAGTCATAATTAATAGTTAATTGTCATAATAAATTCTTTCTTTGAATTATAATTTCAATCACTTTTTAATCAGTTATTAGTATTTAAAAATGATCATCATTAAGCCTTTCATTATATTTTAGCCATTATCCTTTGAAAAAGAATCGCTCTTCGCGTATGTAAGATGTTACTCAAGAATTTTCACTTTCTATGAACGATTTTGAGAATTTTTCGTTTTCCAAATTAAATTGAGATTTGAAATAATTATAATTATTTTAAAATTTGCAATAGCCTATAATACGAAGAATTAAAATATGGTTCAGAGGCAGGCATTTCTGTATATATTTTTTTATGTGTCAGAGAAAATATTTTCCTCTATGGGGGCTCGGGATCAATAATTATTGAAACAATTCAGGCCCGGGCTCAATAATTTCAGGCTCGAACGGAATCGCGCTCAATAATTTCAGGCTCGAACACGATCGGCCTAAATAATTCCAGGCTCGAACACTATCGGCCTAAATAATTCCAGGCTCGAAAATTTCAGTCCGGACTTACCTCTAATAGCAACATCATATCGATTTCTCGTTTTTCCAAATTTATTAATAGAGCTCAAAAGATAGTGCTATATTTTTTGCTAACCAATACTTCACAAAATATTTAAAATATTAAAATCACTTACCTTCCATTCAGTACGTCAATTTTCGATTATAATAGAGTCCGCTTCCCAACACTCTTTGGCATGAATCCAACGAAACAATTATATATCAAATCGCTCGGTATTAAACCATATTCGCAAGAACTTCCAAAGAAAATTTGCAACAAATAACAGTAATGGTAATTTGCTCTTTATGTTAATTGATGTACGAAAAAATGTCACGGCAATTACGTATCCACTAGAGTTGATGTCTGTTTACAGCTTCAGATCTTGCCATACCTCCATCATTCCAGTGAGTATTTGCAAACACCACACGGCAGCATGCAGACTCCAGTTATCACTGCATTGCTCTTATTCTGCTGATGATGTGTCCATCCCTCCACAACCACGTGGATGTTTAAGAGCAGCGAGGGACGGATGCAGCAGCAGCAGCGTGACCGAACCCTTTGGCTTCCACAGCGAGATGTGTGCACAAACCCACCGGTCTGCTACAAGCATTCACAACGTTTGGAATCACCCACCCCTACATCATGACTAGGCGCTACTCTGTTGGGTCAGAGCTCGGATGTCGGCCACTGATGACCCCGCCCTCGTCCGCAACCACCCTCTCGTGTCTCCATTCGCTTTTGTTGGGCGACAGGAAGCGAGACAGAACCGTTTTTCCAAATATATCTCGATCTAATAGCATTGTAATATCTCATTCGTTCACCCTCATTCGCTGTAACACCTTGAGCATATTCAAATGTATCTCTGGCTGTATCGCTTTTCCAAGTCCTTGGTCATTGTACAAGTTCAGGTATGCATTTCATGTTCATCGTTCAACAGACCTTCTCCAGTTTTGGAACCTTGTCCTGCTCAGATAGCGTTGTTCCATCCAAAGGATAACGTGCTCTACAGTTCCCCTTGTTTGCCCATCTATTCTCCTGCTCACAAACGGAAATATATATTTTTCCCGCCATTCCTTGCTCTGTGTCTGCGTGTGGGCAGCATTTAAATTGGCGCGAAATGTCCTCGCGCATTTTGATACCTCTCTGACAAATAAGATTAAAGTGAGATAATCACAAAGCAGGCCAAATCCGCCAACAAGCAACAACAAAGACATCATTATTGTTTACGCTCGTGTTAACATATTTTTTTTTTCATTCGGGTCACTGATATCCATTGGCTTCAGAATCTGACTTACGATCGATGTAATGTTTCAGTTTCCATTCTGTGGAGAAAAAGAATGTAATAACACCGCTGACAATGAACATAAGAGTCTCAAAAAACTTTCATGTTTGTTAAATAGCTTCGGGATTACTCCTGGGCAGAACAGTTCTCTTGTCCAGGTTTTAATGATCCGAGGATATTCTTCGCTAACAAAGAGGATATTAATGGTCTTGAATGTCCATCGGTTGAAACGTAAGCCGTAGTTCCATATGCATACGCTAAATGGCTTGACGGAAGACTACCATCCATCTCCTTCTAGTTGTCCAGGGATTTCCTTTTCCAATCTTTTCAGACCTTATGAATTAGCTTTTTGGTTAATCGTGTGCAAAGAAGTGCTTCTTCATGGTCAAAAAATCACTTCTAAGGACTTCAAGATTCCTTACAGGGTAGGTTTAAGGCTCATTGGGCAATTCTTAGAGCTTCTTCCTTTCCTTTCTTCCTGCACTCTCCTATAAGGCTCTATACTATAAAGTTCATCCAACCCCTCCTATAACAGAAAGCTAGAGGACAAAATTTATGACGTAGCCCTATCATATAGACACTTCTTATTTTTTATTCTAATATTATTACTGGTGGATTCTGTTCTAATCTTTATACTAATGTTCATCTATATATATATGTGTGTATTTTTAGGAGAAAATTTACTTTATTTGATAATAAATACGAATAATTTTATTCTTAAATAATATATATTTATAGATAAACATTAGTGTAAAGATTAGCACAAGAGTACACCAGTAATAATATTAGAATCAGATATATAAGAATTTTCTATATAGTAAAAAATATACTTTTAAATTAATTTTACAATTTTTAAAGGATACTAATTTGATTGGCAGAATTTGATTTAGTGCCCAAATAGTGCCACGATGTTTCTGCATTAGGAGATTGAATGCTCTTAAAATTTTAATAATGTTAATCAAGAACTTTCAGTTTCTACTGAACTACCTCCTTCCTTCAGAGAACTCTGGAATGCTTATGGAATGTTTATTTGACCGCCAATCTAAGACCATTGGCAATTTTATGGTATTGCTTTTGAAATTTCGGTTTTCCAGACTCAGTTGGGAGAACTCTCCGACATAGTGCACGGACCTTTCTTAAAAGAATTTCCGGACGAGAGGGGCGAAAGGCCCCGAGTGATTTCCGGAATAATAGTTTATGTTGAAGAAGAAGAAGGACTATTTAGTGGAGCCAGACTGGGGCGCGATTGGACTTGGAGCTCAGACCTCGGAGAATGAAGACGTACTTTTGCTTCGTTCCTGGATTCTTTTAGTAAACTTGATTAGCTAGTATTTTACTTAAATTTCCCATTAGCCTTAGGCGAGATCGGGTGAAAGCCCCGGTGTAGCCTTTGGCGGGAAGGTTACTTAGGTCTAGATAATTTTATACCTTAAACTGATAGGTTTACAGTTAGTGTTTTTCAGATTAAATTTCGCAATTCAGTTCTAATAAAGTTTAGACACCTTTGGATATTCAATACATCCTTCAATTAGTATAAGTACAAGCCAATAGCCGACCTAGAGTTGGCCGTTATTGGTTTGGAAATATACATATAATTTCTACTCTCCAAGTAAACTCAAAATCCTCCGTTGAGGTATTCTAATTTATAAGTTTAATATTTCCTTCCAGTCGTTACTGGAATTTTTATTACTAGTTTATCGCTATTCTTACTGCTTTTTGTTTTATTCTTATTAAATTTGAATCCATTACAAATTTAATTCGTTTATTTTATTCTCAGTTTTCTAGTTGTTTTTGATTGATTTCTGTATCTTTTGAATTTTGAATTTTTTTTCTGTAACTTTAAAAATTGATACTTTACAGAAATCAATTTTTTTCATATCCGGATTGAACCGTTTTTTTTTTTCGTACCAACTGCACACTTCGATTTTTCAAATTTTGAAATTTTGTATAATTAACTAAATATTTATGTGATTCTAGTCTGTTTACTTGTTTGTATCTTATTATCATCGTTTTTCACTTTTATTATCTGTTTTTTGTATTTAAACTTCACCTTGATGATGATGATGAAAACCAAATCCTAAAATGAGTCTTTCTATATTTTGGAAAAGATCGGAACACAGACTCTTTCAAAAACCTTTTCTAATCTAAATTTTAATCAAGGTTGTTGGAGTATTTTTTTCTTTCGAAATCGTTTTTTTTTTTTTTCATTTTTTATATATATATTATTATTTTTCATTCATTTATCTCTTTTTTTCTTCTTTTTTTTATAATTTATCAAATTTCTTTATAGCTTTTAAGAAAAAAATTAATGACTTGTAGCACCCTGATTTTTCAGATTTTTTTCCAGGTTCAAGAATACTTTTGAATGATTTCTCTATGATTTTATATTTTTTTAAGTTTTCGAAATATAAGTTTCTTTCTTGTTTTATTTTGTACAATGAAATATAATATGTTCTATGTTTTCGTAAGCATTGCAGTTTTCACACATTGGATTGTCAATGTTTTTCTTATTATAGAGAGTTGATTTTGTGAGGGCTAGATTTGCTTTTATTTTTAATATTATATTTATTTCTTTTTTATGTAAGCCATAATTATTGAATTTTTGAATTAAATTTGATATTTTATATCTGTGTGTGTGTGTTTTGCGTGTGCATCATACCATTTTTGTGTATCATTCAAAATTAAAATTTTATTCTGTTTTTTAAGAATAGACATCAAGAATGGAGTTTCCATAGTTTTGGCTAAGTTTTTTGCTGATTTTGCAAGTTCATCTGCTTTCTCGTTATAGGCGAGACCGACATGAGAACTTCACCTTGATTGATACAATACGTCTAGTTCTGACATTATTGATTTCTCTGTCGCGGCCCGCTCAGAAAGCTGTTCCGAAAATTTTCTTCCGGAACGCACAGAGACCTCTGATTTTCAAGTCAATGTTGAAACCAGCTATAACGTGCAAATTTGCGCGTTCTTATGCGACAAAAACTTCTTTTTGAAGTAAATTCTAACCTGATTGTTTTACCTTCTATAAAGGACATTCCTGGCTTGTTGCCAGAAGTTCGCATCAGCTTTAATAATGCAGTTCTTCAGAAGTTTTATCTCGAGAAGGACATAAACGAGCATGTCTGCTCCGAACAATGTTCTAATCACACCATTAATTTGAAGGTTGTCTAAGACAGATCTTCAGATCATGTGCACGGAATGGATATTTATTCAAAATCCGTTGCCCCCGAAGTTGCTAAAAATCCCAAGGGAAAGGGCATTAGCAAAAACAAGACGAGGAAAGGACATAAGCATTCCTTTTATCCTACTGTCGAATCTACATATGCCTCCAAAACGCGTTTTTCCGTTTTGGAGGAGGAATTCCTTGACCCACAAGTCTCGGAAATGAAAACTGGTGGTGCTTCTTCAAAAGCCAATGATGGAAAAATTCCACCTATCATTTTGAAGTGACCCAAAAATTGGATTGTTATAAACAGAGACCTTATTAAGATTGCTGTGGAGTCATTCACAGCTAAGACTTCTGGAGACACAGTCCACCTTCAGACGAAGTGCTCAGATGACTACAGGTCCTTTAGTAAGTATTTTGAGACATCCAAGTTACAGTTTCATACCTATAAGCTAAAGGATGAAAAACAATTACGGGTTGTTCTCAAAAACCTCCCGTCTGACATCAGTTCCGAAGACGTTTGCACTGCTCTTGTGGACAAAGGATTTACCATAATTAAAATAGCCCAAATGAAAAGAGGGAAAGACAGAACTCCTCTTCCTGTCTTTTTGGCTGAATCTCAGAAATTATGAGAACTTTTAGATTCAATGGGTCCTTTGAAGTCAAAGGTCAAATTTGATATACCTGTGCTGGAGAGCTCAGAATTTGTGAATAGGGCTATTTCAGGCAGTAGAGCTCAGAAATGAGATTTTTTTTTTTCAAGAATATAATTTTTATTCATAAGAGTAAAGAATGCAAATACATTTACCACTTGACCCGCAAAGCTAAATAGCTTTTCAGCAGGAAAATGAATAAATCAAATTAAACATAGTCATTCAGCCTCAAAAATGGTGTACATCAAATAAATTCACAAAACGCAACACAAAATAATTCCGAAATATTTTTTGCAATTCGAATTTCATTTTTCTAAAAGAATCAATATTTATTATTTCTTCTGGGAGAGCATTAAATATAACTGGTACTTGATATTCGAAGTATGTTTTCCGTAATTATTTCGAAAAGTAGGCATTTTGTAACATCCTTGGTTTTGAATTCTCGTATTTTTATTGGGTTGTTTAGTTTGTATGTTTCGTCAAAAAAATTTTAATTATTAAATTATATTTATATAAATTATAATAATAATAAAAAATAATACCCTCTCAAGCAGCTGCTTGCCACAGAGGTCTGACAGGAGTCTGTCAGTTTATATGCCATAGTAGAAGGTCTGTGAGGATGGCAGGACCTCAGCAGAAAAGCATCACGAACATCTATGCCTTACCCGGGGCTCGAACCCAGGTCCCTTAGGTCAGTAGCCAAGCGCGCTAACCATTCACTGTAGGATAAAAGGTTTAAAAATTTCAATCTATCTGTGGAACTTTTATAATTTTTTGCAAATGAAACGGAATAATATTTTTAGCTATTATAGACTGCAGATTTTCTATTTAATTTATGTTAGTTAAGTTAGTTGTTCCATACACAATTATTCCATAATTTAAAATCCATTCGCATTTGCTTTATAATATTGTCGTGTCCACAGAGATCTTATCCTGTGGACACAACTGTGGGCCGAAAGGTTCGTGAATATTCGGTTTTCATGCTCGGAACAAAGACTTTTGTTCTGCCATCCAGTTCTTCGAAATTCCCTGATGCCGGTTTCAGCAGAAGACGAGTTTTCACTTTCGGCATAGAAATTTCGCGACCATCATCAAAGGCCACGGGGAAGGTGCATCCTCCCTGCCTCGTCCGCCCTAACGAATGAGAGACAGCCGCGTCGGTTAACGCGCTCCGACAGAGGTCGCGGTGATGGGCAACTTTTTACAGAGGTGAACCTTTTTGCGATTGTGCCCTCTCTTCCTTCTTCTTGTCTGAGCTCTCAAAGGCGATGGTCAACTTCTGCAGATAGTGCAAAAGAAACTCTAAAGTGCCTCAACCACCGGCCAAGCGGCCTAGGGGGACGATGCTCCAGCAACGACTGCATGAAAGAAGGTAGGGGTCCTTTTCACAATTAAATCTGAGTTATTTTCTACATCAATGCTCTTCTACTGGCCTACGCCACGTTGTCCCGAACGGGGACCATAGACTGTAAAGACCTTTGAGAGCTAGTTGATAAACATTTTAGTCTCCACCACTTCAAAGGTTACCCTTGATTGAAAAGGGCTGTTTATTCGGAAATTATCCCAAAAGTGGGAAGAGTTGTATGAGTAAAATGTCAAGAATAGTAACTTTGCAATAAATGTTGTGTTTCAATTGTTAATTACAGATTATCTCAGTTTTTCATTTGTTAAATGTCAGTTGATTTGAATATTGGGTCAAGGAACTACCTTAGACTTGGCAGAGAGTAGACGAATCGCGATCAAAGTGTTGAACCGCCCTAATACTAAAGGGGGGTTGACAACAATATAATACACACGTTTCCCTATTAAGTACGTATTTTAATTTTTGAATTTTTAATGCTGATAT
Organism: Ryuthela nishihirai; assembly: GCA_038380435.1. Lineage (NCBI taxonomy): Eukaryota > Metazoa > Arthropoda > Arachnida > Araneae > Heptathelidae > Ryuthela > Ryuthela nishihirai. Next base: position 27,558,324 of record JAWZYU010000019.1, on the reverse strand, counting down.
TCTCAAGCTTTCACATATGTTGGATGTAATCCTCCTAAAATATTCATCAAAATGGGGCATTCCTCCTAAAATATTCATCAAAAATGATTCCTAAGTATTTTATTTGATTTACTTGCTCAACGAGTGGACAACTACATAATGATTCATAATCAATTTATTTTATGTGTTTTGATAAAGAAGTTTTGATGAATATTAAATTCTGGTGAACGTATAATCATCCATTTTGTTTTCTTCTCATTTAAGTAGATTCTATTATGATTTAATCATCTAATTATATTATTGTAATCTGTTTGAATCTCTGAAATGCTATCATTTAAATATTTGTGACTCTTTATTAAAACAATATCGTCAGCATATGGATAAATAGCACTTTTTTAATTTTGTAAGGAAAAAATCATTTATGTATACCAAGAACAATAAAGGACCTAAAATTGAACCTTGGGGAATTCCATATCCGTGTAATTACTGTTCCGCTGTAACATTTTTTTATTTTAGTAATTGTGTTTCTGTCTGATAAATAATTTCGAAAACAATCTAACATTATACCGCTAATACCGTAATTTTCCAATTTATTTGGTAAAATGCTATGATCTATTGTATCGAAGGTTTTCTTTAAATCTAAGAACATTGTTACAATTTTTTCCCTATTATTCAAAGATTTATTTGTATTATTTTCAATTTTAGAAATTAGCTGAATTGGGTTTTTTCCTTTTTGAAAGCCAAATTGATTTTTATTAATTATGTTGTGCTTAAGTAAAAAATTATAAACAGTATTATAAATATATTTTTCCATTATTTTTGAAAATATAGGTAGAATTGTTATTGATCGATAGTTAGAAAAGTCCTCCTTAGTATCTATTTTAAAAATAGGTCCTAAAATACCTGTTTCGAGTTCAGTAGGTATGTTCCCAGTAAATATAATCTGATTTATAATTTTTAATATAATATTTAGTAGTATTTCTTTATTAAATTTTATATGTTTAATGTAAACATTATCATAACCAGGTGATTTATTGTTGTCTAATGTAGTAATTATCTCATCAGTTTCTTTTTCAGTGATTTCATGTATATAAATAGAGTTCAAAACTCTTTGTATCCTGGTTGGAACATAATTTATATCGTCTTGGTGATTTGTATCTCTTATCTGTAGAATTAGTGTATTATAAATGTCATTGTAATTATTTGCTATTTCTTCCACAGAAAATTGCTTTTTGGACATATTGCCAATTATTACATCGTCCACTGATTTTTTCTGTTTTCCTTCTAATATTTCGTATATTAATTGCCAGGTAGCCTTCATATCATTTTTATTCATTATAAGTTTATTTCTACAATAAAACTGTTTCTGATTTCTAATCTGAATATTAACTATATTTCTTAATTTTTATAGCTATTTTTATAAGCAGCACTTTTATCATTGTTTTTAAATTTCATCCAAGCTCTTTTCTGAATTGAATTTCAGATCCGGTGTCCCATTCAAGGAAAATAGGGATCGGAGTGAAGGTCTAGAAATCAAGGAGTGGAGAAGGCACCGCCGATCGATTTTCAGTATCTAACAAAAAATAATATAAATTTCGCTTTCACTGTCATCCGTTTTATTAAGCTGAGAAGCGTTAAACTTCCTAATATACTCGAAAAAATGAGAAAACGGAGAAGGCGAACAATCAGTTGACGCGAAATTAAAGTTTAGTCCGTTCAGTTGACAATACTTTGTACATGAAAAATATTCCTTTTAACGCGAAACTGATTAATAGAACAAAATCTCTTGAAGCGAATTTTTTTTACTGCCCAACAAATAAAAATAATTCCATTCAAATTTCCTCGGATAACACGAAATTTAGAGAGGATCGACAGACCTAATATCAACCACTGTTCGATAAATTTTTAACAGTTTAAAATTTATAGCTATTAAAATTATAGCTATTTAACAGCGTACTATTTAACTATATACTACATTAAAAATAATATAAAATTAATATAAAATATATAAGTATATTTTTACTATATGCAAATATACATTTCTAACCTGGGAACACCTGACATTCAAATGGACGTGTGAGGATGTGAAATGTTTTAGTTTACTTTTAATTAAGAACTGAACTTGTTAACAGGAAAGTTTGCTTAAATGAGACGTGAGGAGTTGTGAAGATTTCCCCAAATGCAAAAGGTCGAGGGGGGGGGGATTATGATGCAGCAAAAGTTAGGATATGCACTATTGCCGAATTTGACGGTAGTTTGGTCCCTTCAGGTTTTTGACTTCGTTAATCCTTAATCGGGAATGATATTCATAATAAAGACTGGATGAGTTCAGACCCACTACGCCGTATTTAATTAATAAATGTCTCATTCAATCTTTGTCTTGATCTCCACTCTCAAAATAAGGCATAGACTATAATAGCATTTGAAGTAGAGTGGTCAAAATGTCTCTTTTAAAAGAACACGTTTCTTGTTCGTATCTTTTTTCTAAACAAAATATTCTCTATTCTTTTAACTTAAATTAACAAAACGTTTTGTTCCTAAAATATATTTACCGATAGAAATAGTTTAGAAAGATTAAAAAATATAAAAATTACTAAACGAATTTGAATAATTAAACGAAATTCCTGAAGACTATCCGATTTTTCAAATTCAAAAGATTTTTATTTCTGTTTGTTTACAGTGAGTCTTGATTCACTTGTGATTGCTTGACATTACATATGTGACTTAACGAAGAAGACTATCTTAATTATGAGCTTCAAAAACACTACTTTCAGGAAAATAAAGAACTTTGATGTTGATCAAATTGATGTAACATTAGATTTTTTTAAAATAAAAAGTTTCATGGCCCGTTTTTGCATTTTCAACAGAAAACGAAAAAATTTCCTTTGTTATTGTGGTTTTTTTTACTGCAAAATTATAACATATTCATATTGGTCATAATATAAGGCGTAAGCCAGGCGTGTCCAGCAGAGAGATGGTAGTCTCGTTTATCAAGGTTATCCAGCGTGTCCTTTAATGTGCATAGGGTGTGGTTCTCCTGCACATGGAGCCATGGGGAGGCTCAGTTGGTAGCGTGCCAGGCTCGTAACCTGCAATTATCTGGTTCGGGTTCCAACTGGACAAGAGTAGAGATTATTGTATGCCAAACTCCCCACCCTGCCTACAGTGAATAGGGGTTACTGTTGGGCTTGAAAAGGCCACCGTCCGTCGGATTGGACGTTAAACCGTGTCCCCGTGTGTCGGAGAGCCACACCCACGCACGTTGAAGAACACACTGGATGTCCTTGATAGTAAGCTGACACCCTTTTCCCAACAGCTGATATTTAAGTAGTTTAAGTCCCAAATAACTGATATTTAAGTAGCGAATATTACGTTTTTAAAAAATAACAGAGCTCGAATTTCCCCTTAAAGCACTGGAAGACTCTCTGCACAATTCACATAGGGGCGGGGGTGGCTCAGTCGGTAGCGCGCCAGGCTCGTAATCTGTAATTCCCAGGTTCGAATCCCTGCTGGGTCAGCGTTGAGATTTATCTCCGCAAAAATCCCCGCCCTACCCACGGTCAGTAGGGGACACCGATGGGCTTGGAAAGGCCGCCGTCCGTCGGATGGGACGTTAAGCCGTGGCCCCGTGTGCGGGAGAGCCATACCCTGTGCACGTTAAAGAACACGCTGGATGGCCTTGACGGGAGGCTACCATCTCTCTCCCAACAGCTGTTCCAGTGGGTCCCCTCCCCCAACCTTCTCTGAGCCTTCGGGGTCCATGTGACCTGGCCATTTAGCCCATTGTGTGCAAAAAAAGTGCCGCTCAGAGGTAAAACAACCCAACCCAAATCTGCACAATTCATGTACAGAGTTGCAGTAAAAATCAGACCATAATGCTACCTAGTCATATTGGCAATAAATCAAAGGCACTGTTCAAAATTCGGGAAGTCCAAAATTAGAGATATGAATGAACCGACAGATTTCGATAATATTATAGTAATCTAGATGATAGGTACTCTCTCCGCTGCTTTGCAGCCTTAATATCAGTGTTCAGTGAGGCCTCAGCCAGCACACAGAGGTGGCTTTTGGTGCCATCCATAAGATGTAGTACTGTCCTGTATAGTGGAACATCGGATGGCATCATTCAATCATAGTCAAGCACATGGCGCCATGGCTTTACTTCTCATCAGATGGATGGCAGCCTATCGAAGCCCATCGGTGTCCCTAACTGGCCGAGGGTAGCGTGGGTTTTGGGGAGGGAAATCTCAACGCTTGCCCACGTGGGACTTGAACCTGGGAACTGCAGATTACGAGCCTGGAGTGCTACCGACTGAACCAGTCCTTCGCACTGATCAAAGGGATCTGGGTTCGAGCCCTGGGTAAGGCATAGATTCCTGTGTTGTCTTTCTGCTGAGGTCTCTCCTTCCTCACAGATATCCATGGCGTATTAAACTGACAAGCTCCTGTCATTCTTCTGTGACAAACACGTGCTTGCGGGGTATTCATGTTTTTTTTTTAAAGAGGACGTGTTCTCTTTCTCTTCCTTTACTTTATGGCTATCCTAGTTAGGGGTCAGCAAGGGCAATATATTCATCAGTATACTGTTAACAGGAAATATTTATACTGTCCTCTGACTTTCATTTTAACTGTTTTGCATTATATTTTTCATTTCGAGCTTTAGTTTTTGCAACCTAGCTATTTAAACTCTTTGTCCACTAAGAACCTCTCAGAAGCGAAAAACAATAGGACCAAACGCTGATGAATATTGATTGTGAGAGCTATAATCTTTCGTCTATGCTGATAATATCTTTCACAATAACGTTATCCTAATCCTCGTAAGTAATCATTCTAATGAATCACTACACTACCAAAGATAAAGTTTAATAGGCCATGGGAATTTTTATGGATCTTTAACAGACCTAGGAGATTAAGTTCAGAGTCGTTCACAGAGCATACGAGCCACAGTTACATCAGCTGAAGCAAATCACCTGTATATTTTGCGCTAAAGAAAAATCAGCTTCCCACCTTATTCCCCGCTTCCATTTCCTCGATTCACGAATGGGGATGTCAGAACAAAAAGCATCTATCTCATCCAGGAGAAAAAAAGAAATCTAGAAACTCCCACCGGAACGCCACTAGTGTATATCACTTGTTCCGATGCTGTCAGTTATCTACTTCAATACAATGTATATACTTCCGTACCACCCAGTACGACATTTTAGCGTCGTTTTTATCATCCCCGTCCTTCTGATCTGAATCAGGACGGAGATGACTGGAGAGGACGACCTCTGAGCGTGCAACAGAAATATGGGAAAGTTTTGTGGCTCCATTTCGAATTGTAACACGCGTAGCAGTTTCAGACCCACGATATAATAAATGACCCACTTAAAGCTTGAACGAGTCTCAATGGCTTATCAACATATTTACAGTCATGTCGTCCCTCGGATGTCTGCATCCCAAACACGCAGATCTCAACCGCGAGGTTTTTGATGTTTGGCGAGGGATGCTGAGGGATGGGTTTGCATCTCCACATCTCGGCACAGGAACGCATCACACGAATTTTGCAGATGGGAAACATCCTGTGTAATTATACTTCCACCATGACTGAAAGGGAAAATTTTGCTGTTGCTTTTTATTCGTGTTTAAAAATATTTTTTTTTCGTACATATTTGTGTGAAGATAGAGATTTTAGATTATGTGTGTGTTTATGTGTTTTTACTTGTTTCAATGCATGTAAAAATAGTTTTATCGCTACAGACTGATGTAACGTTTTTGTCTACATGTTCGCTTCCTAGTTATGCAAAACATCCTCGAAATATTCCAGGTGGAACGATTTTGCGATTTAAATATTTAACAGAATTATTATCTCCAGTTTAACGAATTTTGGACTGTTTTTAACAAAACAGTTTCCCATATAGCTTGTACAATTATTAAACCTCTTTAGTTTCAGGCCCTGAAAAACAAAAAAATTAATCCTTCCTTACCGGATTCAGATGCGGAGGGGGACGCTAAGATTGGGATATATTTTGCTTTTTTTTTTATCTCTGAGAGGCACTTCTTTTTTCTTTTTTTTTCCCCCACACAAAGGGCTATGGTCAGGTCACAAGGACACCCAATGGGTCAGAGAAGGTTGGGGAAGAAGACCAAATGGACAGCTGTTAGGATATGGATGAAAGCCTCCCGTGAATGTCATCCAGCGTGTTCTTTCACATGCATAGAGAAATATCTCTCCTGCACCGGGGCCCCAACTTAAGGTCCCATACAATGGATGATGACCTTCAAAGATCCATCGTTGTCATCGGTATCAATATACGTTTGTCATCTTCATTAGTAGACAACAATTATTTTCTCAAGTTTTTCAAGTTTCCAAAAAAATAATGCCTTTTCAGAGTATAGCTCTCCTGCACCCGGGGCCCCAACTTAAGGTCCCATACAATGGATGATGACCTTCAAAGATCCATCGTTGTCATCGGTATCAATATACGTTTGTCATCATCATTGGTAGACAACAATTATTTTCTCAGTTTTATCAAATTTTCAAAAGAAATAATATCTTTTCAGAGTATAGCTCTCTTGCACCCGGACCCCAACTTAAGGTCCCATACAATGAACGGTGTCCTTCAAAGATCCAACGTTGTCATCGGTATCAATATACGTCTATCATCATCATTGGTAGACAACAATTATTTTCTCATTTTTATCAAATTTTCAAAAGACATAATATCTTTTCAGAGTATAGCTCTCCTGCACCCGGGGCCCCAACTTAAGGTCCCATATAATGGACGGTGACCTTCAAAGATCCATCATTGTCATCGGTATCAATATACATTTGTCATCTTCATTAGTAGACAACATTTATTTTCTCAAGTTTTTCAAGTTTCCAAAAGAAATAATGCCTTTTCAGAGTATAGCTCTCTTGCACCCGAACCCCAACTTAAGGTCCCATACAATGGACGGTGACCTTCAAAGATCCATCGTTGTCATCGGTATCAATTTACGTTTGTCATCATCATTGGTAGACAACAATTATTTTCTCATTTTTATCAAATTTTCAAAAGATATAATATCTTTTCAGAGTATAGCTCTCATGCACGCGGGGCCCCAACTTAAGGTCCCATACAATGAACGGTGTCCTTCAAAGATCCAACGTTGTCATCGGTATCAATATACGTTTATCATCATTATTGGTAGACAACAATTATTTTCTCATTTTTATCAAATTTTCAAAAGAAATAATACCTTTTCAGAGTATAGCTCTCCTGCACCCGGGGCCCCAACTTAAGGTTCCATATAATGGACGGTGACCTTCAAAGATCCATCGTTGTCATCGGTATCAATATACGTTTGTCCTCATCATTGGTAGACAACAATTATTTTCTCATTTTTATCAAATTTTCAAAAGAAATAATATCTTTTCAGAGTATAGTTCTCATGCACGGGTGGCCCCAACTTAAGGTCCCATATAATGGACGATGACCTTCAAAGATCCAACGTTGTCATCGGTATCAATATAAGTTTGTCATCTTCATTGGTAGATAACAATTATTTTCTCATTTTTATCGAGTTTTCAAAACGAATAGCGTTTCTTCAGAGTATAGCTCGCCTGCACCGGGGGCCCAACTTAAGATCCTATACAATGGACGATGATCTTCAGAGATCCATCGTTGTCATGGGTATCAATACACGTTTATCGTCTTCAATGGTAGACAAAAATTATTTCCTCATTTTTATCAAGTTTTCAAAAGAAATAATATATTTTAAGAGTATAGCTCTCCTGCACCCGGGGCCCCGACTTAAGGTCCCATACAATGGACGATGACCTTCAAAGATCCATCGTTGTCATCGGTATCAATACACGTTTATCATCTTCAATGGTAGACAAAAATTATTTTCTCATTTTTATCAAATTTTCAAAAGAAATAATATCTTTTCAGAGTATAGCTCTCCTGCACCCTGGGCCCCGACTTAAGGTCCCATACAATGGACGATGACCTTCAAAGATCCATCGGTGTCAATATACGTTTGTCATCTTCATTAGTAGACAACAATTATTTTCTCATTTTTATCGAGTTTTCAAAAAGAAATAGCGTTTCTTCAGAGTATAGCTCTCCTGCACCCGGGGCCCCAACTTAAGATCCTATACAATGGACGATGACCTTGAAAGATCCATCGTTGTCATCGGTATCAATACACGTTTATCATCTTCAATGGTAGACAAAAATTATTTTCTCATTTTTATCAAATTTTCGAAAGAAATAATATCTTTTCAGAGTATACCTCTCATGCACGCGGGGCCCCAACTTAAGGTCCCATATAATGGACGGTGACCTTCAAAGATCCATCGTTGTCATCAGTATCATTATACGTTTATCATCATCATTGATAGACAACAATTATTTTCCCATTTTTATCAAGTTTTCGAAAGAAATAATATGTTTTCAGAGTATAGCTCTCCTGCACCCGGGGCCCCGACTTAAGGGCCCATACAATGGACGATGACCGTCATCAAAGTTCCATCGTTGTCATCGGTATCAATATACGTTTATCATCATCATTGGTAGACAACATTTATTTTCTCATTTTTATCAAATTTTCAAAAGAAATAATATCTTTTCAGAGTATAGCTCTCCTACACCCGGGGCCCCAACTTAAGATCCTATACAATGGACGATGACCTTCAAAGATCCATCGTTGTCATCGGTATCAATACACGTTTGTCATCTTCATTAGTAGACAACAATTATTTTCTCATTTTTATCGAGTTTTCAAAAAAAAATTATGTTTTCACTTTGACATCTATAGACATCCAATCGCGCGATCTGTTGAATTTTGTAGATTCTGGATTTGTGTGTACTCTAAAATATAATGCTATTGTCGACGATGCAAAAAATGAAATGTATAAATTAAATAAATAATTGTAACCCATATAATGTGTCTGTCTTTTCATTCAGTGTCATTTTTGTCTTGGTATGGATAGGAGAAAGAAGGTGCTAGCTAGTGCTGGAAGTGTCATCATAACAGTGTTAACAATAGTGGTGCTTGTGTTAGAACTTGCAGCTCCTAGTAAAAATATTCAGTGTGGGGAGTCAAAAGTCTTAGGCAGTGAATACAAAATTCGAGTGTGCAACTTAACAGTGGACATCAAACAGTTTATAGGAGTCATTCCTACAGTTACAGGTGTTACACTTTCCCTACAACAATGGCAAAACCTGGTAGGATACGACGTCTGGGTGCAGCAGAAACAAAACTTTGGAGTCCCATTATTTCGATCCTGAAAGAGGATTCGGTAGTGTGAAAAAGTTAGCTCAGAACACGGGGCTGCCGCTCAAACGCGTCCGAGAATGGTTAGAAAAGCAACCCGCTTACATGCTACATAAACCTGTTCGCAGAAAGTTCCCCCGTAACAAAGTTTACGTCACAGGGTTAGACGAACAATGGCAAGCCGATCTCGTAGTTGTGAAAAATCTAACTCGCTTCAATGACGGTTATCGCTACATATTAACAGTTATCGATGTGTTCTCGAGGTATGGGTGGGCTGTACCTATGAAATCAAAAGCAGGGAAAGAAATGGTGTCGGCTTTCAAATAATTTCTCCCAGTGGTATGTTGTAAAATATACTTGTTAACATTGATGACAATGTTAGGATAATTTCTAACAATCCTTTAAAAGAAATTTATACGTAGTCAAACTTCTTTTTTAATGTAATACATTGTTTTCTTCAACCAGTTATATTTCCGAAAAAAGAACCACGACTGCAAAGCTGTGTTCTGTTCAAAGTGTGAAATATTCTTTAACGCTTGCTCATACATCAGAACAGCATTTAATGCTGACTAACGGATTTGGTACCTTTCGTGGGACCAAAATTCAATCGTTGGCGATGTTCTAAACGTATCTGCTTAAATGGCTCTCTGCCTTCGACCAATGTCCGCCATAAAAAAAGAACGTGCTCTTTTTGGATGAAGTGCTGTAAATAATTCCATTTTACTTCGTGCAATGAATATTATCTTTTTATGTCGTTTACATAATTTGTGATAGTTCGCTTTTAGAAATAACAGTTGTTAAGTAACTATTCGAAAATTAATAAATTACACCAAAAAAGCTTTCTTACAGAAAGTAACACTGTTAACCCTTCCCAACTACTCGAGTTGGAAAAAACTTTCATAAGTGACCGACCAAATGCTAAAACTATCCGTCAGTTCTGTGTAACACATTACAAATTTAGCTCTAAGAAGTGAGTTGTGGTGTCTACCTTTCTCTTTAATACGATTTGTGGGACAAAAGCAACACAATTTCACCATAATCTTACAATAGCTTGCAAAAACATGTAGATTCATTAATCTGATATTGGCGAGTGTAATGAAATACATAATAATTTGTATTTCCAGTTTGAAGTCGAACAACTGTTTGAAGCATTTCAGCTTCATACCTTTACTTTCAGTGTTTAAAAACTATACACATGAGGATTTTGGGGCGAAATTCCAAAAGTTAACTCCACTTCTTTCGATTATTTTCAAAATAGAATTTAACGTATCAATCAGTCATACCCCACTTTGTTTCACGAGTTTGTGAAGCACATAGCCTTTAGGTCGTTGTAAACTTAACTGCGCTAAGAAATAAATCAGAAATACAACAAATCGATGTTCACTACGAAATCATATATACAACATTCTTTAATTAGTAACAATATTTCCACACTATCAATATTTATTTAGTACGTATTCAGATGCTCGTACAGATAGGAAAGTTCCGACATGAATTATCTTCCACAAAAAGTTTAGCGTTATCGCTTTAATTAATCTTTCTTACGCTAAATATTCAGCAACGGTATTGCAAGGCACGAATGGCGATTCACATCCGAAGCAGTTCTTAGGTAGGGCACATTGTCTTTCAGTTAAATTCATTCACGTTGAAACTTTGGTCACGCAAGGCCTTTAGATGAGATTGTATGACGATGAGATACCGTCCGATTTTGTCAGGTTCGGAAAAATTCATCACAGATGCGATTTGCTGGTCTAGCCATTCCGAAGATGTTATAGCTTTTTCTTTACATTGGTGGCTTTTAAGGCGTGATACAAGGACTATGATGTTTTTGTTACACTGTAAGCAAACGGCACGAAATCCCTTACCCTTTGGGTATTTCTTGAAACCATTCCAAATAGGATCGCTCTTTCGTCCTCTCATATTTTGACACCCCGCTCCCATTGCTGGCTGAAAATGATGATCGTACGAGACACAGAGCAGTATTTAAATCAAAGTCGCTGACCAGTGAGCGTAGGACGATTTTAAAACTACTATGATTTAACCATAGATTAGTAACGACTCTTTCTACAGCGTATTTACTCTAGGTACAACAGAGTTTTTAATCAGCTGGTATAATTAAGATGATGTATATCAAAATAATGTCAAGAGGAAGGCGCTTCAGGGTACACAGGTGATTTAAATCAGGTTCCTTGGTAAACCATAGTTTTGCTGAATATCTTGACAGTTAAATTCCGCGCCGACCTAAATGAACCCTGCTCGTATTTAAATCAGAAATCCTGCCACGTAAGTGACTCCTCTCTTTTTCTTATAGCGAGAAAATATCTCCTGATCTATCAGCCAAATTATTTCTTAGCGTTCGGATTTAAAGCCGAGAGACGGAAATCGGCCATTTCTAAAATTTAGAAGGTCGTCTCAAAACCTCACCAAGTTCGCATTTAACGCGAAAACGACCGTATGGATATCTGTAAATTCGTAGAGAGTCTCAATTCAGTGTATATTTGCATAAACCTTTTTAATGCAGTCTCGTGATACTAACTGTGTTCTTCTCCTTTAGTTCAGGTAACTTTTATACGACGCGATCAGGTCTTTGTGACAATTATTTATTAACTAATGACAATTTGATTAAAATCTTTATTCGCACCAAACATTTTCAGGCAAAGTTCTGAATGATTCTCTACATAACAACTCCTGCTATTATAATCCTGACGTTGGGAGGTTGACCGAAATGTTATTTATCCCTTCACATTACTGTCTCACTTTGGTTGAATAGTGTCTAGGTTTTCAACTCTTAAAGTCCTTCAACCTGTCCATTTTGGAATATCACAATTGTTTCTTAATAGTCGACAATAATTCATCAAAGATGATTATTTGAATCGGATACTTGTAGCATTTTGACGACGTTTTTATTAGAGCTACTTGAAATATCTTTGGTTCACATTTCAAAAATTGTCGTTGATTGCATACCAACTTGTCAGCTGCCTCGAAATAATATTTATTTTTGTAGTCCATTCTCTTAGCGTATCACTCATTTAAAATCTGTTCACGAAGTGATCGGGGGAAAATCATATATTAAAAATCCCGTTTCAGTTATTGTAAAATTTTCCTTATTAGAACACGTGACTGTAAGCTCATCGTTTGCTTCCTTAACATTAATTACTCTGTTAGACTCATAATTATCTAGAGTTTTTAAGTAACAATATTCTACATTGGGGCCATTTCTTCTATAATCTTATGCATCCCGATACTGTTATGTAAAAATCAATTGGTGAAAGGTTTACAAAGCCATTTCAGTTATTCTAAAATTTTTTTTATTTTAACACGTGACTGTAAGCTTTTCTATTGCTTCTTTAATATAAACGAAAATTAAATACCAATAACATTAATTACTCTGTTTGGCTCACAATTATCTACAGTTTTTAAGTACAATTTTTAAGAATATTCTACTTTGGGTCCATTTCTTCTATAATCTTATGCATCCCGTGACATTTTTAATATCCGATTGTTATGTAAAAATCAATTGCTGAAAGGTTTTAATTATGTTCGTAGGAATAACGTGTGGAAGAAAGGTTCGCAGACAGAAAACCTCTCTGAGCGTTCAACCTGCTAACCCGCCATCTGCGCCACCAGATGTCGCAAGGATTCCCCACCCTCTGTTATCACCTTCCTTTTCAAGGAAGTCTAGCGGGGCTATCCCGTCGCGGCCTCCTAAGCAAAGCCATAAAGATTCTTGTTAACAAAGGGTTTCATTCGTATCAGATCCACCATTAGATGCCGGTTTCATTCATAGTCAAAAGCTACAACTATTTTTTAGATCGTAATAAAACTGACGTGATACTTTTTTGTCCAAGCCATTATTGATGGTCTCATCCCCGCTTCTTGGTGTTTTAATCTCGATTTCTTTCATAAAGTCACAAATTATTTTCAGTGGTCATAAATGTCATCGAGTGGCTTGGGTTCTTCTGGTCACCCGTTATTGACCGACCCATATCTGAAAGGATTTGAGGGGTCCCAAATATTAACGTCACCACACATTATTAGGGGGTCTTTCAAATACCTCTCTAAACGAAAGAATGGATTATCATTCCTTCTGAAGTGTCCAGGTTTTGCATCATCTTCGCCGATCCGGGCATAGAATTCCTTTTCGTCTCTAAGCGTAATTTTTTTTAACGTCGTCGTCTTTGATATTATTTTCGCTGAAAGGTTTTGATACCGGGAGGCTTTAATAAAAGTTGTATTTGATCCCATCGGAAGCTATATTCTACTAACACACATTCTAATGAATAGGGTTAAAAAAACTTTCTCGCCAGTGAGTTCAGTCATAAAATTAAAGTGTTCATAAATGCCAACCCATTTGCTGACTCTTTCAATCGGTGGCTATATTTCCAATCCTTTATTCTGTTGTCGGACATTCTAATGAATGTTAGAGGGTGGGCTTAAAAGTTCCCACACCAGTGAGAAGACTAATTTAAAAGCGATCATAAATGTCAGCCCGTTTGACTTCAACATCAACTGTTGGCGAAGAGTGGGTGGGGGACCTAACTTCTCACTCTTGCGAAAACAAAACACCGTCGTCTGACATTCTGATGAACGTCAGAGGGGGCTTAAATTTTTTCTCACGGGTGCCAGCTCTTTCAATCGGATCAACTGACCCACATTCTAATGAATAAGGTTAAAAAAGTTCGCATACCAGTGAGAAGATTAACAAATAATTTTAAAGCGGTCATAAATGTCAACCCGTTCGGCTGTTTCAAACGGATCTGCTGAATGCCAGAGGCGCTTAAAATTTTTTCTCACGGGTGCCAGCTCTTTCAATCGGATCTGGTGACGCGCATTCTAGTGAACAGGGTTAAAAAAAATTCCCGCAACAGTGAGAAGGCTAATAAATAATTTTTAAGCGGTCATAAATGTCAACCCATTCGACTTCAAAATCAGCTGCTGGGGGAGGGAGGGTGGTGCCATATCGGGGGGCACGAAACTTCCAAAGGTCTGGTTCGACTACTAAGGCATGGTGGAAAGTAAAGTCAAGTGCGACAAGGCTGATCAGACAGACTTCAAAAGGGGGCTCATCTTTGGAGTGCGATGAGCAGGAATTTCCGTGAGGGCGGTGATGAAACTTAGCATTATTGCGGGACACAATATTCCAAGTTTATGGAGAATAGCAACTCTCTCAGAAAACGTTCTCCAATGGTGTCAAATGCGGGAGGGAAAAGGTTCTGACAGAAAAGGGGACAGGCGTTTGTTGGCATGAACTGAATGGCAAAGCACATCTGATGCAGTTCATCAACTGAGAGAGATGATCGCCAGCAGCACTTCTAAACCCATTTCAACGAGAATTATGCGCAGAGAACTGAAAACTTCGAAAACGGGGAATCGTATCGTAATACATACGACAAAGCAATTAGGTGGTATTATAATAATTTGACAAGGCAATGATATAATGAATACGTACACTGGAATGTAACTTTAATTTTATTATTATTTATTTTCAAATTTATAAATTTACTATTATATATTTATTATTAATATAAAATATATAATATTAAATATTATATATTTTATATTAAATGTAAAATAAATAATATGTAAAATATATAAATGTAAATATATTATATGCATTATATATGATTATTTAATTTTAATAGTAAGTTTAAAACTGCAATGAGAATTTTGGTTTATGTTCGAACACAGTTCTTAATTCTTGGAGTAGGTTTCATGAATGAAAGTCTTTCTAATGATAAGATGGCACTAATGTTTTTCCCACTAGTAAAACATTACCCATTTACTAATTGTAAAGAATAATTTTTTCGTATTTGTTTTTTAAAAAGCTCTCGGAACACCATTGTTGCGCTCATGATGATGCAGGTTGAGAAACAGTGTCCTATATCGTCACGGCAAAAAAAAAGCCTCTCTTCAACCATTATTTTTACAGAACATTCTATCAGACTTGGCAGCTTCAACCAAGGAAAACTGGTTCTAGATGCTAAAGGTAAGTAACTGAGATTGACTTACATTAAACAGAAGTAGCAGCCGACGTGAAGTTTTCTCGAAGACGAAAGCATCCGCGAGGAATGTTAGTCTACTGACAAGGAAGTAAAGCAAGTTTCAACGGACACGAGAGATATATATTTTATAAAGGTCACTAGTTTTTACCACATGGGTTCCCGTCTTGAGACCCACCTAAAGAAGTGACATCTTGGGAATTTCCTTTGACCTACAAATCTTAGCTTAAGGCGATCCTTAAGCTAAGATTTGTACGTCAAAGGAAATTTTTTCTTGACGACTTCCAAGAATTTCGATAAAAGGACAGAATCTTTTGGAATTTGTGTTGCTCAAATATCTGTGTAGAATGCAATAGTATGAATTACAACCATGGACTCATATAATGATATGATTTAAAACTATGGAACAAGAGAGCTAGACCGCCACGATAACAAGAATTGTTTATTCTATTTCGGAGAAATAAATGGCATTAAAGACTAACGTGTTGTTTCCTGCTTGTCTTTAAGTTAATGCGTCAGATTAATCGATGCGACGCATTTGCATCCTCTATTGACTCAAAATTTTTTGAATAATTTTTTTGCGAATAAACCAATTTGAACGCATTAAAATAATTTCTCAAAATGCATTAAAATGTAAATATCGCTTAATTCAATTTAGGTACCAATGTAACTTAATTTGAATTGAGTATAAATTACAAATAATAAATTAATTAATTATCCCTCAAGCAGCTGCCTGACACAGAGATCTTACAAAAAAGAAACTGTTATTATGATATACGCCATATACCAAATCTGTGTGGAACTTGAGACCTCAGCAGAAGTACAACACAGAAAAGAACTTATTTATTAATTTCAAATTGTTTTGTTGATTGTGAAATGTTATATTTAATGAAATGCAGCATTTCCCAATCAGTATAATAATCTATTACTTACGTTCAAATCCCATGTTTTTACTTATTACCAAAATAATAGAATTCTTGTGAAATACACTAACAAAGAAAAGAACAGGGTTTTATTTTTCAGTTTTTTTGTTGTCATTGTTGCTTATTTATTTATTTATTTTTGGAAAATTTATAAACGAGATGTAAAAGTTTTCTATTTAATTTATGTAAATCAATTTCTTCGATCTGTAACAGGCATTTTTTTCTATTCGTAAGATGCAAAATATTTTTGCAACTTACAAACAACTTACTTTCTCTGGGGGGTGGAGTGTAAAGGGATTCAGTACCCCTCCCCCTACACTCCACTTCCCAGAGAGTTTGGAGACTCCAGAATCACCCGTTCCTGGAGACTTCAAATGCCTTAATCGGCAAATAAGCACATTAACCACCCGGCCACTGGGACGACCTAAAGATCACATAGTGACTAATTAAAGCACCGTATATTTGTTTCGATGTTATTTATTTTCGTACTATTCCAAAGTGAATATACATTAACAGCGCCATCTGCATGATTATGGACAAGAGAGTTTGCGAAAACAAAACGATAGATTCGATCCACAAGGAGCAAAAACCGAAATTTAAATACAATACCTACTTTTTCGTTTAATAACAAGAAATTTTAAAATACAGGGTTAGGTTTGATTGTTTTACCTCAGAGCGATGCCTTTCTTTTTTTTTTACGCAATGGGCGAAATGTCCAGGCTGGTAATCTGTAGTTTCCAATCTCACCTGTTCCAGCATTGAGATTTATCTCCGCTAAACGTCACGCTGCCCTCGGTGAGAAAGGGAACACTAACGGGCTTGGAAAGGCCGCCGTCCGTCGGATGGGATGTAATGCCTTGGTCTCGTGTGCACGAGAGCCATACCCTGTGCACGTTAAAGAACACGCTGGATGGCACTGACAGGAATCTTTCATCTGTCTCTTAACAGCTATCCAATGGTCCACTTCCCCTTTTCTAAGCCCTTTTGCGTCCTAATGATCTTGTCATTTAGGCCATTGTGCGCAAAAAATGACCTTCAGAGATAAAACAATCTAACAATCTAGCTTCTGTCGGGCTCTTTGTCAAACAGCTTCTTGAGTGGTAAATTTTTCTCATAGATTTTGCTAAATTTAGAATTAAAAACATTCGTAAATAATTATAACGACATTTTTTTTTTATATTTTGGTTAGTGGTCTCGAAAGTTGGGAGTGACATCAGAAGTTGAAAGTGGCCAGGGCTTCAAAAGTTGAAATGGCCTATTCCCCAGAAGCTGAAAAAAATGCGGTCCTTAAAAGTTGAAAGTGACTCTGGCCTTCGTGGACCTGTGAGAGGCCCTGACCACAGACAACTCACGGAATCCCTTCCTACTTTATACCCAGTGACTTCTGATTGAGAGTCACTATTTTAGATCCAATAACTATCTATCTTTTAAATTGCACCATAAAATAGTGCAATATCATCGACAGTTATAGTGGGATAAATATGAGCTTTTAGATGTGCTTATAAGGTAAAAATTACAATAGCCAAAATTCGTTTTCCGATCTTTATAAGTGTTATATTGGTAATCTTAGAGCTTTAAACACTCTAGCAACATTTAAGAAAATTTAGAAATAAATCAATAAGAATAGTTCTATGTGCAGTAAATACAGTTTTCTCCCCAAATATACAAGTAAAAGTTCTCTTTAATACAAAAATGAGCGGCATTAAGTATGAAAATAATGACATTGATGGTCAATTACTGTATTTAAATGGCATTCTTAGTCATTAGACTATGTACAAAGAATAGTTACATCATTAAAGTTGTATGGAAAAGACAAGCATTAATACCATCCTTATTATAAATATGAACGTAACACAGCAAAATGCTTTTTACATACTGAAAAAGTAAATTCATATGTTTGGTCATTTTTTTTCCAAGTTCAACAGAATTTTTGCTAAGAGGATCTCCTCCCTTTCACAAACCGTCGTCTTCAAACCGATGGTTTGCGGGAGGAAGGAGTTAGTTTTAAGCGAAAATTGGCTCGTGAATCGAAAAAAAGGCATTAATTTGTGCATCTCGTAAACGCGAAAACTCGCAAACTGATTGCTCGTAAACTGAGGGATTACTATATATTGTTTCAAATCATTTAATAAAATAAATATACGTTCTTGAACTTTGCATAATGATTATTTCAATATTAGACAATTATGAATGACTTTCATAAAGCATGATAATCTTTTGTTAAATATTCCAGCTTCAATAACTTTTTAAGTATTGAACAGCTATTGTTGAAAATCAAGATTTAAATAATTTGATTATGGTCTTTAAATTATCGTCAGCCGAATTTTTCCTTTAAATTCATAGTTTTAAAATTATACAGCTTCGAAGTCAGATTCCCATTGACTTAACATGAAAATTCTGTAGTATTTTGGTAGGGCAGTGCACAAGACTGATGAATATTATCGAACTTGTGAATATTTTCGAAATGGTTGTCAAACTCGTTAGCAAGTTCATGTCTTGAAGAGAGCATTACGTTTTTAAATTAAAGCTCATTATGTATCAAAGACTTACAATTACGCTCATTTTTGTATTAAAGAGAACTTTTACTTGTATATTTGGGGAGAAAACTGTATTTACTGCATATAAAACTATTCTTATTGATTTATTTCTAAATTTTCTAATAAACCGACGGAATGGAATGAGCTACAATATCTACACCAACTAGAAATGGACTCGGGTGGGTTTGGCCTGACGAGACGAACGTGGGTCTAAGTAGGGTGACGTCATGGAGTCTGTTGGATGGCCTTCTCTTGTAGGAGGTGTTGGTTTGGCCCGCTCGGGTCCGGCCAGACTCGGATTAAAAATAACACAGAGGATTTCGAGCATGGACTCAGTCATAATTTAAATATCCATTCTTTTTTTATTATGGAAGAAATATATAATACGAATTATATTAAATAACTTCTTTTGATTATAATTTTAACCTTTTAATTAATCTTTAGTCCTGTGGCCGAATGGTTAGCGCGCTTGGCTACTGAACTAAGGGACCTGGGTTCGAGCCCCGGGTAAGGCATGGATGTATGTGTCGTTTTTCTGCTGAGGTCCTGCCATCCTCTCAGACCTTCTACTATGGCATATAAACTGACAGGCTCCTGTAAGACCTCTGTGGCAAGCAGCTGCTTGAGGGGGTATTTATTTTTATTTATTTATTTTTTAATTAAAAATATGCACCACTCAGCTATTATTCTTAAGTAATGTAAAAGTTCCAATAGTAGATCGGGCTACAATTTACAATTTCTTGTTTGTATATCTGCTGTAATTTAAATGGAGGTTAGTGTAAGAGCCCTACTACAAATGAAATTAAAACTTGTGGAGATCCGCACAATTATTGCGCGGAGTTTTTAGATTAATTCGTGAACACATGATCACGTAAAAAAATATGCACAAACTGTTCCAGTTTTCTATATAAAAATTTTATAAATCTTTCCACGTTAAACAGTTTCCTAAAATAACTATAAAATTCCGTTTTTATGTAAAGAGAATCCTCACATCCAAACTAACGTCTGGCCTCATTGTCTTAGATCTCGGCCACTACCTACAAAGTCTGCAATATTACCAGTCTATAATTCAAGGCCAAACTGCTAATTAGGCCACGGCATTTAATACGTTCGTATACGGTATTCTCTTTCTTTCATTAGTGAATGTTTCTTAGCGTTAATAATAAAGTTACTCAAGAATTTTCAGGTTCTATGCGTATTTTTAATACAATTATTTTTTTTAGCTTCAAATAATTCTAATGATTCTAAAGTTTGCAATAGTCTTATAATACAAACAATTGAAAATTGGTTTATCGGTATTCATTTCTATATATTATGAAGCGTAAGGAAAATATCTTCGTAATCGAGCTCTGGTTCAATAATCATCGAAATGGTTCACGATCAGGCTCGAAATTTGAGCCCGAATTCGTCTCTAACAGCATAATTAAAATATTCTTAGAATGACAATATTTGTAGTCACTTTCAAAACATGCTCATGCCAAAAGTATTTAAATATAGTTGCCAATATCACGTGTCTCAACCATCCATTTGCGAACTCAACGTAATATTCTTTTAAGCCAGGGTTTCTTAACCTGGAGTCCGTGGACAAATTTCACAGGGTCCGTGAAATTTTACCTCTTTATTTTCACTAACCTCTAACTGAAATTTAACATTTCCTTCATTTATGAATGTAGTCAACAAACCACAGATATTAGCAGTATCTGTGACTCTGTACTATATCATAAATTTGTTTTTGTATTTTGATAACTATATTTCGATATAATTGGCTTCCTTCGTAATCCAACATATTTTATTTTACGCATTTAAAAACATTATTCTGAGAAATGGTCCATAGGCTTCACCAGACTGCCAAAAGGTTCCATGACATAAAAAAGGTTAAGAACCCCTGTTAGGCTCTCCCCGGCAATTTCAGCTACCGGAAAGATAAAGACCAAAGGCCTAAACGAGCATTTTTTTTTCCTCCGCCATTCTAATTGCTCACCTCCAGTTTAGCAATGTCACACATTCGATTCAAAGCCTCAGATTAAAACACTTTCAAAGAACGAGGTGTGCTAACCCTAAAAAGCTGCGCGAAACTAGAATTTCTCCGAAGTCTGGTGAACAAATGGTTAATCGCAAGAGCTGTGTTCATTAGCTTGTTCACCTCCTGCAATTCAGCGAAATCACGGCCTTTGATGCGAGGGATGTGTGACCCCGTTTCCTGCGCATAACATTGAGGCATCCGCAGCAGCTTAGGAAGGGATAAGGGTGGAGCCACAATACTCTTTGAACTCTAATTGAATCCCATTAGCCGCATACATTCGCTTTCGTTTCTTGCTTTTCACCAAAAAAATGTCAAAATTCCGCTCTTTGAGGTAAACAAAAGGAAATTTTTATGATACGTGATGTCACTCAGAACAGTTACAAGTTTTCAGTATAATATTTACTGGATTATTTCTCAGAAAGAAGGAAATAGAAGAAAAATATCATT
This sequence comes from Ryuthela nishihirai, assembly GCA_038380435.1. Classification (NCBI taxonomy): domain Eukaryota; kingdom Metazoa; phylum Arthropoda; class Arachnida; order Araneae; family Heptathelidae; genus Ryuthela; species Ryuthela nishihirai. Next base: position 27,537,173 of record JAWZYU010000019.1, on the reverse strand, counting down.
GTCTCATTTGCAATGCCGTGCCGTTAACTCCATTTCTCCTTTGAGCTCATCCTGCAACGTTTTCAGCAGGTAGGAAATAAATGTACGCATCAATTGCTCTTTTTCATTATTCTTTAACATTTAAATCAGTGGTTCCCAACCTTTTCAGAGCCATAAACTCCCAGAAACTTCATTATTTCTGCGGACCCACTATGAAGTCATTCTTTCTGCGGATTCTTTATTCATCATTGCCTGACATATTTTGTTTAACATAGATCTCGCAACCTTAAAAATCGTATTCATTAAAATTTCCGAGAATCGGTTATTTCTGTAGTTTTTTACCTGCTGTACAAACCCGTGGCCGAATGGTGAGCGCGCTTGGCTACTAATCAAAGTGACCTGGATTCGAGCCCCGGGTAAGGCATGGATGTATGTGTCGTTTTTCTGCTGAAGTCCTACCATCCTCACAGATCTTCTACTATGGCATATAAACTGACAGGCTCCTGTCAGACTTCTGTGGCAAGCAGCTGCTTGAGGGGGTATTTATCTTTATTTTTAAGGTTTGATAAGAGAAATTTTATGCTCCACAAAATTTTCTCATCAATAGTGAATCACATCTTGTTTTCAGCATGAGATAGCCAATGTTACCATCCTGAACTGACATAATTTCAGCTAAAAGCAATAAAATTTGGCGTAGTTATGTAACTATGGTTAACACATTAACGCATTGGTGACCGACGAAAACTGGGGGGGCGGGGTGGCTCAGTCGGTAGCGCGCCAGGCTCGTAATCTGTAGTTCCCAGGTTCGAGTCCCAGCCAGGTCAGCGTTGAGATTTATCTCCGCAAAATTCCCCGCCCTGACCACGGTCAGTAGAGGACACCGATGGGCTTCGAAAGATGGGTCCGTCGGATAGGACGTTAAGCCGTGGCCCTGTGTGCGGGAGAGCCATACCCTGTGCACGTTAAAGAACACGCTGGATGGCCTTGACGGGAGGCTACCATCTGTCTCCCAACAGCTGTTCCAGTGGGTCCCCTCCCCCAACCTTCTCTGAGCCTTCGGGGTCCATGTGACCTGGCCATTTAGCCCGTGGTGTGCAAAAAAGTGCCGCTCAGAGGTAAAACAACCCAACCGACGAAAACTGAAAAAAAAAATAGAATTTATGAGTTTCGGCCGATTGTTTACGAAGATAAATTGCTTATTTCGGCAGCAAGATTTAGATTACGAATGAACGGAAATTCCCTTTGGGTTGGATTGTTTTACCTCTGAGCGGCACTTGTTTTTTACACAAAATTGACTAAATGACCAGGTCACAAAGACCCCAAGGGCTCAGCGAAAATTGGCTCGTAAATCGAAAAACAGGTATAGATTTGTGCATCTCGTAAACGCTAAAACTCGTAAACTGATTGCTCATATACTGAGGGATTGCTATATATTGTTTCAAATCATTTAATGAAATAAATATATGTTCTTGAACTTTGCATAATGATTATTTCAATATTAGACAATTATGAATGACACTTCACAGCTGTTGGGAGACTGATGGTAGCCTCCCGTCAAGGCTATCCATCGTGTTCTTTAACGTGCACAGTATATGGCTTTCCCGCATACGGTGCCACGACTTAACGTCCCATCCGACGGACGGTAACCTTTCCAAGTCCAATGATGTCCCCTACTGATCGACGGCGGGATGGGGAAGTTTGCAGAGATGAGTCTCAACGTTGACCCAGCTAAAAATCGAATCTGGGAAAATTCAGATACGAGCCTGGCGCCCTACCAGTTCTACCCCTGCCTTAAGTAATTTCCATACCGGTATACAATGTTTTAAAAAACACTCTGAATGGCTTTGACGGGAGACTTCCATCTGTCTCCTACCAACTGTGATTCCCCAACCTTCTCTGATGTCATGCGATCCTTGCGACTGGACGTTTAGGACAGCATTCTCAAACTTAAGGAATTCGCAACGGAGATACTGATAAATTCTCATAACAGCCTCTTATCAAGGCCATCCATCGTGTTCTTAAATGTCATCCTGATCCAATAAAAACTTGATCCAGATATGATTACATTTCGATCATCTTTCATTTCGAAAACTAGAGCAACGCAGACTGTACTTGGCAGGATCACATGCACTGAAATTGAATATTGACTCCTGATACCTTATGAGCAACTTTTACAATATATCAATGATATACTTTATCCTTAATGCATCCCGAAAATGAATGAGCCTAATGCTCGATCTCAGGATACTGTTGAGGCTATGAAATCAGACCGTCATGCCCTGTTCACCTTCCTGGATATGTTGCGTTCAGTTCTTCTCATAGCGACACTCTAGTGAGATGGAACACCACCTTGCATAACGATAATCAACGGCTGAAACTCATTTGGTTGAGAAATAAGTAAAATTCAATCAAATCCAAATACAACGTTTTTGTAACGGTCTATCTTTCAATAAAAAAAATGTTTTGGTCCTTCCAGTCTAATCGCTTTTTTTTTTTTCAAAGATACGATTACTCTGTATCTGATCTTGTGCTGCGGATATTATGTAAGGTAGATAATATTCGTTTATTAATCACACATATTCATTTTCCGATCCTCTCACACAGATTGTCATGGAGTTCGCATGTTCTGAATCCCATATGCAATAATTATGATGATTCCCAAAAATGTCTTTTCACCGAAAAGCAAGCACACCGGGTCAACAAGTAACCAGCGTGAACTCCGGCTTTGATTGAACTCTCGTACGACAATTTTTCCATGTATCCGTTGCGAATACCTTACGATTGAAAACGTTGTCTTAAATGGCCAGATCACAAGGACCCAAGACTCAAAAGAGGTTAGAGAAAGGAATCTACTAGAAAGAGGGGAACATCCCGTGAAGATCACCCAGCGTATTCTTTAATTCCACAGAGCATGACTCTCCTGCACGTGGCACCATTGTTTAATTACCCATCAGAAAAACGGCGACCTTTCCAAGACTGTTAGGTGTCAATTTTCTCACAAAGGGAAAGAATGGCAGCAAAGAAAATTTTCAAACCTGGCAAATTTGTGACCCGAACCTAAGAACTGCAGATTACGGACTTGATGTGGACTGATTGAGTCAAGTCCGCTCTCCTTTAAAGTGTGTGTCCGTGAGCATGAATGCTTTCTTTTCTGCCTTCCGCTACCCCCTTCCCTAAAAAAACAAAAGCTATTCACTCCCCGCATCTCCAGCTGTATGAAATTTTTATTTTAACGTTATAATTGATACTTGTATGAAAGTGCTGATTTAATCAATCCTAAAAAGCAGCAGGCATTAACCGAATCCCTAAGTATGGCTCCGCATACCTTGATGGAAGACTCTCAACGACCGGAATATGTTTCCCGTGATTTCTCTGACTCTTGATGCACTTGTGATTTAACCAACTTAATAACAAAATAATGGCAATCGAAGGTAAATAGCACAACTCCACAATTAATTATAAAGATAACGATTTGTTTTCAAAAGCTGTTTTACCTCTGAGCAGCACTTTTTTTGCAAACAATGGCCTAAATGGCCAGGTCACAAGGACCCCGAAGGCTCAGAGAAAGTTGGGGGAGGGGACCAACTGGAACAGCTGTTGGGAGACAGGTGTTAGTTTCCCGTCAAGGCCATCCAGCGTGTTCTTTAACGTGCAAAGGGTATGGCTATCAAGCTTAGAAATAGTAAATAATACTATGCACTTTGTCATGGATATAGGTACTAATGACGATTACTCTCTCTTTAAGAGGGACGGGGGTGGCTCAGTCGGTAGCGCGCCAGGCTCGTAATCTGTAGTTTCCAGGTTCGAGTCCCAGCTGGGTCAACGTTCAGATTTATCTCCGCAAAGTTCCCACCCTGCCCACGGTCAGTAGGGGACACTGACGGGTTTGGAAAGTCCGCCGTCCGTCAGATGGGACGTTTAGCCGTGGCCCCGTATGCGGGAGAGTCATAACCTGTGTACTTTAAAGAACACACTGGATGGCATTGACAGGAGGCTACCATCTATCTCCCAACAGCTCCAGTGGGTCTCCTCCCCCAACCTTCTCTGAGCCTTCGGGGTCCATGTGACCTGGCCATTTAGCCCATGGTGTGCAAAAAAGTGCCGCTCAGAGGTAAAACAACCCAACCCCCTCTTTAAGGCACTCTATCGTAACAATCGAAAGTGAACTATTTAAAAGAATATGGCTTATGAGGATGTACACCATATGAACAAAGGTATTCAGATGCATTCAAGTTTTGTGAATAGCAAACCACTTTTCACAACTTCTTAGCTTATGAAAATATGTTTCTCCATAGAAAAAATGCTGAGAAAGAGAAATTTTAGATCTCACTAAAATTTTCCAAATCTCGATTTTAAACGTTTTAAGAGTTAAAGAATTATTACTCTGCTGTAACGATCGTCTTAAACAGTGTCAATATTGATGGAAACTGAACAATTTCACAAACTTCTAAAATTTTGTTTATTTTAGTAAACGATTTGTTATAACTTCTGAGGTAAATCTTTAAAAGAAAAACACTACTATGCAATGTTTCAGTTTCCAGAACTCTTTAAAAAGCAAACAAATATTGCTTAAAATAGAGTTGGGTTGTTTTACCTCTGAGCGGCACTTTTTTTGCACACAATGGGCTAAATAGCCAAGCCACAAAGACCCCGAGGGCTCAGAGAAAGTTGGGGCGAGGAAACCCACTGAAAGCTGTTGGGAGACAGATGATAGTCTCCCATCAAGGTCATCCACAGGTTCTTTAACGTCCACAGAGTATGGCTCTACCCCCACAAGGGGCCACTGCTTAGCGTCCCATCCGACGGATGGTAGCCGTTCCAAGCCCATCGGTGTCCCCTACTGACCGTGGGCAGAGAATTTTGCAGAGATAAATCTCAAAGTTGACCCAGGTGGGACTCGACCGTGGGAATTGTACATATGAGTCTGGCGCGCTACCACTGAGCCACCCCCGCCCCACTGAAAGTAGAAATTTGAGGAATTACTTTTTAAAAGATTTTTAATTTCTTGTGACATTTTGTTACAAAACTCCGATTTAAAAACTAAGCAGCTTTGAATGTAAACTTTTCATATTGAACGTTGAAGCATTCCAATACGCTTGATAATTTAGTGCACTATATTCTCCAAAACAAGAAAAAAAGCGACGAAAAAAATATTTTAATATAAAAATGAGTAATTTGATTTTTAAATGTTACTGCATACTGAATATTTAAAGTATATACTATTCTAGAATATTAATTACGTTTTTAGAGTATTTGGTAATAGAACTTTATTATCGTTAAACTTTCTACATCCATTTCGTTCACGGTTGTGAAAATAGAAAATTTTGTACTTTTTTATACGAAATTAAAACCCGACCTCACATTAAAGGGAGCACTACCGCTTCATATGCCTAGGACTGCGCGAGATACAAATCCGGCGCTTATAAATGGTTTGAATTATGAGGTTGCTTCTCAGTATAATATTCAACAGAAGACGTCTACAAGGAAGAGGATGCCTCGGCAGAAAGACAGCATGCATCGTAAACGTCCATGCCTTGTGGAATTCGAACCCAGATCTCTTTATCTTCCGGATAAGCATGCTAACCAGCTGGTGAAAAAAAAAATGCAAAAATCGATTATTTAGCGTAAAACCCGAATCCGTTTAATTGATCTGTATTGATAGTAAAGAGCTACAGCAAAACTAAATTTTTTAACAGTCATCTTTATTAGCTAAGTTCACATTTTTTCCATATCGATCGATGGCTATATCATGCTTTCTGGTGAGGGGAAAAAAATTCCCTTCACGGAATGAATTCCTGAGTGCAAATGGAGCTGCACCTGTCTGCGCAAGTCGCATTGTTTTGTGAATAGATCCGGAAGTAACCACAAAGTACACGACCGGAAATGAAACGAAGCGTGGCCACTGACCGTATTCTACTTGCCCAGGTTGAAAAGTGATGCATAAAACAAACTTCGGAATGGCCAATAAGAGCAGAATATTAATCTAGGGCATGTTCAGTGCACGCGCGAAGTTATGGGGAGTGTTTAAACTTCTCAAGGACGAAATCTACATCCGACAGCCTTGGATGTGGCAGAATTAGGGAAAGCATGACATCTGATATCGAATTTGGCGGTGGGGTTCCCACACTACATAATCTCTAGAATATTTGCTGAATCGTGTAATCTTTGGTCGTATTCATAAAACTGGGTTAAAATAACAACAGTTTTACTTAGGGGAAGTTAAATTCGAACACAAGAATCTCATATCATTCTTTTTTTTATTGGGTTTAGGATTTAAGATTTTGAGATATTTCTCCCTTCATTCACACCCTTCCTCACGTGGTCAGTGCTTCCTCATAAGTGACGTAGCTAGAAAAAATCTCTGATTGCTAGAGAGAATCCTGATTGCTGAGAAAATCCTGATTGCTATACATTAAACTACATTCGCTAGATCTGATTACCCAGTAAAATGTTTATAATTTTATAAGATTTGTTAAATGTTTGTCATTTTTTGTGTTTATCGATATATGTAATTTATGAATACAAAATTTAATGTTTTAATTACATGTTTTATTTTATTCCCATTGTCATACTATAACTGTAGTTTTATCTGTTTATACAAGGGGATCGCCAGTTACATACACATTTCCAGGGGGTACGTGAAGCACAAAAGGTTGAGAATCACTGATTTAAACGCAATTTACTACTAATTTTTACTGCAGAATTTATTAAATTTCATACTGATTTTCATGGGAAATTTATTTTCTCAAAACTTTTCTAATTAATAGACTAACAAGACTTTTGAATTACCAATGTGAAAATTTTTGATAGTAGATATATTTACGACAAGCGCAGTGCACCTCAGGGTCTATACTTGGTTAACTTTATTTTTAATGTATGTACCTAATACCAGAAGTATTAATTTAGATGGAAACGTTACATCCTTTTACTAACGACATTGTGTTATTACGCAATAAATAATAATTGTAGAACGAAACAAGATTATATATGTATACAATATTTATATCCAGCCCAAGCATAATCTAACAAAAATTAAAAAACAGTTGTATACCATTTTCGTATTTTAAAAACCAATAAAACTAATATGATAAATTTACATTGATTTGGATTAAAAATTTTCTCCAATTCTCGTCGTGCCCATATTTGCCAAAATATGATCTCGACATATCTCGAATTCTCTTTCGTTCTTGGCCTATTTTTTTTTGCCTTCCCTTGCCCTACTCTGATAAAAAAGAGTGCCTCTCAGAGGTAAAACAATCCAACCCACTACTTGAAGGTTTTGATGGATATTTTTAAGCTAGTCCTCGAAAAACAGAGACTCATGTAAACAAATGTAACTAAAACAGAGTTACCCCCCCCCCCCTCACACACATTGATAGTTTCTGAGTCGCCATTGCTTTCAAGAATTAAACGGTTGATTGTGCATGTTTGAAATTTGCAAATAGTTGATGTATACCAAATGCTCAGGAATGTGTAAGACCAGTGCTTTTTTTCTGGAAGAAAAGGTGCCGATACTCACCATGAAGATATTATTACAGCAACTTCCACACGTTTAACAAATCCTCCGATATATCCTCGTCGTCTCTAGATCGCTTCTTGCTCTTGGTATCAACTGCAGAATGACGACCTCGGAGCAGCCATGAGTCCACATATTTGCTATGGTTGAACTGAGTGAGAGGAGGTCCTACTATCCTGATGAACATCAGTGTAGAAGTTACCGGTACACGCAGAAATGACCTAGATGAAGTTACTATAAGATTCATCTGAGAGAAACCCCTTTCACATTCACTGGAAGATATTGCAATTGTGCTCAAAGAGTGCTTTAGAGGAAGTAGTATGTCCGGAACTTTATTTTCTTGAAGATATTCACGGAAACCACGAACGGCTTCTCTTTCATTTAAGCGAAATTTGCGTGCTAACTTTTTAATTTCAGCTTCACCAAATGTCAGATGCTTCCCAGGATTTTCTGGCCAAGACTTGGAATTTAAAATCTTATCATATTCAGGCAAATCAGCATCATCTCCTTCAAGCAGACGCTTTTCAACAATTTCTTTCAGACTTTTATAGAAAGCAGATGAACTTATTGCAGGACTGGGTCTTTCAATTTTGTGGAGCTCAATCCCTTTGAACTTCATACCCTTTGAAATTCATTTTGAAATTCAAAATCATTCTGACTTTGAAGAGAAATACTATAATACGGAACAGGATTTTCAATTCTTTCTTCAAAAAGTTGAAATGTATTCTTTACCTTCCTGTCTGCTTTGTACAAGTCAATATTTCTCACTTGTAAATCTAGATTTAGTTCACAAATTTCTTGGAGATAATCACACATAAGGCCCAAATCAAAAACACACTCGTATGACGTTATTTTTCTTAAAAGGCCCTCATAAAGACAACGATCTGTTTTGCTTCTTCTGCTGTCTTCTTTTGCCTCTTGAAAGTGATGGACGAGGGCTTTAAAGTCTTGTCACACTGCAGAAACAGTGCAAAAGCTAGATGCAACCCAGCGAGTGCTTAAAATTCTGCCAATTTTTAGAAGTTGAAGTTCTAGAGTCGCTGCACATTCATGTAGTTCCCTAGCATTCTTAGGTGAAGCATGATAAGTCACATAAGGTTTGTCCATGAAATCTTAAAGCGATTCACTCCTGCCTCATTGTTCACTGCGTCACTAAAAGACAATTCAAGGCAATGGTTAGCAAAATGCCAGAAAATAACACTAGGAAATTTCTCTTGCATTAGTCTCCTTACACCATTACGCACGCCAAACAACATGGCTGCACCATCACAAGTTACAGGCAAGAAATATTCCTTTAAGTAATCTTCAGATAATCCTAAACACTCAAGATGACTAATTAAAGAGTTTAGAATTCCTCTAGCAGTTACATCTGATAATTCGATCAAATCTAGGAAAAGACTCACAGGTTCGAAAACATTTTTCCTGTTACCTCATTATTAGGAGACAAAGTGTCAGGCTAGAGGCCTTTTTAAATATTTTTTTGTTTGTGTTTTGTAGTTATTTTGGATTTCACCAAAAAGGCATATGCTACGCCCTCCATCCCAGCAACTGGAATGTTAATCGAGGTAGCATTGTCGGGGGGGATAGAGGTCACCCACTGCTGGTGTCCACTGACAAGTGACCCTGGACCCGGGGGTCAGCAACCTTGCCACATGGCCGAACAGAGAAGGGAGGAGAGTGTTGGCAACGACGAAGAGGGAGAGCCAGTCGAAGGACGAACGCGTGAAGACGTAAAATTGTAAAGCTGGTAAATGCCGACTGGAAATAACGGCATTGGGCTCTGTGAAAACAGCTGAACAGTCATAGTAAGCTGGCGATGTAATGCTATGTAACTGAGCATATGTCCTTGTCTATCAAGCATGTTTGGAAGGTTCAATAAATAATTGTTATATTTAAGTAAAGGCTGGAGTGGAACCATTTTATTGGGGAGGAGCCTCACTATTGAGTCCCTGCAATTGCGATGAAATCTTGGATTTTATCTGAAAGACCCTTTCACCCGTCGCGTATTGCGATCGAACCGGAGGGCCATTCCTAAGTGATCCCAATAGACAGGCGACCGAAGAAGAAACATCACACAAAGTATTTAGGAAAACTTTCTCTAATGTTTCGTTTTTGGCTTCAGATTTTATTTTTTGGCACGCTTTGTGCGCTGCACCATCCTTATGATCGTAAATCTCTTTTCTTAATGACATTAACTGTTGTTTGCGAGATTCTCCAAAATGATTGATTTTTACCATTTGCCCACTCTGCTGAAATTTTCGGTCCCATCTGTTTATCGACGGCAAGACTTCCGACATCACGACACACTTTACAGCCCAACACTTTATTCTTGACATACAGCCACTCGTTTCTCTCGCAGAACTCATTTTCCTGCATAAGTGTCCAACATTCGGGCCAATCATTATCAGAATCTGCTTCCTTTTGACCACGTGAATCTCGGTCTTGGTTTGGTGATCTTCTTCACCAAGTGTATTTTCGGTGCTAGTTTTCTGTTTTACAGGATCACAAGTAGATTCAACAATTTCTGCTTCTTCAGCCTTCTTCTTTTACTCATTGGCATAAAGTAACTACTTATTTTACTCATTTTGAACAATGATTGCACTAATTTAACCTAAATTAATTCAAAACTCACGTGAACACCTACGAATACCTACCTGTTGCATAGTGGATATAGAACTGATAAACTGATATTGGAAGCAATCGGAAGTGAACACAACTTCCTGTTTCCGGTTGCGTACCAACCTATGAAACAGGAAATGCAAAACTGAAAATTCAATTCGTGAACACAGTACCATCGAGTGAATATTTAAAATACATTTTGCTGTCAATAAATCGCAAATTTTTAAAAACTAAAGAAAAAATGGTGCCGGTACTGCGTACCGTTGCGTAACGCCAGAAAAACACAGCACTGTGTAAGACCATAACACAACACTTAGTTCGACTCTGTAGTGTCTGACATCACCAATGGCATATGTCCTTTATTAACGATACATTAAAAATGGAAAACATGATGATGATTATGGGAAACATCAGCCACTCTATTTCTTAGGAATGAGTGAATTTCAGGTTTTGTCACAAGAATCGGTGCTTTCATGCATTACCTAAGACCACCAATTACACATGCCCTATATTAAGGAAGCAAATGTTTTTCATATGGTATCAAAGTCAAAGTGGTTTCACAATGTGGTTCTCATCATTATCCCGGGGACATTGCATCATCTAGGTAATGGACATTGGTGCAGCGATTCTCTTCTGGTACAATACCTTTTTCGTTTCCCTTACAATAGTATCCCTTAACCTCAAGAAATATGTGTGGATAGGTAGAATACATTAGTTCTTTGAGATAGCCACAAATCCAGATTTGAGATGGGAAGTGTCTGGAACTCATTTTATGACAAAAATGTTTTCTAAGAGTGTTCTTTACAGTCACAACATGTAGAGATGTACCTTCTTGCAAAAAAGCATCTATGCAACACACTAGAGATTAAGGTACAGTACTGGAGATTAAGGCACAATAATGTCAGGACAATTAAAACGAATATCCATTGTCCAGACACCGTAATTAATATATGAAGAACTAATGTATTCATATATAATTCGTGATTATATATGAAATAAACTAAATAAATAAATATTCGTGATTATACATGAAATAAAATATTCGTGATTATATATGAACTAATGTATTCATATATAATTCGTGATTATATATCCAAATCAGATAAATAATATATGAAGAACTAATGTATTCTACCTATCCATACATATATCTTGAGGTTAAGGGATACTATTTGTAGATAGGCTTCTTCTTTACCTCTCTGGGTTGGGTTGTTTTCTACCGACCATATGAGAGAGTGTGTGCAGAAGGGTACCTATAACTATCTTGTCAGAATGTTGATCTACCTAGGTGGCCGATATACAAACTCATGTGTCTTCTCATATATACATTTTATTTACACAATTACACTTTATATTATATATATACACAAAAAAGTGACTGCCCACCCGCTACAGTCACTCACTAAACCCAGCACAGCCTACAAGGAGCCTCAGCAGTCCCACCACAGGATGAAAAACAAAAGGAAACACTGAGTGTCTGCCTGACCTGCGGAATCCTTCCATGCCTGCACACAAGTCTCAGTTCGAAAGCCCCGCCAGATGAGGTACATGATGTTTCTTTGGGGGACGTAGAGTGTTTCGGCCAATGGGACATGAGCGCGATTCCCAGAGCCACGTCGACTCTTGTCACCTCTCTTCTTGTCACCTCTCTTCGCCCAACTCTCCAAACTAGATCCACTGCCAGTGCTCTGTTGCTAGCAGTGTGGTGACCACCCCTGTGTATATTTAGGGCGGCGCACGCACTTAGGCCGTGATTCGTTTACTTGCTGCCAAGTCTAAAACAGTTCCCGGACCCAACATTAAGAATACAGATATTACCATAATGAAAACTGAGAGAATTTGTAATTAACAAGCAAAACACAACATTTATTAACAAGTTACTGTTTCGACATTTTCACACATGTAGGTCCACTCATCGGACAATTTCGTCAGGCGCCCTCAGCGCAACACTATTCAATTTAAGGGGGCTTACCCCAGCGATGGCGCAGCACAGTCCAAAAAGTTACTTAAGTTCAGTTTCAAAAGGTGAGCAGACGACACACCATGAATTAGTTTCACACAGGCTGTGTGACGGCGTTAGTAATGCAATTGAATGGGAAAAGTTACACCAGAGTAAAAACGATTTCGACCCTACCTCCTCGTTCCATGCAGGTTGATCCCAGGTGACGACATCGCAGTTTGGCCAGCCGCTTGCCATTAGCTGCAGGCTTTCGGCCCTCGGCAACTCACTGCATCTCATGGGGCATTTACAACAACTTTGCTCATTTGCTTTCCAGAGGCAACAGCTCATATCATCCTTCCTTCGAGAGAGTGACGACTACCACTGACATTTTTTCGCTTGTTTTCGAGTTACATTGTCCGTTACCCTTGGCAGAGGTCACCTAAGCTCAGGCGTGGCTGTTCGTAATTGATCATAGTAGCCGAGGTGCGAATCTCAGCTCCCTCCAGTCAAAGTTATTTACCAGCATGTCACGTAGTCCCTCAGCCATCTGGGGTTTCAGGGTCAATCTGGAAAATTCTGTGCTTGCGGCCAAGTTCCTCTTCGTCGAACTGAACACCAAAAATGGAGGCAATGGGAAATGGCCTTATGGAATGAGGATAAGGGTGGCCATGACCCTCCCTGCTAACACTCATGTCCACATGATAAAATAAATGTGGGCACGACAGCAGAAAGGGCCTGCCTCCAAAATGGTGAATCTGGCCCTCACTCGTTCCGTCTTAGCTGTCGAGTCCTACAATATAAATCTTTTCAAAGAAACATGGTCCAATGATAAAGTGTGCTGTGCAAGCACACAGAATAGTAATTTCAGTTTTTTTGCAGTGGTTGGCCTTCCAGAAAATTCAAATGTGCTTATTGACATCACCAGCCAGACTGACGTAGTTCTCTTCTCAGGATATTGCTGAGACACTGTAGTTTATTTCCAATTGTGCAATAAACTGCATAATAAAATGAACCCCTTTAACGAGATCTTTACGCGTCAATGCATGGACATGTAGGAATCGGTAAAGAAACAATATCGGTGTGTTTTAGAGAACATTTTATACAGTCATGATCCAGATATTTTTTGACAGCATGGAAGTTACCACTTCCTCTTGCATCTGCACTTTTATTTTGGATAACGTCCAAATGAATCTCAATGACTGAGGCCTGTGGTACTTGTAACCTTTCAATCCTTTGTGTGTCCAAGGTGTCTTTAGAAATGCTTTAATGAGATTGCAAATAGCTTGGTTGGTACCTGGTATACAACCATTCCTATTCATAAAATATAATACATATTAGGGTGTAACACACCTTCACAGTTCGGCTTTGTTCACCTATGGCTTCCTGATGGTGCTGTGAAAGAAATTCATACTGATATAACGTTCTACAAATTCCATGAAAATTGAGCAACACTAGTACTTGTTACAGACAAACCGCAAATTTACTCATTATAGACCAAATAGTTTTCACAACCTACCAGAGAAATTTCAGAAATGCACGAACAACCACTCACAAGATACTGAACTCAGAAGTGACCTTCGGTATACATCAGATTTCTGCTACATGAAATTCCCAAGAATCAACTTTTCAACAAGATGATATTCCCCACATTATCACATTGAAGCAGAGCCATATCTAGGCTATGGCCAATATGGCCTAAGCCAAAGGTTCCATTAGAGTTAGACACCAAATGACATTTTTGCATATACGTGTAAACTTTTCATATATTACCGTCATTTATATATAAATATATATATAAACTAGAAGAATAACATATCACCTTTGGTGAATATTGGTTGCTCGTTTTTGAAGTAAATTAAGTTTTTCATTTTCTGAATATTGTATCCTCTAACAGTAATAATTCTTACTAAAGGATGATTGGAGAGAAAGAATTTAAATAGTGACATATATTATTAGTCTATAAAAGAAAAAGGATTTTTTATTTACTCTTAAAATGAAAAAGTTGAGGTTTCTCACCCTATACTTATTATTAAAGCACGTTCCCATTTAAAGTGCTCTTATGATATGGTTTGCTCTTATGATATCAATTTTTCAAAACCTTTTGAAATCAAAAACGTTCTTTTAGAGAATTAAAACGTGAATTTCATAAATTTTAAAAATGAATTAAAAATAAAATTAACATCTACTAATAAATTACGCACTGCTGAATATGGATATAAAAATCACAATGTGATATTTTGAAATGAGGAAAAAAAAAGAGTGGGAGTAAACAATTTAGTAAAGAGAGCAAATTATTCAATGTTGATGTTTTGAACTGTTTAATAAATAAAGAGGAAAAATTGTCATTAACTCGATGGGATGGAATAAATAACATGGCAAGTGCTCCGACCACTGAGCTACCCGCCGCCGTACAATCCTTTATCTGGGGTACAATCATCCTCTATTAGTGGTTTTAAGCATTATCAAATAAAGTTATCCATTGGAAATGGATCTGACTATAATTGAAGATTCTGTTTTAGAAGGCACTTTTCCTAAAAAAAATTAAGTCATTGTATTATTCTCTCCTAAAGATAAGTTGTTGTCTTTGCAGGATATCTGTAAACAGGAATAATTTATTTGTATTTCTTTGAATAAATAAATGAATAAAAAGAAACATCTGACAAACAGAACATATGTCCATTAAAAATTAGAATGTTTAATATCCATTTTGAGATCCATGTTTGCACATATTATGTAAATTTTATATTTATTTTAGTAAAATATAAAAATCTGGAGTGACGGGGTTCTAGTCAGGTTCGAGTCCTGTTCATGCCGACAAAAACTAATTTTTCCCGCTGAAGTATTTATCTTCGATTATTATTTCACTTAACCGTAACCGTTTTTATGAGCCATGTGGTAATATTTTCTTTCAGCTTTTAAGGGTCTGTTGTGACTAATATGTTGTGAGCTTCAAGTTTTGTATTTTTTTTTCATTTAATTATTGTTTGTTTATCAGAAATAACTGAAGAAAACATTTAGCTATTTCCGTTTTTGTAATATGGATGTTCGGGTAAATATAATTATACTCTTACTCTAAATCGTTTATTGTCATGCAGTCCACTGCGAATATATAATCATTGTTTTACTCTTAATCTTCTGTACCTACCTAGAAAAGAAGCTAATCAAACCCGTTTAGCATAATTTTAAAACCTATCCACATGTTTTTTCGCTTAAATATTTGTCTATTCTAAATGTTTATTGTAAATTATGATTTAACAACATTTAAAAAAAGCTTTTAAAGCTTATTATTTAAGAAACAACAGAAACCTTATATACAATGAAATATTAGAGCACAAAATGCAGTTTTTTAGTCTGCATTAGAATTATGTAGTTCATTTGTAACACAGACACAGTTTTCTATATTCAGCATGCTTTTTGCATCCAAGTTATTATATCTCAGCATTTTTTTTTTGCTTGAGGTTAAAACTGATATACCTTCTCCAACATATCACTCATAAATATCTACTTCATAATAAAGGATGTTGACACACAATTTTGAAATAGAGGAAGCAAAGTGCATTTAAGTGTTTCTCAAATATCAAAGAAGTAAGTGAATGCAATAGTAGAATTTTTATTGTTTTCTTGAGCTTAAGATTGAAAGAGTTATAATGATTTTTAATATATACATGCATACAAAATTATGTTGCCATGGGCTACGGAGATCCAACTGACTGTAATTTTTCTCACCATACGTGTCTCTTCTGAGCTACAGCTGCTGCATTTGGCCATTCTAGGCCAATTCTAGCAAGGTCCTGTTTGATATTGTCTGTCCATCACATCCCAGATCTCCCCCTTTTTCTAAAACCCTTAGGCACACTGTTCATAATCCTGTTTGCCAATCTGCAGCCATGCATATGGGCAACATGGCCAGACCAATGCAGTCTTTCTCTCTCTCTTCACAATATTCTGCTCAAAGGAGGTTGACTCATTTTTCTAACCTTGTCATTACCTACAAAGTCAAACCACCTAATTACCATGCATTAGGTGGTGTTAATACTGCATAATGATACTTTTAATATACAAGTAAATATTATGTAAGCATCTAGAATCAAAGGCATCGAGTTTCTTGTTATCCTACTTACAAAGGGTCCATGTTTCGCTACCATAACTAACTTTAGAAAGAACCAAACTATTATACAACCTAATTTAAGTCTAGGTGTGCATGCCTATTTTTCCACACACTCCATAGATTCTTAAAAGTCCCAGTTGCAATCCCTATTTTATTTATCTCATGCTAAATATTACTAGTATCTGTTGCATAGCTCCCAAGATAATTTAACTGAGACACTTACTCAAGAGTGCAGCAATTCAAAGCAACTGAAGCACTATCTGCCTCATCAATTTTCATCACTTTAGATTTTTCTCTGTTTATAACCAAACCTACTCTGTTACCATTCTCATGAACAACACTAATGAAAGAATTCATCTCAACATCATTAGCCAACAGGGCCAAATCATCTGCATAATTTAAATCAGAAATTTTGAAATCTCTATACTATATGGCCAAAATCTTTCTCTTGAAAAGAATTCCACATAACATCAATAACCAAACAAAAGAGAAAAGGAGACAAAATGCATCCTTGCCTAACTCCACTAGCAATGCTAAACCAATCGCTGCAAGAAAGTACCAACTTTCACACATGACTCAGTGTTATCATAGAGAGCTTTCATTACACTAAATAACATATCAGATATTTCATATGATCTAGCAACCAACCACAAATTATGTCAATGAACAGAGTCAAAAGCCTTTTTGAAATCTATAAAGCTAGTAACCACAAATTTCTGAAACAATCAAATTTTTAATTCTATTAAGTATAATCATGCAAAGAATTACCTGGAAAAATGCAAAGATTTACCCAGAATGGAAGGCAAACTAATTTCCCTATAATAGCTCTTGTAAAATCCTTAGGAACAACACCTTTATCATAAAAAAAATGTTCAAAATTTCAGTCAGCCATGTGACAACACAAATGTTTCCAGCTCTAAGCATTTCAATGGTGATTTCATCCACCCCTGGTATTTATGCAGTTTTAATTTAGAGATAAGGAATGCCATATAGGGCCATCATTAAAGCCAGTAATGCATCTATCCTCATTACAAACAATGGGAGTAGAAATAATCACATTATTTAGAACTTCTCTGAAATGCTCAGCCCACCTAGCCATCACAGAATCCTCACCTTCAACCACCTTGCCACGAGTCAGCCGTAACCAACCACCTGACTCATATGCAAGCAGTCATTGTGATCGGACGTTCCTCGCAGAGCTCCTGCCAGCAGGGTGTGTCCGCTGCCCTCCCGTGACCGCAACCAGCGTCGGTTGACCTTCTGGGCCATCATCGGACTAGTAAGTGCCATAAACTTTATTGCTCCTACGCGTCCTCTCCCCCTTGCATCAGTCCGTCATGCTTTACACAGTGTCTTGTGTAGAGTGAGCTGGCTAAAATCAATTAAGCACCAGAACTTTAGGGCCCAATTTGTGCATCTCCCGTTAGTGGTTCCTGCCATTGAACTTGTGAGCCAAAACTCTCGACACAATGAATTCAATGTGTTACAGCTGTGGAGAAACAATTGCTCCTAATGTCGACCATATCCTATGCAGTGGATGCAAAGGGAAATTGCATTTTGGGTGCTCTGGCACAACGGAGAGAAACTATAAAAAGACGACTCAAGAGAAGAAAAAAACGTGGCCCTGTACTAACTGCAAATTAAGCAGGACAAACAACAGACCCGTTTCAGGTAAAGAAAACAGAGACAATATGCCTCTAAAGAATAACACACGTGTATCACCCTCACCGACATCGAATAACAACAGTGACTATAGCCAGGAGACATCCTTGGGTCACTGCTCCTCTAAGAAACCTGGAGAAGGCTGTAACTAATAGTATCCGGCTCCCGTCTTTGGCACAACAAGAAGCTAGAAACTTTCAAACGTTACTAAATGAAATAACGCACTTAAGAAACGAAATCAAAGACTTAAGGCATTCAGTAGAATTTTTCTCATCTCAATATGATACACTATTGAATAAATTTCACGAATATGAAGCGACGCAACTAGACACTATGAGTAAACTAGCTACCATTGAAATTACATGTGCAGATCTCACTCAAGAGAATACGGCTCTAAAGTTGCAAATTAATGATCTTGAACAATACGGCAGAAACTGAAATATCGAGATACATGGCATTCCAATGGACAACCAGGATGAGAAAGAAAATCTAAATCAGATAATGATCAATGTTGCAAAAGCATTAGATATAAATAATTTTAACATTGATCAATTTGAAGCCTTACAGACTGCCAACAAGGAACAAGAAAAAACCACCTGCGATTATTGCCCAATTTAAATCTAGAAACGAACGTGAACAATGGATGTCAAAAAAGAAATCGAAAATCTTTGCCAGTAACGTTATTGATGACACTAAAAAAATGCCAGTGTATCTAAATGAAAATTTAACTCCAATAAACAGAGAACTTTTCTGGAAAGCGAGGTGCCTGGCCAAATCAAAAAATTTTAAATACGTCTGGTTTCGGAACAGGAAAATCGTGATGAGAAAAACTGATGGTGACAGCGTAATTCAAATTGATATGCAGACAAATTTCAATGAATTTTAAACGGGAAATATATTGCTTATTTGCTCCATCTTATTTGTTTTGCCATGGCAACCTTTTATTTTGATGACTTACCAACATTTGATCACAACGAAAATGTTCTGTGTGACTGTGAAGAAGTTAAGAAATGGTTCTTGACTAGTAAATTACGTTATGAATCTGATGAACACTTAAGCTTTCTGCATGTGAACATTCGAAGTCTGAAAAAAAACTGGGATACTCTCTGTGTTTATCTTAAAGATATCTTGAATTTCTTAGATATTATTATATTAACAGAAACTAACATCCTCAGCACGGATGATCCATTGTTCAATCTAGGAAATTTTAATCAACTTTTTACGAGAACTCCTGGTGCGTTTGAACATGGGATTCTACTTTTCTTCCATGACACATTATTAGTCAAAACAATACCTTCACTTGTAATTCCTGCTGAAACATTGAATATAAATATCTACAAGGGTAATTTAACTTTCAATTTACTTGTTATTTACAGATCACCAAGCTCGAACATTAACACTTTTCTCCCTAATCTCAAAAACTGGTTCGAAACAACTGATAAACATCGCAATCAAATATTAGTTGGAGACTTTAATTTAGATATCAAAAATATCAAAAAACACGGAGTTGCCGAATACGTAGAATTGTTAACCGAGTTTGGTTTCTCACCTATCATTACTGGTATCACCAGGGAAGACATCATTGGTGACTCTCTTTCTCAGACATGCATTGATCACATTAACATCCGACTTGACATTAAACTCGACACAAATTCAATGATTTTTTGCAGTAGGATCGCAGACCACTACTTAATTGCGGCAACTTGTGGGGGAAAAAAACTTGGGAATTCGTCCAATCACACTAAAAAGCTAGACAGCAATTTTAACACGAAAACTATCTTAGATCATAAAAACATATGCAAAGAAATAAGTCTAACAAACTGGCTGGACAGAGGCACTGGAAACGAAACCCCAAATTCAGAACCAATAGACGTACTTTATGAAGCATTCATAAAAAAAAATATACGGTGATTGTTAACAATAACAAAATTAATAAACTATCGGATGGCTCAAAAATTAAACAACGCAATTGTAGCAAAGACTGGATAAATCAGGAAATAATAAACTTAATACGTAAAAGAGACTCGGCTTGGATTGATTACAAAAATAACAAGAGAAACAGAAATTTTAAATTGCTATACACAAACTTAAGAAACACAGTCACGTCCATTATTAGGCAGGAAAAGAAAAAATATTACTTCAAACAATTTGAGTCTTGTAAAAATAAGCCAAAGCAAAATTGAGAACTCATCAACCAAATTATCAACAATAAACCTAAAACTGCCATTGACGATTTTATCCTGAAGAATATGCCACAAGGTATGTCTGAAACTCAAGCAGCAGAGAAATTTAACAACACCTTTGCAGACATTGTCTATCTCAGAGACGATAACCGTATACAGAATCTCTCTACAGTTCCTAAACATATCCAACCTTCTGTCCCCTCAATTTTTATTCCTCCCATCTCAAAACAAGAAACTTTCAAAATTCTAAGTGACTTAAATGAAAGAAAATCATTTGGATACGATCAGGTACACATAAAGCACATTAAAGCATGCAAAACCTCCTTAGCTGATCTCGTGACAAACTTTATCAATGAAAGCATATCCACAGGAAACATCCCTAATAAACTCAAAATTTCTATTCTCAGACCAATTTACAAAAGTGGAACTAAATCCGATTGCACTAACTATAGGCCCATTACCATCTTACCCGTTCTTCGCAAAATACTTGAAAGATATGTAGCTAACGTTCTAGCCGATTTCTTGAAAAAACATAGCATTATTAGTGAAAAGCAATGTGGTTTCCAAAAAGGTAAAAATACAATTACACTTTTAATGGAGTTTTCCGATGTCATTAATGGAACTTTAAACAGTGGAAAAAAAGCAGCAGCTATCTTTCTGGACTTTCGTAAGGCATTTGATACGTTGGATCATGATATTTTGCTTCAAAAATTGTATATTTATGGTGTCCGAGGTATTACCCTTAAATGGTTTGAAAATTATTTAAAAAACAGAGTGCATGTTACCAAAATTAATGGCGTTTTTAGTGAGAAGAGAACAGTGTACACTGGTGTTCCACAAGGTTCAATTTTAGGTCCGCTTTTATTCATTATTTATATTAATGATCTAGCTAACCTTAAACTGAAGGGCTCTCCTTATATATATGCTGATGACACCACCTTGGTTAACGTGAATCACAATATAGGAGACTCAGTCCAAGATACACAGGATGATTTTAACAAAATTATTTACTGGTCTAACATTAATCTTATTTACATAAATTCAGAAAAAACCAAATGGATGAGCTTTCATTCACCAGGATACTATGATCTCTCATCTTATGCAATTAAAAACCACAAACCCTTGTGTCCCCACAACATGATAAATCATGACCCTGACTGCTGCCACTGTGATGTTATTGAGCGTGTTGAGAGCCATAAATATCTTGGATTTTACATGGACACAACCTTCCGATGGAATACACATATTCAAAAGTTAGCAGGGAAATTGCGTCTATGTACATCTAAACTTTATAAACTACAATTTGTTGCAAGCACACATACATGTATTTTGGTTTTCAAAGCTATCTCTGAATCTATATTGACTTATGGTTTGACAATATACGGCTCAACTAACCTCACAAATATAAAGAATATAGAAACTATTCAATCATCCATTGCTAAAAATATAATCCCATACAACTTAAGGAATTCATTTTATCACAGCGAAGAAAGACTAAATTTTCTAGGCATACTCTCTTTTCACAACCTTTACAAATGCAGCATCACTTTAAAATATTTTTTTGATAATCAATTTAAATCTAAAATCTCTCATGGGAAAAACACAAGGTTACAATCCAAAAATTATTTCCAACTTCCAAAATATTAAACAATTACGGGAAATGTACAAGGGCATATACAATACCTTACGTGTTCAATCAACTGCCAAGGGAAATTATTTTATTAAACAATTTTAAAGAAATCAAAAATGAGACTAAAAATTTTCTTCTAGGAACCAAATTTTAAAAAAAATTTGAACCACCACAATGGAGCTTCCACTGAAATTCACATAATTCGATGACATTGTTTTAAACTATATCTTATGCATTTTCATGTAACATTATTATTATTCTCTCCTGCAGATAAGCAGAGGCTTTGCGGGTCATTTGTTTAAACTTTTGTATAACTAACATGAATATGAATAAAGATTATTATTATTATCCCTTAATTCTTGTGTACCTGTGTGTTTCTTCCTGCATAAAACATTAATAATCTGGTACAACCTCCTGCTGTTGTGCTGTCTAACTGCTACCTCTGCTTTTGTCAGCCAAGCTATCAAGCCAAATATTCTTATCAGCTGTTAACTGATTCTTTACACATTTATTAAGCTTTATTAAGCTTGTTATAATGCCTTTCGTTAGAACTAGTAGGGTGTTGGTTCATATTAATCCTTCTTTCAGAAATAAGTTCCATAGCCTTATCACTCAATAATTTTGTTTCCTCTCTTCCCTTTTACCCAAAAGAATACTGTTGGTTTCAAGAAAAGCCTGTTTAATCCCATTCTTTCTCAACTTCAGCAGTAAGCAAACCAAAATTGCCATAATGACTAATTAGCTTATCATGGTATTATCTGGCTTACATCTGGATTTTTCAAAGTATCAGAGTTAAAAGTAATTCTCTTAACCTTAACAGAACATTTCTTAAGCTTCAGTTGCAAGACACTTTTGACCAGGTAATGGTCAGACCCAATTTTGGCTCCCCTGTATAATCTGGTATTTCTAACTGAACTGGCCCATTTGCTGTTAATTAAAATATAATCTATCATATTCCTGTGGTCATCAGTGAAATCCATGTATATTTATAAATGTTCTGGTGTTTGTAATATGTGTTAGTTATTCACAAACCATTAAGTCTGCTTATCTATAAGAGATGGTCCCCATTGCCATTGGAACAACCAATGACAAAGGGACCTAAAACTCCTTCCCAAAGATTAGAGTCAGTACCATTTTTAGTATTGATATCACCTAGCACAAGAGAAATATCTCATTTTTTCACAGAATTCAAAATATTAAGCAGGCTGTAAAACATATCCTTCTCGTTCTCATCAGAATCATCTGTGGGTGCATAACAACAGATGACATTCAAGTCTTTAAATTTTGTTTTAAATTTTGCTGTAAGAAATCTTTCATTAATGCGGTCATATTCTAGAAGAGCATCACTGGCATGTCTACTGAGAAACAAACCTACACTTGGAGATACTTTCCATCCTCCCTGCCTGAAAAGAGAAATTTAAAGTTATTTTTAAGTATCTCACCATTACCTGTCCATCTGATCTCTTGCAAACCTAGAATATCAAGGTTATAACCCTGGAATTCCTGCATGCAAACATCAAGAGAATAATCTCTATATAATGTCCTCATGTTCCACGTACCTGCAGAGAGAAAGTGATTAATAGGATTTTTAAAGAAACTAGGTTATTGAGAGAGGTAGGGCCAACAGTATCAAATGGCCCCCTGATTGCAGGCAAAGGGCTAAGTCCTGTCTCTCCTCCACTAAAGACTGAAGTCACCAATGCTGGTAGGAACTTCAGGCACCACCTTTTCAAGAGCCATATGTCCTGCCTGAGACACATTACTCCAGTTTAGGATTGATGTTGCCCAACTAGTTAAGTAAGGGTTCAGGTACCTGTGATGGTTCTTATCAGGATTATTCACCAACTGATATAAGGTATCCCATGCCTCTGTTTACATAGGGCTGGCAACCCACAAGCAAACAGAAAACACAGTGGCAGATTCTCCCTCAACCAAGACCCACCAGTGCAGCAATTCCAAGATCCATAATCAAGCTCAAATCCATAAATCAGTCCAGTCTAGTAGGTATAAATTGTCAGCACCAGGACCCTGTGAAGTTGACTACTCCTCAGCAGGGTTGAAGGAACGAAAAAGTGGCCATAGATGACCAGATCAATGGGCCACACTGAACTGGCAGTCCCCCCCCCACTTCTGTTCCCTTCCCAAAGAGAATATCTCTTCTGAAAGGTATTAACAGTCTGCACCACGAGAAGGCGGAATCAGACATTAAGTGCTAGACCTGGCCAGCTTTGTGCATCATCACTGGGGGTTGGATTATAACTCTCCTTCCAGTTTATGCCTAGCTACCATTTACAGACCATTTTTAATATACTGATATATATTTTGTGTGCTTAATTATGCATAAATTGTATTGCTGCTAAACAGAAAAAATATTATCAGTGTGATATATCTGTAAAGCTGAGATTGCAAAGTGATGCTTCCATAGCACCACAGTGTTATAACCAGGGATCCAGAAATCCTCTTGCACATTACCCACTGGCAAGTTATCGGAGACAAGTGGCGAGTGAATTTTGGTGATGGAGTCCCCAAACCCTCGTTTTAACATACTATGGACAGTTAATATTTTTTTCTGGCTAGTAGATTTAAGTTTTATTTCTGGAGCCCTGGTTATAACCTGGTGTTAATAGAATCAAGTTCTAACTGTGATAGCTTTGGGATTTCTTTACCTTCATACTGCCCTAATTAGAAAAGGACATTTTTGGGATATTAAGATTATTTATCAAATATCATGTTTAGCCAAGTGCCTGAAATATTGTTGAGAGGAAAGTTCAAATTCCTTACTAAATATATTTGGCAACACCAACCCCAGCCCCCATCTAACTGAAACTAGAATAATGCTAATTATTTGCAATTTAACTGTTTATTCAAGTGTTTACCCAATAAGGTGATACTTATATAAACTATATAACTTATATATGCTACAATATATAGAAACAATTTTGTACTGTTTTCTGAGCAATTTTCTGTGTATATATAATTTAATTTTCTGTTTATGTATAAACTTTTCTGTTTTCTATGAAAAACATGGAATTTATGGTTATAGAAATGTTTCTTTGTACTAAAAATAAAATTGAATATATTTGTTTATCAGCTATAATATACCAATAAAATAATTAGAGATTCTTTTAAATATTTAACATTAGGACAGAAATCCTGATGCAAAAAAAAAACCACTAGCTGACTGGATAGCATAAAACACACAAATATTTAGAGAAGGGGTGACTCAGTAGTGCATCAGGCTTGTAATCTGCAGTTCCTAGGTTCAAGCCCCACTTGGCCTAGTGTTTGGATTCATCTCCATAAAACTGCACCTTGCCTTTAGTAGTGGACACTGATAATCTTGGAAAGGGAAAAAAACCGCCCATCAGATGGGATATTAAGCCATGGTTCCTGTGCAGGAGAGTATAACTCTCCTAAACAGTGATATTGTGAAATAAATATTTTTTATTATTATTACTCACTGTGTTCACTCATAATGATTAAATTCCCCGCCCTGCCCACAGTCAGTAGGGGACACCGATGGGCTTGGAAAGGTCGCTGTCTGTCGGATGGGATGTTAAGCTGTGGCCCCGTGTGCAAGAGAGCCATACCCTGTGCACGTTAAAGAACACGCTGGATGGCCTTGACGGGAGGCTACCATTTGTCTCCCAACAGCTGTTCCAGTGGGTCCCCTCCCCCAACCTTCTCTGAGCCTTCGGAGTCCATGTGACCTGACCATTTAGCCCATGGTGTGCAAAAAAGTGCCGCTCAGAGGTAAAACAACCCAACTCGTAATGATTTAAACTTGCATACAAGTTATAATGCATGGTTAATATTTACGTAACTTTTTCTTTTCCTTTTGATTTCTCTGTATTTTATTTTATGAAATTAAATGCTCTTCTAAATGTAGATGATAATTGTAGCATGACCTGATGCTCTTTTGGCATTCATAAATCAATAAATATTTAGCGGAAAAAATATTCGCCGACATACGGGAATTGAACCCGCATCTCTCCAGAAACTCTTTTTCACTAAATATTTATTGATTTATCAATGCCAAAAGAGCATCAGGTCATGCTGCGATTATCATCTATGTTTAAATCATTAATAATGCTAAATAGCATGATGAGACTATTATTCATTTCTATCTCACTCTGTGCAATATAAAGGTAATGGTTGCCACACGAGATCATAGATGGTGCCAATTGGTGGCCCGCATATCTCGATGATAGAGTTTAGTCTTAAAAATAAGCAGAAAAAAGACGTGTTGGCATTAGGTCAACTGGTAAGAACACTCTGGCATGTTTCTGGAGAGATGCGGGTTCGATTCCCGTATGTCGGTGAAAATTTTTATCCTCTTAATATTTATTGATTTATAAATGCTCTTCTGTTATATATATGTGTGACCTATTTCCATTTGGTAGCTACTTTTTAATAAGGTTCTGAAGCTCAGTTTTTTTTTTATCTTGGTATCCTAAGGGTTGGGTTGTTTTACCTCTGAGCAGTGCTTTTTGGCATACAACGGGCTAAATGGCCAGGTCACATGGACCCAAAGAGCTCAGGTAAGGTTATTAGAAGAGGACCTACTGGGCAGCTGATGGAGACAGTAGCCTTTTATTAAGGCTATCTGACATGTTCTTTAACCTTTAAAGTGCAAGTAGTGTTTACTGTTTTTTAAAATTAGGCTTAAGTAGGCTATATTTTAATATTTGTTGTTTTATTATTCAGAATGAAATTCTCCTTTATTTGGTATACAATATGGCATATATATATATAACTGTTAATCACTATAAGATAAAGTTCTAAAGTTCAGTTGTTTTTCTGCTGAAAAAAAATAAAATTTTGCCACAATTGCATGCATTTTGAGAAACCTGACACTCTCCTGCACATGGGGCCATGGCTTAATATGCCATCTGACAAACTGGCCTTTTCAAACCATTGATGTTTTTTTTTATGACTGGGTGCAGGGAGGGTATTAGCAGAGATAAATCTTAATGCTAATACAGTTGGGACTTGAAACTGGGAACTGCAGATTAACATCCTGACATGCTACTGACTCATTCTAAGGTTAAACACTGCTGATGCATACTATAAATAAGGAAACTTTTTCATATAAAGAAGCAAATTTCACTAATTTGAATATACAGGGTGTCTCAAAAATATAGGTACAAACTTTTAGGGGAAGTAGATAACATCTAAAGGAATGAGAATTGCATTGGAACCCATAACTGGAAATGTCACCATAAGTCAATAGGTGGCGCTGTTCATCAGTGCACTAGAGGGGAATTTTCGGATTTCCTTATTCGAGCGGTAGTCTGCTTACGAAGACCATGCAAAGGTATTCGAACAGGGAGCTGGCAGACATGCACTTAGTGTATGGAAATAGCTGACAGCAACGAATGAGCCGTTCAACGAATGTATCAAGAACGCTTCCCACACAGACATGTACCGGGCCACCATTTGTTTGCATGTGTGCATCAAAATTTGTGTGATTATGGGTCATTAAGAGGTAGTAGAAGTGAAGGCAGGCCACGATTGACGCGTACTCCCGCCATAGAAGAAAGTGTATTAGATGCCGTGGAGACTAATCCTAGTACCAGCACACGTGCCATTGCCTCTGCCTTAGGAGTGTCTCGTTGCAGTGTACAGTGTGTTTTGCACTGCGAGTCCTTACACCCCTTTCATCTCCAAAGGGTTCAGTTACTTCTCCTCGCAGATCATCCTGACGTGTTTTGCACAGTGGTATTTCCAAGAAAGTGCCCAAGATGTGAATTTCCCAGCTTATGTTTTGTTTACTGATGAGGCCAGTTTCACTCGGGATGGCGTATTCAATCAGCACAATGCGCATTTGTGGGCTCACGAGAACCCCCATGGTGTGTGCACCCATGTGGCACAACATCGTTTCGCAGTAAATGTGTGGGCAGGTTTGGTCAGCAACTGCTTAGTCGGGCCATACCTTTTACCATCCCGCATGACCTCCGCAAAGTATCTGATCTTTCTGGAACAGGTTCTAACAGGCTTACTTGCCCATGTTCCAGCAAATGTGAGATGCAACAAGTGGTTTCAACATGATGGGGCACCTCCCCATTATGGAAGGTGTGTTCTTCATGTGCATTTGAACATGTCTTTTGGGCAACAATGGATTGGGCATGCTGGACCAGTTGCTTGGCCCCCATGCTCACCTGATTTAACGAGCATTGATTTCTTTCTGTGGGGGGCCCTCAAAGCTACCATGTATGAATCGCCTGTGGAGTCTGACATGGATCTTGTGGCAAGGCTCGTTTACGCTGCTGCTACTATCAAAGTAACTCCAGGTGTGTTTGACCTTGTCCGGCAATCAATGCTCCATCGGTGTCACGCATGCATCACGTCTCATGGTGGAAACTTCGAGCATCTACTGTAACATTATGAAATGTATCATCTAGTATGCCATTTGTAATAATTATGTCCAATAAATGTTTTCCCATTAATCACTGTCTTGTGTCCTTTCAGATCTTGTACCTCTGCTATCACTTTCCGATGATGTTTCCGGTTATGGTTTCCTATGCAATTCTCATTCCTTTAGATGTTATCTACCTCCCCTAAAAGTTTGTACCTATATTTTTGAGACACCCTGTATAAAGAATATTTCCACACAAATGATATACCTTTACACATTCTCTTACAACCTGATTACTTTCCAGTGGCAACTTTCAAATCAGCAATTTCACACTCAGCTATTCTACAAAAATTGGACTTGCTACATCACAATTTTAACATTATCAAAATATTACAGTTAATCATAGATACTTCTCACACTCACTCCAAAGTAAAACTCTTCTGTAGTGTACACAAATGAAACTCAGTTCCTCAAACTTATACGTTTTTTACATGTAAGGTAAGTTTTAAAGCATTTAATCAAGTCAACACTGCATCTTCATTACTAAATTTATTGATACCTTGGACATAATAATATGCTTGCCACAGTGTGCATATTTTTTCAGTTTTTCTGAAACATTTGTGTAATACCATTTGTGGATATGGAATAGACTTTACCTTTATAAGCAACAGAACTCATAAAGCAATATCAAAATTACCCTTCATTGATGTATTGGAAGATCTCTGTTGACAATTAAGTGATAAAACTGAAAGGAGATATATAATTCAAAATGTAACATATATATGTAGTATATGAAACTCAAAGGTGTGTGTATACTGTATGAAACCACACTAATCCAGAAAGCAAACTATGATTCCTCAAAACAGTCATCTGCAAAATGTATTAGTCAAGTAAATAGTGAAAGAGTGACTATCTATAATCCTATTTTGTTTATTCAACTTAAAACATTGCTTTTAATAGGCAGAAAAATTTCTTTAGCAATCAGAAACTAGCAAACAAAATTTATATTTTTAAATATATTTCTTCAATGTATAATAAATTTTTTTAAGTTATTAATTTGCTTTGATATTGTTTAGGAAAAAGGTATTAGTGGTGTACATTTCACCAATTGGTCAACAACATACTTATGTACACCAGAACTGTTTTTTGCCCCTAAAACAGAGGATGAATTAAAGCAGGTAAGTGTTTGAAGTATTACATAAATGCAATCACATATTTAAAAAAATACTCAATTTGTCAGTCATGCATCTAATCTAATTTTTTGCAGTTGAAAGTAATATATATATACTACTTGTGAACTTAGGTTGAAGGGCCAGCAATAAATTACATGGTTTATGAGTGGAGTGATTTTCATATAAAATTGCTCTGTAGAAATGTATTGAAATATTGTCATGCTAAACCATGGTATGTGAATGTGCATCCAACTCCCACCCCATTTTTCCTCTTCAGTGCTCTTTATGAAGGGTTCTCTGCTTTCAAGCTTTAGAGAATCCTTTCAGCAGGTCACTTCTCAGATTGTCAACTAAAGCTTCTCTTGTGGTATCCCTAAAGGCAAGTGTCCAATTTCACATGTAGTGAAATAATATAAATATTACATAAAATCTAATGGCAATAATCTATTATTGATCTGAGCTCTCTCTTTCTATGTAATGTATATATATGTGTGTGTGTGTATGTGTTTAAATTCAACTAAACTGCATGGAAAATTTAATTATAAACCTTAAAATAGAGGAACTATGCAACACTGATTTATCCCACCACCACTACCACCATCTGCTTGGAACTTACTATTACACAATTTCCAGTTTAACTAATAGTATCACCACCAGAAGGACTACACTACATTAACTCAATCTGTCTAGGATTGGATGTCATCTGAAGATGTTGGCAAAACAGACCAACAAAATGCATAATGTTTACAGAGAAATATCAAATGAACATATCGGCGAAAAATGCTCCTTTATCAGCTAATAATGGCCATTTAAAGCTTCATGAGAAATGGTGCACTACAGCAGAGCCTCATAGCAAGACATCCTGCAGAGGTAAACAACCAGTGACACCATGTGTTAAACAGATCAACAATCTGTACATCAGCAGACAGTGGTAATTATCATCATGCATCAGTATTGTCGGAATAGTGAACCTACGACAGCTAGAACCCACAGCACCAGTGTTGCTAACAACTACAGTGAGTGTACTAGACAAAGACAAAAAAGTGGTAAATATACTAACACCTGAAAACCATTTCAAAAGTGGTAAATATACTAACACCTGAAACCATTTAAAGCTATGCTTATAAGATATTTGAAATTGAACCTATTACTATCACCTATGGCAATGCAAAACCATACAGAATTGTTTTAGCATCTAAAATCTGCATCACAGGAGACATTTATTGTCTTAGAATAACAGTGATATAATGGAAATCCAATTTTATTAAATTTTCTCATTGATGTAATAAAGAGTTTTGGAGTAAAACATTACCATCTTTTCTGTATACCTTTACCATCTTTTCTGTATACCTTATTAATAAATATACCCATATGATGAAGTTGCAGTCCTATAATTATATGTATATAATACCTATAAATATTATAGGTACCAGTATTAACCGTATCAATAAGGAAAGTATGTATATTCTGGCCCATGCCACATCTTGCTTACTAAAGATAATCCACTATACACAGGACAGATAATCCACTATAAATATATGTAAAATTACTGTACTGCATATCCTGCTGCTGAGAGGTACACAGTTTCAAACAGTTCATATTGTTAATTGAAGATTAACCTAAATGGCATGTTTCAATCATATATAATGTCAAAATATTATTTTAACCTCAAATGTATTTGTTATAACTCATTTCACTTTGCACTGTTCTGGTGATTAGGATTCTGGTGCTTTCTGGTGGTTAGGGTGTAATATGCAAATGTAGTAAATTTTTTAAGGATATTTGTGAATTATGGGTAAAGTTTTATAAATAATAATAAATAAATACCCCCTCAAACAGTTGCTTGCCACAGAGGTCTGACAGGAGCCTGTCAGTTTATATGCCATAACAGAAGGTCTGAGATGATGGCAGGACCTCAGCAGAAAAATGACACATACATCCATGCCTTACCTGTATCAAATGAATGTGTCGAACCCATATCAATGAGTGTGTCCTTAGATCAGTAGCCAAGCATGCTAACCACTCGGCCACGGTAGCAACTGAAAAAATTCAGCCTTCAAAAATCTTCTACAAAATGCCAGTGAATTTATTTTTAGCTATTACACTAACATTTGCATTGTTTTCCATTCTCAGTTTCAAAATACAAGCATCATAGATGTATTAAAATTAGAAAGCAAAATTAAAGCATTTAAGAATTATGGCTTTGGTTACTTGAAAGAGCTAGTCTAATAAAAGTAAAAGAAAGTGAAGTAATCTAATTATCTTGCCCTCCCAAAACTTAATTAGTCAGGCTGCATTCCTGGCTTATTCAGTAGTATACCTTATTCTACTGTCAAGGATTTAAATCTTTTCAGGGCCATGGAACTACAGAGCAGTTTTCAGGTTAGCAATGAAAGGGTTAAGGAAGTGTGATTTTGAAGTTCCTATATTTTAATCTGCATACTTCATATAATATTTAAACTCAAAATTTTAGTATTTTTCTATGGCTGCTTAAGGGATAATATTTTTGAACTATAAAATGTTTGTGAAGTTCATTCATTGTAAAGTAACACAAGGTCAATTTAGAAAACAAAAATTTATGTTTGTATATATATCTTAGTAACATTACTGGAACTTCTACAACCATCAGGTAACTAGGGATACTACCAACTGCTCCAGTTTGAATAAGACAATCCTGATTTATAAATCCAAATCCAATGGCCCTTTTATGTTAAGCAGTACAGCAGAAATCTCGCTTTCAAATTTTTATTTATTTTTCTGACATAAAAGTTTGATATACATATATAAATGTGTGTTGGAAAATAGCTTTAGCATATGTTTTCATACATATATGCAAATGCACTTAGGCTCATTATTCACCGCACTGTATGTGCCATGCCAATTAAACCTGAAATATTTATAACTATCAACTTTCCCCATTAAAATTCAACAGATTCTGGAATTCCAAAAATAATGGTGTTAGTCTTCAACTGAGGTTCTGTCAGAAACAATTTTTTAATGCAACATGGGGGGACACATGGAAAAGCCATAGGAAAAATTTAGGACTGGACAATCATGTATTTGTGTAGTTACTGGGGATTGGATAATGGGAATTATCCATAGATAAGCTAGATTAAGTTAACTCTATAAATACTGTAGGTGCTGGACTACTCACGTTAAAAGTAATATTCAATTCTTGGAAACATCTTATTTGGTGCAAGTACTATTTCATGGGTGCCCATTCTGAATCGAGTTTGCAATCCATTTGAAATCTTCAAATTATGCATTGAGGTGCATGCTCAAAAAATGAAAGTTTGATAGTATTCGGAATTATTATAGTTCTTTACAAATTTTACAAGTCTGTGTTGCATTCAAAATTCCTATTGATGTAGATGAGGAGGTCTTCCATTATTTTTAGCTGGTATCTAGTAGGTGAGAGCTTATTATTTTGGCCATATCGAATTGTGGAGGAGTTTCTTTAGTTATAGTTTGCGTGAAGGCTGTGAGTTACAGTTTATTTTGAAAGTCTCACTGGTGCTCCTCCAGAAGAATTTTGAAGTTTCAGAAGGTTTTGCCAATATATCTGTTATTTTCTTGCAGTATTTTGTTTGGGTCACTTAATGGTAGCAAATAAATTCCACCAGCAGGTTTTAATAGGTCATGATCTTTCCTTACTAAGTTGGAGATAGTATTTCTGACTGATACAGGTATTTTGAACTTGTACTGCTTCATGATGCTGCTGAGGGTGTTCAATATGTGGGATATGTATGGAAATGCTATAGTGGATTTAATTTAGGGTTGTTGGGCTAGGGGAGAGCGCTAGCTGAAAGTTTTGAAATTAGTCCTGAATTCTATGATATATTGCTTCCATAAACTTGTCTGTATATCCTGCTCGTCTTCCTGCATTGGAGGTTTCAGGTTCGTGGGTGAATTTTATGGTGGGAAATACATTATTCAAACTGTAATAGTTCCTGGAGTTCAGATGTGGTCCCTCCCTGGATAAAAAAAAAAATGTCATCTATGTATCTCGCCCATAGCAGTGGGTAAGGGCTGGGCCCACCAAAGACTGTGTTATTGATATGGCAGAGGACCACATCGGCCATGAGGCCCGAGAGGGGCGAACCGATTGGGACTCCCTTGGTTTGGAGGTAAGTGCTGCGATTAATCGCAACCAGAGGGAGGGGGGAGGTCACACATGACAGGGAAGCAAAACAGCCATACCACCCGTGATAACGCAACAAAATCTGTGAGAAACATAAGCCAGTGCTGCATAGTATGAAATGAGTTTTCTTTGTTCTGCGCATTACATCAGGTGGAGCACACAAAAGTCACAATTAGCTTTGTTAGTATCATTATTATGTTTTCACAGCTAATTTTTATTATCAACACATTAATTTAGGGGACTTTAAAATAATAATTGCTAAAATGTGGAAAAATTGCAGTGTAGTTGTTATTAATTTGTTGTTTACAAAAGGCAAACCATAAGTGTTATTTATAACGTATTATTTTTGTCAAATGCTCTACCTTCCATAGCTCATTAAATACTGAACGAATATTGTTGAAAATTGATTTAAATAGATTTCATATGATCTTTAATTTACCTATGGATGCATTTTTCTATTAAATGTGCAATAATGATCATATGTTCAATATAATTGCATAGTCTATGGTAGGCTATTTTCAGAGTGGGGCAAAAAGGTTTTCACAGTGGAGCAAAAGTTTTTAAGGGGAGGGGTAAAAGACAAATTGATGTTTCAGGATAGAAATATTTAGGTTGGATAGTCATTAATGAGTGCAGTAGTAAATAGAGCAATCACACATATATCATAATACAACTAAGGTTGCTGAAATTGTTGTCCTCCCCTAGATCTGGCCATAAATGTATTTTTTCTCACCATCTAGCTATATCAAACAGATATTTCTAGATATTTCAACATATGAGCCTCTCAGAAGCCAAATTGATCAACTCCACTTTTTGTAAATTTTGCAATTTTAGTACCCAAGTGCATTATTTTTATGTAATTTTACATCTTGTAATATAGAACCTATATCTATAATATTAATAAATAAAATAAATACCCCCTCAAGCAGCTGCTTGCCACAGAGGTCTGACAGGAGCCTGTCAGTTTATATGCCACAGTAGAAGATCTGAGAGGATGGCAGGACCTCAGCAGAAAACAACACGAACATCCATGCCTTACCCGGGGCTCGAACCCAGGTCCCGTAGATCAGTAGCCAAGCGCGATAACCATTCGGTCATGGGATCCATAATATTTCTTTGTTTGTATATTTCAAGCAAAGTTTTAAAATTAAATCTTAGAGAATCATCCATTTTCTCCACTTTTTATTTTGTGAAGTTGATCAGTTTGGCTTCTGACAGGCTCATATATCAATGGTAAACAAAAGAAAGTATTAAAAGAAATCGAGATTACATTTCGTTAAGGAAAAAATGAGATACATTTTTGGTACAACTGAGTTATTCCTCATTATTTGATATTCCATTCAATTTTCCCAGGGGGGGAGGGCTGTTAAGACATCTATAATTGTCCAAATGTGTTCCTTGATTTAAGAATTGCTTGTGTGATTGATTTGCATCATAACATCAAGTGATATAATAAGCCCAACTGACAAAATCCTTCAACGTTTGAGAATCAAAATGATTTATATCAGTACCCAGTTTCATTTCTTGCCAATATGCAAAGGGCAAGAAATAATTGCATTTTTCATGTTTATTTTTAAAGAGCAAAACTGATTTGAAATCACCAAGAAAACAATATTGGTACTGACTATATATTGGATTAGCATCAGTAAAGAGAAGTTCATTAAAATAAAGGAAAAAATCATGTAATTTATATAGTTGTTTCTAAAAGTATTTAATTATCATTACATTAACTATTTTGATATTGAAAAAGAATCATATTTTAGGGCCAGTGGTTTTCAACTGGTCTCTACCAGATCTGATAATTTTGTATTTATTAATATTTAGAAGAAGAAAAATTCCTACATTACAGGGAAGAGGGAAGGGGCTGCATAATTCTATTTACAATTCAAGAAGGTTGCATTTAATTTTTTTCAATTCTATGAAATTACAGTGTCAGAAGGTTTAAATCCTCTAATTTAGGTAATGAAATTGATTGTAGAGTTGTGAATTCAATCCATTTTGTCACCAGCATGGTTTAAAAATGGTGATTAGATGAAAATTCTAATATAAATTGATAGTAAAAAAATGTAACTTCTAAGAGTAAGTGATAAATTAACAAATAAATTAAAAGAAATAAAGTTAAGTTACAAAAGGCGCTCTCATGACAGTGACTGTTTTTGGCATGGCCGGCTGTCGGGATCATGGAGGTAGGAAGAGAGGGAGATGCCTTATCACTTGAAAACTGTAACTAATGTTACCATATTGCCCTTACTCGTAAGCGTGTGTTGTCTATGTTAATGAACAAGAGATTGTGCAAAAAATTGGCACCTCCATAGCATATTCCTGCAGAAATTAACCTGCAAATAGATAAAAGGAATAGCATTTCATTGGTAAGAAGTTGAAATAAAGTTTTTCTTCCAGAATTTTTAAACTTTTCATTGTTTTAATTATATTAGAAAGTAGCGTAAACAACTGCTACATATTGCTAAAATTATTACTGGTTTGAAAATCGCCTCACCCCCTTTTTTGCATGGAGGATATTATTGCTGAATTGCTTTTATTTGATATGTAATTTATTACAATAGACATCTAATATGAACCTCAACAAGCATTTTTAAAAACCACAAGCAAATTTGATCATAGCATTCAACACAAACACATTCAAACACAAAAAGGAAAAAAGAGTAAATTCCCATGTACCTAATAATAATAATATTGTTATATTATGATTAAATTGTACCAGTATTCATACAAAACATTCACACATATGATGACAACTGACCTTTCAGTGCGACACTCAGGATAGGAGTTAACATGGCAGTTTCGACTACACTAGCCATCTATGCTAACTGATAGTAAGGGTGCTTCCCCCTATTCCTACCTCCATTGTCAGGATTGCTCCAGATGGTGTAGTTTCCTTCAGCCAATGTCAGGCATTCAGTGCCATTGAGCCAACTTTACTCTCCGCTAAACTTGGCTCTACTGTTTCTATATTTAGTGATCTGTAAAGAAATATATATTAAAACTGCCTAATTATTTGAAAAATAAGAATTATAATATTTCATTAGTATCAATTAAACTAAAAGAGTTTTCTATCATTTACATTTTTCTAATGGAAACTTTACGATGTTTACGTTCCACCATTAAATTTCAAATTTTTATCATTAGCCGTCCCATGGCCGAGTGGTTAGTGTGCTTTACTACTGATCTAAGGGGACCTGGGTTCGAGCCTCGGGTAATGTATGAATGTATGTGTCATATTTCTGCAGAGGTCCTGCCATCCTCTCAGACCTACTCTGGCATATAAACTGACAGTGTCCTGTCAAACTTCTGTGGCAAGCAGCTGCTTGAGGGGTGTTTATTTTTTTTTTGTACATCGTTGCAATATTTGTTTGGAATTTTCAACTTTTTTCATCTTTAGAGGTGCAATTATAGTGTTTGAAAGATTCTGAAAGTGCAAATCCTAATATTTTATGAATTCCTATCTAACCCAAAAAAGAATTTTTCGTTATTCTCTAAATACAAACAATTATCTGACAAAACAAAAAATTAGTGTTTTCCCACCCCTTAGATCTAAAGCGACAACTCATTGTTGGCAATGAAAACTCCATGACATTCACATTTCTCCAGCAAAATTTAAAATTTCTAGCAGAAATACATCGGTTTAAATTTTGGAATTTTTAACTTTTTTCACTGCTAGAGGGCATAATTATAGCTTTAGAGAGATTTGGAAAGCACATATAATATTTCATC
Source organism: Ryuthela nishihirai (assembly GCA_038380435.1). NCBI lineage: Eukaryota > Metazoa > Arthropoda > Arachnida > Araneae > Heptathelidae > Ryuthela > Ryuthela nishihirai. Next base: position 27,500,131 of record JAWZYU010000019.1, on the reverse strand, counting down.
AATACACCTATCCAATACAAAATGAATTTTTAATTTATCTCTATAAACAAAAAGTTCTATGTCTACAGATGGATAAACAGACAGATGGATTATACCAGCAGTAGACCACCATACAAGAACCAACCACTTTCCACTGGTGTATGGGTGGCTTTGGACAATGTTTTGGTGGTTCCATGGTATCCATCTGGCATCCAACTAACCGATGCTAATAGATGACAATTGTCATAGAGGAAAATATATGAAACCAGTTGCATAATGCGTACAATCCAATGCATGATTTCATCCTGTTTGTTCTAGGAAATGTACACTTCCAGACAGCATGCCCTTTTGGCTGCTGTCAATTCATGTGGCACCCAGACATCCAGCTTTTTTTTTTACCTTCCCCAGGCTGCCAGGCACTGGACAACCATCAAATGATGCCCATGGATCTTTGCTGCGATCTCATGGACAACTTTGCCATGGGTCAACTTCCACGATATTCTTCAGCTCCTCATCTGTTACAGCTACTGGTAGATGACCACAAGGCTCATTTTCAAGGGACCTGTCTCCTGCTTGGATTTTTTTGAACCATCGGTGCATGGTATATTCAATCGCAGTACCCTGTCTAAATGGCGCATTAATGTTTCAGGCCACTATACCCACAGAATGCCCAAGTTTGAACTCATACAGGAAAATTACGCACAACTGGCCTGTCTTCATGATCCACTTTGACCAAAGCCTGTTCACTCGTGGTTGAACCTTGTCATGGAATGAAGCATATAATGCACACACCAGATATATACTGACCTCATGAGGTATGCCATGTAATGCTGCTGAACAACATTAATCTGCTGGAGGGGTCAAACATGTCCACCCACTGAAAGATATTTCATCTGCACCAAACTAATACATTTTATTCATAACAAGGATTTTTTTTCAGAACCTATCCTACCTTTTTTTTCATAAGTTGGTTTCTATTTACATGGTGTTTTCCTGGAACCTATCTACCATTTAAATTGAGGGGTGGGTGTAGACCAAATTTCAGCAAAATTAATGAAGTGAAAATAAAAATTAAATTTTAATTAGTTGACTTTGAATAGATCCCAGCACCAAAATAACAGTTTGATCTCACCCAAATATATCATCCTTGAGAATATTACCATCAGGCTGAAATCAGACCCATCATTAGTGTTTCAACTAAGCATGCATAGATAAAAGGAACAAAAGTTGGACTTCAGAAAATTCTACTTTAATCTGAATTTCAACAACATAGGCATTATGAACCTCAAAGAATTTCATAAAAAAATTGTAAAAAATCAATTCAATTTTCTCATCAATCTAATATAGATAATTTGCATATCCAGGTAGGTGCACACATTCCTGCCTGTGAACTGGTTGGGAATCCATTTGTTTCACCATGGCATGCTGACCCTTTCTCTTCTCCAAGACATATACTCATTATTAGGAACAGCTTAATTGCTAGCAAATTGTTGAAAGAGATTTATCTCTAATCAAGCATTCACACGTCATATGTGTTGATTTCAAGCCTCTGTCATTCCCCATTTGGTTAAATGATTCTAAATTTCATCACAGGTTTCCTCTTTCTCTCCCCATGTTGTAAAAATTCAAACCCCTTCTTGTAACAGAATCTGTTTTAAAATCTCAAAGTGTCTTTATAACTGTATGTGATCTGGCATCGGTTTGCCAGAGTGATTGGGGCAGAAGTAGCCCAGTCGGCAGTGCACCAGGCTCATAGTTCCCAAGTTGCTCCAGTTGGATCAGCATTGAGATTTATCTCTGCAAAACTCCCACCCCGCCCTCAATCAGTGGGGACACCTATGGGTTTGGAAAGGCATTATCTGTATGGGACATAAAGCAGTGGCCCCATATGTGGGAGAACCATACATTGTGCATGCTAAAGAGCATGTTGGATGGCCTTGACAGAAAGTCTGGCCATCTATCTACTGACAGCTGTTCCCATGGGTCCTCTCTCTCCAACCTTCTCTGAGCACTCAGGGTCCTTTAGCCTATTGTGTGCAAATGCCCAGATGTAAAAGAACCCCAAAAACAAAGCCAGAGTGATTGGTTTTTAAGCATATTTTGTGCATATATAATAATAAATTGTCCTACATTATAGTGATAAGTAATTCATTTGTGTGATTGCTTATGAGTTTAATGTTCTATGAAAAGAGAAACCTTCAAGGGACAATATAACTATGCACTGCAAACTTTTTTGTGGTCTGTAGCCATAATAAATATTGCAGAGTCAATATCAGTTCTACTTCCAATGTCTTTTTCACCTTAATTTTTATTACCAAAATTTTAAAATTACTAATATGAGCTGTGTTATTAAATTTATAGTATCAATAGTGTATATTGTATTGTTTCTGGGTATATTTGTATATATGGAAACAGTTTAAATGCTGCCGTTAAATGCCTTATTTCACCTGATGACAATGTTTATTGCTTTGCAGATACTTGACTTAGCTAGAGTTGAAAAAAAGAAAGTAAAAGTGGTAGGAAGTGGACACTCGCCTTCTGACATAGCATGCACAACAGATTTTATGATCAGTCTTCAAAATTTCAATAAAGTTCTTGAGGTATGTAAAATTAATTTTAAGACTAAATTAAATTTTCTTGGTTACTTTGAATATTTGAATAAATCATTAAAAAAAATTAAATAAATACCCCCTCAAGCAGCTGCTTGCCACAGAGGTCTGACAGGAGCCTGTCAGTTTATATGCCACAGTAGGAGATCTGAGAAGATGGCAGGACCTCAGCAGAAAAATGACAACACATCCATGCCTAATCCGGGGCTCTAACCCAGCATAAGGGAAATTTATTTACAATTTGTGGCATGATAATAATTACATTATCATATTACTGTTACCTTTTTAATCACACATTAATAGGTACTCAGAAATATTAACATTTTTGTCATGATCAATAATTCATTCTATCACTCATTACAGAATGCTAACCCTAGCCATATTATATCTCCTGTCCTTCCAACTGGCATATTGTTGGAAAGCTGGTTGACATACTTTTCTAGGGTAGTATTATTCACACAAACTTATACTTAGTCACTTAATGTTATTTTATTATATGATGGTTGAACAATTTCCATATTTGGGCTTATAGTCTTTGGAATGAGTGATGCTGTATCAAATTCTGAAATTTGATAGTTCTAAATACTAAATAGTAAAATCTTTTTCATAAATTCATTTAATCTGTTCAGTTACAACTTTATAATGCATCTTTACTTTATGAAGCAAATGTTTTTAGTGAAAAGTTACACTTATAGCATCTTGTAATGCATCTTTATTTAGTACTGGTATTATGGAGAACTAAATTGCACAGTCTGGTTGGACCTCCGTAGCCCATGGCTGCTTGAGGATGATGATGATGATGATTATGTTTTCAAGATAGTGAACAGAATTGGAATTGTTTAAACAATTAATATTGTAATACTGATGTATAAAGTTTAGGAGGTAAGTTAAGTGGAAGAAATGGCATCGATTGGACAAGTCTATTTAAAATCTCTGCTATTTTGGGCTGGTATGGTTACAAAAGGGTCTGAAGCCCCTTACATTCGATTACATTTGGATATCATCATTGCTTTTAGAACCATTTTATTTTTTTATTTTTTACTCTATACTGGCTATTTTAATAGACTCTGATTTTATATTATGTTTGTTTCTTGTATATTTTAAACCCAGATCATTTACACTTGGGTTGATTTTATTTTAAATTTTACTTTCTATTGTTGTTTTGCATCAGATTTATACACTCGCTTGTTGTTGTTTTACCTTATTGCAATATGTTAATATATTTATATACACTGAAGAGCCAAAACATTATGACAACCTGCCTAATATAATTTGGTCCTCCATGTGCTGCCAAAACAGTTCTTATCCAGTGAGACATGGACACTGCAAGATTTCTAAAGGTGTCTTGTGGTATCTGGTACCAACACGTTACCAGCAGATCCTTTAACTCTTGTAAGTTACATGGTTGAGCTGGCACAGATTGGATATGCTGTTCCAACACAAACCACAGATGTTCAATTGGATTGATGTCTGGGGAATTTGGAGGCCAGGTCAATACCTGGATGTTTTCCTTGTGTTCTGCAAATCATTCTTGAACAATCCAGGCAATGTGGCATGGTGCATTATCCTGCTGAAAGAAGGCACTACTAGAGGGATTTACCATTGCCATGAAAGGATGTACTTGGTCTGCAATGATATTTAGGTAGGTGGTAGATGTCATAATTTCCTGCAAATGAATGACTGGACCCAGAATTTCCCAGCAGAACATTGCCCAAAGCATTACACTTCCTCCACCAGCTTGTTTTCATCCCATGGTGCATCCTGGTGCAAACACTTCCCCAGGTAAACAATGCACATGTACCCAGCCATTCACATGGTGACCTTCTTCCAATCATTCAAGGTACAGTTTTGGTGCTCACATGCCCATAGATGCTTTGTTGCTGCTGTTTAACATATAGCATCGTGGTATGCATATAGTATATTATACATCTGTAAGTTTACTATCTTAATCCATTTTGTGTTTTGTGCAAACAAGTGCACTATAGTGGCACTGTTACTAACATTCTTTAGGGTATTTGCCCCCAACTTAGTACCATTTTCCCCTAATGAAGATCTACAAAGTGAATAAATGATGGAAAATTCTAAAAGAGTTTATATTACCACTTTTGATGCAAATTGCTAGCTCACACAGAGATGTTGAAATTGCACCTATATTCAATAGGCTGTCATTGTTAAACAGCAGCAATGTTGAACAGTTGGCATTGTTATACATCAGTGATGTTCAAGTGCTGATGTTATAAAGCATAGTTGTTGAACTGCTGATGTTATGAAGCATAGTTGTTGACTGCTGACATTGTTATGCAGTGATGCTGTTGAATGGCTGACATTATTACGTAGTGAAGAATTTTAACAGCTGAAGTTATTATGCAGCAAAGATGATGCAACAGCTAATGTTGCTTTACACTGACACTGTTGGGCAGCTGTCCTATATGTGGTGGTGATGTTAATCAGCTGACATTATGCAGTGATGTTAACCAGCTGACATTATGCAGTGAAGTTGAGTAACTGCTATTACTACACAGGTAAGATGTTTAACTCTTCCAGTGAAAAACTGGCCTGAAAAACTGGTTTCCATCCAGAGGCCAAGCTATTTTCTCCCTATGCTCAGACCAAAAATAATTTTGCTTTATAACTTTTTTGCCAAATAGCTAATGAAAGGAATTATGGCATGTTATATGCCAAATTAATCAGCATTTAATTCTGGATTTTCTAAAAATAAAATATTCAACAAAAAAAATGACAAGTTTTATTTTAATAGGATTTTTTAGGGTCATATAGTAAAAAATGCATCTGACAACACAAATAAAAATTTATTAAAAAAAAAAAACTAATAGACAGAAGTGATTATAATGCACATGAATAGAAAGGCTATTTATTTCTGAATAACAAAAAAGTACCTTTCTTGTTTAAACATTTCTTCCACTTTGTAATTTTCTCAATACCATACTTTGAGGAAATTCCAGGCTTTTTAGCCAATTGTGCTGTCAGATAAACAAGTCAACTTTAGAATTTTTTTTTTTTTAAATAATCAATCAACAAAAATAGGTCATGTTATATACCAAATTGAACAGAATTGAATTACCAATTGTATGAAAATAAATAATATGAACACATTTACAAGCAAATTGATTTTAATAAACTTTTTTCAATGTGATATGGTCAAAAAAAAAGATTGCACTATATAATTAAGGCTTCATTTTGGAAAACCCAAAGAATAAAAATAGTTAAATTATTAATCGAAAAGGAAATTTCCTCCAGAATAAAATAATATTAAACCTGAAATATGATTTTTATTTCTTTTAATGATTCTTTTCAGTATCGTATATTTTAAACATGGCCAGTGTTATACAAAGTAACTTGGACTTCTCACATTCATGGGATTTTCTGAACTGGTTATGAAATAGAAAAAAACTTTCTTGGCTATTTTTTTTATTAAACGTTATGAATTTTTTCTTTGGGTATTTAAGTTTGGTGATCTTGGCTAAGTGCAGAAAGGTTTGTAACCAAAGCAAAAAAAAAAACAGCATTCTATCATCCATGTGGCACAGCCAAGGTATTGAGGATGGGGGGATTGCCTTTAAAATCATTCAATATAAACATAAAAACTCGTAATTTTAAAAAAATTTTGTTTTTCTAGAGTGGGGGAATGAAACTTTCACAGTGAGTTTAGCGGAGGGGACGCTTTCCTGAAATTGCCCTCCCACAAGACAGCTGATTTCCATAGCAAGGAAATCTATTTTGCTTCTGTATCTAAGACATTCATTTTCATAAAACAGTACAAGCTCAAAGTTTTTTTACTAAAAAAACAAGAAATAATAAAAGAAAAATTGCACATTAACCTAATGGGATGTTAAATAAAATATCTGCAACAACTTTTTAAGCTGGCCTCCAATCTAGCATAGCTCAGAAAGATCAATAAATCAACTGACCGAAAGATCACTAACTAACAGAAATAAATTTACAGAAATGAATTTGCTTCCATATCCAAGACCTCATTTACACTGGTTTCCATAAATTAAGGAAAATCCCTATGTTAAGTCAATGGGAAGCTAACATCAAAGCTCTATAACATCTAAAATAAGTTATTTTGTTTTGAAAAATGTGATTGCAGATAAAGATCTCAATTAAATAAATCAATATTTTTGATTTTCAACAATATTCTTTCAGCATTTAATGAGTTATGGAAGTTTGAATATTTAATGATAGCAATGCCAGCCACAAAAATTCAGAATTTAATTAGAACTTAGTAATAAGTATTGTATCAAAGTGTTTAATAAAATAAGTTTGTATTTTAGAACTTTGTGTAAAGAATTTTTTTCACTATTCTTCAGTTTTGTATAAGTTTCTTAAGATTGGCATTGCTGTTGTTAAATATTCAAACTTCCATAACTCATTAAATACTGAATGAATATTGCTGAAAATCGAGATATTTATTTATATTGTTACGACAGATGAACACGCTACAGTGACTTCATGACTTAACGTGACTGGAGCCCTTGTGTGTGCTTCTACATGAGATTCAATTAGCAACGATTTGGAACTTAGAACGATTTAGAAGATTGAAAATATATCAGTGCAGTGTGTTAAATTGTGAGATCTGAAAGGATGTTCAAATGGTCTGAGTCAGTGCGCGATAAGTAAAAGAAAATAAGTATCTTTTATGTGATGTGTGCGCGGGCAGTCTTTATGTTTTGCTAGTGTGATACGTCTAGTGAACTAATCAAAAACGAAGGATTATTTACGCCTGAAGTGAATGTATTCAGGAGATACGACACAGACAGTATAGAGGTAATAGTTTAGTAGAACAGACTGGTCTTGTATGCTCTGCAGAAAAAGTGTTAATGACTTATGTATAATAGTAGTTAATTTGTTTATGAGATACTTCATCCATATTCTTTGAACGATTTGCATTGTATTGTAATTGGTTTGAAAATACACTTATTGAAACTCACATTCAGTGCCTATCCATATTTTAAAATTCGCAACAATATGATTGAGATCTTATCTGCAATTACATTTTTTAAATAAAAAAACTTGTTTTAGAAGCTATAGAGCTTTGACGTTAGCTTCCCATTGACTTGAATATATGGATTTTCCTTAATTTATGGAAACCAGTATATGAGTCACAGGTGATAATATAACCCTGGAGGTGATATATTTATTATTGATGACTGGTTTAAAATTACAATTATAGTGCCATTTGTGTTTCTGAATATCTTGAAGCTCTGATAATTCAATCCAACAAATCCATGAATTGCAAATTCTAGGCAGTGGATACAGATTGTACTCTTCAAAGGTTTGATAATTCCAAAAAAAAAGAAATCACCGATATATTTATGTGTTAGTTTCAGCAGGTCAAACTTTGTGTGCTGTGTTAGCTGTAACTGAGGCAGTGATCAGCAGTGACTTCGGTCTTAATAGGGCATGTCCTTGTATGAGAACACCTGTACAAGCTAGGAGTAGCTTCTAGGATTCTTCTCTGTCCTATGTATTGCAAATGAAAAAAAAATCACTTACGAGGCCTTCGGAGTGTTCTTATTTCTTTACAGTCTTGAAAAATGATTTGGAAGTTTGGATTGTTTTACTTATGAGGAAGGGATATCAATTTGTATAATCAATGTTTCAAGATAGAAATATTTAGGTTCAATGGTTCATTAATGAATACAGTTGCGAATGTAGCAATCATGCATACATCATAGTTGTATTATGCTAAGGATACCAAAAACAATGCCTTAATCTGTAGTCCTCAGGTTCGAGCACCACCTGGACCAGCTTTGAGATTTATCTCTGTTAAGCTCCGACCCTGTTCTTTATCAGAAAGGGAACATCAATGAGCTTGTGAAAGGCTGTCATCCATCGGATGGGATGTTAAGACCATGGACCCTTGTGAGGAAGAGCCATACCCTACGCACGTTAAAGAACATGCTGTGTGGCCTTAACAAGAGACTATTATCTATCTCATAATAGCTGTCCACCAGGTTTCTTCCCTCAACCTCCTCTGAGCCCTTGAAGTCCTTATGATATGGCCATTTACCCTATGGTGTACAAAAAAAGTGCTTTTCAGAGGTAAAACAACCAAACCTTAATGAGTCGTCTAAACAAAGGCTCCGAGATATTTTTTGACAAACAGCATTAAGTAGTGTTAAATTTGAAATTCATGCGCAAACAATAAATTTTACACGCAATTCGTGGGCAACAATACACAGACCTTTTAGTGAGCGCCATTTGTACCGATGACTCATTTGCATGTTTAGAGCCTCTGAGGTGGTTTTACTGCTGATTTACATATTCACCACCATAATATTAGATAAGTACCTTAGTTTTTAATTTTTCCATATATTTTTCAAAATAGTAAGGGAAACCAATGCATAAGTTTCTTACTTGAGTGGAAAGGAATTTTTTTTTTGACTTGGAATGAAAACTACTATTTTTTGATTTTGGGATTTTTCTTAATTTATGGAAACCAGTGTATTTTCAGAAAATGGTACTAGATCAAAGTTTTACTGGAAAAGTAATAAATAATAAAATAAAGGCTAACATATAGCCTAATGCGATGTTAAAATATCTACAGCAACAAGTTGTAGGCCAACCATCTGATGTAGGTTGGGTTGTTGGGTTGTTTTACCTCTGAGCGGCACTTTTCTGCACACTACGGGCTAAATGGCCAGGTCACATGGACCCCGTAGGCTCAGAGAAGGTTGAGGGAGAGGACCCACTGGAACAGCTGTTGGGAGACAGATGGTAGCCTCCCGTCAAGGCCATCCAGCGTGTTCTTTAACGTGCACAGGGTATGGCTCTCCCGCACACAGGGCCACGGCTTAACGTCCCATCCGGCGCCTTTCCAAGCCCATCGGTGTCCCCTACTGACCGTGGGCAGGGCGAGGAATTTTGTGGAGATAAATCTCAACGCTGACCCACTGGGACTTGAACCTGGGAACTACAGATTACGAGCCTGGCGCGCTACCGACTGAGCCACCCCCGCCCCCATCTGATGTAGCATAACTATGAAAAATCAATACTTATCAATTGGCCAAAAGATCACTAATTTCAGAAAATAAATCTCCTGAAATGAAAACTAAGGTTTAAATATAAAAAGGTAAATACTAACTTTACAAACGGTATCCAATATGCTGGACCAAAACTGTAAAGAACACTTATAGCATACGGAACGGAGATAGCATGTGTCAGCCATCTGCCTCAATGAGCCATAATGTAATTAACTGCAGTTGCAACCAGAATTTCTAAGAAGGTTGTGTTTACTTCCAGTTTTCAATTTTAAGAGTGGGAAAGATGTATAGAATGCTGGGAAAAATGATAAAAATAATTTTGGGAATATTGAAATAGGTTTATGACAGGAAAGAGTGTGAAATGGAAAAAAATGGTGGTACATACTTAAAATTAAGGTTTTAATTCTCTCTGACACTGTTAAATGTTTTTAAGCACTTCAACACATGGACTATGCTATCAAGTATCAAAAATTATTAAGGAGAGATTTATGTACTGTACCATAGAGGATGGGTAGTAACAGGAACTTCTGGGATGCTTTCAGTGACAAATTTAATAATCAACATTCTTGCCAGCAAGTGACATCTCAGTGGAGATTAAAAGAAGGATAACGGATGCCATTGGTTAAATCTCCACTGAGATGTCACTTGCCAGCAAGAACTTTCATTATTAAATTTATCACCGAAAGCATCCCAGAAGTTCCTGTTACTACCCATCCTCTATGGTACAGTATGTAAATCTCTCCTTAACAACTTTTGATACTTGATAGCATAATCCATGTGTTGAAGTGCTTAAAAACATTTAACAATGTAATAGAGAATTAAAAACTTTAATTTTAATTACCGCATTGTGTATCTCTACTCTAATTTTGGTCATACTTTGTAATTATTTCCAAAATCTACTGTTCTTATAAATAGCAGTTTTGTTCTGTTAATTTTTATGAGATTTTTTGAAAATTTAAGGAAAAATTTGTTGATAATAGTCCTAATCAAACTTGTGAACTTAAATCAGAAGTTTGGTTCAGCAAATAGGAACATTAACAAGCAAATCAGCAATACTGTTTAGTGCTTCTAAGAAATGGCAATTAGATGGCTTTATCAAATTAAAAAACAAAATATTATTTTTCAAGCCTGAATTATATATTTTTATAAGATATGTATAAAAAAAATTACAACAGCAATTTTTATTTTTAAAAAGTTGATTTTTTTTGTTGTACTAAAATGTATACATATGTCCTTGGCCTCTCATTTTAGATTCTGCGAACATATACAAACAACATGGACACTGGAAGGGTTAACAAGTTGCTATTGTTATACTTTTCAGTGCTTTGTTACCACACTCTGGACAATGTCTTTTTATGATATAATATGAAAAATTTGTGTTAGATGGAGAAATATACAAGTCCCTTTGTCTGAAGTAATTAATGTGCCATTAGGAATAACTTCAAACACTAGCAAAATAGATAATTTTTCTTTTTCTATTGAGCTTTGAATTTTAAGTATAAAAAATATTTTTTCCTCAAGCAGCTGCTTGATGCAGAATTTGATGGAAGCCTCTCAGTATAATATACCACAGAAAAGATCTGTGAGGAAGGAGAAGCCTCAGCAGAAAGGCAACATAAACATCCATGGAACACCCAGGGCTTGAACCCAGGTCTCTTTTATCAGAAGCAAAGCATGCTGACCACTCTGCCACCAGAATAGCTATAAGAATATAATAGTTGAAATATAGAAGTAAAACATTAAAAATAGGCAATGTGTTCATACATGACACATGTAGGGCTTCAACTGGCATTGTGTTAGTTTGAGAGGAAATTTATAGGCTGGCCTTCTTGTGGTACTTGTACCTATGAAAATTGCTCTTCCAGGAAAAGATTCCATGCTTATCTATCCAATTTAAGTATTAATCCTAAGGTTTACTGATATTTTACATCATATTTTTCCGACATGCCAGACTTCCAGACCAAAAACTTTGAGCAGATGCTGAGGAAGGTTACAGCATTCATTAATTTCTATAACATTCGTGGACTGTTTTGTATTAATACTTAGAAATTAGCAAAATAGATCAGATATGATTCTTCATAACCAGATTGAAAGTTGAATAAGCTCATATCAGTTCAAGGAGTCAGAATGGAAGTCTAATAAACTCATATCAGTTCAAGGAGCTAATTAAAATTCAGAAAGGTTGACCATTTCAAATTGGTGGGCAAGGGAAGGATTTATAGTTTGATTCTTGTTTAAGCATTTATAGTCGGATTCTTGTTTGCTAATAAATGTAGACAGTATTGTCCATTTTTTTAAGTAAGATTTATACTGTCAACATCTGTGGACTAATCACTGTTTCTGTCAAATAATATAAACTTTAGTCTTGAGTAAAAAATGATGAATCTTTTTTTTAATGGCACTTCTAGATTAAACTTTTAGTTTTAGCACTGATGTATTTTTGTACTTTACTGAAACTATTGCTGGTACTATTGAAAACTTGTGTGTGTGAAAGAATTATTTCAATGCAATATCTTGAGTGTTCAGTGATTTGGTTTTGTGAACAATGAAGTCAAGGATTACATTAGTTTATAAATGTTGCTCTGTGTTTGATGATAGCTTAACAAACTGCAAAAAGTGATACTAAAATGTGTGAAGGAGAAAAATTAACCATAAATGGTGAGTAGATATTATCAAACTTATCATATTATAATTTTTTTTTCTTTGATATAATAATAGGACTTATAAGAATAAGTTAAATTTAATGTAATTGTTCATTGTATGAATTAATATTGCTTATTGAGACTTTTTAAATATAGTTTTGTTAATATTTTTATGCAGGTTAATCAAGAGAACTGTCAAGTAAAAGTGCAAGCAGGCATAACAATCAAAGAACTGAATGAAATTCATCTTCCAAAACATGGACTAGCCTTACCTGTGTATGATGATTTTTGTTATTTATTAATTTTAAATGCAGAGTTACTCAAAAAAACAAAGAAAGAGACTCTTATTTTGGTTATAATAATAAAACAAAAGGGAAATGTTAATGACTTTAACCTTTTCACTTAAATACTGGCCCAAAATGGCTGAGATTTCAAATGGACTTGTCTAACCAATGCTATTCCTTTCTCTTCACTACCTCTTACCTACAATTGGGCAGCGATGGTAGTGAAAGGGTTAATGTATTTCCTTAGTCTTCACAATCCTGGGTTGAGTTCAAGTGAATACTTTTAGTAACAAGTCAAATTGAATCCATTCTTCTAATAAAGTTACTTTATATAATAACTCATTTTCTAAATAATTTTTATGCAAGACATTTCCAGAGGCAATAATTAAAAAATATTTTTTCCATTTAATAAAAATGCTTTTTAAGGAGACATTCAAGATGGCCATTACTTTATCAATTTTGGACCAGAATAATATCCAGTTTTAAAAACTGATTATAGTAGTTGTTATGTTTGCTATATTAAAATATTAGAATTATGCATGACTAATCTATTTTTCTGGTCTTCACCATTCTGGTTGATCATTCTATTTTGGAAATTATTCTGCTATTGACATTGCTGCATATCAATAGCGGAGTGATTTCCTAAATGGTGACATATGAAATATTGATTTTGATCATTTTCCTAAAATGTCATATCTAATTAGTGTTTTATAAAAATATTTTGGTATACAAATTCGGAATCATCTTTCAATCTATTTAAAGGCGAGAAACAAGGAGCTCATGAGACACATGACAATGGTTGCATCATCAACACATCATGCAGGCTGCATGCCATAAATGCACATAATGTTTTAAATATCATCTACTCTTATTGGGACTTTGAAGCAACATTATTTTTAATCGGATGATGGAATTCTTGAAATTTCCAAATTACAATAATTATTACTAAACATTAAAATCAATAGTGAGTTGTAATTTATCACAGTGAAAGTGTAGTGTTCCTTAATTATATTATACTTGTTGAAGAATCTAGCATCTCTTTGTATAAATGTTGAAACTTAAACATTAAAAGATTCAGTTTTATTCAGGATGACTGACTATGGACTTATTTCATCTTTTCAGTATATCAAGTTGTGATTATCAATATACAAACTATTCTTTCTGATTCTTTACCATTATATATTTTGTTCAATTTGACTGGACTATGCTGATTTTTCTTGCATAATGGATCTGATAATGTGTTTGATTCATACCAGTACTGAATATATCATACTAACATACTTTTTGGAGAATTTTATTAAGTGAATTACCTATACAATCAGTGTTAAAAAATGTCACATCAAGTGCTGTTATGAAGCAGAACTGATGGAACAGCTGGTACATACGAATAGGTGGCTCAACAGCTGGTTCCCACAAAATTAATATTAATAAAAAATTCTAACATCAAGAGTAAATGGTGAAACATATGGCATAAAATCAAACCTTTTTAGGTCAAGAGCTAACTTTTATTATAAAAAAATGTATTCAATGCTGCATAAAATTACCCATATATCATATGCCAGACCCAGACTCTTCACAACAATTGTCTTGTGATGAAGAAACAAATTGTTCTTATTTTGTCATTCCATTTGATGATGAATTTAATATCAATTTAAAATTAATTATAGCATTTTAATTTTTCCTTTATCTCTATTTCTTGTGAAATGTTTATATAATTTTAGGATATTGGCATGTGTAATGCTTAATTGCAATTAAATCATTTTAATTTTATTGGAAGTCCTACAATTATTCATTTTATCATCTTTCATACTACAGCATCATCCATGTAAAATAACAAAAATCAATAAGTATACAAATGGAGGAAGAATTTCTATGAGTAATAGAGCTTTAAATTATGTATATAAATAATCTGATAGTATAACTCTATTCCTCAATCAATTTAAATAGTGCAAAAGGACACACCCTGATCTATAGCCTACATCTTAGAACATTGCTTTCAAGTGTATCTTACTTAACTCAATGGTAAAGCAGCTGGCACATAATCAGGAAATCCTAGATTCAAATCCAGGAGACTGTTGGATGCATAAATTTGTTGTATATTTGCTTATCTGTTGTCTGATTCAATCAGCATAAATTTGAAATTTAATTTCCTTGTAAAAACTGCTGAATGTTTGTTACCCTTACTATACTGCTTGCTACCAAAGCAAGAGTTTTTCACTTTATTTGAGCATTGACCCTGTTGGCCAAAATAGTTTGTTATTGATTGTGGGATCTTATTCACATTTGTCCTGCTGAAGTCCCATCTTCCTCATAGATCTATATGGTGTATTAAATTGACAGACTTCTGTCATATCTCAGTGGCAAACAGCTACCTGAGAGGTAATTTTTTTATGTGTATTTGTAAAATTAATTAATGTAATGAAGACTTCCTAACAATGCTAAGTCTTTCTGAGAGTTGGTAAACTTACAGTCCTTGGTTCAGCATCAGTCTGGAATTAGATTACGTTTCAATTTGTTTCTTTTCCTATTTGGGAATCAGTTACAAAAAATTTTATTATGAGAAAAACTTTGATGGTGAGGGACTAGGGACTTTAGATGCTCTGCAGGTCTGAAAATACATTGCTGGCCATTAAAAGTGCAGCACCAGGAAAGACAAGAGATATCAAAGCCATGTTTAGTGAATACATAGCTTATGTTACAAGGATCAAATGATTACAAATACAACTCGGTTAGACTTGTGGAATGCAAAGAAATCAGTATCTTGTGTAGCCACCATGAGTGGCAATAACTGCTGCTACATGGTCTGGCATTGAGAGGATGAGACGTTGGATGTGTGTTTGGGGAATGTCAGTCCATGCAGTTTTGATACATAGCCAAAGTTCATCTGTTGTAGCAGCTGCTGGTGTGCTAGTCATCATGAGATCATGGACCAGACATGTTCAATCAGGGACAGATCTGGTGAACACGCAGGCCAAGGCAGAAGTATCACATGGTGGCTATCCAGGAATTGGACAATGCATGCCACGTGTGGTTGGGCATTGTCCTGTTGGTAAATGGCACCAGAAAGCCTCTGAAGATAAGTTATGACCACAGGCTCCAACACCTCAGTGATGTAACACTGGCTGTTCAAAGTACTGATAATGCATGCGAGGTGCGTGCATGAGTGGGGTCCAATGTCACCCCATACCATAACACCAGGGGCCAGACCTGTATGGCACTGCATCATGCATTTCTCACTGAGCCTGTCTCCATGATACTGCCAGATATGGATTGAGCCTGTCTCCATGGTACTGCCAGATATGGATTCGTCCATCATGGTGCTGAATACTGAAGCGGGATTTGTCTGAAAAGACAATGCGATGCCATTCGCACATCCATGTGCGATGTTCTTGGCACAATTGCAGTTGCATACCCCTGTGTTTTAGAGTCAATGGTAGCCGAAGTAATGGCGGCCTATTAAAGATATTTCCCGATGCTGCAGATGATGTCGAACCATACATGCAGACACTGGTTGATGTGCAACACACTCTAACTGTTGAGATTAACTCTAAAGTGTTTGATGTGGTTGTACGATCATTCAAAGCCATGCACATGAAATGTCTGTCCTCTCATTTGTTTATGCGACAGGACCTTTGAGATTCCTCAGGTTGGTGAGTTTGTTCCTCCTCTACCCACTGATGCCATATTCTCATCACTGTGGAGGAGCATTCCGTTCAACATCTATTCAACACAATCACCATTGTCTCGGTATGATAATCTGCTTTCCCGTAATCCCACAATTCTTCCTCAATCAAAGTCTGAAACCTGGTCATATGGATGCAGTGTTCTTCGATGGGGCATACTTGATCCTTTAGTGCACAATTTTTTGGGGTATGGGTATTTTATTCCCATTGCTACACTATAATTACTGTATATTATATTCATAAATTGCATATATCGATAAACACAAAAAATGACATTTTTACAGAGCAGTTTTGCCAACTTTGCAACTTTGTTATTAGATCTAGTGACTTTTGAGCTCTCACAGCATACCCAAAAAATTTTACCACATACCCCACTTTGAGAACCCCTGCTCTAGACAAACCTGTTAAAAATAATTTTCTTTAATTATGTTGATTATTATTTGAAATTTTCAAAAGATTAATACTTGCATTAGTACTGTTGATGAGATGACTACTAATGGAGTTCAACTTAGTAATTAACACAAAGAAAAACTAAAGTAATTAAAAGGATCATATGGGTGATGCATAAGTTTTGCTCAATGGTTGTGCTTTGGAGTACTTTTAGTTTAGTTGCTTTGAGCATTACATGGCAAATACAGGAAATATAGACTTTTGTATGCAAGTTCTATGTGATGTGTTTGCATAGATGTTGATATTATTATTTTTTTTTAACTACACACTTTTGTCATTAAACTACCTGCTTTTCAGACTAGGGTCAGTTTCAGACATTACAGTAGGTGGTGCTATCAGTACTGGAACCCATGGAACAGGAATTAAATATGGCATCTTTTCATGTTATGTAAGTATATGAAAATGTAATAATTTAAAATAGTAACATGCATTTTAATTAAAAATATTGAAACAAAATTGAGGCACCGATTTTTTTTTTTTTTTTTTATACTTTGTGTATATTTATCTAGTGCATTCATGATCTAGCCTGCATTAATTTTGTTATTAACCCAATTTCTTTTTTTAATGACAAAATTTTGTCTGAATTCATTAGATAGTTCAGTACAAAAACTTGTAATTATTGTAACATTTACTTTTTAGAAAACAGGGAAGAATAACAAATATTTTAAACTATTCCACTGTTCTGAAGTTTTTCTAGTTTGATGCAATATGCATATATATGCCAATATATATAAGAGCTCAAAATATTCACTCATCTGGGATGATTAAAAATTTTAGGCTAATGAATATTTTTAAATATATAAATTTTACCTGTCTATCTGATTTTTTTCACAATCTCAAAATGGTAGGTAGTGCGCCAGGCTCGTAATCTGTAGTTCCCAGGTTCGAGTCCCAGCTGGGTCAGCATTGAGATTTATCTCCACAAAATTCCCCGCCCTGCCCACGGTCAGTAGGGGACACTCATGGGCTTGGAAAGGCCGTCGTCCGTCGGATGGGACGTTAAGCCGTGGCCCGTGTGAGCCATACCCTGTGCACGTTAAAGAACACGTTGGATGGCCTTGACGGGAGGCTACCATCTGTCTCCCAACAGCTGTTCCAGTGGGTCCCCTCCCCCAACCTTCTCTGAGCCTTCGGGGTCCATGTGACCTGGCCATTTAGCCCTTGGTGTGCAAAAAAGTGCTGCTCAGAGGTAAAACAACCCAACCCAATCTCAAAATGTTGCTACACCACTGAAATTCTTTTGTGAGGGCATCTGAACAATAGTTTCTCTCAAGAGTCCTCATGTTCAGGTAGCTGTAAAAAGAAAATTGATAATAGGATTTTTTAAAGGAACAAGGTTTATAGAGATAGAGAAATGGCAAATATCAAACAGTTCTCTAATCACAGGCATGGAGCAAAGATCTAAAACACACAAAAAACAAAATATATGGAACAATTGTATTATTGCTTTTAGTAAAATTTTGAAGCAAAAATTTGTACTTTAATATTATTAACTTTTAGAAAAAATGAGTAAATATATTTTTTTATATGTTTTTTCCTATTTTACATTGTGTCACAATTTTTCAAACTATGTTCCATGGAACCTAATGGTTCCATAAAAGTTTGCTAGAGTTCCTTAAGAGACTGAGAAGGATGAGAATAACTTATCTTCAACACTTTTTTCACTTGCCATACAACAGTTGTAGAATATTTCCACCTCCAACAGAAACAAAATTGCTTCACAATATTTTGTTCCATTTGTAAATGCGTTTCAATTGCTATTGAAAGAAAAGGACAACTATTGCCCAATTCTAAGTTGAAGGTATTATATATTTAGGATTTTTTTTAGAATAGTGAGAGAAATATTAATGATATAAGTATAAACTTTGTTTCAATATTACCATCTCTTCATTCAAGTTTCAGGCAAAAAATTTAAATGTAAGGTTTCCATGGCTTTGTAAAGTTTGAAAACTTCCGGTCAGTGTTACTCTTCCCTCTCAATTACTCCAGATGATAGAGCCAATTGTGTAATCAGTGTTGTACAACTGATGTAGAGCCACAATCAGTATGTTGCAGTCTGGTTCCAGACATACTACAACAATCTTTAATGAAAGTGAAAAGGAATCATTCTTCCCCAATACATTTGCTCTCCTCCCATGCTTTTTATAAATTCTGAAAAGTTGTTAGGTAAAACAAGTGTGCCAGAGGCCTAAAAAAATTTGCAGAACACTGGATCTCTAGGTAGGGGCTAGTAATTGAGTTTCTATTTTAAACAATTTTTGGACTTTTTATTATTGTTCAAATGATTATTTTGCATAAGTATTTCATTCTTGATTTTATTTCAGGTTGCACAATTAGAATTAATGAATTCATTAGGAAAAATTATAAAATGCTCTCCTGAAGAAAATGAAGAAATATTTTTAGCAGCTGCCTGTGGTCTTGGATATATAGGAATAATTTTGACAGCAACACTCCATTGTGAACCTGCATTCAATTTACTACAAATTCAGTATGCAACAGAACTAAAAGAGGTATTTTATAATAGAGATAAAAGAGGTGAAATTTCAATTTAAAAAAAATTGCATTTGAATTTTTTTTTTACAAATTAATAAAAATACATTATTAATGTTTGTCTCTTTGATGCATATTTTATTAAACTATGATATAAATAATTTTCTAAAGTGATATGATTGCCATTTCTTAAGCAATATACGGATTGCCGATTTGTTTGTTAACATTATGCTGAAGCAACCCTCTGATTTATGCTCACAAGTTTGATTTGAGTTATCATCTAATTTTTCTTTATAGTCTTGAAAAGCTGAAAATTAACAAAAAAAACTGCTATTTTATAATAGGAAAACTTTTGAAGTAATTACAAAGTACATACCTTTATTTATTTTTTTTTAATATTTAATACACAATTATGCTGTAATAATGTTAGTTGCTCCTGAGCAACACTATTTTACATCTAGCTTATCACTATTAGATGTAGAATAGTGTTGCTCAGGAGCAATTAACATTATTGCAACATAATTGTTATTAAATATTTTTAAACATTTTGCTGTGCAATTCAGATTGATACCTTTATTTTTTTCATTTTATGATCTCTTTTTAGCATTAAAACTCTTTCATACACCAAAAATTATTTTTATCATTAATCCCAGCATTCAAATAGTGTTCTCTGACTACTGAAACCAAAACCACAACTAAAAATAACTTGTTTGTGCAAAAGTCTGACATGTCATGGCCCAGATGCATGTAATTTACAGATGTTAGTTATTAGTGGCCATGTACACTGTGTTCTTTATAATAGTGTCATGAAAAACAAATAACTTTACAACTAAGTTAGTGTT
Organism: Ryuthela nishihirai; assembly: GCA_038380435.1. Taxonomy (NCBI): domain Eukaryota; kingdom Metazoa; phylum Arthropoda; class Arachnida; order Araneae; family Heptathelidae; genus Ryuthela; species Ryuthela nishihirai. Next base: position 27,480,145 of record JAWZYU010000019.1, on the reverse strand, counting down.
ATTTTATTTCTACTTTTATAATTGAAACTTTATTTTTATTTCTATAGATCTATTATGATTTTATTTTCATAGATTTATATCGATCTTTCAGAGTTATTCTACATTGCTAGGTATTCATACCTAGAAATGTTTTTACTTCTATCGATTTATTGATTTTATTCTCATATATTTATGTGTTGTTATCGATTTTTCGGATGCATGATACATCACTGGCTATGATGATAGGCAGCTTACAACTTGTTTGCAGCAGAGCAGGGTAGCTCAGTCAGTAGCATGTCAGGCTCATAATTTGCAGTTCCAAGTTTGAGTCCTGTCTGGACCAGCACTGAGATTTAAAAAAAAACATACCCCCTCATGCAGCTGCTTGCCACAGAGATCTGACAGGAGCCTGTCAGTTTATATGCCAGAGTAGAAGGTCTGAGAGAATGGCAGGACCTCAGCAGAAAAACGACATATACATCCATGCCTTACCTGGGGCTCGTACCCAGTCCCTTAGATCAGTAACTAAGTGCTCTTTTATCCCTGCAAAACTCCTCGCTCTACTCTTGGTCAGTAGGGGACACCATTGGGCTTGGAAAGGCCACTGTCCATCAGATGGACCATGGATCTGTGTGAGGAAGAACCATACCCTGTGCATGTTAAAGAACACACTGGATGGCCTCTATGGAACTCTACCATCCGTCTCCCAACAGCCATCCCCCAACCTTCTCTGAGCTTCAGGGTTCTTGTCACCTGGCCATTTAGCCCTGGGGCGGGGGTGGCTCAGTCGGTAGTGCGCCAGGCTCGTAATCTGTAGTTCCCAGGTTCGAGTCCCAGCTGGGTCAGCATTGAGATTTATCTCCGCAAAAATTCCCCGCCCTGCCCACGGTCAGTAGGGGACACCGATGGGCTTGGAAAGGCCGCCGTCTGTCGGATGGGACATTAAGCCGTGGCCCCGTGTGCGGGAGAGCCATACCCTGTGCACGTTAAAGAACACGCTGGATGGCCTTGACGGGAGGCTACCATCTGTCTCCCAACAGCTGTTCCAGTGGGTCCCCTCCCCCAACCTTCTCTGAGCCTTCGGGGTCCATGTGACCTGGCCATTTAGCCCATGGTGTGCAAAAAAGTGCCGCTCAGAGGTAAAACAACCCAACCCAGCCATTTAGCCCATTGTGTGCAAAAAAAGTGCCACTCAGAGGTAAAACAACCCAACTTGTTTGCAACAGTTTTTTTTAAACATCAGATTAGATTATATGTTTTTTTTTAATACTCCTTCGTTTTCCAGTAAAAAAAAAACTGATCTTTTACCATTTCCTGAAAATGAATGAGGTCTTAGATACAAAAGCAAAAAGCCTTGGCACGGAAATCGGTCCTAAGGTTGGATTGCAAAGAGTGTTTTAACTTCTCCCCCTCCCCTTTTTTGCGGCTACACAGGTCATTTTATCACCTCTTGGCTCTGCCACTCTGAGGGTATTGACATTGTTTTTGGCTTGGTGCACTAACTTTTTGGCACTTTGCTAAGATCCTGAAAATTCAATTCCAAGGAAAAAATGGGGGCGGGAGTGACTCAGTCGGTAGTGCACCAGGCGCGTAATCTGTAGTTCCCAGGTTCGAGTCCCAGCTGGGTCAGCGTCGAGATTTATCTCCGCAAAATTCCCTGCCCTGCCCACGGTCAGTAGGGGACACCGATGGGCTTGGAAAGGCCGCCGTCCGTCGGATGGGATGTTAAGCCATGGCCCCGTGTGTGGGAGAGCCATACCCTGTGCACGTTAAAGAACACGCTGGATGGCCTTGACGGGAGGCTAACATCTGTCTCCCAACAGCTGTTTCAGTGGGTCCCCTCCCCCAACCTTCTCTGAGCCTACGGGGTCCATGTGACCTGGCCATTTAGCCCATGGTGTGCAAAAAAGTGCCGCTCAGAGGTAAAACAACCCAATCCAAGGGAAAAATGCATTATATGTAGTAAAAAAAAACAAGAAATTGTTCTTCCACTTCATAGATGGGACAAAAAATCCCATGAATATGAGCAACCCAAGGCACATTGTATTGTACTGGCCCATGTTTTAAAATATGCCATACTAAAAATAGAATTCTATAAAAACAAAAATAATGTTTCAATAAATATTATATTCATGAAATTTCCTTTCGATTAATAAATAATTTGTTTTTATTCATCAGGATTTCCAAAATTAATCCTCTTGACCAGGTGTCAGCAAACTATGGCCTGCCGTCTTTTTTTTTTTTGCAATTGGTGAAAACTTTTTTTTTTCTTGTAATTTAAGTAGGTTTACCTATATAAATATCCTCAAGTTTGCCTCTTGGCCCGCAGAGCCTAAAATATTTACTATTTGGCCCTTTGAAAAAAAAGTTTGCCGAATCCTGCTCTTGACCATCATGCAATATTCTATTAAAGTTTAACCATTTTCCAAAATTTTTCACTGTTTGAGGGCATTGTTAAAACTATTGGGGGATTTGGAAAATACAAATCGAAATATTTTATCAATACCTATTCAACCAAAAAAGAATTTTAAATTTTTCATTTAAACAAAGAAGCAGATAGCAAATAACAAAGAGAAAACATTGTTTTTAATGAGCTAATGAATAGAGAAACAACTTTAATAATTTGAAAAAAGAAATTAGAAAATACCACTAGAAATATTAATAATAAGTATTGTAGCTCATTGCCCAATATCAAAGAATATAAATACGCACTTTTTTTCTCTATATTAGCACAGAAATTGCTTGAATTGTTAATATAGTAATGATGTCTTCGAGATAAACACATGAGAAAAAAAACATATTATCCTATAGAACATAGATATGATAAATTTATTTCATAATGTTACACAAAATGCAGCACTCCTTGAACACACATATCAATGGCAAAAACTAATTACAACAACTTTCTATACTTCCACAAGATTAGCTCAATTATCATGATTTTGTATATATTAACACTGCCATCATGTTGAAGGTTATAATATGAAGTTTCATACTATAACCTCAGTCTGATGACAGGTGTTAATTTAATTATGAAGTTTCATATTAGATATATTTTTAAAATAAGGTTCATATCAAAGTGGAAAATGCAGACTGAAAGTTATGGTACCATACTATAACTCTAACCCTTTAATGCCCAGGAAATTTTAGAAAAGGGTAGAAAGTGTTAAAGACAAAATGGATAGCACTATTTGGATGAGTCCATTTCAAATTTCCACTGTTTTTGGGGACTTTATGGGTGTTAAATCTGATGACAGGTGTTAATATATCCAAGATCACAGTAATTGAGCTAATGTTGTGGAAGTAAGTAAGTTGTCATTAGTTTTTATCATTGATGTGTGTATTCAAGGAATTATGTATTCTTTTGTAAACTTATAGCATCATGAAATGAATTTATCATGTCTATATTCCATAGGACATTATGATTTTTCATTATGTGACTGTGTTTATCTTGATATCATCATTACTATAAGAACAGCTCAAACAACCTTTTTACTAATTATCAGTGAAAGTGTGTATTGATAGACTTTCAATTATTGAGACTCCTTTTCCTACCTAATATTCTTAAGTTCCACCAGTGGGATGCATTCTACTGGTTGAGAAACACTGAAATAAAGGAATGGATCTATTAGTCCTTCAACCAATTACAAGTAACTGGCAAGTGTAAATATTGAATGATTTTGTATGGTTTTAAACATAACTTATGTAATGTGCATTTATAAGACTGCTTTAAAACTAATTTCTTAAGATAGGTACAAAGCTAAACTCTATATATCTGTACTTCATACAGGGTCTTTTAGCTACAGACTCATTCACAGTCTCTCTTAGGTGTATTATTTTATATATGTATATACTTTGATTTTAATATAAATCAAATATTCCTACAGGTAATTGAACATTTGGATATCCATCTTGAAGGATCAGAACACTTTAGGTTTATGTGGTATCCACATACTGATGGTGTAGTTGTTTCTCACTGCAGCAGAACAGATCAAGTAAGTTCTATTTTATGGTTATAAAATAAACTTCATGAATATATGCATTGTGTGTTTATACTAGAGTAGGGTTTTTGTAACTAATCTGTATTCAGTAAATTTTTTTTTTCTGATTTTTCAGTCATTTTTGCATGATAATTGTCATCTGATATCTAGAACATTTTGCCCATGTTATCCTTCTATTCATGTTGTTTGAATTATTACTTTATGTATTTGCTCTTATTGTCACATAATGAACTTCTTTATAATTGTGTTTAGCATATTCTATGCAAAAAGTTAATTTTTATGTAGTAAATTCTAAATAACATTGGTGAATCAGTCTTAATAAGGGTTCTCAAAAAATGTCATTGCCTCATTTATTTAGTTATGATATTCATATTTTGTTGTTTCATTTTTTTAGAGTATAAACTTGATTCTTAATACATAATATTGAATGCAATTCAAATTACTGAAAAGAATAACATAAAAGTGTTCATGTTTTTAACTATTAAATGGGAGGATTTTTAAGTGGAAATTGCTCCACACACTATTCTGGAAAAGTTAATCAAAGAGAAGTTTTAAGATTCTTTTAGCTTGTTCTAGTGTATTTTTTTTAAATATGAATAATGCTTACATTTACAGAAAAAAGTTTTAAAATTAATAATAGAAATAATAATTATAGAAAAATGCAAGAAAGGTAATATTGACCATAATAGTAGTAACATAATTTGCTAATAAAATATATACAAAAAAATTTTGATGACATATTGGTACTAATTTAATTAAAAGAATATTAGTATTTTAGCCTTTGTTTTTAATTCATGATGAGATCTTCAAAGCTACTAGCTTATTTGCAAATTATGACAACAAACAGTAATGCCATCCTGGGGCTCTAACCATCTAGTCAATTACTAACCCTTCTTCAGCAGTTGTCATCATGAACCAACTCAATACCACTCACAGTAATGCTCCAAAAATATGTTAAACTTCTCTTTGGACCTTTTGACTGATTCAAATTAAACTAAACTAACCAAGCAATATTAACTTTCCAAATAAAGTTAAATGAGGATTTGCTAAGTATATAGGCATTATTTAGTGAGTAAGAAATCAAAAGATTGGCAAATTATTAAAGTTAAATCTTAATAAAAAAATCAATTATCATTGTTCAAGAGAAAAAATAGCAAAATCAAAATATTTCATATGACAAACAAAGTTTATTTCCAAAAAATTCAAGACTCACCAAATAAACTGATGAATACAAAAATTTGAGCAACTAAAAGCTCACATCTAGCTCCATCTCTACTAACAACTCTCTACTGACTCATTGCTGCTAACTCATTGCTACTATCTGACTCTTACTCTTCTTACTTTGTGACCTAACATCACTTACTATATATACAGTGTGCAACCGACATGTGCGTTGCACCTGGGAAAAACATTGCAACATTATGCAGAAACTTACGATCACACTGGCTCTGACGTGAGGGGGCATGTCAGCGTGCACATTGGCAGCTGTCAATCTAAATTTGGAGTTGCACATGCACAACTCCTTTAGTGGTTTGGGTGAGAGAAATGTGATAAATCCAATTGAAGATAATCTTCAAAATGATAAATATAGCATAAATAAAGTAAAACTGGTTAAGAAAAAGTAAAGTGAATGGGTGGACCATCATAGCACCTCTGAGGCAGCATTAATAATGTTAATTATCATATTTGGTAATCAATTTTCAAAAGTGCAGTTATTTCTGTTTTAAAAAAATAACTACCCCTCAAACAGCTTCCCACAGCCCTCCACAGAGGTCTGTGAGGAAGGCAAGACCTCAGCCGAAAGACAACTCAAAATAAAGGAGCACCAAACCAATGCCTTGATTGGGACTTGAACAAAAGTCACTTTGATTTGTAGTCAAGTGCACTAACCAGTCAACCAAGATCATTAAAATTGATTTTGACAACCTGTGTGAAACACTGACTATGCTACTGCACAATTCTGACAAGGATTGCTGAAAAAATTGCATAAGTGAAAAATTATAACATTTTATGACACAGAGTAATAAAAGACTCGCTAATAACTAAAATCCACATCATTTAGTATTCGTTTAAAAAGTAGATGCTGATTGTATTTGAAAAAATGTAATCTAAATAATGTGGCATGCAAGGCTATTATTTATTTTAATTTATTACACAAAAATCATAATCTAAAGCTTGCAAAACTTATATGAATAATGCAAATAATTTAGGAAGAAAAGTACAATACAAAAATCTTTTTTTTTTAAGTTTGGGGGGAAGATTTTCATGTTTGAAAAAATATTTATTAATAGCTTCTGAGCAACATTATTCAACATTTAGCTTATCACTATTTACATAGTCAAGCCATGAGTATTTTCACCATGGTACACTATCACTTATGTATACTTTTAATCCTTGCAAAAAGTTCCCAAGTAAATAGGTGTAAAATATTACCATTTCAGATGTCTTCAAAACTTCTTATACTGACTCAATTGGTCATCTGTTATCCTTACATTACTAATACGTAGAACTGATGTTTATCACTTGATATTTGGATACCAGTCCAAGTTTTTAACTAAGTAGACACTGTCCATAAGGTCGTTTATCATTAACCAATACTGGTTGTGTTGATTGCATTCCTTATGACATATTGCAGAACTCATTTGCTCAAATAGCCTCATCTTACAATTAAACATCTTAAAAAACATTCAACCAAGTTTTAACTCAAAACTGTTAAAAGTCACAAACAAACATTGCAATTTAAAAGAATGACCATCCTCTCCATGTAGTGGCATGTTTCTCCCCAACACCAGTGAGGCTTCATCTGGCATTATATCTCCCGATGTTACAGCTTTAAATAAGAATCCCCTCTATTGGAATTTTTGGTTTTTACTGTGCTGCTTGCACAGCAGAAGGTTCCACGGGAAGGGGTGGGATTTCGGTGTTACACAGGTGATCTTTATGTAAATCATGATGTTTTCCATATACTGCAATTGGTATTTATTTGGAGGTGTGGCAATGGCTTTATATGTTAAATTATCTATTTGCAAATGATTTTCAAGGACTGTTTGTGATAAAGCTGTATTAGATTTTTTATTTTTTTATATCCTGTTGATAAATTTATAGGCGTGTTCATATTATGTTCTGTATGTTTTTCCTATATACTGATTCCCCCCCCCCCCCCCCCCTCAGTTTATTTTCAGCGTCGGGTATCTCAACATTATAAACCCCTCCAATTGGGATACATTTATCTCTATCATTAATAATTAAATTTTAAAATGTAAATTGTGTTCATTATTGTATGTAACATTTTTAATTCATATTTACTTATTATATTTTTTCATAGTTTTAGATATACCTGGGATATAAGGGAAACTTTGTGCATATTGTATTTTACTTAATGATTGTGCTGGGTTTGGTTGTGAAGTTGTATTTTATATTTAGCTGTTTTCTGAATTTTGTTTTCTGAATTTTTTAACAAAATTGTCAGGATATCGTGCTGACCTTGTTATATCATATATTACTCTTATTTCTTTTTTTTTTAATATTTCATTATTGGATGAGTATCTATATGATTGTATAAAATACATACTTATTGCCGAATTTTTATAATTGATAGGGTGTGTTGAATCATATGGTATTAAGTTAGGAGTAAATGCCCCGTGGCCGAGTGGTTAGCACGCTTGGCTATTGATCTAAGGGATCTGGGTTCGAGCCCCGGATTTAAGGCATGGATGTTTGTGTTGTTTTTCTGCTGAGGTCCTGCCATCCTCTCAGATCTACTGTGGCATATAAACTGACAGGCTCCTGTCAGACCTCTATGGCAAGCAGCTGCTTGAGGGGGTATTTATTTATAAATGCAGGTTTTTGATACACTGCGGTAGTACAATCTGAATGCTACGTTTAATATATCTAAGTATGATAATTCTCTGTTATTTCTGATTCATGTGTAAATTTAATGGTAGCATAATACTATTAAATGTATCTATTAGTTTAATTAATGTATAGGATGATCCCAGAAAATTAAAGTATCATCTACATAATGTAAATATAATAATGGTTTATATTTTACTCTTTTTATGACTGTTTCTTCAACATGCTATATAATGACATCGGCCATGAGGCCAGAGAGTGGTGATCCCATTAGGACCCCCTCAGTCTGAACCCATGGGTGACCACCAACAACAAAGCAATTAGAATTAGCAGCCAGGCCTAGGGCCTCTCATATACACTACAGTACTATTGGGCTGTGGACCTGGCGACTTTTAGCTACTTTACTGAATGCAGAGTGGCTAAAATAATACCAGATGAAGCCCCGCTGGTGTTGGGGAGAAACGTTGCCACGTAGAGAGGATGGTCAGTCTTCTAAATTTCAATCTTTACGTCTGTGACTTTTAATGGTTTTGAGTTAAAACTTTGTTCGTTGAATGATTTTTTAGATGTTTAATTGTAAGATGAGACTGTTTGAGCAAATGAGTTCTGCTATATGAGTCATAAGGAATGCAATCAACACAACCAGTATTGGTTTGTAATAAACGATCTTTTGAACAGTGTCTACTTAGTTAAAAACTTGGACTGGTATCCAGTATCCAAATATCAAGTGATAAGCATCAGTACTATGTATAAGCAGTGGCTGCCAGTAAGAGAAGATCATTGGCAACCAAATTAAAATCCTTGATGCAGGGCCCTTGCAAGAACAATGCAAGGATAACAGATGGCCAGCTGAGCCAGCATAAAAAGTTTTGAAGACACCTGAAATGGTAATATTTTCCACCTGTTTACTTGGGAACTTTTTGCAAGGATTAAAAGTATCCATATGGCCTGTAAATGGTAGCTAGGTAATCACTAGAAGGAGAGCTATGCACCAATCCCCTGTGATGATGCATAGAACCGGCCAGGCCTAGCACCTAATGTCTGACCCTGCCTTCTCGTGGTGCAGGCTGTTAGTACCTTTCAAAAGAGATGCTCTCTTGTGGAAGTGAATGGAAGAGGAGGGTTGCCAGATTAGTGCATCCTATTGATCTGGACAAATATGGCTACTTTTTTTTTCTACCCTGCTGAGGAGTGGCCAACCACACAGGGTCCTGGTGCTGACCATATAAACTGACTGGACTGAAATATGACACTGAGCTTGATTATGGATCCTGAATTTGCTGCACTGGTGGGCTTCAGTGGAGGGAAAATCTTCCGCTGTGTTTTTCGTTTGTGGGTTGACAGCCCCAAGTGAATAGAATCACAGGATATGTTTATCATCTGGTAGATAATCCTGAGCAGAGGTCATCGCACGCACCTGAACTCTTTGCTTCTACTGGCATCGTCAAATCCTACATTGGAGGAAGTCTTCCAATACTGGTTGTGTTGATTGCGTTCCTTATGACATATTGCAGAACTCATTTGCTCAAACAGCCTCATCTTACAATTAAACATCTTAAAAAAAGCCTTTAGTGGTGGGGGAATGGGTCTTTGCCCCATGTCTGCGATTAGGGGGCTGTTTGATATTGTCGGCATTCCCTCTCTCAATAAACATAGTTTCTTTAAACATCCCACTAACCATTTTCTCTCCATAGGTAGTTGGAATATGAGGACTCTGCACAGATCTTTTTCTTTTGATGTCCTCACAGAAGAATTCCATCATTATAATTTAGATATTCTCGGCTTGCAGAAGACCAGATGGACAGATAAAGGTCAGATTCTTGAAAATAATCTTAAATTTCTCTTTTCAGGGAGGAAAGACAATAAACATCACCAAGGCATGGGTCTGCTTCTCAGCAGACATGCTAGTGATGCTCTTCTGGGATATGTGTGCATTAATGAAAGGTTTCTTACAGCAAAATTTCAGACAAGCATTAAAGACTTGAATGTTATTTGCTGTTATGATCCCATTGAGGATGCCGATGAGGATGAGGAGGATAGGTTTTACGGACAACTTCAGGATATTTTGAATTCTATCAAGAAAGGAGATATTACCCTTGTTCTTGGTGACTTCAATGCCAAACTTGGTAGTGACTCTGACCTTTGGGAGGGGGGGGGGTGATAGGCCCTTTTGGTATTGGTAACTGCAATGGCAATGGGCAATGTCTCCCACAGGTAAGTAAACTTAATGGTTTCAGAATAACTAACACTTATTACACACACCACAACAAACATAAGTACACATGAGTTTCACCTGATGGGCTGCATAAGAATATGATTGATTATATATTAATTAACAGCAAATGGGCTAGTTCTGTTACGAATGCCAGGTCATATAGGAGAGCTAAAATTGGATCTAACCACTACCTTGTGAAAAGTGTCTTGTAACTTAAACTTAAAAAGTGTTGTGCTAGGGTTAAAAATTTTATCTTTAATACTGAAGCTCTGAAAGACCCAGTTATAGCTAAAGCTTACTATAATAGATTACTTAGTCATTATGACAGTCATGGTTTGCTTACTATTGAAGTTGAGGAAGAATGGGACCATTTTAAACAGGCTTTTTTGGAAACTAACAGTACTCTTTTAGGAAAAAAGCAGCTGAGCCTTCAGAGTCCTAAATGACCTGTCCATTTAACCCATTGTGTTCAAAAAAGTGCCACTCAGAGGTAAAACAACCCAGCTCAACCAACAACCAGCTCCCTCTGGAAACCATCTAACACATATATAAATTAATGCAATGCCATCCTTATCTAAATTGATGGCACCCTTCACTTGCCTACCAAATATGTGGTCAAACTAATAAACCATGAAATGTGTCTAGGATCAAAGCAGAGCAGGTACATCTAGCAGCAAAATGGTAATGCATAAAATCTTCTTTCACTAAAAATCTTAAAATGCTATAATAAGCATTAATTTCAGTAAAAAGAAAATATAAAATACATTGTAATACATTACCTGGTATCTGCTTAAGCTGCAATGACTAGCCATTAGTCTAGTCCTGTACAAATTGGTAGCACAAGTCAGGTAAGCAGACTTTAGTAAGATATGGTAATTTACTCTGGTAATGTAGATCACCAACTTAGAATAGCTCTGTGCACTCAGATTTTATAATATCAAAGCTACTGACCTTTTTTGGTTAGTGCTACTTGTGCACTTGAAATTAATCACTGAACTGTAAAAATATCTAAATGTAACAACTCATATTGCATGGCATTTACCTTGACCTACAAATCCCAAATTTTTTTATCATCTCTCTTAAAGAATTTCATTCTGTATCAAAGAGATACCTCTGTACCTGAAATATAGACAAATACATCTTGTATACCATTTTGGCATCCATTTGGTAAATTATTGTTACTATATATCCTGATATGCCATTGTTGCCATTACTATTGGATTACAGTACTGTATTCTGCTATGTTTTATTTATATATCATATACGGTGTTACAGAGTGCATTCAGTTTATGATACCTACACAGTGATTTTATTTTAATGTATACTGTTCTAGTAATAGTCATTATGTTTACAGTTAGCATGTTTTTTAATGTACAACATTCTTTCAATAGACTATTGGCCCATTTAAAATTCTACATTAGATGTAAATCTCTGAAAATAATTCCTAAGTTTTTACAAATGAACAAACTTAAATTTAAACAAGAAATGTTTCATATCCTTTGAGTGGCTGAACTCAAAAAGGATTGTGTGCATTTAGGAAGAAATTTTAATAACTAGAATGTTTTTACCTGCAGTAAAGTATGTTTTTGCATATAATTACATGTTGATTTCTGTTTACATTATCTAAAAATAATATTTCACATAGCCTGTTGTAAAGAAGTCTTGGTGGAGAGAAATATGTGACTGGATATTGGATTATGCACTTGGATATTACACCTTAGAGTTCTGTTACTACATAAGGTATGTAAATCTATATCAGGTATTTTGGAATATATATGATTGCTTTGATTGCCAGCATAAAAGTATTGCTTATAAAGCTTGCTTAAATAACTATATGTCGATAGTAGAAATGTTTCTCATTTTCAATTATGTAAAACTTATTTTCTTGGATTCAGGGGAGCGGGGGTGGCTCAGTCGGTAGCGCGCCACGCTTGTAATCTGTAGTTCCCAGGTTCGAGTCCCAGCTGGGTCAGCATTGAGATTTATCTCTGCAAAATTCCTCGCCCTGCCCGTGGTCAGTTGGGGACACCGATGGGTTTGGAAAGGTCGCCGTCCGTCAGATGGGGCATTAAGCTGTGGCCCCGTGTGCAGGAGAGCCATACCCTGTGCACATTAAAGAACACACTGGATGGCCTTGACGGGAGGCTACCATCTGTCTCCCAACAGCCGTTCCAGTGGGTCCCCTCACCCAACCTTCTCTGAGCCTTCGGAGTCCTTGCAACTTGGCCATTTAGCCCATGGTGTGCAAAAAGGTGCCGCTTAGAGGTAAAACAACAACAACCCATGGATTCAGGATTACAGAAAGTATTCTATTTCTGCTATTGCAATGAACTGATAAATATTAGGAATTATATAAATTCATTTTAAGAATTTGTCCTTTTTTTAACCTTATTTAACATTTTTTATAAATTCTATTTTTATATGAATGGAATTATCATTAACTGAAGTCTGTAAGGTTCACTTAAAGTACTGAATATTACATTTCTAAATGCAAGGTGCATAAGTTGTGAGAATATTATGGTAATAATCAAATGTTGTCTAGATAAGAATATTGTATTGGAAACCAGGTTTCATTTGAACTCTGTATCTTTTAGTAATAAGAAACTCTTTCAAAAGGATAAATTTGGGTTATTTTTTATCCCTGAATGGCACAACTGTTTAGCATTTTTTTTTTAATTCTCTTCCTTACAAAAGCAAAAGAAATTATCAAAATTAATATTTTTTTTTAACTGGAAAGCATTACAGCTTCTTAATATAAAACTTTTTTTTTATTCTGATTTTTTTCTCTTTTTAAATTAGGTGAGAAATTTGGCTCTCTTCACCATATAGACTTCAGTTAATGATCATTTCTTCACCATCCTGTCTCTTAATAGAGGTGGATGTCATGATGTGTCCCTTCAAACTGTTTCTGCATATAAGCAATGAGTGTAACTAAAAGTTTAAATTTTTTAATTAGCATTAAAACCTTTCTGTTAATAATACCTTAATCTGATATTCATGTAATTCTAGTTAATTTCTATATAATACAGCACTCTACAGTGTAGACTTTCTCTATAGAAAATTTCTGTAGTTGTGAAAATAACTTCATAATAATTAGAATATCAATTACCATGGTTTAATTTTAAGGTTTCTTTTGAGTGTTAATTTTTTAAATAATGTGAAAGCTATGGTATTTATTAGTCCTGTGTATAAAATTTCATTTCTCATATAATTAGCAATATTCTAATTTATTTGACTTTGAAGAGTGTATGATATTTTTAATATTTTTTTTAGTTTACAGTACCATTTCTAACGTTTTTTTAGTCAACATACCCCTTAGTTCAGAGCAAATATTTCCATTAACATCATAGTAATATTTCATGTATACATTTTGAGTGAGGACCTTTTTTCTTATCTTGAACTATGTATTATCAAAATAACATGTAATAATAATAGTAATTTATGTGAGTTTATTAAAAATACATTATGTAGGAAAAGCCAATAGCAAAGTTGAAATTTGCTCGAAGTTAAAATTTACTTTAATGTGTTTCTCAAAATGTATATTAAATTTTTTTTGAACAAATACAGATGACAATTTTAAATTATTAAACATCATGGTTTCAAAGTATTATAAAATTTATCACAGATACTCACCAAAATTAAGGGAAAAGCAGATGTATTCTATTAGTTCCCTCTGTGGAACTGCCACATATGTTAAAAAAGCATAAAGAAATTGAATTGAAAATGTGAGAAATTTGAATGCACAACTGTCTAATGCTGAATATTTTATGCGATTCTATAAGCTGCATGACTGAGTGATGGGTATTTGGAACAATGTTAGATTGAGGCATGGAATAGGGAGATAGAGATATGGTTTCCCGGTGCATCTGCATTTAACCTCTGTAAAACACAGCAATTTGAAATTGTCAAGATGTTTTTATGTCCATTTGGTCTGTTTCACAATACTGGAATTATATCTCTCATATTCTCTGATGAGTCTTCACATATCCCCTGAAGATACACAGATCCACCCCTAGGTTCAGAACTGCTGGTTTACATCATTGATTATCTCACGATATGAAATTTTATAATTGTATCAAGACCCCATATTGATGTTTGTTTGACTTTAAAAGATTTCATATTTTAACTGAAATCTCTAAAATTAATGATATAAAATTAAAAGGCGTGAAATTTATAGTACTGACAGGTCTTATTCATAATTAGAATTGTGACTTTTTAGTGGAAATCAAAAATGACATAGTAAATAATAGCTTACTTTTTTAAGTTTTGTTATATTTCCAAGTATAATACATGCTAGAATTAGAATATTGTGTGTTACTGATGTTAAAAAGCTGATTTTAAACAACAGTCCTTTTAATGTCAAAGAGGGTTGTGTATTTAACATAATGGTTCATTCATTTAGCCCAAAAGGTGACATCACAGCACATCTCAGTGTGCATTTGCATGAACTGAGTGTAGCCATTTTATAGAACTTATCTATTACTTTATTGTTCAAACTGTTGTGTTTACATTGTAAAAGTGCAATGAATATTCACAAGAAAGTATTTACCATAGAATATAATTTTTTCTTCTATGAAAATGGATGTCTGCAGACCAAACATTAAAGCAATTAGTTCAACATATGAACATTTGATGATGAATTTCAGCATATGAAAATGCAATTCATTAAAGCAATTAGTCCAACATATGAAATGAGTTCTGTAAATGGTCATCATCAAAGTGTACAGTACAGGTGCTAATGGCTATGTTCATGAATTTGGCAGTAGGAGCTGGTCACCCAGAACAATGGTAGCTGTGAGGGGAACAAAAGGTCATTGACAATGTATCTGTAGGAGGGATTTTAAGCAAAATTCACCACCACCACTATGCTCTCATTTATATTTCCGGGACTATTGGCCCTTACTTACTCTTTTGAGGACAAGGTCAGGAATTGTTGTAAGCAACACTTTGGTAAATCTCATTTCAAAAGGAACTGACTCTCCATATCATCCTCACTCAGATCTGATGTACCTATGAGGAATCATCAAATAGTGTTTCCCGATCCCCATACTGAGACTTTTGCAGGTTCTATATATCATTCACAGCATACTACACTGGTTTCCATAAATTAAGTAAAATCCTTGTTAAGTCAGTGGGAAGCTAATGTCAAAGCTCTGTAACTTCTAAAATAAGTTTTTCTTGTTTTGAAAAATGTGATTGTATATAAAGATCTCGATCAAATAAATTAATATCTTGATTTTCAACAGTATTCGTTCAGTATTTAATGAGTTATGGAAGTTTGAATATTTAGTCAATACCAGCCACAAAAATTGACTTCAGAAGTTAATTAAAACTTAGTAATAAGTATTGTATCAAACTGTTTAATAAAATAAGTTTGTATTTTAGAACTTTGTGTAAAGAATTCTTTCACTATTCTTCAGTTTTTGTATTTCTTAAGACTGGCATTGCTGTTGTTAAATATTCAAACTTCCATAACTCATTAAATACTGAATGAATATTGTTGAAAATCGAGATATTGATTTATTTGATTCAGATCTTTATCTGCAATCACATTTTTCAAAACAAAAAACTTAGTAGTTACAGAGCTTTGACATTAACATCCCATTTTCTTAACATAAGATTTTTCCTTAATTTATGTAAGCTAGTGTATTAGGCATCAGTCAAACAATATTTTCAAATATTGGAAAGGGGACTTATACAGCGTTTTGCACTTAGGGCTCTTACCATGAACACACATACACATATAGATACACTGAAGTGCCATTGAATTAGGGATAGCAACCTAGTAACATATTGGACCCCCTCTGGCCCTAATAACGGCTGCCACATGATGAGGCAAGGACTCCACAAGCTTGCATAAATGTTCCACAGGTACCCTGACTCATGCATCCTCCAGAGCTATCCACAATTCTTTCAAGGTCGTCACTGATGGGACACAGCCCAAACACCCTGCTCAATGGTATCCAAATGATTTTCGATGGGATTTAAATCTGGGCTTCTAGGTGGCCATTTCATTATTTCAAAGTCAGCAGAATGCTCCTGCAACAGCCAACAGTATGCAGTAGCCAACCGGGACCTGTGAGATGAACAGTTGTCTTGCTGGTAGACACCATCTTCATTGGGATTTATGATGGCCATAAATGGGTGTAAATGGTCAGCCATGAGTTCTATGTACTGAGATGCATTTAGAGTCATCGGTACACGTACCAAAGGTCCCACAGACATCCAACTGAAGACACCCCAGGCCATCACTAAGCCACTACCAGCTTGTACTATTCCGACCTGACATACAGGATCCATGGCTTCATGGGGTTGGCACCATACCCTCAGTTTTCCATTGGCATGATGAAGGTTAAATCGGGAAGACACCCCAGGCCATCACTAAGCCACTACCAGCTTGTACTATTCCGACCTGACATACAGGATCCATGGCTTCATGGTGTTGGCACCATACCCTCAGTTTTCCATTGGCACGATGAAGGTTAAATCGGGATTCATCACTCCAGGCTATCCATTGCCAATTTTCAATGGTCCAATTTCAACGTTCCTTAGCCCAAGCAAGGCATTGAGCCTGATGTCGTGTCATTAGAAGTGGGACTCTCGTAGGTCGGCGGCTCCCGAAGCCAAGATGATGATGAAGTGAGCATTGCACGGTTTGTGCACTGACTTCCTGGCTGGAACCCGTGTTCAGATGGGAGGTGATTTCAGATAATGTCTAGCCCCTATCGGTCCATACAATGTGGGTCAGACGGTGAAGCCCATGAACATTCAAGGCTGATTGTCCATTGCAGTTTGTCCGGGTGCTTTTTTTTTTTTGCCGGAATTTTCATATTCCCAGAACACTCTTGAAACTATCATATAAGAAAATCCAAGTTCGTTGACAGTTTCGGAGATCAAGTGTCCCATCCATCGGGTACCTACGATCTGCCCTCTATCAAATGCTTCTAAATCCTGTGCCTTTCCCATTATGCTTCTCATGACGAATGCTTGAGGAAGCCAAAGCTTACAGCTATATATATATATAGACCTCCCTCATGCAAGAAGACTGAATAGATTCCTTGAATGAGAGAGCCATTGCTGTTGCTCATGAACTCATTAAGGAAAACCCACACTGCACCATTCAGGAAAAGGTTTAGGTGTCAGTGGATCGATTGACAGTGAGGAAGAATTATTCATCAATGTTTAAAGTTCTGAAAGAACTGTGACAAATCGGCATGAAACCCCACAAACTGATAGAACAGCAAAAAAGTGCTAGAGTGAACTCGTGCAAGGGTTGGGTTATTTTAACTCTGAGCGGCATTTTTTTGCACACAATGAGCTAAATGGCCAGGTCACAAGGACCCAGAAGGCTTAGAGAATGATGGGGGAGGGGACCCACAGGACAGCTGTTAGGAGACAGATGATAGTTCTCCCATCAAGTGCCATCCAGCGTATTCTTTAATGTGCACAGGGCATGGCTCTCTCACACACAGGGGCACGGCTTAATGCCCCATCGGATGGATGGTGACCATTCCAAGCCCATCGATGTCCCCTACTGACTGTGAGCAGGGCAGGGAGTTTTTCAGAGATAAATCTCAATGCTGACCCAGCTGGAACTTGAACCTGGGAACTGCAGATTATGAGCCTGGTGCATTACTGACTGAGCCATCCCTCCTTCTACTTGTGCAAGGAGATACTGACAATGTTTGAATCCAGTGGTCCCAAACAGTTAAGGCATTGTTACAGGTGATGTGACATAGTTTTATTACTATGCAACTCCCAGAATTTGACTGACAACGATGTTTAGGTTGCGGAAGATATCATCATCATCATCATCATCATCCTCAAGCAGCCAAGGGCTACGGTTGTGTTGGGTTGTTTTACCTCTGAGCGGCACTTTTTTGCACACCATGCAAGGGCTACAGAGGTCCAACCAGACCGTGCAATTTAGTTCTCCAAGCATATCTGTCCTGAGCTACATCAGTTGCATCTGGCCACTGCACACCAATTCTAACTAGGTCCTGTTTGACATTGTCTGTCCACCGCATCCTAGGTCTCCCCCTCTTTCTGAGGCCTTTAGGCACACTGTTCATAACCCTATTCACCAATCTATAATTATCTATATGGGCAATGTGGCCAAACCAACAGAATCTCTCTCTGCACAATATGCTGCTTAAAGGAGGTTGCAGACTCCTTTGCCTAACCTCATCGTTGCTTACAAAGTTGAACCACCTAATGCCCAAGATACTGCGTGAGCATCTAGTTTCTTGTTATCTTGTTTGCAAAGTATCCAAGCTTCACTACCATAACCAACCCTAGAAAGAACCAAACTATTATACAGTCTAATTTTAGTCTTTAGGTGTATATGCCTGTTTCTCCACACTCTCCATAGATTCTTAAAGGTCCTGGCAACAATTCCTATTCGTCTGTTAATCTCATGCCACACATCACCAGTATTGTTACATAGCTCCGAAGATAATTAAACTGTGACACCTGCTCAAAATTGCAACCATTCAGATTAACTGAATCACAGCCTACCTGACCAGTTTTCATTACTCACTACCAGTCTCATCAACAGCTCGAATGAAAGAGTTCATCTCATCAACATCATTAGCCAACAAGGCCAAATCATCTGCATAAACTAAATCAGAAATTTCTAGACCATTTAAGGCCAAAATCTTTCCCTTGCAAAGAATTTCGCATAACATAGTCAATAACCAAACTAAAGAGAAAAGGAGACAAAATGCACCCTTGTGTAACTCCACTAGTAATGCTAAACCAATCGCTGTAAGATGTACCAACTCTCACACACAACTCAGTGTTATTATAGAGAGCTTTCATTACACTAACTAACTTATCAGGTATTCCATATGATCTAACAATCAACCACAAATTATGTCAATCAACAGTCAAAAGCGTTTTTGAAATCAACAAAGCTAGCGACCAATGTTTTCTGAAACTCTAAACATTTCTCAAGAATCTGCCTAAGTTAAAATATCTGATCCACACATCTCCTACCACTTCTGAATCTTCATTGCTCATCCCACAATTGCCTGTCAACCAGATTCTTAATTCTATTAAGCACAATCATGCAAAGAACTTTACCTGGAACAGAGAGTAGGCTGATACCCCTATAGTTATCACAAGAACTGCAATCATCTTTTCTGAAAACAGGAATAATAATAGCTCTGGTAAAATCCTTAGGAACCATGCCTTTATCATAAAAGATATTCAAAATTGCAGTCATCCAAGTGGTAACTGAAGCATTTCCATAGTAATTTCATCTACCCCTGGGAATTTATGAAGTTAGAAATAGCCAAAATAACTTCAGACTTAGTTTCAGATTGGCATTAAAGTCAGTAATGCATCTATCATCATTACAAATAATGGGAGTAGAACTAACCACATTATTTAGAACAACACTGAAATGCTCAACCCACCTAGCCATGACAGAATCCTCACCTCCTACCTTGTTTATCCTACAATCCCTGTACACCTGTCCGTTTTCTACTACACAAAACGGGGCGGGGGTGGCTCAGTCGGTAGCGCGCCAGGCTCGTAATCTGTAGTTCCCAGGTTCGAGTCCCAGCTTGGTCAGCGTCGAGATTTATCTCCGCAAAATTCCCCGCCCTGCCCACGGTCAGTAGGGGACACCGATGGGCTTGGAAAGGCCGCCGTCTGTTGGATGGGACGTTAAGCCGTGGCGCCGTGTGCGGGAGAGCCATACCCTGTGCACGTTAAAGAACACGCTGGATGGCCTTGACGGGAGGCTACCATCTGTCTCCCAACAGCTGTTCCAGTGGGTCCCCTCCCCCAACCTTTTGTGAGCCTTCGGGGTCCATGTGACCTGGCCATTTAGCCCATGGTGTGCAAAAAAGTGCCGCTCAGAGGTAAAACAACCCAAAAAAAACAACTACACAAAACAATAACTAACTGGTACAGCTCTCTGCTGTTGTGCTGTCTAACTGCTTCCTTTTCTTTGTCAGCCAAGCCATCAAGCCAAAAATTCTTATCAGCAGCTAACTGATCCTTTACACATTTATTAAGCTCTCTGTAATGCTTTCTATTAGGACTAGTAGGGTATTGATTAAGGACATTCCTGCAGTTCTTTCTTTCTGAAATAATCTCAAGTGCCTTATCACTCAAATAATTCTGTCTCCTCTGCTGCTTTTTTTCTAAATGAGTACTGTTAGTTTCCAAAAAAGCCTGTTTAAAATGGTCCCATTCTTCCTCAACTTCAATAATAAGCAAACCATGACTGTCATAATGACTAAGTAATCTATCATAGTAAGCTTTAGCTATAACTGGGTCTTTCAGAGCTTCAGTATTAAAGGTTAATTTTTTTACCTTAGCACAACATTTTTTAAGTTTAAGTTGCAAGACACTTTTAGCAAGGTAGTGGTTAGATCCAATTTCAGCTCCCCTTTATCTTATAATCTTATATTTCAGCATCTCTTTATCTTATTATATTTCGGCATCTCTTTATCTTATTATATTTCAGCACCCCCTTATCTCATATATCTTATATCTCCTCCTTATGTCTTTTCTGAAACCACTGAGTTTGCTTACCTGTAGGAGACATTGCCCATTGCAGTTACCAATACCAAAAGGGCCTATCACCCCTTCCCAAAGGTCAGAGTCAGTACCAACTTTGGCATTGAAGTCACCTAGAACAAGGGTAATATCTCCTTTCTTGACAGAATTTAAAATATCTTGAAGTTGTCCATAAAACCTATCCTTCTCATCCTCATCGGCATCCTCAATGGGATCATAACAGCAGATAACATTCAAGTCTTTAATGCTTGTCTGAAATTTTGCTGTAAGAAACCTTTCATTAATGCACTCATATCCTAGAAGAGCATCACTAGCTTCACTGCTGAGAAGCAGACCCATGCCTTGGTGATGCTTATTATCTTCCCTCCCTGAAAAG
Source organism: Ryuthela nishihirai (assembly GCA_038380435.1). Taxonomy (NCBI): domain Eukaryota; kingdom Metazoa; phylum Arthropoda; class Arachnida; order Araneae; family Heptathelidae; genus Ryuthela; species Ryuthela nishihirai. The sequence continues at coordinate 27,459,189 of JAWZYU010000019.1, read as the reverse complement.
AGAAATTTAAGATTATTTTTAAAAATCTGACCTTTAGATGAAGAGTCCTCACATTCCAACTACCTATGGAGAGAAATGGTTAGTTGGGATGTTTAGAAAAAACTATGTTTATTGAGAGAAGGAGTGCGGGCAATATCAAACAGCCCCCTAATCACAGACATGGTGCAAAGACCTGTTCCCCCACCACTAAAGACTGAAGCCATCTGCACTAGAAGATTTCCTCCAATGTAGAATTTGACGATGCCAGTAGAAGCAAAGAGTTCAGGTGCCTGCGATGACCTCTGCTCAGGATTATCCACCAGCTGATAAACATATCCTGCGAATCTATTCACTTGGGGCTATCAACCCACAAACAAACAGAAAGCACAGTGGAAGATTTTCCCTCCACCAAAGCCCAACAGTACAGCAAATTCAGGATCCATAATCAAGCTCATTGCCTTATTTCATTCCAGTAGATTTATATGGTCAGCACCAGGACCCTTTGTGGTTGACCACTCCTCAGCAAGGTAAAAAAAAAAAAGAAAATTAGGCATAGTTGTCCAGATCAGTAGGACACACTTATCTGGCAGCCCTCCTCTTCCATTCACTTCCACAAGAGAGTATCTCTTTCGAAAAATACTAAGGGCTGTTCCACGAGAAGGCAGGGTCGGACATTAGGTGTTAGGCCTGGCTGGTTCTATGCATCATCACAGGGGATTGGTGCATAGCTCTCCTTCCAGTGACTAACTATGTACCATTTACAGATAACAGTGTCCCCAAATTCTGTGATAAAACTTTTGCTGAAGGAAGAGGATGTTCACATTTTTTTTTTTCCAATTTCCAAGTAGTTGTAGACATGGACATATTTTACCTGAAAAAATGATTATAAATGGCCAATATTGTGCCAACATTGTTTTGCTGAAAATGGTTATGGAGATGAGAGAGCAGCATCAAGTAAGAGGCCTGTCAAGAGTTTTCCTTCTTCATGACAATACATTGCTCATAAAACTTGGCAAGTTATGGCCTATCTGTAGCAGGAAAATATTAAACAGCTATCCCATCCCATATTCACCTGATCTTGCACAATGTGATTTTCAGTTGTTTCCAAAAAATAAAAAGGAACTTTCTGGGAAGCCTTTTTCAAGGGTGCAAGACCTTGTAAAATGCTTTCATTCAGAGTTGCAGAATATTCCCCAACAGGACTTACCAAGCAATCCAGAATTGACATAAACATCTGCAACTTTGCATAGATGCTGGAGAGAAGTACTTTGAAAGACAGTAAAAGTTTTCTTGAGGTAAGTGAAGTGGTTTTTGTTCTGCAGATTCATGTCAAGAACTTTTTTAATGCCCCTCACTTTATATTAAAAAATGAAAAATGCTAAGTCAGAGAGGTGGGTACAAATATTAAATTTGCTAAGAAGGTTATTGTGGAAACCTACACTCTTATGAAGATAGGAAAAGGTCATAGTAAAACAGTGGAATCTATATAATTGATTAAATCAGTAATTATTTTCCTAAAAAGAGTTTTATATACCATACACAACTTTTACATAGCCTGAATATTTTGTATAAAATTACTAATTTGTATAAGATACTGTCATAATTATTGCTTTTCAAAGAACATAATGCAAACCATTTATTCTCTATACAATTATTTTTCAGCACTTTTTACCCAAATATTGTGCCAGTCATCAATAAATATTTCTACCTGCTGCTCTTCTCCAGATCCAAGAAGCAAATAGATGATAGTTACAAAGTGTTCAATTTTGAATGTCTGTTTAAACAATATGTGAATGAATGGGCCATACCAAAGTAAGTATCATAATTCAATTATCATGCTTAAAACTTTTCAAATAAAAAAAGATACCCCCTTAAAATGTGATCAATTAAAAGAAGAGAAAATTTTGAAAAATTTCATATTCTCAGACCTAAAATTTTTTTATCATCACCTAGAAATATGCTTGGCTCAACAAAGCACAATTGCTCCAATTTTCAAAGCACTAATTTTAGCCAGCCCATGGCCGAGTGGTTAGTGCACTTGATTAAAGGGACCTGGGTTCGATCCCTGGATAAGGCATGGATGTTCGTGTCGTTTTTCTGTTGAAGTCCCACCACAGACTTATTATGATGGCCACCACAGATCTTCACAGACCTATTATGGTGGATTAAACTGGCAGGCCTCTGGCAGACCTCTGTAGCAAGCAGCTGCTTGAGGGGATATTTATTTATTTTTTTATATATATATTTTTTGTTGTTGTTGTTGTTGTTCAAAACCTTGCTTGTAGCCTCATTATTTTTGATACATTTTAATTAGAATAAATGCACTATTTCACATTAATATTTTAGTCTTTTATATTAAATTTTGTTTGCTAAATTTCTGGGAATTAAGTCTATAAACCTTTTGATAAGTTTGGAAATAATTATTTGAGAGCATCTTTAATCAACCTTTCTTCAGTGTTTAACTCTACCTGTACCCAGCTTGAAAAATAAAAGAATCCATAGGCTCCATGTTTTTACACTGTGCTCAGCCGAAGAAAATTTGAATGTAGAACTTTTTGCCAAAGAACTAATGAGCAGAAATAGGTTATATTACACGTCAACTTAAACAATATTTAATTCTGAATTTTATCAATAAAATTTCTAGCAAAAATAAATGTATTAACTCTTCAGGGACAGAAACCAAAATGAGAGGCCCAAGACGTCTGTCTATTTTAGTGCAACAAAAAAAAAATTGGTTTTAAAAAATAAAAATTGCCATTTGAAAATTCTCTTACATATATTTTATAAAGTATTTCAAGTTATATATTATATACACTAGTAAGCTGTACCTATCTCTATTAAAAAACTTAAGACTCTCTCATTCAATACTCAAAAGTTGCGTAAAAATAAAAATTCATTTAGTTTACATTTAAATTGCCTTTATTTTTAAATTGCTTTATTATTAGCTTCTCAATGCACATTATATATCCACAGCTACAACAGAACTTCACTGTCTTACCATTCATTCCTGTTGTATTTTAAAGTATTTCATTCTTCATGACACCCTTATGTTGGATACTTAGCCCTCAGTTGAGTTATCCTATCCTTTTTACTCATTATACCACAGTTGTGCAGCATGTTAACTTGTTGCAAAGTCACTTGCTCTCATGTCAAGGGATCATAAAGTACTCACTTTCTGAGCATTTTGGCCGACTTGTCTCACCCAAGTTGACATCATGTCCTTACTTTTAGTTCTCATGATAATGCTTTATGCAACTTCTGATTATTGAATGAGAGTCTTAAGATTTAAAGTTAAATAGACTCACAGCTGTAGGTTATGAAAATTTAATATATATATATTAGGTGTATTTACATTTAAACATTGAAACTCTTGAGGAGAGCTGAAGTTACTCGTGTAGAGAAATAAAGCGTAAATTGCTACATGAGCAGTATGCCCATTACCTGTACTATTACTCAACTATCTTGTACATGTGTCTTTTCCTAGTAAAGGCTGTGAAGAGTAAGAAAGTAATAATTACCAGTCCATTGAGCTTAAATACCTTGCTAGTTCAGACGACAGCTGATTATGAGGGTTGTATGTTCTTTTTTCGCAGGTCTAGCATATTCACTGTTGTGTTGACATTGGTGGTGTGCATCATCATAGCAGTGGTTACCAGTCCTGGTTTAATTAAAGAAATGTTGAAGTCATCGGTTTTGTTGTTAACAAGCACTGACTTCTGCTGGTAATTTGTTTTTCATGCTGTTCTGATCTTTGACAGTTTTACATAATGAACAAGTTGACAGTATCAAGCACACCCTCAAGAATTAAAACTAATACAAATCAACTGCAAAACTGAAAGTTTTAAAAATGCTTAAAAACCCTTTAAAACTCTTAAAACCCCCTCAAACACCAATATAATTCCTCCAGCAATGCATTTTGCAACTGCATCCATCTAGTGCAGGGGTTCTCAATGTGGAGTATGCGGTAAAATTTTTTGGAGTACACCTTGAGAGCTCAAAAGTCGCTTAGTTGGCATTATTATACTATAACTATAGTTTTATCTATCTATATAAGGGGTACACCAGTTATGTACACATTTCTAGGGAGTACGTGAAGCATAAAGGGTTGAGAACCACTGATCTAGTGCCTTCATCAGGTTCCGTATAAGATGATAATAAGTATATATATATATGTCATGATGATATAGGAGTCATTAAAATATTGATTATATTGGAGTCATTCACATGCATCTGCAGAGCAAAAACCATTGCAATTACCTCAACAAAACTTTTACTGTCCTTCAAAGTATTCCACTCCAGCATCTGCAAAGTTGCAGATGTCTATGTCAATTCTGGAATGCTTGGTAGTACTCCTGTTGGGAAATACTCTGCAACTCTGAATGAAAGCATTTTACAAGGTCTTGCACCCTTGAAAAAGGCTTCCCAGCAAGTTCCTTTTAATTTTTGTAAACAACCATAAAGGCCATAACTTGTCAGGTTTTGCTTCTTCATGACAATATTTATTATCATGTTGATTATATTATGTTATTCATATTGTAATGAAGACGAGAACCCTCGACAGGCCTCTTGCTTGATGCTGCTCTCTCATCTCTAAACCTATTTCATCAAAACAATGTTTGGACAGTATTGGCCATTTATAATCATTTTTTCAGGTAAAAGATGTCCATGACTACCACTCCTTGGGAATTGAAAAAAAATGTGAACATCCTCTTCCTTGAATGGAAGTCTGGTCACAGAATTTGGGGGATACTGTTATCTTCCACAACTTAACATAGTTGTCAATCAATTCTGGGAGTTGTATAAAAATAAAACCATGTCTCATCACATGTAACAACTCCTTAACTGTTTGGGGCCACGAAGTTCGAACATTGTCAGCATCTTCTTGCATGAGTTTAGCCTTTTTTTGCTGTTCTATCAGTTTGTGGGGTTTCATGCAGATTTGTCACAGTTCTTTTGGAACTTTAAATGTTGATGAATAATTGCTTTCACACTGCCAATCAATCCACTGACATCCAAATTTGTTACCTGAACGGTGATGTGTGGGTTTTCCTTAATGAGTTCACAAACAGCAGTGATGGTTCTCTCATTCATGGCTTCCTTCAGTCTTCCTGCATGAGGAAGGTTGTAAAAGCTTTGCCATCCTTCTCTGAATTTGCAAATCCATCGTGTAACAGTGCCAAATGAACAGGCATGATTTCCTATACTTGTGATAAGTCAGCATGAATTTTTTTTGTATGTGTTGCCCCCAAGCTGCATCCTTGTGAAATGTAAAATTTTTCCCTTTCTTTAGTAGGCTCCATAAGCAACAATACACAGATTTCACAGACTGAACTTTATGTGCTGCCAGCAAAGAGAGAACTGATGATATGATCTTTGTTTTTATCATACAATGACAAGTTTAGACAAGCATTTAAACAAGTCATAGCTCATTAACTTCAAAGGAAAGAGCAACAATCTACAGGCACATGTCAAGAACTTTTTTGAACATTCTCATTATTGGGAGAGCTTAATGCTGATGCAATTCTTGGTAGCTTTTAAACTACCACCAATCACTCATTTAGGAGTAGAGATGCCTCAGTCAGTAGTGTTCCAGGTTTGTAATCTGCAGTTCCCAGGTTTGAGTCCCACCAGGTTTTACCTCCACAAACTCCTCACCCTGCACTCAGTCAGTAAGGGACACTGATGGACTTGGAAAGTCGATGGCTGCCATCCATCAGATGGGATGTTAAGCCTTGATCCTGTGTGCAGGAGAGTCATATCCCATGCATGTTAAAGAACATGCTGGATGACCTGGATGGGAGAATGCCATTTGTCTCCTAAAAGTTGTGCAGTGGGCCCCCTTTCCTCAATCTACTGTTACTTCTTGGGGTCCTTGTGACATGGCTATTTAACCCATTGTATACAAAAACTTTCTGCCCAGAGGTGAAACAGCTGAACCCAAAGTGGGTCATTGTTGGTGAAAGCTTAATTACCACACAAAAAATCCTCTCTCTCTCTTAGAGTTCAACATCCCATAATTCCCCAAATGCTTGATCACCTGGTTCTAAATTTCATACATGGTCTTCCTGTGGCACCTCATTTTGCATTAAAACTCACCACTCAACCTAGGTTGAGTTAGAATCTCATCATTTTTCCCCTTTTAAGAGTTGAATGATTGAAAATGAATAAAATTCTGTTCATCGATGAAAAAGCATATGTCGGCGGCCTTGGAAAGGCTGCCATCTGTTGGATTGGACGTTGAGCCATGGCCTCATGTACAGGAGAGGCATGCCTTGTTCATGTTAAAGAATCAGCTGCATGGCTTAGATGAGAGGCTTCCATCTTTTTCCTAACAGCTGTTCATTTGGTCCTCTTCTCCCAATCACCTCTGAGCCATTGGGGACCTTGAGACCTGACCATTTAGTCTGTTGCAGGCAAAAAAGTGCTTTGCCAAGATAAAACAACCTAAACTTCTTAAAGCCTCATGAGTTTAATTATTATTATTGAAACATTACATCAGTTGACACGTTTTAATTTCCTGCATTCATCTCAGATTCATCTTTGGAGCCAGTAATGCATTTATCCTCATTACAAACAATGGGAGTAGAACATTTTTGAAATGCTCTGCCCATCTAGCCACAACAGAATCCTCACCTTCAATAAACATACCATGTTTCTCTCTCAATCCCTATTCACCAGCCTATTTCTTCCCACACAAATTATTAACAATCTGGTAAACTGCTGCTATCTAGTTGCTTCCTCTGCTATATCAGCCAAACTAGCAAGTCAAAGATTCTTATCAGTTGATAACTGATCCTCTACTCATTTATTAAGCTCTTTGTCATGCTGTCCATTAGGACTGGTAGGGTGTTGGTTCAGATTATTCCTATGCTTCCTTCTTTCAGAAATAAGTTTCATAGCCTTATCACTCAAATAACTTTGTCTTCTCTACTCCTTTTTACACAAAAGAATACTGTTGGTTTCAAGAAAAGCCTGTGTTCTTTCTCAACTTCAGCAGTAAGCAAATCACGATTGTCATAATATACTAAATAGCCTATCATGGTATGCTTTGGCTATTTCTGGATCTTTCAGCACTTCAGTGTTAAAGGTAATTCTCTTAACCTTAGCACAGCATTTCTTAAGCTTCAGTTGTAAGACACTTTTGACCAGATAATGGTCAGATCCAATTTCAGTTCCCCTATATGATTTGATACTCCTTACCAAACTACCCTATTTTCTGTTGATTAATATATAATTAATCATATTCATATGCAACCCACCAGGTGAAACCCATGTGTATTTATAAATTTCTCAAAGTTTGTACTAAGTGTTAGTTATCCTCAAATCATTAAGTTTACTGACCTGTAGGAGACTTTCCCAATTGTCATTTGCAACTACCAATATCAAAATGACATATGACCCCTGACCAAAGCTCAGACTCAGTATCAACTTTAACATTGAAGTCACATTAGCACAAGAGAAATATCTCCTTTCTTAACAGAATTCAAAATGTCATGAAGTTATCTATAAATCCTATCTATCTCACTCTCATCAGAGTCATCTATGGGGACAAAACAACAGATAACATTAAAATCTGTAATCTTATGTTTCAAATTTAGTAAATATTTCATCAATGCAGTCATATTTTGGAAGGACATCATTGGTGTGTCTGTAACACTATGCAAACCTGATGCAACAACATTGAAGCAAACCTATTCATTGGAGATGCTTTCCATCTTCTCTCTCTGAAAAAAGAAATTTTTAATTGACCTTTATCTTTCCATCATCTCTTGCAAACCCAGAATGGTTATAATGCTAGAATTCCTGTGTGAGGATATCAAGTGAATTATCTCTCAGCAGCATCTTCACATTCCATGTACTGTGGAAAGAAAATAATTAGTAGGAATTTTAAAGAAACTAGATTTATTGAAAGAGGTAGGGCCTACAATATCAAACAGCCCCCAAATTAACCCATTACTCAATGAATTAATACTTAAACACCAATGCTGGTAGGAATTTCAGGTACCATCTTTACAAGTGGGCCTTTTCAAGAACCAGAATAAAAATAAAAACTGACCTGAGACACATTACTCCAGGCTAAGGTGGCGATGCCCATAGAAGTCAGTTCAGTTACTTCTGATAGCCTCTGATCAGAAATATCCACCAGCTGATATAAGGTATACTGTGCATCTGTTAACTTAGGGTTGGCAATCGACAGGTGAACAGAAAACACAGCAGTAGATTTCCCCTGAAGAGAAGCACACCACTGAGAAGTTCAGGATCTGTAATCAAGATCAAAACCATAAACCAGTTCAGTGAGTTTAAATGGTAATCACCAGGCTCTGTGAAGGTCTGCTCTTCAGCTTTCAACATGGATTTAATAACTTCTGAAGTTGAAATTCACCTTATAGGATAAGTCATATCAAATATAGTGACAAGAGTTTGGGTTGTTTTACCTCTGAGCAGCACATTTTTGCACACAATAGGCTAAATGGGCAAGTCACAAGAACCCCAAAGGCTCAGAGAATATTGGGGGAGGGTACCCACTGGATAACTGTTGGGAGACAGATGGTAGTGTCCCATCAAGGCCATCCAGCATGTTTCTTTGATGTGCACAGGGTAGGGCTCTCCTGCACATGGGACCACTGTTTGACATCCCATCTGAGCATCACGGTAGCCTTTCCAAGCCCACTGGTGTCCCCTATTGACCGAGAGTAGGGCGGGGAGTTTTGCAGAGATAAATCTATGCTGGCTCAGGTGGGACTTGAAGATGGGAACTGTAAATTATGAGCCAGGTGTGCTTCTGACTGAACCACCCCCATCCCAATATAGTGACAAATTTAAGTAGCATAAAGATGGGAATATATACAATCATTTTATGCAAAGACAGCAGATGAAGGTAAGATAACAGATTAATTTTTTAAGTTTTATTTCTCTGAAGCCATGTACAAAACTGTAAATGCTCTATCTGACAATATCATTTAAAAAAAAAACTGCTATAAAAGAGGCAGAAATTATTTTTAAAACTTATGAGTGACTTAAATACATTATCATATCATCTACATAGTGAATTAGGTAATGAGGAAACATGTCTGCCGAATTATCTACTTTTCACACAGTGCAGAAAAAAATGCTTGTGCAAATGTTGAATAATGCCTGTCTTAAATCATTTAATCCAATACTAATCCATTTTTAACTGATGGGCCATATTTCAGTAATGGAGATAGCTCACAGGCCAGAACATTAATCCATTTTACTGATTAAGTGGTATAAAAAAATTAGAAATAAGTGCAACTGCATTTTGAAATAAGATTATATTGTTAACCATTACCAAACCTTTGGTATCTGCAACTTACTATTTGATATTTATTTTGAGCAGCTTTTTAGTAATTTTTTTCTGCAAAACATACACTGCTTTAAATTGAATGACAGTTCCCCAACCATATGAAAATATGAGTGCATATATACATTCACTTGAAAAGCTGTACAAATATGCTTCGTGAGCTGTAGGTTGCACTTTCCAGATTTAATCCAAGTTTTTATTACTATTTGAACTATGTCATCTAAATACACCTGTCCCTCGATTTACATGGTACTTAGTTCACACAATTTTGGCTTTGCACAGTCAAAAAATGCAACCAGTTTCGATTTACACGGTACTGACTGAGACATGCGTAGAAAGGAAATCTCAGTCAGTACCATGTAAATCGAAACGGGTTGCATTTTTTGATCGTGCAAAGCCAAAATTCTGTGAACTGAGTACCGTGTAAATCGAGGGATAGGTGTATTGAGTAGTTTGTTTTGTTGTAAAAAAAAATAGATGGGTTTGTTGAACTCCTTGACACAAAATGTCAAAAACATTTTTAATTTTCGTTTTACTCACTTTATTTTTTTCACAGTTGTATTATTGTTTTTATTATTCTGATGTTCTTATGCACATCTAGACTAAATGTTTTCAAAAGTTTTGTACTATAAATTTGTAAGAAATATCTGTTGAACTTAATGATGAATAAAGATTATTAACTCTTAAAATTCTCTGCTGAAGAATCTATACATCAAAATATTAGAACAATTACTTTTCTTTTAGAGAGAAAATGGGTGAAGTCTTGTGGCAATTCAAGGAATGGATTGAAACCACTCCACAAATGTATGTACATTTCCCAGTAGAAGTTAGATTTACAAAGGCAGATAATTTTCTTATCAGCCCAGCAAGTAACAGAGAGACTTGTTACATTAATATCATTATGTACAGGTTAGTAATTATTTTATATATTTTAAAAAATACTTTTAACCCCTTATTCTATTTTTCACTGTATTTTGATGATTAAGAACTTTTCCTGCAATTACCAAGTATCATTCACAAAGAGATACAAAATTTATTTCAGCAGGTTCTTTCAAAATGCCACTATTATGAATAATTACACTGTACAACACTGAAAATGTTTCGGAAATGAAAACACCATTTTTTACTAATTTCGAAGTACTAAACACAATTATGACACTAAAAAATTGGTGATTGCCTCTTGTTTTGACAATGCAGGAGGCTGTATCCATATACATTGTATACTGATTTGAACCTTTTGTATGCTGTATGAAGTGCTGAGGTGACACAATACCAGGGAACTATTACATTATTCAGGAATTATCCTTCCTCAGTTGTTGTCCATTCATGATTGTATGCAAGTGCTATATGTGAGTGATATGCTTCATTCGTGTGTGAACAATGCAGACCATTTTTGTTACATTTGTGGCAAAGTTACTTTTGTATCACAGAATTGTGATATAATGCCTGCCATCTAAATGGCCTACCACCGTTACTTCAGGTGTAAGATTGGAGATCAACAGAAGAGCTGGGCTTTGCATATAGTGTGTAATAATTGTACAACATGTCTTTGCAGCTAGCTAAATGGCAAGAGGTGATCGATGCCATTTGCCATTCCTATGATATGGCAGGAACCATCCAACCACATGAGTGACTGTTACTTTTTTATGACACTTCCACTTGGAAGTGGTATTACTAAAAGCAAAGACAGACAATAAACTACCCCCAACATACTGTCTATCATCTGCCCAGTACCATATGGGGGGAAAACCTGCCTCTCCTGGAGCCACCAGAACAATATGATGTGGACTCAGAGGAGGAAGAGAAGGAAGAAACAGTAGCATAGGAAATAGCATCTGTAGATCCCAGATTCACCACAAGATCATGCAGAACAAGTTGAATTATCTCATTAGAGATCTGGAACTGGCAGAAAACAAGGTAGAACTTCTAGGATCCAGACTGCAACAATGGAATCTCCTTGATAGAAACGTGAAAGTAAGTGTGTATCATAGCCTCCAAAAAGATCTGGTATTGTTCTTTACTATGGTAAGTAACCTAGTTGCTTGCAAAGATGTTGATGGTTTATTCACATCCCTCCACATGACACATACTCCAGAAGAATGGAGATTATTTACAGATTCCTTGAAATTAAGTATGAAAACCATTCTTCTACACAATGGGAACCTGTTGCCTATGTTCAAGTAGGCCATGCTGTTAATAAGAAAGAAACATAACAATATGAAACAATTACTCCAATACATAAATTATGGTAAATACAGGTGGCATATTTGTGTGAACTTAAAAGTCATTGCTCTTTTCTTGGACTGCAGCTCTGAAAGTTCTGTTGCTTCCTTTGCAAATGGAATAATAAAGACAAAGCATCTCATTATATAAAGAAGATATGGCCTTCTCGGCAGTCACTGGAGCCAGGTATACAGCATCTTCTGCTGGTACAATCCATGAAGATTTTGTTGCCACCTTTACACATAAAATTGGGCCTAGTGACTTGCCAAGGCTATGGATCAGGTGCAAACTGCCTTTCTGTATCTTTTGACAGAAATTTTCAAATTTAGTGATGCAGAGATAAAAGAGAGTGTTTTTACTGGTCCAGATATTTGCTCAGTGCTACATGATGAGATATTTGATCATATCATCACTGGTGATGAATGGAGAGCATGGCATGCCTTCTGGGCTTCTTAGAGAATAAAAAGGTAGAAAATTACAAGGACCTAGTTGAGGAACTGCTGTCCTCATATCACAAACTGGGATTTAGTTTCTTTGAAGGTATTTTCTTAAATTCTCATTTGGATTTCTTTCTGAAAACTATGGCTCTACTAATGATTAGCATGGAGAGCATTTTCATCAGGAAATTGATGCAATGAAAAAGAGAAATTGAGGAAGATAGAGCCAATCAATGTTAGCAGATTACTACTGGAATGTGATACGAGATTCGCAAGATTTGGTATATAAGCTGCAGGCGAAGAGGCAGTGGTTGCTGTAGACCAATATGCAACCTTCAGCGAATGACACAATATAGGTAAGTGACTGTACCTTGAAAACTGCAGCCAATAAAATGTTTTGTCATTTTCATGTTTGCACTTCCAAAACACACCAAAGGTCAAAATTTGTTGTTCAGCATTATGGAAAACACAGTCCAAACTGCCAGTTCCTTTAGTTTTTAATATGGCCCCAATGCATATTTGTCAATTAAAACTTTTTGGTCCATTAAGGACACAATACAATTATGGTTATACAATAGATCAGTGATGTCCAACTTCTCTAAGACCGTGGGCCATTTTTTCCTTTGCCAATATTTTGCGGGCCAAAAAGAAGAATAGTATAGGATAAGTAATTAAAAGTCAGTTCATGTCACCTCAAAAAATTATTTATGCAAAAAATAATAAGTAATAATAAACCTCAAAAAACTATTTTATTTATATGGAAAATAATAAGTAATAATAAACCAATATATATTTTTTAAACATTATCAATATTTAATAAATTTAATGGGAGCATTGTGACCATAGTTGGGCAATAATTTGTTTTACGTCCATATCGATATTTGTTGCTGTGAACCGAAGTATATGTTCAAGTGTAGAGTCTTTCAAGCAGTTTCTGTACCTTTATTTTATATATTTCATATCAGAAAATGCCCCCTCACAGATATATGTACTTCTGAACATAGAAATTATTTGGAGTCCAAAATCTTTCATTTTTGGATATTTTTCTTTAGGCAAAAGTTTGAACAATTCTATTTCAGTTTCTCTATTAGATGCAATAATTGGGTCGGCCTGAAGGTCACATAATTACATTTGATATTTAGGATCTATGGTGCTAATATTAGTATTTAATGGATTACTGAATAATTTAAACTTTGCTTAAGGTCATCAAATTGAGAAAATCTATTAAAATCTTCAATTATGAAGATCTAATTAGGAAGAATTTTTTCAAAATTAACTGTTTTACTCTTTACAAGTTTCAAAATGAATTAAATTGTTTTCCTGCAAATTTGACTTCAGCAATTGTAGTTTGTTTCTAAACCCAGTAACATCATTATAAAGACAACACACATTTTGATTTTTTTCTTGTAAGGATTTATTCAAGACATTTAAATTATCTGTAATATCTGTTAGGAAAGCAAGTGAACATAAAAAATTTTCATCAACGAAACTTGCAATTAAATCTTCTTAGGTGCCCACTTCTGTGAGAAAAAAATGAATTCCTTTTCGAACTGTAAATAATCGCTTGAGGCATTTTCCGGCATTTAACCAGCGAATATTGCTATGTAAAAGCAGATCGCCATACACAGCATGCAGTTCTTCCAAAAAAGATTTAAATTTTCTGTGTTTAAGAGAACGATTTCCACCACAAATTAAATTGGTAATTTTGATAACCTTTCCTATTATGTCATTTAGTCTCAGCGAAATGCCACACAATGTCTCATGGTGCACAATACAGTGCAACATTTGACAATGCATGCCATATGCATGTGCAGTGAGAGCGACTCATGCTGTTGTTAAATGCTTCTTATTACTACATGACGCCGCACCACTCTTAAAAGGTTTCAGAAGTTTGACGATCAGCTTAAGAATGTTTTGTAAACTTTATAGAATGAGTAAATTGAAGATTGCATGTCAAGTAAAGTAATAAGTTGACAAAAAGTTATAAGGGGGATTAGATATTTATTTAAAATTTCAAGTAAAAATTTGATATTGTTTGCAAGCCACAAAAATCCTTGTGCGGGCCGCTAGTTGGACAGTGCTGCAATAGATGATTAATAACTTACATCATATAATAGATTTTTTTAATATTTTAATTTTTCAAGTCACTTAATGACCTGCTTTCTGTTTATTAAAGCTACATATGTTGTATTTCAGTTCTAATAGGAATTTATAATAACCTTGGTTCAAGCCCCGGGTAAGGCATGGATGTATGTGTTGTTTTTCTGCTGAGGTCCTGCCATCCTCTCAAACCTTCTGCTCTGGCATATAAACTGACAGACTCTTGTCAGCCTCCGTGGCAAGCAGCTACTTGAAGGGGTATTTTTTTTTCTGCAAACAAGCTCTATGAGCTTAATGGGATTTTCATACAATGCTATGCATCTCTGTATATAGATATAAAATAAGCTTGTTATTTGTATGTACATAATGCATACACTTATGCATAATCTGAATCATGAACACAAAATTCAGGCCATATATTCTCAATATTTATATGGCCAAGAACACACCCAACTATAAAATGCATAGATGCAGGTTCCAGTTCAAACATTTGTCCAAATTAAGGGTCTTGTGAGTGTGACACATTTAATGAAATCAAAATCTATTAGCAAATTTCTGCATATTTTTCAAGTGGCTTCTTAGTTTTGTACTGCTAACAGTTTTATAACAATTATATCCCTAAATCTCTAAAAAGAAATTCCTAAAATATTAGATATTTTAATCATAATGTATTAACCCTTCCAGTGTCCATCCTGAAAAACAGGTATCCAAGATCTTGTTTATTTTCAGAAAATGATACCAGATCAAAATTTTACTGGAAAAGTAATAAGTAAATAATAAAATAAAAATTAACATATAGCCTAATGCAATGTTAAAATACCCATAGCAACAAGTTGTAGGCCGGCCATACATACAATGTAGCATAACTATGAAAAAATCAATACTTATCAATCGGCCAAAAGATCATTAATTTCCGAAAATAAAGCTACTGAAATGAAAACTGAGGTTTAAATATAAAAAAGTAAATACTCACTTTACAAAGAGTATCCAATATGCTGACTGGACCAAAACTGTAAAAAACACTTATAGCACACGGGACGGAGATAGCATGTGTCAGCCATCTGTATCTTGTTTGCCTCAGTGAAGCATAACTAATTAAATGCAGTTGCAACCAGAATTTCTAAGAAAGATGTGTTTACTTCCAGTTTCAATTTTAAGAGCATGAAAAATGCATAGAATGCTGGGAAAAATGATAAAAATAACTTGGGAATGCTGAAATAGGTTTATGACAGAAAAGAGTGTGAAACAGGGAAAAAAATGGCAGTACGTACTTTGTAATTACTCCCAAAATCTATCGTTTTTTAAAATAGCAGTTTTTGTTCATTTTTAGGATATTTTCAAAAATTTAAGGAAAAATTTGTTGGTAATAGTTCAAATCAAACGTGAGCTTAGATCAGAAGGTTGCTTCAACAAATAGGAATATTAACAAGCAACCAGTAATAAATAGGCACTTTTTGACGTCGATTTCAATTTTAGAGGAAAAATTGTCTTGAGTCGGGTGGGATATAAACCCACGACCTCCTGATAACATGTCAGGTGCTCTGGACCACTCAATTTTTCCTCTAAAATTGAAATCGACGTCAAAAAGTGCCTTTTTATTACTGGATGTTGAACCGTCAAGTTTATCTGAGTTTATCTCAATATTTATTATTAACAAGCAAATCAGCAATACCGTTTAGTACATCTAAGAAATGGCAATCAGATGGCTTTATAAAATTATTTATATTGTAGTTTAATAAAATGTGCATCAAATTAAAAAACAAAATATTATTTTTGAAGCCTGAATTATATATTTTTATAAGATATATGTATATATATAAATTACAATGGCATTTTTTATTTTTTTTTAAATCGATTTTTTTTTGTTGTACTAAAAATGGATACATACATCCTTGACCTCTCAATTCAGATTCTCTGAACGTATACAGATGTGGACACTTTAATGGTTAAAAAAAAAGTCATTGTTCTTACTTTTTTTTGTTATAATCATTGTCAGTTCTTTTCAATTAAAACTTTATTTTTATTAAAAATTGATTTATTTTTTAGAAAAATTGCATAAATGTGCAACAAAATAGAAGACAAAGGTAATAAGAAAATATACATCATAAATTTGTAGAGTTAGCATAGAGAATATCTGCAGTTAACAAAAAGCAAATACCATGAGCAAAGAATGTTCAGCTTTACTGATGTGTTTTTGGCTCTCAATTATTAATATATCTCCAAAAAACTTAATTGCAATGTTATGCATAATATTAAAATCATACCTTTAAATATATATGGGCCATGCAAACAAATAAAAGAAACTTCAAAATCACATGTCCTTAAACCATTATGAGCTTGTGTAAGATAAAATACTCAATAAGCTAGAAATGATTCTTGACTGACTCAATACCTATAGTTAGGTTTGGGAAGATAGTATTATCTAATTTCTTTTTCTTGTTATGTAGAGCCTAATTTATTATTATCAGTTTAACCTGACATGCATGGGTGGGATGGGGGGGGGGGGGCTCATAATCTGAAGCTCTCAGATTCGAATTCTGCTTTGGTCAGCATCTAGATATATTTCCATAAAACTTTTACCCTGGCCTCAGTCAGTATGGATCACCATTGGGCTTAGAAAGGCTGCCTTCTGTCAGATGGGTTGTTAAGTTGTGTGTGGAAGAGCCATACTCTGTATGCATGAAAGAACACACTGGATGACTTGATGGGAGACTACCATCTGTCTCCCAACAGCTATCTAGTGGGTCCCCCCCCCCCCCCCAACCTTTTTTGAGCCCTCAGGGTCCTTGTGATCTGGTCATTTAGCCCATTGTTGACAAAAAATACCACTCAGAGGTAAAACAACCAACCCTAGCATGCATGGGTACCTAAATAATCCTTGATGAAAAATTATATAAGATCACAATGATATTAACTTCATTTTAATTATCACAAAATTCACCATTTAGAATTGGAATCTATAGTATTCTTAAAGTACATCCTAGCACCCCAGTGCTGCATGCAGTGATGTGACTCAAATGGCTGGAGGTCATCAGGCCTATGGCTCAACATGTACAAGCCCTGACTCCCTCTCCAGTTGGTTTGTGGTTAACAGTACAGCATGGGTCCAGATGAAGAGGGTTGAATGGGCTTCCACCTCCTGGCCAACACTGTTTTCCAACATGTTGAAGCAACAGCACTTCAATCTGCTAAATTAAAATCCATCCCTATATTTACGTTACAACAATGATATGGTTCTTTTTGGGGGATCACACCCTTGATGAACTATGAGAGTTATTAAATATATATATAATGGAGTTCTAAAATAAAATTTATTTGTAAATCTGAAACAGAAGTAACATTACCCTATTTGAATATATTACATACAAGAAATGGCACTAGATGCAAAACTTCAGTTCATCATAAGGCAGCATATGTTCCAAATATCATACCATGATTGTTTACTTAACTCATTCACCTATTTATAAATAGTCAGCATTTAACCCTTTGCACTCCAGATGTTTTTTTAATATGAGTTGTTAAATAGTATTAGTATGTCGCCGTAGCGGTGCCTATGGAGTGCAAAGAGTTAACACTTGCTTTACAAGAGCACAAAGCTCTAACAAAAGAATCACTTACTAAATAGTTCATATATAAAATATGACACAAGTAGGATATAAAATTAATTACATAGATAAAATATATGAAAAATAAGGTATAAATGTTGTAAAGTTAGCAACCTATTCCCACACAAATGATAGGAACTAATTCAGTTAAGAAATATAGCAATATTCTCCTTGTATCATGTAGTTGTAACAGGCACTATAATTTCAACTTTACATAATTTTCATTTATCTGTTCCTAGAAATAATAATGTAAAAACATTAATAGTGAATGACAGTGACAAAGACAGGACCACTAGAGGAGTGTATTTAGCTGGAATACTTCACCCATAAAATAAACTCCTAAATAAAAATAAGTATATAGGCAAAACTTATAACAACTGGAAGAAAGGTTAAAAAAAAAATGAGACTGATCTAAAAAATAAAACTGGTAGTTTCGTACTGACTCAGATTATAATAATATATAATTTGCCTATAACTCAACTTCAACCTAAAATCATAACACCTCCCATTAAATACCAACTGAATTATCGTGAAAATATTCTAATTTATGTCAACAAACTTTATGTAATACAGACCAGTATCAAGATGAAATGCAATGCAAAAATGCCGACTGTGCAATTTGCTAACAGCAAAAACAGCTTCATGACATAACAATGTCACAACACTATGGTGAGAACAAAAATGGTGTAGCAACATTATGCTGAGAACAAAAAAAATGGCGTCACAACATTATGTTCAAAACGCCAAGAGATGAATGAAAAATTCTTTTTCTGAGTCATAGGCATTAATAAAATATTACATTTTCCCAATCATCCATAGTTCGTTTTAAGAAATAGGAGTGCAAAGGCCGGTGAATGCAAAACTTCATTCTCTTTGTAAATTAGCATCCCACATTTACTAGAGGCAACATGTGTTCTTCTAATTAAAAAAACAGAATGTTTTTGACAACTGATGTACCACCATATTTACATATATCAAATAAAAACTTATGGCATGAGTAATTAACTTATCATAAATTGTGTCTTCGCTTCACTCTCTGCCCCCAAGGTAAGATGTAAAGTTAAGGGGAGTTGATCGTAATGAGTGTCATATGTCAAACAAAACCTTGTGACAAAAGGAATGTTAATTAGCAACCCAAAACTATTCCCTTCCCCAGGACCAGCTTGATTGGCAGCATGACTGCACCAATCCCTGTCAGTATAACTTAGTGAAGTTGATGCATCATAAAGCCCCATGCACTCTGTTAAAAATGTTTCGTCTTTGCAGTTTACAGTCGTCAATGAGTGAGTAGTAGACCTTTAAGATATGTCTGTTGTGAATAGCTGTTTCTCTTCTATGAAACTAATTAAAGTATAAATGTTACATCTGATGTCCAGTCATTTACACTACGAATGTGTGTATAATCAGTTTATGAAAATCTTAGTTTTCTGAGAAACCTACAGAATTATCATTTTAATAAATTTCTTTTTAAACAAGTTTCTTAATAACTTTTTTTTATTTAATAACTTGCTCTTTCAAATACTATTTTCTATAACCTTTAAATAATACACAATTGAAAGGACCTTCTTGTTCAGAAATTAATTAAAAATAATCTAAAATTCTCTGCTATTGAGCAGTAAAATTTTTAAGCTTATCCTTAACACTATTCTAAATAGTTTGAAGGATAAACTTAAAAATTTTACTGTTCAATAGCAGAGAATTTTAGATTATTTTTATTTTTTTTTAATCATTAAATAATTTATGACTAATTGAATAGTATAATAAAACTCTGGGACATCATCAGAATTTTTTGACAGGAGATAGAATAAATGTGATGGGAAGGTTAGAAACTCCTCAACTTTGGGCTTCTTGCTATTCCAGTTGAAAGGAGAGCTTTCCAGGGGAACGGCAGGCCCACAATCTCCTGATAACATGTCTGGTGCTCTGGCAGCTGATCAAGTTCTCTTTTAGTTTAGACTTTAATATCTTATTCTATTAGGTCTGGGGGATGGTTATGAGTGCAGTAGGAGATTCATCCTTTAGAACTGGCCTTTTATTACCAGTCTTGTTCACCAGACTGCCATGTACCCTCCTAGTGGCATTTGTGTTTTTAGCAAACCTTCATCTACCTTATGTTGATGATATGATTACTAATGTCTTTCAATGAGCATAATTAATTACATAGGATCTCATTGATTTATTAAGCTTCAATCACTATCTGGCTATTTTAATAGAGGAAATATTGTCATGAGCAGGGTAGAATCCGAACCCACAACTGCCTGATATATGATCATATCTAATGAACCTACAACCTCCTGATTATTTGCATTAATGCTTATATTTGCATAAAATAGTAGGAATATTTTAAATTGAGAAGATGTTTGAGCATATTTGTGAGATAACTTTTTTTAATATTCAGCTAACTGATGAAAATGAAACTCATTTGTAACTTATGAATTGGGGAGCATAAGTTGGAAGTTATGTTTTGGCTTTTCTTGATAATGTCAAATAAATCATAATATTCAATTAGCAGGGTTGTTTAATCTCTGAGTGGTACTTTTTTTTTGTCCCCAGTGGGCTAAATACTCAGGTCACAAGAACCCAGAGGACTCAGAGAAGGTTGGAGGAAGGGTATTTTTTTTTTGCCCCACTGGACAGCTGTTAGGAAACAGATGGTAGCCTATCATCAAGTCCATGAAGAATGTTCTCTAACATGCACAGTCCACTGCACACAGAGCTATGGCTTTACATCCCATCTGACGGATGGCGGCCTTTCCAAACCCATCGGTTTCCCCTACTGACTGAGGGCAAAGTTTTTGCGGAGATAAATCTCAAATCTTACTCATGTGGGACTCACAAACTTGGGAACTGCAGATTATGAGACTGGTACACTATTAGCTGGGCCCCCAGCCCAATTATCTGGAAGCTATAATTCTAAGACAAAAACAAAAGTTGATTTTGCAATATCTCATATACTAGATTATTATTTGCAATCAGAGAAATAATATTTTACACTGAGTTACATTATATACAACTGGAGTTACATCATAGCATACATAACATTTCTTCCTCAGATTTAGAAATCTTTAAAAAACTTGTTGAAAAATGCATAAAAAATTTATAAGTTTAACAAATTTTTTCCTCTATTGTTACCCTTGCCAGCATTCTTAAGGTATTCCCTTAGATCCACCCTGTACTTTCGATATTTAAAGAGTTATAGAAGCTGGAATATTTAAGAACAGCAATAAGTTTTAAGAAACCAATGCATAATTGAGAAATGTTGAAAGAATTATCTAAAGTAACTTCTGTTACTACACTATTTGTATCATTTGTAATAATACTTAATATTTATAATTTATTTAACTTCTGTAACTTTGAATGACTGGGCATTGACGTTGGTTGATTGCTAAATATTCAAACTTCCATGTCTCTTTAACCCTTAACGCCCAGGAAATTACAGAAAATGGTGGAGGGTAGTAAACACAAAGGAGTAGCACTATTTGGACGAGTCCATTTCAAATTTCAGCCGTTTTGGGCCATTATGGGCAATAAAGGGTTAAATAGTGAACAAATATTGTTTTATTCACAATTTAGATGGAATTGGTTGTGATCTTTCATCTTCAGTCATATATTAACATATCAGCTTATTTTAGAAGTGACAGAGCTGGGGTTTTGAACCTGTTGATTGCAAGCTACAGGTCTATCAGTGATGTACTTTTTAGTCGATCGTGCTTTCAATGCAAAATTTCCTAGTTCCACTCTGTTTCGTCAGCCATAATCTTCAATTAACAAACCACCATGATAATGAACGCATCGGTGTAGTATAGATATGTATTGATATCATTAAGATTGATGGTGAGTCATCCAACAATCACAATAGAAAGGTGAAATGAACACGGAGCAGTGGAGTGAAGCAAGGCCAGGATTTGAGCATCAAATTCCAAATTGGATGCATTCTGCTCAAAATATAATGCATTCTTTAGGTCGACATGCTTTGCTGAATCAGCATTTTCTAACATGAAAATTAAATTATAATATCTAAAATTAGAAATATTCTTACTGACTGTTATACTGACATGTTAACATGATTACTCAGGGCCAAATTAAAGATTTCTGGCCCCAGCCTAATAAAATGATCCCCTCCCACATATCACAATCAGTGCCAAGCTATCTAATAGTAAGGGACAAATATGGTGCATGAGCAATTACTTGCAAAAATATTAAAAATAAACAAATAATTTTTTTGGTTAGGAGAGGGAGAAAAGATCTGAGCAAGTTATTAAATGTAATTTTTTTATTATTATTTATTTTCAAATTTTTAAAAATGCATCTACAATTTCACTCATGAATTATAAAAAGTCAATATTTTCACATAATTAAAAATATTGAATTATAACAAGTTGCAGATGTTTCATAGCTACTTCTATCTATGGTCATGGTATTCAAAGGTTTTTATTTATTGTAATATTTAATTGTTCAATAAATAATTGTCAATTTGCAGTTCATTTCATTTTGTGGCCTGTATATATCTGTATCTCAGCCACAACCTGCATTTCTTTTAAACAGTATAGTAAAAAATACAGTTACTCACTTTTACGTAATAAAAAATGTTATTATATAATGGGATTACAATAAAACTAGAAGATTGCATATAGCCTCTGGCAAATATGGGAATCTTATTTTCAGAGGAATGAAATTTTTTGTTTTCCTACTTTTGCACTCCTTAAAAGTTTAAATTTGAACTAATGGATAATGGGTAAAATGAAAATAGTTCTATTAATACTTTAACAACATAAAAAGTATTTGTCTATTGTTCTTTAAAATTGAAACGTTGCTTTTCTCACACTCCTCTGATAAAATGGGGCAAATTGTTGCAATCAATGCAATATCTTTTGATACTGATATCTGAAATTTCTATCTTAAACAGATCACTTGCATTATTTGTTAAAAACTTCGCTTTTTCCATATTTAGCAATCTTTAATGATATAAATTCAAACTATCAAATGATTTGAAAAATCCCAATAATAATGTTTCATTAGTAACAATCCAACTAAAAAGAATTTTCGAATTATCTCTTAAAACAAAAAAGTTGCATTTTTCCACCTGCCTTGGGATAACAGCCAACTCGTTGCTAATGCAAACCTCGTGACCTTCACATTCCATCATCAAAATTTTGCAATTTTCAAATTTTTCCACCATTAGAGAGTGCAATTTTACAGTTCTTAGATAACAAAAAATACTGTTTTTTTTTTATCTACTCTGCTACTTTATGCATACTGCCTATTTGTGATGTTACATGTTAGATTGTTGCTGTTATACTGATCTTTGTAGTCATTTAACTAATTACTTCATCTGTTAATTAATTACATTGTTGTCTCTTATCATTTGTTTTTTCATTCTTAAAACTGATTTTAAATTTATTTATTGAACTTTCAAATGTAATATGTACTACAACAATCTGGTCAAGTTTCTGCTATTGGGTTGTTTATGCATTGATAGATTTTAATGTAGAATTTCTATGATAATAAACTTGAAAAACTTGAAAGATTCAGAAGGTGCAAGTCATAATATTTCATAATACCCATCCAATCCAAAAAAGAATTTATCTCTTAAAATATTTTATTACATGCACAAAAGAGTGAAAAGCAATAGGAAGATCAATAGCAATCTAGTCGAAGCAAATTATTGGGCATCATTTTTGCTCTTGATGTTATGTACAAGCAGCGTTTTTGTATGTGGCATTTTTGTTTGTGGTGTTTTATAAAGGCAGCATTTTGTCTTATGGCATTTTGTACAGACAGTGTTTTCATTCACAGCATTTTGTTTTGCAGCATTTTTAGATGCACAATTATATGAACTCAACATATTGCACAGGCTGTGTTTTTGCATTCAGTGTTTTGTCGCTGTTTTTTTTTTCACTGCCGTTCTGTCATGAAACCAAACAGACCTTATACCCTCACCTCCAGCATGGAATCTCCTGCTACATCAGACACAGCTGAGTCCAGGGAATGATTGACAGAAGGCCTCTCCATTAATAACTAATGTAATCTAACCTGCCTAAGGAAGTCGTGGGTCAATGGGGTTGCAGGTATGCATTTCAAACCTGCTTCTGAATTGTAAATACTGTTAATTATTTTAATGTATTAAGTTGCTGCACACTAATGTTCTCAAAAAGTTTTTTGAAGTGGGAGTTTGAGAAAAAAGTGCTTAGCCAGTATATCCGACCATGTTAGCACATGTCTAATCAAAGTTCATGACTATTGCATCATGACAGCTTGCAATGTACAATGCCATAGGAATAACGTCAAACTATCTGCAACATAGTGAAACAGGAATAGCATCAAAAGTTCATGCAAAGGATCCAACATCTATAAAAGTAATAGAGATGTAGCAATGTCTTGCAAGCAAAGGTTATTTGAGTGTGCCAGCCACCCAAGTAAGAAACCTATAGTAAATAAATTTTAGCCTCAGACTTTCTTCATAATTTAACATCAAATCAATGGCATGTAGCCTTTAAAGCCATTTAAGGAGAATTATAATACCATTAATTCACACTGAGGAGTCTTCTAGTTTGTCATTGGCAAATTTTGAAGTGGAATGCATCATATCAGTGCAGACTCCCAGATTAATTAATGTAATTTGTGAATGTTACGATTTCTAATTCTAAACAGTGAATTTTGTGAAAATTAAAATTAATTAATCCTTGGTAGATGCCATAATGAGAATTACTAATTAAAGCAACAAATTAGCCAATTATATCTTTAAGAGTAAGAGCTCTTTAAGTGATGGCAGCAACATGTGAATATATCTGCCTCACAATTTGCTTCAGTGCTGAAGTTTGTGGATGTTCAAAATAGCTTGATATGATTAAAAAATTTTAGCACTGAAACAATAATTTATGTGCTATGGAAGTTCAAGTTTTAAATGAAGTTTTGTCATCTCGGATTCTGACACAAATCACTGTTATTTTGGTACTCTAACTTCTGCTACATTTTTCAGATGAGTTGATATTTGGTTTCCATGATACCATCAAACATTACACATAATCCAAGTGCATCCCCTTCCCTGATCTCTAAACTCTTAGAGTCCTTCTAACCTGGCCATTTAGACCATTTTGTATGAAAGTGCAGCTCATAGGTAAAACAATCCCTCTACCATCCTGGACTGTGTGGTGAATACAGCTAATTTTTAAAAGATAAATAATTGTTTTGATTGGGTAGAAACAGATAAACTATTCTCATTTTCCAATTCTTTTATAGTTTGAATTTCCATCCTTAGAAAAGAAAAGCGGGGAAAAAAGTTGAAAAAGAGCAAACATCTTCTCTTTGAAAATGAAATTCCATATTTGTGAGAAGCATTAGGCTTTCTAGTTATCTTTATTGTATTTTAAATACAATTATATTAAAAGATTTAGAATTCTATAAATATTTTTGTAAATTTGAAATTTGATTTTAGAAAAGCAAAAGATTGGCTTTAATTTAGAGAGGCTTTTTTTGTTTTGCTGAGTTAGCAGCCTTACCTTAAACACTACACACTGTGTTTGGGGGCAGTGCTTTTTGAGTATAGGCTACAACATTGATAAATGCATGAAAATTTCCCAAATTTGGAATGAGGAATTTGCAATTAATAGCTAAAGTGTTTTCAGATTTTCTTACATGCAGTTCATTCATACAGACTCAAATTTTTATTTGTATAATAGTTTCAATTTATTCCAATATGTAGAATTTGTAAAGTTATTGAATACCCAAAACATTTAGAAATTGTACCAGAAAAAATGTGAGAATGAAAAAAAATTAAGATAGAAACACAAATTCAAGTCCTGTTATAGTTATGGACTGAAATATTTAGTGCAATATATGGTGATACTCATATGTAAAGCTTGGAATGGGATTTTCAAGTATTCTAGAACTTATGGGTATCATGAAACTATTAAATAAATAAGAGGAAAAATTGTCGTTACTGGATGGGATCTGAATCCACAACCTCCTGATAACATGTCAGGTGCTCTGACTGCTGAGATACTAACATCCGGGAGAATTAGCCATCGGAAATGTATCTGACTGTAATTGAAGACTCTGGTCTAGAAGGCACTTTTCAGGTAGTGCACACAACCAGCCCACATCAAGAGTATTTTTTAAGGCAATACACCAGGTATTAAGCATAAGAATTAATGTTGAAATAATAGAAAATCGCAGATATTCATTTGTTGGTGATATGTTGAGTAAACATAGAGAAAAAAAATTTCATTAACCAGGTGGGATCTAAACTTGTAATCTCCTATTAACATGTCAGGTGCTCTAACCATTGATATTTACTCAGTGATATTATTTTGACATTAATGCTTATGCTTGATACTTGGCGTGTTGGCTTTAAAAATACCATGCCTCTTGATGTTTGATGTAGGCTGGCCATGTGTGCTAACCTGGAAAGTGCCTTCTAGACCAGAGGCTTCAATTACAGTCAGACAGGGGTGTAGTTATGGGAATGTAGTTGTAAAAAAGTAAATTGGAGTTGGCAAAATTCATAGTGAGGTGGGATGTAAAAATTAAGATTTTTTTCTGTAAAATTATGGGGAGTTGGAAAAATCGAGGCAAAATTCGAAGCCACTATGTGAAATACAGGTGAGTTGTGAAAATTGGGATTGTTTTTGTGAAATTAAGGAGAGTTGGAAAAATCTAGGCAACTTGGAAAAATCATGGAGAGTTGACAAAATCTTGGGGAATTGATAAAAATTGAGATATTTTCTGTAAAATTATAGCAAGTTGGCAAAATTCTAAGCCACTAGGTAAAATGCATGTAAGTTGTGAAAATTGGAATTATTTTTGTAAAATTAAGGGAGAGTTGGCAAAATCTTGAGAAGTTGGTAAAATTGAGGTGAGATTTTAAAAAATTGATTTTTTTTTTCTGTAAAATTATGGCGAGTTGGCAAATTAGAGGCAATTTGGCAAAATCTAGTGCAGTTGGCAAAATTCGAAGCCACTTGGTAAAATGCAGGTGAGTTGTGAAAATTGGGATTGTTTTTGTGAAATTAAGGAAAGTTGGCAAAATTGGAAATGACTTGGTAAAATCCAGTTGAAATATAAAAATGGATATTTTTTTTCTGTAAAATTATAGCGAGTTGGAAAAACTGGAAATGACGGTAAAATTGAGGTGAGATGTCAAATTGAGATTTTTTTTTTTTGTAAATTTTAGCAAGTTGGCAAAATCTAACGCAGTTGGCAAAATTCGAATCCACTTGGTAAAATGCAGTTGAGGTGTAAAAATTGGGATTGTTTTTCTAAAATTAAGAAGAGTTTGGCAAGATCAAAGCAACTTGGTAAAATCTTGGTAAGTTGCAAAATTTAGGTGAGATGTAAAAATTGAAGTTTTTCTCTGTAAAATTATGGCGAGTTTGCAAAATATAGGGGAGTTGGCAAAATCGAGGCAACTTGGGAATTTACGGGGAGGGGGGCAAAATCTAGACAACTGTGAAAAATGATGATGATTTGGCAACATTTTTAGCAACTTGGCAAAATTTAGCAGAGGTGTAAAAATTAGGAATTTTGTGTAAAATTGTGGTGATTTGGAAAAATCCCCCCTCTCCCACAATCAACAAAATTTCCTGACAGAGACAGAATTAAATTTATGTACTTATCTTTTCAGTTGGCAAAATTTTATTTCTGAAGTGGAAAATTTTTGTTCTCCTCCCCCCCCCCCAACCATAGTTCCTTTGCTTACGCCCCTGCAGTCAGATGCATTTCCAATGACTAACTCTGTTGTATAATTCTTTATGCCATTAATAGAGGATGATTGTTCAGTGGCTGGTTGCTCAGTGATCAGAGCAACCTGATATGTTAACAGGAGGTTGTGGGTTCAGATCCCACCTGGATAATGATAATTTTTCTTCTATATTTATTCAGCATATCACCAACAGGAGAATATTTGCGATTTCCTATTATTTCAAGAGAAACTGTTAGATATGAAATGAAATATTTTCCCAGTTATAAAAGGATTGATTTATGTTATATAATGCAGTCAAACATGTTAGCATGGAAACAAGCATGCATTTAATAATAATATATGCTACATCCAACATTAATAATTGAGCAAAATGCTTGTATAAAATATGTTCATCTGAAACTTGCATTTATATACTAAATATCTTTTATACCCCTTTATTCAATATTACACTGAATTAGGCCTGTACTGGTAGATATTTGGGGTGGTATGTACAAATTTTTCAGTTTTTCTTTACTCTTGTCTTTGCTGTGATGAAACGAAAGGGTTTTGTGTTAATGTAATCATATTAAATGTTTTTAAATTTGGTACTGATTTTGGCAGTTTTGATTTACATGAATTTGGATTTTCAGGTTGGTTTGGGTTGTTTTACCTCTGAGTGGCACTTTTCATACATAATAGGCTAAATAGTCAGGTAGGTCACAAGAACTCCAAAGACTCAGAGAAGGTTGGGGGAGTGGACCCACTGGAACAGCTGTTGGGAAATAAAATGGTAGCCTCCCATCAAGGCCATCCAGCGTGTTCTTTAACATGCACAATGTATGGGTCTCCTGTACACAGGGTCACAACTTAATGCCCCATCTAATGGAGAGCAGCCTTTCAAGCTTATTGGTGTCCCTTACTGACTGTGGGCAGGACATGGAACTTTGCAGAGATAAATCTCGATGCTGACCAACTGGGACTCGAATCCGGGAACTGCAAATTAGAAGCCTGGCACACTGTCAACTGAGCTCCCCCATACCTGGATTTCACAGTTTATTCATTTAAGCATGTCCTCAATTTGTGTAGTTCAAAATTTTGCATTTATTATGCAGTTTTAAATGAAGCTGGCATCTTGTCTCATGAATGACTTCCCACTGGGGTCAGCCAAAGATTTCTAAATGGTATAATTTATGTAGAACTCTGGTGTTGCATAGTAAAATTATGAGTCCCTCATTAAAGTCAAAAATCCTGCAGATCAAGAAACAACATTCCCCATGATCACTTTATCTCCCACTGTCCCTTTCATCCCCCCCCCCAGAGTGGGACCTCCTTGATGAGGTGGGGGGGGGGGCTTACATTGCCTCTGAGAAGTTGGGCTCAGATCGCTGGCACTCTGGAGTTCATGATATCTTGTGGCCCCCGGTGGAGAGGTCCTGTTGAGAGCCGGCGAACGGTTGGCGCTTGGCAGTCCAGTTGGCTTATTGACTTGTCCCCAGCGAAGCTGGGGGTTGCAGCCCCAGTTGAGGGGCCATTCTAGGGGCCGGCGGACGGATTTGGAGTACCCTGTTTTCTGTGGGCTCATCGAGGAGTACCGCGGACTGAGCTGCACACCTCTTCATGCACTTGTCTGTGGGCTCCTCGATACGCTCTCAGTGATATCGCTGGTCGGAAGATTGTTCGGGGGGGGGGGGGGGGGGGGGGGGGGGGCTTCGGCCCATTCACAATGGAGAGGTAGAAGTTGAAGGCTCGCAACCGGGTTGGGTTGTTTTACCTCTGAGCGGCACTTTTTTGCACACCATGGGCTAAATGGCTAGGTCACATGGACCCCGAAGGCTCGGAGAAGGTTGGGGGAGGGGACCCACTGGAACAGCTGTTGAGAGACAGATGGTAGTCTCCTGTCAAAGCCAGCCAGTGTGTTCTTTAACGTGCACAGGGTATGGCTCTCCCGCACACGGGGCCACAGCTTAACTTCCCATCCGACGGACAGCGGCCTTTCCAAGCCCATCAGTGTCATCTACTGACCGTGGGCAGGGCGGGGAATTTTGCGGAGATAAATCTCAATGCTGACCCAGCTGGGACTCAAACCTGGGAACTACAGATTACGAGCCTGGCACCTACTGACTGAGCCACCCCCACCCCCTCTCGACCGGGAGTAGCTACCCTGGTCTACGGACTTATCAATAGAACAGCCAAACTAAGAGTCCCACAGAATATGTTTTGGCTCAACAGATAGCTTTTGCAGTGGAGGAACTTATGTTCCTCTGAGAAGTGGGGTCTGGGTGCTGCAGTCATGTAAACCCCGGTAGGCTAATGGCTTTGTCGGGGTCATTGGAGGGTCACTGACTGGATTGGCAGTCTCTGGTCAAGTGTTCCCCGACATGGCCTCGGCACGGTTAAGGCCAAGATGGCGAGCGGGCTGTGGTTGCCCAGCTCGATGGAGAGGACGAAGTTGAAGGTCATGCTGAAAGGACCAATGATTCCTCAACCAGCTCCAGTAGCTTTGTCTGGTATAGCATTAACCCTTCCTGTGTCAAGGACATCTATAGACTTTTTTGTAAAACACATGAAACTTTAATTTTTTTTAACCCTTCCCAAGTCCAGTTATTTTTTCATTCTGATCAGGCGAAAAAAAACAACTTTAGAACATTTTGTCAAATAATTAATGAAAGGAATTATGGCATGTTATATGCAAAATTAATCAGCATTTAATTCTGGATTTTTTTTTAAATAAACTATTTAACAAAAAAGACAAGTTTTATTTTAATAGGACTTTTTAGGAGTCATGTAGTAAAAAAATTTATTTTAAAAACACCAATACACAGAAATTATTATAAAGCACATGAATAGAAAGGCTATTTATTTCTGAATAACAAAACAAATAATTTTCCTGTTTAAATATTTCTTCCATTCTATTCTTCTATTTAAGTAAATATTTCTTCCATTTTGTAATTTTTTTCTCTGTACCATACTTTGAGAAAAGTCCAGGCTTGTTGAAGAGTCCCATAAACAAGTCAACTTTTGAATATTTTTAATAAATAACTAATCAACAGAAAAGGTCATGTTATATACCAAATTAAAGAAAATTTAATTCTGAATTTTCCTGAAGTAAACAATTTCAACATTGTAGCAATATATTAATTTTAATAATACTTTTTACAGTGGTACACCAAAAAAAAGGTACATATTTCATAATTACTTCCAAAAATATTCTGTTTTTAAAAACAGCAGTTTTTTTTTTAGTATATTTTGGAAAATTTTAAGGAAAACTATGTTGATAATATTTCAAATCAAATTTGTGAGCTTAAACAAATTTAAATAGGTGATTGCTTCAATACAGTAAAATGTTTTGTGGGAAAAATTTTACGGACATACAGGACTTGAACCCGCATCTCTCCAGAAACATGCCAGAGTATTCTTACCGAGTGCGGTATAAAAAGAAATAGTTGCCACCTGCAGATCATAGATGGCACCAAAAATCATCGGTGAAGAGTTTAAATCTTAAATTAGTGGAAAAAGATGAGCCGGCATTAGTTCAATTGGTAAGAATATTCTGGCATGTTTTCTGGAGAGGTGTGGGTTTAAGTCCCGTATGTTGGCAAAAGTTTTATTGATATATTGATGTTAAAATGTCATCCAGGTTGATATGTAATTGTCACCTATACTTCAATACAGAGTGATGTTAACAAATAAATCGGCGATAGCATATAGTGCTATATATGGCAATCAGATAGCTTTATCAAATTATTTATATTGTAGTTTAAATCAAATGGATGGTGTCGATCAAATGGAAAACATAAAATATTATTTTTCAAACAGCAATTTTTTTTTTAAATTGAAGTTTCATGTGTTGTACAAAAAACATCTGTAGACATCCTTGACCCTGGAAGGGTTAAATTGCCATTCGAAAATTTCTTACACATATCTTTCAAAAATGCATAATTCAAGCTTGAAAAATATTTTCTTTTTCATTCGATGCATATTTTATTAAACTTCAATATAAATAATTCGATAAAGCCATCTGATTGCCATATTTTAGAAGCATTATAAGGTATTGCCGGTATGTTTTTTAACATTACTCTGTTTTGAAGCAAGCATCTGATTTAAGCTCACAAGTTTGATTTGAACTATTATCAACATATTTTTCCTTAAATTTTCGAAAATCATCTGAATATTAACAAAAAAAAACTGTTGTTTTAAAAACAGATTTTGAAAGTAATTATGAAATATGCACCTATTTTTTTTTGGTATACCACTGTAAAAAGTGTTATTAAAATTAATATGTTACTATAATGTTGATATATTTTACATCAATAAAATTCAGAATTAAATTTACTTTAATTTGGTATGTAACATGACCTTTTCTTTTGATTAGTTATTTATTAAAAATATTTTAAAGTTGACTTGTTTATCTAACTCAGCACAACTGGCTCAACACCTGGGCTTTTCTCAAAGTATGGTACAGAGAAAACAATTACAAAACTGGAAAAATATTTACTTTACGGAAATAAATGGCCTTTCAATTCATGTGCATTATAACCATTTCTGTCTATTAGTTTTTTAAATAAATTTTTGTGTTGTCAGATGCATTTTTTTACTACGTGACTCTAAAAAAGCCCTATTAAAATAAAACTACCTATTCGTCTTTCTTGTTAAATATTTTATTTTCAGAAAATCGAGAATTAAATGCTGATTAATTTTGCATATAACATGTCATAATTCCTTTCATTAGTTATTTGACATAAAAGTTTTTAAATTATTTTTTTGCCTGATCAGAGTGAAAAAATAGCTGAAAATGGGAAGGGTTAATATGTCTTTCTTACTGCATATTTATTTGTCTTTGATTTAAAGTTATTTTATACTCTAAATTATTATATTACACTTATTGTATTGTATATTATAATTTGAAATTTTGGTTCTATTGGGTAACCTAATACAGGAACATAATCCCCTTAACCTAAACATTTAAATTATGGGGAAATTGTTCTCATTTTACACTAATTTGATTTATATGGTAGTTTTTGAGAATACAGTTTTTTAAAATAAGTGTTCATGTTGATGATCAAGAGTCATGAGTCTACAAAAGGTATTTAGCAACCAACAGGATTTCTATTCATACATATGCTTTTTTAATATTATTGGTGTTCATTTAAGGAATGTGGAATTTAAATTTCTTTCAACTTAACAGTTGGTAAAAAATATCAGAGTTTTTTAAGTTTTGTGGTCATCAGGTAACATAATGGTTTTAAGTTGTTCTGTTTAAACAAATTGTTGCTTTGCTTAAATTTTTCATCGTTTTACTCACCCTTTTTCATTTGAACCACTATTCTCACTGCTTTTAAATAGAAGGTTTGTGTAATCTTCTACACCCAATGTTTTTCATACTGATATATAAATTTCATCAACTGCTGTATTTTGTTATACAAGTAATTACAGTATATATATATATTCAAGACTTAAAAATATTTTAAAATTCAGAAGCCAGACAAAATGTTTAAAAGACAAATATTCTTTTTCTCGCAGAAACTAACCAAAAAGTTTTCTTCTCCAAATGATATTACTATATCACACATTGCATATACCCAAAATGTTCTTGCATTTCTGATCTGCAGTTCCTGAAAAAGAAATTCAAGTGCAACTATTTGCTATTTCCATTTCTTCTATTATTGTTTTTCATCTATCATTCACACAGCACAAGTTATTGCATTATTTTTTTTTCAGATCAGATGCAAAGTCAGCAACAATATTAATGATTCCTGTCAAAGACTGCTTTCACTTTATAAAATTGAAATCTAACCTTTGCATTCTTTTGAAACTGAGAGATGGAAATCTCTCAGTTTCAAAAGAATGTAGTTTAGTTGAAAGTAGTAGCAAAATTTGATTTCTGTGTAAAAAGTAGTAGTTACATAAAAGTTAAAATAATTTTAATATTTCTTAATGTTTTGATTGAAATGTAAGAAGTATTGTGATACATCAATATAAATTTTTAGAGGAATAATTGCCATCAGCTTATATTAGAGGGATTTCTTATACAGGGTGTTTAGAAAAGGACGCAACCCTAAATATAAGAGAGTAGAACTTACGCGCATGTACATTTTATGCCATAATATTAATCAGTTGGCATTACTGTACTCAAGTTTAACAGCCTTTAGCAGCTGAAATGACCTCACGCACTAGTCTCACTCAAGCATTCATTCCTTTGTGTTGTGTGAGCTATATCGTTTTCCAAAAATGAATGTGTATATATTGTTAAGACTTATTGTGCGTAAAATCTTACAAACGTGAGAGAGGAGTTTGAGTTGAAGTTTCTTCAGTCTGCAGTTCCCAACAAGTCAACAATATCTCGTTTGATTGATAAATTTCATGACACTGGGTCTGTACAGGATCGAAAGAGCCCAGGCTGGCCATCACTGTTAATTGTCGAAGTTCTTGATGATATGTCTCAGCATTTAACTCGCTCACCCAGAAAATCTCTTAGAAAGTTATCTTCACAAGTTGGACTGTCACCAGCTACTGTTTTCTGGTCTACAAAGAAGTTAAAATTTCATGCCTACTGCATTGGTGTCGTTCATGAACTGAAAGAACCAGACCATGAAAAATGTTTACAGTACTGTCGTTAGTTTCATTCTTTTGTTGATGAAAATGGAATTGAGGTGTTGGACCATGTTTATTTCAGTAATGAGGCCTGGTTTCACTTGGATGGGTATGTCAAAACAGTTGAAAATATGGTGAAAATCCTCACACTTTTCGTGAACCATCATTACACGCAAGGAAAATTGATATTTGGTATCCAATTTTCCATCATTGTGTGATAGGGCTTTTATTTTTTGACTCAACTGTAACTGGTGAAGTTTATCGTGGCTCATCCAACAGTTTATTGCACTATTGGATGGGAATGAATGAGAGTGTTGGTTTCAACAAGATGGCGCAACTGCCCATACTGCAAATGACACAATGGTCACATTACAGGAATTTTTTGGCGATTTCAAAAAATTTGTGGCCCCCAAGATCCCCAAATCTTACTCCTCCAGATTTTTTCCTTTGGGGATATCTCAAATGTGTAGTGTTTCGAAACAATCCTCATACCTTGAAGACTTGAAGGCTAATATTGAAAAAGAGATTTTAAACATAAGAAAACAAACATTACGAAAGGTGGCTGCAAATATCATGAAATGGATACGAACCTGCATCCAAGTTGCAGGAAATCACTTTCAACATCTGTTGTAAAGGTAGATATATGTCTAATTTGCTTCTTTTTAAATTTGTGTCTTTTTGTCAAGTTTAAATAGAAAAATATAATAGAGAGTTGCATCCTTTTTGAAACACCCTGTATTTTATTTCTAATAAATATTGTAATTTGTTTTAATTTTTGATAAATATATACACCCTGTATTTTATTTCTAATAAGGTAAAGAAAAAACTTGTGTTTAGTTTCCACGAAAAATAATTAAAGAGATTGTGTGTATTAATGTGCAGGATGTGAACAGCCTGACTACCAGTATTTAGAGTGTGGAGGATAGGGTGAAAAGGAAAGAAAATATGGCCTGTTTCCTGAATAGCATGTAAATTTCTGCAAGAATATAAATAATATAGTGGGAAGTATA
The DNA here is from genome assembly GCA_038380435.1 of Ryuthela nishihirai. Classification (NCBI taxonomy): domain Eukaryota; kingdom Metazoa; phylum Arthropoda; class Arachnida; order Araneae; family Heptathelidae; genus Ryuthela; species Ryuthela nishihirai. The sequence goes on along the minus strand of JAWZYU010000019.1, from coordinate 27,424,243 downwards.
TGACAGAGAAATGCTTGAACTTGCTGTCTTTCAGTTTTGTAGCACACAAAAACTAAACTCTAGCTTTTAATTTCTTCATGCCACAATGACATGTAATTTTTAAGCACTAAAATTATGCAGAGAATATTTAAAAATAATTTGTTATGATATTGCATTGTTATTTGTATTTTACACAAGCTATCTATGAGTATTTACAATATTAGGAAGTTTTGGCAAATATTTGTCTTTATTCATTTCTGCTTTAATTTCTAAAACACTGCTTAACTTTATTGTTAACATTGTGGTCATAAAGTAATAGCAGTAAATGTAAATAGTTACTCCATGACAGGGCTACTCAATTGCATTTTTAAGTGGATCATTATTTTTCTTTGAATTTTGAACTTTTTTTGTGGACCAGAAGCAAAGACAAAAAACATACATGAACCAGAATCAAAAATAAAATGTATAAGTACACTGATATAATAGGTTTTATATTTTCAATTCATTTGCTTGTGGTTCATAATTCTTTTGTGAAAACAAATACATTTTCCCACCACACATTCTCCAGAGGCCACAAATTTTCATCCAGCCAGAGATGATCCGTAGGTGGCCATCTGACTAATCCTGTTGTATGATAACACATATATTCAGTAATTCACTTATTCCTGTTGTATGACTAATCCTGTTGTATGATAACACATGTATTCAGTAATTCACTTATTCCTGGAATAAAAAGGTTACCAATTGAATATTTGAATATTTCACATTTCCAAAAGCTACTAATTGAACATTGCTTGAATTATGCAGAACTATAAACTAGCATTTTCTTAATTTAGGCCATACAACAAGTCAGTACCTTTCAATAGTTACTGGGCTGGATATGAGAAAATCATGGAAGAAGCTGGTGGACGTCCACACTGGGCTAAGGTAATTTTTTTTTAATATGTCAAGCAATTACACAATTATTCTGTCTCAGGATGTTTTAGATAGTAAAACTAAGTGAGATTGAAAGAACGTTGAGAACAGTAGATAAAAAATTGTTTGTTTTCATTATGATAATAATGTGATGAAATAATTATACTCATAAGAAATTTAACTAATATAGTTCTAAACTTTTTATCAAAATGAAAAGGTAATGATGTATAAAAGTCACTTTGTTGGCAAAAGTTCAGTAGACTTGTAAATGCCTATAAATATTTCCTTTTAAGATGCACAACAAGATGAAGAATCATTCCTAGAGCACTATGCAAATAAAGTCTTTCTAATGTGTTGAAAGGCGGTTCACTTATGCAGATTTGTAGGGAGTACTTATAGATGGGAGTTGGGTTGTTTTACCTCTGAGCGACACTTTTTTGCACACCATGGGCTAAATGGCCAGGTCACAAGGACCCCGAAGGCTCAGAGAAGGTTGGGGGAGGGGACCCACTGGAACAGCTGTTGGAAGACAGATGGTAGCCTCCCCTCAGGGCCATCCAGCATGTTCTTTAACGTGCATATGGTATGGCTCTCCCGAACACGGGGCTTAACGTCCCATCCGATGGATGCCGGCCTTTTCAAGCCCATCGGTGTCCCCTACTGACCATGGGCAGAGAATTTTATGGAGATAAATCTCAATGCTGACCCAGCTAGGACTCGAACCTGGGAACTACAGATTACGAGCCTGGCACGCTACCAACTGAGCCACCCTCGCCCCATAGATGGGAGAATACACACAAAACGACTATGATAATGAATGAATCAATGCAATACTGAAGATAAAAGTTAATCATACTCATGGTCTTATAATCAATAAGAGTTAAAATTGCAAAAATTTTGGACAGTACACCAAAATATTTCAGAATATAAAGGTGTGCAATCACTATTTTAGTGTAACGTTTTAACTCTCCTCAGATACAATCAGGCCCAGATCTATGAAAAAAAATTGGGGGGGGGGGGCAAGCAACACAATCAAGCCAGTAAAATGCGAGGGAAGAGACTGGATTTCTATTGCAATGTAACATTTTCCTCTTCATTTTAGAAATTTTATAAATGTGCAAAATATGCACAAGTTAGCCTCTGTTACTCTTGTTAGAATTCTTCAGAGGACCCTGTCCCTATTCCCCCAGCCCATATCCAGCTTTTGATACAATGAATATTGATGTTGGTTCTAAATTTAAAATTATAAATCAATGCAGAAATTATACTGAAACAGTTTCCTGGTATCAAGCCAGAGTGTCTGATCAGATTTCAAGATCCTTTAGACATTTATTAAGCTCTCTGGAATGCTGTTAAGACCAGTAATGTTATTATTTCAATCTTCTATACACACTTTTCTGTCATTTACAGTATAACCATTTTCTTATCACTGAAACTACTATATCTCCTCTGCTTTACATCCACTTTTAATTTCAAGTATAGTCTGCATAAAATGTCTCATTGTTTTTCAACCTAATTTGTAAGTAAACCACATTTTGTCATAGTGACTAAGCTATCTATTATAGTAAGTTTTCTGGTTTCTCAGAGCCACAATGTCAACAATAATTCTTTTAGCCTTGTCATAACAGTGTTTAAACTTAAGCTATAAGGCTACTTTAACGAGATAATGATCAAACTCAATCTAGCTTCCCTGTAAGACCCTAGCCATTTTTCCAGAAGTGATTGCTTTACCATTATAGAAAACAAAGAAAATTTATTGTGTGCTAGAGCATAGCTTCTTAAACTATGGGTTGCAACCCCATTTGGGATCATGCAACTGAATGTGGGGGGTCGCAAAAAATTCGGCAACAGTAAAAGGTTTATGAACACGCAACGACCAAAAATTAATTCAAAATGAAACGCGTAATGAATCCGAGGTGTTTCTGGCAGTGCGACTTCACTGCAGCCTTGTTCTTAACACACAACATGCACACATTGAACTGTGCATGCCATCATGCCATGCAACGTCAACAACACTGCCAGAAAACACCTCAGCTCGGATTCAAGACTATTGTATTTTATGATTAGCATTGTTTTGTTTGTACATATAATGTTTTCTGCTCTTATAAAAACATAATAGTTTAATTGCGGAAAATAAAGACTTTAAATATTTTCCTTTTATAGTATGTTCCCTTTATAGTATATCTTTGGATTCTGTTGAATTATGGATAAGCGGCTAAATTTAGACAGAAGAGATAAAAATACTGATGACAGTGAGGCAGAGTCTTCGCTACCAGGTTGTGGTACACCTAAATTGACAAGAAAATGAAAATATGTCGAATCATTTTTGCAATATGGATTTACTTCTAATAATCATGATCATGTGGAAAAACCTCTTTGCTTAATTTGTAATGAAGTTTTGGCTGCGGAGATCATGAAACCAGCCAAACTAAAACGACATCTTAATACCAAGCATGCAGCATACTGCAATAAACCAAAGGAATATTTTGAATGACTTGTAAAATCTTCAAATCAAGAAAAACAATGTTTTGAAAAATTTGTTACTGTCAACGAAAAGTATTTACTTGCATCTTACGAAACTTCTTATTTAATTGCAAAAACTAAAAATCTCTATGTGATAGGAGAAGATCTCGTGTTACCCGCTGCTATTAAAATGTCAGAAATAGTTCATGGGAAAAAGTATGGGGATGAAATTCATAAAATTCCTTTATCGAATAATACTGTTTCCAAAAGAATTTCTGAAATTAGTAAAAATCAATTCCAGCAGCTTATTACCAGGCTTAAGGGCAGCCCAAAGTTTGCAATTCAGTTAGATGAAACAACTGATATTTCTAACATGGCACAGCTGTTACTTTATGTAAGATATGTTTATGAAGGAAGCATACATGAGTAATTATTGTTTTGTCACCCTTTGTAAGGGCACACAAGAGGGGAAGATAATATATCTTAAAGTCGATGAATTTTTCACAAATGAAGGTTTTACAGTGAAAAAATTGCATTGGAGTCTGTACAGACAGTGCTGGAGCAATGATGGACAAGAATGTTGGATTTGTAGCAAAAGTTAAAGCTGATGGCAATGAACATATCACTTTTACTCACTTCATGATCCATCGAGAGGCACTCTTAGCCAAAAAATATCACCAGAGTTAGATGTTGTGCTTCGCGATACTATCCAAACCATTAACTTCATTAAAAGCTATGCCCTTAACAGTCGTTTGTTTTCAAAACTTTGCAAAGATAGACTCCAATTACAAAACCTTATTACTACATGCAGAGGTAAGGTGGCTCTCAAGAGAGTGAAGTTTAAACAGACTATTGAAATTGAAAGATGAAGTTGTTATATTTTTGACTGAGCAGAAATCCCATTTTGTTAATTTTTTTCATAATGACTTATGGCTTTCAAAACTGTTATTTGTCGGATATTTTCGAAAAACTCAATGATTTAAACGTCGCTTCAAGGAAAAAATTGTAACATAAGTATGTTCAAAGATAAAATTGAAAGCTTTACTAAAAAAGTTAACATACAGAAGAATACAGTGTAAAATGGTTCTTTAGAAATGTTACAGCTGCAGATGATTTTATAATTGAAAATAACCTTCCCAAAGATTTAATTGTAAGAGTTATAATTGATCATCTGAAGTGCCTGGAGACACCATTTCAGAAATACTTCCCTTCAAATTTTGATTCTAGAAAACTGAGTTGGTTTTATAAACCATACTCAATTGAAATCAAAAATGTCAGTCATCTGCCATTAAAAGTTCAAGAAGAATTTGCCGAATTATCAAGTGACACAGTTTTAAAACTTGAGTTTCCTAAAAAATAGTTAAATGAATTTTGGATTGGGATTAGGATAGAATTTACAACAATTTCTGAAATGGCCCTAAACATACTTCTCCTATTTTGTACTACATATTTATGCAAAGTTGCATTCTCAGCATTGACGATTGTAAAATCAAAATATCGATCAACTCTGAAAAACGTTGAAGATGCTCTACATCCTGCAGTGTCAAATATTCAGCCAAGATTTAATTTTTATGTAAAAATCACCAAGCACATCTATCTCATTAGTATGCCAATTTGCTTTCGTCTTTAATAAATGGTAAAATTATATGTATACCAAAGAATTGTTTTAAAATAAATTTCCTTATGATTTTTATCAGTAAATGTTTGATTTGTATACCTATTATATATACCTATATACCCGGGTTCCATAAAAATTTCTCAGGTGAAAAGGGGTTGCGAGTAGAAGAAGTTGACAAAAAGGGTTTGCGAGTGGAAAAAGTTTAAGAAGCCCTGTGCTAGAGAATGGCATGTTAGATGCTCTAGAGATGTTAAAATACCTAACTTGGATTATATTCATAATTTGGTTCTCTTAACAAATGATATTCACAGGATGAACTTTTTGATTACACCTATTGATTGATCTAGTATTAGGATAGACATGATATAAATAAAGAGAAATCTAAAATGGAGAAAAAAATCCAGTTGTTTTTTGCATCTATGCAGAGATAGAAAAATATATAAACTTCTTTATACAAGCAATAATCTTGTATAGGAAGAGATTACATTGTTCTGGTCATGTCCACATGCAGAATTACAGATTAGCAAATTGAATTATATACCTTTTAGAGTTGTGTTCCTTAAGGCATGGGGAAAAGAACAAAATTTAAAATGAGGTAGGTGAATAATGTTTTTTTTTAGCCTGCAATTGCATGTACTTGAAAAACAAAATTGCATGGTCTGGTTGAGGTTCTGTACCCAGTGGCTGTTTGAGGATTATGTGTGTATTAAATTGGCTGCAGTTAAAAAGTGTCACTCAAAAGTGAAACTGTGCAATTGATAAAATTTTACAGATAATGTGTTAATTTCACTATAATTATTGATACTTAATAAAGAAAAATTATCGACTAATTATGTATGCTGTATATATTTATATATATCCTTTTATCTTTTCAGGCTCATGGAGTGACAGCATCAAAATTTAAAGTAATGTATCCAGCATTCAGTAGATGGTGCATCATACGCACTCAGTTAGATCCCCTTGATATGTTTGCTAATTCATACCTAAATAGAATATTTGCATTCTAACATAAAGAAGAAATTTTTTACACTTCATTAATATCTAAGTGATGTTTTTTAATGATGTTTTTTGCAGATCATTCACATATGCCTCATCAGTGGTTGTAGATATAATTCTTTTCACTTTAAATCAGTATTTAGTTGTCAGATATGGCATTCTATGTAATAATAAAGTGATGTTTTACATAAAATGGGCTATACTTTTATGCAATAAGCTATATTATTCTGGACATAAATGTACATATATATATATAGGGAAAAGAGATTAAGCAATTAAACCATTATTTACAACAGTTTAATTTCATTGTCACCATCCTCAAAGATTAGTCTTAAACTATGCCAGTCAGCAAATAAACACCTAATATGTTAATAACTGAAATATCGTTTCTATTTTTATGAATATGTGTTCAAGTCCACGAAACTCACTCCAACAAAATTAACTCATAAATTTTGTTATTAGAATCACGCGTTTCTTGTAATATGTATAAAATGGAGTGTGGTATAAAACATTTGTAAATTCAGACTGTTGGCTGCAAACCATTGGTAAGATAGGTAAAATGAATGGTTAATAAACCCAGTATCATGAAATTCTCTGTACCTTTTTCTCAAAATTTATGTTTATTATAATCTGTAAATTTAACTCAGGCTACTTACTCAATATTAATTGCTTGGTCTCAATTGTGTAAATTTGCTTTCAGATGAGAATTCTTGTTGCATTTATTATATAACTTTGTATGATTTCAATCTTTTTTTCTTTTGCTAAATTTCATACATTGGATAAATACACCTTAATTTAATTTTTTACATGTTTTTTAATTGTTTTTATTTTACAAACATTTTTATTTTGTTTGCAAAAAATGTTCATTACCAACTGAAAGTTGTTTTAATGAGAGTAGGCAGGCTATATGTACATATGTTACTGTAGCACAATTTTTTAATCTCAGCGTGAAATTTAGATATATTTTACAAAAAAGATACAGAGTAACTCAGATTTTTTGCGTGTATTGAACATGCAAAATCATTTTAAATCTAACCAAAATTGTTTTTGAGTGCAATATTTGTAATTCTATTTATTGTTCTTGGATATTTTTAGATAAGGTAAAAGAGTAGTAGTTGTTAATAAGTTTACTACATCATTTGAACAATATCTGTTGAAGCTCCTTCTAAGTATTGACTATTGATGCTGAAGTCTTTTTTAATAAAGAAAAGTATGTCAACTGAAACACAATTCAATATATGAACATAAATTGTAATCAGATTTACTGTAAGGATAGTATTGATTTTATTTTATTTTTTTTCAAATCAAATTAATCAAATCAAGTATTACATTACTATATACAATGTATGAGGAACTTCATCCTACCATGAACAGGCACAAAATATAAATTAAATATGCAATGTTAGTTATCTTTTCTACACCATCAACAAATACACATATTAAGTATACAAGTTCTGCTGCTGTAACACTGATGAAATCATTCAATATAATACCACACATGAAGTTAAAAAAAAGGACAAAGAAATGAAAATAAATAATCAGAAACTGAGAATTAAAATATGTATTGGCAGGTTGCTGTAGCTTTGGCTAACCTGCTACAGTTCACTGATATGAAAATGGAAAGTTATCTAAAAAAATAGAATAACTTTGTACATTAAATATTATTCCAGTCAGCAAAATTAGCTAAAATTTAAAATGTAGTTAAAATATTCTTTCAAAAATCTATATATATTTAAAACATTTAATAAATTTTCTGGGGATAAAGAATGATGAATTATCAAAAGAAAAAAAGGATGATGCTCTGGTATTGTAATAAAAACACAAAGTAGAATTCCAGAAACTCCCAAAATGTAATAAAAAATAGGAGAATCTGTATGAAAATATGAGCCAAATTTTTGAAGAACTAAAATAATTCATCATGCCAAATATAACACACAAAATGCATTTTTTTTTTTACTACATGACTCTGAAAAAGCCCTATTAAAATAAATCTAATCAGCTTTTTTGTAAAATATTATATTTTCAGAAAATTTCAGAATTAAATGCTGATTAATTTGTTATATGACAAATTAGTTATTCATTAGTTATTGGCAAAAAAGTTCTAAAGTTTTTTGCCTGATCAGAGTGAAAAAATAGCTGGACCTGGGAAGGGTTAATAGTGCCCTGGTCTATGGTTCTCCAGATTTGCTGCACTTGTACCTGAAGATCCATCACATTATTCTCAGAGGTTATTTAACTACGTCTCAGATGTGCTCAATCAGCAATAGATCCAGTGACCAGGTTGGCCATGGTAACAAAGAATGGCTTGCAGACACTGTTTAGCAATGTGTGCAGTATATGGTCTTGCATTATCATGCTGAAATGTGGCATGCTATGCAGAAGTGGTAAGAGCACTACAATATAATTGAGTAGGGATGATAACCACATACTGCAGTGTGGTTAAATTACCTTTGATGACTAACTGTTGTACAAGATGACACCCCACACCAGGATCCCAGCAGTGGACCTATATGGCACTCAACAATATAACGTGAAAACTCTTTTGCAAGTACATAGCCATACCCGAGTGCTGCCATAGTTCTGTCTCAAACAGATGAGGATATCATTTCTGAAGATGATATATCGCCATTCATTGTGCCACTTAGCTCGTTCATTGCACTACTACAATCTGGCAAGACTGTGACTTCAAGTGAGTAGTATGCAGAGGAGAGGGTACTTCCCTCACATACCAGCTTTCTGCAGATATCTATGAATGTACTGACAGATACTGGCAGTGCCCCATCAGTCATTCTTTCACTGTATATCTGTTGGGCAGTTACATTTCTGGTACTGCCAGCCATCCAGTGAATCTGCTGATCATCCTGAACCGTAGTCACCCAAAAACGACCTGATCCTGAATGATGATGTGAAACACCTTCCTGTGTCCGTTACTGCTTGGCAACAGCCAACTGTTCACAGATCACATTCCAAATGCACTGCAGTTCATCACATAGACCATCCTGCTTCACACACCTATGATGTGACCTTGATCAAACTCACTGAGTTGATTAAATATTCACATGTGACATGAAAACAGCATTACCCTTCAATGGTACCAGATTTGGTTTTTTTACACTCTCCACTTGACAATATTTCCTACAACTAATGGAATCAATGTCAGTTGCTGCATTTAAAGTAGCGAGACTCTTGATTTTCCTTTCATTTGCATATATCACTATCCCACACTTCCATACCAATTTGTATAAGTGTAGCTCTACTCTATCTGGGTGAGGCAATTTTTTTGATGAGGCACAACAGCTCTTCTTACCCAATGAGGCATGGACGCTACAAGATTTCTGAAGATGTCTTGTGGTATCAACACATTACCAGCAGATCCTTCAACTCTTGTAAGTTACGTAGTTGAGCCACCACAGATCGGATATGTTGTTCCAACACAAACCAAGGATGCTGGATTGGATTGATGTCTGGGAAATTTGAATGCCAGGGCAATACCTGGAAATCTTCCTCATGTTCCATGAATCATTCTCGAATAATCCAGACAGTGTGGCATGGTGCATTATCCTGCTGAGAGAAGGCACTACTAGAGAGAGAGATACCATTGCCATGAAAGGATGTACCTGGTCATGAAAGGATGTTTAGATAGGTGGTAGACATCATAGTTTCCTGCACATGAATGACTGGACCCAAAGTTTCCCAGTAGAACTTTGCACAAAGCATTACACTTCCTCCACCAGCTTGTTTTCATCCCACAGTGCATCCTGGTGCCAACACTTCCCTAGGTAAATGATGCACACATACCCAGCCTGGATGTCCGGGTACGTGTGTGATGCAACAGGAAACAAGATTCATCGGACCAGACGACTTCCTTCCAATCATTCAAGGTCCAGTTTTGATGATTGCTTACCCATTCTAGGCACTTGGAGCTGCCTGTGACTACGCAGTCCCATTTTCAGGAGGGTTCGATGTACTGTGTGTTGCGACACATTATTCCCATCACCAGCATTAAAATTACGGGTGAGTTGTGCCACAGTATCCCTTCTGTTGGCTTGTACCATATGGGAATAGTCTTCACTCACCTCTAGCATTGATAAGCCTTGATCAGCCCACACCTTGCCAGCAGTTCATTGTTTTTCCCTCCTTGGACCACTTTTTGAAGATACTAACCATAGCTGACTGTGAGCACCCCACAAGCCTTGCCGTCTCGGAAATGCTCTGACCTAATCGTCTGGCTAGTACAATTTGGCCTTTGTCAAACTCACTTAAGTCCGCTGCTTTTCCCATCTGAAGAACAAGAATAGTCATAATATTTTGGCTCTTTGGTGTATATATATGTGTGTGTTTGAGGCGCAATAACAATTATTTTAGAAACAGCAAAGTGAAGAAAAAACTGTTTTTTGAAATTGTAAAAGTCGTCTGAAATATTGACCAAAATTAATTACATAGTTACTGGATGACACAACTTCTACTAGTAATAAAAAATTGATCTTTCATTGAAAGCATGGCAACTTTGCTAAATGTAAAATTATTTGAATAACTATGAAAACAAATCTAATCAGTAGTAGTGATAAGCATATGCATTGATATTGAGGATATTTACAGTGAGCAAAGCATGTGAGAGAATCATTTCAGACATAAAAAGAATAATTTCCTCATCAGCATTTCTTTTCAAATGGAATCGACAGGTAATATCAATGTTTTACTAGAGATTTGATTTCCGATTGGGAAAAAAATCTACAATCTTATACTATGGAACCAAGATATCATTTTCATGTCATTAGAACTCAAAATGTAAAAACAAAACCTTAGCTTTCAACACTCAGTTTTAAATTTGCATAATAACAGCTTTTGGCTTACAGCAGCAGTGTGTGATATATTGTGTAAATCTTAGAGTCTGCATGGTTTTATCTTCCTGACCCCTACTAAAATTGCACCTGCCATAAAAAAAAATAGTTACCCATAAACATGCCACACTATTACAAGATTTAATAGCAGGCTTGTTTTATGTGTGTGTGTGTGTGTATTTTTAAGTAATGGACATGGTGTTTATTAAAAAAAATTACACTAATGTCAACTGAAGCAAAATTCAGTACACAAACATGAACATTTTGCAACCTTTCACAATGATATTGAAGAAAAAAACCTTAAACCCACTGAAATATGAAGAAACCTTGTAAGCTTTAAGCTAAGAGCATAAGTTATAATTCAGCCTAAGCAAAGTAAAAATTAAATATAGTTTTATTTAAGAAAAATAGCTCTGATGTACACAAGAGTTAACTGTAATTTACTTAATGACTTCTTTTCTGCTGGTGTACCATTAGTTTGGATGTTGGTGAGATTTAAGATACGTTGCTGATAGTGGCATTTTTATCTGATATCATGAAAAACTGGTATCTGACAAAATAGGATATATTCTACACCTGACAAAAGTTGGTAACGTTCTCTATTAATTGATGTTTTTATTTGCATTTTAGAAGGTACTTTCCAACCCATCTGTTTTAAGTAAGGAATAAAAGGAGAAGTGCATCCAAACGGTACATATTTATCATTAATCAATAGGATGGTCATTCCAGGATTCCATATGCATTCCTTAGCAAAAAACAAAATTAATAATAATAATACTAAAGAATAATTCATTTTGATATATTATTGGCTTGCATTTAGTTCTCTTAATATGTTAAAAGCAATAACAGGCATGTCAGAAAATATTATTTTTTAGGTTTTATTAATAGAAGTCTGCCATTTAAATTTGCCATATTATAAATTTGGAAACATTTTTTTTTTATTTAACACTAATTTGATTAATGAAGTGGGCTTTTTTTTAATTCTCACATTTCTTTTCATAATTAAACAGTGCTCTAAGTAAAATCTTCATTAAGAAAAATATACAGATTGATTCTTAAGTTTATTCTTTTATCCATGAAGTAACATGAATTTTATCATCTAGTTAATATGTGCAAAACCTGTAATTTTTTAAGAAATCAGTATGTACAACACTGGAGCATAATGCTCACTCAGCCATTTTAAGGGTTACATTTTATTGCTGCTTGGAGTCCAGCAGCATAATGGCATCAGACTAGATAGAGTCAATGGGGCAGATTATGAGGACTATACATTTCATTAATATGTTGTCCTGTTGTGCATTTGATTCTCGAGGAGTTGCATGAGATGCAGTAGAAGCCAAATAGCATTATACAGAGAAGTATGCCAAACAGTAAGTACCCAATCTGGGTACATTTTGAAGAAGAATTATGCTTTTTCACAGGTAATACTTAATAATACTTTTCATCTTAATACCCTTGACTAGAGCTGTACACTAAAAAAAATTAGGACCAAACTGCTGAGGCAATACAACGATTACAGCAGTAATTTCAGACTAGTGGCAGCAATGCATGGAGATAATCCATTGTGTGAAAGATAATACATATAACTTAGCTCTCATACTGGCCAGTATTGAGATTTATCTCCGCAAATCTCCCCACTCAGTCCTCTTTAAGTATGGGACAATCAATGGGCTTGGAAAGACCACTGTCTGTCAGCTGGAATGTTACTACACCTTTGGCCCATGTGCAGGAGAGCCATACCCTGTTCATGTTAAAGAACAAGTTAGATGGCCTGATGGGAAATTACCATCTGTTTCCTAACAGCTGGCCAGTGGGCCCCTTCTCTGAGCCTTCAGGGTCCTTGTGATCTCACCATTTAGCCCATTGTGTGCAAAAAAAAAGTGCTGCTCAGAGGTAAAACGACCCACCCCTGGTTTTTTCTTGATCCTGGCCTGCTGATAATTGTGTGTTCTTAGAAGGATCCTGTGATCTCACCTGTCCTCACCTTGCAACTGAGACACTGAAATTGCCCTTCATGACATGTCAAAAAAATGTTCTTGTCAACCCTACTAATGTCATCACATAGTGTCACTTCACTGAAAACATAGCGCTGTTCTTGCTCTGAAAAGCTTCTGGGTTTGCTCCAAAAAGCTTTTTAATATACAAATAGTTTGAAGGACAAACTTCAAAATTTTATTTATCAATAACAGAGAACTTTAAGTTATTGTAAATATATCACGACTAATGGGAACATCCAATACTGTATTTCCTCTGATAGGGTTAAATGTCACATACTTCTTTATGCATTATGTACAACCCAGGAAAAGCAGCTTTTCATAATCCCTGTAAAGGTTGCAGAAAATTTAAATGGTCAAAACCGTCAAAATAAACCCATTTTTCATTACCTTCATTTCAAAATAATAAAGCCATTATAGCATGAGAACAGTTAAAACTGTATGAATATAAGTTAAATTTGAGACATCACAAGTTAAAAAGTGGAGTGGGTGTGTCACTTTTTTAAAAATATTTGTGCACCACTGGTTTAGGTGAACAGGCACTTAGCAATGCCTGTTCACACAAAAAAAAAAGCAATGGGGAGGCCCCTTGCTTTTTTGTGTGTGTGTGTTGTATATTCAAAAGTAGAAATTTTTACTATATTGCCATGGCATTCCCTAAAATGAAAATGGCATTAGTGCACTCTTCAAAAGTATAGCGTTTCTGCTATACTCTTTCATAATTCTGGTGAGTATTTTGCAAGAAAGTCTCCAACATCCTTTCTGATTTGGCAAAGTATATTTTTTTATCTTTCAAACTCTCAAAAATGTTCAGTTAGATTTATAAATATTGTACTCAATTGTTATCCCGTAGAGTTAAAAGATTATCAAGTTATATTTGGGCTTGTTACAAGTTAAAATGTCATCCAGGTAACGCTGTGATTGTCACCTATGTTTGAACCAATGAACTTCAAACTTTGTATATTTCAGTTCTTACCGTCAGAATATCGTATAGTTTCAGAGTTTTATTGTACAATTGTTTGATGAGTTGTTGAGTATTTATAGTACAATTATTTGAAAGATTTTTATTAATTCAGGTGCTAAATTAAAAATATTTTTTATGGGGATGTTATTTTTTATTCAGATGTTGTTTACGAAAATGTTTTTTTTTTCTAGAATTTTTTTCTGAAGTTAACGTTTTAGCTTTTGAAAAGCCCATTTTATATAAATGTGTAGTGAATTAAAATCAACATACTGAAGGAAAAGAGAATTCTCGAAAGATATAATACAATTTAAAGTTACTAATAGTGGAGCAGAATAAAAATTCCCTGTTATTCACTGTGAATAATTAAAAATCCAAACCCTACTCTTTTCCTGCTTATTGTTGACTACTTTCTAAAGCATTTTTAAAGCATCACATTAAAGATTTGAGAAGACTAGATTCTTAAAGATTAGATGAAATTAAGCCTTATTTAGGTTCTGTGATAGTCTTTTTTTATACTCATCTTTCATTTGTTACAGCTATAATGCACCTGCAAATAGAAACCTCGCAAATGCACCAACTATAACAGGCTAATACAGTGGGCCATTTTTACCCATCAAATAAATATTAATAAACTAGAGATGCCTTTAATATCAGTAGTGCTCAATTGAGCATAATGTTCAAGATTTCTCTGGAGAATATGATATGAATCATAAGTTAACTGAAATTTTTAGTAAGTTCGATGGCTTTCAACTAGTTTCAAGTGAAAATAACTTGTCATGTAATGTGTTCTTTTTTCGTGTTTGTATCAGTCAGGTGCTCGAAAATCTCAATGCTCAAAAATACTGACCAAATCAGTGGATGTGCAGTCACAGCTCATTAATTAGATCTGTCCTAGCAAAACAATGTAGATGGATATTAGAATTTTCCCACAAAGTTGATAACTGACATTCAGTTTAAAGCAGTTTGTTTATTCTTACGGAGAAACTAGGAAAGCTGAATTCAGTCATCTTGCTGTAGCTACAAGTGGCTATGCTCACGGTTCTCGATAATTGTATCCAGAAATGAAGTTGGCAATCTACATATTACTGAGTTAATGGTTTGGTGCATGTTGCCTCCATTATCGAAAAATGGCCCACCAATGAAAAAGGTAAATTTCCCTGACATAAGTGATGAATCAGAAGAACTAATCTCTGACTGTAACCCACCCATAAGTAAACATTTGCTAATAAGCAATATATGTTTGGTTTTTTTAAATGAGCCTTTACTGCCAGCGTATATTTTTTTAACGTTTACCCAAAGACGTGACTAATTAGAAAAATACTCAAGGATTTAAATGTCTAATTTGTTTATCAAAATATGGAAATTTGATTTTGAATCATTTCAAAACACTTCTAAACAACGCAAAATACTAAATTTTTACTAGAAATCCCCCCCCCCCCCACCTCCAACCTGCCTTCAAATATTGCCAAGTATCATTGTTCATTGATATTAAAACCTTATTTCTGTTTGTTTTGAATTTACTATTTATTGCGGTAGATAGCTTTTGGTTTTAACTCAAGTGTGTATTATAGTAGTATAGTGATTTAATTGCTTTGACTTTGTTTTTATGAATTCAATCTCATTTGCTGCCCCTTTTTTTAGTAGCAAAACTTATTTCTTTAGTCCACAGTTTCACAAAGTAAATTATTAATGGAATTTTATTTAAATAAATTCACAAATGTTTTTACATCTGCTATGTCCACCTGTTTCCTTCGTAATGAAGTTAATTCAAAATTATGTTTATTTTACCATTTATTGCTCGCTATTTTTACATATCTTGAAAACATTAATAAAATAAATAAATACCCCCTCAAGCAGCTGCTTGTCACAGAGGTCTGACAGGAGCCTGTCAGTTTATATGCCATAGTAGAAGGTCTGAGAGGATGGCAGGACCTCTGCAGAAAAACGACACATACATCCATGCCTTACCCGGGGCTCGAACCCAGGTCCCTTAGATCAGTAGCCAAGCGCGCTAACCACTCGGCCATATTTGCGGAAATTAATCATATTTTTAGTGTATTTCTGTAAACTGCTGATATTTGGTGTTCCCGTCCAGAGCAGTAAGTTATTCAATTGTATATAAAAATAAATAAATTTAGGAAATATTGAGGATGATGAAATAAATGCATGTTTCAAGTAAGAAGACTACAGAATCTCTGATATCAACAAATATCATTGCCTTTGAATTATCAATAAAGAACATCTAAACTTCTACAGTACACTCAGATGGGACCATAATATAGAGCTATAAGTAATTTCTAAATTGTTATTACTTTGTTCTTTTTCATAATGGCTTGTTAGTCATGATATTGCAGTTATGAAAGTCATAAACCAAGAATAAATGTAGTGCCAAATTATTGATGTCATTTACAGAGACTAGTTGTGTAAATAAATTGAGTTTGTTCTTAAAACTGATTTTGGTAATTATTAATGTTTCATTCTAACTGCTCAATAGAAAATGGAAAATAATCCATAAACAATTAGTTTCTTTTAATTTAGGTGTAATTAGGGTGACCAGGTTTAAAGAAAAAGATCTGATGGACTTTTGAAAAGTAAAGGATTGAGCAGACGTCTTCGTAAAGCTGAGAAGTCTGCTCACTCTAGTTTGACAGCTCGCAAGCAATTTGCGACTTTCATTATAAAATTCTATCCACTGTTTGTCAGTGACTTGTAGATCTTACAATCATAATCGATGTACCGGGTAATAATTTTACCCCTAACCATCTCCATCAAAAAGAAGTGCCTATTTGGCATGAGTAAGAACAAAATATATAAGTAAACCACCCTAAGTGTGTGGGGCTGGGGTGGCTCAGTCAGTAGCGCGCCAGGCTCGTAATCTGTAGTTCCCAGGTTCGAGTCTCAGCTGGGTCAGCGTTGAGATTTATCTCCTCAAAACTCCCCGCCCTGCCCACGGTCAGTAGGGGACAGCGATGAGCTTGGAAAGGCCGCCGTCCGTCGGATGGGACGTTAAGCCGTGGCCCCGTGTGCGGGAGAGCCATACCCTGTGCACGTTAAAGAACACTCTGGATGGCCTTGACGGGAGGCTACCATCTGTCTCCCAACAGCTGTTCCAGTGGGTCCCCTCCCCCAACCTTCTCTGAGCCTTCGGGGTCCATGTGACCTGGCCATTTAGCCCATGGTGTGCAAAAAAAAAGTGCCGCTCAGAGGTAAAACAACACAACACAACCACCCTAAGTGCAAACATAAAAAAGCTAAAAAAATAGCAGTAAAATTGTATAAGAAACCTAAAACGGGTAGGTCTCGGAGAACGCTACCGTTTTAGGCCTCTTGTACTTGTTCCAAACAGTATGATCGTAAAGAATCGGAGAAGAAATCTCATTGGATCAGTGACTTGTATTATCGACTGAATTTTTATATAACAGTGTTGTCATTACAATTCTATTAATAAATGATCACATGTTGTACAGTTAATTAATATTTGGGAAAAAATCCCGGGTACATTTATTCGTAGGTGACTGCATTTCATCTAGAAATCCCTAGAAAACGGACGTCTGGTCACCCTATGCCGAGGCTGAAGAAGTAGACA
This sequence comes from Ryuthela nishihirai, assembly GCA_038380435.1. Lineage (NCBI taxonomy): Eukaryota > Metazoa > Arthropoda > Arachnida > Araneae > Heptathelidae > Ryuthela > Ryuthela nishihirai. The sequence continues at coordinate 27,406,887 of JAWZYU010000019.1, read as the reverse complement.
ACGGAACCCTGGGGCAAGACGCTTTTTCGGGGACCCAAAATTCTCCATAGTAGTAATTTTTGTATAGTGCTAAGTTGTCTGTTACATTATATTTCTGATTTCCAACAATATTTTACAAAATTTCATGGATCTAACTCAAATGTCTGTTTAATTACAAGCACATAATTATGTGGTAGAATCTCTTCAGTCTACATGCAGTAGTTGAAGACTGAATGTGTTAAGTAAATATTATGTTGAGAATATGACCTACATTTGCAATCGGGTACCATAAAGATATACCGTATATTTCCGCAGATAAGACGATAGTTGAATCATAAAAAAAAGGCCCCCAAAATCCGGGTCGTCTTATAGGACAGATACGAAAAAAAATTAGATTGAAATTTATATAAATTGAAACCATTATTACTACAACTATTCGAAAAATCTATCATATTATTTAAATACGTTATATGATAATACATTACATTGTAATAGTAAAACAATACTAAAACAAAATAAATATTAAAAGTTATGTTTATTGAGCTACTGAGGAAAAAACGGACACCGTAATTATTTACTAGTACAGAGTAGGGTATGTCCACAAAATAGAATAGCCCATACGACGCTTTTGTGAATAGTCAAGGTCATTGCCCGAATCGGTGCGAATGTTTGCAAATAGGACATAATTCCGTATACGCTATACAGTATTATTATCCAGATGATGATCGCCGATCTAAACTAAATTCATAGACCGTTGATAGTTTGGGGTCGTCATATAGGACAGATATATGCTAAAACTTTGACGAAAATTTGTACCTCGTCTTATCTGCGGAAATATACGGTAATTTTAAAGATTTAATATGTAAAATATATTGCTTTCTATAGGGTTAACAATGTCAAAGTACCATAAACTCGTGTGTTGTTTTTCTACCAACTTCCTTTAAATGATCTTAAAAATCGGAAATACTTTCATACAATCGAAAACGTATGCATATAATGTAAAAAATGAATATAGACGTCCCTATTTAAATGTATAAAAAAAATAGGGAATAGAGGGGATGACTAGAAATCATAACAAAAGGGCTCCGGAATGCAAGCACTACGAATATCACTTTTTTTTTTTATTAACAATTTCATGTTCAGATTGATTTATATTCATCTAACAAGTGCTAATTTCCGTTATTAAAAACTTTCTAGAAAACCAATTAGGGCTTTCTAAGTGCCCTCCTCCACCACTGACCCTAGGTATACAAAAGATAGCCATTCCCATGTAGATTTAATGCACGTGACACTAAAATTAATCATTTTCATCAGATCTGTATTTACCAGCAAAAATGTTCAATATCTCCCATAAACACCACCATTAACCTTAAAGTTCAAAAGTGAATTTATAACTTAAGCGCGCAACGATGACTGTGAGTCTATATATAGATTGTAATAAAACGAACATTGTTCGTTTCTCGTTGGAACATTTTCAACTGAATAAGATGTAGACGGTCCATGAAAAAATTTTCAATCATCAAATTACTGAGAATGCTATTTATTGAGATTTAAGAGCCTTCGCATAGCTGGGGAGTATTTCTGGTATTATACGAAGAATACCAACCAAAGTAAGACCTTTGGATAGAAGACTTTCAGCCAATTCTTTACGTGAAATAATTATCCACAGTTGTGATTTTGTAGTTCACCCTTTTTTTCCCATGTATTTTTACAACTGTCCCAGTGTTTGTAGTATGTGTTAGTTATTCGCAAACCATTAAGTTTACTTGTAGGAGATATCCCCCATTGCCACTGGAACTACCAATGCCAAAAGGACATAAAACTCCTGCCCAAAGATTAGAATCGGTACCAACTTTAGCATAGTCGCAGCACAAGAGAAATATCTCCTTCACAAAATTCAAAATATCCTGAAGCTGTAAAACCTGTCCTTTTCGTTCTCATCATAGCCCTCTGTGGGGGCATAACAACAGATGCCATTCAAGTCTTTAATTTTTTTAAATTTTGCTGTAAGAAATCTTTCATTAATTCAGTCACATCCTAGAAGAGCATCATTGGTGTGTCATGTGAAGCAAACTTTCACAATGGAGATTATTTCCATCCTCCCTGCCTGAAAAGAGAAATTTAAAGTAATTTTTAAGTTTCTCACCTTTACTTGTCCATCTGGTCTCTGCAATCTTAAACTATATAGGTTATAATGCTGGAATTCTTGCGCGAGAACATCAAGAGAATAATCTCTTTGTAATATCCTCACGTTCCAAGTACCTGCAGAGAGAAAATGATTAGTAGGATTTTTAAAGAAACTAGGTTTATTAAGAGAGATAGGGCAAACAATATCAAACATTCCCCTGATCGCAGGCATGGAAACTGTTTGATAATATTGTTGCAAATATAATCAAACAGTGCACAATTAATGCGTTCAGACCTGTTCCCCCTCCCCTAAAGGCTGAAGTCACCGATGCTGGTAGGAACTTCAGGCACCACCTTGTCAAGAGAATATTTTCAATGTTCTTGAAATTGGAATTTTTCAATTATAAAATATGACCTGCCTGAGACTTTACTCCAGTTCATTGAGGGTTCAGGTACCTTCCTCTGATCAGGATTATCCACCAGATGATATAAGGTATCCCGTGCCTCTGTTCACTTAGGGCTGGCAACCCACAAACAAACAGAAAACACAGTAGAAAATTCTCCCTCAACAGAGGCTGACTAGTGGAGCAAGTTCAGGTTCCATAATCAAGCTCAAATCCATAAACCAGTCCAGTGTAGTGGATATGAAAGGTCAGCACCAGGACCCTGTCAAGTTCACCACTCCTCAGCATGGTTGAAAAAAGTGGCCATAGATGACCAGTTCAGTAGGCCAAATGGAGCTGGCAGCCCTCCCCTTCTGTTACCTTCCAAATGATATCATTTTTGAAAGTTGCTAACGACCTGCACCATGAGAAGGCTGATCGGACATTAGGTGCTAGACCTGACCAGTTCTGTGCATCATCACTGTGGATTAGTACCCTGCTGTCCCAGTTTATGCCTAGTTTTTATGTGCTTTGCATCATCTTACACGTATTGTTACATTGATGTTGGTAATCAGAAGTTTGTGGATTGCAGCATGGCCATAAATACCAGCAGGATGAAGTTCCCCACGAACTGTTATGACAGAAGCAGGATCATTCTGATTGATGTTCAACTCTGCTGATATTTGCAGTGCCGTGGCCTTGTGCTTCTGTTGTACAATTCGTGCCAACATTCGCCTATCCCTATCTGACAACTTCGTATGGTGTCCACAATTTGGAGGCAACGCCGTGTCCTTTTTGATACGTAATCATAATCTATACAGTTCCTTGTGTTATATCTACTATTTCCGTCATTCATGTTACTGAAGTTCCTACAAGACATGCATTAATGATTCTGCCTTTTTGGCGGTCATTGAGATCTAAAATTTTCGGCAATTACACCACAACATATGTTTCGCCTGTATCACTGTAAATGATAACCTTCCTTATTCTGTGGCATTGTATTTCTCCCCTTTATATACTTCACGTCGCGGGTGATGTCATCCCTGTGATATGTGTACAGCGCATTACACATACTCTAGTTGGTGTTTCCATTATTTTGATAAACCCCTGTATGTGCAATATTTGTCTGGTTTGGAAGTGTGTAGTAGTTAATCATGTAGTGTGTATGATTATGTAGTGAATAAATGAATATTGGATTCAACGTGGCATCATGAACTGTTCGTCTGCAATGTTTTCTCTGGGCAAATAATATTTTCCGATTTACGATCTTCCAAACAGGTCTAATTCTATAAATCGTTTTACGCCCATTGCTGCTTTGAATATTGTGAAACCATAGAAGCATTCCGAAAATCATTCGTGGGCAGTAATTGACAGCCCAAGAAATGCCTGCAGCTCGTCTTTATCTAGACATTTCCATGATTCACCATGTATTCATACGGCTTCCTGATTGCTAATTTGAAATTGAATTGATTGCTGAATTGAATTTCCTGATCGCATTTTCATGATTCCTTGATCAAATTCCCACTGTCCTTGAGGTGATATTTTCTTCTCTAAAAATTCCCGCAAAACTTTGGACTCAAAATGGTCTAGAGATTTCACAATTTCTGATTTAGATTACGAGGATAATTTGGCCTTTTTGCAAATGATGTTGAAGAGATTAATTCATTTGAGCTGTTGATGAGACTGGTAGTAGAGTAGATTTGGTGATAAACAGACATAAAACTAAAGTGACGAAAGTAGGTCAGATAGACTGTGGTTCAGTTAATCTGAATGGTTGCAGTCTTCGGCAGGTGTGTCAGTTAATTATTTTGGGAGCTGTGTAACAGATACTGAAGATATGCAGCATGAGATAAACAGAAGAATAGGAATTGCTGCTGGAACTTTAAATAATCTATGGAGAGTGGGAAAAAATAGGCTTATATACCTAAAGACTAAATTAGACTGTATAATAATTTGGTTTCTTCCAAAGTTAGTTATGGTAACGAAACATGGACCCTTTATAATCAAGAAAGTAGGAAACTTGATGCCTTTGATTCTAGATGCTTAAGCAGTACCTTGGGCATTAAGTGGTTTGACTTTGTAAGTTATGATGATGTTAGAAGAAAAAGTCGTCAACCGCCTTTGAGCAGCATATTGTGCAGAGACACTGTTGTTTTGGCCATGTTGCCCTTATCCATAGATGCCGATTGGTGAATAAAGTTATGAATAATGTATCTAAAGTCATCAGGAAAAAGGGGGGGGGAGAGAATTAGGATGCGTTGGGCAGACAATGTCAAACAGGACCTTGTTAGAATTGGCGCCATATTCTGGTAAAACTGACGCCATATTCTGGAGAAACTTTGGCGTCTTTGTACCTTAAAGAACACATAGAACCTAGCAAACTATTTAAGGAGTGCCTAGCCTAAAGAAGAGGTTTCCATCTGTCTTTTAATAGCTGTCCAGTGTTGAAATTTCATCCAGCTAACCGACCATTGTAAGATTCCTGAAATTTCCAGGTTTATATCCTTTGTCTCATTTCAACAAATTCGAATAATGTTTCATTGTTCTTCTTTACATTTACCCATTTCTTCACGAACGTAAATGTTACATTGCAAGGACAATTTTTGTGCTGGACTATGCGATGTGGAAGCGATATCTGCTACCCCACCTTTCGTTTTACTAGAAATGGGTTAGGACTCTAAATTTTCGAGCTCGAGTCCACTCCGAATCAGATTAGAGAGAAAACAATTTCTGACACAATCCTGAAACATACACACCCTATTATTACAAAAAGGGAATCACATAAAGGGGAAGTGTCTGGTTACAAAAAGTAACCAGACACTTCCCCTTTATGTGATGGACAACCACATTCAAAAGCTCCTTAACTTTTGAAACAAGTTTTTTTTTACGAAAATAGGTCTCTGCAGATAAGTTGAAGACCTCAGTCAAATATCTTTAAAAACAGTCGTTTAATATTAAAAGAATTATGGAAGCTTAAAGTATTTAAGTCTAACTTTTGCTGCTCATTAAAATTTAGTTCAGAAGAAAAAATACAAACATAACAAATTGTTCACTAACATAAATGTAATACAGTACTGTGCGAATTAATTGGGACAAGCCAAGCCTGGAGAACCTCTTCGATTCGGCCACATCCAGCAATCCCCCAAACACCCACCCAAGGTCATGTTTTGGGGATGTTTCACAGCTTCCGGGCCACAGACGCTTCACCCCATTGAAGGATTGATAAGCGTTCTGGAGGCGAAAATGGTCCCAACACTGCAGAAGCTGTTTCCTAACGGCGATGGGGTATTTCAACAGGATCTGGCTCCATGCCACAATTCTAAGCTTGCTAAGAGCTTCTTTACCCAGCAACATTTGAAGGTATTGGAGTGGTCAGGAAATTCACCCAATCTAAACCCCATTGAAAATTTGTGGGCCATTATTAAAGCGCGCATATCTAAGATGGATTGCACGACGAAAACCAAAATCATAGAAAGTGTCATGAAAATGTGGTACCACGACCCTGAAGTGAAGGAGATGTGTGGAAAGCTACTTGCATCAATGGTTGAGAGGGTGAAAGAAGTAATTAAAGATAAGGGGGGGGGGTTACATTCACTATTAACTACACTAATAAACAAAGAAATATTTTAGTTAGTATTTGTTAGTGCATTTTCCTATTGTCCCAACTAATTTGCACAGTACTGTTTTAGAAAAAAAAAGAAGCAGAGGAGGCAAAATTATTTAAGCGAGAAGGTACTTTAACTTATTTCAGAAAGAAAAAACTAGTAATCTTAATCAGTACCCTACTGCTCCTAATAGAAAGCATTACACAGATCTTAATATATTAGTAAAGAATTAGTTAGCTGCTAATAAGGATATTTGACATGATGGTTTGGCTGACAGAGCCGAGGAAGCAGTTAGACAGCACAACAGCAGAAACTATACGAGATAGTTAATGTTTTGTATAGTAGAAAACGGGCAGGTATACAAGGATTGAAGGATAAACATGGTAATGCTATGGAAGGTGAGGACTCTGTCATGGCTAGGTGGGCTGAGCATTTCAGGGATGTTTTAAGCAATGTGGTTAATTCTACTCCCATTGTATGTAATGATGATAGATGCATTACTATGTAAGAGAAATGTAATGATGATAGATGCATTACCGGCTTTAATTTTGGCCCTATAACACAATCTGAAGTTATATTGGCTGTTTCTAAACTTAAAGTACATGAATCCCCAGGGTTAGATGAAATTACCACACAAGTGCTTACAGCTGGGAATGTTTCGGTTACCACTTGGATGACTGAAATTTTGAATATCTTTTATGATAAAGGCATGGTCCCTAAGGATTTTACCTTAGCTATTATTATCCCTATTTTCAAAAACGATGATCACAGTTCTTTTGATAAGTATAGGAATACCAGCCTACTTTATGTTCCAGGTAAAGTTATTTCCATGATTGTGTTTAATAGAATTAAGAATCTGGTCGACAGTCAATTGTGTGATGAGCAATGTGGATTCCGAAGTGGTAGGGGATGTGCAGATCAGATATTTTCACTTTGGCAGATTCACGAGAAATGTTTAGAGTTTCAGAAACCTTTCGTTGCTAGCTTTCGTTGATTTCAAAAAGGCTTTCGATTCTGTTGATTGTCATAATTTGTGGTTGATTGTGAGATCATATGGTATACCTGACATAGTTAACATAATGAAAGTTCTCTATAATAACACTGAGTCGTGTGTGAGAGTTGGTAAGGCTTGTAGCAATTGGTCTAGCATTACTTCTGGTGTTCGACAAGGGTGCATTTTGTCTCCTTTTCTCTTTTGCTTGGTTATTGATTATGTTATGCGAAATTCATTTTAAGGGAAAGATTTTGGCCTTAAATGGACTGGAGATACGAAAATTTCTGATTTAGATTATGCTGATGATTTAGCCCTTTTGGCAAATGATGTTGATGAGATGAACTCTTTCATTCGAGCTGTTGATGAGACTGGTAGTAGAGTAGGTTTGGTTATAAACAGAGAGAAAATTAAAGTGATAAAAATTGGTCAGGCAGGCTGTGATTCAGTTAATCTGAATGGTTGCAGTCTTGAGCAGGTGTCACAGTTTAATTATCTTGGGAGCTATGTAACAGATACTGGTGATGTGCGGCATGAGATTAACAGACAAATAGGGATTGCTGCCGGGACTTTTAAGAATCTATGGAGAGTGTGGAGAAGTAGGCATATACACCTAAAGACTAAATTCAGACTGTATAATAGTTTGTTTTTTTCTAGGATTAGTTATGGTAGTGGAACTTGGACACTTTGTAAACATGATAACTGGAAATTAGATGCTTTTGATTCTAGATGCTTGAGCAATATCTTGGGCATTAGGTGATTCAACTTTCTAACTAATGATGAAGTTAAACAATGGAGTTGGGAACCTCCTTTAAGCAGCATATTGTGCAGAGAAAGACTCCGTTGGTTTGGCCATGTTGCCCATATGGATAATTATAGATTGGCGAATAAGGTTTTGAACAGTGTGCCTAAAGGCGTCAGGAAGAGGGGGAGACCTAGGATTCAGTGTGCAGACAATGTCAAACAGGACCTTGTTAGAATTGGTGTGGAGTGGCTAAATGCAGCAGATATAGCTAAGGACAGATATGCTTGGAGAACTAAATTGCGCGGTCTGGTTTGACTATGCAATTTTGTTGGTCCGTTTTTGTACCTCCGTAGCCGATGGCTGCTTGAGGATGACGATGATGATGAGAATATATTCGTACTTAATTACACTAAGATGAAAGTTTATTAAGTCAATCTACCTAGTAGTATATTGCGCCTTCTATGGCCTTCGCAGCTCGAAATCTTCTGGGCAAGGAACTTACAAGATGCTACTTGTGTTGTGCAAGAATGTTGTATCATGCGGAATGATTGTGTCGAGCATTTCCTGCAAATTTGGTGGCAGCAAAGTGTGTCGCAGTGAACAGTTCTTATCTCCTCATCCAAAAGATTCTTGAGAGGGTTTACATCTAGGACTGTGGATTAATGAACTTGGTCAACAATGATTTTTATGTATGATGTAGCATTCAGTTGCCTTTCAGTGGATATAAGGGGGTCTAATGTGTGCCAGGAAAATATTCCCCCACCATCACGCTGTCATCACCAGCCTGCACTTTTGACACCAGAGAAGTTGGCTTTTGTGGGTTGTTTTACCTCTGAGCGGCACTTTTTTACACACCATGGGCTAATTGGCCAGGTCACAAGGACCCCGAAGGCTCAGAGAAGGTTGGGGGAGAAGACACTGGAACAGCTGTTGGGAGACAGATGGTAGCCTCCCATCAAGGCCATCCAGCGTGCTCTTTAACGTGCACAGGGTATGGCTCTCCTGTACATGCGGCCACGGCTTAACGTCCCATCCGACGGATGGCGACCTTTCCAAGCCCATCGGTGTCCCCTACTGACCATAGGCAGGGCAGGGAGTTTTTTTGCGGAGATAAGTCTCAATGCTAACCCATGTGGGACTCGAACCTGGGAACTACAGATTATGAGCCTGGTGTGCTACTGAATGAGCCACCCCTGCCCCAGAGAAGTTGGCTCCATGGCTTCAAGTTGTTTGTACTGTATGCATCCTAAGATTGGAATACATGACATTCTGTTGGCCAAGGTGCGGATGATGATGGTTTGTGTTGTGATAGGATAATCACAACACAAACCATCATCAGTCGCATCATCAATCGGTCCTAGCAACGGCCTTGGTCCTAGATAGTAACTGTGAATTCTATGGTTACCATGTAGGACCAGATGAAGATTAGGTAACTGTGTAGACTATGGCTGAACTTCCTCCATTCCCGCGTACCCAATTATGTTCCATATGTTAAGTTGGGCACCATTGTTAAAATGATAATGAAATAATAAAATAACTTATTGAAAAGTGGTACTTACGGTATTCTAAACTATGTGCAAAATATTGCATGTAAGAATTTTCACTGTGAAGATAGTCAATAGCCACGACTACGCCGGCTAGCAGAGATTTGACTGTCTTTCACACACGTATGTAGGATAAGTACACCTGCGTAATCCCTCTTTTCCTTCAGGGCTCTCCTCTGAAAATACTCTAGCTTCTGAAGCTCACTGGGCTAAATGGTAGTGCGGCGGCAGTCAAATGACATCTGCCACCACCCCTCTTTTAGGTAGTGATCACTTAGCTCTGCAAAGACTTTTTGCACTGGAGAAGGAAATGCAACTGCACTTTTGAATCTGTAGTGAAACCTTTGAGTCTGCAGTGACATAAGGCTGGAAAATAGTTTAAAAATAATGATACTGGGTTATTTAAAACTCAAATCATAGGGTTAACCCCTTTGATTTGAGTGTTAAATGGGTGGCATTCCTATTTATAAAGGCTATTCCTACTTGAAAGCAACTCTAAATATTGTTATTAAAGAATTCCACTGTGAAATACACATAATACAACTCCTATATGACCTTGGAAGGTCTCTAACTGATAAGCAAATGTACGAAAATGGAGCTACTCTTAACTAAAATCTTATTCCTAAAATACTGTACTACTTCCATAGCCTCGAAGAGGATGAGGTATGAGAGATATGGTACATGGTATATGGAACCTTTAGACACAATCCACTTTCAGCAGAGTTGTGCATAGTGAAAGATTCCTCGTTGACTTGAAACACTGAATAACATTTTGAGCCATTGTTCAGTTATTTTGGAGCATGTGAAATGGGGGTTTTCCCGTTTTTTCTTCACCTGGGGACGAATGGGTCACTACCATTCTAACGAGATCTTCAGCAGTATTAATTAAGCACCCAACCGATCATCATCATCATCATCATCATCATCATCATCATCATCATCATCATCATCATCATCATCATCATCATCATCATCATCATCATCATCATCAAGCAGCCATGGGCTATGGAGGTCCAACCAGATTTGGCAATTCAGTTCTCTAAACACATCTTTCCTGAGCTGCATCTCACCACAGTAAATCAGTCTAAAAAGGTCCTGTTTGAGATTGTCTTCCCACCACATCCTAGGTCTGTCCCTCTTTCTGAAGCCAGTAGGCCTCAAAAGAGGAGGAGACTTAGGATGTGGTGGGTTGACAATCTTAAACATTCCCCATCACAAGGCAACACTGTTCATAAACATTCCCCATCACAAGGCAACACTATTCATAAACATTCCTCCCACCATCACATTGCCATCACCAGCCTGCACTTTTGACACCAAAGAAGATGGCTCCATGGCTTCAAGTTGTTTGTACTGTATGCACCCTAAGATTGGGTACATGACATTCTGTTGTCCAAGGTGCGATTGATGATGATTTGTGTTGTGATAGGATAATCACAACCCAAACCATCATCAGTCGCATCATCAATCTGTCCTAGCAACGGCCATGGTCCTAGATGGTAATTATGAATTCTATACATATGGACAACATGGCCAAACCAACGGAGTTTCTCTCTGCATACATATGATCAAAGGAGGTTGTCATGGAATACAGATGACTGGGACCCTTTTTTCAGGGAATCACAATGCAGGGGACAGTCCATGTACGGTTATTCGTAATTAATTTGCAATGTTCAGAGAAAGTATCTGGCAATGCAAATGATGTAAATATTGGAACGCCGCCATGGTAAATGTAACATGTGTAACGTGGTACATGAAAAGAACACATGGTTAGCTGCACGCTTTGATTTAATGCTATTGCAATAGTTTTTTTTTTCTAATTACTATGTCCGTGTTGTTTCAGGATGACCAAGGGTGGTTTATATGCCATAAATGTTTTCTTGACAATGTGTATAAAAACTGTATTGACTATGATGTATCGCAGTGTAAACTGAAGTTTCGAAATGTGTTTTTTGATGTTAGAACTCCATTTTTAATGGATAGTGCTGCAGCAAATCAAGCTAAAAAAATATTAAAACCAAGCTCCATCAAGGTAAAGGATTGCTTTTAAAATTTTCAATAGTTTTAGTTTTGTTTGTAAGAGATTAGATGGTAATAAATTTACATTTGTATGGGGAATTTTGCAGCTTCGAATTTTATAAGAAAAAATAAATGGACCCTAAATCAACTGCTTGCCACAGGATTCTGATAAAAGACTTTCAATATAATAGACCAAAAAAGAAATCTTTAAGGAAGGTGAGACCTCAGCAGAAAGGAATCCTTATCTGGACACAAATTCTGGTCCCTTTGATCATTATCCATATTACTAATGGACTGAAAATAATACCACTGAAATGGACATACTAAATTAAAATATAACATGGGGTTTGAGGGGCACAGTAATAAGCACCATGAAGTTAAATAATTTCCAACCAGAGCAGAAATGATCACAATTAATAGCATGGTAGATTTGTAGTAGCTGAGGTTCACAAATTTTGACATTGCTCCAACTTTACACTATCAGTTCAAAGCAACATGATGTTATTTTAACTTTCGAGATCATTTGTCAACTGTACTTAAAGCTGGAGCCCCCATGTGCAAGAAAACAATACCCTTATGGACTATTCTTAGAAGGTGGCAGAACAATGGCACTACATAAAACTAGAGACCAAGTTTCTGCCATATGAAAAAGATTAAAAATAATGCAGTTAGATATTATTCAGAATCATTTTAATTAACTGTGTTGTGTACATTGTATTATGTATACCTTGGTGTCAGTCTGGATGTCATATTCAAGTGATAATTTTTTTTTTCTAATTTCTTTTATATGCAGGGTGTTTCAGGAAGCACTGCCCCAAATACACAAAATATATCATATTGACTGCTATACTGTACAATCCCTTACTAAGTTTCACAGGCTTAGAAATACATTTCTCAAGAGATGTTACAGAAGTTCTTAGTGCAACATTTCCTGATAGATGGATTGGCAATGGTAGTTGAATTCTATGGCCATCAAAAAGCCCTAATTTGACACCTCCCCCTTTTCTTTGTGGTGCGTTTTAAAAATTTATGTTTACATGTAAAAAATTTGACACCCAAATCATTCGAAAGCCAGAATATGAGAAGCAACTGAGCAAATAATAAGAGATACTGCAGTATGTATAGCAAGAAGTGAAATATCAATTGAACATAGTCAAGATCATAGTGTAGATGTAGAAATTCACCAAATTATGTTCAAAACTATTTAAAGTACACTTTAAATTGAAACAATACTTTCTTCAATATGTATGCTATTTTTTGCATATTGGTTCTTGAAACACCACTGTTATTTTTTGTGCACCATTTATTAGGTTTGGACCCTGATGTAGAACAAAATTATGGAGTGCTAATTGACTGAAGTGAAACAAGAAGCTGTAATGCCTTTCTGTTGTATATTTTCCTCCAATATAGCTATGCAACAGATACTGGTGATATGCAGCATGAAATTAACATATGAAAAGGGATTGCTTCCAGGACTTTTAAGAATCTACGGAGAGTGTGAAGAAATAGGCATATACACTTAAAGACTAAAATTGGACAATATAATAGTTTGATTCTTTCTAGAGTTAGTTATGGTAGTGAAACTTGGACCCTTTGTAAACAAGATAACAGGAAACTTGATGCTTTTTGATTCTAGATGCTTCTACAGTGTCTTGGGCATTAGGTGGTTAAACTTTGTAAGTAATGATAAGGTTAGGCAAAGGAGTCTGCAACCTCCTTTGAACGCATATTGTGCAGAAACTCCGTTGGTAAAGCCATGTTGCCCATATGTATAACTATAGATTAGCAAATAGGGTTATGAACAATGTGCTTAAAGGCCATAGAATGAGAGGGGGAGACCCAGGATGTGGTGGGCAGTCAATGTTAGAATTGGTGTGCAGTGGTCAGATGTAGCTCAGGACTTATATGCTGGGAGAACTAAATTGTACTGTCTGGTTGAACCTCTGTAGCCCATGGCTGTTTGATGATGATGATGACATGAGATCTATTTGATTTTGAAATGGCCACACATAAAGCTACATAAAATAAGAATGGGTGTTTCCACTTGACACTGTCTTTAAAGTTACAGGTATATTGTCATGACTTGATAATCTAAAATAATTAAAAAAGCTGTAATTCCACAAAGCAATGGAGAAGCACAACTATTTTTTTTTTCATGTGCCACCATAAGCTAACAGAATATTTAAGAACTTTGACAGATGTAACTCAGGGCAGACATGTTTGGAGAACTAAATTGCGCAATCTTGTTGGACCTTCATAGCCCATGGCTGTTTTAGGATGATGATATATCTAATTGTTTTCCGTCAGAGGTAAAAATGAAGGCAGTATTTAAAAATAATGAAATGCAAACTTTGTTCTTAGGTTCATTTACATCATAAGTCTGGTTTTGGCATTGGGCCAAATAGAAAAATATGTTTGCTGTGAGCCAATAGTTAGGATGTTGATGCAATAAAGAGAACAGAAAAAGTGTGACTTTGTTAATTATATTTTAATTGTCATATGTTTAAGTAATTAAAAAATTTAATATTAATATAAAATCAATTTTAAAGTGAAAATGAAATTAAATTTATAGCAGTATGTGGTGGATGGGATTGGATTCCAGAAAGGAGCTGCTTAACATTTGGCTTCAGCAACACTGTAGCTAGTTGTATGACGTTCATATTTTTGTCGTATTAAAACACCATTCATTTTAGTAGATCCAGATTGAAAAAAAATTCTATTCTATTTTTATCAATTTTTATGTTGGCTAGATTGGCCTGTGGCTTTCAATTTGTGCACCTCTAATTTACAGCATGAATATCAGATATTTGTATTTTAATAAACTATATTGCACTCTACAAAAACGAGTTCATTTTATACCAATTACAGCATATAGTTTAAGGTTATGAAGGAAGGAAGTGGTGGTAGGCATTTTCTTCCACAAAGTTTTGATAGTTGGGGCACTAGATTATTTTTAAACAGATGGGGAACCTGGCAATTTTTATGCAATACACATATATATACTAATCACATATTATCAAAGTATAACAAATGCTATATGTATCACAAACAAGAAACTCATTTTTTGAAGCCAGAATATCAGTGAGAAATGGGCAGGTTTTAAGAAAATCACACCATCTTCATCCAAAGCTTGGAACTTAGACCTGGTTTGCATTAGTTGCTTTACCAGTGTCTTCTCAAATTCCCTACTTTCCATTAATAGCTTGGCTTCACAACTATAAGTTTTTTGTCTTGAAAGATATTATTTTTGATCTAACGTGTGAATTCAGTGTTATTTTTTAAATATTTTTGTAATAGTAAATGGCTTGTAAAAATTATATAATGGGAAGCAGAAAAACTGCATTTATTCAGCATTTTTCCTACTTATTCTAAATTTTACAGTACTATAACATTTTGGTAGGGCTGTAAAATTTCCACAGGGAAAAAGAGATGAAATATGTGGAGCAGTCATGCTGAAAAATGGCAAAAGTCATGGGGATTTCACAGGGCAAAATTCATGCACCATTTCATTTTGCAAATCATAAAAATTACACATCAGTGGTGTGCACAGAAACCATGTAGTGATAGTTGAATCAATATAACAATAAATAAATATTAAATTATTGTCTTTATTTAGGTTCAACTCACACCTTACGTATTGATCGTCAATAATGAATTCTAATACAGCATATAATGCATAGATAAAAAATTGCTATGTCTTATACTCCTGCAGGCATCTTGCATACTGACACTACATTTAATAAGAAATCACCCCAAATTGACATGATAAATGGTACTGATAAATATTGGCTAGATACTTATGGCAGCCTAAGAAATCATTTTTTTTTTCAAGACAACCAGAAGAAAATTAACTTGTAAATGCTATTTAATTCTTTCAAAGTTCTTTCATTGCATCGCTGGACCACTTTTGAGCTGTTGTTGTCTTTGTGCATTGACGTATTGTTCAAAAATATATTAGTATTATTCGCAGAAATATTTCATCACTTTAGTTTATTGGGATTGAAAGATTGAAAATTCCACATGCTTTAAAAATACATTCCTAATCTGAAGTATTTTTCATTACTGAAATATTGCCCAATTTTTTCCAAGCATGAACAGAATGTGTTTTTTTTGTGAGTGTATGATCACACTCTTGGCTTATGTTGAGTAATTTTACTGCCAAATCATTCATTTCATTATTGACTTTATCTACTAATATACAAGGACTTTCAAACAACATAAGGGTGGGGCTGGCTTGGTCGGTAGCACACCAGGCTCTTAATCTGTAGTTCCCAGGTTCGAGTCAACAGGGTCAGCGTTGAGATTTATCTTTGCAAAATCTTCTGCTCCGTCAGTAGGGGACACCGATGGGCTTGGAAAGGCCGCCATCCGTTGGATGGGACATTAAGCTGTGGCCCCATGTCTGGGAGAGCTATACCCTGTGCACGTTAAAGAACATGCTGGTTGGCCTTGACGGGAGACTACTATCTGTCTCCCAACAGCTGTTCCTGTGGATCCCCTCACTCAACCTTTTCTGAACTTTCGGGGTCTATGTGACCTGGCCATTTAGCCCATGGTGTGCAAAAAAGTGCCACTCAGAGGTAAAACAACCCAACTCAAACAACATATCAGATCAGAAATTTTGGGCTCATATCTTTTGATTTGATTCAAATCATTTCTAAGGAATAATTTTTATACATTTCAATGCTATCTTTTAATACACTACTGTAGCTGTTTCCCATTTCCTGCTTGAAAAATTCCTTGTAATCTGCATGATTGCCATAGTAGAATAAGGCTTGGAGCCAACTGTTCCATCTTGTTTTGAATGGAAACTGATGGCTTGCTTCGTTTTTCTTGAAGAAACACCTTAAAACAAGCTTTATGTGCAAGACAAATGGTAATTCCACATTTAACAGCTACAACTTAAATCATTAACAGTTTTGATTTCTTGTTGACATATCTCACCAACAAGATTTCGAAGATTAGCATTACTTGTGATATGAACTGTATTTTAAAAAAACTTTTAGACTTTATTTCCCATTCTTTGAACATGTACATAGCTTTGTGGGTAACAAAAGCTGTGAAAAGAATAGGATATTTAAAATTGTTGATGCATAAAAAAATTGTTGCAGTGAGCAGCAGTACATTGGAGAAATGTGGAGTTCAAACACTGAATTCCACATTTCCCCAATGGTGTAGGGAGTGCCTCATTGGAGGCTAATTTCACCATGTTCTTACAACACCTTGAACTTTGAACCTCCATTTATGAAAGTAAAGTCATGTAGAGAAGATTAGAAGGGAATTGGCTCATCCACCTAAGAAGTGAGTGTGGGGAGAAGTTTATAGTTTTGTCATGCAGAAACTAGCTACTCAAGAAAAGTAAGTTGTTAAGACAAAGGTCTTACCTCTGCATCAGTTTCTCAAAACATGTTTTTGGGTATTTCCGGTAACACAACATGATTAAAATAAAAGCTTTGGGGAAAGCAATTGCAAAATTATAAATTTTTAGTGGTATATATTGATATGTTTCCATGGTACAAATATTTTGTGAGTATTGAGCCTAGTGTTTATATCAGGACAGCCCTCATTCATTTAGCCTTTTGATGTTGGAGCCTGTTGATTGGTGTGAGGACCACCTAGGAAAATATCTCCCTCATTGGTCACCTTCAATGGGTCCTAAATACCCATTATAGATTTTTTGTGTGCATTGATATACTGTGACACCATAATAGTTCACCAGATCCCATCTGATTGTTCCTTGCCCATGGTCAGTAGGGGACAATGATGGAATTGGAAAGCCGCCATCTGTCGGATGGGACATTAAGCCATGGCCTCATTTGCAGGAGAGCCATACTCTATTCACATTAAAGAATACACTAGATGGCCTTGACGCAAGGCTACCATCTATCCCAACAGTTGTTCCAGTGGGTCCCCTTCCCCAACCTTCTCTGAGCCTTTGGGGTCTTTGGGACTTGGCTATTTAGCCCATTGTGTGCAAAAAAGTGCCACTCAGAAGTAAAACAGCCCATCAGAATGGTTGGTTAATTTTTACTGCAACACTGCATATTGCATTTTTTTTGTCTTGGACTACATAGTGATAAGTGTTATTTGCATTGACTTGTTTAGGTCACTAGTCACTACGAGCTTTGATTTCAGTAGAGCTTCATTCATATCATGTTATTTCCATGATTCAATAGACATTCCAGTGTCTGGCAGTTATTTTTATAATCCAGTTATGTTGTTTACCTGGACATGGCATCATGGAATGGCTATAACTAGGGGGGTGGTCCTTCCCCTTTGAGAATGCTAATAATGGTATGGAGTCTAAATATTATTAAATTTATTCATATTTCATGAAATCTTTTAAAAACCTCTTAAACTCTTAAATGAAGGGGAGAATGTTTCACTGAAATGTAAATCCAGTCTCTTGTCCCCCCCCCCCCCACTCTTTTTTTTTGGCTAAATTGCCTTGCTTCCCCTCACCTTTATTTCTTTCTAGATGTGGGCTTATATCAGGGCAATTACAGTAGACCTTCGTTATAGCGCTGCTCGCTATACCACACACTCGGTTATAGCGCGGGCGATGTTCGCGATAAGTTCGAACATGTTTATACAGGTCCGTGCGGCGTTAGTGAGTATCGCATTTTATTGTTACTGCGTATTGAGTAATTGTGTATGTATTGAGTTCCTGCATGTATTTTGAATAGTGTTTAATTATTGTATGCATGATGAGTAAAAGAAAAGCTTACAGTGTGAAATTTATTGTGTCGCCACCGCGCCGCTCGGTATAACGCGGTTCACCTTATAACGCGGGTGTTGTTTCCCGCCCGACATGCGCGTTATATCGGGGGTCCACTGTACTTGGTGAAGGCTGCTGCCAGGGGTGTAGCTATGGGGATGGGGGTAAACCCCCCCCCCCCCCCAAAGTAACTCGGAGTTGGCAAAATTTGAAGCAACTTTGCAAAATCTAGGTGAGTTGTGAAAATTTCTAATCTTTTTTTTTTTACAAAATTAAGGGGAGTTAGCAAAATCTAGACAACTTGGCAAAATCTAGGGTAGTTGTCAAAATCGAGGCAACTTGGGCAGTCTAGGGCAGTTGGGAAAACGGAGACAGCAAAATCTAGAGCAGTTGGCAAAATTCGAATCCACTTAGTAAATACTGGGGAGTTGGCAAAATTTGGAGTGACTTGGCAAAAATTTGGGTTGTTGACAGCATCCTTGCAAAAATTTAGATTTTTTTTTCCCCATAAAATTATGGAGAGTTGGCAAAATTCTGAGTGACTTCGCAAAAATCAGGTGAAATGTAAAAAAAAAAAATTTTTTTTTCTATAAAATTATGGTGAGTTGTAAAAATTGAAGAAACTTGGCAAAATTTAGGGGCAGTTGGCAAAATTCAGTGAGATGAAAAATTTGGATTTTTTTTTGGAAAATTGTGGTGAGTTCGCAAAATCTAGGGCAGTTGGCAAAATTCCAATCCACTTGGTAAAATATGGACAAGTTATTATTGGGTCTGTGAAATTAAGAAAACTTGGCAAAATTTTGGGGAGTTTGAAAAATTTGAAGTGACAAATTCAGGAGAGATGTAAAAATTGAGATTGTTTTTGTGAAATTAAGGAGAGGTGGAAAAATCAGGGAAGTTGGCAAAATGCAGGTGAGTTGTGAAAATTGGGATTGGTTTTTCTGAAATTAAGGAGAGTTGGCAAAATCAAGAACTCTTGGTAAAACTTAGGGTAGTTGACAAAATTCGAATCCACTTGGTGAAATACAGACGAGTTGTGAAAATTGGGATTAGTTTTGTGAAATTAAAGAGAGTTGGCCAAATCGAGAGAACTTATCAAAATCTTGGGGAGTTTGAAAAATTTGAAGTGACTTGGCAAATTTAGGAGAGATGCAAAGATTGGGATTGGTTTTGTGAAATTAAGAAGAGTTGGCCAAATCAAGGGGAGTTGGGAAAATTCACACTGACTTGCAACAATTCAGATGATATTCAAAAATATTGGTATTATTTCTGTGAAATTATGGCTAGCTGGCAAAATTGGAAGATACATGTCAAAATGCAGTAGAGTAGGAAAAATTGCCTGAAAGTCCTCCCCCCCCCCTCCACATGGAGTGAAAATCTAGGTACGAACCCGACAGAGACATTATTTTCTCAGTTGGCAAAATTTAATTCTCGAGTTGGAAAATTTTTGATTTCTCCCCTCCCCAACTGTAATCCTTTGTTACACCCATGGCTGTTGCCATGTCATCTTGCCCTTGCTCCGCACTCCACTACCAGTTCTATATATGGTTTACTGACAGTGCTTTGCCACCATGTGTTGGACACAATGCAAAGATCTTTGTCAGACAGACAGAACAATTTGTTCTCAATCAAGTCATGACAATTTTTTCACAGCACAGGAAACATAAGAAGGAAGTTGCACCTGTTTAGCTCTTTATAAGTCATGGATATTCAACACATTATATTTTTCTTAAGATGGACGACAACTAGTGAGTTTTGTAATGCCATTTTGTCTATTCACCATATTTTAATATTTGTCCTTGTTTAAATGCTGTGTCATATATATATTCTTAAATTCTCTCATTTACCATCTAATCCCCTTACACTGTAACATCTTTTTTTTTTACTGATTGCTGATTTTTGCATCCTGTTTATGACTTCTTTACATTTTCTGGGATTTCATGCTTGTATCAAATTTCACAGGCTTTGCGTTTTATTGTCATTATATTTTTACTTTTAACTTGGGTTCTTTACGTCAATTGTTATTTTAAACCACAGTCATATTTTTATATGTTACAGTTTCATTTAATGTATTTTTCCTTTTATTTCATTTGGCACTCTTTTTTATCAAAAATATTTGCCTCTTAGCCTTAGTTGTTCTACAACATAAAATATCATTCAAACCTCACTTATGAAGGTAGGTATCTGTTAGGCTATGGATGTGTGTGTCGTTTTTCTGTTGAGTTCCTGCCATCCTCTCAGATCTCCTACTGTGGCATATAAACTGACAGGCTCCTGTCAGACCTCTGTGGCAAGCAGCTGCTTGAGGGGGTATTTATTTATTTATATATATATCTCATCATCCACTCAGATCTCACTATATGTGTTCTTAGTGTCAACTCGATGAACTCTGCTACTGCTTTAATTCATGTTGCCATCTGTATGCATACACATTTATTGAAATTTACTATTTAAATTGTAATATTAAAATAAAAGAATAAAGATTTTTTACTTAACTGCATCTACTGTTTCTGCAAATATAATTCTTTTTACTAAGATTATTTTTTTACTCTTCAGAAGAAAAGTCATTCTGGGAAAAAGAAAGGACAGGCAGATTTTTATCACAACAAGGTATGATTTATATGGTGTAGTTGTTTTAGAAATAAAGAAAGCTTATTAATGATCATGAGTGTAAATGGTAAAAATATCTTTTATGCTTAACCCTTTCACTACAATACTGGCCCAAACAGTCAAGGTTATAAATGTACTCATCTAATCAATGCTGTTCCTTCTTCACCACCTCCTACCTGCAATATGAGCCATTTTAGGCTGATTTAGTAGTGAAAGGGTTCAAAATCATTAAACTTAAATTATCAGCTAATTCAAATACACTTATATATTTATTTCACTATGTTTTAAAGCTGAAGGCAATTAATCTTCAATGTTAATTCCAATGATACTGGCTTCACCTTTGCTTTTCTTTATAATTGAAACTTTAAGAAAATTAATTCAATGAATTTAAAAAAAATGATGTGGTTGTGTGTGGCAACTTTAAGAATATTAATTCAATGAATTAAAAAAAAAAATATTGTGGTTGTGTGTGGCAACTTTAAGAATATTAATTCAATGAATTAAAAAAATGAAGTCCAAAGATTGCTGAAAAAATATAATGAACTAATGTTTTGGCGCAATTGTTATGCTTTTTTCTAGTCATTAGTTGTCACTTCTTATGTTATCACATCATGTTGCCATTGTGTGTGTATATAGGTTTTTATTCTGTGCTGTAAGATGATTCTCTTATTTTATTTGGAGGCTAGCTTCGTGATGGCCATTGTTAACTTGTTTTGGCCAACATCAGTTTGGTGCTCTGCATTAAGCTAACAATGGCCGCTGTCGAGCTAGCAGTACAACACACAGCAACAGTAGGCTGGGAGCACACCACACTGCTTGCAAGTGCGTTCGTTTTCTAAGGAACCATAGTCCACGAGGCTTTTGATATAAGACCTCGTCTGTCCCCATCTGCAACTGAGACACTGGAATCGCCCTTCATGACATGTGGAAAGAAGCTCTTTGTCTAAACAGACCTAGCATCACCACATAGTGTCACTTCACTGAAGACGAAGCACTGTCATTGTTTGAAAAGCTTCCGAGTTTTCTCCTAAAAACTTTTAACATGGAAATAGTTTGAGGGATATACTTTAAAATATTATTGCTCAATGACAGAGAATTTTAAATTACTTTTAATAAAGCTTTATTTTTGGAAGTTTTTTACATCATAAATGAAAAATTATATTGGCCAAATGACCACCCCCTTCTTACTCACAAACCTGTGCTCTTCTCACGCATTTTCCATTGCATTTCTCAGAGTTTCAGGAGATATTGTGGCTATCTCATGCCGGATGTTCTCTTTTAGGGCGTATATGATTTGAGGGTTATTGGCATACACTTTATCCTTGAGATAGCCCCAAAGAAAAAAGTCTGGGGTGGTCAAATCCAGTGAGCTTGGTGACCATCTCACATCACCATTTTTCAATATAATCCGATTGGGAACTACTGACTGATTGTTTTCCAAGAACATTGTAACTATTTTGGTCCGCTGAGCAATTGCGTACCTCTCCATAATTAACACGTTGACTGTTGCAATGTTAAAATTTTTTCGAGTCCTCAGGCCACATGGCTTTTTTTTTTGTTAAATCAACTAAAAACGGTCTTAAATTGCCATTCAATATCAGTTTATAAATTTTTTTGCTTAAAAACAAACTTTGAAAGTGTGAATCACATGTGCTTCATGCGGCCTGAGCGTACTTTTTTTATCTATAGGCCATCTGATACAATAATAGAAAATATGCAGCTTCCAAAGCAACACAGACTCACTGGAAATGTGTCCAATGCGACAAATATTATTGTGTTTTACTGTTGTGGGGCGGGGGTGGCTCAGTCGGTAGCGCGCCAGGCTCGTAATCTGTAGTTCCCAGGTTCGAGTCCCAGCTGGGTCAGCATTGAGATTTATCTCCGCAAAAGTTCCCCGCCCTGCCCACGGTCAGTAGGGGACACCGATGGGCTTGGAAAGGCTGCCATCCATCGGATGGGACGTTAAGCCGTGGCCCCGTGGCCACATGTACAGGAGAGCCATACCCTGTGCACATTAAAGAACACACTGGATGGCCTTGACGGGAGGCTACCATCTGTCTCCCAACAGCTGTTCCAGTGGGTCCCCTCCCCCAACCTTCTCTGAGCCTTCAGGGTCCATGAGACCTGGCCATTTAGCCCATGGTGTGCAAAAAAGTGCCGCTCAGAGGTAAAACAACCCAACCCATGTTTTACTATTGTACATGATTCATCATCATCATCATCCTCAAGCAGCCATGGGCTACGGAGGTCCAACCAGACCGTGCAATTTAGTTCTCCAAGCAAGTCTATCCTGAGCTACGTCTACTGCATCTGGCCTCTGAACACCAATTCTAACAAGGTCCTGTTTGACATTGTCTGCCCACCGCATCCTAGGTCTCCCCTTCTTTCTGAGGCCTTTAGGCACACTGTTCATAACCCTATTTGCCAATCTATAATTATTCAAACGGGCAACATGGCCAAACCAACGGAGTCTCTCTCTGCACAATATGCTGCTTAAAGGAGGTTGCAAACTCCTTTGCCTAACCTCATCATTAGTTACAAAGTTGAACCACCTAATGCCCAAGATACTGCGTAAGCATCTGGAATCAAAAGCATCTAGTTTCCTGTTATCTTGTTTACAAAGTGACCAAGTTTCACTACCATAACTAACCCTAGAAAGAACCAAACTATTATACAGTCTAATTTTAGTCTTTAGGTGTATACGCCTATTTCTCCACACTCTCCATAGATTCTTAAAAGTCCTGGCAGCAATCCCTATTCGTCTGTTAATCTCATGCCGCACATCACCATTATCAGTTACATAGCTCCCAAGATAATTAAACTGTGACACCTGCTCAAGACTGCAACCATTCAGATTAACTGAATCACAGCCTGCTTGACCAATTTTCATCACTTTAGTTTTCTCCCTGTTTATAACCAAACCTACTCTACTACCAGTCTCATCAACAGCTCGAATGAAAGAGTTCAGCTCATCAACATCATTTGCGAAAAGGGCTAAATCATCAGCATAATCTAAATCGGAAATTTTTGTATCTCCAGTCCATTTAAGGCCAAAATCTTTCCCTTGAAGTGAATTTCGCATAACATAATCAATAACCAAGCTAAAGAGAAAAGGAGACAAAATGCACCCTTGTCGAACACCAGAAGTAATGCTAAACCAATTGCTACAAGCCTTACCAACTCTCACACACGACTCAGTGTTATTATAGAGAGCTTTCATTATGTTAACTAACTTGTCAGGTATACCATATGATCTCACAATCAACCACAAATTATGACGATCAACAGAGTTGAAAGCCTTTTTGAAATCAACAAAGCTCAATCAACAAACCAAAGGTTTCTGAAACTCTAAACATTTCTCAAGAATCTGCCTAAGTGAAAATATCTGATCCACACATCCCCTACCACTTCTGAATCCACATTGCTCATCACGCAATTGACTGTCACCCAGATTCTTAATTCTATTAAGCACAATCATGGAAGGAACTTTACCTGGAACAGAGAGTAGACTGATACCCTTATAGTTATCACAAGAACTGCAATCACCTTTTTTGAAAATAGGGATAACAATAGCTCTGGTGAAATCCTTAGCAACCATCCTTTATCATAAAAGTATTCAAAATTTCAGTCATCCAAGTGGTAACCGAAACATTCCCAGCTCTAAGCATTTCGGTAGTAATTTCATCTACCCCTGGGGATTTATGTAGTTTAAGTTTAGAAACAGCCAAAATAACTTCAGATTGTGTTATAGGGCCAACATTAAAGACACCAATGCATCTATCATCATTGCAAACAATGGGAGTAGAACTAACTACATTATTTAGAACATCACTGAAATGCTCAGCCCACCTAGCCATGACAGAATCCTCCCCTTCTATAACCTTACCTTGTTTATCCTTCAATCCTTGTATACCTGTCCGTTTTCTACCACACAAAACATTAACTATCTGGTACAGCTCTCTGCTGTTGTGCTGTCTAACTGCTTCCTCGGCTTTGTCAGCCAAACCATCAAGCCAAAGATTCTTAGCAGCAGCTAACTGATCTTTTACACGTTTATTAAGTTCTCTGTAATGCTTTCTATTAGGACTAGTAGGGTATTGATTAAGGTCATTCCTGCAGTTCTTTCCTGCAGACTTCATCATTTACAGTGTACTGTAATAAAAACTAATTGACTTTACCAGCTTTGTAACTTGCACTCTCAAAATGGGCTATAGTTTGAAAGGGAATCATTTCTGACCCAATGTTCATAGGACCATTTTTCATTACTGTGCACATTAGAACACGTTCTCAAAGTTTGACTAGACCTTTTGGAAATACCCTGTATATTCAGTAATAAATTATCATTCATTTTTTTGTTTTTTCCCTCTGTTAAGGTTAAGCCTTTCACCTTTGTACTTTGTGATGCATTAACTATACAAACATGTACAATGGTAAAATGGCTTTATTTCTATATAATTATACAATCCTCAGGCAGGCACAGTCTATGAGGTTTAACTAGAAACTAGTCCTTGAAATACATCTGTTTTGAGTGCAACCTTTGCATTTGATCAGTATAGGCTAATTCTAATTAGGTTCTGTTTGATATTTTCTTCCCTCTGTTTTTAGGTCTCTTCCTTTTTCTGAAACCTTTAGTACAGTGTTCAGATCTCAGTTCACTAATCTATAGTATACATAGCCAAACCAGTGTACACTGTATATCTCTGCACATGATGCTGCTCAAAAGCAACTGCTGACAGTAACCTCATAATCAAGGTGGTTGCTTACTCATTATTTGTGCATAATCTTCTCATATTTTACATCAAATTACTGATGCTCATGATGTTGTGTGAGATTTTTTGTGGGTGTTTTTCCAAGGTTTTTTAATATTGAAATTTATGACTGAATTTGACAATAATTAAGATGAAAATTTTGATTGGTCACTTGAGTTTCCATTATAGAGAAATTTCATTATAAAGAATTTAGAGAATATAGTGGTAAATCGATAAACGATTTCACGGTATCATTATTAGCTCATAAGAAGGGATAGCACTTTTTTTGCCAGTTAGATTTATTTACACAAGTACTGCAGTGTGCTATTTACATGAAGTTGAGCACTTTCGACTGTACTCAGCAGTCATCATCAGGGTGGCGTACAATTCCTTGGAGAGGCGGATTGTTGGTGACAAGTTAGGTTAAGCAAAAATAATATCTTTTTTTTCCTTGCACAAATTTTTGCTCCACGAGTCGTGCAGTGGAAGGAAGTTGCAGTGGAAGGAATGCTAGTGGAGTAAAAGTCACTAGTGAGCAGCAGTTCTGGTTGGGTTGGGTTGTTTTACCTCTGAGCGGCACCTTTTTTTTTGCACACCATGGGCTAAATGGCCAGGTCACATGGACCCTGAAGGCTCAGCGAAGGTTGGGGGAGGGAACCCACTGGAACAGCTGTTGGGAGACAGATGGTAGCCTCCCATCAAGGCCATCCAGCGTGTTCTTTAACGTGCACAGGGTATGGTTATCCTGTACACGGGGCCATGGCTTAACATCCTATCCGATGGATGGCAGCCTTTGCAAGCCCATCGCCGTCCTCTATTGATTGTGGGCAGGGTGAGGAGTTTTGTGGAGATAAGTCTCAATGCTGACCCAGCTGGGACTCAAACCTGGGAATTGCAGATTACAAGCCTGGCATGCTACCGATTGAGCCACCCCCACAGCAGTTCGGTGCTTTGCCAGTATCACTTAGATGTAATCCCTTCTCAGTAGCGAGAGTGCAGAGCAATGAGCCATTTTCCCACATGCTAGTCACTAACTGCAGAGGAACAATGCTGTGCAGTTGAAGTGTTGAATTAGTCTTGTGCAGCAGGGAGAAGGGGTGTGGCCAGTTGGCCATTGGTGGTAGGGGTGGGAAGTCACAGCAAGATGTGCCAAGCTGCAGGAGGAAGGGGTGTGGTAAAGTTGCAACATCTGTCTTGGAAGGTGAAAATTTCAAGGGTTTCACAGAAAGTAACTTGAATTTTGGAGTTGGGGGAGGAGACAATGAATGTGGAGTCGAATTGGGGAAATGTGGAGTCGAATCGTCCTTGCCATCAAGGACGATTTTAGCAAGGGCAGTTTGAGGAATTTTGTTTCTAATATTCCATTTATGCTTGTCTATCCTTTGTTTTAGGGTGTGTGTAATGCAGCCGATATAGAAAGAGGGGTATTGGTGGGCGAAATGGGATTTAGGGGAATGAAGTAGATTCCGTCTTTGTCAGCTTGGTTAATGGGATTTCTATCATGCTTAAGAATTTTAAATAGATTCAGTGGTGTTTTTAAAGGAAATTTTAGGTTAAATGGTTTTAGGAGGTTGCTAACAAGGTGCAATATTGGAATGGAAAAAGGTAATGGAGGGGGTGAAGTTATGCTGTGGTTGGAGATATGATTATTCTTGGTGTTGGGTGGTGGAGGGTGATTGTGAAATTTATGCTTAACTTTGTGAAGAATTTTGCTGATAAAGGTATTAGTATAACTAGCATTCCACCTGGTGGCAAAGATAAAGGTAATTTCGTTTTGCAGAATGGTTGGGAAATCATAGGCACGCAAAGTACGATAAGATATGGAGTAGAAAAAGACGTTTTTAAATTGTGTGGGAGCAAAGGCATTGAAGGGAATAAGGGTGGGAGAAAAACCAGGTTTACGGAAAATGCTGGTGATTACAGTGCCTTGGTTGGTTTGGCGAATATTAAGATCCAGAAATGGGAGGGTTCTGTCTACCTCACTCTCTTGTGTGAATGAAATGGTAGGGTAAAATGAATTGAGCTCTTGGAAGAATTTGGAGAGTTCTTGCTCTGAGTGTTCCCAAATGAACAATACACCATCTGCAAATCTGGCCCAAAAGAGTGGTTTGCATGCTCGCTGATTGATCACATGCTTCTCAAGGTTATACAGTACAACACCAGCGAGCAGGCCTGAAAGAGGAGATCCCATAGTGCATCCGGTGAGGTGCTTATAAAGGGTTGAATTATTTTTAAAATAATTATTATCAATGACAAGGTCGAGCAATTTGGAAATTTCATTAGTTTGGATTTGATTAAGATTTCTAGAGTTAACCAGTGTTTGGATCAAAATTGTTTTTGCTTTGTCGACTGGAGTGTTAGAGTATCGGGAGACAACATCAAAGGAAAGCAGTTTGGCATGATTGAGGATTTCTTTTAAATTTTGGAGTTTTGAGAGAAAGTCTGTTTGAGGAGGTAGTTCTGTGGTCTGGTTGAAAAAATTTTAATAACTCTTTTTCGAGGTTGAATGTTGGTGCACAATATTTCAATATGAGGGGTCGGAAGGTTTGTGAGGGTTTGTGTGTTTTGATTTTAACGAAAATGAATGGAGCCATTTGTAAAGGGGTATAAAAGCAAATTTTCGTAGATTGTCTGGAATAAAGGTATTGTTCTTGAATGCTTTGACTTTTTGTTGAAGATTGCAGGTGGGATCTCTCTTTGCAGCACTTTAACATTTAATTGAAATCTCCTAATTAATTTCAAAAATCTAAAAATTAGCCAAAAAAAAAAACAATTTTTAAAAATGTTAGATTTTGGAAGTAATTGCAAAATACATACTGCCATTTTTTTTCGTTTTACACTCTTTTCTGCCATAAACATATTTCAGTATTCCCATAATTATTTTTATCATTTATTCCAGCATTCTATGCATCTTTACTGCTCTTAAAATCGAAACTGTAATTAACATGAGCCTTCTTAGAAACGAAGCCAGGAAACCAAGTTGAAATTGTTATTGCTCAACAGTGGATGTTTACAGAAATAGTTCTTCTAGGATATGGAATAATGGCACCATGCTTCTAGTCAGTATTAACTATCATTTTCATTTCTGTAGGCTTATTTTATTCCGTAAATTATTGATTTTCCCATCGACTGATCTATCAATCTTTTAGAGTTATGATACATCAGATGGCCAGCTTTATAAGTTGTTGGGGATGTTAGTTGACATTGCATTAGGTTATATGCTAATATTTGTTTTATTTCCTTCTATTCTTGTAAAAAAAACTGATCTTGTATTGTTTCCTGAAAACAAATGAGGTATTTGATATGGAAGCAAAAAGGAATTCCTTGATATGACATGTTATTTACATGGATTATCTAAGTCAAATGCTTCCTCCCAACAAATTGGATTATAAACTCATTGCATAAAGTTAGTATTTTATTTTCTTTTTTTTAAATTAAATCTTAGTTTTCATTTCTGTAGATCTACTTTATTTCCATTAATTTTCGATCTTTCTGCCGATCGATAATTATCAATTTTTCAGAGTTATACTATATTGGATAGCTGGCTTACAACTTGTTGCTGTGGATATTTTATTTAACATTGCATTAGGTTATATATTATTATTTTTATGATTTCTTAATTTTTCAGTAAAAATAACTTTGATCTTGTATTATTTCCTGAAATTCCTGAAAATGATCGAGGTCTTGAATGCAGAAGCAAAAAGTGCTTCCTTTGTCTGGATATCAGTCCTGATGTGGGAGGGCAATTTTGGCAAGGTTTTTTACCCCCCCCCCCACTAAACTCACAGAAGTTTTATTCCCCCCCCCTCTCTTTAGCAAAATTTCCTTCTTTTTCTTAAATTATGAGTTTTTATGTTCATATTGAATAATTTTCAAATCATCCCCCCCCCCCCCCCAGTGTCTTAGCTGTGCCACTCTGACAATACAGACAATTTTTTTTGCTCTGGTGGACTGACTTTTTGCACTTAGCAAAGATAAAAATTTAATAACCAAAGAAAAAATCATAATGTTTGGTAAAAAAAAAAAGCAGCCAAGAAACTGTTCCTCCATTACCAAAACTGGACTGAAAATATCTTATTAATGCAAGCAATCCAAGTAACTTTGTATAATGCTGGCCAATGTTTCAAAATATACCACACCGAAAAAAATCATTAAAAGAAATAAAAATCATGTTCCATGTAAATATTATATTATTCTGAAAGAAATTTACTTTCAATGAATATATAATTCAACTTTTTTTATTCATCAGATTTCCAAAATTAAACCTTAATTGCATGATCCAATTTTTTTTACCTTAATACTCTAAAAAATCGTATTAAAATTACTATGCTTTAAAATTTGCTTAAATTTCATATTAAATTCTGTTTAATTGGTATATGACATGATATATTTCAGTTGATTAGTTTTTAAAAAAAATTCCAAATTAGACTTGTTGATATGACTGAGCACAGTTGGCAAAAAGCCTGGACTTTTCTCAAAGTATGATACCAAGAAAAAATTACAAAACAGGAGCAATTTTCTTGCTTCAAGTAAATATTAATTTTTTTTGCTATTCAGAAATAAATAGCCTTTCTATTTATGTGCATTATAATCATTTCTATATATTAGTTTTTTTTAAATAAATTTTATATGCATTACCAGGTGCACTTTTTACTACATACCTCTATAAATGCCCTGTTAAAATAAAACTAGTCACCTTTTTTTTGTTAAATATTTTATTTTCAAAAAAAAAAAAAAATCCAGAATTAAATACTGATTAATTTGGCACATAATATTCCATAATTCCTTTCATTAGTTATTTGGCAAAAAAGTTCTAAAGTTAAATTTTTTTGGCTGATCATAGTGAAAAAATGGATTTAAATCAGATTTTCAGGCTGGACTCTGGAAGGTTTAATAGATGATGGTATTTTTGTAGTGTGGATAATTTCTTTAGGATAAGTGCAATTTTTTAAAACCAAAACATAAAACTTTACTCTTTATTAAATAACATATTCAAAAATTATACAATGAAAAAATTGAAATCTCATAACCAGTAGTGAAATACTTTATAATTAGAAAGATTGCTTGTCTATGAGAGCAAAAAAAAAGTGCATTACTGAAAACTGATCTTTTTGTGTCTGTAAAATTCTGATGGGTATTTTCTGAATTTCAGATAAAATCAATAATTGAAGGTGCTGTAGAACAGTTTGTTCATCAAGGAAGAAATGTAGGATATTTGCTGGATAGCACCATAACTGCAGAAGAATGGTTCCAAAACAATTCTAAAGCAAGACAAGCCTCCAAAGAAATAAATAACAATAGTATGTTGACATACTAATTTTGAATGTCTGAAACTGCAATTGTTCTGAATAAAGGACAATACAGCTAATCAAATTAATCACAGTAGTCTCCTGATTGAACACTGATTGTAGTGGTACTGCCATTTATTGAAGCATTTCTAGTTATCTTGGATGGTTTTCAGTTATGCATTGCATTTTGGATTATGGATGGCATATCCCAAAATCTTCCTTTTAAAGTGCATTTCAGTTTTGAAAATGGTAAAAGGTTGTCTGGTTTTCAAATTTAATGAATGCAGTGAGTGGGGAACCAGTGGAATGCTGTGCATGGCTGGAAATTCTTGTGCAAAGAGTTCTGAATGTGATAGTACATTTCCTAAGGCATCTATAAACCCCTCCCATTTTTAAGTCCTTTTCTATTGAACTGCATCTCTTAGACATTTCAGAACTCTATTTTTAGTGCATCTGTTCTGTAGTGTATTTCATTTGTCTACAATGAATTTAATCCCAAAGCTTTTCATCAGATGTATTTAAAAAGTTTTTTTAACTAAAATGTACAGATGTTCATGTATGTTGTAAACTTGTAAAAATAAGATTTATGCAGAGAACTGAAACATGTAAAAACATATGCATTCATTTTTACAATTAATACATACTTAAAGCTCAAAACGGTATATTTTTGTTAAGAAGGTAATATTTTTATGCTTCTTCCTATTTTTTTCATTAATAATCTGTTTTTAATAGGCAAGTTAGCTTGCTTTCCTTTCTTATGTATAGGGTACTCTAAATATTCTAAATTTTACTTTTATAGATAAGATTTTTCAGTGGGCATAGAAAAAAATAGTAGCTCAGTAGTTAGCAGGCTTGGCTGCAGAGTAAAAGAACCTAGGTTTTAGTTTCTTTTCTGGTGTTTTTCAACTAAGGTCTCTAACTTCTTCACAGCACTATGACCTTGTACTGATAGATTTCTATTTTCATTGCAGCCAGCTTCATGATATATAAGCTCACTGGACAAAAAATTAGTCACCCCTGGCTGAATGTCAGTCAATAGCACATAATGTCTCTGTACGACCGAAACAGCCGAAATCCTGTCTGGCATGGATGTCACCAGTGTGCGGATGTAGTGCATCCACTCTTCCAGCAGCAAATGCCACAGTTTGGTCAGATGGCTGGGAGAGCATTTCACTCGTTGCCCCAAATAGTCCCACAAGTTTTCTATGGGATTCAAATCTGGGGATTTGGCGGGCCAGTCGAGATGTTCGAAGGCTTCAGAATGCTCGTTGTGCCAATCCAACACACTTTGACCTCTGTGCACATGACAATTGTCATCTTGGAAGACTGGGGTATCCTTCTGGTGTTCATTGTGAAGATGCTGTGCAAAAGGCAACAAGTGGTCATCCAATAGCTCCATATAGTCCTTCTGGTTCAGGTGTGATGTCACTGCAACCAAAGGACCCATTTCCTCGTACGTGAAACACCTCCAGAACATCACAGAGCCTCCTCTAGCTTGAACAGAACCTTGCACATAGTTCACATGAAAGGCTTCATGTGGCTTACGATGTACCCATCGTCATCATTCGAGTACAAGCAAAAATGTGACTCATCCAACCAGATCACATGCTTCGAAGAGTTGACAGTCCAGTCTTTGTGGCGCCATACCCACTGTAGCTGTGCAGCCTTGTGCAGAGCTGTTAACATCGGTCTCTTCTGCAGTACTCTGCTCCAGATATCCATGGAATACAGTTCCCTTTGGAGTGTTCATTTGGAGACAGCTTGTTGTAAGCCTGCAATGACTTACTGGAGAAATTCCTACCTCAATGCAAAGTGGTTTGCCCTAACAATGCATGACACACTGCGGCAGTCCCTATTGGTGAGCACAATCTTTCTTCCACAGTTCTGGTGATGATTAGTGGTGAACTGTGATGTATGCACTGCTGAAAGACCCTTTGTACAGTACGTTTCGATACACTTGCAAAGGCAGCAACTTCTTGTACATTAATAATTAATATTTAATAATTACATACTTAATGACAGAATACATATAATATTCCCTTTGGCTCTGCCAAATGCAATAACATCTTTTTGTCACTCATTCATATCTTTGTCATGACCCATGTTTCATGGAGTGACTAACACACATGTGGCACACAATCACTTCTTGTCATTATATGAACCCTGTAGCGCATGGCACAGCTATTTGTAGGACGTGTTTATTACTGGTGCGCCCTCTGTTGCTGTCGAATGGACGTATTTGGGAGATGACTAATTTTTTGTCCAGTGAGCTTTTTTTTTATTATATATTAATTTTTTAGTTTTTAATTATATGGGCCATTCCATGTCAAATTAACCATAATTTTGGAAAAGTTAAGGTTAAATGATTATAACTCCTTACCAAAATTTTTTGAATCAAAATATTTTGGACAATTAGACATCTTATGTGTACTAACATTTATGGCAAAGATAATTGAAATCTGTGATGGGCAGTGAACTGGCCTGGTTGAATTAACATGGAAGTTTAACATGTTGAATTAACATGGAACTATATAGAGTATTAATTGATTTTTAACAAGTAGTTTATATGCAAATATATTTCTTATTTATTTTATTGTTTTTGAAATTCCATCATTTACATGTCATAGTGATGTTAAAACTATCTCATAAGTGTTTTTTAATTTTTCTTTGCATATTTGTTTTTTAGGGGTTTGTGACTCCCTTTTAGAACAGCCAGCAGTCTTCCATGAATATATGGGTAATGAACCTACTCTAATTAACATTCGCCAAAACAAAGTTGTCCTGCCTCCAAATTCAACATTTGTTCTTGGGGACATCAGTAATATTGGTGTTTTGAAAGGTTAATAATTGCTTCTTTATTAAATATTTATTAAAATTCATGAGAAAATTAGTTTACTAATTTTTTTTCTGATATTTTGAATATAAATGTCACAGTATTTATTTATATTTTGATATAAACAGTGGCCAAAGCTGAATTTTTAAAATTCCAAATGATAGAAAGAAAAGGAAGGGATCTTATATAAACCCTTCAGCACCAGAGCTTTAATTCTGTTCAAAAACTCTTTGAGTAGAGGAGACTAGGGTTAAATATATAAAAATTATATACATGTAATTTAATAATTATAACTTTCATAATAAACAGATTCAATTTAAATTTGATTTAGAATGCTCTTTAAAATATTTAACATATGAATATGCAGTATACAAGATCATTATAAAAGAAGACCCATATTTTAAAGTATTATACTTTATTAAATAATTAACAGAAGTTCAAGGAACTCTCAAATTATTTTGTGCCAGTGATGTAAAGTTAGAATTACATGGTGGCACTACTATCACATATAATGTCTTTAAGGCTAAATTTCCAAACTGCTGGATTAGCAGAGGTGAACCAATCTTGTAGCCCCCTGAAAAGTTCCAATTTGACCATTGAACTTTTTTGGAAGGGGATACATTAAAAACTTTTACTGCAATAGCCATTTATCCCAAAAGAAATTTCGATTTACAGCTTTTAAAGGGAAGAATAATTGCATTTGTTGCACATATTACACCAGACATACTGATCCAAGTAAGAATGGAAGTTGAATATCATGCTACCAAAGGTGCCCTATTGAAGTCTGAAATAAACTTCATAAAACTTTAAGAGTTGCTTTGGCATTTGGTATACACAGTTACTTTTGTTAATTATTTAATAAAATGCAGCACTTTAAAATATGAATATTCTTTTATGATGACCTGTACAATACTTAAAAGTTGAATTTGTTATTGTAATCTTCAAAACGATTCAAATTGATGCCCACATTACAGTTTTTACACCTATAAAAGGCATCCCTCCTCTTGCCATGCTTTGAGCTCATGGCAAGTCTTTTTTTGTTAGCATTGATTCTAAGAATGAAGTGACTTTCCATCAGTCTGTATGTATTGTCTGATGAATATCTCCTTGTCACTTGATAGTAAATGGTAAGACTATCTGTTGATGAGAATTCAAGAAATACCATGTACTTTAAAAGAAAGTCTCCACTAGCTGAACTTGGTAGATCAGTTACTCTGTTGTCTTTGCTGTAATTCCCTGGTACACAATGAATAAGTATTCTGCTGTTCAAGTTCTTGTACTATTGGATATGCTCTTCCTTTGAAACAAACCCGAATGCAGGAGTTGATCTTTCAGTCTAATATCCCCCCCCCCCATACCACCACCACCACCAAGTACTGATTGTAATGAAGTACACAGACCAAATTAATTTTCTCTGTCCTCTTTTTAGTCACAGTTTGGTTTTATTCCCATGGCATGCGAAATTTTATGACTTTTTTTTTTGCTATGCCACTTGATAACTGAAATGAGGATACACTGATGTGCAGTCATCTGTTCTTTTTTTTCTCAATTTTGTATCCACTTTCTTGGGATATTTTTCCTGTTCAATTTCAATATCCTGATGCAAATGATATGTCATTTTTAGGTGTCTTGCAAGACTGGGTGAGTTATAATAACTGTTCATTCATACTGTTCAACCCTGTTTCAGGAATGGATCTATTAACTTCATGACAATAGCTGCAGTTTTTATTTATATCAGCTGTGATGAGGGATGATTCAATTCTAATATCATTTTAGTATACGTGAGTGCTGATCACAAATAACTATCTCAGAGTTCCATAAAATCCCAAATTTTATGCACAACTGAGAAGATTCCAGTGATAGGAATTGACTGAATGGCAGAATACATTTCCACAGTATCATGAATTAATCAATTGAAATCACATAGCAAATGGAAGAAAACTCCTCAACATTTTTGTCAACTATCAAGGGAGTATCCACTCTTAGTTTAATGTTGATATCACAGTAGAGGAAAAATTGTCTTTATCTGGGTGGGATATGAACCCATAACCTCCGGATAACAGATGCTCAGACTACTGCCACCAAACAAGATCTCCCCTATTGATGATATTAAGAACTTTCTTACCCAAAGTACACAATTCTATCTCATGAAGTGTCTTCACTGTTTTTCAAGCAGTCATGAAGTAGATGCCAAATTGTATGGTATGAGTACACGGTTCATATCAGTTAATAAATGAAAGAGCATTCACTCTTAGATGAAAAATTGCCTTTAGCCAGGTGAGATACGAATCCATGAACAAAAACATTAACCCTTCCATTGTCCAGCCTGAAAAACTGGTCCAGAGGCCAAACTATTTTCTCATAATGCTCAGCAAAAAAAAAGTTAACTTTAGAACTTTTTTGCCAAATAACTAATGAAAAGAATTATGGAATGTTATATGCCAAATTAATCAGCATTTAATTCTGGATTTTCTGAAAATAAAATATTTAACGAAAAAGATGACTAGTTTTATTTTAATAGGACTTTTTTTTAGAGTTATGCAGTAAAACAATGCATCTGGCAATGCAAATAAAAATTTATAACGAAAAAAGAAAAACTAATAGATAGAAATGATTATGATGCACATGAATAGAAAGGCTATTTTTGAATAACAAAAAAAATAATTTTCTTGTTTCAAGTAAATGTTTTTCTCGTATTGTAATTTTTTCTCAGTACCATACTTTGAGAAGTGCCAGGCTTTTAGCCAAGTTATGCTGAGTCAGATAAACAAGTCAGCTTTAGATATTTTTTTTAAAAATAACCAACAGAAATGGGACATGTTATATACCAAATTAAACAGAATTTAACTGAAAATCTTATGAAAATAAAAAGTTTAAACAAATTTATAAGCATATTAATTTTAGTAAGACGTTTTCACAGTGATATAAAAAAAATATCGGACTGTAAATTTTAGGCTTAATGTTGGAAAACGTGATACTTGTCTGTGTTACATAAAGTTCCTGTCTTTTCTATATTTTATAAAAAATATATAATACAGGCTTGAAAAATAATATTTTCTTTTTTCATTTGATACATATTTTATTAAACTACGATATAAATGATTTGTTAAACCATCTGATTGCCAATTCTTAGAAGTGTTATACGGTAAATATAAAGGTCTCTTTATATATTATAGCATAATCTATATATTTACCATATCAATAACAAAAAGAAACTGTTTGACACAAATTAGAATATTTTCAAGATAATTCGGTTGGTATTTAGCGAGAGTTATTGTTATCATTTTAGGTTGAAGTTGAGTTGTAGGCAAATTATATGTTGTTATAATCTGAGTCGGTATGAAACTACAAGTTTTATTTTTTAGATTGGCTTCATGTTTTTTAACTTTTTTTTCCAGTTGTCTATAAGTTTTGCCTACATGCTTATTTTTATTTAAGAGTTTATTTTCAAGTGAGGTATTCCAGCTAAATACACTCCTCCAGTGGTCTGTGTCTTCAATCATAAAGCTACCTCTTGACTTTTTAATGTCTATAAATCAATAAATGTTTCATGGAAAAAATTCAAAAATAACAGGGGAAAAGAGTGAAAAGTCATACTTAAAAAAGACAACTGGCATTAGTTCAATGGTTAGTATACTCTGGCATGTTTCTGGAAAGATGTGGTTTGAATCCCATATGTCAGCGAAATTTTTTCCACAAAACATTTATTGATTTACATTATTTTCTCTAGTTATTGGAATAGATAAATGAAATTTATATAAAATTGAAGTTATAGTGCCTGTTACAACTACATACTCTAGAAGAATATTGTATATTTCTTAACTGAATTACTTTTTTGCAGCTGTGTGGGAACAGATTGTGAACTTTACAACATTTATACCTTATCTTTCATATATTTTATCTATGTAATTAATTTTATAT
The DNA here is from genome assembly GCA_038380435.1 of Ryuthela nishihirai. Taxonomy (NCBI): domain Eukaryota; kingdom Metazoa; phylum Arthropoda; class Arachnida; order Araneae; family Heptathelidae; genus Ryuthela; species Ryuthela nishihirai. The sequence continues at coordinate 27,369,376 of JAWZYU010000019.1, read as the reverse complement.
CCTGCTTGCTGTCATATATTATATAAATATAGTGACAGCTTTAATGTAGCACATTGAAGTACTGTTGCTTCAACTTGCTGGAAAACATTGTTGGCCAGGAGGTGGAAGCCATTGGAACATCCCCAACTCCATAAAGTGAGGAAATTTTCATTCTAAGGCAGAAATTGTTGTCCTATTTTGTGAGAACTACAGATTTTTAGGGTTAGCAATATTGTGTGCAGTGTAAATTTTTTAGCAGTTTAGTTTTTGTTTAACTGTTGTTTATTTTTAAACATATGGGCCTTGTATTTGATAACAGAATGTATGTGAGCCACCTAGTTGCAGCTGCATCCAGTCTTGAAAAGGCTAAGAAGGCTGTTTTTACTTACAGTTTTGATTTGAAGAGTGGGAAAAATTCTCGGAATGTTGAAATAAGTTATGGCAGAAAAGAATGTAAAATGGAGAAATAAATAGCTACATATTTTGTAGTGACTTCCAAAATCTTCTGTTTTTTAAAATAACAGTTTTTTTTGTTGATTTTTCAGAAGATTTTTGAAACTTTAAGGAAAAATTAGTTGATAATAGTTCAAATTAAACTTGTGAGCTGAAATCAGAAGGTTGCTCCCAGCAAAGAGTAATGTTCACAAACAAATCTGCAATACTGTATATAGCACTTCTAAGAAATGGCAATCAGATGCTTTTAACAAGAACAGAAGAAACAAGTTATTTTATTTGTAGTTAGTCATTTTATTTGTTTTTAAGAAGAACAAGTCATTTGTATTGTAGTTTAATAAAATATGTATCAAATGAAAAAGGAAAATATTATTTTTCAAGCCTGTATTTATTATATATTTTTATAAAATATATAAAAGAATGTTTTAAAATGGCAATTTTTATTTTTAAAAAATCTATTTTTTTTTTGTTGTACTAAAACATATAGATGTCCTTGGCCTATATTTGCAGATTTTGTGAATTGGAAGTTCCAATGAATTGGAATTCCAGTGAATTGGAATTCCAATTGTCCAACGTGGACATTGGAAGAGTTAAAGGGTTAAAATAACTTAAAAGTTCTCTGTTGTTGAACATAAAATTTTGAAGGATAAACTTCAAAATTTTATTGCTTAATGACAAAGAACTTTAAATCAATAAATGTTTTGTGGAAAACATTTTGCTGACATATGTGACTCGAACGCACATCTCTCCAGAAACATGCCAGAGTATTCTACCATTGAACTTATATTTCTATTTTACTCAGCACCATAAAAAGAAATAGTTGCCACCTGAGATCATTGATGGCACCAAATGTAGGTGCCAAGAATCAGGGAAGAGTGAAAAGCCATACTAAGTGGAAAAAAGACAGAGCTGGCATTAGTTCAGTGGTAGAATACTCAGACACTCGGACATGTTTGTCGAGAGATGCAGGTTCGAGTTCCATATGTTGGCAAATTTTTTTGGCAAAACATTTATTGATTTATAGATGTTAGTCAACAGGTAACTCTGTGATTGTCATTTATTGTTTAAATCATTAATAATGTTAATAGCATGAAGTGACATCACTATTTATTTCAATCTTACTCAGTGCAATAAAAAGAAATAGTTTCCACTCTAGATCATAGATGACACCAAGTGTAGGTGCCAAGAATCATGGGAAGAGTGAAAAGTCATACTAAGTGGAAAAAAGATAGAAGTGGCATTAGTTCAATGGTAGAATATTTTGTTATGTTTCTGGAGAGATGTGGGTTCAAGTCCCATATGTTGGCAAAAATTTTTTCACAAAACATTTATTGATTTATAGATGTTAAAAAGTCAATAGGTAACTCGGTGATTGTCATTTATTGTTTAGAGAATTTTAAGTTATTTTAATTAATTTCTTAGAAGGTCTTTTTAATTGTTTTAATAACTTAATAAATGGAGGTTTTCCTCCATTAATTAAGTAATATTAACTGTATATTCATGGCATACAATTTACCATAAGACTGCTTGAAAAGCAGTGGAAACACTGCCTTCATGGGACACAGAATTGTGTACTACTGGTAGGAAAGTTCTTAATATCAATTAGCGGAAATCTTTCTCTAGCCACTACCCACTCCCATGTCAGAGCACCTGACATGGGAGTGGGGGTGGCTTAGTCAGTAGTGCACCAGGCTTGTAATTTACATAATATATATATGCATATTGTAATTACATAATCATAATATGCAGTATGTCTCTAATATGCAGATTACCAGGTTTGAGTCTCATCTGGGCCAGCACTGAGATTTATCTTCGCAAAACCCCCACCCTGTCCTCAGTCAGTAAGAGAAAATGAGGGCTTGGAAAATCCACTGTCCATTGGATGGGACTCTAAGCTGTGGTCCCTGTGCGGGATAATCATATCCTGTGCATGTTAAAGAAAACATTGGATGGCCTCTGAGCTCTCTGGATCATTGTAACTTGGCCATTTATCCCATTGTAGGTAAAAAAAAGTGCTGCTCAGAGGTAAAACGACCGAACCCAATGTACCTGACATGTTATCAGGAAATTATGGGTTCATATCCCACCCAGCTAAAGACATTTTTTCTCTTAATGTGATATTGAATTAAACTAAGAGTGATTACTCCCTTGATAATCATGTTTTGGATATGAAGATTACTGCCCTGAAATTTAATGTTGAGGTGAGAAATGACGGGGCAATATTTGAACAGTGGTGGTTGACTTTGGTAGGTATTCGGGCTTTCATTTTCTAAAGAATGAAGACACTTGCAGAGGAATTCTAGTTATGATGTCTCAAAATCTTTGATATATCAGTCTTTTGTCACTGAAATATGATTGAAGAGAAGTTTTCTGAATTATATACAATATCATAAATAGACCAAGCAAAATATAAATCCCTTCAAATGTCATTGGTTTCCAAATATGAATTGCTAATCTCTGTGAGAATAAAGATCATTGGAAACTAATGCAATTGCTGAGGATAATCTCTAATATGCAGATTTCTTGATGAAAGAAATGGTATAGACAAGCAGTATTTTAATGCAAGATGCTCAGAACTAATGGTTGACATAGCTCACACTGTTCACTAACATGAGGAATTTGATTGGAGTTCAGCTCTACTAATACACAGTCGTATCAGAATAATATGACCACCTACCATACGCATACTATGGTAGGTCGTCATATTATTCTGATACGACTGTGTATAGACTATACCAGTGCTTTACAACATCTATAGAGCTAAGAGCCAGGCTTTCTAACCCTTCCAGTGTCCAGTCTGAAAAACTGGTTTACATCCAGAGGCCAGCTATTTTCTCCCTATGCTCAGCCAAAAAAAAACTAAGAACTTTTTTTTTCCAAATACTAATGAAAGGAATTATGGCATGTTATATGCAAATTAATCATTTCCTGATTTCCTGAAAATATAATATTTAACAAGAAAGATGACGAGCTTTATTTTAATAGGACTTTTTAAGAGTAATGCAGTAAAAAAAAAAATGTATCTGGCAACACAAATAAAAATTTATTGTGGAAACACTAATAGACAGAAATGGTTATAATGCACATGAATAGAAAAGCTATTTCAGAATAACAAAAAAATTTTCTTGTTTCAAGTAAATATTTTTCCCGTTTTGCAATTTTTCTCCCTTACCATACTTTGAGAAAAGCCCAGGAATTTAGCCAATTGTGCCGAGTCAGATAAGCAAGTCAACTTTAGAATTTTGTTTTTAAATAACCAATCAACAGAAATAGGTCATGTTATATACCAAATTAAACATATAGTTTAAATCCAAACTTATGAAAATAAAAAATTATAAAAATATTTTCAAGCATATTAATTTTAATAATAGGTTTTCACAGTGATATAGTTAAAAAATAGATCAAACTATAAGGCTTAATGTTGGAAAACATGTTGCATAAATACAGTTGGGTTGGGTTGTTTTACCTCTGAGCAGCACTTTTTTGCACACCATTGGCTAAATGACCAGGTCACATGGACCCCGAAGGCTCAGAGAAGGTTGGGGGAGGGGACCCACTGGAACAGCTGTTGGGAGACAGATGGTAGCCTCCCATCAAGGCCATCCAGCGTGTTCTTTAACGTGCACAGAGTATGGTTCTCCTGCACACGGGGCCACGGCTTAACGTCCCATCCGACAGACGGCGGCCTTTCCAAGCCCATCGGTGTCCCCTACTGACTGTGGGCAGGGCGGGGAATTTTGCGGAGATAAATCTCAACGCTGACCCAGCTGGGACTCGAACCTGGGAACTACAGATTATGAGCCTGGTGCGCTACCGACTGAGCCACCCCCGCCCCACATAAATACAGTTAAGTTATATATTAATTGAAAGGAAATTTCTTTCCAAATACTAGAATATTTACCCAAAACATGATTTTTATTTCTTTTAATGATTCTTTTCAGTGTTGTATAATTTGAAACAGTGGCCAACATTATACAAGGTGACTTGGATTGCTGACACAATAATGGGATTTTTTGTCCCACTTTATGAAATGGGAGACCACTTCTTGGCTGCTATTTTTACTACACATTAAGATTTTTTTCTGTGGGTGTTAAATTTTGGGTTTTTTGGCAAGGTGCCAAAAAGTTAGTACACCAAAGCAAAAAAAAAAAACATATAACATCAGAGGGGGAGAGAAAATCTTTTAAAACTGTTAAATATAAACTTAAAAACTTGCGATTTTATTTTTAATGAAGCTTTGCCAGTGGGGGAGTGAAGCATCCTCAGTGAGTGTGTGGGGAAGTAAAAACTTATGCCAAAATTATCCTCCCACAGAAGGACTGATTTTCATGCCAGGAAAGTTTTTTAATTGCTTTCATATCCAAGACATTCATTTTCAGGAAACAATACCAGATCAAAGTATTTTTTATTAAAAATGAAGAAATAAAATAAAAATTTTTGTATAACCCAATGCAATGTTAAATGAAATATCCATAGCAACAAATTGTAAGCCAGCCATCTGATATAGCATGACTCCAAAAAAATCGATCCATAGATCAACCTACAGAAAGATTGATAATTTACCAAAATAAAATAAATCTACTGAAATGAAAACTAAGGTTTAAATATAAAAAAAAAGGAAATACTAACTCTACAGAGGATATCTGATATATTGAAAAGCACTATAAACAATCTATTATGGAGACCCTTGTAACATATGGATGGAGATAAGCAAGGTTCAAGGTGTTGTAAGTTCATGTTGAAATTAGCTTCCAATGAGAGACTTCCTACACCTGTCACAACAGGAGGGCAAGAAAGCAGAAAATACTACCTCAGCTATCTCTCTAAACTATTAAGTATACTAATCAAGAAAAAATAACAGGTAGAGATGCAGGACCTTAGACTTTGCAGAAAAGGCTGATGTCCTTAAAGTAGTCAGTGAGAAGATTCATTGAGTTCACTGCAGCTTCATATTCTGCTGGTTACCAAGAAGGGAGATGATGGAATAGTCAGTGGTTCCGATAGCATGAAGCTCCTGAAACAAAGCTTCTCTTTCAGCATTGCAGCAGGAGCAGTTGAGTAGTATGTGAGATGCAGTCTCAGGTGTGCTGCATGTGGGATAGTTAGGGCTGTATGCTCTACCGAGAATGTGAAGCATAGAGTTGCTGTAGAAGACACCAATTTGGAGACAGTGCCAACTCCAAGACAGATGTTGCAACTTTATCATACCCCTTCCTCCTGCAGCTTGGCACATCTTGCTGTGACTTCTCACCCCTTCCACTAATAGCCAACTGGCCGCACCCCTCCTCTCTACTGCACAAGACTAATTCAACACTTCAACTGCACAGCATTGTTCCTCTGCAGTTAGCGACCAGCATGTGGGAAAATGGCTCATTGCTCTGCACTCTCGCTACTGAGAAGGGATCAGATCTAAGTGATACTGGCAAAGCACCGAACTGCTGTGGAGGCGGGTGTGGCTCAGTCGGTAGCATGCCAGGCTTGTAATCTGCAATTCCCAGGTTTGAGTCCCAGCTGGGTCAGCATTGAGACTTATCTCCACAAAACTCCTTGCCCTGCCCACAGTCAGTAGAGGATGGCGAAGGGCTTGGAAAGGCTGCCGTCCATCGGATACGATGTTAAGCCATGACCACATGTACAGGAGAGCCATACCCTGTGCACATTAAAGAACACGCTGGATGGCCTTGATGGGAGGCTAGCATCTATCTCCCAACAGCTGTTCCAGTGGGTTCCCTCCCCCAACCTTCTCTGAGCCTTTGGGGTCCATGTGACCTGCCATTTAGGTCATGGTGTGCAAAAAAGTGTCGCTCAGAGGTAAATCAACCCAACCCATTGAAAATGCAATTTATGGTATGACTTTTTTTATGATAAGGCATATTATGACATATTTATATGACAGCTCAACAACCAACTGCTTCTCACTTGCCACCTGACCAAAATAAGGGCATGAAATGTGCATCGTGGACCTCAAACTTTTCAAGCACTAACCAAAAGTATTAGTTACTTCTGACACTACTGCAGTCATGATCAATCAAATAAATTATCAGCAACCTGCATCACCTTCTGAAATTCTACTGAGTCGTTACTTGCCAGTAAGAATGTTGAAAAATAAACTTTTCACTCACTGGTATCCCAGAAGCTCCTCTCACTACTCATCCCCTATGGTACATTGTACGTAAAATCTCCTTAATAACTTTTGATATTTGATAGCTTGGAACATTTGTTGAAATTCTTAAAAGCATTCAAATTGTCATAGAGAATTAAAGATTTTAATTTAATTTTAATTACTGCACTGTGAATTTCTACTGTAATTTTTAAACTTACGAGTTTAAATAAGGGGGTTGTTTCAGCAAAAAGTAACATTAACAAAAAAATCGGCAATATCGTATAACTCTTCTAAGAAATGACAATCAGATGGGTTTAACAAGTCATTTGTATTGTAGTTTAATAAAATATGTATCAAATGAAAAAAGGAAATATTATTTTTCAAGTCTGAATTATATTTTTTATAAAATGTATAAAAAAATTTTAAAATGGCAATTTTTATTTTTAAAAAATTGAATTTTTTTTATTCTAAAAGAGTGTATACATATGTCTTTAGCCTATATTTGCAGATTCTGGCAATATATACATAATGATGTGGATACTGGAAGTTAAAAGAATTAGATGCTTGACAACAATTTTTTTTTTTTGAAAAATATATAAGATGATGTAAATATAAAGATGCCTTGCTTAATTTATTAAACCTGTAAGCTCTTTTAATTAATATTAGAACAATTAAAATTTGAGGAAAAAATTATATTTAATGAGAGCACTTTGGATGAATAAACTCCACTAAAATTTGTTGCATGTCCACTTCGATGCTTGCCATTGAAAGGTGAAGTAATTGTGCAAGAGTAGAGTAATTTCTACTGTTCCTTTGTTTTGACTTTATATATTTAATGTCAGAAATATACAAAATTTATATAATATATAAATATTTATTTTAATTAATGATATATGAGCCATTTATTTTGAAAGTGGGGCAAATCAATTTTTTGTTATTGCAAAATATGTAAAGGATTAATTTCTTAATAGATTTAAAAATATTGGTAAGCACTGATAGACAACTTTTATGTATTTTATGGTGTTAGATAATGTAAATTTATTATCTAGTGAGATAGTGTTTATCATATTGAGTTCTATCTATTGTTATCATTAGCTTAATTTTTTTTTTCAAAAATGGACTTGCCCCACTTTCAAAATAAACAGCTCATATATGTTATTTATATATTCAAATACTTTGTTTTATGTAAAGGGTATAATGTCTTTTAAGATTATATATTTTGTTAACTGTTACAGTCTGAGAACAAATCAAACAGCATGGTTTTCCTTTAATCATAGTAAACAAATTAATAATAATATTATAATATATTAATAGTATATTCTCTCACACATGTAAGTACTTCCAAACTTTGAAATAATTTTTAATCCCAGATCTCTTACGTTTGAGTATTTCTCAGTGAAAAAATGTTTAAACAATTCTGCTCCAGTTTCTGATCGAGCTCTAATAAATTTTTCCGCTGGCAGTTCACATAATTCCATTGATAAATGAGGTTTCTGCTTTCACTGTCAACATTCAATGGATTGCTGAACAGATGTATGCTTGGTTTGAGTTCATCAAATTGTTTATACCTGTCATCAAAATTCTTAATAAGAGTTGAGGAACCTTAAAAAAATGATAGTTTTACCAAGTATTATCATTTTATGAAAAAGCTCCTTGCAGGATTCAAAGTGAATCAAACTCTTTCTTTCTAGATTTGATTTTAACATTGGCAACTTGTTACAAAAACCAGCTCTATGACTATAAAGATTACAGATATTTTGGTCTTTCCCTTGCAGAGTAATATTTAATGCATTCAAATGCTGTGTGATATCAGTTAGGAAAGCTAGTGAGCTAAAGAAAGTGACATCACTGAGACTTTTAGTTAGATCAGTATCACATTTCCAATATTTCATATCCAATAAAAAGAGATAAAGTTCTTTCTGAAGTTTGAAAAATCATTTTCCAAAATTTTCCAGCAGCATCAGTTGAGTGCTGGAAAAAACATTTTACAGCACTCAACCAATGGATTCGATTGTACAGAAGCAAGTCACCATATCAACATCAAGTTCATCTAAAATGTTTTGAATTTTCCATGTGCTAGAGCATGGTTTCAGTCCCTAATAAAATTCGTTATTTTCACAACCTTGTCCATTGTATTAGATAGTCCCAGGAAGACCCACATAATGCTTGTTGGTATACAATGCAATGTAGCATTTGAGATTGGACAGCAAACCAGCAAGTCCAATATTTTCCCCAGTAATAATTTAGCTTTGTCGTTACAATGGTGGTCCATTTGTTGAAACCACCATATTCTGTTGTAGTGGATTAAGTTGGCTCCTTTACATGTTCCATGTAATGAAGGCAATTTTAAAAGTTCCTCGAAATAATTAAAGTTGTCTTTATCTACTGTTCTTATAAATATTGGCATTTGACTGGTATTAGACACATCAGTAGACTCATCTAATGCCACAGAAAAATAAGAGCAGTCTTGATTCATCTTTTCTAGTTTGTCACTAACGTGTTTGTCCATCTCTGCCACATGGTGATCTACAGCTTGACGTGAAAGTGAAACATTTTCAAACTTTTTAGCTAGTTCATCTTCACCAAAAGCTTTAGCCATGCCAATAGCACAATTAAATTTCCATCAGAGAATGGTTTCTTTGCCTTATCTATTCTTTTAGAAACAGCAAATGAGACAATTACAGATGCTTCTTGATTTTTTTGTTACAGATGAAAAATATATTCCTTTGCTTTGTAAATTGACTTTTCAAATTGTTTACTAAGTGATCCTGCACTCTCATGTATAATTCAAATACTTTGTTTTATGTAAAGAAGTATAATGCTTTTTAAGATTGTATTCTTTGTTAATTGTTACAGTCTGAGAACAAATCAAACAGCACAGTTTTCCTTTAAACAGTGAACAAATATTCACTCTCCCATTGTTCTTGAAATTCATGATTTTCACTCTCAAAACTTCTTTTTATTTATCCTCAGACATTGTCATTTGTTTGGGGGGCTACACAGCTTTTCTATATTATGAAGAAAATTGGAATAATTGCAGAATTTTACCCAAATACAAATACTTGTAAACCAGTTTTCATTAGCATGTAGAAATAGGTACATAATGCACAAAAAGCAGGTTCTGTAGACTGATGACAGTTGGTTGCCAGATTTTTCAAAGAAATGAACAAAGTTTTTAATATAATTTATAATTCAATAACTTAAAATTCTTTATTTAAATTATGTGAATTTATTAAGTTAATTAAATAAATTAAATAAATTTGTTAATGAAAATATAGCCTTATAACTCTTTTTCTTTCATTCATATAAAAGTTTGCATTTTGTTTAAAATTATTGCAGCATAAGAGCATATTGTGTACAGTGTTTGAAGCATGATCATGCCATATGTACAAATTTCCAACCAAGTGGTCAGTAGCAAGGGGCATATAGCTGAAAGTGTGCACAATTATTTTTCAGTGACATAAATATTAATTACATTTATTAAAAGTAAGATTGTAGACCTATAATCATACACTGTTGGTTGATATCAGTGATGAAATAGGGAAGAAATTTCAGAAATGAAATTTGGTTTTTCTTTATTTGTGGACACAAATTTTTGTTCTGCTGGCCGCCAGTTGGACACCACTGAGTTATGCTATCAATATATGTAGGCTGATTTATATATTTGAAAAGTAAATGTTTAAATAGTCTGTAAGAAATTTTGGTTCATGGTATGGCTGACCTGTCATGACCAATCAGAAATACTTTTTGCTTCAGTTTACATATCACAGTGTTTATTATGGTGATTTGTGCCAAGTGGTTAGGTATTGAATAACATTGTATGAACACTTCTCTCCACAGCATGGTAATTGTGGTTACACTCCATTAAGATCAAGCTATAATACTTACTTAGATGTAATTAAGTTCTAACTAAATAAACAAAAAAGAATTAGTTCATTCATATAGTGGACTGATTTAAATGATCTTATTCAGTTAAAATCCCAAAATTGTCCAGCATTACACTTTGAGATTTGTACAATATGAAAATGTTTAATTAAGAGTATAAATTCCTGCAGAAATTTGAAACTCAACTGTGAAACATAAATAAAATATTTGATATTTCAAATGTCATTGAGTAACATTTTAAGTAGCTGTTTGGCTTGTGGATGTGAGAAAAAGTTGTATATCAAATGTAATAAACAATGAACCTTAGATGTAAAGTTTGGAATAATTGTCTAATAGGTATAACCAAGGACAGATATAGGACTAGGCAGTCTATGTACCAAAACGTATAGCCAGTAGAAAACTGTGCTAAAAAACTCATGGGGTGCTACAACACTTCATGTTATTTATCCAGGGTTAATTAAAGTCCTTATGAACATAAACTGTAAAAAAGTGTGTAAAAAACACAATAACATATATAAAATTAAAAAAAAATTGTCTGAAAGCAATGTAAATATGGCTAAATTAAAAATTAAATATCCCCTCAAGTAGCTGCTTGCCACAGAAGTCTGACAGGAGCCTGTCAGTTTATGTGCCATAGTAGAATCTGTGAGGATGGTGGGACCTCAGCAGAAAAATTGCAATTTCATTTTTTTTACTATAGAACTAATGTTAATTTTCCAGTTAACTTCACAATACTTTATTATGGCCTGTCTGTATAATTTATGTATTTTGCATATAAGTCATATCTGCCTGTTAAAAAAAGTTATTAAGTTATTATTAACTTTTTTTTAATTTTTTTAACCTGTTATTAATTAATAACTTTTTTAATCTGTTATTTAAGTTTCAAAAATAAGCTACTAAAAGAAAGGAAATTTTTGTTGAATTTAACCAGAAAACTGCTAAAGAGTGTGTACAAGAAATTTTCAATGGGAGTTTTGATAGTACTCAGCCAGTAGTGTGCCAGATGCCTAACATGTTATTCTGAGGTGTGAGTCCCCACTATTTATTCTTTAAAAATTTCTTCACTAATTCTCACTCTACCATCACTGAGAAAATGGCTTGAAAAGGCTGCCTTCCATTGGATGGATTATAAGCTGTGTTCTGTGTAGGAGAGCCATACACTCTGCATGTTATAGAACTTACTGGATGGCCTTGATGAAAGCTTCCATCTGCTCTTAACAGTTGTCCAGTGCATTCCATATCTAGCTCTGAGCCTTTCGGTTCTGGTAATCTGGACATTTATTCCATTGTGTGGAAAAGTGGTGCTTTGTAGGTAAAACAACTGAATGGGTTCAGTGAAAAGTGCTGTGGTATCTGGGATATTTTTGAAATCGAAACATTTAACAACCCTAATGTTGAATGATATTCATGGCAATCTGTTTTTTTTTTTATTGTCTGAAAGGAAAGTCAAAGAAATATTCAGATGGATAAAAATAAAATAAAGGTAATATGTAATATCATTTAAATTCTCCACAAATTAGTGTGCTTGGCTACTGATCCAATGGATCTGGGTTCAAACACCAGGTAAGGCATGGATGTTTGTGTTGTCTTTCTGCTGAGGTCCCACCATCCTCACAGATTTTTTACTATGGCATATTAAACTGACAGGCTCCCATCAGACCTCTGTGGCAAGCAGCTGCTTGAGAGGATTTTTTAATTAAATTTTAATGAAATGGTAATGAAATATATTGTATATTAAAAAAGAATTGGACACAGTCTATAATTTACTGTTTTGTGTTATTAATATTCTTAAAAGTACTTTAAAAACTGATAATAATCTCTCTTATAGTCATGTTTCTTTTTATTTCTTAAATTGCAATTTTCAATGAATAAAAAAAAAAACACATGATTTTATATACAGGGTGTTCCTAAAGTCTCAACACAGTTATAGATTTGTAATTTATTAGCTGCAAATTAAAGATATGCAATTGATAACTTCTATTTCTTGTGGCTGATTTTATGCACGTACTCAAAGACATTTGAAATTCTAAAGAAGTGCACAAAAGTGATTTATATGAATTTTGCTCCCTTCCCATACTGCACCATGGCTTACTTGATACAGCAGTTCTTCCAGAATATGGCTCATCAACTACACTCAATGAATACAAATTGTGATACCATCTGCGGATGATGTGGGAATCTTGGAGAAAAGCTGACAGAATTTTTGTTGCACAAGAACAACACTTCCATTTTGCATACAAAATCATACACCTCACTTTCTCTATGGAAGATTCCACTTTATCAATTTTGATTCATTGTGCTATTTATTAGCCATACACTCCGATTTAGAAATCTTGGAAATTTACAAGATCACCCTTCCTTTCTATTGGTGCTCATTTTTTGAGTGTGGTTTACTGCAACTAGATCAGGACTTCATGAACCCCCTGTATTATATACATAATTTACATTATTATTATTATATTTATTATTATTACATACATAATTTACAAGATCACCCTTCCTATTGACGCTCATTTTTTGAGTGTGGTTTTCTTTTTCAGGAGGTCCCTGCAACTAAATGAGGACTTCATGAACACACTGTATTATATACATTATATATTTTATTATATACAGTATAGCATGTTTTTATTCTGAATTTACAGGTAGAAAATATGATGTGATTTTGATAGATCCTCCATGGGTGAATAAATCTGTTAAAAGAAAAAAAGGGTAGGTTAAATCATAATAAATATTATTAAAAATAGAGGAAAAAATACTTTTTTCCTTATGAAAAAAGGAAAATAAAATTGTAAACATTGTAAAATGGGACATATAATTAATATACACTGCCTTGTCAAATTATTATGAACATTGTGCATGATGTATCATGAATCATGCCAATGTATGCAAAATTTCTTACTGACATAAGGATTCTAGGTCACTAAGAAGTCCTATAAAAACAATAAAAGTATGGTGGAAAGCAGAGTCAAGTGTGACATGTATAAAAAGGCTAATTTGACAGACTTTGAAAAGGGGTCATTGTTAGGTCAAAATGGGCAGGAGCATCTGTAACAGAGGTGATGAAACTCAGTGGAAAATCACAGGGCATATCATCCCAAGTGTATGGAAAAAGGCAGTGGTCTTGAAAAACATCAGCTGGTCAAGGTAAATGAGGAAGGAAAAAGGCTCTGACAGACATGGATTTGTTGCACAAACTGTATGACAAAACAGAGCTGTTACCTTCATCAGCTGAGAGAGATTATCACTAGCAATACTTCAAAACCCATTTCAATGAGAACTATGTACAGAAAATTGAAAACTTTAAAATTTGGTAATTATACCATGATATATATATGACATAATATTGGGTAGGTGTTCATAATAATTTGGCCAGGAAGTGTATTTCTGTTGAGGCATTAATTGCATGCTGGTGTCAGCAGCTAAATAACAATTTTAATACTACATCTATATTTTAACCTGATAATTTACCGAAATTTATACTAAATATATCAACTAAATTTGTGGGACATTAAGCGGTGGCCCCCATGTGCGGGAGAGCCATACCCTCTGTATGTTAAAGAACACGCTGGATGGCCTTGACACGAGGTTACCATCGGTCTCCCAACAGCTGTTCCAGTGGGTCCCCTCCCCCAACCTTCTCTGAACCTTCGGGGTCATTGTGACCTGGCCATGCAGCTCAGAGGTAAAACAACCCAACTCTACTAAATTTGTTCTTTTGTCTGTGTCTTATATGCTAGATGAGCACAACAAATAAGTTTTCTTCAGTTATTACTTCATTTTGAACACCATTAAACTTCTATTGATTTCTGTGGTAAAACTACTTTATAAACCATTGATCAAATTGTGTTACCCCCTTTTTTAAATTAAAATCACAAATTGCATCATTATTTTTAAAATTGATTTTATTTTTTAATTTCCATATAAAATTATGTGTGTATAAATATGATGCCCAGAGTGCATTTCTTATCAGATAATTTTGATTGGTGCAGTACCTGTTTGATCTAAAAAATATGCTTTTAAAAGATGTGTAGTGACATAATTAATTCATTATTAACACTTCACATACAAGCACTTTTAGGACAAAGCTCAATAAAGGGGGATGACTTTATAGTAAAAATGCGTGCACATTTAAAACTACTTGCCAGAGTAGTAGAGATTAGTACTTACATAGAAATGTGTCCTCAGAGTTAACCCTGGAGCTAAAAATATTCCTAATACACTACATTTAATCGATTTACATAATTTATTGTTCTTCATCCTTCAGAAATCCATTCTTCCTTTTATTTATAATAGCAGAAGTCATCTCACAACCAAGAAACCTTCATTTCTTTAAACAGTACTTGCCATGCTGTTAACATGTTGAACACATGACCCCAAAGCAGGTGGTCTGTTTTGCATGGCTTTGTGTGATAACTTTGCACATGGCTACAGATAAACATATCACAGGGGGTCACATGATCTATAGTTCTATACCACTTATGGTTGATGTCACTTTTGTAAGACATTTGATTCATATCATTAGATGTTTTGCTTCCCCTTTACTTTATGCTTTGCTATAGAGTGAATAGTAGTTTTTTACAGGTTTGTATCCTACCCAGCTCAAGACAATTTGTCCAGTAATTTAAAAGAGATGTAAGCAATTAAGCTAGGTTATTAATAATTTTTCACTAAATTGTGAATTTCATCCTCTATTCTGTGTAAGAGTAAGTCTATAAAAGAGAACTAAAATTATCAGTGTAATGTAGTGTATGCATCTATTTTTGCTGGTAGCTTGAAGATAATTTTTAACTTAACATACTTTTAATTATATTTTTACATCAGGAATAAGTTTCAAACATTTGGAATATAATTTTATTGTTGTGTTCAAATTGTAACTAATTAGAATATAATTTTATTGTTGTGTTCAAATTGTAATTAATGAGAAAATTAAAGTAATTATTAAGAAACAACAAGATATTGCTATTTTTAATGGATATATTTAATAAACTTATAAAAATATGATTTTTCATGCTGATCTTCATCCAATGATCTTTTTACTATTGAAATTTAAATATTTTTTTACAGGTATTTTTCATTATCTTGCAAGGATCTGCTTGATATACCAATTCCTCACATGACTAAACCAGGCAGTTTAGTTGTCTTATGGGCAACTAACAATATAAGCCAAATTTCTTTTATTAAAGAAGAATTATTCCATCATTGGGGCGTCCAACATTGTGCAGACTGGCATTGGGTAAAAGTGAGTGCTTTGCGAATAAGTAATTTAACATATACTAATTTTGCCAGTTATTTTAAATGTTTTGAGGTTATTAATAAGTGAAATTGAAATGCAGTGTAAAACATATATATTTGCAAATATCTATGTTTTAAAAAATAAAGAAATCTTGATGAATATGAAAATATTGTTAATTTTCAACAATGCTTTACAAACTGATTTCTTTAAACAAAGAAATAATTACATTAAGTAACTTTAATTACATTAATTAAATGTTGTACTTCTAATATGAACATGTAAGTAATTCAACATGTGCTTGTGCATGAAAAATGAATAAAAAACACCAGTGACATAAACAGGAATTTTGGAAAGAGGGTTTTAATGTTTTGTTAATATAAATTTATGAACTAATTATTTCCTGAAAATAAAATTTCTCCAAATGTTGATTGGGAAAGTTTAACCCCCTTTTGCTATGCTAGCGTGTAGTGTTTTGTATGCTAGGGTAACAAATATATCTCGGGAGAGATGGCATATGAAGGAATATACATTGGTTTCCGTAAATTAAGGAAAACTTGGAAAATTTATAATAAAAAAACTATATGAATGATTTTAATTAAATTTGATGAAAACATAAATTACAATGTTAATTTCAGAATGGCATAAAATATTTTACACTAGAAACATTTTTCGTCAAAAAATAACACAGGAACTTGTCAGGGATGAGAATGCAATGGGCAAAGTTCTTTAATAAGGAGTATGGTCACCCCTTACAACAATGCTGGTATGACAGCGATGTTCCATGCTGTTTATGACATCAATCAGCTCAGGTGAGTAATGACCATTGTTCTTTTAAAACCGTAATAAGCTCCCCTTTGTTTCAGGTGGTATGTTGAGGGCAGCAACACATCTTCCTAGAGCAACCCACACATACTCAACTGGTTTAGGTCAGGAGATCAAGCTGGCCATTCCATGCACATAATGGTCTCCTCTTGAAGGTATTGTTCCACTAGTCGAGATCTGTGTGGACAAGTGTTATCATCTTGTAAGATGAATATTTAACCTATTGCATGAGCATAAGGACATACATAAGTGTCCAGGATGTCATCTCTGTACCTTTGAGCATTGAGGTTCCCACTCATCATCACATAGAGGTCTGTGTGTCCACCTAAGAAAATGCCACCCCCAAACACACACACACTACCTCCACCATAACTGTCTTTGACAGATTTTACTGGGATGATAGTAGGTACTTTGTTCTCTCCAATCAAACAATGTCCAAAATCACTCTGCAAGCAATATCTGGATTCATCTGTGAAGAGTACGGACTTCCATTACTCTTCTGTCCAGTTAACATGCATGCATGCCCAATTCAACCACTCTCTCATGTGATGTGACATGAGGGGTATACAAATTACTGATCTTCTAGTGTACAGACCTCCCTCATGAAGCCTTTTATGTACAATAGAAGATTATACAACCCTCCCAGTGGCTGTTGCAAGAGAGGATCATAGCTGAGAGGAAGTAGATGTCCTGCTCCTTCATGCTGCTAATTGCAGATATTGGTCTTGTACAGCAGTCATAACTCTAGCCCTTCTTCGGCTAAATCTCTGAGATGCGGAATTCATGCTAAGAAATTGATTCCACAGTCTATGGACCATAGAAGGACTCGCATTCAGCCATTGTGCCACATATAACTGACTTTGGCCTGCTTCATGCCAGCCAATAACTCCACCACAGTTTATTTGGCAAATGATGTCTTGAGGTCATTGTTACAAAATGGTTATTTCGAATTTCTTTATTCACATTTGCAACACAAAATAATGATCCACTTCAAAACACCCATTTTTATGCTGCTATCTGATTATGCAAATTGATGCAACCTAGACTAATTTGCTTACAATATGCTGGCTTGGCATTACTTTACTGATTACATGAACATGTTTGGTGAGAATCTCACAATCTTTTTGCAAATTATCGTGAATTTTCTCATTTTTCTTTAATTTACGGAAACCAGTGTATAAATAAAAAATAATATTAAAAGTAAAGCATATAGAGTAAGTAATAATACAGAGTAACAGAGAGAAAGTATAAAGTAAAATATAGAGAGTGAAAATATTGAATATTCTGCTATTTGAACAACAGTTACCCTTAAAAATGAAACAAAGAAAATGTGTTAACTAATGCTAATTTTTGAAGCATGTGAGAGAATTATGCATTGAATGCTAATGATTTTATCAACACAAATAACAGCTACTAGTGAATGCAACTGATAAAATACAGTGCAGTGGTATTTAAAACAATCACAGAATTAAAAAAAAATCCAATTCTTCTGATTGTCATCAGATGTGGGTTGGGTTTGGGTTGTTTTACCTCTGAGCGGCACTTTTTTGCACACCATGGGCTAAATGCCAGGTCACATGGACCCCGAAGGCTCAGAGAAGGTTGGGGAAGGGGACCCACTGGACTAGCTGTTGGGAGACAGATGGTAGCCTCCCGTCAAGGCCATCCAGCGTGTTCTTTAACGTGCACAGGGTATGGCTCTCCCGCACATGGGGCCACGGCTTAACGTCCCATCCGACGGACGGCGGCCTTTCCAAGCCCATCGGTGTCCCCTACTGACCGTGGGCAGGGCGGGGAATTTTGCGGAGATAAATCTCAACGCTGACCCAGCTGGGACTCGAACCTGGGAACTACAGATTACGAGCCTGGCGCGCTACCGACTGAGCCACCCCCGCCCCCATCAGATGTGGAAAGGGGCTTTTGCATAAGGAACTACTTCATTGAAGTTTGAATAGATCTCTTTTTTTTCTTTTCATGCAACTCCTTATATCAGTGCAGAGATTGCTGTAACTCTTGTTTAACTTTGAAACTCTTTTCTCATGACTGATCATTCTATATTTGAAATTCATAGTCGTGATTAATCAGTTAAAAGCCTTTTTCTGATGCTTGTTAATTTTCTTCATTATTTTTGCTATTTTTCTTGGTTGTTCAACTGTCTTAATTTCTCTCTGATTTCCTGATGAGGGAGGGAGGGATTTTCTAGGTTCCCTCCCTCCTAGGAAACCTTTCTCAGGTTCCTAAATAAATGTTTAAACAAGATGGAGCAGGGGCATAACATAATCAGTTTGAGTTGTGGTGTAACTTTTATTATGGGCCCTCAGAGTCACTTTTAAAATATTTAATTAGGAAAAAATCATTGGCAATTTAATCCTTGCTAGAATTGTGAAGATTTTCATTTTAAACTATAATGAATAATTTTATGATTTTCCTAGAATTCATCCTGTTTGACCTAATTAACCATTGAATTCAGTCTAACTATTGATAACTCACGTCTGTGTTAAAAATATATGTGCTCCCATATGTTAAATAAGTACTGATGTAATTTTGATATTCTCAAAGGTACTGTAAAAATTATTATGCATACAATAAATGCAATACTTATATAACATAGGAAAGAATTCGTATAAAAGATTTCGTGACATAGGATATACAGTTAAAATAGCACAAATATAGACATTGATAATATAAATAATATTTTAGGTACATAATAAAATTAAATTTGTTTGGAAATCTTTACTAACTTATTAAACAAAGATTACTGCAAATGAGCATCTGTTAGTTTCCTGGAGATATAAAAAAAATAGAGAGCATTATGTGCAAATCAATAGTATTTATATTTAATTGATGATCGTATGTTGGTGCAGTGAAGTTTAGGTTAATAGCTATACCGGCATTTTCTTCTTCAGAGGTAGCTTCGTTGGTTGTTCAAGGAGGACATTCCGGGTTGTGTGCTGTTCTCGGTAGTGGATATTTTCCACAAACTAATGGTGAAAAGTTTGTTATTGAGAACTTCACGCTCCTATTAGTGCACTGAGCCGGTTGCCTCTGCAAGATGTTGGTGACCAAGCATTGCAATGTGTTTCATGCTGTCTGCTTCGGCACTTCGTCAGACAGGCACTGTCTTGGCAGTGGTGTGAGATAGAGAAATGATGTGCTTGATTGGTGGGTTCACGTGTGGCCTGCACAGGGTCACCAAGATCAAGTGCAGACCAGGCATGCCCCTGAGATGCTGTGAAAAGGGTATGAATCGGAAGTGCTCTCCGATCTGTACTGGGCCTGTGCATTTGAGGATTTATAAGAGCAGTCCAGAATTTCGGTATAATATTGTAGATAAATTGGATAAGTGCTGAAGCAGATGGCATGAAATGTGTCATAATGCCTGGTCACCAACATCTTGCATAGGTAACCAGCTCAGTGCACTAATAGGAGCATGAAGTTTGGAATGACAACTAGTGACTCATACCACAGAGGCAGCAAAGTGCAACACCACCATGTTTAAGAGCTATTACCAAGCAAGGAGCAACAATACCAGATCTATGAGAATATCAGCTATCGAGAACAGCACACAACCCAGAATTGTCCTCCTTGAACAACCAACAAAGCTACCTATGAAGAACAAAGAAAATGCAGGTATGACTATTTAACCTAAACTTCACTGCACTGATCTATGACCATCAATTACCACATTAGTATCAATGAGCCAATTGTTTGTTGTGATAACACATGACTAGTCCAGCACCTACAGTGTTTATAGAGTTAACTTAATCTATCTTTTAATTCAGCACACTGTGTTTTACTCTTCATATTTATTTATTCTAGTAGCTTTTATATAACTATTTACATTTACGTTTAAAAAAATGGTTAACAAAATTTTAATTGCTACAATAAAACAGTTCAGTATTTTGCACATTCTATTTCATGTCAGCACTTTTAAGGTGTAGATATTAAATAATGTTTTATTTACAAAGGCATATTGAATGTAAATTTTTAACAATGTTTATTAAAAAAATATGGCTCAGATGTAAAATAAGCAAAATTAAGAAAGTATCAGATTAAAGACTGACTGGCTAATTGGCTGAAGAAAGGAAAAATGGCCATAAAAATGTCAATAACCACAACTTTAAATCTTTTAAATAAAGTGTCAGATTTTCATCTCATTCAGAATCTA
This sequence comes from Ryuthela nishihirai, assembly GCA_038380435.1. Taxonomy (NCBI): domain Eukaryota; kingdom Metazoa; phylum Arthropoda; class Arachnida; order Araneae; family Heptathelidae; genus Ryuthela; species Ryuthela nishihirai. The sequence continues at coordinate 27,348,733 of JAWZYU010000019.1, read as the reverse complement.
CCTGTTTTATTGGTTAGCATACCTGACTATTAAGCCAGCAGACATGTTCTTTTATAAGTATCTGTATGTCACATGAGAAACCAGGATAAACTTGATAAAAATGCAAGATTACTCCATACTTTGTATTTTAACAAAAGTAAAAGTTTCAAAACTATTACTTAAAAATTATAAAATGTGGACATTTTACTGAAACTTTAAAATTTTGTAAATTGCATTTTTTACTGTTTTAACTTTATTCTTATTTTCACATGTGAACAATATAAAGTCATGAAGTATGCTGAACAAGTGTTGGAGATATGAATAACTCTTCATATATACATGAATATGGTATTTTTTAACAGACTAATAACTAAGTAAATGCTGTAATATAATGCCAGCTATCATTTTTGAAATATTGCTTATATTATTTTCATTGTTTCTCTTTCAAAAAGGTGACACAGAGAGGCACATTAATTCACCCATTAGATTCATGTCAGAAAAAGCCATATGAAAATCTTATTCTTGGTAGAGTTTATCAAGAATCACAAGATTTGCACAATGAAAATATTTCTTCAGAACTTCCAGCTATTGAACAGCACAAAGTGATAGTTAGCATTCCTAGTAGCATCCATTCACACAAACCTCCACTTTGTGGTAATTGAATTTCTTTTTATATTTTAAAACTTTTGTCTGTTAATATTTTTGCCATTCTGAAAACATGCTACAACTAGTGAAAGTTAAATACAGTTTTGCAATTTGGAAGAGATTTCAACCCAAAACTGCTGGATACAAGATAACTGAGTGTCTTTTTTATGTTTTAGAAAACGTTTTATGAAATTTCATGATGTTGCACAAAATATATATAATATAGATTTCATGTTGACAGGTTAACAATTATGAACATTAATTCAAGAAGCAAAAAAAGTTATGTATATGTACAATGAGAGTGTAAAGTTTTCTATTGATGTATATACACTGAAGAGCCAAAACATTATGACCAGCACATCTTTATGCAAATCGAAGCAACTGCAGGGAAATGACAGTGCGTGTGAAGGTCATGAAATAGTGTAAATAACACCTGATACTGAGCTCTGTTAATCAGTGTTTTTTTTTGTTCTTCAGATGGGAAAAGGAGCGATTAAGTGAGTTTGACAAAGTCCAATTGTAGTGACCAGAGACTGGGTCACAGCATTTCCAAGAAGGCAAGGTTTGTGGGGTGCTCATGGTCAGCTGTGGTTAGTACCTTCAAAAAGTGATCTGAGGAGGGAAAAAACCACGAACCACCAGCATGGTGTGGGCCGACCACAGCTCATCAATGCTAGAGGTGAATGAGGGCTATCCCATATGGTATGAGCAACAGAAGGGATACTGTGGTGCAACTTGCCTGTAATTTGAATGCCGGTGATGGGAGTAACGTGTCACAATGCACAGTACATCGAACCCTGTTGAAATCCTGTCTGTGTAGCTGCAGGCAGCTCAGAGTGCCCATGTTAACATTGGTTCACCATCAAAAGTGCCTATATTGGGCACGCAAGCATCAAAATTGGACCTTGAATGATTGGAAGAAGGTTATCTGATCCAATGAATCTGTTTCTTGTTGCACCATGTGGATGACCGGGTACATGTGCGTCATTTACCTGGGGAAGTGTTGGCATCAGGATTCACCATGGGACAAAAACAAGCCATTTGAGGAAGTGTAATGCTTTATCAATGTTCTGCTGGGAAACCCTGGGTCCAGTCATTCATGTGCAGGAAACTGACATCTACCACCTACCTAAACATCATTGCAGACCAGATACATCCTTTCATGGCAATGGTATATCCTTCTAGTAGTGCCTTCATTCAGCAGGATAATGCACCATGCCACGCTGCCTGGATTGTTCAAGAATGGTTTGCAGAACATTTGGAAGACTTCCAGGTATTGCCCTGGCCTCCAAATTCCTCTGACATCAATCTAGTCAAGCATCTGTGGTTTGTGTTGGAGCAGCATATCCAATCTGTGGCGGCTCAACCATGTAGTTTACAAGAGTTAAAGGATCTGTTGGTAACATGTTGGTACCAGATAACTATAAGCCACCTTTAGAAATCTTGTAGCATCCATGCCTCATCAGATAAGAGCTGTTTTGGTAGCATGTAGAGGACCAACATCATATTAGGCAGGTGGTCATAATGTTTTGGCTCTTTGGTGTATGTACTTGAAGTACATGCATAATAAACAACCAGCCATTGGCTTTGGAGGTCTAACCAGACTGCAATTTAGTTCTCCATAGACTTCAACCATGGGTATTACTGTTACATTTGGTTACATTTGGCCACTACAAGTGAGTTATAATAATAGAGCACTAATTTAATCTTCTTACAAGGTCCTGTTTTGCATTGTCCATCCACTGTATTCTAGATCTCCCCCCCCCCCCCTTTTTTTTCCCCTAAGATCTTTAGACATACTATTCATAATGCTGTTTGCTAATCGGCATTTTCACATATTGCAAAGATATCAAAATCAATGCAACAAAATTTTGTTCTAAGGTGTTTGTTGACTCATTCATCTAACCTCATTATTAAACATTAGCCCTTATAGTGTCAAGTTTCTGAAACTGAACTCACTATGGTGGCAGGATTTATTTTAAAGTGTTTTCAGAAAATAAGATAAGCAGCTTTAAAAACTCATCCTGAAGTAACTAATGAATGGAAATATGTGATGTTATATACCAAAAAAAGAAAGAGCATTTAGTTGTGCTTATAAAATGGCAAAAATTGGAAGAAAAATGGTAAGTAAAATTTTTTTAGCACATTTTTTTGAAACATTTCAAAATTTTATTGTGCTTTTTCCACATTATCTTTAGTAAAATTTTTAAATTATTTTATTATTCTAATATAAACAGTTCATAATATTTATATTAGTGCTTAAATCTTTCGTTTGTTTGGTATTTTAAAAATTTTGTCATTTATGTGTATAACACAATGCATATATTTAGACTTTTGATGATAGGCAAACTAAGCCTAAGTAAAGCAGTGTCATAAAAGTATTTTGCTTTAAAAACAAGATAATTTAAATAAAAAGTGATAAATAACTATGAAAAAATTCAATAAAATGTTTCAAAGCATTTAAAGTTTAACTGAAGCACTGAATTTGAGAATGAGTCATTTTATTTTGAAGCTGCATAACTGCTACAGAAAAGCAATTAAAAGTATATAAATAAAGTCCTATCATTTAAAAATTGCTCTTTGAGTAATCCTAATGCTCTTCAAACTGCCACAATTACAGATAACTAACAGTTTCTTTTTTGATCATTTAAAATTAATTATTGATTATAATCACAGTATTCATTTGAGAAGCAATAAAAAATTTTAGAACCATAAGAGAGAAAAAAGTCTTTAAAATCCAAAGTCTGCTAAAATATTGATCGAAAGCTAACATGTAGTTCCCGGATGACACATTTACCGGTAGTAGTAAAATCAATGTCTTTACGTTAAAAGTTTAAAAAGCATTACATCTCTATTACAGCTATAAATAAGTCAAAGTATGGGAATTGCAACCAATTGATAATATAAGTACAGTGTGGCAGAATAAAGGCATAAACTAAATTGGTGCTATTTGATGTTATTTATAGTGACTGAAGATGTGCATACATTCACCGCACACTCAGATTTATTTTTAAACTTTATCATAACTTTTCCAAGTGGAACCAACAGATAAAAATATATATCATAGATTTACATGTTATTTTCGGTATTTGATTAACAACAGTTAAAAAATCAGATTTATATATTTGGAATTTTTTTTATTACAACCTTACACTACGGAACCAAAACTTACATCTCCAATCACTAGAATTTGAAAGATGAAAGTGATTATTCAGGTTCTGACATGGAAAGGATTAAGCCTGACCAGTTAGCTGATGTTGATTGTTCATATAATCAAATTACCTAATATTCAAGACTGTAAGCATCAAGTTTCATGTTGTGTACAAAGCATCCACGTTTCATTACCATAGCAAACTTTAGAATACTTTAATTAGCTGAAAAACTGTTGATGCTTAGCAAAATGTTTTATTTACCTTACATAAATTTAGTCATTAGATGTATATGCCTATTTTATAAAGTCCCAGCAGCAAAGCCTATTCTCCTTTATCTCATGTTGTACATTATTGATATCTGTCACTCAATTTCCAACATAAATTAGAAACTTGCTCAAGAGTACAACCATTCAAAGGAGATAGAGCACTACCCATCTGACCAGTTTTCATCACTTCAGTTTTTTCTCTGTCGCCAAACCTATTCAGTTATCAGTCTCATCAGTAGCTTTAGTGAAAGAGTTCATTTCATCAGCATCATTTGTCAGATCATCAGCATAATCTAAATCAATCGTTTTTACATTTGTATACTAAGGCCTCAAAATTAAAAATAAATAAATTCTTCATAATGTAAATAATGTCAGTAAGCAAACTGAAAAGAAAATGTTACAAAATGCAGCCTTATGAAACTTGAGTAGTAATACTAAATCAGTCACTGCAAGCTTTACAAATTTGCACATATAATTCAATGTTATTATAAAGAGCCATCATTATATTAACCATCTTTTCAGGTATGCCACACCTGCAGATCACAATTTGTGACAATGTAGCCAAAGTAATTTTTTTATTTGAAACTACAAAGCAAGTACCACATGTTTTGAAACTCTACAATATTTTTTTTTCTTGTAAAACTACTAGTTCATCTGCAGGTTTATGACATAGCAAATGACATGCTATTCTGGAACTCAAACATGGAACCCAGCAGTTGCAGTGCCATTTCAAACCAATAAAATACAATTGTGCCATTGAGATGTTTAAAAAATGGTCTTTCATGTACCTTTTTTTGTGAACCCACACTGTTCACCTGAAGATCAACAAATAAATGTTTAATTCTATTAAATACAGTAATGCAAATAACTTGACCTGGAAGAGAGAGTAGACTTGATGCTCTTGTTGTTATCTTCCATGAATTGATAACTTGAAATTATTTAAAAATTGATGACTTTTATTGAAAATAGGGATAATAATACCTGTAGTGAAATTTTCAGGAACAACCCCTTTATCATAGAAATATTTGCATACACTATATAAATACAGTAGTGAACCACATAACAATGGAATCATTCCCAGCCCTAAGCATTTCAGTAGTAATTTCATCTTCTGGTGAATTATGATAATTTTGAGATACCGATGGTAATCTCTGATCATGAAGTAAGACCAATATTAAAGCAAGTAATTAGTTATTTGATATTATTATAGACAATAGTAGTAGAACTGAATTGTTCAAAATATCTGAAATGCTCAGCATATCTTAGCCATGATAGAAATCTCACCTTTAATAACCTTGCCATCTTTTTTCAATCACTGTATGCTATTCTATTTTTTTCCTTACATAATACAGCCTTTAGTTTATATTTAGAATTTTATTCAAAAATTGCAATTTTTTATGCTATTTATTAAGTTACTTTCAATATAATTACAAATATGACTAAAGCCCTACCTTTTAAAAATCAAGTTTTCAATTTTCATTACCTTAATCAAAATATTGTTTGAGATAGCTACCACTAGAGACTAGCAAATTCTGACATATATGGTAATATTTCATTTCCATTGGTTTGAAAATAATTATCATTCTTTTTAACTACAGTATACATTTAAGAAACAATAAAATAATTCTAAAAGCAGCAAAGTAAGAATAAATATTTTTGAATAGAAAGTGTACTGAAATATTAATATAGATTAGGGTGATCAGATTTAAAGAAAGAGATCTAGGGACTTTTGAAAATTAAGTTTGTAGGATTCACCAGATATCTCTGGAAAAATCACTGTAGTTTGACATCTCACAATTGATGACTTTCATTATAAAATTCTATCCTCGATTTTTCAGTCACCTGAATTACCGACCGAATATTTTAACAATATTCCCACTACTATTCTATTAGTGAAAAATCTACTCGTGTACATTATCAATCTTAGTAGGACATATCCTTGTTTGAAAAAGCCTGTAAAAGCTAGGAGTAGCTTCTAGGATTCTTCTCTGTTCAAAAAAAATTCTAAAAACAAATTCCAGGAATATTTATTTGTTAGGGATAGCTTTTCATCCAGAGACTGACCCTGGAAAATGGTAATGTTATATTGCCCTATTACAATGTAATCCACAATGTAATAATCAAATGCTAAATATTGACTGAAAGTTATGTACGTAGTTGCTGGATGACACAATTCCACTAGTAATTAAAATCCATTTGTTCTATTAAAAGTCTGCTCTGCCCATGGTCAGTAGGGGACACCAATGGGCTTAGAAAGGTCACCCTCTGTCGGAATGGACTTTAAGCTGTGTGTGAAAGTGCTTTAAGCTGTGTATTAAGCTGAAGGGACCCTGTGTGTGAGAGAGCCATACCCTGTGCACGTTAAAGAACATGCTGGATGCCCTTGACGGGAGGCTACATCTGTCTCCTAACAGCTGTTCCAGTGGGTCCCCTCCCCCAACCTTCTCTGATCCCTCGGGGTCCTTGTGATCTGCCATTTAGCCCATGGTGTGCAAAAAAGTTCCATTCAGAAGTAAAACAACCCAAAATTCTATTAAAAGTTTTGAAACCATTGCAACTTTGGTAAATGTAAATTCACATCAGCTGTGAAACCAAAATCAATCAATAATGTACATACAAAACAGCAGGGAAAAAAAGTGTTAACAGTTCATTGGTCATTGGCACTACTTATGGTGACTCAAGCATGTGGGTATGATCATTACAGATACAAATGGATAAATTTTAAAGTTTTTTTTTTTCAAGTAGATTCTGCTTGTTGAAAAACATGTAAACTTTTCAAATGTATACATTTAAATTTGTTTAAGAAATTGATAAGAAAAGGTGATTTCTTTTAAATAAATAAAAAGTTTACAATCTTGCAAAAAAGGAATGGGAGAGTAAACATTTTCTGTTCCACTGGAGTGAGAAAAAGTGAAATTGGTAAACTGAACTTGAACATACAAAGGATTAAAATCTACATAGCTAGTAACTTCATACTTTTGAAACTAAAGATCTAAAGCCATTAAACTTTATAATCCCTTAAACAGGGATATAGCTCATTGGTTGGGTCTGGCCCACAAAGTAGGTTTGTTCAGTTTATTGATTTAATATAAATGGGTATTAATTTTTTTAAGTGGATGGAAACTAGAATTTCATTGAAAGAAGTTTGTGCATTAATTGAACTTTACTCAATATACTATGTAAAAATAATAATTAAATCTTAAAAGGAAGTTATCAATCTTAGTTTAACATTGATATCAAATTTAGAGGAAAAATTGTCTTGAGCCAGGTGGGATAGGAACACATGACCTCCTAATAGCATTTTAGGTGCTCTGACCCCTAAGCTACCAGCCACCAATCAAGATATCCTCTATTTGATGATATGAATTTTATTCATACCAATAATCTATTCCTAACTTTTTTAAGTTCCTACCTGCAGTTATTAAATTTATTAAATGATGATAAATCTCTTAGTAATAATAACCCCAAGCTTAACTAATTCCTGAATTTTTGTGTAATGATTAAATGATGTGAAAAGTTCTAAATTTTAAATGACTTTTTTAATGATGGGGACACAGCCTCTTGACAGGATCATCTGGTTCTCTGAGGGAATTTGAAAAGAGTTACAGTTTAAAAAAGAAACGAAAAGGAAAATAATTCCTTAACTGCATTGACCTTGAAATACCTTTAAAATTCCTATTGCTATTCATTATACCTGCTGATTTACCCAGGAGATTCCATTTTGCTTCATCGTGCTTTTGTGACCCATTCTTCTGATTTCCCGATTTTCAAGTTAGTACTGTTCCAACCACCCCCTTTTTTTGCTCTGCTATTAACTGTAACATTCTATAGCAGATGTTGTGAACCTCTTTTGGGCAAGTGGACTCAAAACAGCAAAAAAAAGAAGATAAACCAATAAATTTTGAGAGCCACAAATTATAATCTTTATTGGGTGAAGAGCAATAACAGGAAATAAGAAACAGCAGATTAGTAACAAAAATAAAATCCTAACATATAATTTTAAAATAGGTGTATTCAAGTGTATAAAATAAAACTATTCGAAAGTTACTAAAAAATATGCCATTCGTCAATATGACTTTTGAGTTTGTCTTCTCGGTCAACTAAATCAAAATTGGAGTGTATTTAGAGTATTTGAATTGTATCAATGCTTTCAAACTATCATCTGCCAACCTGCTTTAGTGCTTGTTTCTCATGAAAATCATTAAAATATATTTTAAAGTTATATTTTATTAATGATTAATAAAAGTAATTTTTATCCAAAATGACAAGAAACAAATTTCCTGGTTATGATGGTATGGAGTTTAGTATCACATGGTGACATTAGTATTTCATGTAATATCTCAAATGCCAAATTTGTAGGGGGGTGGGTAGCTCAGTCAGTATTGCACCAGGCTCACAATCGGCATTTCCCAAGTTCGAGTCCCAGCATTGAAATTTATCTCTGAAACTCCCTGTCCTGCCCACGGTCAGTAATGGGTACTGTTGGGCTTGGGAAGGCCGTCGTCTGTCATATGGGACATTAAGCTGTGGCCCCCATATGTGGCAGAGCCATACCCTGTGCATGTTAAGGAACATGCTGGATGATTTTTTACAGGATGCTACCATCTCTGAATAGCTGTTCCAGTGGGTTCCCTCCCCTAACGTTCTCTGAGCATTTAGGGTCATTGTGACCTGGCTATTTAGCCCATTGTGTGCAAAAATGTGTTGCTCAGAGGTAAAAAAAACCCAAAGCCAAATTTGTGAATCACAGGTGGTAGAGGTTGACAAATCTTGTGACCCCCAAGAAGTCCCCATTTGGTACCATCGGATTTCTTTTCTCGAGAATACAATTAAAAACATCGTTTATTCCATAAATTTATGATTTACTTGTTATTTATTTTAAAGGAAAGAATCACTTCAGCTGTTGCAAGTATTGGACAGATATGCTGAATCAAGTATGGATGGAAGTTGAATATATCATGGATATTGGCACCAATGGCATCTACATTAAAGTGTGTTGAACAAACGAAACTTTGATAGTGTCTGGCATTTTGTACACACAATTGCTTTTGTTACTTAATTATTTAACAAAATATAACACTTTAAAATATGTGAATTGTTTTATAATTATCCTGTATTTGTCACATGAAAGAAATGGCATTCAACTGAACCAGCTGATGAGATACTCTGTATCTGTTTACATGGGATTGGAACCCTTGAATGTAAAATACAGAGGTAGATTCTCCCTCAAAAGAGATAATGCATGCAACAAGTCCAAGATTTGTATTAATGCTTTAAATTGTTGGTGAGACGATGTAGGGTGTATTGTTCTGCAGTAGGGAGTAAAAATATTAAACAATAGTGATAGAAATCTATAAAAAAAATAAAATAAATACCTCCCTCAAGCAGCTGCTTGCCACAGAGGTCTTACAGGAGCCTGTCAGTACCATGCCATAGTAGAAGGTCTGAGAGGATGGCAGGGCCTCAGCAGAAAAATGACACCATCCATGCCTTACCTGGGGCTTGAACTCGGGTCCCTTAGATTAGTAGCCAAGTGTGCTAACCACTTGGCCACGATATATTAGTAGACAAATCAATATGAAACCCTCCCTTTCCTTCCTGTTCAAAGGAGAGACTATCTCATTTAAAGGATACTAATAGCATCCACAATGAAAAGGCTAGGTCAGGCTTTGCATGTTATGTCTGGTTCTGATTCTGTGCATTATCAGAAGGTATAGTTCTCCTTCTAGTGTATGCTTAACTCCATTTATAGGCTAAATTCACTCATATTGTTTTTTAGTAATAATTTTTAATATTTGATTTATTTTAATATTGAAAACTGCTATGCCAAATGTTGAAATATGTGCTATATTTTTATTATATTTATTGGAATGGTATTGAATATATTAATAAAGTGTTTTACTTTAGCATATTTTTTTAATACTCTGTCAGATGTTTTAAAGCCATATATGCCAAAAGAGGCAAAATGTTTGGAATTATTTGCTAGATACCTACTTCCTGGATGGACTAGTTGTGGGAATGAGGTAAGTTTAGCTTTAAAGCAAAGGCCATAAGCAGAGATGGTTAAATGGGCTGTATTCCATGCACTGTAACTATTTGTAGACTGTATCAATAATTATTTTCTGAAAATTAATGAATCCAGGTTTTAAAGGGAAAACAGTCTGAAATATTTCAAAACAGTAAATATATGTTGATTTAAAAATGCAAGTTTAACTAATAATACTAGTTAAAATAAGATATTTAAAATAATATGAGTAATGTAGTATTTACGAGGGACTTTCAAAAAGTTTTTGACATGCATCTGCAGAATAAAAAATATTGCACTTACCTTAATAAAACTTTTACTGTCCTTCAAAGTACTCCCCTCCATCATCTAAGCAAAGTTTCAGACCTCTATGCCAATTCTGGAACACTTGGTGGTACTTCTTTTGGGGAATATTCCACAACTCTAAATAAATGCATTTTGTAAGGTCTTGCACTTTTGAAAAAGGCTTTCCAGCAAGTTCCTTTTTAATATTTGGAAACAACCAAAATTTGCATATTGTAAGACTGGGTGAATGTGCAGGATGATGTAGCTGTTGGATTTTATCCTGTTCCAGATATACATAACTTGCAGGGTTTTCTGAGCACAGGCATTGTCATGAAGAAGGTTAACCCTTGACACACCTGCTGTTGGACACTGCTCCATCATCTCCTTAACTATTTTGGGCAAAACAATATTACTATAGTATTGGCTATTTATAGTCATTTTTTTTTCAGGTCAGGTATCCACAGCTACCACTCCGTGGGAATTGAAAATAATTGTGTGCATACTCTTCCTTAAGTGAAAGGCTTGTTAGAGGATTTGTGGGCACTGTTTATTTTCTGCAACACAAACATGGTTGTCGTGTGGGAGTCTGTGTGGGAGTTGTTTAGTAATAAACCATGTCTCATCACCTGTGTCAATGTCTGTTAACCATTTGGGGCCACTAGGTTCAAACATTGCCAGCATCACCTTGCATGAGTCCCCTCGATGCGAGAGCCTGTCCGTGGTGAGGGGACCACCCTGTGAAGGTTCCGCTGGCTCGGTTACCTTCACAGGGTCCTAAACGCTCGCCCGCGTGTTTGCCGTGCGCGGAGACCCGTGTCCCTGGAAAGGAGGATCCTGGCAGTTGCTCAGGGGTCCCCGTCTTCTCTCCCCAGCTCATGACTGGTGGGGTCCCCTTTGGCCGTATTGCCATTGGGGAGCCTGTCTGTCGCGGGGCTGGGCAGCGACTTCCGGGGCCGCTGCTATACACTGCTTTGGCCTCTGCTTCAGGTAAACGGGAGGTCCTGGGGTGGCCCCCTCAGGATCAATCGGCTGGTGGGCTGGTCCTGCTAGGGTCAACTATGCAGATCGGTGAGTAACCTTGTCCACCGTCCGGACAACGGTTTGCGAGTTTCCCCACACATTTACTAATTTTGTAGTTTTCTTTCTTTTGTGTGGCCAGATCTTGCCTCACACTTTATTGCTTTGTTGCTTCTTTTCTTTTGTGGGAACTCCGACGAGTTTCCCGCCACTTCTCTTTTTCTTTTCTTTTTGTTTTGTTGTGCGGGCTTGGCTCACTGCCTGTATGGGTATGGTGCCCGGGCAGCCCTGGCGCCCGAATGGGCGTCCCCTTGTTGGACTCCATGGTGGGTGGGGACAACGGGCACTGAATTTTCTAAAACAAACATGAGTTCCACAACTCAAAATTCATCGGTCAATGCCGCCAAGAGGGCTCGCCATGAACCCCCAACTTCTTTGTCTTTGCCTTCGTGTGTGTCTCCGTCTCCGAAGTTCCTGATCATCCACTCTACGGGTGACCAGGTTCTTGGGGACATGTCCCCCTTTTTTATAAACAAGGGTTTGCAAGGTCTTGCGGGAGAGCCAAAATCTGTCAAGCGCCTAAGATCTGGTGACTTGCAGGTGGAAACTGCGTGCTCCAAGCATTCGGAGCTTCTATTAAAGGTTACAGCGATTGGTGGAGTGGCTGTCGAAGTCACTCCGCACAAGACGCTCAATTCCTCCCGGGGTGTGATCTCTGAGTGGGGCCTCCTCAAGGTTTCTGAGGAGGAAATCCTCTCGGAGCTTTCGGCCCAGGGAGTGATCGCAGTCCACCGGGTTTATTCACGCCGTAATGGAAAGTTAGAGCCCAGCCGGGTACTTATTCTAACTTTCAACACACCACGCCTGCCTACTTCCATCAAGGCAGGATACTTACACTGCGAGGTGCGGCCATTTATCCCCAATCCTCTGCATTGCTTTCAATGCCAGAGGTTTGGCCATGCCCGCACCGCATGCCGGGGCAAGCCCACCTGTGCTCGTTGTGGCAGTCAGGATCACCTTGAACCTGACTGCACAGCAGAAAAGGCATGCTGTGTAAACTGCCGTGGTGAACATCCGGCGTACTCCCGTGACTGTCCGAAGTGGCTGGAGGAGAAAGAGGTACAGCGCCTGAAGACCCTCCATAACATCAGCTATCCAGAGGCGAGAAAGCTCGCTGCACCGCCTGCCCCACCTGGCAAGGTCTCCTATGCCGGTGCGGTTGTCGGAAAGCCCATCGTTAAGATGGCTTCCGTGGCGGTGCAGACAGACATCAGCGTTCCACCTGCTGAATCTTTCTCGCCTGCTGCCAAGTACCTCTTGACGCAGGCGAAGCCGACGTCGGTGTCCATCTCGACATCGACACCGGTTTCTATTCCTGTGTCTGTGCCTTCCACATCCACCTCCGGAAGGCCCCCTCCACCCCGCCCACAGACAGCAAGACCTACGAAACCCAAGGGGCCCCCGCCAGGGCCCAAAAAGAAAATTTTACCTCCTCGTTCGGCGGTCTCTGATCCATGTTGCTCGGACGACTCCGAGGACATGGACACCGACCGCCCTAATTTTCCAAAACCGTCGCTGGCGACGGTTAAAATAAATCGCAAGTCGTCCGCCACTTCTTCTAAGACCTGAGATGGCCACACTCCTTCAATGGAACTGTCGTGGATTCCAGAGGAATATTGACGACATCAAGGTCCTCCTGAGGGCACACCAACCCCTTTGCGTGTGCCTTCAGGAGACATTCTTGCAGACAGCCAACAATCCCACTATCCGGCACTTTTCTCTCGTTCGCCGGGACTGGGATGGAGATGGTCCAGCTCACGGGGGTGTTGCCATCCTCGTGAGCAACCATTCTCCATTCCAGGTCATTCCCCTCACCACAAATTTAGAGGCGGTTGCCATCCGCCTCTTTGTGGGATTTTCGTTGACTGTCTGTTCTGTCTATCTCCCACCCGGAAGCATCGTTTTCCGGGATGACCTTGATGACCTCGTCTCGCAGCTGCTGTCCCCCTTCCTCATCATGGGGGACTTCAACGGCCACAGTCCGCTCTGGGGCAGTGCTGACACCAACGGGAGGGGCCGGGTCTTGGAGCAGTGTCTCCTGGATCCATCGCTCTCCCTGTTGAACACCGGTGTCAGTACCTACTTTCACACCCCAACCCGCACATTCACTGCCATTGACCTCACCATCTGCTCCTCCTCGATTCTTCCACTCTTTACATGGGAGGTTGAGGACAATCCATATGGAAGCGATCACCTCCCCGTGGTGTGCACCATCTCTCGTGGGGGGCCTTGCAGCCCTTCGCGTGTCTCCCGGTGGAGGTTTGATCGGGCTGACTGGAGTGGCTTCGAGCTCTTGTCTGAGCTTGATGAACACTCTGTCAGCCAGGAGCCCATCAATGTCGCAGTGGCGGAGTTGACGGACTGCATCGTCCATGCAGCTGCCTCTACTATTCCTCAGACCTCGACTCTGTTTCCACGGTTCCCAAAACCGTGGTGGAATCCCGACTGCACCGCAGCTCGTAAGGCTCAGAACAAGGCTTGGGGGGTGTTTCGGAGATATCCGACGTCCCCCAACCTCGAAGCATTCAAACGCGCCAGGGCGAAAGCCCGTTTCGTCCGGCGCCAGAGCCAGAAGGAATCTTGGATGAAATATACCACTTCTATCACCCGCACGACCAGTTCTAAGGTCGTGTGGGATAAGGTCCGGAAGATGGGTGGGAAATACACGTCCCACTCATTATCGATCCTGGAGCACAATGGATGGGCAATTGCTGAGCCTCGAGCAATTGCCGACATTCTGGGGGAGTCATTCTCCACCATCTCTTCTCTGTCCTCCTACTCCCCCGAGTTTCTAGCCCAGAAGAGCAGGGCCGAACGCTCTCCACTGTCCTTCCATTCGAATGGCCTGGAGTCTTACAACAGGCCATTCACAGCGGAGGAGCTTCGCCGTGCTCTGCACACTTCTCGTGCATCTGCTGTGGGGCCAGACAATGTCCATTATGCCATGCTCCAACATCTCTCACCATCGAGTAAGGATCGACTGCTCCGACTCTTCAATCGTATTTTCATCGAGGAGCAGTTTCCGGACTCCTGGCGGGAGGCCATCGTCTTGGCCTTCCCTAAGCCAGGCAAAGATCCCAAGATTCCTTCCAATTATCGTCCAGTTGCGTTGACGAGCTGCGTCTGCAAGGTGTTGGAAAGGATGGTAAATACCAGGCTGCCTTGGTATTTGGAACATCACGGCCTTCTTTCCAACACCCAGTGTGGCTTTCGCAGGCACCGGTCTACTTTAGACCACCTGATTCGCCTCGAATCGGCGATCAGGAATTCCTTATTACGACGAGAGCACCTGGTGTCAGTTTTCTTCGACATCGAAAAAGCGTACGACACGGCATGGAGATTCGGCATTCTTCGTGACCTTCACAGCTTCGGCTTGCGAGGTCACATGCCGATCTTCATCGCGAACTTTTTATCATCTCGTGTTTTTCGAGTCCGTGTCGGTAACACTCTATCGTGGCCTTTCCCCCAAGAACAGGGGGTGCCTCAAGGCTGCGTCCTGAGTGTTACGCTTTTCGCTGTCAAGATCAACTCCATTACACGATAGCTTCCTCCGACTGTATGCAATGCCCTCTATGTTGATGACTTTAGCATCTTTTGCTCATCGTCCAGCATGAGGGTCATTGAACGACAACTGCAAACTGCCCTGAACAATCTCTCGGTTTGGGCGACGGCCAATGGGTTCCGGTTCTCCCCACAGAAGACCGCTTGTGTGCACTTTTGCCGCAAGCGTAATCTTCATCTGGACCCCGAGCTGCGGCTCGGGGGTAACATCATTCCAGTTGTGGCGGAGACCAAGTTTCTCGGTCTCATCTTCGACCGGAAATTGACCTTTTTATCTCATATTCGACATCTCAGGTCCAAGTGCACGCGGGCATTGAACATCATCAAGGTCCTCTCCTCCCTCTCTTGGGGGGCGGACCGATGTTCTTTGCTCCGTCTTTACCGTGCACTTGTCCGGTCGAAACTGGACTACGGATCCCAGGTGTATGACTCCGCCCGGGATTCGGTGGTGAAAGTGCTGGACCCACTCCATCATCAGGCCCTCCGTGTGTGCACGGGGGCCTTCCGCACTTCACCGGTCCAGAGTCTCTACGTTGAGACTGATGAACCATCTTTATCTATTCGCCGTCAGCAGTTGTCCCTACAGTATGCATCAAAATTGCGATCCCTGCCAGGCCATCCCACTTGGGACTGCGTTTTCAGTCCCAGGTGGGAAATGTTATACCAGAATCGGCCGACTGCCATTCGTCC
Source organism: Ryuthela nishihirai (assembly GCA_038380435.1). NCBI lineage: Eukaryota > Metazoa > Arthropoda > Arachnida > Araneae > Heptathelidae > Ryuthela > Ryuthela nishihirai. Next base: position 27,333,053 of record JAWZYU010000019.1, on the reverse strand, counting down.
TTTCGGTTTGCGTGTCCGAGGTTACCTGCGAGACATCAACACCAGTCTCGATAGCATTGCACAGTCGACAGCTGAGCCTCTTCCACCTTGGCTCGCTGTTTCCCCTTCCTGCGATTTTTCCCTGTGCAGGACGGGGAAGGCCTTTACGCCCGACTGTGTGTACCGGCAACTCTTTGCCAGCCATCGTGCTGCGCACCCGGACTTCTTGCTTGTCTTCACCAGATGGCTCGAAGTCCGGCACTTCTGTGGGATCAGCCATGGTCTGCTGTGATGTAATCATTGCAGACCAGATCCCACAGCAGTGTTCCATCTTCACTGCTGAGTTACATGCTATCAACATTGCCTTGATCCCAAGATCCGCCAGCAGCTCCATCGTCTGGCAGCCACCACCACAATTCTCTTCTGTTGGGTGCCCGGTCATGTCGGAATCAAGGGCAACGATTTGGCAGATTCTGCTGCCAGGTCAGCCACGCCCCTGTCCGACTCTCCGTTGCCGGTTCCATATGTGGATTTCCGGCAGCGTTTCACCATCGAGCTCCGGGCACAGTGGCAGAGATCTTGGTCTGAACAGGTTGCTAACAAGCTCTTCGAGATCAAGCCCATTGTCAAACCGTGGCAGTCTTGTTTTCGCAGGAATCGTAAGGAGGAAGTTGTCCTTGCTCGGCTCCGCTTAGGTCACTCGTTTTTAACACACTCTTTTCTTCTTAAGGCGGATGCAGTACCTAAGTGCGAGTTTTGTGACACCGTTTTAACTGTGAAGCATATTTTAATTGACTGTGTTTGTTTTAACCTTGAAAGACGTATGTTTTTTAACTTTCACGATTTTACGTCCGAGCCCCTTACACTCGGACATCTTTTATCAGATCATTGCTATTTTAACAATGTTTTCGACTTTTTACGCTTTACCGGTTATTTTACTCGTTTATGAATTTTCTCTTTTTTACTGGTTTTTTACCTGTGTTTTACCTGTTGTTTTTTACATGGGTCCTATACACCCATTGTTATTGTTGATTTTATACTTGTTGATTTTACACTTGTTGCTCTCTTTTACTCTTTTTCTACATCTCGTTTTTATTATGTGTTATTTGTGTCTCTTTTAAATTTGGTTGTGGGTTTCATGTCTTTTACCCTTTTTATCGTTTGTTTGGCGCAATATAGCCTTAGTTGCTATTGCGCCAAAAAACCCCAAACAACCAACCTTGCATGAGTTGACTAGCAAGTTTTTACTACTCTGTCAGTTTGTGGGCTACCCATTTGGCACAGATCTTTTGGAACTTTATATGTTGATGAATAATTGTTTCCACACTACCGGTCGATACACTGACATCTAATCTTGTTACCTGAACAGTGATGTGTGGGTTTTCCTTAACAAGTTCATGAACAGTAGTGATGGTTCTCTCATTCATGGTCTTCAGTCTTCCTGCATGAGGGAGGTCTTCCTTTCTCTGTCGTCGTCCTCTGAATTTGCACATCCTTCCTTAATAGTGCCTTTTTAACAGGCATGACCTCTATATACTTTCGATAAATTGACATTAATATTTTTAACATCATTCCCAATCTGTATCCTTGTGAAAATGAAAATATTTTCCCATCTTTAGAAGGCTCTGTAGCAAAAATGCATAGATTTTGTAGACTGAACTTTATGAACCATTAGCAGATAGAAATGATGATACAGTCTCTGTTTTTAACATGTAATGACAAGTTTAGTCAAGCTTTCAAACAAGTTGTAGCTCATTAAGTTTGAGGAACGAGTGCAAATCTACTGACATGTTGAAAACTTTTTGAACATCCTCCGTATTAAAGGTTAAGAATTAGATGAGGTGGGTTTTTATTTAATGCAAACTCTTTGAAGCCAAAAATTAATAGTAAATAAAGTAATGCTAAAGGATTTTTCAGAATATAGTATAAAATTTCAGTAATATCAAAGTCAGTAAAAATTTAGTACAATAACTGAAAATAATGTCATAGCATTAAGTTCAGTAAATTTGTTTGGAAAAAAATAAGGCCAATTTAAATGCATTGGGAAGTTTAAAACATTATTTTTATGGTTATTTCAAAGGGTGCAACATCAGATATATTCATCATTAAAGAAGTTACTTTATACATTCATTGTTAAGGAAATTACTTTATGAAATACTATTTAGGAAGAGATCTCCCAAATGATGGAAGGTAAATAGAGCAAAGGGAAGGGGAAGAATATATATAAATATATATGATCAATTTATTTATATTTTAAGGAGTAAAGATCCTACTATGTATAACTGAGAAATAAAATATCAGATATCTCTGAAATGTTGATCTTTCAGAAATGGGTTGTCAGATTTTTAACCCTGAGTGGCAGTAGTGCACACAATGGGATAAATAAATACACAATAATGACAGGTCACCCACTGACAGCTTTAGAAGACAGAGGGAAGCCTCCCATCAAGTGCTATTTAGTGTGTGTTCTTTAATGTGCATAGGGTATGGCTCTCCATGGCATTATAGTTGAATATCCTCTCCAGCAGGTGGTACCCTTCCCAAATACATAAGTTATTCCTTTATCACAGGATTAAAAGGGAGTTATGTAGTAAAAATTCTCAAGTCATGGATTCAAACCTGGGAACTTCAGATAATGAGTCGTGGGTGCTACTCATTGAGCAAATCCCCACCCCTTTTTCAGCTGGTTGATGGCTGTAAGTTGCCTATGTATTCATAGTAGATCCATGTACATTGTCATTATCCCATAAATACAAGTACAACCCATGATTGGGACCCATTTCCTTCTCCAATATTTGGAGAAGGAATAGAAAACCTTTACAAGATTTTTGCACTAAGTAAAGTCTGAAAAAACACTTTCTTCTCGGTGCACTCTTGAAAAGCCGAAAAATAAAACTGTCAATGATGCACTTTGGTTATGGTTCATGCAAGAGTGTCAAAAAGGAACGCCAATCATTGAGCCAGTCTTGAAAAAAAAGCAATATTTAATTTGCATAAAATATTTAATTTGGCCCTTCTTGTAAAGCCTTGATAGTTGGTGGCATGGGGTCTGTTAAGAATGCAATAGCCAAACAACAAATTTGAATTTAATTTTGAATGGGATTCATTGGACCAACAGACCTTTTTCCTGTTGTTTACAGTCCATACTTAATGTTTCTGGCACAATGCAAATTGTAGTTTGTAGTGTTAGGAATAGATGACTTTGTAGACATCTGCTCTTGTTATGTCAAACAATGGAGAGAGCAACACATTGCCCTATTGAAAATCTGTTGAAATCTATTGACTTCTCAAAAAAGGAAGTTTTTTTGAAGTGTTCAAAAAATTTTGGGGTATCAAGGTATTGAAAAAAATAGATTGAGTTACAGAGAGAAAAATACAATAAATGTATAATGATTTGGCTGGGAATTAAATACATTTTAAGATAATAAGAAATTCATGCTATAGAACTTTGAGTTAAGAGTTTACTGCAGTGTCATATTTAAAGATGAGCCCCCCCCCCCAAATGTATACATTTTCAAGATTAATTTGCATTTTTACACTTTTGAAACATTTTGCAACTGTTAAGGATTTATGCAAAACGTACCACTGTTTTTTATTTACTTATTAGTTGCCTTCTTTTTCTTTAAATATTTTAATATCAACTATGTTTTAATCTTTAAAAAAATAAAATTATGCCTCCCCCTAAACATATTTTCAAAATATACTATTGCTTTACTGTAGTATAAAAATATATTTATACAGGGTGAATCTGAAAAAGTGGGCAAAACTTTACGGGATGGTAGAACGCAGCTATACGAGCAATATTCGTCATAAAATGTATGGTTGGAAAGCAAACGGCGAGCTGCTAGGTGGCGTTGGAAATGGTATAAAAGGGTCGGTCCTCGCACCCAACGGCATTTCTACCGTGGATTGCCGAGAGGATGGCTGGTTATACTAACCATGAAATGGCGGATATGCACTTTGTGTACGGTGGGGCCATATGAAAAGCCTAATCTACGAGTGCCCCATTGAAACCGATATGGATCTAGTCGCCAGGATCGCCGTTGTTGCCGGCGATATTCCGGAAATGCCTGGTGTCTTCGCAAATGTGCGTCGGCCCCTATCCCGCAGGTGTGAAGCCTGCATTACAGCTGGCGGCAGCTCTTTTGAGCAATTTCTTTGAGCATGTACCTCAATTACATTCCTGTTAATAAAATGTTTTCTGAAGTATCTCCTCTCCTTCTTTAAATGTGACAGTGGAAAACTACCTTTTAACTTCTCGTCGTTTGCATTCCGACCATACATTCTATGACGAATATTGCTCGTATAGCTGCGTTCTACCACCCCGTAAAGTTTTTCCCACTTTTTCAGATTCACCCTGTATAGTCCCAAATAACAATAATATTGTGTTACAAACATAGTTTAGTCTAACCAAATTATTTCAGGACTGAAAGGATTAAAGAGAAAACAACCTGCATAAGAGAAAATATGCCTACATACCTTTAATAATAAGTATATAATGGGAAATAATATGTGTATAAGATTTTAGACCATGTAAAGAATATGGCCAGTTATGTTTGAAATGATGTAAAACCTTAACAGTAGTTGACTAGCATAACAACTCAGCTGGAAACTTCCATAACATATTAATATATGAAAATAGTATGAATGACATGTAAAGATACATAACAGTTAGTAAATTTTCAATATGTTAAAATGCAATAATTGAAATTTATTCATAACCAACATTTATGTTACATATTTTAGGTGCTGAAACTTCAGAATTTGCAATTTTTTGAAAAGACAGAATCTGGAAGATAGCAGTAGTAAAATGCAGTAGACTTTCTCTTATCTGGTCTCGACTCACCTGTCCTCCGCTTTAACCGATCGGTCCAAGAAGTGGAAGCAAGTCTCTTGTTTTGTTTATTTGCTTCATTTGCAAGAAGAGGAGGCAAGTTGCTGCATGTTTTGTAGTACAGTACATATTTGCTTCAGTTCATTTTCGTGAATATTACAGTGTACTGTGCATATACATGGAGTGTGTGTTGTGATCTATTAATTATTGTGTGGTACAAAATGAGTGGGTGCAAAAATAAGCGTAATGTCGTTATGATGGAGATGAAATTAAAAGCATCAGAACCTATCGACAAAGGTGATCCAGTAAAGCATATTTGTAATGAACTAGGTGTTGGTAAAAGCATTGTAAACGACTGGAGAAGGAATAGAAAACCTTTACAAGATTTTTGCACTCAAGTAGAGTCTGAAAAAACTTATTCTTCTCGTGAACAGCCGAAAAATAAAACTGTCAATGATGCACTTTGGTTATGGTTCATGCAAGAGTGTCGAAAAGGAACGCCAATCAGTGGGTCAGTCTTGAAAGAAAAAGCATTAATCCTTCATTCTAAAATCGATAATGGGAAAGATTTTTCAGCAAGCTAGGGGATGGATTTCTTGCTGGAAAAAGCGACATGGTGTTCATTACCTTGGTGTTTGTGATGAGAAATTGTCAGCTGATCCTTTAGCAGCAAATGAATTTCAGAAAAACTTTTAGTGCTTATTGAAGAAGAAGGCCTATGCACAGAACAAATTTACAATGTAGATGTGACTGGGTTAAATTTTAAACTTCTTCCAACTAAAACGTTTGTGACAGTGCAATAAACCTCAGCATCAGGATTTAAAACAAATAAAGCAGAGAATGAAGAGGAAGAAGGGAAAGTAGCCATATTGAAGGAAAAGAAGCTTTTGATGTTGCAGTAAGATACATTGAACAACAACAGGCCTCATCGCGGTTGATGTGATGCTTATTAAAAGATGACAAGACTTTGCAGGTAAAAAAGTGTTAATTTCAAAGAAACAAAAAAAAAAATCACAGACATTTTTCAAGTGACTGTGAGTAAATTGTTAATATTGTACAACAAATTATTAATTAAAATACAGTTAGTATTTTTGTCATTTGCCATTTTTATTTATTTTCTGACAATTTTCAGATGAACCTACCTTTCGTTCATCCAGTCAGGTGTCTGGTCCCATAAGGGCTGGATAAGAGGGAGTCTACTCTACATTGCACTTTGACAAGTATTGTTATTTATATGCATGTAAATAAAATATATAAATTTTTTATCTTTTATTCTTTCTCCAATCAACTTAAACATTTATCAATGAAATGAGTTACCTTAACACACACAGATAAAAGCTAACAAAAATTATAGTAGAGCATCACAGTACAGTAATTAAAATTAAATTAATATCTTTAATTCTCTATGACACAGTTAAATGTTTAAAAGCACTTGAACAAAATATTTATGCTACCTAGTATCAAAAGTAATGAATGAGGCTTTACCTACTATAGAGGTGACGAATGAGAGAATCTTTACAGATGAAAGTTGATAGCAAGTGAAATTCGTTTTATAAAATCTTTGCTGGCAAGAAATGAGACGGTAGATTCAATTCTCCACTTCGAAACTGCTGTGACACGTTACTTATCAGCAAGGACTTTATAAAATGAACTTGGCACTCACTATGAACTTTCATCCATGAAGATCGTCCCACGCCTCTACAAGTACATAAAATCTCATTCATTACTTTTGATACTAGGTAGCATAGATATTTTGTTGATGTGCTTTCAAATATTTAACAGTGTCATAAAGAATTAAAAATATTAATCTAATCTGATAAAAATTATTTCAGTTAAGGTAATACGTACAATTTGAACAACCGTGATGAATAATTTTTTTTAATTTACTTCCATTTTAAGGATCCTAATTTGTTTTTGTTGAGAAAGCATAATCCACTGATAATTTTAAAAAACATGCTGATTAGAATATTGGGAATTCCATATAATGTAAGGTATCTTTATCAATCGTGGTTATCTTAATGCTTAAAAATTATACTATTCGTGTGTTACACACATTTTAAAACCAACCGTTCATTTGTCCTAAAAACATACGTATCTCCCAAACCGTTCCATAAAAAAATTATACCGTGTGTGTAACACACGAAATAGTATAATTTTTAGGCACTTAATGCCTAAAAATTATACTATTCGTGTGTTACACACATTTTAAAAATATATGTAAATTCTCAAGTATCAAATTTTGATTTCATGACTAATACTTTCAGCTCTTCAAAGAGAGGGTAAAATTCAGACATGTTGCAGACAACACAGGGCTGCAGTTGAAAAATAATTCTGATTTTTTTTCTCTGTTCATTTTAACTGCAACAATGGATATTTGCTCATTGAAACGCGAATGTTTTTTGGCCCAGAATTATTCTATGTATTCCAAAATTTATTAAGTGTTTTTTTTTTGTCGGAAAAAAAAATTACCATGGCTTCTACATCTGGATCACGTTTATCAGGCTTTTGCCTTAGCCGTATGATTAACTGGTTCTTTGATAAGTTTTTCCTATGGCGTTTGCAGGTTTCCCAAGCCAAAGAAAAACAATTTAGTACTAATCAATAATAAATTCACAGATTACCTGTTGCCATACAATTCAATAAATAATTTTGTGATAATTTTTTTTGCCGATGAGAGTTTGAATTCACACTCCCCACTTGGTATGTAACTGGGAGGTGTGGGTTCGAATCCCACTCATTGGCGAATCATTTTTTCTACAAAATTATTTCACATAGTACTAATTCCGTTTTTTCGAATTTACAGCATTTATAAGATTCTTATCATCATTATTCAATCGGAAGCTGTTTTTTTTTAAAGTATTAAAGATTTGCATAATAATTCAACCACGAGTGTGGCATGTCAAAAAGTTGGCCTGTTTTCCTTTTAAATAACTTGGAGGGTTAGTAGCATTCATATGAAGTGTCACACTTCCTTTGTGTCAAAGGAGGTGAATTGTGAGAACTTTGCTGGAACTATTGGGTAAATAAGCAAACATACCTAAAAGATGATCTACATAGCATTGTTTTAATAAATTAATAGACAAGGTGTAACGTATTTCAGGATATGAATCATGCCTTCTGATAAATTTAATGTCTTTGAAGATAATGCAAAATCATATCCTTGATGCACTATTTAACTATAACGTATTTTTATTTATTGCTCCCAAACCGTTTACCTACTGCAGGGGGAAGCTTCCCCCAAAGTAACTCGGAGTTTGCAAAATTCGAAGTGACTTCGTAAAATATAGGTGAATTGTGAAAATTTGTAATTTTTTTGTAAAATTAACGAGAGTTAGAAAAATCTAGGGTAGTTGTCAAAATCGAGGCAACTTGGCAAATATAGGGCAGCTGGGAAGAGCAGTTGACAAAATTCGGAGTGACTTGGCAAAATCTTGGGTAGTTGGTGAGATGTAAAAATTGGGATTTTTTTTCTGTAAAATTATGGTGAGTTGGCAAAATTCGGAGTGACTGAAAAAATCAGGTGAGATGTAAAAATTGGGAATTTTTTCTGTAAATTTGTGGCGAGTTGGCAGAATTGAGAAAACGCAAAATCTAGGGTAGTTAGCAAAATTTGAATCCACTTGGTAAAATACGGACGAGTTGTGAAAAATGGGATTGTCTTTGTGAAATTAAGGAGAGTGGACAAAATCGAGAAAATTGGCAAAATTTTGGGGAGTTTGATAAATTTGAAGTGACTTGCCAAATTCAGGAGAGATGAAAAAATTGGGATTGTTTTTGCGAAATTAAGGAAAAGTAAAATTGAGGCAACTTGGGAAAATTGGAAACCACTCGGTAAAGTACAGGTGATTTCTGAAAATTGGGATTGGTTTTGTGAAATTAAGGAGAGTTGGAAAAATCTAGATCATCCTCCTCAAGCAACCATGGGCTATGGAGGTCCAACCAGACTAGTTTAATTCTCTAAGCATATCTGTCCTGAGTTACATCTGCAGCCGGCCACTGCACACCAATTATAACAAGGTCCTGTTTGTCTTCTCTGCACAATATGCTGCTTAAAGGATGTTGCCAACTCCTTTGCCTAACCTCATCATTAGTTACAAAGTTGAACCACCTAATGCCCAAGATACTGCCTAAGCATCTAGAATCAAAAACATCTAATTACCTGTTATGTTTACAAAGTGTCCAAGTTTCACTACCATAAATAAACCTAGAAAAAACCAAACTATTATACAGTCTAATTTTAGTCTTTAGGTGTATACGCCTATAAAAATTTCTGCAGCAATCCCTATTCGACTGTTAATCTCATGCCGCACATTGTATCTGTTACATAGCCCCCAAGATAATTAAACTGTGACACCTGCTCAAGACTGCAACCATTCAGATTAACTGAATCACAGCTTGCCTGACCAGTTTTCATCACTCACTACCAGTCTTATCAACAGCTCGAATGAAAGAGTTCATCTCATCAACATCATTAACCAACAAGGGTAAATCATCTGCATTAACTAATCAGAAATTTTGAAATCTCTAGACCATTTAAGGCCAAAATCTTTCCCTCGCAGTGAATTTTGTATAACATAATCAAACTAAAGAGAAAAGGAGACAAATGCATGGTATCGAAGACCAGAAGTATAGCTAAACCAATTGCTACAAGCTCTACCAACTCTCACACACGACTCAGTGTTATTATAGATAGCTTTCATTACACTAACTAACTTATCAGGTATTCCATATGATCTAACAATCAAACACAAATTATGTCAACAGAGTCAAAAGCCTTTTTCAAATCAAAGCTAGCGGCCAAAGTTTTCTGAAACTCTAGAATCTGCCTAAGTGAAAATATCTGATCTACACATCCCGTTCCACTTCTGAATCCACATTGCTTATCACGCAATTACCTGTCAACCAGATCCTTAATTCTATTAAGCACAGTCATGCAAAGAACTTTCCCTGGAACAGGCTGATACCTATATAGTTATCACAAGAACTGCGATCACCTTTTTTGAAAATAGGGATAATAATAGCTCTATTATAGTGCCTATAAATATAGTGTGGCATTCACCTATTAAAATCTGGCAGTAAAAGTGTCCCATACCAGTAGAGGGCGCTGGGAACGATATTCTTGCCTTGTTAACATTACCCTCTATGGACGTTTCGCTTTTGATTGACTTAAACATAGAAGCATTTATGCAATGATTTTACCATTCAAATGCACATTATTCCTGAGTATTTTAACTGAACTAGTAAAACTTGGAGAACGCTTGAGCAAGTATGTTTTTCTAAAACGAAGAAAATTGATTGCCATTCGATCAAAACAAATCGCATTCCTCTTTATGTATCAGAGCGCTGGGGTGATCGTTTTGATTGGCTCTTTGGTAAACACTTCGAATAACACGTGATGTAATAAATGTTCTAACATGTGACGTTTGAACTCACCAATTGTAATAGAAGTCATGGTGTAGATATCCTTGTAAATTGCAAGAGCAATTTAAAACGTAATTGGCTAAACAAGAATGCAAGTTAGTATTATGATTATTCTATCTTGTTTAGCCAATTATATCGTTTTAAATTTTTTTCGCAATTTACAAGGATATCTACGCCAGGACTTCTATTACAATTGGCGAGTCCAAGCGTCACATATTAGTACGTATGTTTTTTTGTAACATCTTCAAATTATAAAATATACTTCAAATAATAAAAAATCGAATTAACCAATAGGTTAGATCATTTTAATACTGCAAATTATTAGTATCATGATTATTCTGTATTAAAATGCTCTAACTTATCGATTAATTCAAATTTTTATTATCCCCTGTCAACCCACTTCACCATACACCAATTGGTCATAAATAGACCCCCATAATCCCCTTACCCCTCACTATAAGGAAAAAAAAAATATGGTATCAAATATCCTTTAATTCACAAGGAATACAGTTTGCACTTCGAGTCTACTTCATTGCATTCCACTTCATTATTATTGCTAATCCAACTGGCTAACAACCATCTCTTTACTCCCATATACCTCAATTCGCATCCCCATTAAATTAATGGCACATTTTAAAATTTTTAAGGGCAGTTAATTAAAGGCCCGTTTCCCCTCACACCTAAAAATTCCATTTCTACAGTTAACTCCCTCCAATGCAAGAGGATTTAAAAAATACCTAAGTTCTATCTTAGCCCCCCCTGGGGCACAAAATTCCACCCCTATTCAAGACCCCAGACCCCTCCTTCCCCACACCATTAAAAATTTATAACTATCTCAATCCCATACCTTTAACTACAGTCCATCCCATTTCCTAGGTAGTTAAGCTACGTTGTGTAATGCAACGCAAGGGCTAAAATGTTCCTTATTGACACCAACTCACAGTATGTCCCACAAAAAAATTTAACTTCCATTTTTGCCAACTAGTCATAATTTCACAGAATTAATTCCAATATTTACATCTTGTCTGAATTGAGTAGCATATCAGTGTGAATTTTCCCTTGATTTGGCCAACTCTCCTTAATTTCACGAAACTAATCACAATCTTTACATCGCTCCTAAATTTGCCGAATCACTTCAAACTTTTAAAACTCCCCAAGATTTTGCCAAGTTTTCTCGATTTCAGTCAACTATCATGAATTTTACAAACCCAATCCCAATTATCACAACTAGCCCGTATTTTTCAAGTGGATTCGAATTTTGCCAACTACCCTACATTTTGTTAAGTTTCCTCAATTTGTATAACTCTCCTTAATTTCACAAAACAAATCTCAGTTTTCACAACTCGCCTATTTTTTACCAAGTGGATTAAAATTTTGCCAACTATTCTAGATTTTGCCAACTCGCCGTAATTTTACAGAAAAAATCGCAATTTTTACATCTTCTCTGAATTTGCCAAGTCACTTCGAATTTTATCAACTCTCCTTAATTTCACAAAAACAATCCCAATTTTTACAAATCGCCCGTATTTTACCAAGTGGATTCAAATTTTGCCAACTGTCCTAGATTTTGTCAAGAGTTCTTGGTTTTTCCAACTCTCCTTAATTTCACAAAATCAATCCCAATTTTTACAACTCACCTGTACTTTATCAAGTGGTTTCCAATTTTGCCAACTTTCTTAGTTTGGACACGTTTTCTCGATTTTGTGAACTCTCCTTAATTTCACAAAAACAATCCCAATTTTCGCAAATCGCCCGTATTTTACCAAGCGGATTCGAATTTTGCCAACTGCCCTAGATTTTGCCAAGTTACCTCAATTTTCTCATCTCGCCACAATTTTACAGAAAAAAAAAATTCCAATTTTACATCACATCTGTAATTCAGAGTGCACTTGCAAAGTCACTCTGAATTTTGCCAACTCCCGCAAGATTTGCCAACTCTCCTGGATATTGCGAAGTTGCCTCAATTATGCCAACACGCCATAATTTTGCAGAAAAAAGATTACAATTTTTACATCTCACCTGAATTTTGTCAACTCTCCACGATTTTGCCAAGTCACTCTGAATTTTGCCAACTGCTCCTAGTTTTTCCAACTACCCCTAGATTTTGCCAACTTCCCCTAGTTTTTGCCAACTGCTCCTAGATTTTGCCAACTACCTAAGTTTTGCCAACTCTCCTAGATTTTGACAACTTGCCATAATTTTACAGAAAAAAATTCAAATTTTCACATCTCACCTGAAGTTTGCCAACTCTCCACGATTTTGACAACTCGCCATAATTTTACAGAAAACCAATCCTAATTTTCACATCTCATCTTTAATTTTTGCCAACTCCCCACGATTTTGACAAGTCACTCCAAATTTTGCCAACTCCCCAAGATTTTTCCAAGTCACTCCGACTTTTGCCAATTCCCTAAGATTTTGCCAAGTTGTCCCGATTTTGCCAACTCACCTATATTTTGCTAAGTGGCTTCAAATTTTGCCAACTGCTCTAAATTTTGCCGTCTCTCCACTTTCCAAATTGCCTTAGATTTGCCAAGTTGCCTCGATTTTGAGAACTCCCATTTAATTTTTCAAAAAAAAAAACCTTTCACAACCACCGCGGGATTTTACGAAGTCGCTTCGAATTTTGCCAACTCCGAGTTACTTTGGGGGGGGGGGGAGGGAGCCTCCCCTCAGCTCCCCACAGCCCCATGGCTACGCCCCTGTCTGCTGAGAAGCAGACCCACGCCTTGGTGATTCTTTCCATCCTCCCTCCCTACAGAGAAATTTAAAGTTATTTTTAAGTGTTTCACCTTTACCTGTCCATCTGGTCTTGCAAGCCTAGAATATCTAGGCTATAGCACTGGAATTCCTGCGTGAGGACATCAAGAGAATAATCTCTATGTAATGTCCTCACGTTCCACTTTCCTGCAGAGAGAAAATGATTAGTAGGATGTTTAAAGAAACTAGGTTTATTGAGATAAGTCGGGCCAACAATATCAAACAGCCCCCTGATCGCAGGCATGGGACAAAGACTTGTTCTTCATCGCTAAAGGCTGAAGTCACCGATGCTGGTAGAACTTCAGGCACCACCTTTTCAAGTGGACTTTTTCAATAGCCACATGGCCCGTCTGAGAAACATTACTCCAGTTTAGAATTGACGATGCCCAACTAGCTAAGTGAGGTTCAGGTACCTGCGATGGCCTCTGATCTGGATTATCCACCAGCTGATATAAGGTATCCCATGCTTCTGTTCACTTAGGAGTGGCAACCCAGAAGCAAACAAAACACAGCAGCAGATTCTCCCTCAACAGAGGTCCACCAGTGTAGCAAGTCCAGGATTAATGAAGCTGAAATCCATAAACAAGTCCAGTCTAATAGGTATAAATGGTCAGCACCAGTACCCTGTGAAGTTGACCACTCCTCAGCAAGGTTGGAAAAAAAAGAAAAAAGTGGCCATACACCACCAGAACAGTAGGCCATACTGAAGTGACAGCCCTCAACTTCAGTTCCCTTCCAAAAGAAAATATCTCTTTTGAAAGTACTAACGGCCTGTACCACGAGAAGGTGGGGTCGGACATTAGGTGCTAGACCTGGCCGGTTCTGTGCAACTCTTGGCAAAATCTAGAGTAGTTGGCAAAATTTGTAGCCACTTGAAAAAATACAGGGGAGTTGTGAAAATTGTGCCTTGTGCAATTAAGGAGAGTTGATAAAATTCGAAGTGACTTGGCAAATTCAGGGAAGATGTAAAAATTGTGATTTTTTTCTGTAAAATTACGGCGAGTTGGGAAAATCTAGGGTAGTTGTAAAAATTCTAATCCACTAGGTAAAATATAGGCGAGTTGTGAAAATTGGGATTTTGCGAAATTAAGGAGAGTTGGACAAATCAAGGAAACTTTGCAAAATCTAGGGCACTTGGCAAAATTCGAATCCACTTCTTGAAATAGGGACGAGTTGCAATAATTGGGATTGGGCTTGTGAAATTGACAAAATCGAGAAAACCTGGCAAAATTTTGGGGAGTTTTAAAAATTTGCAGTGACTCAGCAAATTCAGGAGAGCTGTAAAAATTGAGATTGTTTTTGTTAAATTAAGGGGAGGTGGCAAAAACGGGACAACTTGAAAAAATCTAGGGCATTTGGCAAAATTTAAAACCACTTGGCAAAATGCAGATGAGTTGTGAAAATTGCGATTGGTTTTCTGAAATTAAGGAGAGCTGGAAAACCTAGGATAGTTGGCAAAATTCGAATCTTGGTAAAATACAGTCGAGTTGTGGAAATTGGGATTAGTTTTGTGAAATTAAAAAGGGTTGGTCAAAATGAGACAACTATCAAAATCTTGGGGAGTTTGAAAAATTTGCAGTGACTTGGCAAATTTAGGAGAGATGTAAAGATTGGGATTGGTTTTGTGAAATTAAGGAGAGTTGGCCAAATCAAGGGGAGTTGGAAAAATTTACAATGATTTGCTACAATTCAGGCGAGATGTAAATATTGGGAAATTATATAATATGGTGATATTATAGCTAGTCGGAAAAATTGGAAGTCACATGGCAAAATGCAGAAGAGTTGTGAAAATTTGCAAAATTAGGTACGAACCTGACAGAGACATTATTTTCTCAGTTGGCAAAATTTGATTTTCGAGTTGGAAAATTTTCAATTTCTTTCCCCCCAACCATAATCCTTCGTTACGCCCCTGCTTAGCTCTAATGGTTGCCAAGTAGTTAGTGTCATCAGAGGAGCTTGGGTAAGATATGGATCACCCCATTTTTTTAAAATAAAAAGGACTCTCCTACACAAAGGTTGCAGGTAACCTAGAAGCTTTGTTGGACTTGTCCTGGTTTCTCATACAACATACAAACACAGGGTCATGCCCATTGGTTTAGTAGGCAGGTACACCATTAGATCAGTTTGTTGAAATAATTAGTTGAAAAAAATTTATTGTCTTGAGTGAGATTCGAACCCACATCTCCCAGAAGTATGCCAGGTGTCATAACTATTAGAGCACTAATAATAATGGTATTCATGGATATCTTGGAATGGATATATTAATATATGTTACAACTTAAGACAAATACACTGGTGCTTAAAATTAAAGGATAATCGATAAAGCGTATAGCTGCTAATATACATAAAAGAATGCACTGGAAATGGGCAAACATGAAAAATATGCTACACGGAAAACTATTTCGCATTTACAGTTGATGCACATAAACGAATATGCAAATTAGGAATGCGTTAAAAAAAGTGGAGTCTACTCGCAGCTTGTAGCTGTTCTGGGCAACTCTTACTTTCACTTCAGTGGAACGTCGAGCTCATTATTATCCTGAGGACATCATATAGATGATTTTCAGGGTGGAGAGCGATTGGAAGGATGGAAGTTTCCATTGCATTGAATGCTCCACAAAATGTGTCAAGGTTCTGGACACAGTTTCAACAAACAGGAGACGTTCATCGTCGACCAGGACAAGGCCATTCCAAAGCCACAATTGCTGCAAATGATCGCTATATGAGTCTTACTGCCAATCGAAACAGAGGGATGACTGCTAGGCAGCTGTCTTTGGAGCTTGCAGAAGCTACAGCAACGAGGGTTTCAAGGCTTACCATATATAGGAGACTTTATGAGCAATGCCAGGAGACCTGTTATTTGTGTTCCTCTAACTCCCGCCACCCAGCGAGCTCGTTTAAAGTTTTCAGCATTATACTTGGAGTCCAGACCAGCAGGTGCATGTTCAAAGATGAATCACAAATCAGCTTAAGTACTGATTCGTGATGTATTCACATCTGGATAGAACCAGGAACCCACAACAGCCCCTTGAACATCAAAAATAGTTATTCTAGTGGCCGTGGGATGGTTTTGGCAAGAATCATGACGAACAGGCGTACAGACCTGCATATCTTTCAGAGTGACTCTGTTACTGCTCTGCAGTACAGAGACATGTTCCTGAACCCATATGTCAGGCCATTCCCGGGAGCCATCGATCCAGATTTTATTACTGACAATAACGCCCCCACTCATCGAGCTCATGTGGTCGACGATTTTCTCGAAGAGGAAGATATTCGCCGAATGGGGTCGACGCCCAGATCTCCTGACCTCTATCTCATTGAGCAGGAATGAGATGCCCTAGGGAGATGCATTGGAGCTCACCAGCCCTTTCCCAGAACACTCCACGAACTCAGAATAGCATTTGTTAAGGAGAGGTCCCTCAAGACTTCATCAATACCCTCATAAATAGTATGAAGAGTCATTGCTTGAGTTGCATGACTGTCAGGGGTGATCGAAATATTAGGATAATTACTCCACGAGTAAGTGATTCTATTTGTACTAAGTTCTAACGAATATTAATCTAACCATTGCTTCAACAATGTGACATACACTATCTGATCAAAAGTATCTGGACACTCCTTCGGAGTGCGTAGTGGATACACCCATGTATCCCACAGCCATGGCCCAAACAGGTATAAAAGGACACACGTGGCCTGGCAAACCTCATAGACACGCATGAACAGGAAAATAGGTCATATGGCAGAGCTCAGGTGACTTTCAACGTGGCACCGGTCATAGGATGCCACCTTAGCAACAAGTGAATTCGAGAAATTTCAGCATTGCTGCAGCTGCCTTGGTCAACTGTAAGTGATGTTTTTGTAAAGTGGAACCACCTAGGAGCAATAACTGCGCAATCACGACCTGTAGGCCACGTAAAATGACAAAGCAGGGCCGCCAGGTGCTGAAGCGGGTGGTGTGGCAAAATCACCTGTCCTTGGTTGCAACACATCATCAGAGAGTTCCAAAACGCCTCTGGAAGCAACGGCAACACCATAATAGTTCGTTGCGAGCTTCAGAAAATGGTTTCCAAGGCCGAGCAGCTGCAAAGAAACCTACCATCAACAAGATCAATGCCAAGTGTTGGTTGGAGTGGTGTAAAACATGGTGTCAATGACTCAAACATTGGAACATTCTGCAAATGTAACAAATCTCTTAATTTAGCTATGCAAAGCACTGACGTCTTGTATTGAACTATGACTTAGTTATCCAAATGTTTGTTCTATGACATAATGGTTATGTGTTTAAGAAACATAAGAAGTATAGTAGACAATGTGATGTTTTTGTTTGCTTTTTTTTCCTTGAAAACAAGAAGTTGAAATCACCTAGATGAAGTTTCTCAAACCGCCGCTGAAAATCACCGAGATGAAGGATCAGCACCCTTTCCAATACATCAAGATAGGTTTGAACATTTCAATAGGGTTGGTGCAGTCAGTAGTGTGCCAGGCTCATAATGTTTGTATCCCAAGTCTGAATCCCATCTGGGCTAATGTTGAGATTTATCTCTGCTAACCCCGGATTCTGCCCTCAGTCAGAAAGGGGGAACATTAATGGGCTTGGAAAGGCCATTGTCTTTCAGATGGGATGTAAAGCCCTGGTCTTGTTTGCAGGAGAGCCATACCCATGCTGGTTAAAGAACATAGTGAATAACTTATGGAGTATAATGGAGGAGCCATAACTTATGGGGCATAATGGAGGAGCCATAACTTATGGGGCATAATGGAGGAGCCATAACTTATGGGGCATAATGGAGGAGCCATAACTTATGGGGCAATTTTAGGAGGCATAATGGTAGGCTTCCACATGCCTTCTAAAAGTTCCTTCCATTTTGTCTATGTATAAATGAGCAGCTGAGCTGCAATCATTTCCGCGATTTTCTCTGATCCCTTTGTGACCTGGCCATTTCACCCATTTTGTGCAAAAATAGTGCCGCTCAGAGGTAAAACAACTCAACCCATTCACATTTCGCTGAAAAGAAAACGGAGCAATTTTTCGATCACAATGAATCTCATGACGATCACCAAAGGATCTTGGTTGACTGTTTCTGCATGTAATGTGGATTCTCATCAGACCAGTGCCAGACCAGTAGTGCAACGTTTAGTGAGGCATATCGTTTCGTTGTTTGAGAAGTTTTTTTATCTTTGTCTTATATTTTGCAAATACTAAAAAAAAAAAAACTATAAAAACTGTCTTTTAGGCGAAGTGGCGTGAAAAATGCAAATTAGCCTTATTCTCGTTTGCCGAAATTTAGCTTTGCAGTTTTCACGCCACTTCGTCTAAAAAGACAGTTTTTATAGTTTTTTTTATTATTTGCAAAATATAAAATAATAAATAAATACCCCCTCAAGCAGCTGCTTGCCACAGAGGTCTGACAGGAGTCTGTCAGTTTATATGCCACAGTAGAAGGTTTGAGAGGATGGCAGGACCTCAGCAGAAAAACGACACATACATCCATGCCTTACCCGGGGCTCGAACCCAGATCCCTTAGATTTGCAGCCAAGCGCGCTAACCACTCGGCCACGGGACGGCAGCAAAATATAAGAGAAAGATAAAAAGCTTCTCAAACAACGAAACGACATGCCTCACTAAACGTTGCACTACTGGCCACTGTCTCAGAGCTAACATGACATAGTTTTGCTCCTAAAATAGTAGCTTGCTCCTTGGTCAGTATTCTAGTTAAGTTTCTTTTCATGAAATATTTGTTCCCCCTCAAGCATATCTCTGCAAGGCATTGTTAAGAGTATGCTTTTAGTTTTGCAGAAAACCGTGCTTTCTGTGTGAATTATTTTGGGGAATCATTCAAACAATCAAACTCAGTTGTAAAACATAGTGGGTTGGGTTGGGTTGTTTTACCTCTGAGCGGCACTTTTTTGCACACTATGGGCTAAATGGCCAGGTCACATGGACCCCGAAGGCTCAGAGAAGGTTGGGGGTGGGGACCCACTGGAACAGCTGTTGGGAGACAGATGGTAGCCTCCCGTCAAGGCCATCCAGCGTGTTCTTTAACGTGCACAGGTATGGCTCTCCCGCACACTGGGCCACGGCTTAACGTCCCATCCGACGGACGGCGGCCTTTCCAAGCCCATCGGTGTCCCCTACTAACCGTGGGCAGGGCGGGGAATTTTGCGGATAAAACATAGTGTGTAAACTTCTCAGTGTGTGGATTTGCTGTTGGACACTATCAGTATCGTGTATGATTCAAGTAAGTATCGAATCTAATGCACATAACGACTACAATACTGTCAAGGTGTTGCTACCGCCATAAGATAAAAAGAATGCATTATAATCAAAGAAAATAAAACAACAATAATGTCGAAAACAAATTGAAAAAGAATAACTTTATTATTGAAAATACATACGAGAAGAAGAGTGTTTTCCATATTAATAAAAATGATATGCTTCAGAAAACAAAACGTAAAAAAACAAAGAGTACATTTTGTTAAAGAAAAAACAAATTTTTGGTACACCTGTGCTATTGATTATAAATTATTTTTTTAAGTAATGTTTGTAGGGGAAGCAGTTACCTTCCACCCTTCAATCCCGACGACGCCTATGGGCACACTCTATTTTCCGATTCTGATGAAACACCTTTTCATCTGTCACCCGATGTGAACTGTCACGCCTAAAGGCACTGGTCTGATGAGAATCCACATTACATGCAGAAACAGTCAACCAAGATCCTTGGTGATCGTCATGAGATTCATTGTGATCGAAAAATTGCTCCGTTTTCTTTTCAGCGAAATGTGAATGGGTTGAGTTGTTTTACCTCTGAGCGGCACTATTTTTGCACAAAATGGGTGAAATGGCCAGGTCACAAAGGGATCAGAGAAAATCGCGGGAATGATTGCAGCTCAGCTGCTCATTTATACATAGACAAAATGGAAGGAACTTTTAGAAGGCATGTGGAAGCCTACCATTATGCTTCCTAAAATTTCTCCATAAGTTATGGCTCCTCCATTATGCTCCATAAGTTATTCACTATGTTCTTTAACCAGCATGGGTATGGCTCTCCTGCAAACAAGACCAGGGCTTTACATCCCATCTGAAAGACAATGGCCTTTCCAAGCCCATTAATGTTCCCCCTTTCTGACTGAGGGCAGAATCCGGGTTTAGCAGAGATAAATCTCAACATTAGCCCAGATGGGATTCAGACTTGGGATACAAACATTATGAGCCTGGCATACTACTGACTGCACCAACCCTATTGAAATATTCAAACCTATCTTGGTGTATTGGAAAGGGTGCTGAGCCTTTATCTCGGTGATTTGCCCCTATCTGTTCTTAATGGAAATCTATTTTCAACTTCTTGTTTTCAAGGAAAAAAAGCAAACAAAAACACCACATTGTCTACTATACTTCTTATGTTTCTTAAACACATAACCATTATGTCATATAACAAACATTTGGATAACTAGGTCATAGTTCAATACAAGAAGTCAGTGCTTTGCATAGCTAAATTAAGAGATTTGTTACATTTGCAGAATGTTCCAATGCTTGAGTCACTGACACCATGTTTCACACCACTCCAATCAACACTTGGCATTGATCTTGTTGATGGTAGGTTTCTTTGCAGCTGCTCGGCCTTGGAAACCATTTTCTGAAGCTGGCAACGAACTATTATGGTGTTGCCGTTGCTTCCAGAGGCGTTTTTGAACTCTCTGATGATGTGTTGCAACCGAGGACAGGTGATTTTGCCACACCACCCGCTTCAGCACCTGGCGGCCCTGCTTTGTCATTTTACGTGGCCTACAGGTCGTGATTGCGCAGTTATTGCTCCTAGGTGGTTCCACTTTACAAAAACATCACTTACAGTTGACCAAGGCAGCTGCAGCAATGCTGAAATTTCCCGAATTCACTTGTTGCTAAGGTGGCATCCTATGACCGGTGCCACGTTGAAAGTCACCTGAGCTCTGCCATATGACCTATTTTCTTGTTCATGCGTGTCTATGAGGTTTGCCAGGCCACGTGTGTCCTTTTATACCTGTTTGGGTCATGGCTGTGGAATACATGGGTGTATCCACTAAGCACTCCGAAGGGGTGTCCAGATACTTTTGATCAGATAGTGTATGTCACATTGTTGAAGAAATGGTTAGATTAATATTCATTAGAACTTAGTACAAATAGAATCACATGAAATTTGTTTCCATTCTTGTGCTTATTGGTCCCAGAACAATGTGGGCAGCCGTTATGGTACTACCTGGTCACCAGCTGGCGGTCGGCGTCTTGTTTTTTTCTGCGCGCTAATGGTAGGCTTTTCGACAGGCACCATCCCACAGGGAATTCGTCCGACGAGGACCATGGTTCATAGCGGCGGCGCTCTCCATTGAAGTGCGGATGCGTCTACAATTTTATGGCCTGTTCACATTGTTTCTTTGATAGAATGCTGCACTTTACTGCATACTGGTGGGGGTGTGGAGATCATCAATGGCTGTTTCAAGCCCCCTCTTGGGACAAGATATTGGTCGCGCTCTTGCAGGCTCTTTTTCTAAGAACGAAGGCGCCTCATCAAGATCATGCGATGCGCTGACGAAATCTGCAGCTGTTGTAGAGAAGTTTTCATTAAGTTATGAACAGATTGGGATCTGCTCATAACAGAAAAATCTTTGTGCAAAGTTCTTACATTCCAACTATCTGTGGAGAGAGAATGGTTGGTGGGATGTTTAAAAAAACTATGTTAAAATAATTAATATTTTATAAACTAAATAAAAGTAAAGTAGCCATAACAGTCCAGATCGGTAAGCCACACTGATCTCGCATCCCCTTGCATTCGCTTCCACAAGAAAGTATCTCTTTTGAAAGGTAATAACAGTCTGCACCAAGAGAAGGCAGAGTTGGACTTCAGGTGCTATACCTGGCCATTTCTGTGCACCATCACAGGGGATTGGTGCATAGCTCTCCTTCCATTGAGAGAGGGAATGCCGACAATATCAAGCATCCCCCTTATGGCAGGCATGAGACAAAGACCTGTTTCCCACACTACTAAATGCTGAAGTCACCTACACTAGAACACTTCCTCGAATGCAGGTTTGACGTTGCCCGTAGAAGCAATGGTTCAGGTAACTGCGATGGCCTTAGATCAGGATTATTCACCAGCTGATAAAACATATCCTGTGAATATATTCACTTGGGGCTGCCAACCCACAAACAAACAGAAAACACAGCGAAGATGTTCTCTCAGCAGAAGCTCACCAGTGCAGCAAATTCAAGACCCTAATCAAGCTCAGATCCATTATTTAGCTCCAGTTGGTGTATGTTGTCAGCACCAGGACTCTGTGTGGTTGAGCACTCTTCAACAGGATAAAAAAAAAAGGAAAGTAGCCATAACAGTCCAGATCGGTAAGCCACACTGATCTCGCATCCCCTCCCATTCGCTTCCACAAGAAAGTATCTTTTGAAAGGTAATAACGGTCTGCACCAAGAGAAGGCAGAGTTGAACTTTAGGTGCTAGACCTGGCCATTTCTGTGCACCAACACAGGGGATTGGTGCATAGCTCTCCTTCCAGTGAACACCTAGCAACCATTTACATACCATGTCATCTGTAAACAATATAATCTATATATGCAGAGTTTGTGCTTGTCTGTTCGACATCTCTTCCTCTACGGCAAGATTTAGGATCGCCAAATTTGGTTTACAGCTTCATCTGCACTGTAACTTAGTGCATCGTACGGTTTTGGACAACAAAAAATTAGGCCCTTCTCCAAACATTGTCCGTGAAACGTTGTTCATCGACAACTTGGTGCCCCGATAACGTACTTCTCCGTAACTTTGAAATCCGCATTGATAAGGTAGGTGACGGTAGCACCCCAAATGTTTTCGGACACTTGCGACGTATTCAATCCCGATCCATCACAGCTGGAAACCCGATTTCAAAACCCTACTATGTACGAACTAAGCGGAGTTAACACCACACCAAATTCAGGACGTATCAGTGCAGTATGTGCGGAATTATGGGGATCCGAAAACTTCTGTCACCTCGGACATGAATGAATATTCGCACACCTGATACGAATATGCCTACTACTCTCAGTTATTATAATGAGGTCTGAGCAACGCCCAACAATTCTGCTAGAAATGATATATTTAAAATAAAGCAATCACAAGTACGACTATCACAGCCCTATATAACTGTCTGTTATTTCTTGATATTAATCAGTTTAACCTCCTACAATCCCATATGTAAATCAAAGCT
This sequence comes from Ryuthela nishihirai, assembly GCA_038380435.1. Classification (NCBI taxonomy): domain Eukaryota; kingdom Metazoa; phylum Arthropoda; class Arachnida; order Araneae; family Heptathelidae; genus Ryuthela; species Ryuthela nishihirai. The sequence continues at coordinate 27,309,832 of JAWZYU010000019.1, read as the reverse complement.
AGTGATGTGGAGGAACAAAAATGGGTACAAAATGCCTCCCTCCTTTTCATATTTTCCAAAATTGAGGACGTTTTGTAAATGGTTGTTCCTTTAAGTCTTCCCAACAGTGAGCCCATTTCAAAACAGCTTATAGCAAGAGAAATGACATATCATACCGTTGTTCGTTTCCTTTTTACGTACGTCACATTGCTTGTCCCTTGTAATTTGTCGATTTGTGTTTGTTAAAACCAATTATATTTTTTGAACCTGAAGGGACGAATATAACAAGTTGTATCATTGAAAGCGTATGAGAGTTGGGTTGTTTTACCTCTGAGCGGCACTTTTTTGCACACCATGGGCTAAATGGCCAGGTCACAAGGACCCTGAAGGCTCAGAGAAGTTTGGATGAGGGGACCCACTGGAAAAGCTGTTGGGAGACCGATGGTAGCCTCCCGTCAAGGCCATCCAGCATGTTCTTTAACGTGCACAGAGTATGGCTGTCCCGTACACGGGGCCACGGCTTAACGTTCCATCCGAAGGACGGCGGCCTTTCCAAGCCCTTCGGTGTTCCCTACTGACCGTGGGCAGGGCGGGGAATTTTGCGGAGATAAATCTCAACGCTGACCGCTGGGACTCGAACCTGGGAACTACAGATTACGAGCCTGGCGCGCTACCGACTGACACCCCCCCTCCCCCCGCCCCCAAGCGTATGAGAATGTCACAAATTCCGACGCATTGAAAGTGTCACAATGTATAAAACATTTGCCCTCCATGCTATCTTCCCCACTAAAAACAAAGAGGAAATGGGAAAACGACGGTTCCCTCATCTTTTGAATGCAAAGGGATGGATTGTTTGACCTCTGAGCAGCACGTTTTTGCACACAATGGGTTAAAAGACCCAAGGACTCGGAGAAGGTTGGGGGAAGGAAACCCATTGGACAGCTGCTAGGAGACAGGGTAGCCTCCCCTCAAGGCCATCCAGTGTGTTCTTTAACGTGCAAAGTACGACTCTCCTGCACAAGGACCACCGCTTTACATCCCATCCGACAGAGGATGGCCTTTCCAAGTCCATTGGTGTCCCATACTGACTGAGGGCAAGACGGGGAGTTTTGCGGAGATAAATCTCCAAAACTTGCCCGGGTGGTACACGAACCTGGGAACTGCAGATTACGTGCCTGATGCACTACGGACTGTGCCCCTCCACACCGCTCCGAATGCAAAGAGGGAGAGTAAATAACTTCGTGTCAAATGAAAGTTTGTGAAATGGGGAGTAATGAAAATATGTACTTCGTGCTTTCTTTCCCCAAAGAGGAGGAATCTGTAAACGAATGCTCTACTGTATCTTCGGAATGCAATTCTGAGAGTAGAGTGTTAGATGTCACTTCAAATGAATATAATATGGCTACTGTCGTGGACTATCTCAAGTTTTAACCACCCCCTTTTTCCTTCCCTTCCAAACAGGGAGAAAATTTTCATCTGGCTCTATCTCAACGCTTTCTCTCTCAAATGACAGCTTGTGCTTCGACAAATGTCATGAGCTACCTCAAATTACGTCCCTTATTTTTCCTCTGTCCCAATAAAGGAGGGAAATTTAATGGATCTTTACAAATAGTAGTTGAATGAAAGCTTACGATGTGCAGAAAGGTAATGTAGTAATTTTTCTTCCAAAGATGGGTATTTTAGCGACAAAGTTTCCTGCGAAGTTCCCACTAAAAAGCAAATATAGATGGTGTCCCTGAATTCATGTCCCAAACGTGAGGGGATGGTAGTACACACCGAACCCACCAATATTCATCGTAGAATATGTGGCTGCAAAAGCAGTGAGCAGTCGGAAATGAAGGACAGACACAAAGGTTTCCAGAGCGACATTTATTGGAGATCATTACAACAAATGCTCAAACGTCCGCCCACCAACGCTGATACAGGCAGCACAACGGCGGAGTAGTGATCGGCATTCCTGCTCATAAACACCGGACTTGTCGCGCACATCGGCAGCTGCGACGGACAGTCGGGCTACCAGATCCTCTGCGGACTGCATGGGCATCTCGTACACGACATTCTTCAAATGTCCCCACAGAAAGAAATCGATACAAGAAAGATCGGGTGATCTGAAGGGCCACAGGATGGGACCACCGCGCCCAATCCATTGGTTCCCAAATGTGGTATGAAGATGCTGACGCACATCCATGCTGAAATGGGCGGGTGCCCCATCATGCTGGAACCACATATGGGCGCGGATTGTGGCTGGAACATCCTAAAGAAATTCCGGCAAAACCTGTTACAGAAAAATATGGTAAGTTCCCCATCGAGGCGGTCCGGCAGTAGGTAGGGTCCAATTTAGTAGTCATGCACGATCCCCGCCCAGACATTGACGGCTGTTTCGAATTTGGACCTGTACCATGGGGGTTCTGGGCCGCCCACAAATGCGCATTATGAACATTCACTACGTCTTCACGTGAGAATGTTGATTCATCCGTAAAGAGCACATGCGCAGGGAAATCGGGATGTGCGGCACTTTGCTGCAGGAACCATTGGGCGAAATCCATGCGCAGGGGATAATCAACAGCTGTCAATGCCTGCACTCGCTGCAAGTGATAGGGATGCAGCCCTTCTTCAGGCAGTATTCGCCAGACACTGTTCCGATGCACACCCAGGCTCCAGGCGGCGGATCGTGTGCTTGTTGGGTTGGATTGTTTTACCTCTGAGCGGCACTTTTTTGCACACATGGGCTAAATGGCCAGGTCACATGGACCCCGAAGGCTCAGAGAAGGTTGGGGGAGGGGACCCACTGGAACAGCTGTTGGGAGACAGATGGTAGCCTCCCGTCAAGGCCATCCAGCGTGTTCTTTAACGTGCACAGGGTATGGCTCTCCCGTACACGGGGCCACGACTTAACGTCCCATCCGACGGACGGCAGCCTTTCCAAGCCCATCGGTGTCCCCTACTGACCGTGGGCAGGGCGGGGAATTTTTGCGGAGATAAATCTCAACGCTGACCCAGCTGGGACTCGAACCTGGAAACTACAGATTACGAGCCTGGCGCGCTACCGACTGAGCCACCCCCGCCCCAGCTGAGAAAGACGCAGCAGACTGATGCAGGAGCAGCACCGTTGCCAGATCACCCACATTCGCAATGTCGTTCCAGGTTCTAAACCCCGTCCCATTTCAGGTTGGGACTCAACTATTTTATCCCAACACAGGGTCATATATTGGGAATCTGTGTTCTAAATTTGGGAACTAGAGGAGTCCGAAAATTTGTTAAAACATAGTTGGAACATAACAACTTGCCTAGTAATTAAGCTATCGATAACCATAGAGCACGCGATGGTGTCAGCAAATAGAAGAAAGACATTCATTCTCTCCTGGTACAGCAGAGATGTCACTGTCGTTATGTTAACAATTCTAGCCTTAATTTTTCAGTCACTTGCCTTGCGACCGAGGACGGGGCTGGTTCAGTCGGTAGCACGCCAGGCTCGTAATCTGCAGTTCCCAGGTTCGAGTCCCAGCTGGGTCAGGGTTAAGATTTAATTTCGCGAAACTCCCCGCCCTGCCCACGGTCAGTAGGGGACACCGATGGGCTTGGAAACACCGTCGTCCATCGGATGGGACGTTAAGCCTTGGTTCCGTGTTCGGGAGAGCATAACACTGCACGTTAATGAACACGCTGGATGGCCTTGACGGGAGGCTACCATCTGTCTCCCAACAGCTGTTCCAGTGGATCCCCCCCAACCTTCTCTGAGCCTTCGGGATCCTTGTGACCTGGCCATTTAGCCCATTGTATGCAAAAAAGTCACACTCAGGGTAAAACAACTCATCCCTTGTGACGAAATTTTTTATAACAGTGTTGCCACTTCTGTTCTATTAATAAAGATCTGATCAAGCCGTACAGTCAATTTAATATTTAAAAAATATCTAGAACCGAATTCCGAAGACAATCGTGAACATTTATTTGTTGGTGACAGAAACTTAAATCAAGGGACTATCCAGGGAAAACGGGTACGTTTGGTCCCCCTATCTTAAGCCGGATGGGATTCGAACCCATGACCTCCTGATTCTTATAAATTCAGTTCAAAATATTGGCTATTGCTTTCAAACTTTAATAATGTTTCGCGACTTTTTTTTAGATCAATTATTTTAATTGGTATTGTTGTTTTTGAATATTGCTGCTTTCACAATTCTTTAAATACTCGAAAATTTTCGGAAATTGATCTGTAGATAAGTTTGATATAAATCTTTGTAAATCTATCCGCAGCCGTTTTTCTATAAAAAGTTCGTTTAAGAAGTAACTGAGATCTGCAACAGACTCCTCATTAACGCAACAGGAGTCGTTGCGGTGAATTCAATGGTGAGTAAAATAAATGAGTGGCCTCAGTTTACTGAAAAGTAATGTTTTATTGCAGGGTTACGTTGTTTAACCTCTGAGCGGCACTTTTTGCACACAGTGGGCTAAACGGACATGTCACAAAGACCCCGAGGGTTGGGTTGGTTTGTTTTACCTCTGAGCGGCACTTTTTTGCACATCATGGGCTAAATGGCCAGGTCACATGGACCCCGAAGGCTCAGAGAAGGTTGGGGGAGGGGACCCACTGGAACAGCTGTTGGGACAGATGGTAGCCTCCCATCAAGGCCATCCAGCGTGTTCTTTAACGTGCACAGGGTATGACTCTCCCACGAAGCCACGGCTTAACGTCCCATCCGACGGACGGCGGCCTTTCCAAGCCCATCGGAAGACCTCGAGGGCTCAGAGAAAGTTGGGAGGAGGGGACCCACAGGAACAGCTGTTAGGAGACAGCATCCCTCCGTCAAGGCCATCCAGCCTGTTCTTAAACGTGTCCAAGGATAGCTTAAGATCCACACGGAGCTATGAACGGCAGACTATCGAAGCTCGCCGGTGTCCCCCTACTGACCGAGGGCAAATTGGGGAGTTTTGCGGAGAAAAATCACAACGTTGTCCCAAGTGGGACTTGAACCTGGCGGACTACCGACTGAGCCACCCCAGGGGAGGGGGGAGGATTTCAACTTTGGCACAGATGGGATTGGAGCGTGCGAATTGCAGCTCATGAGCCTTGCGGTGCGTTTAGGACTCGGCCAATCCTCAGCCCATTTGGCTCCACTCAAAGGTTACATTATTCATTTTTATCACGGGCGTCAAATTCGCTAATAAATATTTCAAGCAGGTGGAAAAAAAATCGCGCACTTATTCTTTATTCACGAAATAATGATAATTCACTTTAAGCCTATTAGAGTTAAAATATCAGGATTTGGCAAGAGGGGGAAAAATGTTTGATGGCGAACTTTTAAAAATCTTTTAAAAAATGTACTTTTTTAAATAATTTTCCGCCTTTTTTTTTCTGTCATCATTACTATAGTTCAAACTTGATGCAAACTTAATTAATTTACTGAATCTGTTTTTGGAATCTGCTAGAATATTTTTGGATAAACGACGCTTTTTGCTTGCGCTAAACGCTTATTGAATTTCGATTCTTGTGCAAATACCATTCCCACTAATGATGACAAATGCATTTCCCGAAAGACTGATAAGTATCGGAGCCAGAACTATGGGGGGAGGCATACTTCCCCCTTTAAAAATGCCCAGTAAGGATAAGGGAGGCAAAAATTATTATTTTACATTTCATGCATTACTCAAGGAATTTTTTAACGACCTTAAAAGCGAATGGAAATCACTCCCCCCCCCTTTGTTTTTTTTTTTCATTTTTTTTCTAGATCCGGGTCTGATGTAAATTTAATAAATGTCTAATATTCACACGCCAACAGAATGAACTTTGTGTGAAAATTTTTGATCTTAATTTCGCCGGCACACAAATAAGAACAAATAATGGTTCGCCAACGTCATTTAATATTTACGATAATTGCAATAATTACAATAACGATGCCATTTTTCAAAAAAAGATTGAAATGAAGTAAAAATTTAAAGAACGAAATCCGGACCACATATCAAGTTGATACAATTAACAATCATCTCTTTCACGCCCCCCCCACAACTTTTATTTCGGAAGATTGAAATTAAAGATAAAACTTCTTGTTTGTATTAAATTGTTTTTTACCCATTTAACCTACTTATTATTCTACTGCATATAATTATATACCTTAAAAATTATATTAATAATTATATACCCCCTCAAGCAGCTGCTTGCCACAGAGGTCTGATAGGAGCCCGTTTGTTTATACGCCATAGTAGAAATTCTATGAGGAAGACAAGACCTCAGATGAAAACGTACCAACAGCCACGTGTTAACCGAGGCTTGAAAGCAGGTCCGTTTAATTAGTAGCGAAGCACGCTAATCATTCTACCACCTGTTACAAGCAGCAAAAAAAAAAAAGCATAGCACCTATACCAAAAAATTTCCTTTGCCAAAGTTATCCATCCACTCCGTCTCGCTAGGTGCTTACTACATAAATAATCTTCAGATCCCAGGAAATCAAAACTGGATCATTTCAATGCTCTATGTAAATCAGATATATATTCCTCTCCGAAATAAGACTCAGTTCGTTTCATAGTGGTGGCAAGGGATCCCTGCATCTCGCTCTGAAGATTTTTAGTAAATTAAATGGAAATGAAAAGCAAATATACAGTAAAGTCCCAGTTATCCGGATTTTATGCAACTGGAATAAATAATAATAAAAAAATACCCCCTCAAGCAGCTGCTTGCCACAGAGGTCTGACAGGAGCCTGTCAGTTTATATGCCAAAGTAGAAGGTCTGTTATGATGGCGGGTCCTCAGCAGAAAAAAACACACGAACATCCATGTCTCTTATCCGGTGCTCGAACCCAAGTTCCTTAGATCAGTAGCCACGCGCGCTAAGATCGTAAAAAAAAATTAAGTCCTCCCCAATAAATTATTCTATCAAACGTTAATTTGAAGACATACGTTTTTTAAGTGAACAGTTTTAAGTTAATTGTGCATTAAAGGGTTGGGTTGTTTTACCTCTGAGCGGCACTTTTTTTGCACACAATGGGCAAATGGCCAGGTCACCCGACCCCGAAGGCTCAGAGAAGGTTGGGGGAGGAGACCCACTGGAACAGCTGTTTGGAGACAGATGGTAGTAAATAATGGAAATAAGAGCTTGTTTCATATGAAGATCCTCGGAGCCTCGATAACCTCATTACGATTAACGTCAAGGCCATCCAGTATGTTCTTTAACGTGCACAGGGTATGGCTCTCCAGCACATGGAGACAGCCCTATCCAAGCCCATCGGTGTCCCCTACTGACCGTGGGCAGGGTGGGGAATTTTACGGAGATAAATCTCAACACTGACTCAGCTGGGACTCGAACCTGGGAACTACAGATTACGAGCCTGGCGCGCTACCGACTGAGCAACCCCCGCCCCATGCATTAAAAGAATTTAATCCTTGAACTCTTTATATAAAACAAAAAACTCGACGTTAATAATAATCGTAATGAGGTTATCGAGGCTCTGAAGATCTTCATATGAAACAAGCTCTTTTCTGCCTTTTTTCCATTATTTATATTTGTATACGTTCTTAATTCTATTGATTCCATATGCTGTACTTTCTTTCAATGGCATTAAAAATGGTCAACAGTGTGAATTTATCCATAGTTAGAATACATTTACAATACTTTATTTCTAAGAGTAAGTCTCAAAAAACCAGAAACTACACTTACCTATCATCGCCTAATCACACAGAAGTCGGATAACTGAGACTCTCCTGTGTATTAGAGATATTTAACAAGAATACTGTTTTAAAAGGAACGGAAGGGTTGTGTTTTACCTCCGAGAGACATTTCTGTGCAAACAATGAGCTCAGTAGCCATGTCAAAGGAACCCAAAGATCGGAAACGAGGAGGGAAAAAAGATACGGGACTCAGCACTAAAGGTGACTGAATTTATTCTTATATTGAATGATCCAGTCTTTGTAAAGCCATTCAACGTATTCTTTAACGTACGCAGTACAGAACTCTCCTGCACACGGAGCGACAATTTAACGTCCTAGCCAATGGACGCCGCTCTTTTACAAACCCATTGGTGTCCTCTTCCTAATCGAATTAGAACGGAAAAGATGGAGGGGGTGAGGAGGAGTATATTTCAAAGGAATAATTTAAGGAATATTTTTTTAATTCCTCAAAGGTGTTTTCTTCTTGCTAGTGCAACCCCTATTGTTTTCCAGACCCGTGTCAGTCTATAAATAAAAGCAGCATATCCTTCATTACTTTTTTAAAGGTTTTTTTCACCGTTTAATTTGTCATGAAAGCGGCATTGTATCAGCCAATATCTTGTGAGCATCCTGTTTGGAAGAGAGAACGAAATACATGATGTTTCAATCAGTACAAGAATTGATCTGCTAAAGATTCTCTCATTCAGGATATTTGTACGAAAATATATTTTTACGTTACATTAAATGATCTTCTGAGTTGGCAACAGGAAAGTTTCCTTCATCTCTCGTGACTGTTGCATCTTCCCGCCCTCCCACGGCGAGTTGCCAACGGAAAACAATCTGTTGGAGTTTCCACGACCTTTAAGAGGTCAGGGATGTCTCCAGAGGGGAAGGGAGGCAAAGGCAAACCCCGTTGCATGGGCGGTGCCATATCGATGGGTGCGACCTTTATTTCGGTTCCCACCAAACTGGCCAGCTAAAAACGCTCTACGTCCAATTGCAATAGGCTTAAAGGATGGAGTTGCCCTTAGGTATCCACTACGGCAAATTTTGTCTAATGAAGACTTCCGTTAATAAAGTCCAAGGAGAGAAAAATTAAGTTCCTAGACAGTGTAAAAAATGCAACTCTTAATTCTTAAAAGGCCTCCTTAAATCTTAAAAGGGCCAAAAGATGTTTTTTTTTCAAAAATTCCAACAACGCGTTTTTCATGCTTAATATTTTTTTCATTTTTAATATATTTTATTGTTTAAAATTCGATTCTTCTCCCTTTGGTGTAAAAACGATCCACTTCCGTTCATTATTATTTAAAAAATAAACTGATGGGCTTGGAAAGGCCCCTTCCGTTCGGATGGGACTTTAATAATAAGAATAATAATAACTTTATTTATGCCTTAGTATGGTTATATAGTACATACAGTCGCTCAAAAAAATATCCGAACACTATGGTTGATTGCAGAATTCAGAAAAAATATCTGGCAACGATTTTTTTAGAAATTAGTGATCTGGCACCTTTCGTGTACTATGCACGAATGTTACCTGATCACTAATTTCTAAAAATAATCGTTGACAGATATTTTTCTGAATTCGGTAATCAACCAGAGTGTTCGGATATTTTTTGAGCGACTGTACATTACCAGTTAAGCCTTATAGCTTGTCAGCAGGATTCCTTTCAATCACATGACAGGTTAATTAAAGAATAAGACATGTATAATAGAAAATAAACACATAATTAAAAACAGAAAATAAAACAACAACAAAAAAAAAGAAACGAATTGAAACACACAATCACGAGAATTTAAACACGTTATAAAATAAACCTATAAGATTACGGATTATAACATGCATTACACAAAAATATCACTTGTTTTACATGTCATCATTTCACACTACTATTGCAGTTGCTTAAAACAATACCAGATACGACTTTTTAAACATTGCATTTCAAATGCTAATAACCATTTCGAAACTTTAGTTTTAATGTGTGAATAAGTGCTCAGGCATAATAGATCTCTCGGTAGAGAAATAAAATCCTTGGGCATTTGATAAGATATCCGGGCTTTACCATAATTATTGTGACAAACTGGTTCGACAAAATGATTTGTTTACCTTGTTGTAAGAGGTGTTGACCCTTCGGTCAAATGATAGCCTCTGGTGCAAGCCATCCAGCGTATTCTTCAACGTGTACAGGGTGTGATTCTTGTACGTAGGGAACCACTGCTCAACGTCCCATCTGACAGACGGTTAAATTTTCCATCGATGTCCCTTTTTAACAATGGGAAGATGAGGGTTTCGAGAAGATAAATCTCAATGCTTGAAGAGATGATGCTCGAATCAGGGAAGTTTAGATTATGGGTCTGGTGCGTCTCACCCCATCAAGACTTTTGAGTTGGATTGCTTTACCTCTGAGCTGCACGTTATCGCACACCATGGGCTAAATGGCCAGGTCACAAGGACCCCGAAGGCTCAGAGAAAGTTGGGGGAAGGACTATATAGAATGTCTTATCTACATAGGTTGAATGACAGGCCATTGACGTCAACTGCGCATGCTCAGTCTCCCTAGTTGTCAGTCACACTGCTCAACTGAAGATTACATCTGAAAAGTTTCCTTCTTGTCCAAGCAAAATACTTGAAAAAGCATTTCAGGAATTCTTTCTATTGGAAACAATTAGCATATTAAGAAATCAATTTTGAATTTACTTTCTGCTTTGGCGCAGCAATTCTGCAGAGAAAAAGATAACTTCATTCACAAGGATCAAGCAAAATTTCGTATTTTACGAAATATTTTAATTCCATAACATTTTGCTTTTTTCTGATTATTTAATGATGGCTTGTTTTAAGTATGAAAGAAATAGCTGCCAGTTAACCTAAAGCAATGTTACTCTGCAATTTAATTAATAGTAATATCTTTTAAGATATATCTTTCTGTAACTTTTGCAATTTACGATTTATTGCATGATAAATTAATTTTTTAATATTGGTATCATTTGATCTTACAGCATAAAACGTGTTATTTAAAGGGTACTTAGTTACAATTCCTCTCCTCAGTGTTATCCTAAAGAAAGAGAATTTTATTACGTTACTATGCCATGCAAATTAACTGACAGAGGTAAGGCTAAGCTAAATTTAGTTGCAGCGCTGAAAGAGTATTAAAGAAGGACAGAACAACACACAGAGTACGATATTGGCAATCCTTTATCAAATTTAGGGGCCCTGAAAAGGGCCGTTTTCTTTCAAGTAGAGACCTGGAAGGGCTTAGTTGAAGACGAATGAGGGACGAGGCATCCTTCCCCTTCCTTTGCAGCACGAGGAACAGAAGAAACGACGAAATTTCCCCGGTTTGCTTTGACGGAGTTCTCTTATTTCGTAGATTCTTCCTTTTCTGTAAAACGCATCAGGGTCAAAAGGCGTCGTCTCTGTCTGACTGATTTCAGGAAAGGTAAAGTTTATCTCTTCTCTATCGAGAGGCCCCGTGCTTCCTGTCATTGATTTCTTCTCATCGTCCAGGGTTAGTTCAATAATTTCCTCGATTTCTTTTTCTATCACGGAACAAACTATATTAATCCAATTACTGTTCTTTCCTCCGTCAGAAATGCCCATCAGCATTTCATAGTTTTCAGTTACGATTACATTAGGACATTCTTCTCCCTCTTGGGAGGACACTTCCGTTACCTCAATCATTTCATTTGGATCCATCACTAATATCTTCGTTCTAAAACTTACTAATTTACGTCTTCTTCATTTCCAAGTCAACCAAAAGCAAATATTTACGCACAAAACACCTATCTAAGCAAACGCATGCGCCAATAACATTCCTTCAGAATGAAATCTTTTATTAAACCTATTCTTTCATTTCAACAGTAACAGTCTTCATTTTGCTACGTTTACTGAGATTTCGTGACGTCAGACGCAACAAAAGGCACCATTTCCGTTTCTTCCTTCCGCCATGTCTAAGGTTGTTTTTACGACTGAATTTTGAAGCAAATAAATAGTCCAATGAGTTCTTCAAAGATATACGGAGAGGTACTTTCTTTTCGCGACATCAATTCTCAAAATAGTCTTCAAATTAAAACTGGGCATTGGATTGGTTGGATTTACTTCTGAGAGTCATTTTTTTTCCAGCGCACAATGGGCTAAATGGCTAGGTCACAAGGACCCCAAGGTCTCAAAGAAGAAATGTAGACGGATTGGCTGTTAGGGTACAGATAGGAGTAGCATTACAAACGCTAAACACGATTCATTAAGGGGGAGAGAATACTTTTAAAAAAATCAAAAATAATAAATAAACCAGAATTAAAAATAATTAAGTGAAAATAAAGGATTTTTTTTTACGTTTTTAAACGCAACCAAGTTTTAATTAATATCAATGTAAAATATGATTTCCTTGTGTAATTTACATTGGAAATCTAATTTTAAAATATAATTTCACGAAAATAAGAACATTGGGATAAACATATATAGTATTATTGCTTTAAACGTTTATATCATTTGCTATTTATTAACAAAAATTTTTAAGCGTGTGATGTGATAGTTTAAAATAAGGATTTTTTTTTAAATTGCAGAAATTGTAATATCCTATAATGCAAAGAATTAAAGCAATGGTTTAGCAACGAAAACTAAATGAACTTCCGTGTTATTTGAATCTAATTTCAAATTTCAAGTTTCCTAACTTTGAAAATAAGCTTTTTAGCAAAAAAAAAAGACTAGATAAATTGAAGATCTCACTCAAATCTCTCTAAATCTGAATTTTCAACAATATTCACTTAATATTTAAACAGTCATTGAAGCTGGAACATTTAACAGCAGAGATGCCGGCACACTCTTCCTAAACATCCCCCCCGCCCAAATTAATGAAAGCTGAAAAAAAAAATAATCATTGCATAAACTTAAAGTACAGTACTGCGCAAATTAGTTGGGACAATAGGAAAATGCAGTAACAAAGACAATTAAAATATTTATTTGTTTAATAGTGTAGTTAATAGTGAATGTGGCCCCCCTTAGCTTTAATTACTTCTTCCTCCCTCTCAACCATTGATACCACTAGCTTTCCACACATCTCCTTCACTTCAGGGTCGTGGTACCACACTTTCATAACACTTTCTATCATTTTGGTTTTCGTCGTGCAATCCATCTTAGATATGCGTGCTTTAATAATGGCCCACAAATTTTCAATGGGGTTTAGCTCGAGTGAATTTCCTGGCCACACCAATACCTTCAAATGTTGCTGGGTAAAGAAGCTCTTAGCAAGCTTAGAATTGTGGCATGGAGACATATCCTGTTGAAATACCCCATCGCCGTTAGGAAACAGTTTCTGCAGTGTTGGGACCATTTTCGCTTCCAGAACGCCTATCAATCCTTCAATGGGGTGAAGCGTCTGTGGCCCGGAAGCTGTGAAACATCCCCAAAACATGACCTTGGGTGGGTGTTTGGGGGATTGCTAGATGTGGCCGAATCGCAGAGGTTCTCCAGGCTTCGCTTGTCCCAACTAATTCGCACAGTACTGTATTACATTTATGTTAGTGAACAATTTGTTATAAGTTTGTATTTTTTCTTCTGAACTAAATTTTAATGAGCAGCAAAAGTTAGACTTAAATACTTTAAGCTTCTATAATTCTTTGAATATTAAACGACTGTTTTTAAAGATATTTGACTGAGGTCTTCAACTTATCTGCAGATACCTATTTTCGTAAAAAAAAAACTTGTTTCAAAAGTTAAGGAGCTTTTGAATGTGGTTGTCCATCACATAAAGGGGAAGTGTCTGGTTACTTTTTGTACTATAATAGGGTGTGCATGTTTCAAGATTGTGTCAGAGATTGTTTTCTCTCGAACCTGATTCGGAGTGGACTCGAGCTCGAAAATTAAGAGTCCTAACCCATTTCTACTAAAACGAAAGGTGGGGTAGCAGACATCGCTTCCACATCGCATAGTCCAGCATAAAAATGGTCCTTGCAATGTAGCATTTACGTTCGTGAAGAAATGGGTAAATGTAAAGAAGAACAATGAAACATTATTCGAATTTGTTGAAATGAGATAAAGGATATAAACCTGGAAATTTCAGGAAAGAATCTTACAATGGTCGGTTAGCTGGATGAAATCTCAACACTGGACAGCTATTAAAAGACAGATGGAGACCTCTTCTTTAGGCTAGGCGCTCCTTAAATAGTTTGCTAGGTTCTATGTGTTCTTTAAGGTACAAAGACGCTAAAGTTTCTCCAGAATATGGCGTCAGTTTTACCAGAATATGGCGCCAGTTCTAGCAAGGTCCTGTTTGACATTGTCTGCCAAACGCATCCTAATTCTCCCCCCCCCCGCCTTTTTCCTGAGGACTTTAGATACATTATTCATAACTTTATTCACCAATCGGCATCTATGGATGAAGGCAACATGGCCAAAACAACACAGTGTCGGGAATCAAAGGCACCATTCAGATTAACTGAACCACAGTCTATCTGACCTGCTTTCATCACTTTAGTTTTATGTCTGTTTATCACTAAATCTACTCTACTACCAGTCTCATCAACAGCTCAAATGAATTCATCTCATCAACATCATTTGCAAAAAGGCCAAATTATCCTCGTAATATAAATCAGAAATTGTGAAATCTCTAGACCATTAGCACAATATGCTGCTCAATATGTTGCCTACTTTTTCTTCTAACATCATCATAACTTACAAAGTCAAACCACTTAATGCCCAAGGTACTGCTTAAGCATCTAGAATCAAAGGCATCAAGGTTCCTACTTTCTTGATTATAAAGGTTCCATGTTTCGTTACCATAACTAACTTTGGAAGAAACCAAATTATTATACAGTCTAATTTAGTCTTTAGGTATATAAGCCTATTTTTTCCCATTCTCTCCATAGATTCTTTAAAGTTCCAGCAGCAATTCCTATTCTTCTGTTTATCTCATGCTGCATATCTTCAGTATCTGTTACACAGCTCCCAAAATAATTAACTGACACACCTGTATATACTATTTATGTGACGAGGGGTGGTGCACCTAATAAGCTGGTATCTCTCACTGTACATTGTTATAGGTTTTTTTCTTATATAATTTGGATTGAATAAAACTTAAATGTTACCCACGAACTTTAAATTTCTATTAGTAAATATTTTTCATTCCAGATGGCATTAATATTTTAATTTTGTCAAATGTTATTAGTCGTCCCGTGGTTGAATAGTTGTGTGCTTTGTTACTGACCAAAAGGATCTGGGTTCGAGCTCCGGATAAGGCATGGGTGTTTGTGTTGTTTTTCTGCTGAGGGCCCACCATCCTCGCAGATCTTAGTAGTTATATTCCACTTTCCCTATCAGTAATTTGATCTATATCGATATAATAATCATGGCCGAGTGGTTAGCGCGCTTGGCTACTGATCTAAGGGACCTGGATTCGAGCCCTAGGTAAGGCATTGATGTTCTTGTGGTTTTTCTACTACTTTTTTTTAGCTTGATTGGTACTAACGAAACATTATAATTCGCATTTTTCAAATACTTAGTAGTTTTAATATACAATCTTAACAGATCACTAAATATGAAACGGCAGAATTGTAGATCGTATAATCCATATTCGATGTACCGGGTAATGATTTTACCCCTAACCATCTCCATCCTAAAGGTATGCCTATTTGGCATGAGTAAGAACAAAATATATAAGTAAACCACCCTCAGTGCAAACATAAAAAAAAGCTAAAAATAGCAGTAAAATTGTATAAGAAACCTAAAACGGGTAGGTCTCCTCAGAGAACGCTATCGTTTTAGGCCTCTTGTACTTGTTCAAAACAGTATGATCGTAAAGAATCAGAGAAGAAATAATCTCATTGGGATTATTGCTTACAGCCTCAAAAAATCATTTTGAGGTGCGTTTTATATGTGTGTATATATATATATATGGTCGATGCCCAGGTCTTTATGGAGTTGTCTGTTAGTGACAAACCAGTGGGCATCGACCGCAATTCTCAAAATCTTGTTCTGTAAGACTTGAATCTTACGAATATTGGTGGGTGTAGTATTCACCCATATGGGTGAAGCATAGAGAATCACCGGTCTGATGATCATATCATAGAGTAAAAGCTTATGATCAATCATTAAAATGGAATTACGGCAGAACTGTAATATAATGTGATAAAATGTGATGGGAAGGTTAGAAACCCTTCAACAATGGACTTCCTACAATCCCAAACAAAGAATAGGACGTGCAAATCGCAATGTAGAAAATAAAAATAATAGTTTTTCTGAATTTTTAAAAGTTCCTACTTGTGCAGAGTAGACATTCTGTGATCCAATATTCTTGGATCCTAATTTCTTTTCTGCACCAAAATAAATTTCAAAAACAAAAATTAACACTTCAAACAAGGTATGAAAAAATAACAGTCACAGTTCTTTCTTCAGTTTCACCACAAAAATAACCATGAGGTTATCACTTGAGATACTGGCCACTAGAAAAAGTTTGTAAAAAAACAACAACACATTTTTCTTGAACAGTCAATATTTCATATTTGTAGATTGAATTCCTCTTTTTTTCGAGAAGCGAAATCCCAGCAAAGGACGAATTCAGATTCTGTTTTTTAAAGAACTTTCCTCTAAGAAACTGAGAATCAGGGTCTGAATTTTTAATCTGTTGCTTTTACTGTAATTTCTGCAGAGAAGAGATTTCATTGACAATTCTTCATCAAGGCAGAACTGTTATCGACTTTTACAAATAATGTGCATAGAAATTTGAAAAATTAGTGGCAGTTTTTAAGAGATATTTCACTAACAATAATTTACCCACTTTTTGAGAAAGAGGTGCGAAATGCAACTTTTTAGATTTAAGAATTACAAGACGAATACTTCTATGTTGTATAATTACTAATGAAATACTATTTGCATTTTTTCCCATTACCTGCTTGCTCAAATTAAAACTTTTAAGGAGTGAAAGAGTAGGTAAAGGTAGAGGTATTCAGGAATCCTGAATACCTCTAGTTGGTATCTATCTTTTAAGACCTCAATCTAATGCTATATCCGAAGCCAGTCTGGTTTTAGAATTTCCATGAAGAACCGCTAGCCATTACTGTTTATTTTACCTGTAAGCGACGCTTTTGTGTACACAATTAACTAAATGGTGAATCGGAAGGATTTCAAGATCTCTGATAATGTTGATGAAGGGGATCCACTGAAGCTATTAGGAGAAAGGAACTTTAGTCATGGCCATGGAGGTGTTAACATGCATAGGATACGGCTTTTTCCCTGCACACAGGACCACATCTTAACATCACCATTCGATGAACAGTTGTCTTTCCAAGCCCAAAAGTGTCCCCATTCTCATTTAGAACAGGTAGTGGAAGGGTCGGCATGCTATCGTTCTTCAAGCACACGACGCTATGACTTAACGTCTCATCCGACGGGTGCAGACTTTTCCAAATCCCATGTCTCTTCAGGTTGGGACTGCCACAATTGGGACTCGATCGTGGTCATTACAAACCATGCGTGACCCGATTGAGTCAAACCCCCTTTGTCTAGTCTGTGGGGAATGGCTTGAGGATATGCTTCCATCTGTTTCCTACTAGTTTGCCCCTCCTCCAGTCCTCAACTCTTGGGGTGTGAGCTGGCAATTTAATTCATTGTGTCCAAACAAAAAGTGTCGCTCAGAAGTAGGAAAAAAAATCTTAAGCGTTTTAAATTTCATTGGCTTCAATTTCGAATATGCGAGTTATTAAAACAGTCTCGGCTTTGATATCCTTAAATAAATTTAAGTTCGCATTTGTCTACATATATTCTCTTGCCTCAATATTTCACAAATAACACAAAATCGCCCAAGTATCAACATTCACCATATTAAGTTACGAAATCTTTCACTGTTGAGTTTAAGAATTAACGAATTAGCGATCATTTTCGAAATATTACTTAAGCCATAATGTCTATCACCTGATACTTTTGAATGCGCGGTGTTTCTACCACTGTCCCTGTTAAAAAAAAGTCGTCCCTGTTAATATAAAGCCATATATGAAAGCTTCCTACATATACATGTTAAACACCTCTTTGGTTCCGACTCGAAACTTCCATGTCTTCTAATAGCTGTCCAGTGGATCCCGTATTTAAAACTTCTAACTTTGAATATAGACATTTTATGGGTCAATGTCACATGATATTCTCCGCCCTGCCCTTTGTCAGTAGGAGACACCAATAGGCTTGAAAATGCCGCCGTCCGACGGATGGGACTTTAAGCCGTGGACCGTGTGCGGGAGAGCCATACGCTGTGCCCGTTAAAGAAACGCTGGGTGGTCTTGACGGGAGGCTACCATCTGTCTCCTAACAGCTATTCCAGTGGGTCCCCTCCCCACGATTTTTTTTTTTAAGACCTCAGGGTCCTTGTGACCTGGACATTTAGCCCATTGTGTGCAAAAAAAAATTCCGCTCAGAGGTAAAACAACCTAACACTAGAGATGAGATCTTATCAAAATCTCAAATTTCGTTTTTCAGCAATTGTCGTTTGTTATTTAAAGAGTAATTGAAGATATAACAGCTGGGTTAGTAGTCACGAGTTGCTTTATCTATGAGCAATATTTTTTCGCACAATGCTCAGGTTGGGTTGATTTATTGAGTGTCGCTTTTTGCACACAATGGGCTAAATGACCAGGTCACAAGGACCAAAGGACTGAGGGAAGGTTGGGGAAAGGGGCCCACTTGAGAATTGTTGGGAGACATCTAGTCAAGGCCGTCCAGTGTGATAAGGCGCACATGGCTCTCCAACAAACCAGTGCCACAACCTTACGTCCCTTTCGAAGGACGGCAGCCTTCCCAAGGGCATGAAGATCCCCTTTCTCACCGAGGTCAGATTAGTGGTTTTAGCGGGGATAAATTTCAACACTTCGAAAGTATCACAGGAAAGACACTTCGAAGTAAAGAAAGTATCACAGGAGATGTCCTGTAAAACAGAACGCATGAAATAAGTTGAAAAAGATTGGTTTTGCAGTGAGTGTGCGACTAAGAGATTTGGTTCGAATCCTACTCACGGCAAAACCAAATAAATTTCTACTTTGGCCCAGGTCGGGCTCAAACTTGGAAACTACAGATTACAAGTCTGGTACCACCAGCACCTCCTCCCAGATGACTAGGTCGAAGATTCCAAGTCTCAGAGTAAGTTGAAGAAGGATACCTACTGGACTGCTATTAAAAAACAAACTTCATGTCATGGAGATTTTCTTTAATGTACGCTTGGTTTGGCCCTTCTGCGCAAGGGGTCGCGTTTTGACATCCCACTCGACGAATGTCTACCTTTTCAAGTCTATTAGAATATCTTTTCTCACGGAGGGAAGAATGAAGATTAGTGGGATAAATTTCAAAGCAGGCACAATGGGAATTTGATCCTGGGAACATCAGAGTACGAGACTGGCGCGATACCAACTAAGTCATCCTTCTGGCCACGATAATTTACATCCAAAAGTTAATTAAAATACTAGTAATAACTTATACCAAATAGTTCACAAAATCAAATGCAACGTTAGAGATTTGCATAATTATTCCTTTAGTTTTAGTCCATTTTGAAGAATTTAGGATGAGCTACGTGACGTAACAGTTAAATATTTCAGTATCTAAAATTCTAATTGAGATTTAGAGAAAATTGAAAGAGATTGGAGAAATTGTTTTAACCCCATATATAGCATGTTCCATAGTCTTTTTTCTTAGCAAGACCTTTAGTTCATTTCCACTGACATTTTTTCTGTAAATAGTTTACATTCAACGCTGGGGAGATGTGAATGTTTTCCCATTTAACATAGAAATGTCCCAACGCATTGGAGTTACTGAAAATCAGAAATTGTGTCCAGTTTCCAAATGCAATTTATATAAGGGGTTATTTGTTACCATTTTTATATCTAAATATTCCAGAATTTTAAAGTTAAGATTTCTTAGAAGCATTTTGATAGCGTCGAAAAATTATCTGAAACATTCCAAAAGTTATTTAGATGTCTGTTTGTGTATATATACGGGTAGGAGGTGAAATTATCCACCATGGATAACGAGATGTTGTGCTAGATTTTTTTCCCATGTGTGCATCTTGGAAAAAAACCTCATTTTGCCATCAGTTTTGAATCATGAAATAGTATTTCGCCCCCTTTTCGCTCTAAAAAATGCCTTTCGACCATCTATGGGTGGTTTCTAGGGCTGGATTTAAACCTCATGCTCCCCTAGACATAAAAATATTTAGTTCTCACTTTGTATTGTCGTGATTCATTTTCTATATTATAAAATTTTACATTTTCATAAATATGAAAAAATGAAGTAATCAGGCCCGAATCTTGAATATAAAGGTGGTTGGGTAGCTTTACCTCTGAGCGTCACTTTTTTTCCACACAATGGGTTAAATGGCCAGGTCACAAGGATCCCGAAGGCTCAGAAAAGGTTGGGGGAGGGGACCCACTGGAACAGCTCCTGGGAGACAGATGGTAGCCTCCCGTCAAGGCCATCCAGCGTGTTCTTTAACATGCACAGGGTATGGCTCTCCCGCACATTGAGCCATGGCTTAACGTCCCATTCGAGAGCCTTTCCAAGTATATCGATGTCTTTCTGACAGAGGGCATTGAGTTTTGGGAAATAAATCTCAATGCTGGAGAAAATGGAATTCGACTGCGCCCCATGCCTTGAGGTTTATCTCTGCTAAATTTCACCTTACACTCTGTAAGAAAATGGACACTTCTTATAAGATGATCTGTGTACAGGTCAGCCATACCCTGTGCATGTTAAAAAATACGCTGGATGTCCTGAACAGGAGTCTCTCCAATAGTTGTCCAGTGGATTTCCTTCCCAAATCTTATCCGAGCCCTTGGGGTCCTTGCCACATGGCCATTTAGCCCACTGTGTGTAAACTAGTACTGCTGAAAGGTTCCACTGTTTTCAAATAGCTGTCCAGTGGATTCACTTACTGAACTCCATCTTTGGGACCCTTAAGACTTTACCATTTATCCCATTGTGGGTTGGGTTGTTTTACCTCTGAGCGGCACTTTTTGCACACCATGGTTTAAATGGCCAGGTCACAAGGACCCCGAAGGATCAGAGAAGCTCATGGGAAGGGGACCCACTGGAACGGCTGTTGGGAGACATGGTAGCCTCCCATCAAGACCATCCAGCGTGTTCTTTAACGTGCATAGGGTATGGCTCTCCCGCACAAGGGGTCACGGATTAACGTTCCATGTGACGGACGGCGGCCTTTCCAAGTCCATCGGTGTCCCCTACTGACCGTGGACAGGGCGGGGAGTTTTGCGGAGATAAGTCTCAACGCTGACTCAGCTGGGACTCGAACCTGGGAACTGCAGATTACGAGTCTGACGCACTACCGACTGAGCCCCCCCCCGTCCCCTATCCCATTGTGACTTCCCCACTTATCTCATTGTCTTTATTTATCCCATTGTGTGCACAAACGTGTGCACTCAGAAGCAAAACATCCCAAACCTATTACAGAATTCAGCCGACATAGGACATATATGCACACTTTTGTGAAAAACTGTAGCAAGGCCTCGAGTGAAACCAAAAATTACAATTTTGCAGCAAAATTATTTACAGAAACATTAAATCAATACTAAATTATGCAACATAAAGTGTTAGTTTTATTTATAACGACTTTTCACGCTTAAAACAGTATCATAGTAAAATTACTGCTCCCAATATGCGCTTTTTAACAGTAAGGGAGAGGGGGGCGGGAAGTATTTTAACACTATGTCAAGTGAAACAGTTAAGGACAATGTTAAACATTGCGACGAAAAAAGCAATACCGCCAATAATAAGTTTAAAACACAAACTCAGAACAATAAACAAACCTTAAAGAGTACATCACATTAAGAATTGCAATTTCTTCATTCATGGCTTGTCTTTATGTAGTTAATGAAGATTTCATTCCACGAAGTTCCAGCAGGCAAGTCGACATTTTAACCAGTTATACGTTCAAACCTTTATAGTGCGATCTCCTGTGCACATTAAAGCCAGTGTTGATAATTTTTAAGTGGTACTGGATGATTCCTAGGGCCGTCGTTATTCGGCCGATTACCTGGGGGCAGTCTGTCAGTCTCAAATAATGGCTGATAGTTGTCCCACTCCAAACTATTGCCTCTTGAAATGGCTGTCACCCAAGATATGGGACTGCGACCCGACTCAGGCCTGAAGCGCATCTGAGTTGATGTACGAATGGGTTGTGGATTTGAGGCGCAGGTATCGTTCGAAGCTGCCATCTGCACTTGATTGAGCTCTCGACGAAAAGTGCTATTCAGGGGACTCGAATTTCCAGGCACCAAGTTTCTTGCCGCCTCTTCATCTCCGTTTACATTGTTATCTCCATTTCCATTAACGAATATGTGATAATCTAAGGGATGCTCCAGGGCTTCTTCTGCTAACTGTTGCAGAAACTGACTCAGATTTCCTGATGTTCCGGAATTGTCGGTGGTTGGAGTATTGTATCGAGGCTCGTTGAAGGAAGAAAATAAAGAAGACTTGCTGGAATTAATGTGCACGACGATTGAGACAGGTGTACTGCTGGTTTCGTTGGGATAAATAGTTGAACTTTGAGATCCAGCACTCGAGTCGGGGTCCGAACTCTGCGATGGTGACGATGCATTGTTATTCACTTCTTTCATGCTCACGTTCTCCACAAGGGCAGTGCTGGCGTATCCATTACTTTCGATGAATGGGTTTTTATCTGGATCATTTATATCGTTGTTGTTTTTAGCAATAGATGACGTAGAAGGGTACACCCGTACGTCCACGGCTCTGTTGTCCACTTGGGCGAATGGGGGCATGTCGAATGTCGCGCAGGGTACTCTAACGGAAGACGATCTCCTGGATCTGAAGTTCCACGAGCATCTGCCACACATCTGATGCACTTTGCAATACATAACGCCTAAGGCTACAATAAGAACTGAACCAATAAAGCACACGACAGGAACAACGATGCAAACGTTCGCTAAAGTTTGGGTAAAATCGTATTGTTCAGCGGACGTGTTGCTGGACTTAATGTCTCGGGAGATGTTCAATGGTTTTCGTAGCAGATGAACCAGAAAGCCGCAATCCACTCACCTGAGTAGTGACTGAGCTGTGCCATGCAGTGCAAAACGCCAAACAACACAGAAGACTCCATCATGTATGTGGCGGACACACAGTGCACAAACCATACGACACGATGGCCGTAGAGACAAACGTGTAACTGAATATTTCTCTGACGAGCATTCTGCAGTGACGATCACGCCAAATCTCGAATTATCCTCGTTAGGCTCGTGTTACTTCGCCTTGTAGAATATTTAGGGAAATTAGCTCATTCGCCCACTTGTCTTAAAATGTTACGTTAGAAATAAAATATAAAAATAATTTTAAAAAAGTTAAGAAGGAATGCCAATTTGAACAAATGCGGAACAATATAGATACGAAAAATTTAAACGATGATAAAAATTCAGCGTAATTTTTTTTTCCAATTCAAATAGTAACAGCCGGCAGAGGCCTAAGAGTTAGATACGGAGTTGTCGAGACCTAACACGGCTAGGAAAACATTCTAACCTATCCAGTTTTCTATGCATTTTAATACATTCTAAGAAAAGAATCGTAGACGTTTCAGGCCAGGGCCTCTTTATCTGGTACCGTAGTTGGCTCAGTCGGTAGCAAGCCAGGCTCGTAATCTGCAGTTCCCAGGTCGAGTCCCAGCTGGGCCAGCGTCGAGATTTATCTCCGCAAAACTCACCTCCTTGCCCTCTGTCAGTAAAGGTTACCGATTGGTTGGGAAAGGACGCCGTCCGTTTGATTGATGTTAAGCCATGGCCCCGTGCTCTGAAGAGCCATGCTCTGTGCACGTTAGAGATCACGGTGAATGGCCTTGAAGGGAGGCTACCATCTGTCTCCTAACATCTGTCCAGTGGATCTCCTTCCCCCAACCTTCTCTGAGATCTTAGAAACAGGCCGTTATCCCATTGTGTGCAAAAAAAGTGCTGCTCAGAGGTACTGAAAATTTCAATAGAACATTTCAGTAGATTAATAAATTGACAGTGTAAGATAAATTGACAGTATGAGAGCGGAAATTTTGCCATCAAACGTTACAAACATTAGCTCTATGAATGTTCTATTGAAATTTTCAGTACTCGAATTAAAAACTATTAAGTAGGTCATTTGGTTTCCGACTGGTTCTGTTCTGCAACTAAACTGGGATTTGCATTATCAACTTCACCATCATACAACGATAAGATGTACTTAAAACCGTAGGGGGGGGGGGGGGGGGGCAGGTGTTGTCTCTGTAGGCAGCCAGTCAAGCTCACATTCTGATGTTTCCAGGTTCGAGTCCTAATTGTGCCGGCGTGGAGATTTATCTCTGCTAACTTCCACCCTTGCCCTCGGTGAGAAAGGAGGCATGCAGAGGGTGTGGGAAGGGTCCAACATCTCCCGTCCTTTGGAAAGGACGTTAAGTACAACGACAGCCATACCCTGTGTACGTTAAAGAACAGACTGGATGGCCTTGTCGGGAGGCTTCCGTCTCCTAACAGCTTCGCAGTGAATCTCCCTTCCCCAGCCTTCTCTGAACACTCTGGGTCCTTGTGATATTTCCATTTAGCCCACTGTGCGCAGAAAGTGCCGCTCAGATGCAAAACATTCCGACCCTTAAAACGACCACAAAAAATAAAGACGCAATAAAATTTAAAAACAACATGGGCCAAAATGTGATACGTGGATTTACAGAATTCTCACTTTTGATTCCTAAACGGTAAACCATGATGATGTGTCGGAAGCACTTTAAGACGCGAGCGATTTAAAACATGGATTACAATATTTTTATGGAAAAAGCAGGATTTGGGTTATAGTACTTTTTTGTAGACAGTGAGCTAAATTTCCAGGTCATACCCAAGGCCTTAGAGAAGGTTAGAGGAAGGAGGCCCATTGGACAGCTGTTAGGAGACAGATGGAATGTCTGTCATCATGGCCATGCAGCGTGTCCTTTTAAGTGCATAGGGTGATTGTCCCGAACACTGAGCCACGGCTTAAAGTTTTATCCGACGGGCAGTGGCCTTTCCAAGCCCATCGGTGTCTCCTCTCTTACCGAGGACAGAACGAGCTGGCACAGTTGAGACTCGAACCTGAGAACTGCAGATTACAAATCTGATGCTCCAAGGACTGAGCCAAACCCCTCCTCAATGATGAAGATGTGTCAAATGCATTTTTAAGATGAGTACATTTTTAAAATACGAATTATAACATGCTTGGCGGAAAAAAAGTAACTTTAGAATTAGTAAACATGTTTTGTGGTAAATACCAAAATTCTGTGGTTAACATCAAAATTTAGAATGTATCTTTAAAGCTTATTTCCTTTATTATATGACAGTAACAATATTGCATTAGCGTTGGTTTCAATGGCGAAGCCTTTACTTTGAAAGTATGCAATTGAAACAGAGAGAGTGCAAAGTTGACAGACTTCAACTATCATGCTATAATTAAAAATCTCTTGTCAATCGATTAGCGATTTCACAGATCACTGATTGGTTGATTGAGAAATGATTGATAGCTCGATCAACCAATGAACTGTGAGAAACATCGAATCATCAACTGCGCAGTCTCCATTGCTTCCAAAGTTGCCACGTAAGCTTCGTTTCTGATTGATTTAATAAACTTTTGTTTTAATTTTGAGGCCAGAATGGGATAACTTGAAGCTTTAATTTATATGGCTAAAAAAATTACAGAAAATAATAAATAATTCTGCACTGTGTGCTGCACATAACGTATTTTACAAAAGCAAATTTCGAATAATGTTTTGCTCAACAGTTTTTTTTTAGTTTGTACTTATTCTCTTTTTGCACCAAATTTCTGAATTGTGATAATAACAAAGTCAGTGTTTTGGCGCAAGCTTTTAGCAGCAAATGCACTAAATTTAGCGCCTCCCCCCCCCAAGTTCATCTTAATTAATAAAGCGCCTCCCCCCAAGTCCAAGTTAATCACATAATTATTTATTTATCTAATGATAAATAATTATGTGATTAATAAATTGACAGTGTAAGATAAATTGACACTATGAGAGTGGAAATTTTGCCATTAAACGTTACACACATTAGCTCGCAAGACGTAATGCATTCCATATGCAATTCTATTTTTATGGTAGAGGCCAGAACCAATGTTTTCAACAACAAAATTTTAAATTACTTTAAATGTTATACCAAAACACTTATTTAATTGTTAAAACATTATAAATAATTTTTACTTTTAAAATTACATATATTAATAATTACATATATTAATTTTTTTAACTGTGTTAATGAAGTTAACATTTAGAACTTCAACTCCATTTTTGTTATGAAAAGAAAAAAGTTGCCAGTGAGTTACAGTTCTTTTAAAATTAAATAACAGAAACAGCGTTGTTGGTAAGAACAAACTAAACAGAGATTACCACTGTTTAAATGGCAGCACTCTTCTCGAATAAATCAGTGATGAACTGTACAAAATTAATAATTATTATGTACACTTTGGTAATATACAGAGAAGACAAAATATACACCGATTTATTTTCTTATCCTACTCAGGATGGCTCACAGAGACTTCAGATGGAGGAGCGTTGACCAGCAACTGGTATACTTTGGGTTTCATTCTGATCTGCCATCTGAAATTTAGAGACAGAGAATAATTAGAAGTTTGAGAAATGTATCATTACATATAATAATCATATTTGATTGCAGTAGGATGTTTAAAATGAATAGAAAGAGTATATGTTGCTAAATTAAGAAATCGCATGCCGATTTTGCTTTCTTAAAACTATATTTATTGATTTGAAATATATTCTTAATATTGGTGTATATATAAACAAATTTATACCATAACTATTTTGCTATTTTATACCATAACTAATTTGCTATTTTTTGCAACCATTAGTTTCCCTTAATTTTAATCTCTCCCCCCCCCCCTCCCCCGTGGTCGAGTGGTTAGCGTGCTTGACTATTGATCAGAGGGACCTGGGTTCAAGTCTCAGATAAGGCATGGATGCTTGTGTTGTCTTTCTGCTGAGGTCTCATCATCCTCACAGGTCTTCAGGTCTTCTACTATGTCGTATAAACTGACAGGATCCTGTCAGACCATTGTGGCAAGCAGCTGCTTGAGGGGAATTTTTTAATTTGTTAATAGCATACATCAAAAAGTTTCAAGCTTAATTTAAATTTTAATATAGATCATAGAAAGTATAAATACGATAAGAACGGAACATTAAAATAACAATAATACACTTTTAACTGTTGTTTTAGTCGGTATTTATTTAAATTCCATTCCATTTTGATAGCACCATTGATAGATTGCAACTCCATATGTTACACATTCCCCAGACGATGGGTCGTGTGAAAATAAACCAGATGACAATTAGATTATCGTGGTGTAGACATAGTGTAGGTTTGCGTTGTGCATCCCAATGCCTCACATCAAGAGTTTATGGCATCTATTCTGGAACCTAATGGAGACTGAAATGTAATAAACCTTATTTGTCAATAAATTTATCAAATACTCTCTCTCTCTCACTTCCCTTTTTTACCGGTAATTCTTAGACTCTAAATGATCTCTTAGACTCTACTCAAGGTGAGGTGTGATAAATTTCAGACAATTCAGGTATCATCTTGACGATATACAAGTATTCCAGCGTGTCAAAAATATTGCATGCGTACTCTACAGTCAAGTTGTCAAAAGTACTTAAGAGGGTGTTGCCCGAAGCAGCACAATTCAACAATAAACCTGTTTATTAACTGAATGGCAAAAAAAGTTGTTTATTTCAATTACTGAACCAAAATCAACTTTCTCTTCCTCAAACTCGTGGTATATTGTCTTTAAAAAGTACCTTTTTATCTAGAGATCTAAAATGAATTTATAAACCACTGTGGTAGCTTTCCACAGACATTTTTGTACATAATTCATAAGTAAACTGGTAATAGTACTTACATGAAAACGACTAAAGGCAGGATAAGGAATACTGTTGGTACCAAATAGCATAACCCAGGAAAGATATCTATTGTGGCATTGAAGATTTGACTGACAGCCAGAGATCCAATCACAGGAACTAATGATTCACAAGTGGAGAGGAAAGCAAATACCTTTCCTAAAAAGATCAAAAGATATAATTCAATAACAAATATTTCGGTAAAATGTGGAAAAGTATTTGGGAAAAATTTGGAGAACTATCCCTTTAAAATTCAAGTATGAATACGTTTAATATTTTTTTGCTTTCCAGCGATTATTGGCGCTCATTTGTCAAGGCGTAAAATGTACAAATACATTAAATAAAAATAAAATAAATACCCCCTCAAGCAGCTGCTTGCCACAGATGTCTGACAGGAGCCTGTCAGTTTATATGCCATAGTAGAAGGTCTGAGAGGATGGCAGGACCTCAGCAGAAAAACGACATTGATTAAACAAAATAAAAAAAAATTGGCAGAATTTCTATGGTATCCCAGTGGAAAGCGTAAAAAAATTCTATGCAAAAGCTAAAATAATTTCACTTGAAATAATCGTTGCCATTCGCAATAAGTCAACGTTGGGTTCTTTCAAAGCACACAATTAACGACGTTGTATTAATTACAGTATAATAAATAAATAAAATAAATAAATACCCCCTCAAGCAGCTGCTTGCCACAGAGGTCTGACAGGAGACTGTCAGTTTATATGCCAGAGTAGAAGGTCTGAGAGGATGGCAGGACCTCAGCAGAAAAACAACACGAACATCCATTCCTTACCCGGGGCTCGAACCCAGGTCCCGTAGATCAGTAGCGAAGCGCGCTAACCACTCGGCCACGGGACGGATAACTACAGTATACAGAGTAATATTTTCACATTTAAACTATTGTAGTACTGTTTGTTAACGTTAGACATTTTCCCAAGTGAGCCTAATAGGCACTCGCCTAGGGAATCACAGTCTTTGGAACTTCTGAAACATAGTGGAAGAAATAAAACAATGCATTTGTTTGAAAGTCTTCTGTTAGTAGTGGTATAAATGAGGGTTCTAGACTAATGTTAAGGTATAGGGAATTCTATGTTAATCTATGGGAAAAGTTTTGGGAGATGAGGTGAAATTCTTATTTTTTTGTATTTCTCTGTGTAAAAAAGGTGTGAAAGTTAGAAAATCATAAAGTGTTTTTCAGCACTTGAAAAACTAAGTTTTTTTGGGGGGAGATGAGGTTTAAACTAATTTTTTGAAGTTTTGGTTGTAGTGAAAAATTGTGATAAAATTGGAGTTTGTGTGACAGAGAGAAAAAAATATGTGTTGTGAAAAAAAAATATGTTGGCTGAAGAAAACTGAAATTTAGGATATAAAGCAACAACCTCTTTAATTGGGAAACCTTTTAATTCGTCTGTGAAATTTCCTGGAACCATTTTATTTGATTCACTGTATAATGCATGGTTTGTGGGATAATTTGAAAAATCAAAGTAGTCCGATTTCAATTTTTCGTATATGTCATTTTTTGGATGTCCGCCGCAGAAGGAATCAGTATCGGTAATTAACAATTCTGTATCAAATTTTGGTTTCAGAAAATTGTAGAAGAAACTACACATACGTAATTTACTCAATTCCAAAATCGTTACACCACTATAATATGGTTTATCTAATAAAATATTTTTTTTCATATGAAGAAATGCGAAATTTTCTGCAAGTTTAACACAATATATCTAGTATTTATAATTAATTCTTTTAATTTCTTTTCAGTGTTTACAATGTGCAACTTTATTCTCTCTCTCTTATTTTCTAAACATTTACCATATATAGAATTGTTCATCAGTTTGAAAAAGTCTTTTTCAGAATTACTTATGGCGTTCATTCGTTTAGTTGCATTAAAATCTAGGTAAGGTTTCAGCCATGGTTTTTGATTAAATTCCAATATTCTATGCACGTGTTTAACTCTCAGTCCCAGTTTCACATAGAGTTTGAAGTAGCCTATAATGAACTACATAGTTTTGCTTGTCGAACAGATTTGGAATTAAGAATGGTACATTACGATCAGAGAGTTTCAATTTTTCAGGAGTCAAGGGGAAATCATTATGTGAATCGTGTAGCTGTTCCGGGTATTCTAGATCAACTGCTAAGAAATAATCTTTTTCGCTGTCGTCAGGAATATTAAAAAAGTCAATATCATTTACCCATTTGAAATTACCAGTTGGAAGAAGATATGATTTAACCACTTATTTATCAACAAACCAATTTATACGGCTGGGCAAAATTTGAGACATTGCCCAACCATGTAAATTGTTTTCATCAAAGTATATGATATAGTTTTGTGGTTTATTTCTCTCATATCGATCTATTAAAGGATTGTTGGCCTGTGCAAATCTCTTAGACACTAAAGATATTCCTCCTCGCAGAGCTCTTTCTATGAAAAAATACATATCACCTTTTATAAGTTCCAGCTCAATTTCTGTCATTTTTAAACAGGCAGCATAGGATTAAGCCAGGAGAGCTAAAATAATGACAAGGATCGAGTTGGTAGTTATTCATACACGAATTTCTGTAGTTTTCAAATATATCTCCTAGCAGTAATACATCAGTGATCATATACAGATCGTGATATTCCCCGAAGATAGCAATAGAAAAGGCTTTCCACAAAATTTGAGCTCTTTCGTATTGTTCATTGTTTTGAAAATTTTCGTTGGATGGAAGTGACGTGTTCAAAAACTGAGCCTACTGTCGCAAGTGTTCATATGGAAAATTTCCTTTTCTTTTCAAAAGTTCTTTTTGTGAGTCATTCAGATTATGTTGTTTACAGTATTGACTTAGTATGTAGAAATTATACACATTCTTCGACAGTGAATCCAGTGAAGAGCTGAGGAACATTAATGAATCAATAAATTTAATTTGACCGAATTTAATGCATATGTATTTTTCTGTAGTTTGAGGAATGAAGAAATTTTCCTCTTAGTAATAAATTTCCACGATTCCTTTACTATAAAGTGTCCAACAAATCCTTTGAGATTATGAAACAACACTGGTATTTCTGGTGAGAACTTGTATTGAAGATTACATTTGTTGTGAACTCTGTATTTTCCAGTTAAGTGATCGTGGTCCCTTACTCTGTCATTTCCTAGACTTTTCCCACAAATGTTACAATATTTCGCATCATTGAAATTCTGCCAATCAAAATCAGTCATTTTAATACATGTTTCTTTAAATCTTTGATCAAATTTTCGGCTTCGATCATTTCATTCAAAGCGTTTTCTGTTATTTTTTCACCTCTGTACTTTCTGGTTTTTATCGGCTTACCCTCCGGTACAACACCTATATACCACCTACCTCCGGTACAACACTAATATATGCAAATCCTGTAGATAATAAATTCTTAGTTCGCACTCTGCATGGATTAATCTCTCTTCTGCCATTTGGCGCGAAGCATTCGAAATCTGCATAAATCTTATACGGCTGTCTCAATATCAATCTCTCATATACGGCTGTCTCAATATCAATCTCTCATATACGGCTGTCTCAATATCAATCTCTCATATACGGCTGTCTCAATATCAATCTCTCATATACGGCGTCTCAATATCAATCTCTCATATACGGCTGTCTCAATATCAATCTCTCATATACGGCTGTCTCAATATCAATCTCTCATATACGGCTGTCTCAATACCAATCTCTCATATACTGCTGTCTGTTTTTAATCACATGAAATTTCATACTATTTGTTCGGGAAAGTTTGAAAAATGTTTGATTTGCATTTATTTATATAATTCGTTAATAAATCGTCGCGAGTGAAATTAATGAAGACAGTATGGGCAAGAAAAGGACTTACTTTTATGTTTGGAGCAATATGCTGTAGCACAGCTATAATTTTTAATCCAACAATAATGGGAATTGATGCCGTCCTTCAAGAGTAAAAATTTAATGGGTTCTTTAATACGATTCTGTGAAATATATATATAACTTTTCCAAACCCTCTCTCTTAGAAACAAAAACATTTATAGAAAAGTTATTTAAGACTCAAACTTCAGAATTTGATCGAAAGTTACTGGGTAAGTTATTGACGATGTGTGCAAGACGTTTTTGAATATTTTATATTTTTTTTATACGTTGTGGATGGTCATTAGCAGGATGTGGATCTGATAATATTGACCAGAAGAAATATTTGTTGTCAAAATTTTTGACATTGACCATTCCTTTTGTAATTTTTGAATGTTTTTTTCAAATCTATGAACGAAGATGCTCCAACTACATTGTATTGAGACATTTGAGTTTCCATTGAAATTATTTCTTTAACCACCCATCTGCTTCCTTTTTGTATAAAACTTTCAAAGTCGTTATCTATTTTCTCATGAGCATTTGTCAGTAATTCATTGAGATAGGTAGGCAAACTGATTATTTCGTTACTTGTCGAAAAATCTGCATATATTTCTTCCTATCTTCCGGGATCCGTTTGACTTTTAAACTTTTTTTGTAATATGAACCTGACTTTTAGAGGCTTATTAAGTTTCTTAGTGATTATCTGTTTCCATTTATTGTTACTTTTCTCCAGGAAACTTTTTCTGTCTTTTCTCATATTTATGTTACCAAATTTATGTGTGCGAAAAGTTTTTCGGAAAGCGCTACTTGTCTAATATGATACTGATTTAGGTGATGATCATAATTGTCTTTTCTGTTAAAACTGGAATCAGAAAATTTGTATTTTTTAATACGCGAATGTTGCAAGCAGTTTTCATGTGACGATTCATGTTAGATTATCGAATATATTTAGCACAATTAGGACACTTGATAATTGCGCTCATCTTGGAGTTCGCAATTACATCCTCTTTATTTTAGTTGTCAAAGAACTCATTACTTGGTTGTATTATAGGCTGCAAGATTTAAATTTTTGCTGTAAAATTATTTCGGTGAAAATTTTCTAGAATATTTGTCATGTTTTTTAATGCTTTACGTGAAATATTCTTTCGCAGTAACCTATTTAGACATTAGTGCAATACATATCAAACAGGGATTTTTAAAGAACAATGACATTGCGTAATAAAAATTTATGTAAGAACTTATTACTCGGTATTATTTATAGGGTGCAAGTTTTTAATTTTTTTTCCAAGAAAAAGTATTTTAAACTTTTGTCTTGATTTCTAAATTATACGTTTTAAATAGATAGTAAAACACGAAATCACTAGAAATTTCTATGGAATACCGACGTTATTGAAAAAATCTTTATGTTCTTTTTTGTCAATAACGTTGTTTTTCAGCAAAATATCCAAAATTTCGTTTATTACTTCTGCACTGGTGTTTCCAGCTCCTTTACTGGCAACCTTATAAAATTATATACAACGACATATAGTATATCATAACCTTATAAACGACGACATATGCGAAAAACTGATAATTTTTCGCATATGTCGTCGAAACTCTTATACAGTCCAGAACAAGCATGCTGACTTTCTATTACTGTCAGTATCATTTTAATCGCCTTTAAATATTTTCTAAGGACTTCAGTGTGATTTTCCGTGATTTGATATTTCTCAGTAGTTCTACCAGATCGTTTTGCTTTGGTCGCTTTGTCGCCATCCAGTTTCTGCAGTTTGCCAATTATTTGATATATAATTTCTTTCAGCTCAGGAGTGGGATTGCTGGCCTGTAAGATTTCACTGGGAAGTTTTAATTTATATTGGTTTAGTATTTCGTCTTGTAATCTCCGCAAAATTCCCCGCCCTGCCCACGGTCAGTAGGGGACACCGATGGACTTGGAAAGGCCGCCGTCCGTCGGATGGGACGTTAAGCCGTGGCCCCGTGTGCGGGAGAGCCATACCCTGTGCACGTTAAAGAACACGCTGGATGGAACACGTTAAAGAACCATCTGTCTCCCAACAGCTGTTCCAGTGGGTCCCCTCCCCCAACCTTCTCTGAGCCTTCGGGGTCCATGTGACCTGGCCATTTAGCCCATGGTGTGCAAAAAAGTGCCGCTCAGAGGTCAAACAACCCAAACAACCCAAACTCGTCTTGTAAGTTAGAATCTGGATTATATATAAGCGATTTTTCAAGAATCTCAGCTTGCTCTTCTGGTTCTAAAATTTTCACTGCATTTTGTATGTTTTTCATGCATAGTTTCCAGACTTTTTAACTGTTCCACGACTGGTTTGTGAAATTCTTCTAGCGTTTCCTTAACCTCTTCCTCGACCAAAATAATGTCTTCAATTTTCGATTTTGTAGTAGCTCTCGATTTCAATATTTCATACATAATATAATGTAATTTCTTAATATCTTTCATCTTTATTCAAAAACAATAAAAACATACACCCAGTAGTTAAAGTCTGAAACAAGACCTCCAGTCTTGTTTCAGACTGGACCTCTTTCAGACCTCAGTCTTGTTTCAGTTTCTCCTTTCTTTATGATCTGGATAGTGGCTAGCAAGTGAAAGAATAATCTTGCTGCCCTTGTCACATTTTTTGTTCAGTGGAATAACAGAATGAAATGGTTGATGTGGTCTTTCCACTTCAATGAATTTTTCATCGTCTAAGTTGATACTATATTTTATACTAAAAGAGGGATTTGTTGTGTAACAGATTAGCTTGCTTATATATCCATTAGAAATTCAGAGATGGTAATTATCTTTGAAAATAGGAGACGTTAATAGGTCGAGTTTTGTGTTTATCTCTATAATTGGATGTGACTGCAATGTATCGTCTTCACGTCTTTATCACCGTAGGTAAGGCAAATTACAGTATTTTCATCAATGTACAGTTTTGTAGCAGCATCATTGTAATAAATTGGAGTGCCAACATTCGTAATTCGTTGTCCTTTTGCATCACCATTGAAACTACTTCCACAATTTCCAATGAACAACTTCTACAAAAAGTCCATGTTCATTTCTCAATAAGGCATTGGATGGGTTAGGATCTAACTAACGTAACTTTTTCTTGTAGCATTTCTATTGTGTCTGGGTTCCCCGAGGTTTCTTATTGTTTATTTGCATTAAAGACATCCTCGCCAATTAACGCAACCTTTTGCATATATCTCTTAGTTACAGCAGTAGAATCAGATTCGGGATCAGCAATATCAATGATTTGTTTATTTTCAGCAATGAAACTATGCTCATCGAATGCAATGCTTTGCGGAACATAAAGACTGTCTTTATTTCTCACTAGTGTATTGGTTGGACTATTTTGAATAGTGGTCAAGTTGTCGACGTATCGTTTCGTAGTGGCATTGGATGAATCGGTCGATTCTGCAAGATTTTTAATGCGTTTATTGCTTGCATTGTAATCGATATCGTCATTGCAAAGTGCTCTTTTTCCCAAATATCGTTTTGTAACAACTCCAGAAGCTGCATCGGGCTCGGTGACATTGATTATTTACTTGTTTCACGCATCATAATGATTTTTACGAATAGTTAAAGAAGTATTATTAACGTATTGAATGGTAACAGCATCTCCATTTTCTATAGGTCTGCCTATATTCTTTATTCTTGTAGTATTTGCGTCATAATTACCTGGTCGATTTAGTGTTATAGACTGATTCTGTAGATATTGCTTCGTCACAGAATATGAACCATCTTCAGGGTTAGCTACTAATTTTTTATTACTCATGTCGTAGTCACCATCTTGGGTCAACTTGAAACCTACCCCAGGAATTCTTGCAAGTGCTCTTTCGGAATTTTTTTCTGAACTGATGAAACCAAACTTTGTCAAGTAACTCATCTTTATTTTCCAAAGTTTTTCCTATACTTTTGGGGCGGGAGTGGCTCAGTCGGTAGCGCGCCAGGCTCGTATTCTGTAGTTCCCAGGTTCGAGTCCCAGCTGGGTCAGCGTTGAGATTTATCTCCGCAAAATTCCCCGCCCTGCCCACGGTCAGTAGGGGACACCGATGGGCTTGGAAAGGCCGCCGTCCGTCGAATGGGACGTTAAGCCGTGGTCCCGTGTGCGGGAGAGCCATACCCTGTGCACGTTAAAGAACACGCTGGATGGCCTTGACGGGAGGCTACCATCTGTCTCCCAACAGCTGTTCCAGTGGGTCCCCTCCCCCAACCTTCTCTGAGCCTTCGGAGTCCATGTGACCTGGCCATTTAGCCCATGGTGTGCAAAAAAGTGCCGCTCAGAGGTAAAACAACCCAACCCAACTTTCCTATACTTTAAGGTCATTTGCTTGATTTTTTTTTATCGATTAATAAAACATCGTGTGGTTTTGCAACATCATATGCATAAAATTGCATGAAGATTTCTTTTCTTACTTCTGTTACATGATGCATTTGTATCTGCAACATTTCCCTCTTGTTCAGAATATTGAAAAATATAAAATAATTGCATTGTAGTCGAATGTCTTTTGGAGTCGAAAAGTAACTCTGAGTCAAATAAATCAAAGATATGTTTTTTTCCTACCTCTGACGAACAATTCTTCGATCAGTTTTGATTTTTTTCGGTTACGAAATCGTGGAAAACGATAAATTTTGCATGTTCGTATCGAGTTCATTAAGCTTGATGATATCTTCTTTACTAGAAGAAAAAGTTGCAACAGAGAGTTTTTCGCCAAACTTTTCTCGAGAATTTCCTGCAAATCGTCGAATATTTCTTGCCTAAAATGATATTTTGGTTCCGTTAAATATTTGGCATATAAAAATATTCTTTTATAGTAGAGATGTTTAAATATTAAGTTCAATGAAAGGTTCGTCTTCCCTGAGCCCGATGGACCACAGATTAAAAGTCTAAAAGGCCAGAGAGGTGCTAATACGTTTCTGTTCAAGAAATTCTCGTCTTCTTCAAAATCAAAATTTTGAATCTCCATTATTTAAAGGATTAAACGTGTTATCATATCCAAACCATTTAACATAATATTCCTTCTTATTATTCTTTACTCTAATTTTCAGAATGGTTTCAACTTTGTAATGTCATCTTGTTTTTCGTATTTCACCATTTCTTGGGTGTAAAAACTGCCAATGATAGGTTCTCCTTTCAGATCCTTGAACTTATAAGTTATGGGATCCGTGTTCAGAACTTGAGCAATTTCAAATTTTTTTTCTATGAAATTAGGCAGATATCTCTTTCTGAAAGTTGTCTTGTAGTTGGCGATTCTCCCTCCATCGACGATTTTAAATTTTGGTTTCGTAAGAGATTTAATTCTTTTAACAAATAGTTTAAAATGCACGATGTCTTTGTTTTTCTTTAAACTTGCCTGTTCTGGAGTCATTTTTATCGATGTGTGATAAGGAGTATCGTAATTCTTAACAAATTTTAGCAGAACATCGATCCATTTTCTAGTGTTATTGGCAGTGAAACATTTCCACATTTTGTTTAGAGTCCTATTAAATCTCTCCACAATTTGAGCCTTAATCTCGTTTTCAGTGGCAAACCAATGGACACCTCGTTGGTAAAAAAAGTCCTTGAGTTTCTTTATTGATAAACTCAGTTCCCTTGTCCGTTTGCAACTTGGATGGCTCACGTTGCTTTAATATTCCGATAAATGCTTTTGGTAAATTCGTTACCTATTTTCTTTTTAATAGGTATTTCCCAGGCGAATTTACTAAAAAATATCAATCACGATTAAAGTATAATTCTTACATTTACAGATTAAAATTAAATTGTGTGATTATTGTGAAATTTAAATTTTTGCATATCGAATAAATCACTCTGACACTGGTCGTCTACATTCGGGATGTAAACCCGTCTGGTCTTGTATTTTTTTGTAGATAGATTTGTGTAACGTGTACACATCAACGACCTAGAATACATAGACTGCTTATATGGCGGCCATTGCGAGACAATTTGAACGCTTCGGCGGCCATGTTCGTTTAGGGCAAAACGCCAGCGCCATCTAGCGTTGGTAGAAGGTGCTACCTTGGTAATATCGTATTCGAGTGGTTATGAACAATTACTTTAAATATATTTATTACTCATTTACATTGCGAAAAACAATGATATTTGTGTTAAAATAGATATACATGTTTGATACGAATCGTACCTAGAAGTCGCAATTTTAGCGTGGTATTTTCTATGCATTCAAATTTTGAAAGCCTAAGTAGTACATTTGAGAATGGGCTGTAAATGAATTCAGGATAAAACTATCCACTGGAAAATTTTAACGTCTGGAATGATAGCGGGGGGAAAAAGTAAATACCATATTTGTTTTAGATCACCTGGAAAAGAAAACGAGCCATTTAGCACTCAGTCCTCCTTATCTTTTTCACCAGGATGATCCTATCTCTGACAAATTTATGTTTAATTTTCTCATAATACCTCTTGACAATGACAATATAAAATAACGTTCCTTAGCTATCACCACTTGCAAATTTTTGCCACTGTGAACATTTTTATTTCAAAATTTATTAATTTAAACAGGGCACAATATTTTAATGCCCAAGAATGATGGAATTGGAAGAATCAGCAGTCATGTTCAGAACTAGATTTTTTTTATTTCTTAGAAGTTCAATAAAGCATAATTCTTGCATGTAAAAATGACATGACACTGAAGAATGGTCATTGAAATATGATCATCCCACTCCATGTTATATTGTCATAGAGCTTCAAAAATAGCTTCTCATCAACTTCTAACATTAATCTTATATAGGAAAATATGGCTGAAAAGAAATTAACTTTCCCAATCAAATCAATTATAATATTAGTTTTTAACAATATTCATTCAATATTTAAATTGCTATAATATTTAAAACTTTTACCAGCTAAAGCATTTTAAGAAAATTATAAAAACAGTGATGACTATTGAAATTATCCCACAATCTGTGGCCTCAAGGATTATGAGGACCTTTATACATATTGCTTCTGTTAAAATGACATTGGGTAAAGACTGTAATCAAAGGAGAAATGAACATTGCATATGACATTTATTAAACCAACATTATTTCATTTTCAGTTTTTTCATTTCATACTGAATGCTCAAACTATACTAAAAATTATGAATTTTACATTTTTTAATTCTCTGTTCAATTCATCATCATCATCATCATCATCATCATCATCATCATCATCATCATCATCATCATCATCATCATCATCATCATCATCATCATCATCATCATCATCATCATCATCATCATCATCATCATCATCACCACCACCACCACCACCACCACCACCACCACCACCACCACCACCACCACCACCACCATCATCATCATCATCAAGCAGCCATGGGCTACGGAGGTCCAACCAGACCATGCAGTTTAGTTCTCCAAGCATATCTGTCCTGAATACATCTGCTGCATCTGGCCACTGCACACCAATTCCAACAAGGTCCTGTTTGACATTGTCTACCCACCGCATCCTAGGTCTCTCCCTCTTTCTGACGCCTTTAGGCACAATGATCATAACCTTATTCGCCAATCTATAATTATCCATACGGGCAACATGGCCAAACCAGCGGAGTCTCTCTGCACAATATGCTGCTTAAAGGAGGTTGAAGACTCCTTTGCCTAACCTCATCATTAGTTACAAAGTTAAACCACCTAATGCCCAAGATGCTACGTAAGCATCTAGAATAAAAAGCATCTAGTTGCCTGTTATCATGTTTACAAACTGTCCACGTTTCACTGCCATAACTAACCCTAGAAAGAACCAAACTATTATACAGTCTAATTTCAGTCTTTAGGTGTATACGCCTACTTCTCCACACTCTCCATAGATTCTTAAAAGTCCCGGAAACAATCCCTATTCGTCTGTTAATCTCATGCCGCACATCACCATTATCTGTTACATAGCTCCCAAGATATTTAAATTGTGACACCTTTTCAAGATCGCAACCCTTCAGATTAACTGAATCACAGCCTGCCTGACCAATTTTCATCACTTCAATTTTTTCTCTGTTTATAACCAAACCTACTCTACTACCAGTTTCATCAACAGCTCGAATGAAAGAGTTCATCTCATCAACATCATTTGCCAAAAGGGATAAATCATCAACATAATCTAAATCAGAAATTTTCGTATCTCCAGTCCATTTAAGGCCAAAATCTTTCCCTTGAAGTGAATTTCGCATAACATATCAGTAACCAACCTAAAGAGAAAAGGAGACAAAATGCACCCTTGTCGAACACCAGAAATAATGCTAAACTAATTGCTACAAGCCTTACCAACTCTCACACACGACTCAGTGTTATTATAGAGAGCTTTCATTATGTTAACTAACTTGTCTGGTATACCATATGATCTCACAATCAACCACAAATTATGACGATCAACAGAGTCGAAAGCCTTTTTGAAATCAGAGAAGCTAGCAACCAAAGGTTTCTGAAACTCTAAACATTTCTCAAGAATCTGCCTAAGTGAAAATATCTGATCCACACATCCCCTACCACTTCTGAATCCACATTGCTCATCACGCCATTGACTTCAATCAGATTCTTAATTCTATTAAGCACAATCATGCAAAGAATTTTCCCTGGAACAGAGAGTAGGCTGATACCCCTATAGTTATCACAAGAATTGCGATCACATTTTTTGAAAATAGGGATAATAATAGGTCTGGTAAAATTCTTAGGAACCATGCCTTTATCATAAAAGATATTTAAAATTTCAGTCATCCAAGTGGTAACAGAAACATTCCCAGCTCTAAGCATTTCCGTAGTAGTTTCATATAAACCTTGGGATTTATGAAGTTTAAGTTTAGAAATAGCCAAAATAACTTCAGAATGCGTTATGGGGCCAACATTAAAGCCACCAATGCATCTATCATCATTGCAAACAATGGGAATAGAACTAACCGCATTGTTTAGAATATCACTGAAATGCTCAGCCCACCTAGCCATGACAGAATCCTCACCTTCTATATCCTTACCTTGTTTGTCCTTCAATCCCTGTATGCCTGTCCGTTTTCTATCACACAAAACATTAACACTCTGGTACAGCTCTCTGTTGTTGTGCTGTCTAACTGCTTCCTCGGCTTTGTCAGCCAAGCCATCAATCCAAAGATTCTTATCAGCAGCTAACTGATCTTTTACACGTTTATTAAACTCTCTGTAATCCTTTATATTACGAGTAGTATGATACTGATTAAGGACATTCTTGCAGTTCTTTCTTTCTGAAATAAGCTCCAGTGCCTTATCACTCAGATAATTCTGCCTCCTCTCTCCTTTTTTACCCCATAGAGTATTGTTAGTTTCAAGAAAAACTGTTTAAAATGGTCCCATTCTTCCTCAACTTCAGTATTAAGCAAACCATGATTGTCATAATAACTAAGTAACCTATCATGGTAAACTTTAGTTATAACTGGGTCTTTCAGAGCTTCAGTATTAAAGGTAAATTTTTTAACTCTAGAACAACATTTTTTAAATTTAAGTTGCAAGACACTTTTAACAAGGTAATGATCAGATCCAATTTCAGCTCCCCTATATGCCCTGGTATTCGTGATAGAACTAGCCCATTTGCTGTTAATTAATATGTAATCAATCATATTCTTATGCAGCCCATCAGGTGAAACCCATGTGTACTTATGTTTGTCGCAGTGTTTGTAATAAGTGTTAGTTATTCTGAAACCATTGAGTTTACTTACCTGTAGGAGACGTTGCCCATTGCCATTCCAGCTACCAATAACAAAGGGGCCTATTACTCCTGCCCAAAGGTCAGAGTCAGTACCAACTTTGGCATTGACGTCACCTAGAACAAGGGTAATATCTCCTTTCTTGACAGAATTCAAAATATCCTGAAGTTGTCCGTAAAACCTATCCTTCTCATCCTATCGGCATCCTCAGTGGGGGCATAACAGCAGATAACATTCAGGTCTTTAACGCTTGTCTGAAATTTTGCTGTAAGAAACCTTCATTAATGCACTCATATCCTAGAAGAGCTTCACTAGTGTGTCTGCTGAGAAGCAGACCCACGCCTTGGTGATGTTTATTGTCGTCCCACCCGGAAAAGAGAAATTTAAGATTATTTTTAAGAATCTGACCTTTATCTGTCCATCTGGTTTCTTGCAAGCCGAGATTACCTAAATTATAACGTGGAAATCTTCTGTGTGGACATCAAGAGAAAAAGCTCTGTGCAGAGTCTTCATATTCCAACTACCTGTGGAGAGAAAATGGTTAGTGGGATGTTTAAAGAAACTATGTTTATTGAGAGAGAGAATGCCGACAATATTAAACAACCCCCTAATCGCAGACATAGGGCAAAGACCCGTTCTCCCACCACTAAAGGCTGAAGCCATCTACACTGAAAGACTTCATTCAAAGTAGAATTTGACGATGCCAGTAGGAGCAAAGAGTTCAGGACAGATCTATTATACTATTTTATGGTTATTAATCTTATCTAAAACAGTCTTGTTTAAAATGCACAGAAGGAATTTTTGTGTTTTCTTTCAGTGTCCAATTTAATCTTCTTGATGTATCCATTTGTTACACAACTCTCTATTTCGCAAAGGAAATCTAAAAAAATGTAAACAAATTGCTAAGAATATTTTCTTAAAGTAGCGAATGTCGAACAATTATTCATCCGAAAAAAGCTATTGCTGACGCGGCGGGACAGCAATAATTTTTACCAGATGAAATCTATATTTACCACATGTAATCTTTGTATTTACTATGGTGCGAACATTGATTCTCACATGTATAATATTAGTGACTATAAATTGTGTTTGCATACCCATGAAAGGTAATTCCATTATCTTTTCTGTATCTATTGGTGCAATTAATTGCACAGCATGAATTCGGCATTTTTCTCACAGTTTGAGGTACTTTTTAAACCTAAATAATTGCAAAATTAGTCACAGAAACAAGCGTTATGCCAGTGGAGCTGAAGCACGTTTGTCAGCGAGTTGCCCTAAAATGTTATGGATGCAAAGTTTCTCAAAATCACGTGTTGGTGGCGCTGAA
This sequence comes from Ryuthela nishihirai, assembly GCA_038380435.1. Taxonomy (NCBI): domain Eukaryota; kingdom Metazoa; phylum Arthropoda; class Arachnida; order Araneae; family Heptathelidae; genus Ryuthela; species Ryuthela nishihirai. Next base: position 27,267,495 of record JAWZYU010000019.1, on the reverse strand, counting down.
AGCAGTGATACGAGCAATCTATTTATTCTAGGTCGTTGTTACACATCTTATTTTTCAAGATTTCTTTTTATTTCTTTTTCCTTCAATCCAGTTTTGCGCATTAGATCGTTTATACCAGAAAATCCCTTCAACAGATCGTAGTAAACGGAAGACATCTTATTTTTTGTCCTAAACCGAATCGTTTCTTTGTTTTAATGATAGGTTTGATTATGGTTCTCGAAATGCTTACTCCTAAAGTTGGATTCTGAATTTGATCCAAATCATTTAATAATTCTTGATCGGCTTCGTGTCTCTTTTTAGTTTCTGCAGATTTGCTGTACGAAATTTGCTTTTTGTAGGTTTTGTAGACGCGGTTAATACCCGAATTTACTCGCATTAACCTTTTCTCCAGTTTTGTAAAAGGTTCACAATTTATTTGGTTATTTTCCAGGTTACACAATATTGGTAACTTGGAAAGTGCATTTCAGGTGGATTAAAACTTTCTTGAACCCAACTTACTATATCCCCATCCTTTTGTAAATTTACTTTCTGTTTCACAAATTCATACTTCATTTTTCCGCATGTTCGGCATTTAACCCTCATCATTACTCTTTTATTCTTCGACGTGACATATTTTACATTACCTGTTAAAGTTTTCGTTTTACACTTTACACAATACATGCTTAATTCGTACTTGTAAAGTATAAATACATATGACATTATGCTTATAAAATAAAGTATAATGTATCACAATTACCTAACTAGTTTAATGCCTGGACAAAAGCAAAAATTGAAGAATGCATTTATATTATATTAAACGAGCTGAAATCACCAGTGTAGAAGTAATAAACAAAACTATAGAACTTTTGGATATTTTGCTGAAAAAGAACGTTATTGACAAAAAAGAACATAAAGTTTTGTTCAACAATTGCTATTAGTAGTTTTTTTTAATTTGTCCATGTTAAAAATAATTTAGAATTCGTGGATAAAATCTTATTTGGAATATGGTATTATTTCATGGGGTGGCCTTTATGAATCAAATTTGAGACCTATTCAGAATCTTCAAAATTGTGCGTTGAGGTGCATATTCAAGAAACGAAAGTTTTATAGCATCCAAAATTATTATACTACTTTACAAATTTCACTAGTCCGAAAATTATATATTTGCTATTTGTTAACATACATATTGTCAAAAATTGGGAGGATTCAAATGTAAAAGTTTTCAATAAAAATTCCAGACTTTCAACAGTTGTACATTTAAATGTGGTTACTCCCAGAAAAACAGCTTTTTGCAAACATTATGTATACCTGGTTCCTAAAGTGTTCAATATTTTACCTAACAAAATAAAGAATGAAAGAAATCTTTATCTTTTTAAAAAATTAATTATAAAATGGATACTCGAGCAAAAGGTAGAAAATTTGTTTTTAGTGATTTATACCTTGCATGTTTATAGTGTCTAAATGCACATTTTGAGTCAAAATGTTAACGGGTTTATTATATGTCAGAGTTAAATAAGTTGGTACTGTTGCTTTACAATATTTTATGTTTTTTTAATCTAATATCTCCACAAACGAGCTTTGGATTATGTGGAGTTTTGTATTTTACACTTTCAAAATTGTCCATTTACTTTGGAAAAGAAAAACATGTATTCCTTTTGTTATTATAAGTTTTAAATTACATGTTTGTAATATATCAAAAGTCTGAAATAAATTTGAATTGAATTGAAATAATTCTTCTGTATTGTCGATTGTGACCAGGTTTATAATCAATATAGCATCCTCAAAAAATGGTCATAAGACCGAAAATGTATGACTCTTATTGTACAAACGAAATTTGCACTTCATGGCTTATATTTAATCTAAAAATATGTGCCACAGAAAGAGTCAGATATTCCCCCAAATCCCCATGAGATATGTACAGAGCTAAGGATGTATAGAGATAAAAATTTAGACCATAGTGATGCTACTTCACCCACCTCGGTGGCCGAGTGGTTAGCTACTTGGCAAAAATACTTGGCTTCGAGCCTTTGATTAATATGGATGCTTCTTGTTTTGTCTTTCTGTGTTTTTTTGTGTTTTCAAATCTTCTTAATGGCATATTATGCTGACAGGATTGGTTGTTAAAGAATTAATATTATGACTCTCTTTAAAAAAATATAGAACAAATGCAGGTAAAGTGATAAATCTATCACTTTACCTGCATTTGTTCTTGTGTATGTTTCTGACTTTCACATACACTGCGCGGCAGAATTTTTACGAACACCTCCTTTCGTCCTATGTATTAAGGTACAGTTCCAAATTTTCCATTTTCTTAAAAATAATAATAACTTTTTATTTCCTTTGCATTTATTTACATATACAGCGTTGATCATAGAAAGCTCTAAGAGTTTGACTGTGAAAACAAATGTTACAAACATACTCTCTACAAATAGCACAAACAGTTAATAGAGTAAATAGAAGAAACACTTAAATAGAGTAGCAATGTTAATAAAATCGCCTCGAAGCTTAATGTAGTTTAACCGCTGGAAACATTAAATATATACAGTTACAAATAGTTGATATACATCGGTTACATATTGACTTTCACCTCCTAAGAAGTCCGGGAATTGATATCTGAAACGTAAAACTTTTCTCTTGCAACGGGGTGATGCAAGACTTTTCAATACTTCTGTATGTGCCTTTTAGGCGTATCGTTATCATCTCCGTATTTGGAAATGCACTTTTCTGCCTCTACGGACATAGATAAGGCGATACTTCTTGAAAGCAACTGCTGATTCAGGTATGCGTCGAGTATTAATTCTTGTAGAGTGAATGTAATTAATTTAGTTTTATTGGCATTTAGTATTAATGAGTTGCAATTAAGCCATTTAATAGTATTGTTGAAATCAGTTTGCAATTAAAGCTACTTTGTAACTTAAAGCTACTTTGTAATCCCGGTTCTCTCCGCATATATTTCGTTGATGTATTTTAGTGATGTTTTAAGAGAAGTTCATAGAATGCTTTAGATTCGGAGCATTTTATAAATACAGATTGAAGTTCATTGAAGAGTTTTCTTATTTGTTTCATTATTGGTTATGTTACGAAGACAGTTAAATCAGGTAGCGTAATGGATGATTTTATATTTCCAATAATACAAATGATAACGAATGTTTTTAATGCATTTTAATTTGAGAACATTATTTTCTCTCTCAGCAACTGGAATATCATCTGTCTGTCGTCTAAAATACTATTCTGAAAATTTCTTGTCTCCGTTTTTCTAATAATTAAGTATTCGATGACATTATTTTAAACTATTGTTACAAATTTAAATGGATGAGTACTGAGCGTGGGTATAAGTAAGTATATTTTACAATACAAATTACAAAACAATGCAATTTATTACAAAAGCATGGATGAAATTACTTATAAACAAACTAAATACTATCATACATAAAGTAATAATCTTTTGCTACAGATTAGTTAAAACTGGTTCTGTCTATTCAATTGATCAACGGTTGCCTATTAATTTTTATAAACAATGTCCTTAGTAACTTTAGAGATAAAATGACTAAGCGATTCTTTGCTCACCTTCGAGAGTTTTGTCTTCCTCTTCGTCTCCTTCGCAGCTTTCTTGTTAGCTTTGACTTCCCCCTTTTCTTGTGTCATTTCAGACCAACTACTGCTGAACCTTTTTTCACAAATCTACAACTCACAATCTTACATTAAAATTCAGCATTACAATTTTTTATCTTTCTTAAATTTCAGATCGGTTCTATATTCCAATTCGTTTGTTACATAAATCTCACGCAGAAGCATAGGCGAGCGTTCATGTCACGTTTTTCATAAAGTCACTGCAACACGTTCATTTGTCGTAACACTATGTATATCGAAGTATTTTCATATAATGTTATTATTTTTCTCTCCTGCTGATAAGCAGATGCTTTGCGGTTCACTTGTTTAAACTTTTGTATAACTAACATGAATAAGAATAAAGTTTATAATTAATATAAATGTAAAGTATTAAAAAAAGAGTGATTAGAAGTTTTAAAAAGTTGGGCTACCTTTTAAACGGCACTTTTTTGTACACAAGGACCCCGAAGGCCCAGAGAAGGTTTGGGGAAGGAGATACACTAGACAGCTGTTAGGAGATAGATGGTAGACTCTCTTCATGGCCATCCAGCGTGTTCTTTAAGGTGCACAGGGTATGACTCTCCCGCACACGGAGGGACGGCTTAACGTCCCATAACAACGGACGGCACCTTTCCAAACACGATACAAACAGATAGGTGTCGCCTACTGAGCGAGTTGCGGAGATAAATCTCAACGCTGGACCAGGTGGGACTTGAACCTGGGAATTGTAGATTATGAGCCTGGCGCGCTACTGACTGGGCTACCCACACCCCAGTTTTAAAAGGTAAAACGGGCTAAGGGTTACCCAGGTCACCAAAAACCTCTGTCTAAATCTACCTTTGGGGTTTGGGAGTGGGACTCGATTGCATTGTTCGCTTAGTGCTTCCCTGGTGTCGTGATTCACCCATTCATGTTGCGATGGCTCTGCTATTTTGTCTCTGTTTTCACCCAGTCGTCGTTTCAACATTCACTATTTAGTCTATGGACCTTAAAAGCAGGGCCTGCCCAACAGCATAAGCATTACAAGCGGTCGCTTAGAGCGTCAAGTTTTAAGGGGATCACGTTAATAATTGGATGGGCTTGCTCTAATTTTAATTCAAAATAAAAGTCTCGTGAGTGTATTCTGATAAATTATTTACATAACTTTGCGAGCAATGTAATTTCGAAACCATGTTACACCGGGACCGAACAAGTAGGCCACGGGTCCTGGAGCAGGGCACCTTTGCGGACCCACAAAATTTTTAATAGCAGTAATTTTGCACACCGCTAAATTGTCAGTTACAATATACCCTTTATTTCAAAAAATACTTCAAAAATGTCCTTGATCTAAACGCCAATGTTGGTTTTATTGCAGGCATATATTTATTATGTGATAATATTTCTTCAGTCTAGATACAGTTGTTGAATACTGAATGTTAGTAGTAAAGAATAACAGGATATGTCCTGTAGACATGGAACTCATGAAATAATAAGTTGAAAACAAAAGCGTGAGTGACAAATATTAATTCCATCTCTATGAGGTAAAAGAGTTGCCCCCTTCCCGGATAGATGGCGCCACTGTGCGAATCAAATAAAAATATCCGGAAAGTTTATAAGGTCACATAAGCTAAGAAAAGGTTAGCCATTGGTGTAGTGATAGCATAACAGGCATGTTTCCTTATTGGTGGTGTAGTGGTAGCATAACAGGCATGTTTCCTGGAGACGTGGGTTCGAATCCCACTCAGAGCAAAACCATATTTTTTTCTGCTTTTTATTACTGGATGTTAACTAATTTTATTATACTGAGAATATGACGTGAATTAGAAATCACAAAAATATGATTTTAAGGATTCAATGGAGAAAAATATATTACTTTTTATAAGGTAAACTGAGTGATAAAGTCTTCAATAACATTCTGATGCTCTTTTTACATTCATTTGTACATTTCCTTTGTATGACCCAAATAAACGTAATATACTTTGGTACAATCGGAAACATGCACATAAACAAAGCAAAAAAAAAATGGCGTTTTCCACCATTTAAATCCGTAAAAGAAAGAGTACGTACTCTATCGGTGTAAATATTGTTCTCAGTTAAAATAACTCTTCTATTTATTCTATTTTCATGAATCACTTTTCGACGAGTGTTTAATTAGTTCAGTTTAGTTCGTTAAATGTAGAATCACTCACTCAATTCATTCCCGAAAGAGAACAGATGATTCATTTCTTAATTAAAATATATAATATATGCTATATTATATGTTTGATTATTATAACAAGTACGATATTAAAATTTTATTCTTTCATTTTACTTAAAACTAACTCTTCTTGATTTCTTTGTGGCAAAAAATACGAATCAACTCTTTCCCGTCTAAATTTCTTGCATTCTCTTTCTCAATTGATCTAAACCTCAATTGATGCTATCAACATTGATCATCGAATCAAGCGAATCTTTTTCAGTGTTTTTTTTTTGTTTGAGTACATCAGAAACTGAATCTAGTTCTTCTAATGTTGCCTAGGGCAGGGATGTTTCAGTCAGTAGCGCGCCACGCTCGTAATCTGCAGTTCCCAGGTTCGAGTCCCAGCTGGGTCAGCGTTGAGATTTATCTCCGCAAAACTCCCCGCCCTGCCCACGGTCAGTAGGGGACACTGATGGGCTTGGAAAGGCCGCCGTCCGTCAGGATGGGACGTTAAGCCGTTGACCCACGTATGGGAGAGCCATACCCTGTGCACGTTAAAGAACACACTGGATGGCCTTGATGGGAGGCTACCATCTGTCTCCTAACAGCTGTTCCAGTGGGTCCCCTCTCCCAACCTTCTCTGAGCCTTCGGGGTCCTTGTAACCTGGCCATTTTGTGCAAAAAAATGCCGTTCAGAGGTAAAACAACCCAACCCTTCTAATGTTGCCCATCCGAAACACATGATTTTTTTGCTTTATTTTCAGTTATTTGTAGAAAAGTTTTTAATTTTGAAACGTTTACAATAATAATATTTAAAGTCTAGGTTTTAATTACGAGCAGCTCGATGGACATATTCAGCTTAAAGTTCGTTCTTGGATTGGGTTGTTTTACCTCTGAGCGGCATTATTTTGCACAAAATGGCCAGGTTACAAGGACCCCGAAGGCTCAGAGAAGGTTGGGAGATGGGACCCACTGGAACAGCTGTTGGAAGACAGATGGTAGCCTCCCGTCAAGGCCATCCAGTGTGTTCTTTAACGTGCACAATGTATGGCTCTCCCATACATGGGCCAACGGCTTAACGTCCCATTCGACGGACGGCGGCCTTTCCAATCACATCGGTGTCCCCTACTGACCGTGGGCAGGGCGGGGAGTTTTGGGAAGATAAATCTCAACGCTGACACAGCTGGGACTCGAACTTGGGAACTGCAGATTACGAGCCTGGCTCGCTACCGACTGAGCCACCCCAATCCTAGGTTCTTTCTTGAAAATCTAGCTTCTACGCCCGAACAACATCCTCTCATGTTTGCAGCGCCATTGCATCCTTCCCCATGACATTTCTTTATTGCAGTGCTCTTCTCTTGAATAAAAGCAACTATCTCTTCCTTTAAACAAGATGAAGATTGTCCAATAGCGACCGAAATCCTAAAGAATAATTATTTTTATTATAGCTGATGATAATTTTCGTTAGTGGAAGTTGAAATTTTCACATAGCGAAAAATGAACTTATTTTAATTGTTTGAAATATCTTGTGTTGTGTCAATAATTAAAGAAGGAAAAATGGCGACTCTAGAAATCATAACAAAGGGGACCCAGAAAGGAAGTACTACAATACAATTTTCTTGTCTTTAACAACTTCTCCTCTAGTTTGACTTTATATTGAACCAATAATTTCCATTAAGAAAAATGTTTCTCTCACCGCGCCACCATCCCGGCTGTCCCTGTCTAGTTCTGTCACTGACATTACTATTGATTTAGCTGAGGTTTTACTTAAAATATGTAGGAAGAAAAATACACTCTGAAATGGAAAAATGGGTCGTCTCAAATGGGCTGGGTTGTTTTACATGTGAGCGGATCTTTTTTTGAACACAATGGGCTAACTGGCCTCGATCACAAAGAACCTCGAAATCACAAGGACCTCGAAAATCACAAGGACCTCGAAAATCACAAGGACCTCGAGGGCACTGAGAAGGCTGAGGAAAGGGGACCACTGGACCGCAGTTGGGTGACAGATGGTAGTTTCCCTTCAAGGCCCATCCATCATGTTCCTAATGTGGATACGGTATGGCTCTCCGGTACATGGAGCCATGGCTTAACCTCCCATACGACGGATAGCGGCCTTTCCAAGCCCATCGGTGTCCTCTACTGATCAAGGGCAAGGTGGAGAGTTTTGCGGAGATAAATCTCAGCCCAGGCGGCACTCCGACCAGGGAACCGCAGATTACGCGTCTGGTGCGTAGTCTGTGGTTTTAGATGATAAAAATGGTACGATCGCTTGAGGTGATAAAAATAAAATCAATTGTAATGACCAAAATATGGAGGCAAATTCATTTGAGGTGGCAAAACAATGCGGCAGAATAATAAACAAATGGGCGGAAAAAGTGGTTTTTTCGAGCAGCAAAAATTAAACTTAAGGGTGGAAAAAGTCATTGTTATATACAGGCCTGTATTTGGAAAAAAGTAAAGTGAGAAGGTGCTAAGTGACCCTAGTGAAAGAGGATGTCGAATTCGAGTCGAAATGAAGCAGAACGCCATTACGGTAAAAAGGTTTTTATCTCAGTTCTAATGATTCTTAGCATATAAATTCTTGAAAAATACGGCAAAATAGCTATTTAATTTATTTTTGGCCTTCATTGAGGTTACTTAGCATTTCCAAAGAGGACGTGTGTGTGGGGGGGGACTTGGTTCCCTTGCCTCCCAACCCATGGAACCGTCTCTGGTTATGGAAGGAATCTAATCTATAGCTGTCTTTCAAAATTATTATCTTTTTGTATCATGCATGCCATAATACGTATCCAATGGACACTGCTATCAAAATTAAACCAATGATTTAACTGGATTAATTATTTGGAAATGAACTTACCTAACTCATTCTTTTCGACAATTTTTGAGAGTCGGGATCTAACTGCTAAAGCTGAAATACCGGAAAGCATACCCATTGCATTGCCTGGAATAAAACAAAGATTGATGCGAATAAACAATAAACACTTTAATTCTAAAAATTTCCACATTATGTTTGATGTCATTTATTTTAATTTTGTTTACATGCTACCAAATAAATTTCTTTGTATAGTGAGTTACAATGCAGATTGACAACGTCAAACATTTGCTACTGTTATACAGGATCATTAGAATATAGTACCAACACTTTGAAGTGTTATGATTTATTAATTAACACTGCACAACACTGAAAACGTTTCGAAAGTGATAACAGCCGTTTTCTACTAATTTTCAGGAGCTAAACACATTATGATATTAGAGGTTGGTGATTGGCTCTTGTTTTGAAAATACAGGAGGCTGCGTCCACATACAGTGTATACTGATTTGAGTCTTTCAAGCACTGTATGAAATGCCGAAGTGACATAATACCTGGGAGCATTTTTAATCATTCGAGGCAACGCAATACCCGCGAGCTATTGTATCATTCGGGAGTTTACCCTTCCTCAGTTATCGTCCGTTCATGATTGTGTGCTGGTGCTGTATGTGAGCTATATGCCTCGTCCTTGTCTGAACAATGGCGACCATTTTTCTTGTATTTGTTTCAAAGTTAATTTTGCGTCGCAGGATCGTGAAATAACGACTGTCATAAAAAAAGGCCTACCACCTTCACTTTGGGTGTAAGAATTGAAATCAGTAGTGGATCTGGGCTCCGCATATAGTGTCGCAGATGGCTAAATGGCAAAAGGCGGTCGATGCTATTTGCCATTCCTATGATATGGCTGAACCCGTCCAACCACGTGAGTTACTGTTACTTTTGTATGACCCTCCGTTGGAAAATGGTATTACTAAAAGGATAAAGCAGACAATAAACCACCCACCCGCCTAGTGTCACTTGGGAAAAACTTGGCGTTCTGGAGCTATCAGAACATTAACGATGTGAACCCAGAGGAGGAAGAGAAGGAAGAAACAGGAAATAATATTTGTAGATGCTGACTTCACACCCACAACATCGGATCCACCACACCAGATCACGCAGAACGAGTTGAATGATCTTTTTAGAGATATGGAGCTCTCAAAGGGCAAGGATCCAGACTGCATCAATGGATATCCTTGATAGAAATGTGAAGTAAGTGCGTATCATATCTGCCAAAAAGATCTGATATTGCTCTTCACCATGGAAGGACCTGGTTGCTTGAAAGATGTTGACGGTTTATTCACATCCCTCCACCTGACACATACCCCAGAAGAATGGTGGTTATTTATAGGTTCCTCGAAATTAAGTATGAAAGCCGTTCTTCTACACAATGGGAACGTGTTGCCTTCTATTCCAGTAAGCCATGCTGTTAATACGAAGCAAACTCATAACAATATGAAACAATTACTTCAATACATAAATTATGACAAATACAAGTGGCGTATTTGTGCGAACTTCAAAGTCATTGCTCTTTTGCTTTGGACTACAGCTCGAATATAGAAAGTTTTGTTGCTTCCTTTGCGAATTAGCAGAGACAACGCATCTCGTTACTTGAAGAGGATTTATCCTTTCGGCAATCACTGCAGCCTGGGAAGAAGAATATACAGCATCATTCTGTGGTATAATCCACGAAGATTTTGTTGCCACCTTTACGCATAAAATTGGGCCTAAATGAAGAATTTTGTCAAGGTCACGGATCAGAGGCAAGCAGTCTTTCTGTATCTTCGCCAGAAACTTGAAGACTTAGTGAGGCAAAAATAAAAGAGGGTGTTTTTACCTGTCCTGATACTCGCCTTCCCCTATATGATGAGGTTTTTGATTGTATCATCACCAGTGATGAACGGAGAACATGGCATGCCTTCTGGCAGGGGGCGAGGGGCTTTTTAGGGAATAAAAAAAGCAGAAAATTACAAGGACATTGTGGAAGTACTGCTGTCCTCATATCACAAACTGAGATGTAGTACGTATTTGAAGGTACATTTCTTAAATTCTCATTTTGATTTCTGTTCGGGAAACTGGCGCTGGAGTGATGAGCACGCGGAACGTTTTCGTCAGGAAATGGAAAAGTGGAGATCCATTTCCTGACTGATTTTTTGAGCGACTGTACATTGTAAAAGAGTATGTAATTTCTACAGTGGAAAAGAGATATCGAGGAAGACGGACCCCATCAATGTTAACCAATTGCTGCTGGGATGTGATGCAAGATTCTCAAAATTTGTTATATAAGCGGCAGGCAAAGATGCAGCGGTTACTGGAGATCTATATGCAGTCTTCAGCAAATGACATAATACAGTAAGTGACTGTATGTCGAAATCCGTAGCCAATCAAACATTTCTTTTGTCATTTTTGTGTTCAACACCTCGATTTACATAGGAAATGGCTGTTTGCACTTCCGAAACACACTAAAGGTCGAAATTTGATTTTCAGTGTAATTTAATAACAAAAGTAATCATGTCTCCAAATTTTAACACAATTTTCATAAATAATAAGAATTTTACAACGAAGAAACTTGGCTGTGATGGCGGGAAGTTATTATCACACGTACAGTCACTCAAAAAAAATCCGAACACTATGGTTGATTACAGAATTCAGAAAAAATATCTGGCAACGATTTTTTTAAGAATGTCACGTGACACGATGGTTACCAGATCACTAATTTCTAAAAAAATCGTTGCCAGATATTTTTTCTGAATTCTGTAATCAACCATAGTGTTCGGATATTTTTTTAAGCGACTGTACATTGTAAAAAGAGTGTGTAATTTTATACCAGTTTTTGTTGTGGCCTTACACCACAAAATGGTGTAAGGCAGGATTTGACACCGTTTTGTATTTATCACCATATTATGGTGTAACCTAACACCAAACTTAAAATACTACTCTTGAATTTGGAGGGGCGGGGGTGGCTCAGTCGGTAGCGCGCCAGGCTCGTAATCTGTAGTTCCCAGCTGGGTCAGCGTTGAGATTTATCTCCGCAAAAATTCCCCGCCCTGCCCACGGTCAGTAGGGGACACCGATGGTTTTGGAAAGGCCACCGTCCGTCGGATGGGACGTTAAGCTGTGGCCCCTTGTGCGGGAGAGCCATACCCTGTGAACGTTAAAGAACACGCTGGATGGCCTTGACGGGAGGCTACCATCTGTCTCCCAACAGCTATTCCAGTGGGTCCCCTCTCCCAACCTTCTTTGAGCCTTCGGGGTCCATGTGACCTGGCCATTTAGCCCATGGTTTGCAAAAAAGTGCCGCTCAGAGGTAAAACAACCCAACCCAACCCTTGAATTTAGAATTTAATTTTATTTCACTATTCTGTTAGAATTAAAAAACTTAAATATTTGAATGAGCGGATTATTCTTGATTTCTTAAATATTAAAAGAAAATACAGTAGCTAGTTCCGGATACAGCTAATCCAGGATTGACGGACGAACTTCATTGCTCAACGGGTTCAAGAAACTGTTTCGTTTGGAGTGCTCAGTGTTGTTCGCTCTGTGACGGACGGACGTTATTACTTACAATGCATCGTTTGTGCTCTGATATTTAGTTAATTTAAAATATTTTGTTTAATTATGGATCCTACACAGTTGAAAAATGATATAAAAACAAAACACGTTATTTTAATTATCGTTGACAAGTTGAAAGTAATAGAACAACTTGTAAAAGGTGTTCTGCATCTGACCGAGGGTAAGGTGTAGATAGCACAGATAAATTCCAACGCTGGCACAGTTGGAACTGAAACTTGGGAACTGCAGATCACGAGTATGGTACAGTCGCTCAAAAAAGTATCCGAACACTATGGTTGTTTACAGAATTCAGGAAAAATATCTGGCAACGATTTTTTTTAGAAATTAGTGATCTGGCAACTTCGTGTCACGTGACACGAAGTTGTCAGATCACTAATTTCTAAAAAAAATCGTTGCCAGATATTTTTTCTGAATTCTGTAATCAACCATAGTGTTCGGATACTTTTTTGAGCGACTGTAGGTGGTCATATTATTTTGATACTAGATCGTGTGGGCTCACTCACGGAAATATTGAGCGTGTGCAGTTACCGTTCACAGCAAACTGGAGCGTGTGCAGTAACTGCACACGCTCCAGTTTGCTGTGAACGGTAACTGGAGCGTGTACAGTTGCTGTACACGCTCCAGATATTTTTCCTGAATTCTGTAATCACGTGACACGAAGGTTGCCAGATCACTAATTTCTAAAAAAACGTTGCCAGATATTTTTCCTGAATTTTGCAATCAACCATAGTGTTCGGATACTTTTTTGAGCGACTGTACGCCACTGACTGAACCAAACCACCTAGATAAGAAGGCCGTAACAATCATTTGTCACAATATCACCAGTGGACCGAACTGCCAGCAGAACAGAATGAGGAGCAGATCATCATTTCTAATAAAACTTTCTATTTCTTTAACTTTCTGAACATTCACTCAGTCAAAAGCTAGTAATAAATTTTTTTAGCTTGTTTTTCGTTAAAAAAAGGGGGGGGGGATTGCTTTCGTTTCGTTCTTTACAGACATGAAATTTTTTTAGAGATAAATTGAACATTATTTTTTGCTTTGATAAGTATATGTAAACTATTAATATTCGAAGTTTCGGATTATAGAAATAGCTTTAATAGCGCACTCTAACGGTGGAAAATGCTAAAATTTTCAACTAATATTGGAAACGATTTATTTATGATACAAATTCGAAATTTTTGTGGCGGGGTGTAATGGTCAAGAGGTCTACATTAGCAGCTATAATTAGCTCTAGAGGAAATGGTTCTTCTAAAAAATCCGTTATAGGAGGTGTTGGCTGACCGACACAGGTTGTGACGTCGTGTCGTATACTCGTTTAATAATAATAATAATTTATTTACCATATAAACATATAATACACTTAATAAAAAATAAATAACGCTTACACAAAATAATGAGTTAAAATATATAGCTACAATTTGGTATGAAAAATATATACAATTTAACACAATATACAATTGAACATAAATAAACCCATGTAATGTAAAATATTTATTGTGAAATGAAATGCAATAAAATAGAAGCCATATAAGAATAACCAATGAGCTTTATGCTCTTACAGGATGTCAAATTAAATTATTATTTTTTATCGATATGCATTTTTATAATACAGATTTCAAGGTTTAAGAGTGGAAAAAATTAATAATTTTGGATTTATTCATTAATGATATGAAATGAGGTAAGTCGCTTAACAATGAAATAATTTGGGTGGAGATAAAATTCTTGGGGTGGAGATAAAAAAAAGGAAAAATTAGCCACAAGAATTCAAATCAATAGGCGAAACTGATCCGACAGTCAAGAGATATATCATTGCAGAAGAACAGCGAATTCCTTCCAGTTATGTCTAGCTACCATAACAGTTCTGTGGTCTAACATTATTACTAATATTTTACATTTTTTTAGCATCTTAAAAAGAAACGTTACCAACAACATCGTAAAAAAGCAATAACGAAACGATGTTGGCTTGACAGAAAAATAGAGCGTGTGTAGTTATTGTATATGCTCAAGTTTCCCATGAGATCAACTCCCTCGTTGTTAATGTTTTTTATACCGCCAGAAAATTTGCGAAAATTACCAACTCAAAACACTTTCTGCAAGACCGTAATCATAAGCGAGACTTTAACTCTTTATTATTAATGGATTCAATCTACTTTACAATGTTGTTTAATTTGTTGGGGAGGAACATATTTAAATTCTTTAAATAAATTAATAACATTACAAAACAAAATTCTGAAGGTTATTATGAATAACAATATTACGAATTTAAAAAGTATCATTATTGAAAATAAAATTTTGGATTTAAGACAATTATATATTTATAAAATCCTTATGTTTGTATTTAAAAACCCAAATTTCTTAAAATTACAACATACAGAAATAAATCTTAGAAATAGATAACTTTATTATGTACCTTTTTCAAGAAAAGAAATTATCCATAAACATTTCATGATTCTAGCTACACAAAATTTTAATAAATTACCGAAAAGTATAAGGGAAGAAAAAAATGAAAATATCTTTAAAATAAAAATTAAGCAAAGATTACTTAAACAATTTTGAGTCTTTATTTCATTGTTAAGCGACTTACCTCATTTCATATCATTAATGAATAAATCCAAAATTATTAATTTTTTCCACTCTTAAACCTTGAAATCTGTATTATAAAAATGCATATCGATAAAAAATAATAATTTAATTTGACATCCTGTAAGAGCATAAAGCTCATTGGTTATTCTTATATGGCTTCTATTTTATTGCATTTCATTTCACAATAAATATTTTACATTACATGGGTTTATTTATGTTCAATTGTATATTGTGTTAAATTGTATATATTTTTCATACCGAATTGTAGCTATATATTTTAACTCATTATTTTGTGTAATCGTTATTTATTTTTTATTAAGTGTATTATATGTTTATATGGTCACAATTTGAGCAATTAGGAGAGGTTGAAAGTTTTAGTTGAAATTTTTGTTTATTAAGATTAACAGTATCAGTTTTTAATCTGTAAATAATTTTGTTTTCCTTTCGAGAAAAGGGAAGTTTTTCTATATGATTAATTTTATTTGATAAAAAATATCTAAAATTGTTTCTGCAAATTGCCTGAGCTTGGAAATATTTTTCTGTAATAGTGAATTCTACTTTATTAAGTTCTTGTTTGAAGGCGTAAAAAAAGTTATATACAGGGGAAATTTCTCTAAGGTCATGGGCTTTTTTGGCAATTGAATCAACTTTTTCATTTTCCTTGATTGCAATGTGACGAGGGATCCACTGTAAATTGATTATATTATTTTTAAGTGTAATATTTAACTGATTTAAAATTAAAATATTAGAAATATAATAATTGAAGTTTGAGGAGAAAATTTCTTGTTTCAAAACTTGAAGGGCACCTTTAGAGTCTGAGAAAATTACAATGTTTTGATTACTTAAGTTGTCTAAAATCCATTTAAAAGTTTCGTGAATGGCAATTAATTCAGCTTGGAGAATTGGAGTATTTTTTGGGAATCTAAAAGATTTAGAAAAATTATGGGATGGACAGAAGAAAGCAGCAGCAGATGATCCAGTTTCTTGTATAACCGATCCATCGGTATAAATATTTAAAGTAGATTCGAAATTTTCTGCATAAAAAGATTTAAATAGTATGAGAACAGAGTCTTCAGGTAAAGCTTTTTTAGAGGGAAGTGATGGAATATCAAGTTTAATAAGCAGAGGAGGGAAACACCAATCCGCAATAATGTTGGGAGTATCCCCAACAAGAGTTCGACCAAAAAAGTCATCATATAGGTTGGATAAATATTCATTATTATAAATAGTTTTAATGTATGGCAATCTATGAAAGTGTTTGTAGAATGGATGAGTAGGGATTTTGTAGTGTAATTTGAAAAAATATTTTGTTGAAAGAATATTATGTCTGATTTCGAAAGGTGGAATGGCTGTTTCTGCGATTACCGAAAGGGTGGGGCAAGATTTAACAAGCCCTAAAGCAATTTTCAAACATTGATTCTGTAATGAATTTAATTTTTTAAATTTTGTAAAACGAGCTCCTGACATAAATTCTAAACCAAATTCAATTTTGGATCTAATGAGATTTTTATACACAATTATTAATTGTTGCTGTTGAGTACCTTCATTTCTAAAAGCAAAATGTTTAATACAGTTCAGTAATCTCAAGCCTGAAGTGTGTTTATTGTTAATATGATGATGCCAATTTAATTTTGAATCTAGGTATATACCTAATATTTTACAAGCCTGTCAATTTATATGCCAGAGTAGAAGGTCTGAGAGGATGGCAGGACCTCAGCAGAAAAACGACACAAACATCCATGCCTTCCTTACCCGGGGCTCGAACCCAGGTCCCGTAGATCAGTAGCCAAGCGCGCTAACCACTCGGCCACGGGGTACATGATACATTTATAGACGATTGTGACTGATTGGCTGATTGACTGACAGGGAATCACACCAATTCTACCAATGATGCCGAAGTGTTAGAGCTCTGAAAATTTGCACCTAGGGGTAAACTGAGTCATAGATTTCGAAAAAAAAAAAAAAAAAAATTCGTAAGATGACCTCCGAGGTGTCATTAAAGATCAAACAGAGATCATTTAGGGGTCAAACCATGATCTACAAGTGCTGGAAACATGAAAATTGGTGTCTGGGGGTATTTCGGGTTTTAGGTGTTGGAAACGTGGAATTTCGGATACTGAGGTTCTCTCCGCGATCGAAAGTCAAATTCCCATATAACGGTGCTAGAGAGTTAAAAAAATGATGTCTGAAGGTGTTTCGGGTCGTAAGCCTCAGAAAAGTGAACTTTTGGATGCGATGGATCTTTCGAGGTCAAAGGTCAAATTTGCATTATCGACTGAAAATTGGTGCATAAGGGTTTTTTTTTTCAGGCCATAGATCTCAGAAATGTTCAGAAATTTCAGATTCTATATAGCGTTCAGGATCAAATAGAAGGCTGAGCGACAGTCTAGAAATCAAGAGGCGCCGATTGATTTTTAGTAAGAACATATGTTGTAAGACTGTGACGTCACATCAGTATTAAGGAGAGCAATGGTTTTGCTTCTTGTCATTGGCACTGATGTTCACAATGCCCCAAAGAAATAAAAATTGAAGGATGTATAATTGATTTAATTTAAATGTTGTGTCCTTATAAAGTTACATCACCAATCAGATAAGGACAATATTGAAAATTATTCCTTTTTTTTAATAAAGAAATTTAAATATTTAGAAGCCTTTTTTAAAAACAGATGCATTTAATTATGTTCAGTTTCTTTAAAGTTATAATATCATTTTCGTCAATGAATCGTGCTGCAAGTTAAAAGAATTTGATCTGATATATAATGGTATCCACATTGATTTAAACAATATTATCGAAAGTAGATCTGTTTATGGTAAAAAATAGGACACAGCCTAAAGCACACAAACTATATAGATTTTAATATTATTAACATATAAGAAAAGCACTTTCATATTCTGCTGCTTCTAATGTAAATCTAATATATAATTGCAAATAAAAAATTATCTTTGGAAACAGTTTTTAGGTTAGTATTTAACATAAGAAAGAGGTAGGCCAAATTCAAATTTGCTATGGCAGAAAATATCCATATCCGATACCTATACAAAATGCCTACTTCTGTACTTGGTATATTGGTCGAAATATATGAGTAATAAAGTTTAATATCTATTACAATGAAAGTTACTTACCGACATAATAAAGCCAGGGCTGTGTCGCGAAGGCTACGAAGAGGTTTTTCAGAATGAGGGACGAGGTACCCACCAGTCCCAGAGTAGGATCTCCCACTTTCAATACTTTAGTAAGCAACGGAATGGTAATGATGATGAAGACAAGTCCAACAGTGGAAAAGACAGTACTGACAGCAGAATATTTTGTAGGTCCCCAGTCGTACTGATGATGGGCATACAAGTAGGAAATGCTCATGAAGGCTTCAAAAGACAGGCAGAAATTCATTTCAGTTATTTGTTCCTTTACACAGTTTTCTAAAGATATGAAATTATAATAAATATTGGTCAAATACGAATAGAAATAGTTCCTAATAAAAATTATTAAAGTGCTGTTCCAGAAGTAATTACAGAAATATAATAAAGACAGTTAAATAAGGAGTTGTTAAACGTACGGTCAGAAAAACAATTTTAATGGCCGGCGATAATTTTTACAATACGGATAATTTGAGCATTCGTTTATAATTGTTTAACTTTTTTTTACTTCACATAACTTTAATTCAAGCCCGACTATAAAAAATCCACTCAAATAATTAGTGAGCAATGTTGGATTGGATTGTTTTACCTCTGAGCGGCACTTTTTTGCACACCATGGGCTAAATGGCCAGGTCACATGGACCCCGAAGGCTCAGAGAAGGTTGGGGGAGGGGACCCACTGGAACAGCTGTTGGGAGACAGATGGTAGCCTCCCGTCAAGGCCATCCAGCGTGTTCTTTAAAGTGCACAGGGTATGTCTCTCCCGCACACGGGGCCACGGCTTAACGTCCCATCCGACGGACGGCGGTGTTTCCAAGCCCATCGGTGTCCCCTACTGACCGTGGGCAGGGCGGGGAAATTTTGCGGAGATAAATCTCAACGCTGACCCAGCTGGGACTCGAACCTGGGAACTACAGATTACGAGCCTGGCGCGCTACCGACTGAGCCACCCTCGCCCCAGTGAGCAATGCTATTATTCTCTAAACACACAGTAGTGTATTGTACCTGGTTCCTTGTACACTGATTCCCTGTGTTTCTTATCCTCTACTCCTAAGGACTAATACAATATTGGCTGTCAGAATTAGTATGCATTTAGGAATGTGTAACAGACTAGTTGGAATGCAAAGTTCTGTTGACTGCGTATATTTATTTTCCGATTAAACCCTTGTAGAAGCATTGCAACAGCAAGCGATTGGCTACACGACAACTGGAAAGTAAACTCACGCATTATGGACTTGTTCGAAAAAAAGGTTTGCACATTTTATATCTTTCGAAGCATACAATACATATACAAAATAATACATACTTTCAATACATTATAATAGTAAAAATCAGTGGCGACTCATGATTAAAATATTTGGTGGAACAGCAAGCTGAGCCCAATGGAATGGTGGAACAGCAAGCTGAGCCCAATGTGTGAAAATATTTTTGGAAGATGCTTGATATTGAATTGATATATATATATAATGATATATTTATATATATAATATTGAATAGACCAATATTTTTAATAATCCTACTGTTCAGTTTTTTCCACAGGTACATGTATGTGAGGACGTTGATTACAGATTATTCTCTTGAAGTCCTGTCACAAGAATTTCAAGGCTAAGACCTAGATATTCTGAGCTTGCAAGAGACCAGATGTACAGGTAAAAGTCAGATACTTAAGAATATTTTAAATTTCGTTTTTAAGAAATGGAAGATGGAAAACATCTCCAAGGTGTAGGTTTGCTTCTCAGCAAACACGCCAGTGATGCTCTTCTAGGATATGACTGCATTAATGAAAGATTTCTTACAGCTAAATTTAAAACAGATTTTAAAGACTTGAATGCCATTGTTGTTACACCCTTACAGAAGACTGATGAGAACGAGAAGGATAGGTTTTGCAGACAACTTCAGGATATTTTGAATTCTGTCAAGAAAGGAGATATTTCTCTTGTGCTAGGTGACTTCATTGCTAAAGTTGGTACTGACTCTAATCTTTGGGCAGGGGTTTTAGGTCCCTTTGGCATTGGTAATTCCAATAGAAATGGGGAACGTCACTTACAGGTAAGTAAACTTAATAGTTTGAGAATAACTAACACTTAATAGAAGCACTGGAAAATTTATAAATACACGTGGGTTTCACCTGATGGCAAAGGAATGTGATAGATTATATATTAATTAACATGAATTGGGCTAGTTCTGTTAGGAATATCAGATCATATAGGAGACCCGAAATTGAGTCTGACCATTACCTCCTCAAAAGTGTCCTGCAACTGAAGCTTAAGAAATGTACTAAGGTTTAGAGAATTATATTTAGAGAATTATCTATGAAACAGTCAGTGTAGCCAAAGGATGCCATGATAGACTACTCAGTCATTATGACAATTGTGGTTTGCTTACTACTGAAGTTGTGAAAGAATAAGTTTAAACAGACTTTTCTTGAAGCTAACAATACTCTTATGGGTAAAAAGGAGAAGAGGAGATAAAGCTATTTGAGAGATAAGGCTATGGAGCTTATTTCTGAATAAAGGGTATGCAGAAATAATCCGAATCAACACTCTACTAGACCTAATAGACATAATTAAAAAGACCTTAATTTAGCGTGTAAAGGATCAGTTAACAGCCTTGTTTAGACTTGATAGCTTCGCTGATAAAGCAGGGGAAGCAGATAGACTGAGCACACAACAGTAGCGAGTTGTACCAAATAGTTAATGCTTTGTGCAGGAAGAAACAGACTGGCATACTGGTATTAAGGGATAAATATGGCAAGGTCATTGAAGGCGAGTATTCTTTCATGGCTAGGCGAACGGAGCGGTTTAGAGATGTCTTAAACAATGTGGTAGCTTTACTCTCATTATTTATAATGAGGATACATGCATTACTGGCTTTAATTTTGGCGCTGCATCACATTCAGAAGTTACTTTATTTATCTCTAGATTGAAATTGCATAAATCCTCAAGTTTAGATGAAATTACTACTGAAATGCTTAGAGCTGGGAACGTTTCTGTTGTCATATGGTGACTGAAATTTTTAACATTTTTTATGATAAAATGTTCCTAAGAATTTTACCAGAACTGTTATTATCCCTGTAGTATCCTTCGCAAAATTAATTGAGCGACTTTTTTTATAATTTAACAAGTGCATAAGGTAATATATGTCATAGATATGGATATTTTCAATAATAATAATTTATATTATCAATGTACATATTGATGATATTTGTGATCATTTTGCTCTTGTGGTATGTAATTGCCTTCATCTATTTCTGTTGGCTGGGAACGTCGAGTTGATGACACTGCACCTAGTGCACGAAATACATCGGAAATGTGTGAGAACTTAGGAGGTGATCCACTTCCTATGATGATAGAAAATGAAGTCGTTGTCGTTGCCGGCGACCATGATGAGGCACCCTCCCACACCTTCTTTTGTTCGCTCGCAAGGTGTTGGCTGCCGGACATGGCCGGACTTTGACTTCTGAGGCCCTAAGCTAAGGCATATTTAAGAGGCCCCAAAAATTCGAAAGTCGAAATATATATATATATATATTTATTCTGATTCAGGGGAACATTGAAAAATAAACACGAAATTGATGTGTTTAAAACATTATTCTAGCATTGGGAATAAAAATGAACAGTGTTTGCACAATAGATTAAATATTAAAAACTATTTTGCAATGCAGTAAAACTTGAAATATATTTTTTGAAGCCCCTCAAAACTTTTGAACAAACCTTTGAGACCCCTCGTGACGACATAAACTGTAGCTCAGTTAGCTTATGCGTCAGTCCGGTCCTGCCACCTGATGACACTTTATGGCACTGCTGGGTGGTGCGCGAGCGCTGTTGCCACCTTGAGACCTTGCTCACCTAGAGAACATGAGGGGCAGGAGAGAAAGGGGAGGGAGGGGAAAAGGGAGACTTGTATCGGACGTCAAGGTATTGAGAGGTGCGTTTCTTAGGAGCCTGAGATTTATAAGAGGTCTGTGTGACCATATGTAACGAAGGTCTGTGTGACCACATGAAACAAAGGTCTGCGTGACTAATCCTAAGCAATCTATGTGACTACAGAGAACGGAAGATATCCTAAAGAAGTAATAGACAACCTCCTAAGACGTATCCCAGTAACAGAAAGGCAACATTGATGAGAAGGATATAAATAAAGCTCATGATAAATTTGCAACAAGTGTCTTGTGATTATTCATCGATCAACGGTTTCAAAGGTCGATCAAAGATGATTATTCATCGATCAAAGGACTATATAGCCGTGGGATATTAATTCCTCTCAAAGGTTGCATAGTATTGAGTGGAACTATTAACTGGATAAACACTCTACGACACTGGCACTGGATTAAATAATCTTCGATCTCATTAAAAATTTAAGTGTTGAATGCCCCCTACCCTTACCACTGAAGGCCAGCGAAGTATTAACAGCAATTGGCCATAAGAGAGCAAGGGAACGCGACAATCCCTATTTCTAAAAAGGTGATCCTGTTCTTGTGATAAGTATAGGGGTATCAGCCTACTTTCTGTTGCAAGTAAATTCTTCGTATTATTACCTGTGGTTACTATATTTGTAGATTTCAAAAAAACTTTTGATTCTGTTGATGGTCATAATTTGTGGTTGATCATGAAATCGTATGGCATACCGGACAAGTTAGTTAATATAATGAAAGTTCTCTATAATAATACGTTAGTTTAGCATTGCTTCTAGTGTTCGACAAGGTTCAGTTTGTCTCCTTTTCTCTTTAGTTTAGTTGGTGATTATGTTGAAAATTGGATTATGTTGAGATTTGGCGTATAATTTGAAAATTTTCGAATTAGATTATGCGGATGATTTGACCTTGTTGGCTAATGATGTTGATGAGATGAATCCTTTCATAGTACTATTGATGAGACTGGTAACATCGTACGTTTGATTTAGTGATAAAACTAAAATAATGAAAATTGGTGAAGCAGACAGTACCTCACCAAGTTTCATTTCATTTAAATTCAAATTTTTCATTTCAGCCTTTAATTGCTTTGAACGGTTGCGATCTCGAAAAGTATCCCAGTGTAATTTTTTCAGGAGCTGTTTAACAGACACTTGTAATGTATGGCATGAGACAGAGAGAAGAATAGGGATTGCTGCTAGCACCTTTAGGAATCCATGGAGAGCTTGGAGAAATAGGCGTATGTACCAAAAGTCTAAAATTGAGATTACAATAGTTTGTCCTTTCCAAAGTTTGTTATGGTAGCAAAACATGGGCCTTTGATTCTAGATGTTTACGCAGAATATAATGAAAGTTCTCTATAATAATACGTTAGTTTAGCATTGCTTCTTAGGAAAATTGATGAAGTTGAATAAGTTATTGAACTTAGGAAAATTGATGTCTTTAATTCTAGATGTTTACGCAGTATCTTGGGCATTAGGTGGTTCAACGTTTTAAGTAATGATGAGGTTAGTCCAAGGAGTCGGCAATCTCCTTTAAGCAGCCTATTGCCCAGAGAGAAACTCCGCTGGTTTGGCCATGTTACCCGTATGCGTAACTATGGATTAGCGAATAGGTTATGAACAGTGTGCTTAAAAGCCTCAAAAAAATGGAGAGACCTAGAATGAGCTGGGAAGACAATACCAAACAAGACTTCATTAGAATTGGCCATATGCAGCAGCTGTAGCTCAGCACAGACATGTTTGCAGAACTAATTTGCAGAGTCTAGTTGGATCTCCGTAGCGCACGGCTGCTTCAGGACTATGTATGTATATATGTATACAGTATATGTATGTATGATATACACCTATGAGGAAGGAGACATCTGAGCAGTAAGACATATCCATACTTTATCTGGGGCTTGAAACCAAGTTCAACGAGGTCAGTAGGCAAGGAAGGGTTCTAAAGTCAGGTAAAGGCCTACCTATAGCTTAATTTAAAAATAGTATTAATTAGTGTTGTTTTATTCCCCAAGTAGTTTTTATATAGATTTTCCTTTTTTTTATCAAATAATTAAGAATGTTCGTTTTAATCTTATTATCAAGTAATTTATTAGAAAAAAATATTTAATTCCTTTGCCGTTTATATTCAAGTTGTAAAAGAAAAATTTAAATTTTTTTCTCTATCTTCATATCATTGAATTTTTCATCTATGTTTTAAAGGATCGTCCTTCGCAAGTGAATATGAAATAAAAAAATTATTGACTGTAAAATAACTGCCAATTATATTAAGGAATAAAATAAATTATTATTTAAAAAAAGATAGTATGTTTCCCTTCATTTCTTGTGGTGCCGCAACAATTTTGAATATCAATAGAATTTTGAATTCAATAATGCCATGGATTCAAAATATTTGCGAAGCGCTATATGTACAGTAACAAAAATTGTAAACTGCGACACCTATTAGCTATATTCTTATAAAATGATATCAATTATTAAAACTATTTTGGTATCGTTCGGACCATTTGCGACTCTGAAAGGAAAAACTGTGTAAGGTGATTTTGATCATCTCTAGATCAATTTCATTGTGAAATTTAAGCACAATAGATAAACATTTGATTAGAGTATAATGGTTGCGCTTAATTAATTAAGAATAATAACCCAAGAAGAGGCAATACTTACAAGTATAAGATAAGACAATGGCACACGTTGACAGCACGAGAGCCCAGATCTGAGCTCGACCATTATTTTCTCTTATCTTCATGCAGGTTTTGAAATTCTCGACCAAGTTTTTAATAGAGAATATGTCGCAGAGTTTTTTCTTCCAACTGACAGTGATATCCAAGCCTCGAGTCTCTGTCATTGCAATTAAGGCCCACACCATCGAAAGGACATATCCAGACGTCGCAACAGCAAATACCGGCAGATATGAATAGTACTTGTATATGAGTCCACCTGCCAAAGGTCCAAATGCCATTCCCAGGCTAAATGCTATCTCCACAAAGGCATATTTCACGGTTCGCATCTTCTGCGACGATAAGTCGGAAGCGTAACTATAACAAACGGTGAGAACAGCAATGAAGCCTCCACTTAGACCAGAAGGAACCGAAGCCAATAACATGTATTCCAGTCTTAAATTGAAGTACACAGTATTCAAAATCAGACCGATCCCTTCCAGAATGGCACCGATCAAGGCATAGAACAGAGGAGGTTTTCTTCCATAAATATCACTCCAGGGACCGATGAAGATCATCAGAATTGCTGAAGGACCCATCTGGATCAAACTCGAAAACAGACCGTAGTTGTTGGCCATCTTCTCAACCAGATCTTTCTCTGTCTTGTAATCGCTCAAATTCTTGCATATCAATTCCGAGAAATTGTAATGCACAAGACAAGCCTTGTCGATCATAAGATTCGTCGAACAGCTCGAGCGAACGATGAAAGAGAACATGTAGAGGAAGAGAAAGGGTTCTAAAGTCAAGGTGCAGAGGATTCTCAGACATTTGCTACATTTGGAGTCACTAGCCTTCGACTTTAATGCGTCATCGAGTTCCGAATCATTTCCGCCCCGATCTTCGTAAATGTCTGTTTGTTTTCCTTTCCCTTTTGGTATCAGGTGAGTGTGTTCATTCACATCTGGGTCCCTTTTGTAAATGGGAGGGTCGTCATCAGAGTCAATGGAGGGGGCGATCTTTTCTGGAGTGGGCTCCATCGTTTTGAAATTTGTTAATTAGTTCAGAGTTCTAAGTTATTAATTAATTGTAGTTATCATTGTGAGTACTTGTGACTGTTCTGTATATACTAATCAGCTAATTAATGCAAGTCATCTTTTCACAAAGCACACCAAGATAAAAGCATGTCAGAGCTTGTTTTCTATTTAGTTCATTATCTTCTGTGAACAAGAGAGACGAAATTTTTCTTTAATCTTCAAACCTGGAATAAAATATGTGAGTATCAGAACGAAGTAGTAGCAAGAACTGTTATTAATATTTGTGAATGTTAAAAATATCAGAAATGGTATAAATGTAAAATTTCATTTGCTATAATTAAATGTCTAAAAATGGATTTCATGTATCTTTTTAATAACACTTCAAACCAGAAATGTTCCTTCTTTTTCCCTGGTGGTGAAATTTTCAATAATGCCAAGGCAACACAAAAGAAATAATATTAACCCTTTCGGCACGTCATGTGCACATATGGGAACCAAAAGGTATGTGGTTTTCATTAATATTAATTATTAAATAACACAATTTTGGGTCAAAGATAAAAGATCCTTACTGACAACCACGGTACAGGGAAATGAGTTACTTCCTGGTTCACCTGAACTAACCACGATTGGAATGCATGAGTATGCATTAAATCGGCAAAGCCGCAGTGGAGACCACTCTGATAAATATCCAAAAATAGGAAAAGAAACTGGATCGTGGAGGGGGAAAAAAAAGGGGGGGGAGTTGCAATGTACAGTCGCTCAAAAAAGTATCCGAACACTATGGTTGATTACAGAATTCAGAAAAAATATCTGGCAACGATGTTTTTAGAAATCAGTGATCTGGCAACCTTCGTGTCACGTGATTACAGAATTCAGAAAAAATATCTGGAGCACAAAAAAAGAAAAATATCTGGAGCAAAAATATCGTGGCACGTGCTACGAAGTGTGCAGATCACTAATTTCTAAAAAAAAACGTTGCCAGATATTTTTTCTGAATTCTGTAATCAACCATAGTGTTCGAATACTTTTTTGAGCGATTGTACTCTGGAGAAACAGGGGTGCTGGACGTTCAGAGCTCTCTACTGGGTAGGGGGGGAACAAGACTGGGAGGAGAAGGAGGAGAGTGGGAGGAAAGGGGGATTAGGAATAGGACTGTCGTAAGCGAATAAAAAAAATGGTTTAGAATCTCTGTCAGCTATAGTATTATCATCAATGGATGTACTACAAGCAGGCATGTATCCAGGATTTAATTACAGATTGGGGGCTGAGATTAAGACTTGAGTAGTGTTTCCCCAGTACTGAAATGCTCCACAGAACAGTAAAGGTTGGAATGATATTCTATATGGAATGAGATTTAAAGTTTTTTTTTAAACTATTTTTTACTGTCGGACATAAAATATTGAGCTAAAATAAAATTATACAAAGACAACATTTGCATTTCAGAGCGTGCAGACAAGTCTGAGATTTAGTATAAGATAAAAAGCATTCCAAGGCGTAGGTTTGCTTCTAAGCAGACACACTAGTGATGCTCTTCTAGGATATGACTGCATTATCGAAAGGTTTCTCACAGCAAAGTTTCAGACAAGCATTAAAGACTTGAATGTTATCATCTGTTATGGCCCCACTGAGGATGTCGATGAGGATGAGAAGGATAGGTTTTACGGACAATTTCACGACATTTGAATTCTGTCAAGAAAGGAGATATTACCCTTGTTCTTGATGACTTCAATGCCAAAGTTGGTACTGACTCTGACCTTTGGGGAGGGGTGATAGGCCCTTTTGGTATTGGTAGCTGCAATGGCAATGGGCAACGTCTCCTACAGATAAGTAAACTCAATGTATTCAGAATAACAAACACTTATTACAAACACCGCGACATACATAAGTACACATGGGTTTCACCTGATGGGCTGCATAGGAATATGATTGATTATATATTAATTAACAGCAAATGGGCTAGTTCTGTTAGAAATACCAGGGCATATAGGGGAGCTGAAATTGGATCTGACCATTACCTTGTTAAAAGTGTCTTGCAACTTAAACTTAAAAAGTGTTGTGCTAGGGTTAAAAAATTTGCTTTTAATACTGAAGCTCTGAAAGACCCAGTTATAGCTAAAGCTTACCATGATAGGTTGCTTAGTTATTATGACAATCATGGTTTGCTTAATACTGAAGTTGAGGAAGAATGGGACCATTTTAAACAGTTTTTCTTGAAACTAACAATACTCTTTGGGGTAAAAAAGGAGAGAGGAGGTAGAATTATCTGAGTGATAAGGCACTGGAGCTTATTTCAGAAAGAAAGAACTGCAAGAATGTCCTTAATCAGTACCATACTAGTCTTAATAGAAAGGATTACAGAGAGCTTAATAAACGTGTAAAAGATCAATTAGCTGCTGATAAGAATCTTTGGATTGATGGCTTGGCTGACAAAGCCGAGGAAGCAGTTAGACAGCACAACAACAGAGAGCTGTACCAGAGTGTTAACGTTTTGTGTGATAGAAAACGGACAGGCATACAGGGATTGAAGGACAAACAAAGTAAGGTTATAGAAGGGGAGGATTCTGTCATGGCTAGGTGGGCTGAGCATTTCAGTGATGTTCTAAACAGCGTGGTTAATTCTACTCCCATTATTTGCAATGATTATAGATGCATTGGTGGCTTTAATGTTGGCCCTATAACACAATCTGAAGTTATTTTGGCTATTTCTAAAATTAAACTTCATAAATCCTCAGGGGTAGATGAAATTATATAGCCGTCCCATGGCCGAGTGGTTAGCGCGCTTGGCTACTGATCTAAGGAACCTGGGTTCGAGCCCCGGGTAAGGCATGGCTTTTTGTGTCGTTTTCCTGCTGAGGTCCTGCCATCCTCTCAGAACTTCTACTATGACATATAAACTGACAGGCTCCTGTCAGACTTATGTGGCAAGCAGCTGCTTGAGGGGGTATTTATATTATTTTCTTCTACTATGGCATATAAACTGACAGGCTCCTGTCAGACCTCTGTGGCAAGCAGCTGCTTGAGGGGGTATTTAGTTTTATTTATAGATGAAATTACTACGGAAATGCTTAGAGGTGGGAATGTTTCGGTTACCACATGGATGAATGAAATTTTGAATAAAATAAAAAAAATACCTCCTCAAGCAGCTGCTTTCCACAGAGGTCTGACAGAGGCCTGTCAGTTTAATACGCCATAGTAGAAGAATCTGTGAGGAAGGCGGGTCCTCAGCAGATTTTTTTGCCAACTGCACGCGGTGTTCCCAGGTGGTCACCCTCCCAAGTACCGACAGCGCCAAAGCTGCTTAACTTCGGTGATCGGGCGAGAATATCTTTTATGATAAAGGCATGTTCCTAAGGATTTTACCAGAGCTATTGTTATCCCTATTTTCAAAAAAGGTGATCGCAGTTCTTGTGATAACTATAGGGATATCAGCCTACTCTCTGTCCCAGGTAAAGTTCTTTCCATGATTGTGCTTAATAGAATTAAGAATCTGGTTGACATGCAATTGCGTGATGAGCAATGTGGATTCAGAAGTGGTAGGGGATGTGTGGATCAGACATTTTCACTTAGGCAGATTCTTGAGAAATGTTTAGAGTTTCAGAAACCTTTGGTTGCTAGCTTTGTTGATTTCAAAATGGCTTTCGACTCTGTTGATCGCATAATTTGTGGTTGATTGTGAGATCGTATGGTATACAGACAAGTTAGTTAACATAATGAAAGCTCTCTATAATAACACTGAGTCGTGTGTGAGAGTTAGTAACGCTTGTAGCCATTGGTTTAGCATTACTTCTGGTGTTCGACAAGGGTGCATTTTGTCTCCTTTTCTCTTTAGTTTGGTTGTTGATTATGTTATGCGAAATTCACTTCAAGGGAAAGATTTTGGCCTTAAATGGGCTGGAGATACGAAAATTTCTGATTTAGATTATGCTGATGATTTAGCCCTTTTGGCAAATGATGTTGATGAGATGAACTATTTCATTAGAGCTGTTGATGAAACTGGTAGTAGAGTATGTTTGGTGATAAACAGAGAGAAAACTAAAGTAACGAAAATTGGTCAGGCAGACTGTGATTCAGTTAATCTGAATGGTTGCAGTCTTGAGCAGGTGTCACAGTTTAATTATCTTGGGAGCCATGTAACAGATATTGGGAAGTGCGGCATGAGATTAACAAACGAATAGGGATTTCTACTGGGACTTTTAAGAATCTATGGGAAACGTATGGGAAACGAATCTATGGAAAAATATATAGAAAACGTAGAGTTAGTTATGGTAGTGAAACCTGGACTCTTTCTAAGCAAAATAACAGGAAACTTTATGCTTTTGATTCTAGATGATTAAGCAATATCTTGGGCATTAGGTGGTTCAACTTTGTAACTAATGATGAGGTTAGGGAACCTCCTTTAAGCAACATATTGTGCAGAGAGAGACTCCCGTTAGTTTGGTCATGTTCCCCGTATGCATAACTGTAGTTTACTGAATACGGTTATGAACAGTGTGCCTAAAGGCCTTAGAAAGAGGGGAAGACCTAGGATGCGGTGGGCAGACAGTATCAAAAAGGACCTAGTTAGAATTGGTGTAATAATGGCCAGATATAGCTTTGGATATATATATGTTTGGAAAACTGAGTTTCACAATCTGGTTGGGCCTCCGTAGACCACGGTTACTTTAGGAAGATGATGATGATGACAGGATTATGGGGGGGCGGATGGCGAATTATTTGAGAGCACTAAAATGTTGCTAAGTAGTAAAACAACCAATGGAACAAATATCGTTTAATATTAAGCTTTAGAGAGATTTTAATGGCATCATTAGCTTTTCTTCAGAACGTCTCCAAAGGCGAATTTCCTTTAATAGTTATCTTCAAAATTAATATATCTTTGAATATAGTTTACCATTAATTTCCGAAGTGTGCGCTACTTAATTTCGTTATGTGTAGATTATCTCATTTTTTGGCAATCAGAATTTTCCTTATCATTGATCATTATGTGAGTTGTGTATTAAATGACGAACTTAATTGTTTCAATCAAGGCAAAAAAAGTAGAATTTCTGTTCTGCTCTTGATCAGATAAAAAAAAAATGCAAGATAATAATCAAAGTTTACTTACAACGTTAGGGGTCTGTATTCTTTTTCCAGATAACTGACAACTAAAACCCACTCGAAATAAACTTCTTTATACCAGCTGGTTTATTAGTGGATAAAAATGGATGCCGTTTAACAGATCTTTAACAGTCACCAACGAAATGCCGATGTACAATGATTATACTGACGATTCCGTTTCGACCAGACTTCCTTAGTAAGGCAAATAATGAAACGGTGCTTAGAATTTATTGGGATTTTGCTGCACCCATTGTGTGGGTGTTTTACACTCGATCTTGCAACCGCTGCATCACTCTGCCATCAAATAACATCACGTAAACATTCAAGCAAAGACGTCACTTGTCACCACCTTGAGCTCTATCGTCCTCACGTGTTTCTTATCTTGGACGTTTCCGAAAGAGCAGTAATCGATAAAGGTAAGGCCTCTCACAACGGCCACAGGTAATATTATTCTAATCAGAGCTAAAAGGGTGAAACGCCCCTAGACAAGTACGGATATAGCGAAAGAGTTTTGCAAAAGGATCGTAGCAACTGTCATATTTTTTTCCCAGAAATTATTCTCGCAAACTGGTGCAGTATATATTTTTCTTCCACCTTTAGGTCTGGGCAACCCAAACATAGAGAACAGCAACGATAAAAAATAATTTCTTAAAGAGCCGTAGAAAAAGTTCTTTATTTAAAAAGAAAATAATATATTTCTCATAAGTAATGAATTGGAAATTTTTTTAAGCAACCAAGAAAATATAATAATACACCTATCCCTCGATTTACACGGTACTCAGTTCACACAATTTTGGCTTTGCACGGTCAAAAAATGCAACCAGTTTCGATTTACACGGTACTGACTGAGACGTACATAGAAAGGAAACTCAGTCAGTACCGTGTAAATCGAAACTGGTTGCATTTTTTGACCGTGCAAAGCCAAAATTGTGTGAACTGAGTACCGTGTAAATCGAGGGATAGGTGTATAATAATATAAATATTTATAAAAATACAGATATTTGCATTGTTAATCAAGAATTTGAATTGGCAAAATAATTAATTTATGCACTTAGAAATGTTTGATTAAAAAAGTGAGTCGGATTCAGCTTATTAATGATTGGTTTTTATGAACCACAAATTCTTTTGCAATGAGCCGATGGGTTGGTCATATCCTTTCAGGGGCTTTTACAAAGAAATATCCTTCAAAAGATGTGCAATATATTGTGACAGATTTCTAGTTGTATTTGAATATTAGTCAAGCGAACACGAATTCGAAGTAAATAAACAAACTGTAAATGAACTGATTTAACAACTAAAGTAATGAAATGACATAAATAATTCTCTAACACCAACATGTCACCTATCAATATGAGACAGATCATAATTATTAAACGCTCTGTTAAATTAAGCGTATTTGGAAACTGATTAACAGATCAATGTATAACATATATCTTACAATCACATTTCGACGTTTAAATAGGATTTTAAGCAAGATATTTAATTAACGATACAGATACACTGTTCTTTATTTTCAGTTTGGCTTTTCTAACCAATTCAATAACGAGAACTAACTTGATAAACTCTTAGCTCTCCCACGCGCACTCTAGTAAAAACTTTTCTTATTTAGTCTATCGCGCACAGAGAAATTACTTTCTCCTTCACATTAATTCTTCCGAATTAAAAACTGCATTTTTTTTTATTTTTAAGTTCACGTATCGTTTAAAACGTTTAGTGACTATTCTCACTCCGAGCTATATCTCGAGGGTCAATATAGTGCAGCACAGTCTCGCCTTCATCGTTGCAAGCGTTCGTTCCGTTTCAATATGTATTACGCTTAAACACTGAATCCGATTCTTATCGACTCTAGTCATGGGTTGTGGATAACTGTTGAACAATCAACGTTAAAAGGGTACAATTTGGTATTTATCCGACTAACGTTAAAGCTTATCCAGTGATGCATGGCTAGTCAGTCGTAGGCAGTTACTTTTCTGGGCATGTGCAGTCTTGTTCCCCCTAAAATTCGAAAACAGTTAGTTTTTTTTTGTTAGTTGTCTATTTGCTTTCAACAATCTTTCTAGTCTAGGCCTGGGCAAACCACGGCCAACTGTTACGTTATGGATTATATATTTCTTTGGCCGCACACTCTTCCATTTCAGTTTGCTTTGGCGACCCTTCAATTAACGAGTTTGCCCGGCATGATCTAGTCAGTGTATTAGGCATTTCACAATATCTTCTAAATGTAGTGTTGAAAAACAACTGTTTTAGGTTGCATTTAATAGCTTACTTTCTGGAAAGCGGGATAACAATTCAGTGGGGTTGTATGATGCCCTTGAGGGACATTTTTTTAACACAATGGTTAAGTGGCCCGGTCACAAGGACCACGAGGGTTCAGAGATGGTTGGGAGAAGGGGAGCCACTGGACAGCTGTTAGAAGACAGATGGAAGCCTCCAATCAAGGCCATCCAGCTTGTTTCTAATGGGCACAGTTACAACGGCTCTCCTGTGCATGGTGCCACGGATTAACGTCCCAACCGACGGACGGCTGCTTTCCAAAGCCCTCAGTGTTTCCTTTCTCAACGAGACAACATTAACAGAAATACTCAACTCTGAACCCTTGTGACCTGGGCTTTTAGCCTATTGTATGCACAAAAATATTGCTGAAAACTAAAGCGATCTAAATCTGGCGTACCAATGACGGCGAAAATATTTCGCAACTTCCACACATGTGTGGTTAAAGAATTCAGCATTCGAAGGAAAAATTGAACTGTATTTGAAATAACAATAATGCCATTATTCAAGCGCCAACACAATGACAATTTGATAGAAAATTACAAAAATAAAATTTAGGAATTATTCGTATACAATCAGTTGCGTAGGACAAAACTTTTGTTAACATTTTTATTAATACCAGTTAGTGAAGCTACGTAGTCACTAGAAGGATTTGGGTTGTTTACCTCTGAGCGGCACTTTTTTGCACATCATGGGCTAAATGGCCAGGTCACATGGACCCCGAAGGCTCAGAGAAGGTTGGGGGAGGGGACCCACTGGAACAGCTGTTGGGAGACAGATGGTAGTCTCCCGTCAAGGCCATCCAGCGTGTTCTTTAACGTGCACAGGGTATGGCTCTCCCGTACACGGGGCCACAGCTTAACGTCCCATCCGACGGACGGCGGCCTTTCCAAGCCCATCGGTGTCCCCTACTGACCGTGGGCAGGGCGGGGAATTTTGCGGAGATAAATCTCAAAGCTGACCCAGCTGGGACTCGAACCTGGGAACTTCAGATTACAAGCCTGGCGCGCTACCGACTGAGCTACCCCCGCCCCATCACTAGAAGGAGAGTTGTGCACTAATCCCATGTGATCATGCACAGAACCGACCAGGCCTAACACTTAATGTCCGTCCCCACTTTCTCATGCTGCAGACCGTTAGTACCTTTCAAAAGAGATACTCTCTTGTAGGAGGGAAGGGAAAGGGAGGGTTGCCAGATCAGTGTGGCCTACTGATCTGGACTACTATGGCTATTTTTCTTTTTTTTTCACCCTGTTGAGGAATGGTCAACTACACAGGGTCCAGGTGACGACCATATACACCAACCTGAACTTGATTATGGATCCTGAATTTGCTGAACTGGTGGGCTTCTGTTCTGGGAAAATCTTTCGCTGTGTTTTTTGTATGTTTGTGGGTTGACAGCCCCAGGTGAATAGATTCACAGGATATGTTTTATCAGCTGGTGGATAATCCTGATCTGAGGCCATCACAGGTACCTGAACTCTTGCTTCTACGAACAACGTCAAACCTGCATTAGAGGAAGTCCTACCAGCGTAGATGGATTCAGCCTTTAGTGGTGGGGGGAACGGGTCTTTGCCCCATGTCTGCAATTAGGGGGCTATTTGATATTGTCGATATTCTCTCTCTCAATAAACATAGTTTCTTTAAACATCCCACTAACCATTTTCTCTCCATAGATAGTTGGAATGTGAGGACTTTGCACAGAGCTTATTCTCTTGATGTCCTCACACAAGAATTCCACCGTTATAATTTAGATATTCTCGGCTTTCAAGAGACCAGATGGACATATAAAGGTCAGATTCTTAAGAATAATCTAAAATTTCTTTTTTCAGGGAGGGAAGATAATAAGCATCACCAAGACGTGGGTCTGCTCCTCAGCAGACAAACTAGTAATGCTCTTCTAGGATACGAATGCATTAATGAAAGGTTTCTTAAACAACATTTCAGACAAGCATTAAAGACTTGAATGTTTTCTGCTGTTATGCTCCCACTGAGGATGCGGATGAGGATGAGAAAGATAGGTTTTCTGAACAACTTCAGGATATTTTGAATTTTGTCAAGAAAGGAGATATTACCCTTGTTCTAGGTGACACATCAAACTAAGAAATAAGTGTCCAGCATAAGTCGAAACTTGTGTGCTGAATTAACAGGGATAATAATACATTTTATGTAATACACAAAAGTTGCATTTAGGCAGCATAAAAATATCTGCACTGTTTTGTCGCAATCCATTTGTACATTTCTCTTTTGAAGATATGCAGTGGACGAATTGTCTTCAGTTCTTCTGGTAGGTCATTGTACATTCTTAGTCCAGTTATAGCTCGTGTATTAGCAATAATACCTGTTTTATTTATGCGTGGTACCAATAATCTTCGGTCCTGTATCTCAAAGGAATATAGGATTTCTTTATCTGCAATTGACTCAATTGACATAATACAGTCTCTATTAATTTAAATGAATATAATTTTGAAACTGGAAAGACTCTTGAAAATTGACAGAGAATTTTCAGTTCTTGATGCATTGGTTAAAACTCTCAAAATGAATTTTTGTAAGGTTGTTAATTATTTAATATATATTTTGAGGCACCTCCCATATCCTAAATCTATATAGAATATGAGGATGCACACAAAAAATAAAATATCTTAAACTTTAAATATCCATTATTGGCCGTAACGCATGAGCTTTGAAAGATATTTTGTTCATTTTATCACATATTGTGTCAACATTCTGTTCCATGTGAGTGTTTGATTTATTGCAATTCCAAGATATTTTATGGATTGTACTTTCTTTATTTTTTCACATGAACAATTAATAAAATTAGCACAATTTATGTGATGAGCAATAACATAATTATTAACACTTGAAATGCCCTTTTTTCCTAAATAAATTTCTATGTAACAGGTTTTATTTTTATTTAAACGTAACTTGTTATTCTAAAACCATTTGTGAAGCTTTATGCCATCCCGGTTAGCCATGAAATATAATTCCTCTGTACTTTCAGATTTATATAACAGGGCTGTATCATCAGCGAACGATATTACTTCTGCTTCTAAATTAATGTGGATAATAATATTAGTGTATAAGAGGAACAAAATTGGTCCTAATACTGAACCTTGAGGTACACCCATTAATATGCTAGAAATATCACTATTTACATTTTGCATTCTGACCATGTGTTTTCTGTTGTTTCAGTGAGACTTGATCCAGTCGCAGGAGATTTCTCTGATTCCGCAGCAGTACAATTTCTGCAAAAGAATGTTATGGTGGACTAAGTCAAAAGCTTTTGACAAGTGCAAGGAAACGGATAATGATTTCTTTTTTTGTGTGCAACTCCCAAGAGACCGAATTTGTTAAGTATTCTATTTCCTTCTCTGTGTTATTGCCTTTTTGGAACCTTTTTGACAATATTGATATCGGTGATATCAATCACCGATATCAATATTGTCAATCGGTTGATATCGGTGATTGATATCACCGATATCAATCACCGATAGTGATGATATTCTTATGGTCACCTTTCTTGAAAACAGGATGAATAATCGAATACTTAAAATATTAGGAATACACCTTTTTCAAAAGATAAATTAAATAAATGAATCAATTTTGTTTCAATATATGGGAAAAGAAATCTGAAGTTGCCGATTGATAACCCATCCCACCCTACTGAATTTGTTTCTTTTACAGCATTTAGAGCCCTATCCAATTCCTCTGTGGTTACTGGAAATAAGGCCATAGAGTGTAAATTGATATGGATTCTAATCTTCATTTTGGTCTACACATGGACCCTCCATACATACATATACATACAATTTTCGAACTCGAAAATCAAATTTTGCCAACTGAGCAAATAATGTCTAGATTCGAAAATCAAATTTTGCCAACTGAGCAAATAATGTCTAGATTCGAAAATCAAATTTTGCCAACTGAGCAAATAATGTCTATATTTTCGCTTCGTGGGGGGTTTGAGACAATTTTGCACAGCTCTCTTGCATTTTGCCATTGCCATTTGACTTCTTTTTTGACAACTAGCCATAATTTCACAGAAATTATCCCAATATTGTCGTCAGAATTGTAGCAAGTCAGTGTAAATTTTCCCTTGATTTGGCCAAC
Organism: Ryuthela nishihirai; assembly: GCA_038380435.1. Classification (NCBI taxonomy): domain Eukaryota; kingdom Metazoa; phylum Arthropoda; class Arachnida; order Araneae; family Heptathelidae; genus Ryuthela; species Ryuthela nishihirai. The sequence continues at coordinate 27,230,532 of JAWZYU010000019.1, read as the reverse complement.
TCTCCTTAATTTTTTCACAAAACCAATCCCAATCCGATCTTTACATCTCTCCTTACTTGTCAAGTCACTTCAAAATTTTAAAACTCCACAATATTTTGCCAAGTTTACTCGATTTTGTCAACTTTCCTTAATTTCACAAACCCAATCCCAATTATCACACCTCGCCTATATTTCACCAAGTGGATTCAAATTTTGCCAACTACCCTAGATTTTGCCAACTCGCTTATATTTTACCCAGTGGATTCGAATTTTGCCAACTCCCCTACGTTTTGCCAACTCGCCATAATTTTACAGAAAAAAATCGCAATTTTTATATCTTCCCTGAATTTGCCAATCCACTTCGAATTTTATCAACTCTCCTTAATTGCACAAGAAAGGCACAATTTTCACAACTCCCCTGTATTTTACCAAGTGGCTTCCAATTTTGCCAACTTCCCTAGATTTTATAAATTTCCTCGATTTATCCAACGCTCCTTAATTTCACAAAATAAATCCCAATTTTCACAAATCGTCCATATTATACCAAGTAGATTCGAATTTTGCCAAGAGTTCTCGGTTTTTTCGACTCTCCTTAATTTCACAAAACCAATCCCAATTTTTGCAACTCACCTGTACTTTATCAAGAGGTTTCCAGTTTTGCCAATTTCCTTAGATTTTGCCAAGTTGTCTCGATTTTACCACCTCTCCTTAATTTCGCAAAACAGTCCCAATTTTTACATCTCTCCTGAATTTGCCAAGTCACTTCAAATTTTTCAAACTCCCCAAAATTTTGCCAAGTGTTCTCGATTTTGTCAATTCTCCTTAATTTTACAAAAACAATCCCAATTTTCACAACTCGCCCGTATTTTACCAAGTGGATTCGAATTTTATCAACTGCCCTAGATTTTGCCAACTTTCCTCGATTTTGCCATCTCGCCACAATTTTACAAAAAAAAAAATCCAAATCCAAATTGTGATTATTTTCTGTAAAATTATGGCGAGTTGGCAAAATGTAGGGGAGTTGGCAAAATTCGAATCCACTGGGTAAAATATAGGCGAGTTGGCAAAATACACTTGGTCTCACCTGATTTTGTAGTCACTCTGAATTTTGCCAACTCCCCCAAGATTTGCCAACTCTTCTAAATATTGCGAAGTTGCCTCGATTTTGCCAACACACCATAATTTTACAGAAAAAAAGATTGCAATTTTTACATTTCACCTGAATTTTGTCAACTCTCCACGATTTTGCCAAGTCACTCCGAATTTTGCCAACTGTCCCTAGATTTTGCCAACTCGCCATAATTTTACAGAAAAAAATCCAAATGTTTGCATCTCACTTGAATTTGCCAACTCCACACGATTTTGCCAAGTCACTCCAAATTTTGCCAAGTTGTCCCAATTTTGTCAACTGACCTGTATTTTACTAAGTGGCTTCGAATTTTGCCAACTGCTCTAAATTTTGCCGTCTCTCCATTTTCCAAACTGCCTTAGATTTGCCAAGTTGCCTCGATTTTGACAACTTCCCTTAATTTTGCAAAAGAAAAGATTATAAATTTTCACAACTCATCTAGATTTTACGAAGTCGCTTCGAATTTTGCCAACTCCAAGTTACTTTGGGCGGGGAGCCTGCCCCCCCCATCCCCCCATGGTTACGCCCCTGCCTCCATAGTTACATGTGTTCCAATATCAGTGTAGAATTTGTTGACTGCATTAATAAAATTCAGGGGATCTTTATTGTACGATGCAATATTTTCTTCATAAAGAATTTAAATTTTTCACACTATACTTGATTTTGTTTCACTCGTTATTTCATTTATGACATCCCACTTTTTTTTGTTAGTATTTGTACCTGCCAATGTTAATTTATCTTGGAAATATTGATTGTTTTGCAATTAAAGCATAAGGGTATTTCTCTAACGTTTGTAATAATTGATGTCTATCAAGTTATTTTTCATTTGTCCATGCACTGTATTTCTCTTTCTTTTGCATGTAATTAGATTTACAGTTATTCATGGTTTTAATTTTCCTCCCCTCTATTTCTAACAATTACAGTTTGTTTGGAATCATTTGAAACAGATGACATTGGATTGAAAAGTATGTTAAATCCTGTATTGACATTTATAATGTGTAATATATTTGACCAGTCTGTTTTCGTGATATTAGTTTGAAAAACATTCAAATTAAGTTTTTGAAATTTGTTTTCTTTAATATCTACTTTCTTAGTTTGTAGCATTGCAGTTTGCAAGTATATGCAAATTAGCTGATGGTCTACTATATCTATATCTACTATGTAAGATTTCTGTTGGTAATCAATTGATATACTCACAAATACAAAAAGATCCAGACATGAATTTGACTTCAACAACCTTCTATACAATTCTGAAGATTAAACAAACTCATTTAATCAAGATATGTATACACAGATAAACTATTTGTTCTATTTAAGTATATATTTAAATCTCCTATTAATATTATATGGTTTGCTCTTATTGCTGTAGTTTAGTAAACAAATTGTTAGTGAATGATTGTACATTCCCATTAACATACCTATAAATGGCAACTAACAGACGATGGTGAATTTTGTAATTGAATTGTAGTGCCAAAGACTCAGCTTGTATTTCAAAATCAATATTAGTGACATTCAGTTATTCTTTTGCATATATTATTACTACTCCAAATTTATAAAGGTTCTAGCTTTAATATATGAATGATAACTTTCTATAGAGTACAAATACATTTCATGTTCATCTATTCCTACCTCTGATAGCACAATGATATCTGGTTAGTTTCCCAATTCCTCTAAGAGAAAACAAATTCATCAAAATGAAATCATACTTCTTATACTTAAGTGTATATATTACTAAATTTATATGTTTTGGATTACAGTGTTAAACTCTGTAATGTCTATGTGTGTAATACAATTGCTGGCCATCTCTGTAAATGTAACATATACCAATGACATTATCTGCAGTTATAGTGCAAGTTGTGTGAAGAAAGATTCATCTTCTACTCTGTGGCTTTTGAATCCTCTCCTTTTTTTTTAAGAAGACTGTCCCTTTTTTTGTCCATACATATCTGAAGTTGTGCTCTTTCTGATACTGTTTTACTTTATAGAGTAATTATTTTTTCTCTGGTATTAAGTGCTCATTTATGTATACAGGATAATTTATACATACAGGAAATAACCGTACAATAACTCTGGTAAATATCAGGTAAATAAATCGTTTTGTCATTTTTTGCTGCTATCCATTTATCTCTGTTGTTTGTTGATGTAAATTTTATTAATATTGCTTTGCTTGGTTTGATCTTTTTTTATGGGCCCTATAAGCTTGTTCTGCTATTACTGCATTTAGTTCTATGCTTCATAAATTAGAAAGTTTATTAATTAATTGTATAACATTTTCATGTAGTACTTCAGGTATTCCTATAATTTCAATGTTTTTTTTTAGCCCCTCCAGTCTGATATCTAATGTTTTATTTTGCAACACCTTCTTTAAGTGTGCAACTCTTGTATAATTTTCATAGCTTTTTCAATATCCATTTGATAACTTGGTAATTGTTTCTTAATTAATTCATTTTTTTCGTAAAATCATCTATCTTTTGACTACAAAATTGAACTGAAAGCAAAATCTCTGCATTTTTCTTGCTTACAGAATCCATTATTAAATGAAATTCGGCTGTTATTTCTACCTTAATGGGAAGAATAATCTGATCTTTGAATTCTAAAGTATTAAAATTTAATTTCTTACCGCTTTTTTCTTTAGCTCCAAAATTGTTGGAAATAGTCTCAACAGATGGCGTCATTTCTCTTCTGCTATGGCAATGCCCTTGCTGTTGCAGGCTTTCCTTTTTATTACCCTCCTATTGCTTTTGGCTTTGACATTTGTCGATTGATCGGTTTGTGGATTTGGAAAAATGTTGTTCCACCATATCTTTCGAACGCGATGGACAAACTTAATGATTTATGCACCAAATGAAAGCTTGTGACGCAGGGAGTGTCATAAGCTATAAAAGAAAAAATGACTCCCCATTCTTTTTTCTCTCATAAAAATAGGGGAAATATGAAAACTATTTTTAAGCTACACAAAATAAAATAACAAGCGATACGTATTACGTGGGGAGTGTCATAGGCTATAAAAAAATTGACACTCCATGCCTTCTTCCCCCTAAAAAAGGGGAAATGTGCAAACTATTGTTCCGTTATACAGTATCTCCAGAACGCAAATTCTGAAAGTAAAAAGCTATAGCTCGAATGAAAGCATCTGACGCAGGAAATGTCGTAGGTCGGGATCTAAGTCCTGTCGCTCTTGGAAAATACTGGGAAACAACCGAATTTCCATTTCTTCTGACAGGTTATTCTTCATATTTTGCTATTATTTCTACGCTTTCTAGAAGTCGTTTCTAGAAGTGTACTTTTCTAGAATTCTTTTATTTCACTTGCTTACATTTTATTATGCCTTCAATAGGAAGAAAAGGGTAGAGGAACTACCTGCTGAACTGGTGAGCATCTACCTTAGATACGGCAGATTAATTAGGATAGTGGAATCGGCTGATGAACATCATTAGTACGAAAAATAGATTAATTTGGTTGGAGGAACTACCTGCTAGCCGGGTGACACCTTTAGCAGAAATCGTAGATTAATTAGGCAGAGGAATACTTGCTGAGATGTTCGTGTCGCCTTTACACGAACTGTTGTTGCAGTATTAAAGAAAGGTCTAAAATTCTGCACGCATTTCTATAACGGAGGATATAATTCAACTCACCTCTTTTTACAGACAAATACTAACCAAAAACACTACGTTGTGCTCTAATACACTTTGATCACAGAGACCAAACTTCAAGTTGATAAAAAAAAAGGTTAAAATGTGAAGGATAAAAAGCAAGTAACTGAATTACTCTGAATGATTTCAACGAGCAATTCAATCTTCTCTCAAGGACGAAAATAAATATCTAAAGAATGAAAACGTAAATTATTATCTATATATTAAGTCGTGTTCTCAGTTGAGTTGAATAGCATCAACATCAAGAGTTGGAGCAAAGTTCACCCGAGTGTGCAAGTGGTAAAAGTGTAGATGAAACAAAAACAAATATTTCCTGTGAGGAGTTTGGCGAGCAGGCGTCTTTTACAACTACTTTTATCTAGAGGAGACGGAAATAGGTCACTATGGTCTAAGTCATATCCTTTTCCGACATTTTCTAGTAAATAAATAGGAGGAAGTGTACTTCGAAGTTCAGGATCTAGAGAGAATAAATGGACTGAAAAATAATCGTAAAAATGAGCATTAAAGAATAAAAAAATGACGGTGCTTCAAGATTTTACCTCTTACGTTACTCGTCTTATGTAAACCTACCATTGAAATGTACACCATTAGTATATTCTGCAGTTGAGAATAATTTCAATAAAAGCAAATATGTTATATAGTTGATATTATTTTAAATAAAAGCAAATTTTTGTCAAGTTTACCTCTTTACAAAAAATTCATATCTGGGATAAAAAAAAATTATTTCCGCTACCGTTAATTTTATTTTCCGTTACTTTCAAGTGATAAAAAAATATATTTTATTAAAGCGTAGAATGAAAGGTGTGAGTTGAGTTGTTTTACCTCTGAGTGGCATTTTTTTGACACAAAGGGCAAAATATTCATGTCACAAGGACCCCAAGAATGTTGGGCGAAAGGGACCTACTGGAGAGTTGTAGGAGACAGATGGAAGCCTCGTGTCAAAGCCATCCAGCGTGTTCTTTAACGAACACAGGGTATAGCTTTCCCGCACTCGACTTCCATCTGACGGATTCCCAGGATCGAGTCCAACATGAAAGGGCATAGCATGTTAAAAAAAAGACAGAAACATGAATGCTTCAAAGACAGAGCGTTTTGAAATCCACTTACCAAAATGACAGCCTTTAAGTGCATATAAGCAGCATCAACTTTGATTGTGAATATTGCCTTATGCAATAGGAAGTTTAGATACTCAAAAGATCACATGAATGCAAGACAATATTCATGAAGTTTTCGTTCCCATTTACCCTAAATACAGAAGAAAATGATGCTTACCATTGATGCCATTATGGAATCAGGCTACAATTTGTTCCCTTTCTCCCTTTGCTCTAGCAAGGAAGAGAACACGATCATTCAAATAAGCTCTCGGGAGGTTGTGTGCACGCGGCGCAAAGATCATCTGGGCACCTCGTGATAGAGAGAAATGATCTAATCACAACTGGGCACTTTTTAAAAATAAGTGCTGATAAAAATTAAATGTTTGCTTTTAAGTACGTCGTGGATCAAGGATCAGTAATGCCGCAGAAATGTTGTTCACGTTCGTATCGTTAACAATGATGAAATGTAGCATGGCATATGATGACTTGTAAGCATGGCATCTGTTAAATCACGTGGTAAGACATAATTTAGTATTTGGGGAAATTGTGTATCGAAAGTGAGGAATAAACAACCTGTTATTTGTTATATTGCATTTTAATCAGGAGTTATTCCTTATTAAAATGTGATATTAACGCTTTCCCTACATGTGCGCATCTGAAGAGAATGCGGAACGTGCAACAATCCCTGCAACATTCGCCAAAGAGACGACTTTGAAGGAGCAGATCTTCTGGTGTGGGGAGGAATAAATCTGGATGACTGTAAGTCACTCCTTGTGTTTGAGGGTGGCAATGTGCATGCACAAAGGTACACAGGGGAGATCATTAGGACATACGTAAGGCTTTTCATGGAGCTGTTGACCCCAAGGTCATTTTTATGGACGATAATTTTCGTCCTCATAGGGCTTTGCTGGTCGACGATTACCTCGAGAGCGAGGAAATTGTTATGCGCTGATTGTATCAAGCATAACGATTCTTTTTTTATTTCTCACTTAATTCAGATTTCTACCAACACACAGGAAACAAACAAATAGGGTACGACATTACTTTTCACTTCAAGAGGGAAGGATATGGAATCCACAGCTGCAGCAGAAAGCCCAAACATACATAAATACAAAGAACCCCTTTTGATAAAAAAAACACAAGATTCGGCTCTTCGAAACTAGCACCTCATGGATAAAACGACACTTAGAAACCCTACTTCTTCGCTTACAGCGTAGGGTCAGACACCGAATTGTTTGGTGGTGCGAACTTCACAGAGAAAACACCGCCACGAAATCGTTCCCATGGCCAGCTGCAGATATATAGAGCTAAACAACATTGTCCACTGTTGATACTCCTCCACCACATGTTCTCCCAGATGGCGATGTCAACGTCTAGAGCAGAGACAGGCCCGCTGGGTGGAGTTTACGATTCTTAAGTTCGTCTGTAGATGCTACAGATGGTCGCTGCATAGCACATATTCGTGGAAAACAAGGAACTTTGGAAATACCTAACGAGGGACAGAAGGCCTTGAGATAGATATGAGATTTGATAGAGAGCAGCCAAACTCGGGATGAGCAGAAGCACAAGGGCTGCTCTGGTTATGGTAAATGAGAGTGAGACTGGGGAGAGTAACCGTATAGAAGGGTAGTGTACAGAGGTTTATCAAAATAATGGAAACACCTACGGTGACTAGAGTACACGAAATGAGCCATATGCATATCACCGGGATGATGTCACCCGTGATATGAGGTATATAAAGGAGAGAAGTGCAATGTCGGCTATCACGTAGCAGTGCCACAGGTGCAGGTGAAACAGCTGCTGTGGTATAATTGTCGACAATGTCAGATCTCAGTGACCTCCAAAAAGGCATGATCATTGGTGCACGTCTTGCAGGAACTTTAGCATTCAGAACAGCGGAAATAGTAGGTGTAACACGAGGAACTTTATCGAAGATTATGACTACTTGTCAAAAAGGACTGGGCGTTGCATCCAAATGTGCAAATTGTGGACGTCATAAGAAGTTGTCAGAAGAAGTCCCAGATAGGGATAGGCGAACGTTGGCACGGATTGTATAACGGAAGTACAAGACCACGGCACCGCAAATAGCAGCAGAGTTGAACACCAGTCCGAATGATCCCGTTTCCGTCATAACAATTCATCGGGGACTTCATCGTGCTGGTATTTATGGCCATGTTGCAATCCACAAACTTTTGTTGATATTGATGTTGGTAATCAGAGGATTACCAACATCAACGCAACAAAATGTGTAAGGTGGTGCAAAACACATAATAACTGGGATGCTAAAGACTGGCAACGTGTCATCTGTTCTGATGAATCGTGCTACACATTGTTTCCCACCACTGGTAGAGTGTACGTCTGGCGAAAACCAGCAGAAGTGTACCATCCCGATTGTTTGGTTCCGACTTTGAAGCACGGAGGTGGATCCCTGATTCTGTGGGGTGCCCTATCATGGCATTCCTTAGGGTCATTACTTATTCTGCAGGGTCGTGTCGCATCCGCAACGTACAAATCCATTCTCGTGGATCATCTGCACCCAATGTTGCGGGCATTGTTCCCTAATGACCGTCCCTGGTTTCAAGCGGATAATGCACCTCTACATTATGCTAATGGTGTCAAATTGTGGTTTGCAGAGCATGCGGATGAAGTACAGCAGCTACCCTGGCCTCCTCAATCTCCAAACCTCTCTATTATTGATCATCTGTGGGAATATCTGAAGCGCAAAATCAGATCACACTTTCCACCTCTAGCATCACTGGCACAGTTGGGCTATATTTTGCAGGAAGAATGATTCCGCATTCCATTACCATATGTGCATGACTTGTATAAGTCTATTCCTCGTCGAATTGCGTCTGTTCTGAACGCCCGAGGTGGGCCTACAGCTTATTAATAAGATGTTCTCCATAAACAGTGTTTCCATTATTTTGACAAACCCCTGTATATTCTAGAATGTTTAGTGAGCATATTGAATACTAGTGAATGAGGCGAATTTGAGAAGGATGAATGCGAAAATGGATTTCGAGCAAATGAATGCATCAAAGCAAGGGCATCTCTGCCAATGAATGGTTTGTGAACTTTGATGCAGAGAAACCGAGTAATAATTTCTCGCCATCTGACCAGTGAAGAACAAACTCCCCCTTGCAACAGTAAAGGATAATGCAGCTGTCTCCCTTCCCGCAATCAATTATCCATCCCGAGGAGATAGTGCCTATGAGACGGTCAGTTGAGGATCCATCCCCACATCCGATCCAATTCGAAGTAACTGTCTTCTCCTTCTTCGCAGGAAGATGTCATGAAGAGATGATCCCCACTCCGACGCTGGAAGGAGTCCTCTGACTGCAACTTGATGCTGGACGAGCTCAGATGACATACTAAACACGGACGCTTAATTATCCTTTGATTTAAAAGTTGCTATTGTTAAAATTTACATTTTAAAATTAAAAGGAATTCTATAAATGATTCAGTTGTAAGAGTTTTAATTTCAAGTTATTTTAAATTAATGTCAATGATTTGGTTGCTAAGATTATTTGTTCTCTGCTTGTACTTTTATATTACTTTTTTCCCATTAAATGCCTTATTATTGTTTCTCAATAAACCTGAGTTAGTATCGTCATTGAAATTTATCAGAAAACGTCTTCCCTGAAGGAGGCGGAAACAGATTGATGTTATAAAAAACGTGTCCACCAAGGAGACGGCAACAGATTGATGATATAAAAAAAGTCTCCCCAAGGAGACGGCAACAGATTGATGATATAAAAAACGTCTTCCTCAAGGAGGCGGCAACAGATCGATGCTATAAAAAATCTCCCCCCAAGGAGACGGCAACAGATCGATGCTGTAAAAAATCTCCCCCAAGGAGACGGCAACAGATCGATGCTATAAAAAATCTCCCCCAAGGAGACGGCAACAGATCGATGCTATAAAAAATCGTCCCCAAGGAGACGGCAACAGATTGATGTTATAAAAAATCTCCCCCAAGGAGACGGCAACAGATCGATGCTATAAAAAATCTCCCCCAAGGAGACGGCAACAGATCGATGCTATAAAAAATCTCCCCCAAGGAGACGGCAACAGATCGATGCTATAAAAAATCGCCCCCAAGGAGACGGCAACAGATCGATGCTATAAAAAATCGCCCCCAAGGAGACGGCAACAGATTGATGTTATAAAAAATCTCCCCCAAGGAGACGGCAACAGATCGATGCTACAAAAAACGTTTCCCCCAAGGAGACGGCAACAGATTGATACTATAAAAAATCTCCCCCAAGGAGACGGCAACAGATTGATGCTACGAAAAATAGACAAACAAAAGCGATGATCTGAGAGACTTTTATGAAATTCAGGTGAGAGGTACACCAGACCATGACAAAGAATAATGTAGACATGAGATGCATAGGTAATGGATGGTCAGTAACAATGGTCATGCGACAGCAAATCCAATAAAAAGATGGGGCAGACAAATCTCTGAAACTTAATACTATTGAGACTGTCTTGGATGCTCTGGGGAGATGCATTGGTGCTCTTCATCCCTCTTCCTGAAACCTCCACCAGCTGCTACTTGCGCTAACGAACAATGACGTTTATTGCGATCCGACCTCATCCGTCATCTTGTCACCAGCATGCATGATCGTTGTACAACATGCATGGCCGTCAGGCGCGATCATATTCCATATTGATTAATGGAACAAAGCATTTCTGTTACCACCAGTTAAAGACCTTTTCTGCGCATGAGCATTGTTACTGACCATCATCGTATACATTTAATGTCTACATATATTCTTTGTCATGGTCTAGTGTACCGCTCACCTGAATTTCATAAAAGTCTCTCAAATTATTATGTTGCTATGCCAACTATTATTTTTGCAGCTTAACTTTTTCTATCAGTGTATTTGAAGAAATAAACAGCATTATAGCAATGCGTAACAACAGATCGGAATTCCCCCTCTTCCATGTAATGCGGCGTAATATTATGACCCGCACCACCTTACCTCGTCAAGGTGTCACTTAACTTGTGGACTATCCCCAGGTGTCGAGAAGCGACATAGTTCTGTGCTTTAATCGGAGCCTTTATCAGTTATCGCTTTTGTTATTCATCGTTCCCTTTTGATATCATTGCTTACTTCCGACCACAGTTTTTTCTACTGATTTAAATCTGGTGATTGACGCAGGTCAGGAAATCCTAATAATTTTCATATTGTATCTACTTTTGATATTTTGAATATTGCCCATCCGCAATTATTTCTATGCTTCTTTGGCTCAGTGACAAAGGGGGCGTCACACCTCTTTGAAACTCATGAATCCACACGTCCCGATTTTTGTTGGATACTTATAAGTTTGATTTAAACAGACAGACAGGTACTGTAAAAAAAAAAGATCCCCCCAATTTTTGCACCAGCTCTTACATAATATACAGTTGTATTTGAGTAAAATGACAGACAAAAGGGCTTCAGCGGTTGACTTTAATACTAAACTGTGTTTTAGCGTTAAATAATACTTTGTGTCATACCGCAGTAGTCCATATTTAGTTTTTTTTGGCCCATTCTAAATATCGTTTTCGCTCAGTATGCATTAAAAGCGCTTTTTTCACAAATCGGCATCTCGTAGCTAAATTTTAATAGTCGTGATAAGTCGCAGACCTATCGCTTTTTTATTACACTATTCTAGTGTTACCATTTTCGTAATTGACAGAGACATCGCCTTTAAGCTGACCTACTCCATCGCTTTATTTATATAACTTTCGTAATATCAGATTTAATACGTTTCCATTGAGGTTACAATGTCAACTTGCTTCGATGGGACTTCGAACCCAAGGGAGTGACTTTTCATATTTCACATGTCATATTTCATTCGTCTTTCGTAAGACGGATAATGTGTCATGAACCTTCGGCTAGAGTTCATTTTTCCGTGCACCAGGTCTGCATTTGAGAACTGGATAAGACAAGTTCCATTCTCCAAATATGGTAGTGGACGCCATGTCTTTCTCAGGAGAGTATTGCTGCTGGATTTTAAGAATCTATGGAGAGTGTGGAGAAATTGGCGTATACGCCTAAAGACTAAAATTAGACTGCATAATAGTTTAGTTCTTTCTAGGGTTAGTTATGGTAGTGAAACTTGGACACTTTGTAAGCAAGATAACAGGAAACTAGATGCTTTTGATTCCAGATGCTTACGCAGTATCTTGGGCATTAGGTGGTTCAACTTTGTAACTAATGATGAGGTTAGGCAAAGGAGTTGGGAACCTCCTTTAAGCAGCATATTGTGCAGAGAGAGACTCCACTGGTTTGGCCATGTTGCCTGTATGGATAATTATAGATTGGCGAATAGGGTTATGAACAGTGTGCCTAAAGGCCTCAGAAAGAAGGGGAGACCTAGGATGCGGTGGGCAGACAATGTCAAACAGGACCTTGTTAGAATTGGTGTGCAGTGGCCGGATGCAGCAGATGTAGCTCAGGACAGACTTGCTTGGAGAACTAAATTGCACGGTCTGGTTGGACCTCCGTAGCCCATGGCTGCTTGAGGATGATGATGATATCTGATTGGCTCATTGGATTGGATGATTCCTGGCTTCCAAAAGTTATATAGCTACGATTCGACCGCATAGAGAGAGAGAGAGTCGGTGTGGTATGATGGAATGTAGGAGAGTGTATCGGACCTGGGTGTGGTCATATAACTATTTTCTTTTGCTTTCTTCGCTTAAAGCCAATTTTCATGGAAGATCCAGTGGAACAGTTTTAGACCATAATTTGGGGAGAAGATGCATCAGATATTTCTAAAATAGTGATTCTCAACCTTTTATGCTTCACGAACCTCCTGAAAATGTGTATGTAACTGTCGTACCCCTTATGTAGATAGATAAAAACTATAGTTATAGTATAATAGTGCCAACGTAGCGACTTTGTTACTAGATCTAGCACTTTTTAGCTCTCACGGCGCACCCCAAAAAATTTTACCGCCTACTCCACGTTGAGAACCCCGCTCTAAAGTATAGAGATATTAACCATTTATCCAACTGTAGCAAGGTAAAAATTTGTTGGAATTTACATAGCTTTTTTGGGGAAAAACAACGACCAAAGAAATCTGATGTGGGATTCCTTTTTATGTTTCCAAGTACATTTTGTATAATTCAGCAACCATTCCCGGTAAGAGACATCACATAGGATAGGGTTGTTTCATTTGACTTTTAATCTTAACTGATTGTTGTCATTTTAACTTTGATTATATACATTGGATGCGAAGTACTAAATATTCTTGTAATGTAAATTATCCACCTCTGAACTTACGGTGGAATTTTGTCAGCTCTGAACTCTTAATATATTTAAATACTTTTACTATTGTTTTAACCGTAAATAAAACTTTGGTCAATTCTTTTTGAAATCTCTACTCATCACAACTACAATTGGGTAGTACGGGACTACGTATTACTAATTTTCGGGTAGTTTCTGGTTTGAGTCTGAAATCTTTTTTTGGAGACTTTATCAAAATTCTTGTTTGAACGCATTATCCTAAGTCAGATCGATCAATAATTAATGATATGCAGTCCTGAGAATTTAGTAATTTTGCAGGATCAATTAATTTATTTTACTCGAATCTTAGTTCATACTGCAAAGGAAAAATTTGAGGGGTAACAGTCGACTATATTAACTGAAAGAGGATTGGGTTGGGTTGTTTTACCTCTGAGCGGCACTTTTTTGCACACCATGGGCTAAATGGCCAGGTCACATGGACCCCGAAGGCTCAGAGAAGGTTGGGGCAGGGGACCCACTGGAACAGCTGTTGGGAGACAGATGGTAGCCTTCCGTCAAGGCCATCCAGCGTGTTCTTTAACGTGCACAGGGTATGGTTCTCCCGCACACGGGGCCACGGCTTAACGTCCCATCCGACGGACGGCGGCCTTTTCAAGCCCATCGGTGTCCCCTACTGACCGTGGGCAGGGCGAGGAATTTTGCGGAGATAAATCTCAACGATGACCCAGCTGGGACTCGAACCTGGGAACTACAGATTACGAGCTTGGGGCGCTACCGACTGCCCCGATATAGATGTTAGGATTCTCTGACCTACGATGAGACGAAGGACACGATTGAATGTACAGTCTCTCAAAAAAATATCCGAACACTATGGTTGATTTCAGAATTCAGTAAAAATATCTGGCAATTTTTTTTAGAAATTAGTGATCTGGCAATCTTCTTGTATGTACAGTCTACGTCGTGTACGTACAACCTTCGTGTAAGTACACGAAGGTTGCCAGACCACTAATTTCTAAAAAAATCGTTGCCAGATATTTTTTCTGAATTCTGAAATCAACCATAGTGTTCGGATATTTTTTTGAGCGACTGTACACTGACCTTCCTTAGGCTGCTGTTGCGAGGTCTTCTGTCTGCCACAAAATTATATTTTTCCATTTTCTTCTAATCGTTGTAGAATGACTACAACTTATATCACACTGAACGAAATGGCATTAGTCATCATTTCAGACATGCATTAAAAATTTGAATGTTATCTATTGTTGTGCCCCCACTGATGATGCCGATGAGGATGAGAAGGATAGGTTTTACGGAAAATTTCAAGATATTTTGAATTCTGTCAAGAAAGGAGATGTTACCCTTGTTCTAGGTGACTTCAGTGCCAAAATTGGTACTGATTCTGATCTATGGGGAGGGGTGATAGTCCCTTTTGGTATTGGTAGCTGCAATGGCGATGGGCAACGTCTCCTGTAGGTAAGTAAAATTAATGGTTTGAGAATAACTAATGCTTTTTACAAACACCGCGATATAACACATGGGTTTCGCTAGATGGGCTGCATAAGAATACGATAAACTATATATTAACAGTAAATGAGCTAATTCTGTTAGGAATAATAGGTCATATAGGGGAGCTGAAATTGATCTGACCATTACCTTGTTAAAAGTGTCTTGCACCTTAAACAATAAATGTTGTGCTGAGGTTAAAAATTTACCTTTAATTCTGAAGCTCTGAAAGACCTAGTTATTGCCAAAGCTTACCATGATAGATTACTTAGTCATTATAAAGTCATGGTTTGCTTACTGAAGTTGAGGAAGAATGGGACCGTTGGAAGAATGGGACCGTTTTAAACAGGCTTTTCTTGAAACTAACAGTAGTCTTTTAGGAAAAAAGGAGTAGAGGAGATGGAATTATTGACTTGATGACTTGGCTGAGAAAGCCGAGGAAAGCAGGTACACAGCAGAACAGCAGAGAGCTGTACCAGATAGTTAATGCTTTGTGTGGGAAAAAGCAAAATGGCATACAGGGATTGAAAGATAGGGAAGGTTATTGAAGCTGAGGATTCTGTCATGGTTAAGTGGGCTGAGCATTTCAGAGATATTGTTGTAACCACCCCTGATTATTTTGGAGGTGGTACAACTTTAGGGACCAACTGACCACAACATAGGGGATGTGATACAGCTGCGTTGTGTCTTCATCAGACCCAGCCTTCACTCGAGACTGAGCCCGATGTCGCAATAAGATTTGAAGGGAAGAGCGTTAATGGCCGACTTCCTCTCCTGTAGTTTGCCGGTGGCTGGCTTTCAGAGCAAGCACAGTAATGGCACACATAAATATACAGTACTATGCAAATTAGTTGGGACAATAGGAAAATGCAGTAACAAAGACACAACTAAAACATTTATTTGTTTAATAGTGTAGTTAATAGTGAATGTGACACCCCCTTAGCTTCACTTACTTCTTTCACCCTCTCAACCATTGATGCCACTAGCTTTCCACATATCTCCTTCACTTCAGGGTCGTGGTACCACACTTTCATGACACTTTCTATCATTTTGGTTTTCGTCGTGCAATCCATCTTAGATATGCGCGCTTTAATAATGGCCCACAAATTTTCAATGGGGTTTAGATCGGGTGAATTTCCTGGCCACTCCAATACCTTCAAATGTTACTGGGTAAAGAAGCTCTTAGCAAGCTTAGAATTGTGGCATGGAGCCAGATTCTGTTGAAATACCCCATCGCCGTTAGGAAGGAGCTTCTGCAGTGTTGGGACCATTTTTGCCTCCAGAACGCCTATGTACTTTTTGCTGTCCATCATTCCTTCAATGGGGTGAAGCGGTCTGTGGCCCGAAAGCTGTGAAACATCCCCAAAACATGACCTTGTTTGGAGGATTGCTGGATGTGGCCGGATCGAAGGGGTTCTTCAGGCGAGCGGCAGGCGAAATTTTACCTGTAGCCATGCACCTCAAAGTGGGTTTCGTCCGAAAATATCACGTTTTCCCAATTCTCCACAGTCCTGTCTCGATGTTTCTTTGCCCAGGATAGCCTTTTTTGCTTCATAGCGGGTGTCAAAAGTTGTTTTTTGGAAGGCCGTCGAGCCCTGCAGCCACACTCCAGAAGGCGACAACTTACGGTGGAAGCATCTACATTAACCCATGAGACGCAATCTCCCTTTTTAATGTCTCCACTGGTCTCCTTCGGGTCTATGATACTAATTCTTCGAATTAGACTATCATCTCTAGGAGTGGTTTTTCTTTTTCTTCCACAATGTCCTTTATGGGACGTGTCCACGGACCTTGTCTCCTTAGCAGCTTCATGATCCGTGAAACGCTGGATTTCCCGACGCCAACTGCTTTTGCTATTTGCCTAGCAGTAAGTGAAGTGTTTTCGCCTAAAGCGAATATTTTAGCTCGTTTACGAGGCGTGATGTCCATGATGTATTTAATAAAAAAAGTTTCCAATGGAAATTGCGAACTGCTTACATAATCACGTCCTCAGCCTATGAAATATCAATTCCGACTAAAGTGGAAGCGTAAATAATAGCAGAGTAACACAACAGACAATTCTAGACTTGCAGATATCGCTCTGCTGCAAGTTTAAACTTTCGTGCGTTCATTGCAGGGACACAAGCAAGTTTAGTTGGGTTGGGTTGTTTTACCTCTGAGCGGCACTTTTTTGCACACCATGGGCTAAATGGCCAGGTCACATGGACCCCGAAGGCTCAGAGAAGGTTGGGGGAGGAGACCCACTGGAACAGCTGTTGGGAGACAGATGGTAGCCTCCCGTCAAGGCCATCCAGCGTGTTCTTTAACGTGCACAGGGTATGGCTCTCCCGCACAAGGGGCCACGGCTTAACGTCCCATCCGATGGACGACGGACTTTCCAAGCCCATCGGTGTCCCCTACTGACCGTGGGCAGGGCGGGGAATTTTGCGGAGATAAATCTCAACGCTGACCCAGCTGGGACTCGAACCTGGGAACTACAGATTACGAGCCTGGCGCGCTACCGACTGAGCCACCCCCGCCCCCAAGCAAGTTTAGACTTGGAGCAGAAGGTTACGAACAAGTTTAGACTTGCAGCAGTTTAGACTCTGCAGCGGAAGGGACTTAGATTTCCTTCGCTTGTCTCAACTAATTCGCATATTACTGTACTTTTAAACAAAAATCATTTCCACATTAAAATACATTTATTTAAGACACTTTCTCAATAAACTTTCCTTACAAGCGCTCTTGTCGCTGTCGCTTCCTCCTAAGGTAAACTTTACTAATGGCATACAGTAAGCTAGTCCAAACTCGTAATTACGAGATAACGTTCAGAGAGGCTGGAAAAGTCAACAGCTTAGCATCTCTTGGAGGGGCAGCGTGGCGGCAACAAATAACACTAAACTCATATTGGGAGACCAGATCAGAGAAATTAGACCCTTGCCTCACTCTACTCATGTGGGCAGAAAGAAGATGCGCCCCTTTTCCTTGTGGGGTACGCTGCAGCTCGTCGATCGTCCTGCCATAGTTAGGTCATGCGCGGCAGGCAGCTTGGCGCCCTCGTTGATGGGTCATCAGCTACACCTCGCAAATATGCACTTTCCCAGATTCGCTCTTTCAACTCTCAAGAATGGCTTGATGCACGTCCTCCCACCTTGCTGTCCAGAAACGAATTGTCCTGCTTGCGCGCCTTTTTCGCTCACCTTCGATCAACCCTTGGTAGAATTTCACCATCTGGATGCTCATGGACGTTGTCCATTGTTTCGCGCGGTCGAGGTGCGAATCCCTATCCATCTGGCACGGATTATTTACATCTTCAGGTCACGTAGGCCCCTTGCAATCTGGGGCCTACTGGACCCAGATGCACAGCTGCCTGCTGCAACATGCATATTGCAGCAGTTTCAGAGTCTCTGTGCTGGCAGTGTGGGTCTTCCTCGTTGCTGAACTGGACACAAAAATGGAGGAAATGAAAAGGCACAAGGGTCTGGTGATAATGGCAGCCGCAGCATTCGATGTGGGTCCGTCATGTCCACATTTTAAAACAAGCATGAGCATGACAATATTCTGAACAATGTGGTTGGTTCTATTCCCATTGCATGTAATGATGACAGATGCATTACTGACTTTAATGTTGACCCTATAACACAATCTGAAGTTATTTTGGCTGTTTCTAAACTTAAACTGCATAAATCCCCAGGAGTAGATGAAATTGCTCCTGCGAATTACCTCCTTAGAGCTGGAAATGTTTCGGTTACCATATGGATGACTGAAATTTTGAATATCTTTTATGATAAAGGCATGATTCATAAGGATTTTACCCGAGCTGCTATTGTCCCTATTTTTTTAAAAAGTGATCGCAGTTGTTGTGATAACTATAGGAGTATCAGCCTACTCTCTGTTCCAGGTAAAGTTCTTTCCATGATTGTGCTTAATAGAATTAAGAACTGGTTGACAGTCAGTTGCGTGACGAGCAATGTGGGTTCAGAAGTGGTACGGGATTTATACTAGATCAGATATTTTCAGTCAAGCAGATTCTTGAGAAATGTTTAGGGTTTCAGAAACCTTTGGTTACTAGCTTTGTTAATTTCAAAAAGGCTTTTGACTCTGTTGATCGTCATAATTTGTGGTTGATTGTGAGATCATATGGTATACCAGACAAGTTAGTTAACATTATGAAAGCTCTCTATAATAACACTGAGTCGTGTGTGAGAGTTGGTAAGGCTTGTAGCAATTTGTTTAGCACTGCTTCTGATGTTGAACAAGAGTGCATTTTGTATCATTTTCTCATTAGTTTGGTTAGTGATTACGTTATGCGAAATTCACTGCAAGGGAAAGATTTTGGTCCCAAATAGTCTGGAGATGAGAAAATTTCTGATTTAGATTATGCTGATGATTTAGCCTTTTGGCAAATGATGTTGATGAGATGAACTCTTTCATTCGAGCTGTTGATGAGACTTATAGTAGAGTAGGTTTGGTTGCAAAACAGAGAGAAAACTGAAATGATGAAAATTGATCAGGCGGTTGTGATTCAGTTAATCTGAATAGTTGCAATCTTGAGCAGATATCGCAGTTTAATTATCTCGGGAGCTATGTAACAGATATGCGGCATGAGATTAACAGACGAATAGAATAGATTAACAGAAGAATTGCTGCCGCGACTTTTAAGAATCTACGTATGGAGAGTGTGGAGAAATGGGGTATATACCTAAAGACTAAAATAGACTGTGTAATACTTGGTTTTTTCTAGGGTTAGTTATCGTAGTGAAACTTGAACGGTTTGTAAAAAAGATAACAGGAAACTAGATGCTTTTGATTCTAGATGCTTACGCAGTATCTTCGCATTGGGTGGTTCAACTTTGTAAGTAATGATGATGTTAGGCAAAGGAATCGGTAACCTCCTTTAAGCAGCATTTTGTGCAGAGAGAGATTCCGTTGGTTTGGCCATGTTGCTCGTATGGATAATTATAGATTGGCGAATAGGGTTATGAACAGTGTGCCTAAAGGCCTCAGAAAGAGTGGGAGACCTAGGATGCGGTGGGCAGACAATGCCAAACAAGACCTTGTTAGAATTGGTGTGCAGTGGCCAGATGCAGCAGATGTAGCTCAGTACAGATATACTTGGAGAACTAAATTGCACGATCCTGTTGGACCTCCGTAGCCCATGGCTGCTTGAGGATGATGACATGATGTACAAAATGTCCCTCTCAAATATGAAACCATCTTTTCCCAAAAAACTCTTCAGCAGCAGTTTTCTTACCTGCTTGCTGTAGCTACAATTTTCTGCCCATTGTCCTGTTTTGATATGACAAAACGTTTCACTTAGAGCTGCAGAAATGAATTATAATAACTTTTACCTTCTTGAAGCCCTCTGGCCATGTTTTGTCTGCAGTTCAGCCCCTGGGCCCTAGGAAACAGGGGCTGAACCCTAGGTAGCCCTAGGTCTGTTCCTAGGCTACCTAGGGAACCTAGGTCTGTTCCCTACGTAGCCCAATTCTCTTTGTCTGCAGCTTTATCTGCAGTTCAGCCCGGTAACTTAGGGAACAGGCTCATTCTGTTACTGTTGCTGCAGGTACAGCAAAGAGTGAAAAGTAGTCCTCAATGTCACTTCTTTGTTTTATGCTTCATAGCACATTGTGTGATATCATGGTATCTGACTGGTAATCTAAATATTGCATTTGGTCATCAGACTAGCGTCACATTTATCTTTCGGAACTCGTGCAGATTCGCAGCTGCCTAGCTTAAACTGATTTGCTATCTAACTATTTAATAATGGCCATTGTGGAATTCTACCGTACTGTTGTGGCCATTAATACCATATCTGAACTTTCATCACCTTATCAGAATAGAATTTATTTTTGTATTTTTTCACGACTTTTTCAGTGGTTGCAAAAAGTTTCAAACACATCTGCGATTTCATATATTTTGTGTTTCTTTATATAATCATTATTATTTATGCTCAAATATTTCAATAAGCTGATTCGTAATATTTTTTCTGTTTTGGAATATTTTAAATAGATCTTGAACATTTTGGAAAAACTATACAGCTACAAATACAAGTTAATATTAGGATTCAACAGGCTCTCGTTACAACGAATCGAGTACTCCGTGATGCCGACCAATCACAGATGAGTAACTAAAAGATTGGGATTGTTGGTTTCGGTACATATTGCAATGCACTTTAAAACTAAATTTGAGGATGTAGGGCAGTTGAATATTGCAATTAATATTTTGTACAGTGCTAATGAAGAACAATTATGGAAAGGTTTTCCTTTTGCCTCATAACAGAAATACACTGCCTGGCCAGATTATTAACACCGTTCGCGAAGCACAGGATAATGTCGATATAGCGAAAGCCGGAGTAACGAAATATTTAGTCTAACGAAATTTTTTTCGACCCTGACCAATTTACTATGTATCTCTTTTCAAAAATGCCCCATTTTAGCGAATTCCATCGTAAAGAAATATCAGTTTAACGTAATAAAAATTTATTCTAATACGAAAAAATATGATCACAGTAATGGAATTTGTAAAAATAAAATTCTTACACAATATATACAACATATTTTTTTTAATCGTTACGTACTTTGATTTGGTTTTAACATCTGACAAATCAGCAATGATTTAAAATCTGTGAAACGTTTATTCAATCCCAGCGCTATGCGTCACGTGCTATTACATATCACATAGTTGCTCTTTACAAGTGCCGTGCCGTCACGATGCTTAAAAAAATGTGACATCACCTTATTATAAAAGACTAACATTGTAAACAGCGCATCGTGCGCAAATACCATGAAACATACCAATCTATGCAAAATTTCTTATTAAGTATTCTACATCACTAGGAAGTCTTATAAAAGCCGTCGAGGCGTGGTGAAAAGCAAAGTCTACTGCAACAGGGGTAAAAAAGGTTGATCTGATTGACTTCGAAGGGGGATAATATAATTAGAGGGCGATGGGCAGGAGCATTCGTAATGGAAGTGATGGGCACACTATCCCAGGTGTATGGAGAAAGGTAACGATCTCAAAAAACGTCCACCAATGGTGACAAATGTGGGAGAAAAAAATTCCCCAACAGACAGGGACAGGCGTTTGTTGGCACAAACTATATTGCAAAAGAGAGCTGTTACAGCTCATGAACTGAGAGAGATGACCGCAAGCAGTACTTCAAAACCCATTTCAATGAGAACTATGCGCAGAGAATTGAAAACGCTGAAATTTGTTGACTGTACCTGTAGATACATAAGACAAAGTATTAAGTAATAATTTGTGATCAGTTTTGGAAAGCTATTAACTTATCTGCAGGTAATGACTGTGATTCGAGGCGGGGGTGGCTCAGTCGGTAGCGCGCCAGGCTCGTAATCTGTAGTTCCCAGGTTCGAGTCCCAGCTGGGTCAGCTTTGAGATTTATCTCCGCAAAACTCCCCGCCCTGCCCACGGTCAGTAGGGGACACCGATGGGCTTGGAAAGGCCGCCGTCCGTCGGATGGGACGTTAAGCCGTGGCCCCGTGTGCGGGAGAGCCATACCCTGTGCACGTTAAAGAACACACTGGATGGCCTTGACGGGAGGCTACCATCTGTCTTCCAACAGCTGTTCCAGTGGGTCCCATCTCCCAACCTTCTCTGAGCCTTCGGGGTCCATGTAACCTGGCCATTTTGTGCAAAAAAAATGCCGCTCAGAGGTAAAACAACCCAACCCAAAATGACTGTGATTCGAGTCCCAGAATGACATGGTCGTTTCTTTAACGACCGTGTTATTCTGGGATTCGAATCCGGACCCCAGCAGATGCAGTGTCACCGCGAACGAAAGCGTTACCACTGCACTGCGATACAGAGGAAGCTCTTTTTCGTAATAATTTAAACAGGGAATGTACAAAAAATACATATGAACGAAGATAGTTATTCTTTTCATCAAATCGCTGCTAAAGTCTCATGTGACTTTCGATGCTTTGAGAACATTAACAAACGTTTTTAAATTAGATCTGTTGCTGACAGACAAAGAATTGCGCTACCTAGGGAAACAACTTTAAGTGCTGACAGGTAACTGCGTAGGGTTGCGCTTTGGAACAGAAAAAACAATTCACCCAAACCTTTGAAAGAATGGACATTTCTAGCAAACGTCAATATGTGCTCAGAACTGTAAAAGGAAGATTCTTGGAAATCCCATTGCGATGTTTTAAAGCTTGTCCAAAGACTGGGGCTGATATGGCTCAGTCGTTAGCGCGCCAGGCTTGTAATCTGCAGTTCCCGGTTCTAGTCGCAGCTGGACCAGCTTTGAGATTTATCTCTGCAACACTCCTCGCCCTGCCCACGGTTAGTAGGGGACACCGATGGGCTTGGAAAGGCCGCCATCCGTCGGATGGGACATAGTAGGGGACACCGATGGCTTGATTATGGCACCGATTTAGTAGGGGACACCGATGGGCTTGGAAAGGCCGCCATCCGTCGGATGGGACATAGTAGGGGACACCGATGGCTTGATTATGGCACCGATTTAGTAGGGGACACCGATGGGCTTGGAAAGGCCGCCATCCGTCGGATGGGACATTAAGCCGTGCGCGAGAAGCATACTCTGTGTACGATAAAGAATACGCTGGGATGGCCTTGTCGAGAGGCCACCATCTGTCTCCTACAGCTGTCCAGTGGGTCACCTCCCCCCAACCTTCTGAGTCCTTGTGACCTGGCCAGTTAGCCCATTATGTGGAAAAAAAAAGTTCCGCTTGAAGGTAACTCATCCGAAAACTCTACTAACAGATTTTCAGCGCAAGAGACGCTTAAAATGGGCAAAGAAACTTGCATAGCGGTTTGGAAGAAAGTAATTTTCAGTAGGAAAATCAGTTATCTAAGAAGTATTGATTTTTTTTTTCTACAAAATTCATTCCTGAATTATTATAGAATTATCTAACATTCCGCTTTATACTTGGCCTAAATATTTATCAATTTAAGCTTTACTTATCTGATATAACTTATTACTTACCGAAGAGAAAATAGATCCACTAGATGCCTAGTTTAAAGAGATAATAGCAAATGATTTCATCATGTGAGAAACTGCTGCTCCTTAATCGCATCCCATATAGAAGTAACTGCTGTTGGTTTCGAAATTTAATATCCTTGGAGCGATAAATAAAAAGTTTTGCCATTGTGTTTTAAAGCCGTTAAAGCTGACGAATTTTCCTTTCTGTTGAACTGAACTTCCCTACAATACAGTCAAGTGTGTAAATCAAATGAAGATTGGCACTTTTTTTAGCACAAAGACCTGTTTCACAGCCTTGACATTGGAAAGGAAAACTCCATTTCGTATTTGCGTAGGAAGTAATGACTATGGTGAAGTATCTTAGATCACCGCAAAATAAAGCGTTCTCTTATTTCATCTTAGTCTAAAGGGAATGAGAATCTGTTGATTCTGATTATTTTGCCTGAACGTAATGTGATTCTAAAGAACAAAAAAAAACGTAAAGCATCTTAAAACGTCTTTCATCTCGAGTTGCCCATTTATATGCATCAGTAAGCGAAAACAATGGAGTGTCCATTACTTGGCTGGTGGGTTAAATGTTGCGGAATTAATTCGTTTCAAAGAACAGAACGTATCTTTTAAAAATGCTAAACAGAGCTTAAACGGCAGGACTGATACAAAATAGATTCTTTTATTATTGTTCTGAATGCTTACACACTTCCCTACCATATTATTAGAGAATTTTCATCTTAAGTCGATGGGAATCAAAGTTCTAAAACTTCAAAAATATTCTTTGCGCGGAAAAATGTTGCTAAAGATAAATTATAATCAAATCTATTTAAAACTCCATTATCGACAATATTCGATATCAATAGTTTTCAGCTCAATTGTGTTTCATCCCCCCCCCATCGATTTTTTTCTATATTTGGGACTATACATCTATCTGATATATAGAAATGATTGGGAGTGATTCACTGAAGTCTGACTGACTGACAGATGACAGGGAATTACGCTAATTCCAACACCTGAAGAAGAAATGGTAGCGCTCTGAAAATTTACACCTAGGGGTAATCCGGGTCGTAGTTCTCGAAGGAAAAGTCCGAAATTTGACCTCCGACGTGTCCATTAAGTTTATATGGAAGCCATTGATCTATGAGTGTCAGAAACAAGAAAATTGGTGTCTGGGGAGTGAAACACACAGACACCAATTTTGACGTTGATTTCTGACGATGATTTTGGATATTTCCAAATTTCTGGGCTTTAGGTCTTGTTAAACGTTATGAAATTTTGGATACGTAGGGTTTTTCGAGGCTAAAGGTCAATTTTTTTGATCTATTGGTGCTAGGGGAGGTAAAAATTGGATATGATGAGTTCTTCAAGACGAAAGGTCAAATATAGATATACCTGTGCTGGAGAGCTAAAAAGTGGTTCAAAAGTAAAAGGAATTTTCAGATCCTGAGCCGCATTCAAGGTCAAATAGGGGTTGGAGTGACGGTATAGAAATTTCTACGATGTATGGAAATCGCCTACCTGGTCTAGTGGTAAGTGTACCTGACGGCTAAGACCAGCGGGGTATGTCCTTGTGTAAGGTTTGGTCAACAAATCCCAAAATGAATATTCCTGTGAAATGGTAAACCCATAATCACAGACTCATTCAGAAAATTTTCCATGGAAAATTATATATAAATATATTTTCTTCTCATATATTTTCATTTATATTTTTCATCATTCTTTTTTTTTATAATTCTTCAAACACCTTAATGGCTTTTAAAAAAGAAATTAATAGTTTATAAAATCTTTGTTGAAAATTTTTTTCAGGTTCTAAAATGTTTATAAAATTAAAAACATTGGTGTGTTTCTTAACTTTTGAAAATATTTGTTTCTTTCTTTTGTATATTTGTTACAGTGGAAAATTATGTGTTCAATTGTTTGTGACATATTGCAATGAGAACAATTAGGATTGTCAACTTTTTTATTTAGTGTTGATTTAGTAAGTGCAAGATTAGCTTTGATTTTTAGAATGATATTTATTTCCTTTTTGTTAAGTCCATAATAACTGAATTTTGCAATTTTATTTGAAATATTGTAACTATGTGTGTTACGTGCATGTATGTTGTACCAATCTTGTGTTTCTTGTAATAATTTAATTTAATTTTGTTTTTTAAGTAGATGTATAAAAAATGGAGCATCCACAGAGGTTGTTAAGTTCTTTGCCATTTTTGCCAGATAATCAGCTCTTTCATTGTATTTTAAGCCAACATGGGAAGGGACCCATTGTATATATACAATGTTGTGTTGTATTATGTTTTTTAATTAAAATTAGCATGTCACTGATAAAGATTTTAAAATTACTTTTGGTTGGATCTTGATATATGATATCTAAAGAGGTTTTACTGTCAGTGAAAATCACTATCTTTTTTTTATTAAATTTTAAAGCTTAATGTGTGGCCAATATAATGGTGTGGTGCCAAATGTGTGGCCAACACAATTCTGCAATTATTACAAGGTCATAATTTTAAAATTTGAACCGTGAATCAAAATCGTCTAAAGGGCAACAAAAGACTCCAGGTAAAATTGTTATTTCCATGTTTAATAATCCGTCTGTATAAAAATGTATATTATTTATATAATTATTATTAATACATAGTTCTGTTAACATTTTCAAATTGTTATTTAATTATTTTTTTGACTCAATGCCTGCAATATTATTTTCCACAATTGGGAATGAGGATATCCAACTTGGAATCTGAGCTATGTGATCTCCACTAAGTTTTTTTTGTAATATATATTTTAAATCATTTTTATCTGGAAAAGTGTTTATTTTAATGTCATTAAATTTCTCTAATATTTTATCAATTATTGGATGATTGTTGTTTTTTGAAATTATTCTCTACATTAGGTTGGACAGGAGATATTTCTTTTTAATTAGAATGGGTGGAAAGGCAGTTCTGTTTTTTTCTTTTTTTTCTAAAAAAATTAGAATGGGTGAAATACAGTCAAGTTATTTGTAATCCAGAAAAGTCTCAGACAAAATTATAAAATTTCTATTTGAATTTCTGAATTTCTTCTAATTCTTTTAATTTATTTTTTGATATATTTTTAATCAACTCTATTCCGTAAATAAATTTTGGTAAAATAATCGAATTATATGATAGAAATAAGTTTTTATTATTACATCTAATGATTTTAATTACCGATACGAATTTAGTTTTTGAAGCTTTCATTCAACAAAAAATCTCGTGTTCTGCTCGTGCTCTACCCAACCGCGAAATCAGAGAAATTAATTTGATGCATTATTATTTCAAATTTAATGGGGGCGATAGTTATTTTGAATAACTCAACTGTTAATGTTTAACACGAGAGATCAGATATTAGTTTAATTTGATGTATTCCTTTTTTACAAATTTATTTGTAGCAACAGTTATTTTGAATAAATTTTAACCGTTAATGATAAGTCTATGTAAATTTTGAAAAATTCAAACCTACCCACCCGAATTTCGATTGACCCAGCGGGTTCGCAAATAGCCTATCTTCTTCCCCTGGGTGAAGGGAACGTTCATGCAAAGTTTGAAGCCTCTAGCTCTTCTGGGAAACTGAGTGTATAAGAGGAGAGCCACAGAAACAAACATTCTTCTTCATAGATTAGATTAAGTTGAGGGATCCATGCAGGTGAATGTCACAAAATGTCTGATGAAAGTCACAAAAGTGCGAATTAGGGAATCAATGTCACATTTGCCATAACATTTCAGAATTAAGGAAACGGCGCGATTAGTCGTTTTTAGTGGTCACCAAAAATTAGCTGTGATGAGAATAACATTGCTAAGTGTTTTTACATCTGTACATTTGCAATTAAATTATTGATATAATTGCAATTACAATGAGAATTCATGCTTCCGAGGTACAGAATACTTGATTTCTCTTTTCATATAGGAAGGTCGTCAGAGCTTGGTACCTTAATTACTGTTAACTCTCTTTGAAATTAAACTCCATTAATACATTCTACAATTAACTTTAAACAGTCCACGTAATACTAAAGATTGCGTAAATTAAAATTTGCACAGAACGGTTTATTGGGTGGATTCCGGTTACCGATATATTGAATGAGAACCATGAACATCAGATGATATTGATGGTATGGTATGAGGATCATGTGGTTGATGATATAAGCTTAGGATTACGAGAAGCAGGTATCATAGATGCTTTCTTGAATAATGTTCCTATACCTACCTGATTGCATCACTTCTCTCGCGCAATATTAGGTTTTACATGACGTGCAACTGTAGTATAAGCAAACACATTTCCCGCCAATTTCACACTTGCCTTTTTGGTAGATTTTATTTATTTATTTTGATTAATTAATTATTGAAATGATCAGATCACAAAGACCCCCACAGGGCTCAGAAAAGGTTGGAGGAAGAGAACCACCGAACAACTTTTGGGAGATAAGTGGTAGTTTCCCATCATGGCTTTCAGCGTGTGCTTTAACGTGCAAAGGGCATGGCTCTCCCGCATACGGGGCCACGGCTTAACGTCGTATTCGATGGACGGCGGCCTTTCCATCTCCTTCGGAGTCCCCTACTGAAGGCGAAGTGGGAAGTTTCGTGGAGATAAATATCAAAGCTGGCTCAGGTGGGACTCGAACCTGGGAACTGCAGATGATGAGCCTGGCGCACTACCGACTGACGTAAACTCTCCGACTCATTTTTCTTGATGCTTATTGTGTTTCAGTTATAAAACTTCATATAGAAGGTACAAAGTATCAGCAAGAATTTTTGGATATTAAGAGATTTTATGTAATAAGAAAGCGACAAAAATGTATTCTGAGGTGAAATTTTTGTTTGATCTGATATCTACAACCATTACAAATTGAGTATTTACACTGATAAGTTTGTTATGTTCATCATATGTAGAGTGCGCACCGTATAGAGTATTAGGTAGATAACCTGATTTTTTTCAATGCTACTGTTTTATTCAATTGGAAATAAAAATGTCCATAAAAATGTATTTATTCAAATGCAAATAAAAAGGGAAAAAGTTACCGAAGAGAAATTATAATGAATGTAACTAAAACAAAACTGAAATTGCGATAATAAATTTCTTATATGTTTATATGTCCTATGAGAAACCAGGACAAGCCTGAAGAGTTTTTAGCTAATCTCACTCTTTAGGAAAGCACCCTGTTCGATTAGTAGTAGTAGTAGCACTCATCACTTGAGTTGGATATTCTTGCCTCTTGAAGGCAAACTCATCCAGAGACTTTTATGAATCTAAATGAAAGTAAAAGAAATGGTATAGTATTATATAAAGTACGACAATGCAATTTATCTATAATTTCAGCCATGCCCATTTTTTTATATATTGTCAAGGATTTTAATACTTTTCAAAAAATGAATGAGATAATTATACAAAACAGGTATTAATTTTGAATTGGAAGAAAATAGGACACTCTGAAAATTAAAGCATGAGATATTAAGTTGAAAATTAAAGCATGAGATATTAATATTGGAGTTGGAATATATGAGTTGTTATTTAAAGCTTCTTTAGCCAACCTGTCAACAGTTTCATTATCTGGGATACTTACATGGGCAGGTATCCATTGTATAATTATAAGATTATTATGTGATAAATGTTTAAAAGTGTGAATTAGAAGATCATTTATGAATATATTAAAGTTGGTTTTAAGAGGATTTTGAAAAAGACTGTAAATTGCAGATTTGCAGTCTGTGAAAATGACAATTTTAGAATTATAGAATTTTGTAGCCCATTTAATGGTTTCTATAATAGAATATAGTTCTGTAGCAATATTTATAAAAGGAGGATTAAATTTATATTGTGAAGAAAAATTAAATTCTGGGCAATAAATGGCACCAGAGAAGTTATTGGTATCTAAGTTGGAAAAGCCATCAGTGTAAATTTTAATATGATTATGGAAATAATTTTCAATATGTAGTAAAGATAATTCTTTTAAAATTGTAGAGTCATGTGATTTTTTGTGAGAGAAACCTGGAATTTTATCGTTCATGGGTGGAAAAGTTGTTATCCAGTATGGAACAGCAAGGTAATAATCACCACTCAAGTTGTTGGCTAAGATTTCAAGTAGTTTGTTCTTCTCTGGAAATTTTGAAATGATAAATCATTAAAATTATTTGTTAATTTATCGATTATTGTGTGAGTCTTATTTTTTAAAAATTATTCTAAAGATTAGAAAATAAAAATTTTTGTTTGATAAATAAGGGAGGAATACTGGTTTCAGCATATAGATCAATATTTCTACTCCCTTTAGGAAGTCCTAGACAAAATCTAAGAGATTTAGTTTGAGATCTTTCCAGTTGGATAAGTCGAAATTTTGCTGCATTACCAAGAAATTCTAATCCATATGCAAATTTTGGTAAAAAGATTGAGTTATAGAGTAATAACAAATTTTTATTAGTGCAGCCCCATTTGGAGTTACCAAAAAATTTTAAACAGTTAAAAAGTTTGTTTGCTATTTTAGTTGCATTTTTCAATATGTGAATTCCATAGAAGTTTACTATCAAAGGTAATGCCTAAAAATTTTAAAGTATTGACTAATTTGAGATCAATTTGATTTATTTTAAGATTAAAGGAGTTTGAGTTGAATTTTTTTGGCGAAAAAAAGGAATAATAAATGATTTGGTTTCTGAAATTGATAAGTTCCATTTATAACAATATTGTGAAAGTAAGTTCAGTTGATATTGAAGTTTATCTTGGATTAAATGAAGATTAGCACCTGTACACCAAATTATTATATCATCAGCATATAAACTAAATTTTATATCATTATCTTTAAAAGTTTCAGAAATGTCATTAATATATAAGTTAAATAAGAAAGGTGATAAGATATCACCTTGGACTATGCCGTTCTGAAAAGAATATTCTTTTGAAAAGGAATTTTTGATTTAAACCTTAAATTTTTTACTAGTGATAATTTGATATAAGAATCTATACATTTGTCCATGAATTTTGAATTGACGAATTTTGTGTAATAAGGCACTATGTGAAATGGAGTCAAAAGCTCCTTTAAAATCAAGAGTTACTGCAATTAAATATTGGTTAAGAGTGAAAGCATGTTCTATATCAGAGACAAAGTTAAGAATCAGATCTTTTGTAGATCTGCTATATAAATTTTGATTAAATAATTTAATATTTTCAAAATACGAAATTAATCTATTATTAATCATGCGTTCAAAAAGTTTTAAAAAGTTAGACGAAAGACAAATTGGTCTGTATGAAGATAGTTCATCATCTGGTTGATAAGTATTTTTTTAAATAAAAATCATGAAATTATCTAACCATGATTTAGGGTAAGAATTTTTTTTCCAAAATTCATTAAAAATATGTAGAATGTGTTTTAACCACTGATCAGATAGTTTTAAGAACATTTCATTTTTTATTCCATCCGGACCTGGACTGGTATTTTTTTTCAAAGCTTTAATAGCAAATTTGAGTTCATAAATATTAAAAGGTAAATTTAAGTATTTTGTATAATCATTATGGTAGTAAAAGTGAGTAGTATTATTTAAAGAATAGGATCGGTCAAGTTTTTTATTAATTTTTTTAGAGTGATTAATAAAATATTCAGCAAATAAATCAGTAGTTTCATTTGTAGTACAATTATTTTTTAGATTCAATGAGACATTAGGATTAGACGGAGCAATGCCTGTATTTATTGATTTAAAAAGTTTCCATATATTACTAGTTGTAGAAGTAGGAGTTAGTTTATTTAGTAAAATATCTCAATTAAGTTTTTGAAATTGTTTTATTTTTTTATTAACTGAAGCTGCGATGCGCTTAAAATTTAAATAATCTCTAAAAGAACCAGTACGATATGCAGTTCTTTCTGCTCCGTCTGATTGCTATCAATTTATTAATGAAAATAGAATGAATATGGTTGTGAGGAATTTTTTTGTTAATACGTTTAGAACTATATCAATATTCTTTTTTTCTAAATTTTTGTAAAATTGAGACCAGTCGGTTAAATTAATATATTTTGAGGGTGTTTTTTAAGAGATTTGATGTATAAAAATATAGGAAAATGATCACTGTTAAAATTTTCTTTATAAATAGTCCAGTTTAAATGTGATGCGATTTCATTTGATACAAACGTTAGGTCAATGACTGATTGATAGTTTTGTTTTGTAACATGAGTTTTGGTTTTTTCATTTAAAACGATTAAATCATTTTTTTATCATCGGTTTTATATGAGTGCCAAATATCATTATGGGCATTAAAATCTCCGCAAAAAAATTTTTCACCCACAAGATTTTTAAAAAGGTTATCATAGATATTATTTGGTAAATAAATTCCAGGATTATAAAAATTTATAATATTAACAGTATGATTATTAATTAAGTTTGTATAATTACCCATTCAATTTGTTGTTTAATTTCAGGGATTTGTATTAATCTTTTTGGTACGTTTTTTTTAATGTAGGTTATAACACCTTTTGAAGTTGCCGATAATCTTTGCACATATGAAACATATCCACTTAATCTTGGTATTTTGTTAGTTTGAATTTACTGTAAGCAAAGTATAGCAATATTATTTACTTTAACTAAGTGTTTAATAAAATGAAGTTTAGAAAGAAGACCTCTTACATTCCACTGTAAAACTATGGATTGTCCTTCCATCCGCCGGTATTTAGACAAGAAAGGAGTATGTCGTTAATAACACTGAGTTCAGGGTTATTAGGGAGAACCATCTCTAGAAGCTTCAAAATAAGACTGATGATCTGTCCTTTTGAGTTTAGGTTGAAAGAAATTTCCTTTTTAGGAATTGAAGCTTTGTCTGGTTTGCACTCAGGTTCATTTTTGTTATGTTGTGCTGAAGATTTTTTGGAACCTGTAGTATTTTTTTTACTGTATCAGCAAAAGATTGTTGTTGCATCTTTTCTTTGTGGACAAAGTTAGAGGTTTTTTGGTTAGAAGCGGAAGTTCGGATCTCAAGAAAGTTCTCTCCCGTGATATTGAGATCGATTTCATTGTCATTTAGTTGTTTAGAAGAAATAACATCAGTAGCGATGGCAAAACCTTTTTTTTATTTTCAAATTCGGCTTTAGGCTTTGCAAAAGATTGGCCCCAATTAAAGTTGCTAGTTAACTGAATAGCCTTGGCCTTACAAGCAATTAATTTGGTTTCACAGCCAGACCATGTGGCGGGATGTGGACCCCCACAATTTGGGCATTTGTAGGATTTTGCTCTACAATTTTTATAATGATGGTGACCACTGCACCGTTTGCATGTTTGTGATCCATTACACCTAGAAACGAGGTGACCGAAGAGGCAGCATTTTAGACATAATCTTGGTGGAATAATATAACTGCGAACGTTATGTCGGTTAAATCCAAGGTAGACATAAGAGGGAAGATTATCAGATTCAAATTCCAATATGACTTTATTAGTAGGAAAACAGTAGTCTCATTTCGGTTTTTGCAATCCTGCTCATAATGGAGCATCCGTCTTGCATTGATCACCGATTGATCAGCAAGTAAGTCAATGATATAGTCATTATAAGATTATTAGCAACACCTGTTATGGTTCCAAGTATGGTTTTGCGAATTTTAGGTATTTCAACTAACACAGAAATAGAAAGTACTCTTATCAATTGAAAGACTTTGTCGTATTGTTCTGGTGTTTTAAGTTGCAAAAGGAGTTTCCCGTTAGAGATAAATTTACCTTCCACATGATCGCCAAGCAACTTATAAAAGAAATCAGTAAGTTTCTTAGTATCGATGGCTCTGAGGTTTTTATTAATACCTATCAAAACAAGAGCCAAGTTATTTATATCTTTAGTATTCTCAGGCATCAAAACAGGTAATTTATTAGAATCCGATTCAAGTATAGTGTTATTCACAATCGAGGTAGCAGAGAGAGAATCCGATTTAGGTGACCTTTCTAAAGCATTTGAATTTGTTAGATGTGACGTCACAGAAGGATTCTCTAAAGGCAAAGGAAGAGAGTTAAGTACCTTTTTATTGGTATCCAAAGAAGTACAGATATGTTCGATGTTTTCAGCAATCCCATCCAGATGGGAAGATTGATTTATGTTGTGAGAAGGTGACGGATCAGACACTGAACTTTTAGAAGGAGAAATATCTGAATCTGAAGTAAGTTTCAAATCATCTTCCAGTGAGGAGAAAGCGTTTTCAAGCTTGCAATCCTTTGGTTTGGAAGAATTCTTGTAAAGATTGTTCTTTTTCACTTTGATGTTCAAATTCGATGGAGAGTTTTTCTTTCTTCTGTTGCTATTGCTGTTATTCGTCATACTTAACACAAAACAAGCAAGAAGAGAAGATCACAAATTTTTAAGTAAGAACTCATCAAAAGCAGTTGAATAAATCACCAACAAACTATATTTAATCAAATGCAGGCGAGCGACAACAGTGCCACAACCTATCACTTCGAGTGCCCCGAGGGGAATTTTAAATCTCTTCGATTAAAATAATAGTAACCGTGTTAAAATGCCATTAACAGTATTTTGGCATTTTTGACATTTCTTTTAATGCGTGTCACGGTGCTTATCCATCCATTTATCCATCCATATCAACAGCACGAGACATCGCTGCGAGGCCTAAAAAGGTAGTAAGAAGTGACAACACTTCATATTGAACCATTTGGGTTATTTCAGTTGGCCTTTACCTTTTTACCAAGAATCTGTAGTCGTAAATAATTTTTTGAATTAAAAGGATTTGGGATTTTCTTTCGTAGCGGAAACACTTCTGTTTCAAAGACGAAGAAAAGGACAACTAAAGCTTTCACGCGCATTCCGCCTGCACCGAACATCAACATTTGTAAATAATTCGGGTTAAGATAGTCAGTCACGCAGTCATGACTATCTTCGCCGGACAAAGGTGTACTGATAGATCGGCAGCGTGGGAGTTTAAGAATTAAATAAAAATCAAAATTAATCGTGAATATCGTGAATGTGGAGGATTTAATATATATGGATGGATGTAAAAATACAAATGTTTATACTCGTATGGAGGTTCAATGTCTTCAATAGTTGAACTGATAACATTGTAATCGCTTTCATCGGAATTATCCTTCAGTTCTGTGGCACAATTCCCCCATAAGACATTATCTGGGTCACGAAAATAACAGATAAGAGTTACATAATTCCTCCCATTCAGTGTTCGATAACTTACAGATAATGGCAAACATGTGATGGGATTGGCAGCAACTCTGCTATATATGATAGGGCTTTTGTTTCAGTTCAAGATAACTTGGAGTTGAAAGGTTACAGATAAAAAGACGGAAAAAGACGGAAAACTTTTAAGTCTAATAAAAAGACGGAACTTTTTTATCTGACCCTGGTATCAGGGATGATTTTTTTTTCTCATTTAAGTCCTCTTGATTTTGTAATCGCCTCAATGGACATTTTTACATCAATTCATTGCAAGTGTATTTGTTAGCGTTTCATCTCCTTGAACACCAGTTGAAAATAAGTGATAATTACATAAAATTCACTGTTGTGCAAATTTCGTTCAAACCCTAACCGCAGATATTTGTGAACAATCAATATCGAATTAATTACTTAATCACTTTAAAAGTTTCCGTGTAAGAGCTGGATTATAACACAGATTAGTGGTTCTAAAGCTTTTATACTTCACGTACCCCCTGGAAATGTGTATGTAACTGGCGTACCCCTTGTATAGATAGATAATACTATGGTTATAGTATAACAATGGGAATAAAATAAAACGTATATATATATATACACACACACATTAAATTTTGTATTCGCAAATCACATATATAGATAAACACAAAAAAATGACATAAACAATTTAACAAATCTTATAAAATTATAAACATTTTATTGGATAATCAGTGAAATGGTTGCGCTTGTTTACGCTTGCACAGTTCATCAATGGTTGGGGTTATCTTGCTAAGGTAGAGTCGCAAGTCATCTTCAACATACAGTCTGCTCCTGTATTTATTTTTTAAAGCAGTTAAAGATGAAAAACCAGTAGCAGTGTTGCCAAATTAACGACTTTGTTACTAGATCTAGCGACTTTTGAGCTCTCACGGCGTAAAAATTTTTACCGCGTACCCCACGTTGAGAACCCCTAGCATAGATCAATGATTCACAACCGGCGTATCGTCTCAAAGATCCAGGTGTCGCGAAAATTTAAGAAAAAGCATAATGCCGCATAACAGTTTTGTGCTCTATTGCTCTTTTCAACATTTCACAATTTTTTATTATGATTTAGTATTTTGTCAAATGTTGAATTTAATATGCTTTTTGTTTAAATAAATTTAATTATACCACAAAACAGAGAGATTGACTTTTTTCCACGGTGTGTCGCCAAGGAAAAAAGGTTGGGTTGTTTTACCCCTGAGCGGCACATTTTTGCACACAATGGGCTAAATGGCCAGGTCACAAGGACCCCGAAGGCTCAGAGAAGGGAACCAACTGCAATAGCTGTTGGGAGACAGATGGTATCCTCCCGTCAAGGCCATCCAGTGTGTTCTTTAACGTGCATAGGGTATGTCTCTCCCGCACACGGCGCCCGCTTAACGTCCCATCCGACGGACGGCGGCCTTTCGAAGCACATCGGTGTCCCCTACTGACCGTGGGCAGGGCGGGGAATTTTGCGGAGATAAATCTCAACGCTGACCCAGCTGGGACTCGAACCTGGGAACTGCAGACTACGAACCTGACGAGCTACCGACTGAGCCACCCCCGCCTCCAAGGAAAAAGGCTGAGAACCACTGGTCTAGATAATTGTCCAGAGCCCGAAATTTTTAGGGGCCCATAAATTGCTAAATTCAATAGTGATTAATCCTATTTCACTGTTGTTAAATTCGGGATCCTTTATTTTTAAAGGTTTTTTTACTATTTTCTTCATTTTCGTATTTATTTTCTCTCGTCATTTATCGGCTTGCTTGTTAGTTTATCGGTTTCTGTATTTGTCAAAATTATTGTTTCATCACAGGACCAAGACTACGGGGGGGGGGAAGGGACTACGATTCCTTTCAGAATGCTAGTG
Source organism: Ryuthela nishihirai (assembly GCA_038380435.1). Taxonomy (NCBI): domain Eukaryota; kingdom Metazoa; phylum Arthropoda; class Arachnida; order Araneae; family Heptathelidae; genus Ryuthela; species Ryuthela nishihirai. Next base: position 27,193,998 of record JAWZYU010000019.1, on the reverse strand, counting down.
ATGGTAATGTAGGCAACAAAGTATTAAACCTGTGCATATTTCAAGCATTTTTCAACATTTTTTAAAGACCTGTAAAACAGAGGAGGTAAATACGTATTATACTGCAATGGAAATCAAGGATCTTGCCCACCCTCCCCCATTATTTTTTTTCTAGATCCGGGACTGTTTCATCATATCTTCTCAAATCTTTTGACTGATCATACGGGTGTAATAATGATGTAATGAATGAGGTATTGTGACGCGAGAAGAGTTATTGGCCATAAAAAAGCCACTGCTTCCTGCCCCCCTACAAACAGAGAAAAATGTATAAGCATTGTTCCAATGCATCATTTGTATGCGACGACATTATGAGTCAAATGAAAGAGTTTGATGCGGGGAGTGTCATAATCTGTAAAAAATTTGCTTCCCATGCTCTCTTCACTACGAAAAAAGGGGTCAATTGTTGTTGTATTATATATTATCCGAGTTGAACAACGTGATATGTGTTAATTGAAAGCTGATAGCATGTGAGTGTTAAGAGGCATCGCAAATCATGTCCCCTCGTTTCTTCACCTTAAAAAGAGAAAGAAATTTTGAGAGGAAGGAAGTGTGTGTGTGTTTGGCGGGGGGGGGGGGGGTCTATCGCGGCGAATTTTGTCTCAAACGAAAGCTTACGACTATTCTTGAGAATAGACGAACAATTGTCTTGAACCAGGCGGGATACGAACCCATGACTTTCTGATAACACATCCGGTGCCCTGACTTACCGGCTGCTGATCAAGATCTCCTCTATTGATGGCTTTCCACCACAGACCAACCACACTTAAATGATGGCAATAGACATGGTATTGTTTTAGTCATTTAGTGATATGTTTAATAACAAATAAACACAGACCAGCATCTATAGACTGTGGCTGGTCTTGTGCACACTGAGGGTGCCTTGTCGAACAGAATCTTCAATTGCAGTCAAGACTGCTTCTAATGACTTAATCGGCGTCGGTAGATCAGCTGTCAGAGCACATGATATGTTATCAGGCGGTCATGGGTTCTTATCCCACTCAGCTCAAGACAAAGTTTCCTCTATACTCAAGAAACTTTGCAATATACTGGTGATTACCTTTGTCTTCTTGTTACTTAAAAATCTTCTGACATTGAAAATGTCATGGGGTGATTACCTTTGTCTTCTTGTTACTTAAAAACCTTCTGACATTGAAAATGTCATGGGGTGATTACCTTTGTCTTCTTGTTACTTAAAAACCTTCTGACATTGAAAATGTCCTGGGGTGATTACCTTTGTCTTCTTGTTACTTAAAAACCTTCTGACATCGAAAATGTCATGGGGTGATTACCTTTGTCTTCCTGTTACTTAGAAACCTTCTGACATTGAAAATGTCATGGGGTGATTACCTTTGTCTTCCTGTTACTTAGAAACCTTCTGACATTGAAAATGTCATGGGGTGATTACCTTTGTCTTCTTGTTACTTAAAAACCTTCTGACATCGAAAATGTCATGGGGTGATTACCTTTGTCTTCTTGTTACTTAAAAACCTTCTCACATTGAAGATGTCATGGGGTGATTACCTTTGTCTTCTTGTTACTTAGAAACCTTCTGACATTGAAGATGTCATGGGGTATTACAAATGGAAGAGTAGCATAGGAAGTGTAACAAATATTTTCTCCAAAGCAGGGTATAGAGAGGTGTTTTCGGTGATATAGTTCTCTCTGAAGTTGCTACTACACAAAAATGCAAAATAATAAATATTTAAAAATACCGATCTTTTTATATGTGCTTTAGGGGCGGGGTATGGCTTAGCCGGTAGTGCGCCAAGTCTGTAATCTGCTCTTTTCAGTTCGAGTCGCCAATGGGCCTGTGTTGAGAATTTTCTCCGCTCATCCACGTTCTACCCTCGAGGAGAAAGTGGTTACAGTTTGGCTTGGAAAGGTCATCGTCCATCGTCTGGGATATTAAGCCGTGGACCCATGTACTGGAGAACCATACCCTGTGCACGGGACACTCTGGATGGCGTTGACAGTACAGTAGACTCCCATCAGTCTTCTAAAAGATGTTCAGTAGATTCTCAACTTTCTCTAAGTCCTTGGGGTCTTTGTGACTTGGTCATTTAGCTTGTTGTGTGCAAAAACAAATTCCGCTTAGAGGTAAAACAACTCAACCCGAGTGCTTGTTTTTTCCCCCAGATGCTCTTAGACCTTGTAACTTGAGTTTAATAACTGAACTGTACAATGTAATGAAAAGCATGACTAAACATAGCTCACTCAAATTTCAAAGCATAATTTCATCTTTCTGACAGTAACGAAATGAAGATTATTTTCATGCTTTCCGCAACGATGGCCAAGAGTATCTTGGTTGAAATTAATCATTTCACGTTTATTTGTGTTTCTCAATAACCAACAGTAAAGTAGATTTTTAAACGTGAACAAGTTATATACTTTTTTTTATTACATATTTCGCCATGTTCTCTTTCTTACATCAGTTATTTTGTGTATTTGTTTTGCTGCGAGCGTATCCTATTCGATGAGCGTAGGAATGACTTCTGCGTGTTTTGACATCTTTTATTATTCTCTGTGAATCGTTCTTGCAAACAAATTGGAAACAAGCAAAAACACAGCAGTTAAGTTCCTTTTACGACTCCACATGACCGATAGAAAGTAGCCTTAAAAAGAGTGCAGAGCAAATATTGCAAGAGCAGCGTGTTTCTTTCGAAGTAAGAAGTGTCATTAATTTACGAGGTTGTCGTGAATCTTGGTGTCGTACTGCATCATCAGCAAAACATTGGGGCCGTGATATCAGAAGATGACAAAGCAGGCGAAGGGCTAGTTATCTAGAACCGCCTCCTCGTACGTCAGAAGAAGACACTACAGCACTACTTCAGAAGAAGACACTACAGTCAGTGTCTAACGGTAGCTGAACAGTGGACAGCCTCGAATAGTTACTAAGTAAGTGGCTTGCTTTCTAATCAAAATATTTCTTTTTTAGTTTACCGCTCAGCCGCACTTTTTTTGCACACAATGGGCTAAATGGCGATATCGTAAGGACATCAAGGATTCAGAGAAGGTTGAGGAAGAGGAGCCACTGTACAGTTTCTAGGAAGCCTCCTGTCAAAGCCATCTAGTGTATTCTTTAATTTACACAGGGTATGACTCTTCTGAGCACCGCTTAACGTCCCATCTGTTGGGCTGCCAAGACTATCGGGTGTTCCCTTTCTGACAGAGAGCAGGGTGGGGATTTAGAGGAGATAAATCTCAACGCTGGCTCAGGTGAGACTCCAGTCTTGGAAATGAAAAATATGAGCCTAGCGCGCTACCGATGGAGCCAAATCCTCCCTCCGCCCCATTTCTAATCAATGTCTAATATCGTGAATTGTTACGAACGTATCTGTGTTAAATCTTTGTAAACTTTTTTGAATGATCTCAATTATAATTTGAGGTGAGATTTATCTTCGTAAAACTTCCTGCCTTGCCCTCGGTCAGTAGAGGAGACCGATGGGTTTGGAAAGGTCGCTATCCGTCGGATGGGATGTAAAACAGTGGCCCTGTGTGTGGGAGAACCATACCCTATGCACTTTAATAGAGAGTATGGCTCCCATCTGTATCCTAACAGCTGACCAGTGGCCTCCTCCACCCTACCTTCTCTGAGCCCTTGGGATCCTTGTGACCTGGCCATTTAGCCCATTGTGTGCGCAAAACAAAAACGTGCCGCTCAGATGTGAAACAACCCAATAACTGGATTATAATTTGTTATATTCATTTACATTTGTATATCTAGAGGGTTGGGTCACGTCCCATCTGACGGACAACGGTCTTTCCAAGCACATCGGTGTCCTCTACTGACCGAAGGCAGGGCGGGGAGATCTGCGGAGATAAATCTCAACGCTGGCCCAGCTGGAACTCGAACCTGGGAACTGCAGATTACGAGCTTGGGCGCGCTACTGACTGAGCCGTTACCACCCCTAGAACATAAATGAGTTTAGCGAAGATAAATATCAATGTTCACATAGTTGAGATTCAAACCTGGAACCTGCAGACTACGATTATTGGGTGCTATCGACTGAGCCAATCTCCATCCCTCTACTAGGATATTTGTGTTCCATGAACTCAAATGTAAATTACATAACTATGATTCATACTTTTAATCATGATTTCGAAATGTCTCCTGGAAAATTTCGTTCCATTCTGCCACAACGTTTAGAGAGGGTAATTTCTGGCAGATACTGCTGTGTATCCTAAGCAAGTTTGATAAGATCCAGGGCGATCCATTCTTTCAATATCAGGAGTTTTATGTAATCGGTAGTGATTCTTCTCTTGTGTAATATTATTATCCTCCATTAAGACGAATGAATCGTCATTTGCTCCAACGTATGGTCTTAAATATTGGTCCAGGATGTCATCCCGATATTTCAATGTATTCATGGTATCTCTCTCTCTAAAACATGAAGGTCTGTGCGTTCACCGATAAAGATCGCAGACGTTAATTCTTTCTCCTCCGTATACGCCGCAAAATGTCCAAAAACGTTTTCAATGTAATTTTCTAGACAATAATTTGCCAAAAATTAGTCCCTAAATTGGAGATGAGTTGGGGCTTAATTATTCGAGTCCGAGCCCAAATTTGCTGAGTAGGGGCGTACTACAGAGCAACATACGTGGCAAAATGCCGCGAGATTAGGGGTTGTTGGGTTGTTTTACCTCTGAGCGGCACTTTTTTGCACACCATGGGCTAAATGGCCAGGTCACATGGAGCCCGAAGGCTCAGAGAAGGTTGGGGATCCACTGGAACAGCTGTTGGGAGACAGATGGTAGCCTCCCGTCAAGGCCATCCAGCGTGTTCTTTAACGTGCACAGGGTATGGCTCTCCCGCACACGGGCCACGGCTTAACGTCCCATCCGACGGACGGCGTCCTTTCCAAGCCCATCGGTGTCCCCTACTGACCGTGGGCAGGGCGGGGAATTTTGCGGAGAAAAATCTCAACGCTGACCCAGCTGGGACTCGAACCTGGGAACTACAGATTACGAGCCTGGCACGCTACCGACTGAGCTCTTCCCACGAGATTAGGGGTTCTGAAGGCCCACTCAAAATCAAACTGATATCGCACTATAATAAAAAAGTATATAAATTACCATTGTTAGTAGCACAGACTTTGCATGAATGCTTTCATAAATTACTATACTTCACCTATAGTGTTTTTTAAGGGAAGAAGCTTCTCCCTATCCAAGAACGGAGATAACCTAGAAGCTTTATTTGGATTGTCCTAGTTTCTCATGCAACTTACATATAGAGGGACATGTGCGCTGGTGAAGTAGTCAGATACACAAGATCAGGTAGCAGAAAATGTTTTCTTTTCAACGAAAAAAATGTTTATTTAATTAGATAAAAAAGTGTCAGGACTCAGTATCAACAGCAAAAGAAGAGCTGTTAATTTATTGGAGATAAAAAGAGATAAAAATAATTATAGGCCTTAGGGTGCTTATTTTAATTGTAAAAGACTAATTAAAAGATCGAAATTATAATAAAAAAACTATACTATAACATTACCATTTTTGTTTTTCAAAATTGGAAGAAATTTTAAAATTAGACAACTGAGTAGAGCTCCAATTTCAGTGTTCCTTGAAACCATAATTTCCTCACGGTACGATTCAGTGGAATACATTGTATCAGCTTTTCAATTTCTGACAGTTTGGATTGAAATCTGAACACCAGAGCATATTTGCAGCTGTCTAGAGAATTGTTAGACTGCCAGTGTTCTGTCTCTTTTCGCAAATATAGGCAGAGTCTGCTGCGCTTCTGTTGAGGAAAAACCTTCAGCGATCTGTTCAAGGTTTTTCCTCAACATATCCTGTTTCTTCTCTAGAGCAACGGTTCTCAACCTGTGTGCGGCGATGGAAAAAAATATTTAAAATGTATATTTATGGTCTACCATAATTAAATGAATGCGGAAGGTTATAGAAGGTGAGGATTCTGTCATGACTAGGTGGGCTGATCATTTCAGTGATATTCTAAACAATGCGGTTAGTTCAATTCCCATTGTTTGCAATGATGATAGATGCATTGGTGGCTTTAATGTTGGCCCTATAACACAATCTGAAGTATGTTTGGCTGTTTCTAAACTTAAACTACATAAATCCCCAGGGGTAGATGAAATTACCATGGAAATGCTTAGAGCTGGGAATGTTTCGGTTACCACTTGGATGACTGAAATTCTGAATATCTTTTATGATAAAGGCATGGTTCCTAAGGATTTTACCAGAGCTATTGTTATCCCTATTTTCAAAAAAGGTGATCGCAGTTCTTGTGATAACTATAGGGGTAATCAGCCTACTCTCTGTTCCAGGTAAAGTTCTTTCCATGATTGTGCTTAATAGAATTAAGAATCTGGTTGACAGTCAATTGCGTGATGAGCAATGTGGATTCAGAAGTGGTAGGGGATGTGTGGATCAGATATTTTCACTTAGGTAGATTCTTGAGAAGTGTTTAGAGTTTCAGAAACCTTTGGTTGCTAGCTTTGTGATTACAAAAAGGCTTTCGACTCTGTTGATCGTCATAATTTGTGGTTCATTGTGAGATCATATGGTATACCAGACAAGTTAGTTAACATAATGAAAGCTCTCTATAATAACACTGAGTCGTGTGTGAGAGTTGGTAAGGCTTGTAGCAATTAGTTTAGCATTACTTCTGGTGTTCGACAAGGGTGCATTTTGTCTCCTTTTCTCTTTAGCTTGGTTATTGATTATGTTATGCGAAATTCACTTCAAGGGAAAGATTTTGGCCTTAAATGGACTGGAGATACGAAATTTCTGATTTAGATTATGCTGATGATTTAGCCCTTTTGGCGAATGATGTTGATGAGATTAACTTTTTCATTCGTGCTGTTGATGAGACTGGTAATAGAGTAGGTTTGGTTATAAACAGAGAGAAAACTAAAGTGATGAAAATTGGTCAGGCAGGCTGGGATTCAGTTAATCTGAATGGTTGCAGTCTTGAGCAGGTGTCACAGTTTAATTATCTTGGGAGCTATGTAACAGATAATGGTGATGTGCGGCATAAGATTAACAGACGAATAGGGATTGCTGCCGGGACTTTTAAGAATCTAGGGAGAGTGTGGAGAAATAGGCGTATACACCTAAAGACTAAAATTAGACTGTATAATAGTTTGGTTCTTTCTAGGGTTAGTTATGGTAGTGAAACTTGGACACTTTGTAAACAAGATAACAGGAAACTAGATGCTTTTGATTCCAGATGCTTACGCAGTATCTTGGGCATTAGGTGGTTCAACTTTGTAACTAATGATGAGGTTAGGCAAAGGAGTTTGCAACCTCCTTTAAGCAGCATATTGTGCAGAGAGAGACTCCGTTGGTTTGGCCATGTTGCCCGTATGAATAATTATAGATTGGCGAATAGGGTTATGAACAGTGTGCCTAAAGGCCTCAGAAAGAAGGTGAGACCTAGGATGCGGTGGGCAGACAATGTCAAACAGGACCTAGTTAGAATTGGTGTGCAGTGGACAGATGCAGTAGATGTAGCTCAGGATAGACTTGCTTGGAGAACTAAATTGCACGGTCTTGTTGGACCTCCGTAGCCCATGGCTGCTTGAGGATGATGATGATGATGATGATGAGTACTAGGGGTGCTGCAATTGAGTGAATGCAGTATTAGGTGTAGTGAAATTGAGTGATTGATATGAGTGATGACAGTACTAGGTGTGAATGTAGTATTTGGTGTGCTGCAATTAAGTGAATGCAGTACTAGTGTGCTGAAATTAAGCGAATACAGTACTAGGTGTGCTGAAATTAAGTGAATACAATACTAGGTGTAAATGCAGTACTAGGTGTGCTGAAATTAAGTGAATACAATACTAGGTGTAAATGCAGTATTAGGTGTGTTGCAATTAAGTGAATATAGTGCTAAGTGTGCCGCGATGCGAAGAAGGTTGAGAACCACTGTTCTACACACCAAACTTGAAGAGACACAGTGTCCTGATGACAATATCTCAGACCACTTTCGATTTTGTCAATTACTCTCTGTATGGTTTTAGATTCCCAATGCCTTCTTATATCAATTTTGAATCAGACTGATCTTTTCCCTTCAAACTGGAATAAAATAAAACATAGATTGTGACAAAAATCAACTAAGAGCGTAAAGTAACTTTTAAGACAATTTTTAAAATTTTGCTTAACTATTCAAAACTTTTACGTTTATATTATATTTAAATTTAACATATAGCCTTTTAAGGTTTTGAAATATACCTTTTTTATTTTATTACGCGCATTAATTGATTAATATTATAATGAAAATGATGATATAACATAATGATTAGTACATTATATATTTAAATTATTATTATGTATATATAGTTGTGCAAATTGGTGGGACTCGATTTCCGTTTCAGTATAACATTTTCCCTGCCGTTTCAGAAGTCTTTAAAAATTTCTTTAAAAAAATGCATGAACTACAATAAATATAAGACGTAAAAATAATAATATGAAATATGCATAAAGATACAAAATATACATATATAAATGCATGAAATGTAATAAAGAAAGTTGCATGAAACCAGGGCCAGAGGGGCGAGGGCATATGTAGCATGACCGTGCCCCCCCCCCTCCTTTCGGAATGCTAATAAGAGTAATAGAGGCAAAATGCACTGGGCAACACACAAAAAGACTTTAAAATGAAAATAGCCAATCTTTACTAATTTCGAGGTGCTGAACACGAAAATGACAATGAAATTTGTCGATTGGCTCTTGTTTAGGAGAGACAGAGATGGTCATGTGTAAACGACTCAGTCCGCATTGAGTACATAGGTTACCATTTCGTAACGCTATATTTTAAACTCCAGATTGCAACATATTGCTTTGTATTGCATCAGCCCGCCATACACACAACCCCTGGAGGCATTGCATCATTGTCTGATGCAATGTAGTTGAGTCATGACATCGCGGCTTTACGATCGCGGACAAAAGATGATGCAATCGTTAGTTGTAAGCGACATCTCGTAGGGTGAGCAAGTCTTTTGAGCGACTCCCATTTACCCCTGAGTCATAAGTACAACACAAGTGATCCTTGCAGTTTTAATCCAGCAGTAGTGATGCCTCGTAACTGTGTTAATAGTGCAGATACATTTTGTTACATTTGCGGGGAAGTGACGTTTGCAAGCCAGAAATGGACCATCACTCCAATAGTGAAAGCAGTGTATGAGTTTTATTTTGAATGCAAGATCGAGGACCGGAATAAGTCCTAAGTCCCACACAAATGCTGCAGTACGTCTGCAAGAAATCTTCCGAAGTAGCTGAAAGGTGAAAAAGTGGCGATGCCATTTGCTGTTCCTATGGTATGGAGAGTGCCAAGCAATCATGCAAATGACTGCTACTTCTGCATGGTTCCACCTGTTTCTGGAGGCATCACAAGGAAAAAGAAGTGGAGAATAGTGTACTAGAATATACAATCTGCTCTCCAGCCAGTTCCACACAGTGAAGGCCTTCCTATTTCTGAACCTGCAAAAGAATTTTCCATCGATTCAGACGATGAGGAGGGAGGTGAACCGACGTCGGGTTCTCCGCAGCCTTCGGTGTCTAATGATGATCCATACGTCTCCATGGTGTGTCATCTGTGGCACACATTCTCACCGAAGAAGAAATGAACGATGTTGTTCGCGATCTGGAGCTGTCCAAGGCCAAAGCAGAGTTCCTTGGATCAAGACTTAAACATTGGAATATTCTCAAGGCAAATGTCCAAGTGACTTCATTTCGAACTCGTCATGACCAGTTTATGCCTTACTTCAGAAAGGAAGATGACCTTGTGTTCTGCTATGATGTAGATAGCCTGATGAATGCCCTCGGAATCAAATATGATCCTCAAGAATGGCGACTATTCATAAACTTCTCGAAATTGAGTCCCAAGGTGGTGTTGCTGTATAATGGAAATCGACTTCCATCCATTGCAGTTGGACATGCTGTTTACCTGAAAGAAACCTATGACAACCTAATACAGCTGTTGAACTGTCTTCAATACAGTAAGTATGGCTAGTATCTCTGTTGTGACTTGAAGATAGTGACTCTGTTGATGATTCTGCAGCTGGGATATACGAAGTACTGCTGTTTCGTATGTGAATGGGATAGCCGAGCAAACTTTGCACTATGTGAAGAGAAACTGGCCTCAGAGGAAATCTTTGAAGGTCAGAGAGAAGAATGTAGAACACCCAGCACTGGCAGAAACGCACAAAATCCTGCTACCGTCCCTACACATCAAACTCGATGTGATGAAAAACTTCATGAAAGCCATGGACTGGACTGCATCAGCTTTCAAGCACTTGGCTGACAAATTCTCTCGACTCAGTAAAGAGAAAATTAAAGAGGGAATTTTTGTGAATTTTTGTCAGATCCGCAAGCTATTCAAAGACTAGATGTTCGAAAACCTGCTTCAGGGTGACGACAAAAAGGTTTGGGAGGTGTTTCATCTGGTGTCAACTAAATTCCTTGGGAATGTCAGGGCAGACAACTACAAGAAACTGGTTATGGACATGTTATCTCTGTATAACAAACTTGGCTGCAATATAATTATATATATATAGTTGTCGGAGATAGAAATCTAGGTGGGATTAAAGAACCATTTTCTCCATTCCCACTTAGATTTCTTCTCCGACAACTGCAGCATGATTAGTGATGAGCACGATGAACGTTTACACACGATATTTATCACCTTTAAAACGATGGGAAAATGTTATACTGCATTGGAAACTCAATCTCTTGGTCCATTCTTTTACATTTTGCAGCTCGATTACATTCTTGTCCCCCCCCCCCCCCTCCACACCTCGATATTTTTCTAGATCGGGACCTATGTTCCAGATGTTATGTTGCCTGCACCAAGTCCTTCGAACCCTCATTTATACGGGGTGAGGAAGAGGCAAACCATCAATCTCCTAGCATACAGATCCATTTCACAAAGTCGTCTGGATACAGTTTTTGACTCATCGTATCTGAAGCAGAGTCAAGCTCAACAGAGAGTTGTCTGGCTGTCATCTCCCTATGTCTCATCACTGTTAAGGTCAGACATCGATTCTTCTGGGATGTTGTGACCCTTGGCCAGCCCAGAGATGGTTTTTGAGACACATTCCCGGATTCCTGATATTGTCGCCATAGCCTGCAGATGACCATCTGAGAGACATTATGCGCTCTGGCTGATGCAGATTGGGTCTGTCCCGTCAAAATCTAACCAATGGCTATCAGCCTCTCCGAATCCCCCAAGTGACTCTGGTATTCATCAGCATGTTCTCCAACATCTTTTTCAAGCTGATGTACTTTGGAGCTTCTGAGGTACGATATGACGAACGCTGTATCTGCGCTCTCTTTTGTAATGTGCCTTATGTGCGTCACGTTTTGCATGTGCCTACGCACTGTCCGAGTGGCTTCCTTTCTGTATATGTTCTTTGTCAAGGTCTGATGTACCTCTCTACATAATTTCATTAAATTTCAGACAGTCGTTATGTTGATATATCAATTTTTATGCTTGTAACTTAGGCTTTATGCACCAGTGTATCCAAACGTGCCACCAGTGTACTCCAAACGTGCATTCCATAACTGAAGACTATGAAGGATTATTTAATAAATCTCAATAAAAACAAATTCATACTCTAACATGGAAAAGCGCTTCGAAAGTAGTTTTCAGATTTTTATTCAACCACCGGCAGATCGTTGGAGATACGTTTCCCCATGCAGTTGGAACCAGGGAAAATTTTACACGTAACGAGAAACTATGGCCTATTATGTTGAAAAATTCATGACGCAATCCTGTATAATCCAGGAATCAAATACGTCACGTCAAATAAATGCCAGACGGAATATTGCATTACTGCGTTTGAAGAGAAAGCTTACGACAGACTACGAAATGGTGTTTAGAGATTCCGTATGAAAACTTTCCATGTAATCTCTCTATCCACCTCCATACCCACGGACGTCTTTCTATCATTATGGAATTAATCTCATCGTATTGAATTAATAATATTTTATGGTCATATTTCAAATATTTTTCATTACCTGTTGCGTATTCACACACTGATTTATTTCAGCTTAGTAATAACGAAATAAAATAGTGATCAGCAACTTTGATTCGTGAGAGCAAGGATTTATAACTAAAATTCCTATCTAATTTTACATTAACGTGAACAATGCAAGAAAGAGTAGTGGAGCTTCCCAAAACTCTTCTCTAGTAAATCATGTTATTGCAGGGACAAAGTCAAAACTCAGAAAGAACATTTAAATATTTTTGAACTACATTGTTTCCATGACTAGAAATATCAATATTTAAATTTCCAATGAGTATTATATTTTTTATTTAAAGTTCTTCCCCATCCATCTGGCCAGAGAAGAAAACGTTATAAAAGAGAGCGTAGATACAGCGTTCGTCATATTGTACCTCGCAAGCTCCAAAGTCCATCAGCTTAAAAAAGATGTTGGAGAACATGTTGATGAACACCGAGTCACTTGGAGGATTCGGAGAGGTAGATAGCCATTGGTTAGATATTGACGGGACAGACCTAATCTGCATCAGCCAGAGCGCATAATGTCTCTCAGATGGTCATCTGCAGGTCATCTGCTTAATATTATGAGTGCCTGGAGATTGATAAACTGACACCAAGTTATATATTATTTTAATTTTGATAATCCGTAAGTGCATTGATTCTGATGGTGAGAACAATAATACCTCTTGTTTAATAATTTATAATACCAGTACTATTTAAAGAAATTTGGTTAAAATTACTTATATTTTATAAGGATTTTTCAAACTCATTAACATTCGTTTCTGTTAATACGATTACATTTAAATAATCTAAGATATTAATTAAATAGCAAAGTAATTGAAGGGGTCAGCATGAGGACACCTGATAGGTGATTACTGCCACAGAAATGTGAACAAAGGAAAGAGCGATTCTCTCTGCTCTTTTTTTTTTGGGGGGGGGGGGGGGGGCTCTAGTCGAGAGCTCTAATAATTCATTTCTTTTAATCAGCGAGACTGTCCCGCTGGGAAGCCGGTAAGGCCCGAGTTCTGCTTGCGGGATAGGCAACTAGGTGCTGGTCGGTCGAACTACTGGATAAACTGTAAATTTGTCATTGATAAATGCAGAAATCAAAGTCATTGTCTAGTATCGATAACAGCAGGCGGGCGTTGAATTCCTGACTCTAAGTAGGAACTCGTAAGTAAAGAATCCATAGGAAAGCGAAACGACAGCACTTGATAAGTAGTAGATGACGTTCACACAGGGTTTCTAAGGTATTTTAGTTATAAATCCTTGATCTCACGAATCAAAGTTGTTGATCACTATTTTATTTCGTTATTACTAAGCTGAAATAAATCAGTGTGCGAATATGCAACAGGTAGTGAAAAATATTTGAAATATGACCATAAAATATTATTAATTCACTAATTAGGATTAATTGGAATACAGAAAAAGTCAACACGTCTGCTGATGAAATGTATAATAGTTTTAAAAATAAATACAACATGATTTTGGATAAAAATATCTCAACAAACCAACACAATATTAAATTTCGGAAAAACAGCAAAGAATGGATCACTCCCGAAAATATGCATACAACTGAACAAAGAGATGCAGCATGGGATATTTACAGAAACAACAGAAAAGACAATGCTAACAAAAAAAAAATCATCAACAACTACGAAATTCAGTAACCGATTTTATAAGAAAAGAAAAATTTAAATTTTACAAAAAATGCTTCAAATCCATTTCTGGCAATACAAAACAATCCTGGGATATGATTAATACCATATTAGACGGAAAGAAGGAAATGCCACTCGATATTTAATAATTAATCATATGTCCAAAAAACTGACAAAATTTTCAAATTGCTACAGATTTTAATAATTATTTTGCAGACATGGTTGATAAATTACTGGAGAACAATCCAACCCAAAAAGGCAATTGTATGCCGGCGCTTAATATCCTATTGAACTCATCGATTTACATACCACCTATTTCGGATATTCTTGAAAAAAGTAATTTCCTCTTGATTGGGATGAACGTAAATGATGTGGCGTTGATAACATACACGCCAAACGTATAAAGGCATGCAAGAATCAATTAAGTTAATTTAGCAAGATATTTTGTTAAGTATACTGCTCACAAAAATTAGGGGATATTTCAAAATGAATATGAAGCGATAATATATTCCCTAATTTCTGTGAGCAGTATATTATTTCTTTAAAAGTTGCAAAACTGAGACCTATTTATAAAATGGATGTCAAAAGTAATTATTTGAATTATAGGTCTATTGCTATCTTGTCCACCGTAAATAAAAATTTAGAGAGGTACATTGATGACACTCTCCGTAGCTTTCTCTTAAAACAACATTATCTCTAATAGGCTTCCAGAAGGGAAAAAAGTATTACAACTGTACTGTCTAATTTTACAGAATGTGTTAATAAAGCCTTGAACTATGGAGAAAAGGTTGCTGCTCTCTTTCTCGACTTTAGAAAAGCTTTCGACACATTGGATCACAATACACTTTTTTTTTCAAAACTTGGAAACTATGGAATTAGAGGGACAGCTCTTCTTATATGGTTCAAAAAACGCCTAATTAATTGGACTATTGAAACCAAAATTTGAAATGCATTAAGTAGAGAAAGAAAAGTAAATGTTGGAGTTCCACAAGGATTATACTTGGACCCTTGTTTCCCCCCCTGTATATTAATGATATGACTAATTTAAATTTAAATATTAAATTATTTCTTTATGCTGATGATACTGTTATTTTAAACAGCAATTGCGACTTGGATATAAGAAGAATTATATAATATAAGAGAATTACGGGATGACTATAATTGCTTGGTGAGATAGCTGAATCTTAGTTTAATATATATTAATAACGATAAAACTAAATGGATCATCTTCCACTCACCAGGTACTTTGAAAACATCAAACCATGTAGTTAAGACCCACAATATAAATTGTGTATATAAATCCGAAGCTTATAAAAATATTTGTGATTGTCATAGCATTGGTAAATAATTTTAAGTACAGTCGCTCAAAAAAGTATCCGAACACTATGGTTGATTACAGAATTCAGAAAAAATATCTGGCAACGATTTTTTTTAGAAATTAGTCATCTGGCAACCTTCGTGTCACGTCTATTATGTTAATTTTTATTTTCGTATAATATGTTTTAACTGTTTTGCTCAGTTCGATTATAAAATATTTCAAATATGTTCTATGATATTTCGATATATGAGATATTGTCAAAATATTTATTATATATATACTATTGTCATAACTTTTTATGTACGAAAAATAATGCTCATCTACATTTCCTGCAGATAAGCTATTAGCTTTGCGGGTGAAATGTAAAAAGTCTCTGTATACATGTGTTTTGTGAGATGACAATGATGATGAATAAATATATTTATTACTTACTTACCACCAGGGGGAGGAAGTTGGTTCAGCGGAGGCGTGCCTAGCTCGTAATCTACAGTCCCCAGGTTCGAGTACCAACTGTGCCAACGTTCAGATTTATCTCCTCTAAACCCCCACCCTACGCTCAGTCGAAAGGGTACACCGAGGTTTTGAAAACACCGCCATCCCTTAGAGGAAACGTTAAGCCGTGGCTCCGTGTGCGGGTGAGACATACTCCTGTGCACGTTAAAGAACACCTTGGATAGCTTTGACAAGAGGCTATCATCTGTCTCCTAACAGCTGTTCCAGTGTATCCTCTCCCCCAACCTTTTCTGAGCTTTTGGGGTCTTTGTGACCTGCCATTTAGGAGGTAAAACAACCAGAGGTAAAACAACCAACCCCTTAGTTTCTATTATTACAAGGATTCAAACGTTAGTGAGTAGAAACCAGTCTCGGATTTAAAAGGTATAGTGTGAGGGGGGCAAGATTTCCATTGCAGTAAAACACCTTTCCCCTCCATTTCAGGGGGCGGGGGTGGCTCAGTCGGTAGCGCGCCAGGCTCGTAATCTGTATTTCCCAGGTTCGAGTCCCAGCTGGGTCAGCGTTGAGATTTTTCTCCGCAAAATTCCCCGCCCTGCCCACGGTCAGTAGGGAACACCGATGGGCTTGGAAAGGACGCCGTCCGTCGGATGGGACGTTAAGCCATGGCCCCGTGTGCGGGAGAGCCATACCCTGTGCACGTTAAAGAACACTCTGGATGGCCTTGACGGGAGGCTACCATCTGTCTCCCAACAGCTGTTCCAGTGGGTCCCCTCCCCCAACCTTCTCTGAGCCTTCGGGGTCCATGTGACCTGGCCTTTTAGCCCATGGTGTGCAAAAAAGTGCCGCTCAGAGGTAAAACAACCCAACCCAACAACCCTCCATTTCAGAGTCTTTAGAATTCACTTGTATGATAAAAGCGGAAAATACGTGTACACAGAAGTTTAAACATTTTTGGCCTAGTTACTGTTTCTAACATTCTCAGGGGGGGGGTAAGGTTCTCGTGGCCCCCCTTACATAGATTAGACTCTGGTGGAAACTATTGCCAAATAAAAGTTCTTTTCCTTGAACCCATATAACGTACAGTGGCTCAAAAAAGTATCCGAACACTATGGTTGATTACAGAATTCAGAAAAAAATATCTGGCAACGATTATTTTAGAAATTAGTGATCTGGCAACCTCGTGTCACGTGACACGAAGTTGCCAGATCACTAATTTCTAAAAAAATAAATACTTTTTTGAGCGACTGTACATATCACGCGCTGTCCCAATGAATTTTATGATGCAAGTAACACGTTGTGATCCTACGTCAGCTACATTACTTTCCCAAATAGAGAGTTGACACATTTTACATTTCATTCTTCATTATTTTTATGATACGATGTAAGAGAAAATAAGTGCAATGGCGTGATACAGCATGATACCGCATGATATACATACAGCATGATATACATTTCATTAGCTTATGTTTACGTCATTCTACTAAGCTCAGGGGCGGGGGTGGCTCAGTCGGTAGCGCGCCAGATTCGTAATCTGTAGTTCCCAGGTTCGAGTCCCAGCTGGGTCAGCGTTGAGATTTATCTCCGCAAAATTCCACGCCCTGCCCACGGTCAGTAGGGGACACCGATGGGCTTGGAAAGGCCGCCGTCCGTCGGATGGGACGTTAAGCCGTGGCCCCCTGTGCGGGAGAGCCATACCCTGTGCACGTTAAAGAACACGCTGGATGGCCTTGACGGGAGGCTACCATCTGTCTCCCAACAGCTGTTCCAGTGGGTCCCCTCCCCAACCTTTTCTGAGCCTTCGGGGTCCATGTGACCTGGCCATTTAGCCCATGGTGTGCAAAAAAGTGCCGCTCAGAGGTAAAACAACCCAACAACACAATGGGCTAAATGGTCATGTCACGAGGATCCAGGGAAACATGGAAGGTTGGGGAAGGGGATCAACTGGACAATTTTTAGGAGACAGACGGAAGCCTCGCTTCAAAGCCATCCAGTGGTTCTTTAGCGTATACAGAGTAGGCTCTCTTGTACACGGATCCATGGTTTAATGTCTACTCCGACCGATGCTGCCTTTTCAAGCCCATCGCTGTCCCCTTTCTCACCGAGGGCAGAACGAAGGTTAGCGAAATAAATCTCAAAGTAGTCAGAGTTGAGACTCGAAATATAAAAGATAATGAGACTCGAAAATAAAAAATGTTAAATAAAGTAATAAAAAAAGTATAAAGTAATAAAAAAAAGTAGTCAGAGTTGAGATTCGAAATATAAAAGATAATGAGACTCGAAAATAAAAAATGTTAAATTGAAATCTGATGTTGCCGTGTACACGGCAACATCAGATTTCAATTTAACATTTTTTACAATTGCATTTTTTACAATTTACATTTTTTTTACAATTTGATAAAAATGTTAAATATAACATCAGATTTCAATTTAACATTTTTTACAATTGCATTTTTTACAATTTACATTTTTTTTACAATTTGATAAAAATGTTAAATTGAAATCTGATGTTGCCGTGTACACGGCAACATCAGATTTCAATTTAACATTTTTTATGGGGGAAGAAAATATGGGGGTAAATGCTTTACTTCCTATGACACTTCTCACGTCACATTTTCATTTGGCACATAACTCGTTAAGTTTGGATCTTGCGTTCGAAAGATATCGTAGAATAATCGTTCATAACTTTCTATCTTTTTTGGGGTAGGGAGGGGGGATGGGGGTGATGGAAGAAAGAATGGAAGGTAATTTTTTACAGCCTGCGACACTCCCCATGTTCGAAATTTTCATGTCACTCTTAACTTTCGCGTTCGCAAGATTCAGTGAAAAATCGTTTAAACATTTCCATACTTTCAGGGGGAAAGGCAGTATGAGGGGTATGTTTTCAGTGGGAAAGGCAGTATGAGGGGTATGTTTTCAGTGGGAAAGGCAGTATGAGGGGTATGTTTTCAGTGGGAAAGGCAGTATGAGGGGTATGTTTTCAGTGGGAAAGGCAGTATGAGGGGTATGTTTTTATGGCATATGACAGTCCCCGTGTCAGGCAGAAGCTTCATTTTTTACATAACTCGTTGCGATCGGTCAACTGATTAGAGAAAAATTGTGGAACAATCGTTTTGACAAAGACAGAAACTAATTAACTGATAAACCGATAAAAGGGGAGCGAAAAACAATAGGAAGATAGGTAAAGAATAATCAGAGTACAACTGGTAAGTCAACTCAGAATCAGTTGATGGACTCATTCTTTGGTTAGGCCACATTAAAATGATTTTGAATTTTTCAGGGGAGGCAGAAATAGAATCAAGGCAAAAATACATTTGCTTTTTGATTCTTCATTTAAAACCGAGGATACCGAGAAATACCGAGGAGATTTAAAACCCTAAAAGCGTCCATTGCACTTGTTTCCATAAATTAATGAACAACCCTATGTTCTGTAAATAGGAAGCCTAACATCAAAGCTCTATAACTTCTAAAATAAAGTTTTTTGTTCTTTCTGTTTTTGAAAAATGTGATAGCAGATAAAGATCTTAATCAAATATAACAATATCTCGATTTTCAGCAATATTCGTTCAGTATTTTAATGAGTTATGGAGTTCGAATATTTAACAATAACAATGAAAGTCACAAAAATTAACTTCAGAAGTTAATTAAAAGTTAATAATAAGCATTGAATCGTCCAGTAGCCGAGTGATTAACGTATTTTACTCCTAATCAAATGGTCCTGGGTTCGAACCTCCGTCCATTCATTCTTAACCGACCATATCGGTGAAATGTTGGTGTTGCTTTTCTGCTGAGGTCTCACCTTGTCTATGGTGTGTTAAACCAACAGGCTCCTGTGAGACCTCTGTGTCAAGTATTGCTTGAAGGATTTGGGTTGTTTTACCTCTGAGCGGCACTTTTTTGCACACCATGGGCTAAATGGCCAGGTCACATGGACAACCGAAGGCTCAGAGAAGGTTGGGGGTGGGGGACCCACTGGAACAGCTGTTGGGAGACAGATGGTAGCCTCCCGTCAAGGCCATCCAGCATGTTCTTTAAGGTGCACAGGGTATGGCTCTCCCGCACACGGGGCCACGGCTTAACGTCCCATCCGAC
Source organism: Ryuthela nishihirai (assembly GCA_038380435.1). NCBI lineage: Eukaryota > Metazoa > Arthropoda > Arachnida > Araneae > Heptathelidae > Ryuthela > Ryuthela nishihirai. The sequence continues at coordinate 27,174,475 of JAWZYU010000019.1, read as the reverse complement.
GGACGGCGGCCTTTCTAAGCCCATCGGTGTTCCCTACTGACCGTGGGCAGGGCGGGACATTTTGCGGATATAAAACTCAACGCTGACCCAGCTGGGACTCGAACCTGGGAACTACAGATTACGAGCCTGGCGCGCTACCGACTGAGCCACCCCCGCCCCATTGCTTGAAGGAGTATTGTATCAAAGTGTTTAATAAGTGTGTACAGGGCATACCCCGCTCATAAACGCGTTAGGTTCCCGACCACCGTCGTATAGCAGATCATTGTCTTGTTTTCCTTTGTAGATGCGTGTAATGATTTCATAACATTTTTAAGCAGTCGTATATGTGCGTGACTGACGTAAATAAAGCATTTACAATTAAAATAAATCCTCTCACTCGTCACTAAATTTTATAATTTTAATCTTAGTATCAAACGCAAAAGGTTTACTAGTCTTCTTCTTTTCACTAGAAGCAACAGTTACTTTGATTTTTATCTGCCATTATTAACAATAAAATAATAATTATAAACGGTTCACAATTTACAACGAAACACCAAAATACAGTGAGATGCGGCAAAGCAAAGACGTCGCAAACTGAGTCCACGAAAACTGCGCATCGATTTATTCCAAAGCTGGGTAAACATTGTCCAATGAAAAGAGTCACGTGCACATCATCGCGCGCGGTGTAAAACACCACCTGCGTTGGCCACGTGTTGGCACATGGTAAGGTATTGCCCGAAGAAATGGAGCTCGTGGCGCTGCTGTCAGTCACTAACGCGGCGCCATTTTTTACTCTGCTGTCGTCCAGCTCTTTACCTTTTACCCAGCTTTGGTTGACCAAGGCAACGTCATGTCGATAAAACGGTCGTATGAAATGCGGCGTCGTAAAAATGGGGATTGGTCGTGATTGAAAATCGTTGTATGAGCGGATCGTCGTAAAGCCGGTTATTACTGTATTTTAAAAGTTTGGGTAAGGAATTCTTTAACTATTCTTCAGTTTTGTATAAGTATCTTAAGCAGCTATTGCTGTTGTTAAATGTTCAAACTTCCATAATTCATTAAATACTGAATGAATATTATTGAGAGATTGATATATTTAATTCAGATCTTTATCTGCTATCACATTTTTGAAAAAAAATTATTTTAGAAGTTATAGAGCTTTGACGTTAGCTTCCCATTGACTTAAAATACAGGATTTTCCTTAATTTATGGGAACAGTGTAGTTGGGTTCGTTAACCCCTTCACGAGCTTAGGGTTGTAAGAGATAAAATGTTTCTTGATGTTCAGGACATAGATGATCAATAGCCTTCGTTTAACATTGTGTTAAATAAATATTTTTGAAAACAAGACGTATGCTGCTTCTGTGTTTTGTTTTATCTCGTGTTGTTTTACAAAATGATCTACTGTTTTCATGGAAAAAAATGAATACCCCCCCCCCTCAAGCAGCTGCTTGCCACAGAGGTCTGAGAGTAGCTTGTCAGAAGGTCTGTGAGGATGGCAGGACCTCAGCTGAAAAGCATCCACACCTTACCCAGGGCTCGAACCCAAGTCCTTAGATCAGTAGCTAAGCGCGCTAACCACTTGGCCACGGGACGGCCGAGTGGTAGTAGTAGAAATAATAAGTTGTAAAAAAAAATCGGATTTTCCTGTGAGTGGGATTCGAAACCAAGTTTTTTTTCTCAGCTAATGTGACTTATAAGTTACACTAGCTGTCACACTAGCTGAAGGAAAAAACATTAGCCGTTGATGGTGTAGTGGTTAGCATACCTAGCATGCTACTAGGAGACGTGGGTTCGAATCCCACTCACGGAAAAACCATTTTTTTCAGCTTATTATTTCATGAGTTCCATGCTTACAGGACATCTGTGATACCTTACTTCTAAATTACAGCTTTCACCACTCTGTCCGTCTGCAGATTATTCAACTCTTCGGTTTTTACTGATAAATGAATTTCTTTCAATTTGTGATTAGACTCGTAAAGTAAATAGTTAATATGAATTTATAAAGAAAAAACGACCATGACATCCCGAGACTCGAACCAGGACCCCAGCAATTACAAAGTCATCGCAAAAGTGAGTTGAATAATCTGCAGACGGATAGAGTGGTGATGACTTTGTAACTGCTGCATCAACAAGGCGAGGCAGAATCTCTTTGGGTTGGGCAGGTGCTAATCAAATATCACGCATCGCATTTTTTCGAAACTCCCAGTACTTTCGATAGCGCCCTCTAACGATGGGGAAAAGTTCGAAAATTGTAAAACCGTAACCCCCGCAACTAAATGCATACCGTAGTGAACCAAACCTTGGCAACACCTGTTTACTGGATTTGCCGCTAGATGTCGTTAGCTAGATGTCGTTAGCTTCATTTGGGTTGTTTTACCTCTGAGCGGCACTTTTTTGCACACCACGGGCTAAATGGCCAGGTCACATGGACCCCGAAGGCTTAGAGAAGGTTGGGGGAGGGGAGCTAGGGGTTCATTTGGGTTGTTTTACCTCTGAGCGGCACTTTTTTGCACACCACGGGCTAAATGGCCAGATCACATGGACCCCGAAGGCTTAGAGAAGGTTGGGGGAGGGGACCCACTGGAACAGCTGTTGGGAGACAGATGGTAGCCTCCCGTCAAGGCCATCCAGCGTGTTCTTTAACGTGCACAGGGTATGGCTCTCCCGCACACGGGGTCACGGCTTAACGTCCCATCCGACGGACGGCGGCCTTGACAAGCCCATCGGTGTCCCCTACTGACCGTGGGCAGGGCGGGGAATTTTGCGGAGAAAAATCTCAACGCTGACCCAGCTGGGATTCGAACCTGGAAACTACAGATTACGAGCCTGGCGCGCTACCGACTGAGCCACCCCCGCCCCAGCTACGGGTTCATACCATTGCGTAAAGTTAGTGGTAGCAGCGGTTACTTTGAAAGCTTTTGCAGTTGTTACGTGAAATTTTGTACTTCAATTACAACACATCACATTTACGATGGTGCATTGCGTTGTTCCCTATTGTAATTCAGATACTCGTAAGGATAAAATTCCTTTTCATGAAATTCCTAGACATTGTGATTTGCGTCAAAAGTGGCTAAGAGCTATATCTAGACAAGGAAAATTGTGAATTTTGATGATTAAGATGTCAACTGAATTTTAATTAACACTATTTGTTTAGTGTTTAAAGAGATATAAATTTCTATATTTAGCAATAAGGTGTATTATAGTAATAAGGTGTAATTAAATAAAATTTTTTATATAAACTTGTAACTTTTTTTCTGATATGCATTTTATTTTATTCAAGTTTACACATAAAACATGATTCCTTATTATTTTGATCAGGGTAGGATTGAGGGAGGGATGTGCATGTACCACCATCCCCTTTGAAAATGTTAGTAATGGTAATAGATGCACAAATTTATTAAACCTGTAAAACGGAAGGGGAAAGGCCATACTGGAATGAAAATCCACTTTCTTGGCCCTTTTACTTGCTCGATTGAGTTTCTTGTCACCCCCCCCCCCCCCACACCCTTAATATTTTTTCTCCTTAGAACTGGTCCTATTTTCGATTAATGTGCATATTTCAATTGCACTATCGGTTTGAAGGAATGAAACACTCATTCAGCTTTCACTATCTTAACATTTCTAAATTCATTATAATGTAGAGCGCAAAAAAGAAGTGTTGCGAATTATTGGTAGTTCATTAAAAAGTAATTAGAAAAGTTCCCTGAAAAGTAAATGACAATAACACAATTCTTATTAGCAATTAATAGGAATTTCCATTACACTTTTAGGGGCGGGATGGCTCAGTCGGTAGCGCGCCAGGCTCGTAATCTGTAGTTCCCAGATTCGAGTCCCAGCTGGGTCAGCGTTGAGATTTATCTCCGCAAAATTCCCCGCCCTGCCCACGGTCAGTAGGGGACACCGATGGGCTTGCCCGCCCTGCCCACGGTCAGTAGGGGACACCGATCGGCTTGGAATAGGACACCGTCCATCGGATGGGACGTTAAACCGTGGTCCCGTGTGCGGGAGAGTCATACCCTGTGCACGTTAAAGGACACGCTGGATGGCCTTGACGGGAGGCTACCATCTGTCTCCCAACAGCTGTTCCAGTGGGTCCCCTTCCCCAACCTTCTCTGAGCCTTCGGGGTCCATGTGACCTGGCCATTTAGCCCATGGTGTGCAAAAAGTGCCGTTCAGAGGTAAAATAACCCAACTCATTACATTTTATGCATATCTTTCACAATTAAAGGCCACTTCAAAAGATCGCTTTTTCCTTCCAGAATATTTTTTTGCTCTCTAGTAATAAAAATAATATGTATCCTCTAATATTTGGAAGAAAATTAAAATGCGTTAAAATCGATTGCCGTGGAAATTTCCTTCTTCTTTTCACGAAAGAGAAGAATGTAATTTGAGGAACTTTTAGGTAGGTATTTATTATACCTACCTAAAAGGTATTTATTTTAGGTAGGTATTTATTATTTTAGGTAGCCCCCCCCCCTCAGTGTACCAAACTGTTATTTGGTAAATATCTTATTACTGTTGGCCACCTGATAGAAAACATGGCAGATAAATAATTTTGACATTCATAACGAGGTATTTATAGGCATATTTCTCAGTGGCTGAAAGCAGAAATATTTCAAGTATCATTATGCATTGCTTAAAAAAAAGTAAATAAATACCCCCTCAAGCAGTTGCTTGCACAGAGGTCTGACAGGAACCTGTCAGTTTACATGCCAAAGTAGAAAGTCTCTGAGGATGGCAGAATTTGTTATTTCTATTTGTGATCAAGATCTATATACGCAGAAAATATATATTTTGAAAACCAACCACCAAATTGTATATTTCTTAAGTTTACTACAATTTTCTCTAAGAAGCTCAAAATATGTATTCCTATTGAATATAATAACTGCTTCTGATTTACTTTATACAGTGTATCACAATACTAAATAGCGTATGATGCTGTCACCCGTAGCTACTTTATCTCCGCAAAATTCCCCGCCCTGCCCACGGTCAGTAGGGGACACCGATGGGCTTGGAAAGGCCGCCGTCCGTCGGATGGGACGTTAAGCCGTGGCCCCGTGTGCGGGATAGCCATACCCTGTGCACGTTAAAGAACACGCTGGATGGCCTTGACGGGAGGTTACCATCTGTCTCCCAACAGCTGTTCCAGTGGGTCCCCTCCCTCAACCTTCTCTGAGCCTTCGGGGTCCATGTGACCTGGCCATTTAGCCCATGGTGTGCAAAAAAGTGCCGCTCAGAGGTAAAACAACCCAACCCTGCGAATCAGTGCTGCGTTTTATGCTTTAGTTTATACAATACGAATTTTTCCGTTACAGGTGGGTTAGCCCTGGCGTCTAGAATCATGGGAAAAGGCATTTATTTATTTCCTCATCGGGGAAGATATTACTGTTTTTTTTTGTTTTTTTTACCTACAGCCCGCCAAAACTTTGACTGGAAAGTAATTTCTCTTCCTTCTCCATTCATAACTTCACCATTCGCAATTTATAATTGAAGCGACGCTATTTATAACTGTTGCTAGATCCCCCTGATACGCAAAGGCATTCGAGATCATAATTCTCAGTCCATTACAGCGATAGACCCAATTTCTTAATGCAAATGAAGCAAACACCGCTTACGAAATTTGGGACCACTCAGTCGCTTTGATGGCGCAGTGGTTTCGTGATGACTTTGTAACTGCTGCTGGTTCGAGTCTCGGGATGTCATAGTCGTTTTTTCTTTATAAATTAAAATTAACTATTTACTTTACGAGTCTAATCACAAATTGAAAGAAATTCATTTATCAGTAAAAACCGAAGAGTTGAATAATCTGCAGAGGGATACAGTGGTGAAAGCTTTAATTCAGTAGTAAAGTATCACAGATGTCCTGTAGGCATGGAACTCATGAAATAATAAGCTGAAAAAAAATGGTTTTGCCGTGAGTGGGATTCGAACCCACGTCTCCTAGTAACATGCCAGGTATGCTGTTAATAAACATTGTAATAATAACATTTGTAATATTCACGAATTCTAGAACCAATTTGTAGATAGCCAATGAAGACATATCCAAGTGTCAGCCGAACTTTTTCATATATCATGTTATAATATTCTCTCTGCAGTTGACACCATGTGACAGCGGGGAACTTTCTGTTCATGTGTTTACTCTGTATAGCAGTGTCTCGCAAACTGTGTGCCGCGAGAGATTCCAAGTGTGCCGCAAGAGATTTTCAAATTGGCACTAGTTATTCCAAAGATTTCATTTTGACTTGACTTGACTTGTGTTATCGACGTGCTCTAATATCGACGTGCTATCGACGTGCTTTAATAAAAAACTTTCAGATTTTATCAACTGGGATCTCGTAAATATTTATCAAGCTTTTTCCAAATTTTGGTATTAATTTTTGATTATTTCAAGCCATAGAATGGACAAATATTTAAAACAAACACCGAGTTATGAATTAAAGAACGAGAGCAAATCTTCAAGTAAAACCAGGCTGATGACTTCAACAAAGCGCAAATGTAATGACGATTATATAGAGTTTGCTTTTATTCTCTTTTAGGTGTACCGCGGGAAAAAAAATAGATTCAGTGTGCCGCGGAAAAAAAATTAGATTCAATGTGCCGCAGAGTAAAAAGGTTTGCGAGACACTGCTGTATAGTGTAGAATAATAATGATCACCGTTTAGGTAGTAAACAGTCACATTGGTGTATTTTGACTTTAAAACAAGAATGCAAGCCCATCTAAATACGCAGTGCAAATGGCCTTTTACAGCTGTGGGATAGCGAAACAAGAAGCCCGTTTCTCGAAAATAATGCGTTTTTATTTTGCATGTTTATTCACAGAAAAAGTTTTATTTCAAAATATTTCGTTTGGATCTCCGATTAAATTTTGAAATACATTATGTAGATTACAAAAACTTTCATCATATTCCGCAATAGTCTTATTTGGCCCCTGGATACTTTAGGTTATGTGCAGCACTTTAAAAAAATCGCAATTTTCTAAACTCCGGCTCGTGGCAAGTCCCTGGGGTGGCGGATTTACGAGGGTTTGTTGTCATACAATATTTTAATTGCTTTGTTAAATGATTCTTTAGTTAGAGTTTATAATTCCGAAAAAAAATAGTTTTTTACAAACTAGGGATCATATTTAATTTATTTTCCTTTTGGCTCTGAGGGGCGGGGGTGGCTCAGTCGGTAGCGCGCCAGGCTCGTAATCTGTAGTTCCCAGGTTCGAGTCCCAGCTGGGTCAGCGTTGAGATTTATCTCCGCAAAATTCTCCACCCTGCCCACGGTCAGTAGGGGACACCGATGGGCTTGGAAAGGCCGCCGTCCGTCGGATGGGACGTTAAGCCGTGGCCCCGTGTGCGGGAGAGCCATACCCTGTGCACGTTAAAGAACACGCTGGATGGCCTTGACGGGAGGCTACCATCTGTCTCCCAACAGCTGTTCCAGTGGGTCCTCTCCCCCAACCTTCTCTGAGCCTTCGGGGTCCATGTGACCTGGCCATTTAGCCCATGGTGTGCAAAAAAGTGCCGCTCAGAGGTAAAACAACCCAACCCTTTTGGCTCTGATGATGCAATATAATTTTGTAACATTTTCGAAAAGAGAATTACTTTCACTTTCTTTTGTTTCAGTTTATTTCAGATGGTGAAATCTGAGCTGGTCAAGTTTAGCTAACTTGCTCTGCATCGAAAGGAGATGAAACTTATTCGATGAAAACTAAAATTCTCTGACTTCCTTGGCTGTAAATAAAAAGGCAAATCTTACCAAAATGGAAAACGTGCAGAACAAGACTCAAAATGTTTCGAAATCAGAATATGTGTCAGAATATCTTAAGGATGAGAGCGCTATGTGCTACATGGAAGAAGACAAATCGGATTTGCCACCCAAAACCAAATCCGAAGTCATTTATTCTGAAGTCTCGACTATGATTCCCGTATGCTTTCAATTTGTGAGAAATATGAAAATAGAGGTGGTCATGTTCCTCTACATGTTCGCTTATATAATTCGGAGTGTTTCTTCCACTACAATGATAATAGATAAAGTGTGTTTGGTGCACATGGGACTCTCTGAGGAAGTATGCAGCAACCTGAAAGACTATAAAGAAACGAAAATGGAAATCGAAAAAATGGCTAACAATTATCACTTAGCACACACTTTGATTCAGCTATTGCCTTCATCATTATTGGCTTGCTTCATCGGTCCTTGGAGTGATCGCTATGGACGCAAGTTACCAATCATCGTGGCACTGATAGGGATCATCCTAGATGATCTCGGAGCAGTCATCTGTGGAGCAATATTAGAGTCCAGAGTCGAGTACTATCTTCTAACAGCAATTCCGACGGGAATATCCGGTGGCTTTGTCGGCGCGTTAACCATTGTGTATAGTTACGCATCGGACATCACAACGCCGAAGACAAGAACCTTCAAATATGCAGTGATGGAATTAGCATTTGGGTTAGCCATGCCCTTGGGTGGTCTGGCTGGTGGATGGATTTTCAAGTACTACGGGTATGTAGCTGTATTTGCCACAGGATTGGTAGGGCATCTTGTAGGAGTTCTTTGGGTTATTTTCATGCTACCAGAAACACGAGGGTTGGACTGCAAAGAAAGCTTGTCAGTGAAGATGAAAAGATTTTTCACTTTCGCATCCATGAAGGAGAGTTACAGGGCGACCATGAAAATCAGACCTAATCAAGGGAGGAAGCAAATTTTCCTTCTCATGCTGTCCGCATGTGCACTCATTCTTACCCTTGCATGTAAGTATGTTTTTATCATAACATAATATGTAGAAAAATATCTCATTAATATCACATTCAACCATAATGTATAACCAATATGTTGTTTAATATTAACTAGATATAAACGGTAAAAAAGTCTAGCTAGCTAAAAAGGTTCATTGGAACTGATGCAGAATTGTCGAAGGATGGCATCTAATACCTGACACACTCCCCACAAACGTAATGCACACTGTTAGTACAGTCGCTCAAAAAAGTATCCGAACACTACGGTTGATTACAGAATTCAGAAAAAATATCTGGTAACGTTTTTTTTAGAAATTAGTGATCTGGCAACCTTCGTGTACGTACACAAAGGTTTCCAGATCACTAATTTGCCTCTGGCAATTAGTCTAATTTGCCTCTGGCTTAATGATTCTCTAATTTGCCTCTAATTGCAAAAAAAAACATTCCCAGATATTTTTTCTGAATTCTGTAATCAACCGTAGAGTTCGGATACTTTTTTGAGCGACTGTACGTTTTAGAGGATGTAATGTTTCTTCCGTCTCGGAGGAGAACCAGAATGGTTAGCGCACTTGGCAACTCATCAAAGGCACCTGGATTCGAGCAAAGTATATAGTATGGATGTTTATTTTTTGTGCTACCTTTCTGCTGAGGTTTTTGCGTTCCTCACAGATCTTCATTATGGCATATTATACGGTCACCTTCCTGTTAGACCTCTGTGGCAAGCAGGTGACAGAGGGACAATTTATTATTTTTATTATTTCTTCTGGATATAGGATTACTATAGTTCACTCTTTAAAACGAAAACAAACCCAAATTTCTGTCAATAAAAAAAAGACAAAATGGGGACAAAAAGGTATGCTGAAATAATATTTATTCAGAGTCGATTTAAACTGGACTCGAACCGACAGCATTAGCATTCCAAGTGGCAGCATGGGATGGGTATGTTAGTGATTGGATAGGCTTCCTCTACTCTCAGCATACTATTAAAATATTATGAAAGCAAAATACTAATTTTTTAATTTCTTCATATGATTGTTGTAGCATGATGAGTACGAAATCTCTTTACGTAAGATTTACCTGGTATTTTATTTCAAGAGTGAAAAAATAAAAATGTATTCAGTTAAATGCACAAAAATTCTAATATCTCTTGAAATAACATGAGCAGAAATAAATTCCGTTAGAAGAGCGAAAAAGGCAAATTACATGACGTAACGATGATTTTTTTTGTGGTGGCCAAAATAAATCTTTTGAACTAGAAAATACATATACATACATACAAAATCCTCATGCAGCCATGGGCTACGGAGGTCCAACCAGACTGTGTAATTTTCCTCTCCAGACGCGTCTCTTTTGAGCTACAGCTGCTGCATTTGGACACTCTAGGCCAATTCTAGCAAGGTCCTGTTTGACATTGTCTGCCCATCGCATCCTCCATGTCTCCCACTTTTTCTGATACTCTTAGGTACACTTTTCATAATCCTCTTTGCCAATCTGCAGCTATGCATGCGGGCAACATGGCCAAACCAACGCAGTCTCTCTCTGTACAATATGCTGCTCAAAAGAGGTTGATGACTCCTTCATTACTTACAAAGTCAAACCAGCCCAAGATACAGCGTAAGCATCTAGAATCAAAGGCATCAAATTTATTGTTATCCTGCTTACAAAGGGTCCATGTTTTGCTTACTTAGAAAGAACCCAACTATTATACAGCCTAATTTTAGTCTTTAGGTGTATACACCTATTTTTTCCACACTCTCCATAGATTCTTAAAAGTCCCAGAGTCAATCCCTATTCTTCTATTTATCTCAAGCCGCACATCATCAATATTTGTAACATAGCTCCCAAGGTAATTAAACTGAGACACTTTCTCATGAGTATAGTCATTCAAAGCAACTGAAGCACCATCTGCCTGACCAATTTTCATCACTTTAGTTTTTTTCTCTGTTTATCACCAAAACTACTCTATTACCAGTCTCATCAACAGCCCAAATGAAAGAATTCATCTCATCAGCATTATTAGCCAACAGGACTAAACCATCTGCATAATTTAAATCAGAAATTTTGAAAACTCTAGACCATTTAAGGCCAAAATCTTTCCCTTGCAAAGAATTTCGCATGCCATAATCAATAACGAAGCTAAAGAGAAAAGGAGAGAAAATGCATCCTTGTCGAACACCAGATGTAATGTTAAACCAATTGCAACAAGCCTTACCAACTCTCACACATGACTCAGTGTTATTATAGAGAGCTCTCATTACACTAACTTATCAAGTATTCCATATGATCTAACAATCAACCACAAATTATGTCAATCAACAGAGTTAAAAGCCTTTTTGAAATCAGCAAAACTAGCGACCAAAGTTTTCTGAAACTCTGAAACATTTCTCAAGAATCTGCCTAAGTGAAAATATTTGATCAATACATTCCCTACCACCACTGAATCCACACTGTTCATCCGCAGTTGTCCATCAACCAGAAGCACCAAAACGTTATGACCAGCGCGTCTTTAGGCAAATCGAAGCAACTGCAGGTGAACGATGGTGAGTGTGAAGGTCATGAAACGGTATAAATAACGCCTGATACTGGGATCTGTTATTCTTGTTCTTCAGATGGGAAAGGCAGCGAACTTAAGTGAGGTTGACAAAGGTCAAATTACAGTGGCCAGACGACTGAGTCAAAGCATTTACGAGCTGGCAAGGCTTATGGGGTGCTCACCGTAGCCGTGGTTAGTACCTTCAAAAAGTGGTCCGAGGAGGGAAAAACCCCGAACCGTAAGCAATGTGTTGACCGACCATGGCTCATCGATGCTAGAGGTCAGCGAAGGCTATCTTATATAGTACGAGCCAACAATGAATCTCTTTTGTTGCGATCTTATGCAACCACGGCAATTCCCGGTTCCGCTTGTACAACACTACCTGGTTATGAAAAGCCATGCTTATCTAGAGCCGGGGGCAAGGAATACGCCCTATAGGCGCACCTCAACCCCAGCCTCACATGGCAGCAGTCCTATAGAAGGAAAGCTGACCACCGGAGGAAACCTTACTTTAATCTATTCCCCGGTTTGCAAATGTACAAGGATATATAGATCCAAGTTCGATCGGCACCCGGGGTGGAGACTCTTAGTAGGACCCGGACTTTTGAGAGGGCTCTGGCTTACTAGGAGCCAATCCCGTTCTGCAGAGCCCTCGAACAGCTCACCCAGAGCTCCTGAGAGGTGAGGTCTCAGACGCTGTCACCGACCAACCGGCACGGGAACCGGTTGGCAGCATCGTCGACCTCGGTTGGCTTTGGCAATGCTCCAGCCGGGGACCCAATCCGGCTGGCAAAGCCTTCAGCCCCCCCCCCCCCCCCCCGATAGGGGACCACGACAAGGTGGTCCCCTATCGGGGGGGGGAGTACGAGCCAACAGAAGGGATACTGTGGTTCAACTAGCTTGTAATTTGAATGCTGGTGACAAGAGTAATGTGTCAGAATGCACAGTACATCGAACCCTGCTGGAATGCGTAGACGCAGGCAGCTAAGATTGCCCATGCTTACTTTGGTTCACCATCGAAAGTGCCTACAATGGGCACGCGAGCATCAAAACTGGGCCTTGAATGATTGGAAGAAGGTCGTCTGGTCCGATGAATCTCGTTTCCTGTTTCACCATGTGGATGACCGGGTACGTGTGCGTCATTAACTTGGGTAGTGTTGGCACCAGGATTCACCGTAGGACGAAAACAAGCCGGTGGAGGAAGTGTAATGCTTTGGGGAATGTTCTACTGGGAAACCCTGGGTCCAGTCATTCATGTGCAGGATATTGTGACATCTACCACTTACCTAAACATCATTGCAGACCGGGTACATCCTTTCATGGCAACGGTATAACCCTTCTAGTAGTGCCTTCTTTAAGCAGAATAATGCACCATGCCACATTGCCCTTATTGTTGGAGAATGTTTCGTGCAACATGAGGAAGACTTTCAGGGATTGCCCTGGTCTCCAAATTCCCGAGACATCAATCCAATCGAACATCTGTGTTTGTGTTGGAACAGCATATCCGATCTGTAGCGGCTCAACCATGCAGCTTACAAGAGTTAAAGGATCTGCTGGTAACGTGTTGGTACCAGATACCACAAGACACCTCTAGAAATCTTGTAGCATCCATGCCTCACCAGGTAAGAGCTGTTTTGGAAGCATGTGGAGGACCAACATCCTATTAAGCAGGTGGTCATAATGTTTTGGCTCTTCGATGTATCTCGTGCCACTGTGAACGCTCATATGAAAATTTATTGAAGTTTACTAAAACCTGGTGAGTTTCTCTGTTTGTTACCGCAAGCTTAGTGTTCTTTGCTGCAGTAAATTGTGTACGTTTTTTATTTGTAGATTTTGTCCTGGACTTCCGGTATATGTTAAATATATTTCCGCCTCTCCGTTTCAAATTATTAACATTCTCAATTAAAAAGATAATAACACTTAATATTGTAAAAAAAAAACTACTCAAAATAATGCTTTCTATTAGATAAAAAATCTATTTTGGGATTAGTAAACTAATATTAATTAATATTTTAATCGCAAAATGTACGTATTCTCTATCTAATAAAACATTATTTGAACCTGTGGCGCCAAAACTCTTATGCTCAGGTGTTGTGCTCAAATATTTCATTGAATGACTAAGAATAAGTTTTAAAAACGACGTGCTACAAAAACAAAAAAACGCATTTAAAATCACTTTGATAGCGTTCTAAAAAGATTAGACTGTGGAAATTAGTTCAAAATTTTCTGAGAATTTTTTGAGAAGAATCAAATTACGGCTGGATCTAAGAGGGAGAGAATAAGCCCCTCTTTTAGGAGTGTTAATAACCAGAATGGAAGTGATAAATTATTAAACATTTATATTCAACCTGTTTTAGAAGAACATTTTTTAAACACCACTAAACGGAGGGAAATACACACCAGAATGGCATTTCGGTTGTCTGGTATGATCCATCCATTTGGTTGCACCTTTTTTTTTTCTATACAGGACGTGAATAAGATGCTATAAAACTCGAATTTCGATCATTAATGATAGTCAAGGGAAGAAAACATTGCATTTTCTGCGATGCAAGCAAGCTCTGTGGTTGGTCAGAAGTGTGTAGCGTTGTGCGATACCATGTTCTATGCGTTGTTATTTAGTGAGGTTGCAACAGCACCAAATAAAGAAGAATTGCCACAATCCGTCATTCTGTAAACCGGAACTTATAATGAACCCAAACCACAAAACTCCTCAAGCAGCTGCTTGCTAATCAGATTTGAGAGAAGTCTGTTGTCTGTTAGTTTAATACGCAATAGAGAAGATCTATGAGGAAGACGAGACCTTTATAAGAAAGACCACACAAGCATCCATGCCTTGGCTCAGGGCACGAACCCAGGTCCCTTTCATTAGTGGCCAAGCACGCTAAACATTCGGCCACCTGTCTAAATTAGCATAGTTGTTGCTATATTTTAAATTTGTATGAAAATTAAACGTTGAGATTTAAACTGAACTTTTAATTTCTAGTTACAAAAATGTTTAATACACTCAGCGGGCACTTTATTAGGTTCAATTCGATGTTAAGTCAACAGTAACACACATGCAGAACTAAGAAACCTCTTAAATAAGCTTTTTGTGAAAAAATAGTAAGCTGAGGATAATTTGAAGAGCTGAATAAAATCTACTTAAATCTCAATTTCCAACAATATGTGCTCAGTATTTGAAGAATTATGGGGAGCTTAAACAATAAGTAGTTCGTTCTGCGAAAAGGCATACAAAATTGGCAAAAAATAACATTATTATTACATGAATTACCCAAAATATACTTACATGTTTATTGCTTACACTTATAAGTGTAAGTTATACGTGTAAGTATAACGAATATAAGCTTACACGCGTTAGTATAGTATAACGATTATTGCTTTGATTTTAACATTCTTTTACTACTATTTCAGATCGATTATTTAAACTGGCATTGCTGCTGTTAAATATTCCGATTTCCGTCTGAATACCGAACGAATATTGTTGAAAATCGAGACTGAAATAGATTTGAATTCTTTAAATTACCTTTAGTCACAGCTTCCGTAAAAAGCTTATTTAAGATGTTAATGAGTTCTGTATCTGAGTTACTATTGTCATAACATAAATTGACCTAATGAAGTAGCTGCGGATTAATGTATAGAGAGAGTTAAGATGCTAAAAGGGGAGCGATAGTGCTATTTCATTTCATCATGGTATTGATAAAATGAATTCGTTTCATATAAAATTTAAATACTCTTAGTTGATTAACTAGAACCTGTCTTTACCTTTGCATTCCAAATTAAAATGATTCTACCATACTTGTTAACATTTAGAAAATATTTTATCATTCTCTCCAACTGTCGATAAACTGGTGGTCTGGCGTATAACAAGAAAATTGGGATTCTATTATACATATTTAAATCTTGTTTCAGAATGACCTTATTCAAGTTATGATAATAGTTTCACTTTTATATCAAAACTTTTTCATCAAAATTTGATAAATAAAAATATCAAAATTTTTATTAAAAAAATTTTACTTTAATTATTAATTAATTTTATTTAATTTAGATATTTATAAGAGGAACAATCCTTCCCATGGTTCCAAGGAAACTACGCTATTGGGTCCTTCTGCAGAGGGCTGGGGGTAGCTCAGCTGGTACCGCGCCAGATTCGTAATCTACAGTTACCAGGTTCGAGTCTCGCCTGGGCCAGCGTTGAGATTATCTCCGCAGAACTTCCTGCCCTCGATCAGTAGAGGATACCGATGCCCTTGGAGAGGCTTCCGCCCGTCGGATGGGTCGCTAAGCAGTGTCCCAGTGTGCAGGAGAGCTTTGCACCTTTAAGTAACACACTGAATGGTCTTGATGGGAGGCTACCATCTATCTCCCAGAAGCTGTCTTAGTGAGTTCTCTGAACCCTGTTACCGGTCCTTGTTACCTGGCCTTTCAGTCCATTGTGTGCAAAATAATGCCACTCAGAGGTAAAACAATCCAACCCTTCTGTAGAATCGCATTCATTGTCTCGATCTCTGACCGCATCTCATAAACTTTGCTGCGGATTCGATTCGTTGCCCAATAACCAAGGGTTGGGTTGTTTTACCTCTGAGCGGCACTTTTTTGCACACCATGGGCTAAATGGCTAGGTCAAATGGACCCCGAAGGCTCAGAGAAGGTTGGGGGAGGGGACCCACTGGAGCAGCTGTTAGGAGACAGATGATAGCCTCCCGTCAAGGCCATCCAGCGTGTTCTTTAACGTGCACAGGGTATGGCTCTCCCGCACACGGGGAAACGGCTTAACGTCCCATCCGACGGACGGCGGCCTTTCCAAGCCCATCGGTGTCCTACTGACCCTGGGCAGGGCGGGGAATTTTTGCGGCAATAACGAAGGAAATTGCTGTTTATACTTTAGGTAATGTCCCATGGAATGGGTAAATATTCTATAGAAGCTATTCTTACGTAATCATATTTCAAATTATTATGTCACATCGCATTATCGTTGCACAAGGCCGGATCTAGAAAATAAGGAAGGGGGAAGGGAATGATGCAATCGAGACCGAGAAAAGTAAAGGGGGGGGGAGCGAGAGCGATTCCATTGTAGTATAATATTTTCTCCTCCGTTTCAGACGTCATTAGAAATTTCTTGAAAAATGCGTGAAATACGCACATGTTTAATAAAAATCGGCCTCTCTTACCCTTACTGGCATTCTCAGAGAGGGAAGGAATCCTAGATCCGGACTTTCCTTTGCATATATGGAGGTATAACGCCTATCATTGCTTCGTCTCCTAGTTATAATTTTCTCGATAATTTTCTATTATATGCTCCACTAATAATACCACTAATCTACATATCTCAATCAACCGTTTAAATTAATATCCAAAATTGCCTGTACCTTGGCTTTACTGTAACCCCTGCATGAAATATTATTATATATTATAACAAGAAACAGAATGGCCCTATTGTAATATGAAATTGATGATTTATTCGAAAAGTAGTATCTTATTTTTTTACTGTTTAAACTATTGACATCTGTCTTTTATTATCCTCTGTTCTCTGTATCCTTGTGATTCATTGAAATAGATTTCATTTATTGCCTTTTCAGCTACAGGATCAATTGCATATCTGTACACCTTCCATAGGTACGATTGGGACAACACAACCTATTCCACTGTTAGCGCCGTTTTCTCTGTCATCGGATTGCTGGTTACGTTGATTGCAATTCCTGTCCTCACGAAAGTTCTCAAAGTGGGAGATCCCACACTGGGAATTATAGGAACGATCTCTGTTTTGGGAAGAAACATTTTCTTCGCTGCGGCGTCACACACTTGGATTTATTTTGTCGGTAAGTAGGCTTAATGATACTACCACCAAATATCACACAAAAAATTATTATGTGATTTTAATAAATGAGCAATATTCGAAAAACGTAGAGTTGGTAACATTGCTATAAACTCAGACGAAAATGATAGACTCTGAAACAATCTTTTTAAAGAGAGTAAAATAAATGGAAAAAAAAATTGAAACAAAATTTCTTTTAATGGTAGAGGAGTTATCGTTCTTAGAATCTATGCACAGAAATTTAAGTTATTTAGATAATATAAATCAATCCCCAATTTTTCAATTGACTCAATAATCGAAAAGCTTCAACAAACGTATTGCAATTATTTGTTTCATTAATTTCCATTTTAAGTCACTTTTTAAGTCAAAAATAAAACCCCTAAACCGAAAAACGATCTGTCTCATGTTTTGAATAATTTTCATGGTCGTGTACGGTCGCTCAAAAAAATATCCGAACACTATAGTTGATTATAGAATTTAGAAAACATATCTGGCAACGATTTTTTTTAGAAATTAGTGATCTGACAACCTTCGTGTCACGTGACACGAAGGTTGCCAGATATGTTTTCTAAATGGCAACGATTTTTTTTAGAAATTAGTGATCTGGCAACCTTCGTGTCACGTGACACGAAGGTTGCCAGATATGTTTTCTAAATTCTGTAATCAACTATAGTGTTCGGATATTTTTTTCAGCGACCGTACATTATACATGAGTTCGAGCTCAAATTATCGTGTCCGGTTAAGCCCAAACCCAGAACCAATTCCGTTTAAGGGAAAAAATTTCTGACACATCATAAAAAAATATATAACACAAATGAATGCAGCTAAAACATTTTTCAATTCTTTATATTATAGGCTATGTGCAACTTTAGAATAAGTATAATTATTTGAAGTCAAAATTAAAATCACAATGTTATTTGGAACGAAAAAAGGTAGAATTAATTGTATAAACTGAAATGTTTTGAGTAACGTCATTAAAGCACGTTAGAGCGATTAAATAACGAAAAAGGGGAAATGCTCGAAAAATACAATGAAATGCTGAATAGTACTTATTATTTAATACTAATTAATAATTTAATAATTTAATTTATAATCATGAGAAATTTTTCATTTTATTCTTTTATTTATTGTTTCATAATTACAGGAAAAATTTTAAATTTTTCATTTCTTTTTTTAAAAAATTTGTTTCACACTTGTTTATTGATGAGTTTCGACCAGAACCGAACGAAACAAGTGAAGCCTGGTACAAGATGGGCTTCGTCTCAGTGATGCAATATTTAATTGTGCTCATAATTGGGGAAAAGCAAAATGAATTAAAATAATGACTTTGATTATGTGTCGCAATTCAAACATAAGTTAGTAATATAAACCAATAAGGACTATTCATCAGTCTATTAGGGGATGGTGTTGGCTCAGTTAGTAGCGCACCAGGCTCGCAATCTGTAGTTCCCAAATTCGAGTCACATCTTAGCTGTCGCTGAGATTTTTCTTCGCTACTAAGGGCGGGGGTGGCTCAGTCGGTAGCGCGCCAGGCTCGTAATCTGCAGTTCACAGGTTCGAGTCCCAGCTGGGTAAGCGTTGAGATTTATCTCCGCAAAACTCCCCGCCCTACCCACGGTCAGTGGAGGACACCGATGGGCTTGGATATGCCGCCGTCAGTCGGATGGTATGTTAAGCCGTGTCTCCGTACTGGAGAGCCATACCCCGTGCACGTTAAAGAACATTCTGGATGGCCTTTTCGGGAGGCTACCATCTGTCTCCCAACAGCTGTTCCAGTGGGTTCCCTCCCCCAAATTTCTCTGAGCCTTCGGGGTCCTTGTGATCTGGCCATTTAGCCCATGGTGGGCAAAAAAGTGCCGCTCAGAGGTAGAACAACGCAACTTATCTTCGCTACCCCCCGTCCCCCACTATCACACACTCTTCCTCAGTCAGAAAGGGGACACCCTTTCACTTGGAAAGGTTGCTGTTCTTTGGGATGAGACGTAAAGTCATGTCCCCATGAGCATGGCAGCAATGTCCTTCGCACGTTAAAGAACACACTGGGTATCTTTGTCAACTTATCTTCTCTACCCCCCGTCCCCCGCTATCACACACTCTTCCTCAGTCAGAAAGGGGACACCATTTCACTTGGAAAGGGTGCTGTTCTTTGGGATGAGACGTAAAGTCATGTCCCCATGAGCATGGCAGCAATGTCCTTCGCACGTTAAAGAACACACTGGGTATCTTTGTCAACTTATCTTCTCTACCCCCCGTCCCCCGCTATCACACACTCTTCCTCAGTCAGAAAGGGGACACCATTTCACTTGGAAAGGGTGCTGTTCTTTGGGATGAGACGTAAAGTCATGTCCCCATGAGCATGGCAGCAATGTCCTTCGCACGTTAAAGAACACACTGGGTATCTTTGTCAACTTATCTTCTCTACCCCCCGTCCCCCGCTATCACACACTCTTCCTCAGTCAGAAAGGGGACACCATTTCACTTGGAAAGGGTGCTGTTCTTTGGGATGAGACGTAAAGTCATGTCCCCATGAGCATGGCAGCAATGTCCTTCGCACGTTAAAGAACACACTGGGTATCTTTGTCAACTTATCTTCTCTACCCCCCGTCCCCCGCTATCACACACTCTTCCTCAGTCAGAAAGGGGACACCATTTCACTTGGAAAGGGTGCTGTTCTTTGGGATGAGACGTAAAGTCATGTCCCCATGAGCATGGCAGCAATGTCCTTCGCACGTTAAAGAACACACTGGGTATCTTTGTCAACTTATCTTCTCTACCCCCCGTCCCCCGCTATCACACACTCTTCCTCAGTCAGAAAGGGGACACCATTTCACTTGGAAAGGGTGCTGTTCTTTGGGATGAGACGTAAAGTCATGTCCCCATGAGCATGGCAGCAATGTCCTTCGCACGTTAAAGAACACACTGGGTATCTTTGTCAACTTATCTTCTCTACCCCCCGTCCCCCGCTATCATACACTCTTCCTCAGTCAGAAAGGGGACACCATTTCACTTGGAAAGGGTGCTGTTCTTTGGGATGAGACGTAAAGTCATGTCCCCATGAGCATGGCAGCAATGTCCTTCGCACGTTAAAGAACACACTGGGTATCTTTGTCAACTTATCTTCTCTACCCCCCGTCCCCCGCTATCACACACTCTTCCTCAGTCAGAAAGGGGACACCATTTCACTTGGAAAGGGTGCTGTTCTTTGGGATGAGACGTAAAGTCATGTCCCCATGAGCATGGCAGCAATGTCCTTCGCACGTTAAAGAACACACTGGGTATCTTTGTCAACTTATCTTCTCTACCCCCCGTCCCCCGCTATCACACACTCTTCCTCAGTCAGAAAGGGGACACCATTTCACTTGGAAAGGGTGCTGTTCTTTGGGATGAGACGTAAAGTCATGTCCCCATGAGCATGGAAGCAATACCCTTCGCACGTTAAAGAACACACTGGATAGCTTTGACGGGAGGCTTTCATCTGTCTCCTAACAGCTGTCTAGTGGCTTTCTCTGAGCCCTAGAGGTCTTGTATAAGTTTAAGATGATGTTGCTCAGGAATTTTCAGTTTCTACGAATCAGTTCTAGTATTTGAAGTTCCGAATTATCAAGTGATTTTAATTTTGCATCGGAATGATTACAATTATTTTAAAAATTTACTTCTGCGCAACCCATCGGAGTTGGATGGCCAAAAACTGAAAAAACGAAATGCCTAATTAAAAAGAAATGGGTCGGGGTTCGAAGGTTTTCGAAGGCGGGGTCTATTTTAGGTAGAAATCTAAAGTTTTAATGCAACAAATTTTCTGTTGCAATTAAAGAAGAAGCCTTGGAAAACTCCCCCCCCCCTCCTTAATTAAGTAGAAATAAATTAAATAAAGTGATTCTAAACTGGAACTCGGATTCTATCATAAGTAGAGTAAATTTTAAATACAACACTTGCTATTATTAGGGAAGTCGGTAGTATGAAAATTCTGGTCTAGGCGATCAATGCTACTGGACATTATGGTAGGATGGGGGTCGGATGAAAGGGGTGGGGAGCTTAAAATGGGGAAAAGTGTTCGAAGTTATGCAGCATATTTGCAATGCCACATGGGGAAATCGTGCATGAACTTTGGGACTTAAGGGTGGGGGTCAAAATTTGGAAATTTAAAGGGAATTCAAATTTGCTTAATAAGATGGAAACTTTTGAACAGTCAATGAAGTGGTTGTAGCTTTTATCAAGTCTCCAAGCATTGGAGGTTCCAGGAAACTCATTTGGTTTGGTGAGGGCAACTTTCAAAAACGAAGCTCATTGGAACGACACAAATGGTTCTCTCTGAAGCTTTCTCTTAGTCTTTTTTTTTTTTTGGGGGGGGGGGGGGGCACTACTCCTGCCCACATTTTTAATTAATAACTAAAGACTTATTAAAAGTTGAATTATAATCATAAGAAATTATTTCCTTTACTTCTTTTACTTATATTTTCGTAATTACAAGAATAATTAGGAATGATATTTTTAAGAATTCATAGAAACTGAAAGTTATTGAGTTAGCGTCATCATAAACGTTAAAGGTCATTCATTACCCTTAGCATTCATCATCATCATCATCATTCATTCATTACTATCATTCATTCATTACCATCATCATCATCATTCATTCATTCATTACTATCATTCATTCATTCATTACCATCATCATCATCATCCTCAAGCAGCCATGGGTTACGGAGGTCCAACCAGACCGTGCTACCGCAATGGAAATTCAATCTGTTCTCCCCCTTTTTTTTGGCTCCACTGCGTCCCTTGCCTCCCGTCTGCTAATTTTTTTCCTGGAACTTTAACCTTTTAAAGACCTCTATTATGGAAGGGAAAATAAAATTTTAATTTGGGAAAATACAATGAAAATTTAATCTCTTATCTCTTTACTATTTTTTTGGCTCATTTGAGTCACTTGCCCCTCCCCCAATTGTGTGTTTTTTTCCGTTTAACAGTGTGCTCAGGATCGAAAATTTAATCCCAACTCATCTCTATTAACGAAATTAGTTGTTTGTTTTTTATTTCACTTTTGGAAAATGAAATGCAAATGTACAAACTATGTTTTAAATATACTAATATTCGATCGGATGTTATTTAAAAAAAAACTCCTCTGAAACTATGTCATTGATAAATGCAGCTTAAGCTTAATTATAACTTGAACTATTATAAACGAGTTATTTTCATTTCACTTCTTTTATCGCTTTGAGCCTTTGCAAAAAAAAATAAACCATCGGACAATTTCCACTGTCTTTTACAATTAAATCTCTCTTTCAGGCAATTTCTTCGGCATGCTCACAAGTCTTCCAACATTGGCAGCAAGATCCAGAATTTCCAAACTGGTCTCTAAAGACGATTTAGGTAAGTTCGCCATTTTCTGAAAATTTAAACGAAATGAGTTCCTTTGAAATAAAAGAATAAATACAATAATAAAGAAAAAGTTTGGAATTTTAAAGGAAAGCCTTGATCGAAATATGAGCTGACAGAATTATCTGGCTTCAACTACTCGAGAAAAATGGGTAAAATTAGTTATGAACCGAAAGATTTTCAAAGACAGTGGCATTCAAATCGTGTTCTGTAGAATCCTGGAGTTCACAGGCCATTTTCAGGGGTTCTGCAAATGCTCACACGAGTCAGGAAATAATTTCTAATAATAATCAATCATATCAAGAATTAATTTGTGTGTATAAAATAAAAATAAACATGTACAAATGTTCAATTTTTACAAATAAAAGATGTTTTTAATTTCATAACGTGAAAAGTACGCTTTTACTAAACAGAAATTCTGAGATAAATTAGATTTAGTCACAAGAGTTCCACAGATATTAAGAGTTTGAAGACCACTATCCTAAGACGACAAAATAAGTTTCTTTTAAAAATGTTTCTGAAATTCCTTAAATTTTTATTTTATTCCTCATCTTCAGCACAGTCTTTATATAGGTATTAAAGTCTCTGCATTGGATTTATAGACATCAATGAGCAAGAACGATTTCGTCATATTTATGAATGGGTTAGGTTTTCTTTAAATTACAAGTCATTTTCGGAAATCTGAGAAAAGAATACTTAGGTCAGTTAAGTCAGTCAGGAGAAATAGAAAAAAATGTATGAAAATATTTATCTTTATCGGTCCTAAAAAGAATAAAATAAAAGTAAAGATGAAAACTTTTGATAAACAAATCGTCTGGATGGACACTGTTACAGTCGCTCAAAAAAAGTATCCGAACACTATGGTTGATTACAGAATCCAGAAAAAATATCTGGCAACGAATTTTTTAGAAATTAGCGATCTGGCAACCTTCGTGTCACGTGATTACAGAATTCAGGAAAAATATCTGGAGCGTGTACAGCAACTGTATACGCTCCAGTTACCGTTCACAGCAAACTGGAGCGTTACTGCACACGCTCCAGTTTGCTGTGACCGGTAAATGCACACGCTCAATATTTCCGTGAGTGAACCCACACGATCTAGTATCAAAATAACATTACCACCTACAGTCGCTCAAAAAAGTATCCGAACACTATGGTTGATTTTACAGAATTCAGAAAAAATATCTGGCAGCGATTTTTTTTAGAAATTAGTGATCTGGCAACCTTCGTGTCACGAGACACGAAGATCACTAATTTCTAAAAAAAATCGTTGCCAGATATTTTTACTGAATTCTGTAATCAACCATAGTGTTCGGATACTTTTTTGAGCGACTGTACCTATCTTGGAGTCACATTGCACAGAAAGCTTGACTGGACGCGTCACATATAAGAAAAAAACTGCAAACGCAGTGCACAATAAATCGATATCCCTTTTTCCGAACCATTCAACGCTTTCATTAGCAAACAGGCTACTGAGGTCAATCTATTTTAGTTATTCTCTCTAGTCTCCTATATGCATCTGCAATCTGGACCTACTGTGAAAAAAACAATACAGAAAAATTCGGATCTCCCAAAACAAGATCATGCGACAGATTGTCAAGGCATCCTGGTTCGTGTGAAATTCCACCATCCAGAGGGACTTCCGCATCCCTTCTGTTCAATAATGCAACAGAAATGCTGCAACTCGGTCTTTTTGAAAACGCCATGGATCATCCGAATCTTCTCAATTTTTCCTAGTTGATTTTGAAAAGCAAGAATTAGCCCTAGAGCTCTGATCCTTTTCAGTTTATACCTCTTTAAATTTTAAACTTAATGACACAGATACACTTCAGATGGTGGATATAAGGACTTACAAAAAGCTCGGTGCTCCATTTCACCCGTTTATGATCTCTAACTTTTTAATTCACATTAACTTCAAAGGAAGATAAGGCGCGGCGGCAATTTTTGTTCAATTGGTACCCCTTTACGGTTCATCTGTTTCCATCTCATCAAAACATGATACTTTATTAGTAAAAAAGTTTAAAGTGTACTGTGCGCAACATTGCCAATTGTAGGAAGTAATGCCGCAAATCAAGCACCTTCCTTCTTTCCAAATGAAGAATTAAAAAGCGGTTTAGCTGGCATGCATTGTTGAATATATGTTTTATATACATTTTATTATACATTGTTTTATATATGTCTTACGATGTATCAGTGAAAAGTTTTCCCATAACTGGCTCAGGCTCAGCAATTATTCAGTCGGTAGCGCGCAAGGCTCGTAATCTGTAGTTTCCAGGTTCGAGTCCCAGCTGGGTCAGCGTTGAGAC
The DNA here is from genome assembly GCA_038380435.1 of Ryuthela nishihirai. NCBI lineage: Eukaryota > Metazoa > Arthropoda > Arachnida > Araneae > Heptathelidae > Ryuthela > Ryuthela nishihirai. Next base: position 27,149,750 of record JAWZYU010000019.1, on the reverse strand, counting down.
TTATCTCCGCAAAACTTCCCGCCCTGCCCACGGTCAGTAGGGGACACCGATGGGCTTGGAAAAACCGCCACCCGTCAGATGGGATGTTTAACCGTGGTCCCGTGTGCGGGAGAGCCATACCTTGTGCATGTTAAAGAACACGCTGGATGACCGTGACGGGAGACACCATCTGTCTCCCAACAGCTGTTCCAGTGGGTTCCCTTCCCCAACCTTCTCTGCGCCTTCAGGGTCTTTGTGACCTGGTCATTTAGCCCATGGTGTGCAAAAAAGTGCCACTCAGAGGTAAAACAACCGAACCCAACTCAGTAATTATTGAAATAGTTCGGATCCGGCCTAAATGGCTTCGTGCTCTGGTGGAAAACTTTAATCCGATGTCATCTCTATTCCCCATCACCAAAAGGAAGAAGATGCTTTGCTTCGAGGTCTCGTTATTGATCAGAGAGGTAAGGTTAAAGCACAAAATTTTTACAGTTATCTTTAAATATTTTTAAGGGCAGACAGTAGTTGGAACTGGTAGTATTCTTTGTTTATATTTATGTTTACAAACTTGTTGATTATTTCTCCCTTTTCAGGCAAGGTGTTCGCTTTCTTGTCAACGGCAGAGTCTATGGTACCAATAATAGGATCGTCATTACTTGCCCTCCTCTTTAATGCTTCCCTTGACTTTTTCCCTGGATTGGTATACACCATTCTTGTATTCTTCCTACTGATACCGCTCGGTGTATTCATGTAAGTTTCAATCATTTAGAGTACTTTCTTTAGTTGTGTTTTTTACATATATTTCCGACGATATAGAGCAGAGGTTCTCAAACTTATTTGTCCTACTGCAAACTTTCCAGAAAAAAATTACTCAGCGCCCCCCTGGGAATCTACCTTCTTTAAGCGAACAAACAGAAAGATGCAGTGACAAATTTCCGTTCTTTCATGTATCTATATTTCTACCTACGTCCTACAACATAATAAAGAAATCTTGTAAATATGACACCTTGAAGTTTGAAATTATAAATTATTTATTAAAATCAACCATAGTAACATTCGCATTACACACAAAAAATTAAGATAACGAAGGATAATATTAAAATAAAAATTACGAATAACATTAAAAATAATCCTAATGGGCAGATGAATCTGGTGCGCTGCAATCTTCCCTTCTTTCTTTATGCTTCCACCGCCCCCAATTGCACCCGAGGCTACTACTGATCCCCTGGATCGTTCCAGCACCCCCCAGGGGGCGGTATCGCCCACTTTGGGAAACATTGATATAGAGGATGATTACAATTGATCTGGCAGTTTAAAATTTTTTTCAAGAAACTGAAAAGTATATGGAAATGAAAGACACCATTGAGAAGACCGACTCAAAGAAAGTTTTGATACTCTGCCGAAGTTCAGTGTACGATTTGTTGAAGTTTTAAAGTTCAATCAATGAATCGGCCAAAGAGGGCTCAATTTCATCAGCGCCCCCCCCCCCCCCCTTCTCTAGATTTCTTGCTGTGTGGCTTTGTCAAAAATGAAGTTTATGTTCCAACATTGCCTGCAAAGTTAGACAATTTAAAAGGGAAAATAAGATTCGTTATTGGGAAAAAGTAATCGTCATTTATTGAGAAATGTTTGGCAGGAAACTGAATATCTCGTTTATTGTGTGAAGAGTAATACTGAACTTCAATAACGAATCGAAGAAACCTTTTTCGATTTTTCCAATGGCATTTCATTTCTCTTTGGCTTTTAGTATTTGAAAAATAAATATTTGTGACCCCTCAGATTATTTGTAATCACTCTGTATATTAAGATATGCATTAACTTGCCACTTCTTGCCAAATAATGCTAAAAAGTGCTTAAAGTTTTTTTACTTTATCTGAGTAATAAATTTGTAAAAGTTAACCTTCAAAGAAAAATTTATATTAGAAAGGTTATTTTCGGTTAAAACCGAAAGCTTTTCGTGATAAAGGGTTGGGTTGGGTTGTTTGACATCTGAGCGGCACTTTTTTGCGCACAATGAGCTAAATGGCCAAGTCACAAGGACCCCGAAGGTCCTTGTGACCAGGTTAATGGGAGGGGACCCACTGGAACAGCTATTGGGAGACAGATGATAGCCTCCCGTTAAGGACACCAGCGTGTTCTTTACCGTGCACAGGGTATGGACCTCCCAACCACGACTTTACATCCATCCAAGGAACGGCGGCCTTTCCAAGCCCATCGGTGCCCCTTGCTGACCGTGGGCAGGACGGGGAGTTTTGCAGAGATAAATCTCAACGCTGGCCCACCTGGGGCTCGAACCGTAACTGCAGATTACGAGCTTGTGGCGCTACAGACTAAGCCCCCCCCCCAGTCTCCGTAATAATGGCAACGCTTGGCCAACATCGAATAGAGCAGTGTCTGAGAGTCACTGTAAGAGGTCTCTACAGGTGGGAATATAATTTCCTGTTCGCAATTGGTTACGGAGTATCGTTATGTCGATCCTTTCGAACTAAATAGATCTGTGTCACGAAGTCACAGCGTAAGCGTTATGACTGCCTCCCAGTCAGCATTTGATCCGTGTTTTATGATAGACTACCGCTAAGATGTGGTCGATGATGTGGTCTTCTTTTGTATGTCGATCTTGATCTCTTTACATCTTTCATCGAGTGTCAGGAGGGTTTTCCTACACAACAGCTTACTGTCTTGTCTGGCATTAAAATGGAATTCTCTAAAAGAGACTTTCATGAGAAAGCTGGAGTTGAGGATTGCGTTGTTAATGCCAAGCCAGCAGGTAATCTTCATACAGGAAAAATTCGTTCTGACATCTGAAAAGCCTCAGACCAATGTCACGCTCCTTGTTTTATTAGAAGACTCCGCTACACTATTAGACCGCTGATAAGATCTTTTCAGCGGTAGCGGAGTTTCTAATAAAACAAGGAGCAATTGTTGATTGGGAAGCTGCCATGATGTGACTTCGTGGCAAGGGACAATTATTCTAGGTCCTTAATTTTACATTAGAAAGCAGCGTAGAAAAAGGAAATTTTCGTCAGGTTGGCATTTTTGCTATAAGCTGGTGATATGGCTGAAGTACACGTTGTCTTGGCATTCCGTATGTGATGCTGTTTCTAAAGGCTTCATTCTACTGGATCGCTTAGAGTTCTACTGCTGGCCACAAACTCGTGGATCATTTAGTCTAGTCAGCGGCATGTCCTGCCTTAAAACGCCGACCCTCTCCGCCTGAGTTGTCTGACAAAGGAATCTTTTTGCATACCTGGCCGTGCTGCGCTCACCTGCTAATTTGCATAAAAATCTGGCCACTTCTTCTTGATGGTTCAATTTCAATATCACAGAGTGTATATCGGAACACATGATAAGGAACGAAGAATCCAACATTGGACATATTACGACTCGGAATGAAAAAATCAGAGGCAGCGAAAGAGTTGGGATACGAAAAGAGCGAACTAGAGATGATGATGATGACAAATCTCAAAATGAATATTCCTGTGCAAAAATTAACAAAAGTTACACAGACTCATTCAGAAAACAATAAACACAATAATATTTTTCTTTTTTTAATTTCTCTTTTAAGATTTTTTATTATTTTTTGTTTATATTTTTTATTTATATGTCATTAAAAACATTAATATTTTTCAATAAGAAATGAGTAATTTATAAAATATATGTTTAAGATAAAATTATATTAATATAAATATAATTATATTACATATAAAGATGATATGTTCTAAGGTATGTGGAACATTATGATATAGACAGTTAGGAAATTCCGTTTTTATCACTTTGAATAAAGTTGATTTAGTAAGCCGTCCCGTGGCCGAGTGATTAGCACGCTTGGCTACTGATCTACGGGACCTGGGTTCGAGCCCCGGATTAGGCATGGATGGATGTGTGTGTGTCGTTTTTCTGCTGAGGTCCTGCCATCCTCTCAGATCTCCTACTGTGGCATATAAACTGACAGCCTCCTGTCAGACCTCTGTGGCAAGCAGCTGCTTGAGGGGGTATTTATTTATTATTTATAGTAAGAGCAAAGTTAACTTTAATTTTAAGTATTATATTAATTTCTCTTTTAGACGAATTAAAATCGAATTAAAATCATTGAATTTATTGCTGGATTGAGAGATTGACATATCGATGAGTGTGTCATCAGATTGATGCCATAATTGTAATTCAGCTAATAGTTTTCTTTTTTTCTTTTGTTTATGAATGTACAGTCGCTCAAAAAAAATATCCGAACACTATGGTTGATTAGAGAATTCAGAAAAAATATCTGCCAACAATTTTTGTAGAAATTAGTGATCTGGCAACCTTCGTGTCACGTGACACGAAGGTTGCCAGATCACTAAAAATTGTTGCCAGATATTTTTTATGAATTCTCTAATCAACCATAGTGTTCGGATATTTTTTTTTGAGCGACTGTAAATATGAAAAGGAGAATTAATCGTGTGATTTGGAAAGATCATCCTTAGCCAAAACATCTGCTCGTTCATTAAATTTGATGCCCACATGATACAGCATCCGTTTAATGAACATTGTTCTGCTGCAGATGTTTATTAGTAAGTATTAATATATTACTGGCAAAAATGGGAAAATTACTTTTAAACGGACTTTGATAAAAAATATCTAAGGTTGATTTGCAGTTAGAAAAAATTACCATTCTCTTAATATTAAAATTAAGTGCCCAATTAATAGCAAAAATAATTGCAGACAGTTCAGCTATAATAGTAGGAGTAGGTATAAGAAATTTAAATTGGTATTCGTATTTGGATAAGGGGCAAATAAAAGCTCCTGAACTGATAGTTTTATCATGGTTGGAGGATCCATCTGTAAAGATTTGTATGCATTTTTGAATTATTGTCAATATGTATTTCAGGTACTAATGTTTTTTTAGGTTACTTTTATCTATTGAAGTTTTTTTATCTATACCAGGAATTTATTTTAAAAGCACGGAATAATGTATTATTGAACGTGCTGCAATACACTGCAAAGAATCGGATTTGTGTTGTTTTACCTCTGAGCGGCACTTTTTTGCACACCATGGGCTAAATGGCCAGGTCACAAGGACCCGAAGGGTCAGAGAAGGTTGGGAAAGGGGACCCACTGGAACAGCTGTTGGGAGACAGGTGGTTGCCTCCCTAAAGGCCATCCAGCGTGTTCTTTAACGTGCACAGGGTATGGCTTTCCCGCACACGGGGCCATGGTTTAACGTCCCGTCCGACGGACGGCGGCCTTTCCAAGCCCATCGGTGTCCCCTACTGACCGTGGGCAGGGCGGGGAATTTTGCGGAGATAAAGCTCAACGCTGACCCAGCTGGGACTCGAACCTGGGAACTACAGATTACGAGCCTGGCACGCTACCAACTGAGCCACCCCCGCCCCTATAAAGAATCTGAGGATTCGGCAGTGAATGTGTAGTGACCACTATAATGAACTTCAGGATCCAGCATTGAACGTATTGTGACACAGTTGCAAAGATACATAAACAATATTTAGCGATGATTATGAGAGGAAAGCGAAATTGGAAAATTAAGTTATTGCTATATAAGGGTTGGACATTTTACTGAAAAATATGGTGTATCAAATAATCATCATTGTTTACGAAATTGGAAAAATTTGTTAAGAATTAATATTATTTTCCTTAATAATTAGACAATATTACACAAACGCTTTTTGCACGATAAACTGATACTTTCTTTTTTTCTATCCCACAGATGGCTAGCCTTACTGCCTTCGGTGGATTACGACGAACTTAAAGATAAGCCGGTGGTTGGAGTGACAGCTTCACAGGGCAACGTAGAGTCACAAACAGCACCACAGGTTAATACAGTGTCACAGAAAACACCACAGATGAACATAATGGCACCAACTGTTACACAAGTCAACACAGTGGCACCAACAGTGGAGAAGGAGTGAAACGTATTAGATTTCTTTGGACTTTTTCCTTGGAAACAATTCGGAGGATTACGAATTCCAAAACGCACATTGTTTGGGAAAGGCGCTGCATTGAACAACGAGTAAGGCTCGATAATAACTTCGAATTTTGAATCTACAGAAACAGTGATGCGCAGTGCGTTACAGAAACGAACATTCCAGTTTCATTAAGGTCTGAGAAATCGTAGGAAGTAAACAACTTTCTGTTCAATAAATGTCATCAACAGAACTTAGAACATTTCTAGGCATTTTAAACAGCGAATTTTGGTATCAGTATAGAAAGTGTACTCAAGATTCGAGCGATGTAATATTATGTAACTCAACAAAAGAGACTGTTTAAGAGAATCTTCATGGAATAACTGCAATTTTCACACTGTAGAAACTTTGTAATACAATTATCAATCCCACAGTGATTCCGTAATTTTTTTTATCTCAAATACTTTGAAATAATATTATTTCCAAACTAAAATTTATAAGAAAATGGACTCGGCCATTATTATTTGTTTAAGCCGTCCCGTGGCCGAGTGGTTAGCACGCTTGGCTACTGATCTAAGGGACTGGGTTCGAGCCCCAGATTAGGCATGGATATGTGTGTCGTTTTTCTGCTGAGGTCCTGCCATCCTCTCAGATCTCCTACTGGGGCATATAAACTGCGCAAACACAGAGGTCTGACAGGTTCCTGTCAGACCTCTGTGGCAAGCAGCTGCTTGAGGAGGTATTTATTATTATTTTATTATAGTTGGGTTTGCATTGATAACTCTATTGGCAACAATCAGTGACTCATTTTAGATCTATATCTGAAAACCTTGCAAGCACACACGAAAAAGTTTCTTCCTTTCAGTTATTTGAAATCAGTTGTAAAATTTAAAATGAAAGTGCACTAAGTGATCAGTCTCAGTTTGAAACCAATTAATGGAGACAAGAAACCGTGTCAAATACAATAATCAATAACGTAGATATTCTACTGCGCGTTGTTATCTCTAGAATATCAGGAAAAAGATCTGTAGGGCCAAAAAAGTAGTAGTCATTTTTTTCTTACATTCACCAAAGGTTTCCCTCATTATACATAGATACAAAAAGATGTGTAATCGTCAAATATCACAATCTACAAAGGACGAACCAAACCTCGCAATTTAGTTCTTCAAACACATCGATCCCAAACAAACAGATCGATCACTAGTCACTACCAACCAATTCTAATGCTGTTCTGTTTGATAGTGTCCATCCAATTCATATAAAATCTGACATCCCATAACGTTAACTAATATGATATCTCAATGTATAAGATGCTGCTTAAATATGATTAATCACTCTTCACATGATATGGGGCGGGAGTGGCTCAGTCGGTAGCGGGCCAGGCTCGTAATCTGTAGTTCCCAGGTTCGAGTCCCAGCTGGGTCAGCGTTGAGATTTATCTCCGCAAAATTCCCCACCCTGCCCACGGTCAGTAGGGGACACCGATGGGCTTGGAAAGGCCGCCGTCCGTCGGATGGGACGTTAAGCCGTGGCCCCGTGTGCGGGAGAGCCATACCCTGTGCACGTTAAAGAACACGCTGGATGGCCTTGACGGGAGGCTACCATCTGTCTCCCAACAGCTGTTCCAGTGGGTCCCCTCCCCCAACCTTCTCTGAGCCTTCGGGGTCCATGTGACCTGGCCATTTAGCCCATGGTGTGCAAAAAAGTGCCGCTCAGAGGTAAAACAACCCAACCCAACCTTCACATGATGATTAATAGGATAATCCAATCTGTCAACAGACAAGATGCTGTGTTTGCATAAAGAATCAAAAGCATCAAGTTTCCTGGTATATTGCTTACAAAATGTTAAAGTTTCGCTACATTAGTAAATTTTAGAAGAGCAAACTAAAACAAGCATAACCTATAATTTTGTGTAAAAAATGAGTTTCGCCAATGAGTGGGATTAGAATCCATACCTCCCAGTTATTTATCTGGCATTTAACTGGGAGGTGGTTGGGTTCGAATCGCAATCATCGGTAAAACTCATTTTTTTCCACCAAATTATTTCTTGAATTATGTGTCAACAGGAAATCTCTGAATTTGTTATTGATTGATTCAAACGTAGCCTATGTCTTTCTTTCGATGTATCCGCCTATCTTCCATCACTTTCTACAGATTCTTCAAAGTACCAACAACGATGGCGATTTCACTTTTTAACATCCATGTCATGCATTGCTGTTATCTATAACACAACCTTTGAAATACTGAAACTGATAAACGTGTTATCAATCTATGCTTCAAAAACACCTGACTTTTTTTCTGTATTTATTTATTAATTTCGTGAGAAGCTCTAATGGTTGAATTGGCATCGTGAGCCTCATTTGCGAGGGGAGGAAAATCATTAGCATCCTAAATCAGATATTTTATAATCTTTAGAACATCTAAGGCCAAGGTCTCTCATACAGAAAGCCTTCTCCAACACATAATCGATCACAAATATAAAAAGAGACACAATATATATAGGATGTTTCAAAACTCTCTGTACAAATTTCAATGGGAGATAGGGAACACCAAGACAAACCGTTTTCGTCTATGAATGTATTGTTCGCTCACGTAACCCTTCGGTGCTAGAGGGCGCTGTTTGGGAAGCGCTGTCGCTACAACCTCACAGCATCTCTTCCGTTTCCATTGGCAGCCCCATACGCCAGATGCATGTCAGCCATCTCAGCAGTCGTGAAACACTCCATGTGACACCTAATGTGTCTGATTTACGAATGCTGACGGCAAACACAAGGCCGTTCTTCGTTCCCACTTCGTCCCTCTAGCCAATTGCAGTGCCGCCAAACAGCGCCCTCTAGCACCAAAGTTTTACGTCAGCGGGCATACGTTCATAGACGAAAAAGGTTTGTCTTGGTATTCCCTATCTCCCATTGAAATCTGTACAGAGAGTTTTGAAACACCCTAGAGAACCACCTTGTCGTGGTGGTTGTGGTGGTGGGGGAGCTTGTGGCCCAGTGCGGTCGAAGGCTCTGCTGACCGACTTGGACACCGGTTGGACAGAGTCAAACCAACCCAAGGTCGAAGGTGCTGCTGACCGGTTTAAGGGCCCGGTTGGACAGTGCTCGGACCTCCATCAGGTGCTCTGTGGAGCAAGTTCGGGGCCCTGCTGAACGACCTGGTCCCTCCAGTAGGCAAGGGCCCTTTTTCAAAATCTGGGTCCAACTAAGAGTTCCCACCCCGGGATCCGACTCAACCTGAATCTATATATCCTTGTTGTGGCTAACCGGGGAACAGATTAAATTTAGGTTTCAACCGATGGATGAGCTTTCCTTCTATAGGACTGTTCGCCATAGGATTGTCAGGGATGAGCTATAATATATATGCCCTGACAGCAGATAGTTAATGTGGCAATTCCTTACTGGTAGTGTCGAAAGGCGGAATCAGGGTTTGTCGTTATTGCTGTGGTGTCACACAGCAATATAGAAATTATAGTCTAAATTCAATTGTCAAGCTTTATGAGCTCTGAGGTGGTGATATAGAGATATGTGATATTATAGAGAGACAATATTGTTAAAATTTCAGGTATTCTATAAAACTTCACGATCAATCACAAAGTAGGTTGATCAATAGAGTCAAAAATCTTAAAATTTACAAAGTTACTACCTACAGGTTTTCCAGACTCTAAGCATTTCCCAAGAATATCTCAGTAGCTATGACACGACAATAAACAGTAGCCTTGCTATTCAGATGCCTTTTATCTACACTGGATATGACTCTGTGGTACAAAGGAACAGTAACCAACGGAAGTTGATGGGAAACAACACGAGAGTGTGAATGTGATTTCCCTATGAGGAGTAATGTATTTCCCACCATTAAATCCTTAAAATAATATTTTTATGATGATATTCTCAGTATAATGTTTTACATAACATTGTCTTCAGCAACTGCAGCTAGACTGAAGTGATTTTGCCACATAATGTCTTCAGTTAAACCAACATTGGTTTTAGATCAATGAAATTTAAAACACAAAGTTCGAAATAGTGAGTATTATGTAATTGACACTTAGAAGTATATAAATTACTACTATTGGAAATTTTAGGGGCCCGAAAAAATGTCCTGCCCCCAGAGCCTGTAGCATACTTGTTCCGCCTATATCCATATGCAGAGAAATATATTAATTCATATTAAAATTCAGGTTGAATGAGGAGGCTTCTATCTATTAGAATCATATGTAGTTCACATTAAAGAGCTCGATCCTATCTATGAGAGCTAGTGAACCTTAAAAAGTAAATTCTATCAATGAACTCGTAACTATCTGAGTCATATCTAGTGTCCATTAAAAGGTATGCTGGATGGAAATGTAGAAACGTCTTTTCATACAGAATTCACATTAAAGAGCATGCCAGATGAAATGTCTCATAGTTTTCACTTAATACAAGTTCAAAATCATGCTTGATAGAAAAACTCTATCTTTCTGACAACCCAGTGCCTTTTAAAAGCATGCGGGATGGGTAGGCTCTATTCTATCGGAACCTGTCCAGTACAGTCGGTCAAAAAATTATCCGAACACTATGGTCGATTACAGAATTCAGAAAAAATATCTGGCAACGATTTTTTTAGAAATTAGTAATATGGCAACCTTCGTGTCACGTGACACGAAGGTTGCCAGATCATGCTAGATCACGTGACACGAAGGTTGCCAGATCACTAATTTAATAATGCCCGAGTGGTTAGCGCGCTTGGCTACTGATCTAAGGGTCCTGGGGTCGAGCCCCGGGTAAAGCATGGCTGTATGTGTCGTTTTTCTGCTGAGGTCCTGCCATCCTCTCAGACCTTCTACTATGGCATAAAAACTGACAGGCTCCTGTCAGACCTCTGTGGCAAGCAGCTGCTTGAGAGGGTATTTATTATTTATAGATCACGTAACACGACGTTTGCCAGATCATGCTAGATCACGTGACACGAAGGTTGCCAGATCACTAATTTCTAAAAAAAACGTTGCCAGATATTTTTTCTGAATTCTGTAATCGACCATAGTGTTCGGATACTTTTTTGAGCGACTGTACCCGTTAGAAATCCCGCTGTATGGAGATTCTCTTATCCATAAGAGAATCTAACCACATTCAAATGCACGCTTGATGGAGTCTCTTATATTTCAGAGAACTACATGGTGCGATTAAAAAGAATGAGAAATGGAAAGTTTAATATTTTTATTGAATACCGCAGGTACATTTTTCAACAGACATATATATATATCACAGATAGTACAATTTTTTTAACACATTGTTTCAAAGAATACATAATTTTTTTAACAAAAGTATTCAATACAATATTATTTTAACACAAGTCTTCAAGGAATACAATATATTTTTAACACATTGTTTCAAAGAATACATTATTTTTAATAAAAGTCTTCAATACAATATTTTTTAAACACAAGTCTTCAAGGAATACATTTTTTTTAATACAAGTCTTCAATACAATATTTTTTAAACACAAGTCTTCAAAGAATACATTATTTTTTTAATACAAGTCTTCAATACAATATTTTTTTTAAAACAAATCTTCAAGGAATATATTATTTTTAACAGAGTTCTTCAATAAGGAATCCAGTCAATTAATTTCTTTTTTTTTGCAGCTTGGGGGTGTTGAACATACTCCACAATATCGCTGCGGGGATGTTCAAATGCTGTAAGATGACCCAGATGATCCCATTTGATATCTTCAGGCATGGAAACTAGGACTTGTTTCGCTATCTTCCTTTTAATCTTGTGCGTTTCTGCTAAAATCTGTTGCCTTGATAGAAGTATGTCGACTTTTACTTCGTGAGGAGTTTCAAGTTCTCTGTTAAATATCAGGTATTTTCTCAAAACAGCCAAGTACTTTTCTGTTTTATCATCAACGTCCGATTCCAATATTTTCTTCATCTCGATGTCTAAAATCGCTCACTTTTTTACGGATATGGCGCCGTTCTACAGGTTTAACAGACATTCGAAATAATGAGCCTAGGAAGTAACACAGTGGTGAGGAGGGAAACAAAACCCCGACCCCTTTTGCAGGAGCTGTTTCTTGTGTTTGGAAGCTAAACTTCTTATGACAATCTTGTGTTTCCGCAAATTCTTTAATACTCTATGGGAAGCAGAGATGTGACCTTTCAAGAAATTGACACAAACTTTACACAGAGCATACATCTGGGGGTCCGAGATGTGTTTCAACAGAGTGGCACATTGTTTTCCCCCGAGTTTTGGCAGACATTGTAGGAATGGATTTAACCTTCACCGGGGACATAGAGTACCTCGGGGTTCTTCGGAAGGGAGGATTCTAGCACAGAGTCGCTCAGTGTCCAACGTTCTCGGATGCAGGTCCATGCATAAATAACCACACGGCAGTTCTGTAACGAGTCTATGAGCGTCGCCCAGAAGCTTGGAGTGATGGGGAAACACTTGTCATGCTAGATGCGTTATTTGCGAAGTGTCCCGACAATTGTGAAATAAATACATATAGTGTGCATTAAGTGATAATGTTTTCCCTTCAAAAACAGATTTTGTAAGATCAGGACAATCGTGATATTTTTATTATGACTACCACGAATGAACAGTTGGGATATGCGTTTGCTAGCTACAGACTGTTTCATCAAGTCGTTCAACACCAGAAGCATAGGTCTTAAGGGGGTTCAAATTCCAGATCTTCAGGCAGTCCTTCATAAACTTCCACTGTATTTTTGAAGGGCTCAAAGGCAGGTTGCCACTCCCCATAGCAATAAACGACACGTTGTGTGTGTGTGTGGGGGGGGGGTCGAATACTTGAGCGGCTTCTTTGACGAGTTTCAGGGTGAAAGCCGTCTTTTTCACACTGAGAAGAAGTGACAATTAAAGTATTTGAAGGAGTTCGGATGGCCATCGTAGCACCATGCATTTGTTAAAGTCGCCTCAACAGGTATAATCGCAGTGCAATACTGTGGGAAGAGTCGTACTGTTTGCTCTTTTAAACAGGAAATACAGACAGTGAGTACCGCAAGAGTCCCCCAGGGGATCCTGTAGAGGTATTGAAGGATGAAACACGTGACGTACACCTAATTAGTTGTAGTATTCTTGCATGGACACGTTGGGACTTGTTCCCAACGGATCAAAGTGATTCACACTCATTCCTTTCTTGTAAACAGCTATCCAATGGTGACCGGCTTGGTGGATGGGTCGGTATTATAGATAAACAAGGCTTCTGATTGGTCGATTCTTTGAGGTAGTCTGTCACGTGGAAACACGCCTAGACTTGGTAACATCGAGAGAACGGATTCTAACTTACAGGTATTCATGAGCTGTGTCAAACAAGATTTTATGATCCAATGGAATTTCAAGCAAATTGTGGAATTCTGCATACAGGATCACCGAAACCAAAGTGGATAGAGGTCAGGCAAACTTGAATTCGACTCTCACACTTCCACTCTTTATTAAGGAAAACACTTGTTTATATTCATGCTGCTCAGGAATCAATTGGAATCCAAACAGTGGAAAGCTTTCGGCATAGGCTTTTCTCTATAAGTTAATGCCACTATTAGATTTCCAGGCATTCACAGCTTTCAATAATCCTTGGTAACATCGAAGATAGCGACCGTTCGTAAAGTCGGGTGTGTAGGACTGCTGTTAACTGACGATGTGAAGGCTGATATAATTTAGATCGAAATGTTGGAAGTTGAAGGGAATTTTTTCATACGATTCATTCAGACTGGTACTTTCCACAATACCCAGTACGAGATGTACCGCAGTTGTCCGAGAAGTAAATTGTCACGGTCAGAACACATAGGCGAGCGTATGCAAGGATAACACTGGAAGTGGGTTTTACTTTGCACACGAAATTATTCAGCTTCTTGAATTTGTACTTTGTAAGAAGGGTCTGCTTCACCTGTTACGAGGCAGAAATCAGGTTTGGACCATTGAACAGGTCAATATGGATCCACAAGATGAGTTCGATACCCACAAACCTTATGTACCCCTTGAGCTGATGCCAACCTTCATTCTTACGGGTGGTCAGTTCCATTTTACCCGCTGTGTCGAGGTACCAGAGTGACGTACCAAGTTGACTTCGTATGGTATCGGAACTGTCATTCAACAGAGTCTCCAGGTACGCCCTGCAGGGGTACAGGGTGTGAGAAGTACTCACTAGGTGATCGTTGAGGAAGACATATACTTGATTGAAGAGGGCATGGAAGAAATGATTACAGGGGGCAACCAATTCCGATGGGGCTGTACCTTCCAATTTAGCAATTTTCAAGACGAGGCATAGGTGGCAGCGGGATAGATCGATGTAATAATCTGTTCCTTTCACGATGAATTCAAGTGGTGAATTACCTTCCAGCGAAGCCACAGGCACATAATTGACATAGCAGCTTCTTTCTAGTTGCGAGACAGTGAAGAAACAGATCCAGTTCGGAATTGGAGCAAACTCCAGAATCAGCGTGAATTTTCTGAATGCTAATGATGAAAACATGTCTTTTACTGTACAGAATCTCTTCACTTTATGAACACTAGGGTCCCGACGACAGCGTTTTACCCTTTTCCTCCCTAAAGCTTGGAACTGGCATGTTGCAACAAATCTGCACCTGCATTTGAAGTTTTATCCTTGAGCCATCTCTGAAATGAACCATAGTCCACCCTTATGTAGGGGCGGGGGTGGCTCAGTCGGTAGCGCGCCAGGCTCGTAATCTGTAGTTCCCAGGTTCGAGTCCCAGCTGGGTCAGCGTTGAGATTTATCTCCGCAAAATTCCCCGCCCTGCCCACGGTCAGTAGGGGACACCGATGGGCTTGAAAAGGCCGCCGTCCGTCGGATGGGACGTTAAGCCGTGGCCCCGTGTGCGGGAGAGCCATACCCTATGCACGTTAAAGAACACGCTGGATGGCCTTGACGGGAGGCTACCATCTGTCTCCCAACAGCTGTTCCAGTGGGTCCCCTCCCCCAACCTTCTCTGAGCCTTCGGGGTCCATGTGACCTGGCCATTTAGCCCATGGTGTGCAAAAAAGTGCCGCTCAGAGGTAGAACAACCCAACCCAAACCTTATGTAGAGTGGCCAGTGCCGGTTCTACGAGAGGGCTGATGAAATGTCCAATAGTGGCAAAGATGCTACTGAGTCCGTCACCTCTCTGGTAATGAGGACCCCGTAACACACCCTTCCCCATCTGGCTCTTGTAGTAATGCATGTAGGTGTCTGCAAAGGGGTAACGAATTTAACCCTCATGGCAGAAATGTAATTTGACTAAAACTTTGCTAAATTTAAAATGTAGGGGTTCTCCAGTATCGGTGAGAAGGAAAATTCTCTCACTCTTGAAATTGTTTCTTTCCAGAAGGTATTAATCAGGTTGTTGATACACTGCAAAAGATCGTTTCATTTTTACTGGTTCTGGTGGCAGAGTTCACGACACGCAACAGTTCACCGTGAGTGTCACCCAACAACTGAGGTGCAATCAGAACCAAATACACATAAATACCATACATTCCACGCTTCATGTCGATGGGATAGTCTCCAATAAATTTACCCATAGGAATGTCGAATTTTGTAAACCACAGCATCTCCCTTAAACTGGGGCTGGCACTAGGGAATTTGATGTAATGTGACTTCTCAGCACTAATCGTCATTTTGCGATTAGCTAGTTGGTTGAAGCAGAAAGCTTTTTGGGATCTCAAAGATATCACATGCCTCATAACCTCTAACAACGAGGAGGCCTTTTCCTATCGTCCGTGAGGTGACATTAGGTGTCAACAGTAGTAGGTTCGTCACTTTAGGATAACCCTTTCCTCCCCATCGCAGGATGCTATAACCCTTTCCCCGGGGTAGCTGGAATATTTTAATGAGGGGGGTGCAGATGGAATATTTAATGAGCGAGCAGACAAGTGGAACCGTTGTAAGTGTAGACGGAATGAGTGGAGCCGTTGTATGCACAGGTGGAATATTTGATGAGCGGACAGGTTAATGAGTAGCAGATGGAATGAATGTATACACAGAAGGGATATTTTAATGAGGAGTGCAGACGGAATGAGCAGAACCGTTGTATGCACAGATGGGGTATTTTAATGAGAGGATGTTTTCGCATCCGAATATCAGAAGGTTGAGGAATTGTTTGTCACTAATTAATGAGAGAATATCGAACAGAGGACAATGTTTCTGATTCTCACAAATCCGTGTTACAAAGGTAAAAATCCTACATTGATGAGGTTACTTGTTTTCAGTAGAACAATCCTTCTGTTAGACCCTTTGTTGACCGAAAAAAACCTTTTGTGGTATGCAAATGAGGTATGCAAATATGGTATACAAATCATTAATTTATGGGAAAACCCTTTCACAGATGGAAAAATTCAATCCTTTCGCTAAAGAGTAGTCTTTTAACCTTCCACAGATGAAAAAATCCTTTTTACCCTCCCCCTAAAGACTAGATATCCCTCTCTGTATGTTTTGGTAACGTGTTGATGCGACAGTAGGAAAATACGTGATCTGGTTTTCGATGTCAGGAGTTGCGAGTGACGAATAAATTTTCCCCTCGCCTAAAGAGCAGATGATGACAACACGAGACTGGCTGAGGCCTCCCTGTGAAAGGTATTGTGTACGACACATGAGAGGTTAACGAGCGGTAGATGTTTCTGTCCTTAGTGAATCAGCTGTGGCCATCTCTAATGATCAACAGATGTTTCATATGCTCTAGCACACGAGGCTATGGAGATCGATTCGATAATACACCTCCCAGAAGTCACTTAAGAGCGTTGTAAACCTGTCCGACTGCTAGGGAGAATCAGAATGCGAGACACACGTAATATGTGGAGACAGTCGACTCTCAAAACGAGTCTCAAACGAGTGTGTGTCAGAGGCACCACAAGGAAAAGTACCCCAAGGCGCTTACGTCATCTAGCTAACGGTAGATGAAAACTGGTCCACATAACGATTCTATTCTGGTGTTAATATTGACGATGCAAATGTCCGATAGCATTCACAAAAGAAATGTTTCAAAATGCACAGATACACCAGTCTGTCAATAATAACCGTTTCTCCATTTGATGTATCACTGATCATCTGAATGTTATAAAAGTATTGTTGGAATATTTGAAAAACCATCTGAGTAGATACAGTTTGCGCTGGTGATAATGATTATAGCATAATTAATAAAGTGCAGAATACTGTTTAATATAGTTTGAGTACATTTCATTCTGTCCATACGAAAGAACTCTCAGAGAATGATTATTATATTGTCGCTGGATATACTCCGCATCTGCAAAGATATGGAACGATCGCTATAGAAATGTTTTAAAAATCTCTCTATGGTTTGGAAAGGAAAATCAATGTAGAGATAATCCGTTAGCCTTTCTCCACACGATGAGATCATAAGCACAACAGTTGCTTATGTCGTACACTAATTATGGAATAATATATATGAGATGTGAGATGGATCATCTAGCATGATAGTAAATGCATCCATTCTTCCTCACACGATATTAATTGATCTAAGAATTCAACGTTTGGCAGAACTGTACTTTAGCATCTGATGAATACACATCTCATCAAAAAGGATTCTTGTTCAGATCTAAAAGAAATATTTTCCTTCTAGCTAATGGTTATACAGTTTTACATTAGTCTTAGCACCAAATCTGAAGCATGGTTTACGAACACACATTCGCTACGTATGTTTAAACTTTTATGTGTACGATAGTTTAGATCATCACCAACTGAAAGTGGTGTAAGAGACTCATTTCCTTCCATAAATTTTAATTTCTTCTAAGCTAGATACTCTCATGAGAGTTACAAATCTAATCACATCGATACAATAAATCATTATTCAATAAAATACGTCAAAAGCGCAGACACTCTAGAACTCATTATCACTTAATACAGAGGGGAACACGAAGCACACTTTTTGAATCTATATATTATAGAACTAAACGATAATTTCTCTCACAAATCATTTTTGAAATACTTCACAGAATGCAAAATTATTCCATCCTCGATTACTAATAAAAGACATGGATACCGATTTTCTGCATTGTCTTTCTAATGAAAGATTGTCTTCCTCGCACGCTTTCTCTATACTGTCGTACATTGTGGATCTCCCAATGCTTGAGAAATGATTCATTTAACTATCAAAAATGAATAGAACTCTGTAAAGTTTAATTCTCCACACAAACGTCTGAGTTAATTCAACTGTAGATATCTAATCCCATCAAGATCACAATAGATGTGTTACACCTACAATCTAGAACTTCCTCTTTTTCTAACACCTTATTCATTAAATATACTCATCAAAGTGTCTACAAAAGATACTACTCAACAGATGTTAATGACTCTTTTATCATTACTTACGCAGACAAACTACATATTGCTCCAGATGTTGTGTAAGTATTTAGAATGAAAGACAGCATGATTACAAGTTTCCTTATTAAAGCGTCACTACCATACAATCTTAGAGATAAACTAACTAGTTATATAGCCTAATCTTCAGATACATGTTTCTCCCTAGAATCGTAAAGCTCTCAATATCTATTCTTTGCTTTTTCTCATACACTACCAGTATCTATCACACATCTCACAAGATAATTAAGGTAACTTACTCAAAAAAACACAATCAAACACTGATTCATCTTTCACATATGCATATTTACTTTCTAATAAAGCAAACTTTAACGAAAACGATCATCACATCATTTCCCAAAGCAAATAAATCGCAAGCATCTTCTGAGACAGATTATTTTTTTTCCTTATATCTAGACTTGGTAATTCTCTGATCTTCACAATGAATCCATCACATTAACCTGAAAAGAGATGAAATAGATATTCTTTAGTACTTTACACACGTTGCAGAATCAGATATAAGTTATGGTAGCCATCAGATTAAATGTTTTAAATCTATCCCACAGACAACTAGTCAACTCTCATTACTTCTGATCTAAGAAACCCAAGGTTCGAGCTCCATAATAAGACATGAACGTTTTTCTCTGCTAAGATCCCGACATCCTCTCGCACTTTCTACTGTATCTATTGTATAAATTGAAAGGTTTCTGTAAACGTTATAAGAATTAGCTGCTTGAAGTCATATTTATTTTTAAACCAAAGGTACACCAATTTCAAACTCACTAGCTAGAGAACGGTATGATATATTAATTTCCTGGTAACGTTTGAATTTAACAATCGAATAGTGTATATACCGCTATCATCTAAATATTTACACAATGAACCTTTCTTTTTTTAGTTCATGCTATCAACTTATCAACTTTAGAGGAAATATGTATTGTCACATTATAAACGATTTCGTAAAAAGACATATGCACTCTACGGTTCACATTGAAATCTATCCAGATAACGATCACTACCCAAGGAATACCTCTGGAAAAAAACACGTTATGAATGGGTTTGAGAAAGATTCTTTAGCCCATAAGGTGGTGTGTCGCAGGAAAGCATACCATCTTCGATACCAAAACCTACAACAACGTTATACTGTTTAGCTTTGAGAAAGATTCTTTAACCCACGGACTGCCACATTGCAGGAAAGCACACACTGTTGTATGTGTATGTGATGCACATATTCGTCTCCCTATATATGTGTTCATATTCGACTCTCTCTATATGTGTGCGTGTGTATGAGTGTTTCTACGAATTGCATGCACATATGTGTGTTAAGATGTTTCTATGCACATATCCATCTTTCTTTATGTATATTATGTATGCATGTGTCTGTGTATGTTAACGTGTGTGTCTGTTTGTCTATGTGTATGAGTGTTCAGGTTTGTTTCTGCGATTCCTTTTGTATGTGTGTTGTTTCTACGAATTGTGTACGTATGTGTATGTTAAGATATATCATCTCTCTGTATGTATGTGTGTGCATGTTTGCAACTCTGTGTGTTTGTTTCGCGTTGTGTATGTGTGTTGTTTCTACGAATTGTGTACGTATGTGTATGTTAAGATATATTCATCTCTCTGTATGTACGTGTGTGCATGTTTGCAACTCTGTGTGTTTGTTTCGCGTTGTGTATGTGTGTTGTTTCTACGAATTGTGTACGTATGTGTATGTTATGATATATTCATCTCCCTGTATGTACGTGTGTGCATGTTTGCAACTCTGTGTGATTGTTTCGCGTTGTGTATGTGTGTTGTTTCTACGAATTGTGTACGTATGTGTATGTTAAGATATATTCATCTCTCTGAACGTACGTTTGTGCATGTTTGCAACTCTGTGTGTTTGTTTCGCGTTGTGTATGTGTGTTGTTTCTACGAATTGTGTACGTATGTGTATGTTAAGATATATTCATCTCTCTGTATGTATGTGTGTGCATGTTTGCACACACATACTGTTCTGTGTGTTTGTTTCGCGTTGTGTATGTGTGTTGTTTCTACGAATTGTGTACGTATGTGTATGTTATGATATATTCATCTCCCTGTATGTACGTGTGTGCATGTTTGCAACTCTGTGTGTTTGTTTCGCGTTGTGTATGTGTGTTGTTTCTACGAATTGTGTACGTACAGGGAGGCCTCAGCCAGTCTCGTGTTGTTATCATCTGCTCTTTAGGCGAGGGGAAAATTTATTCGTCACTCGCAACTCCTGACATCGAAAACCAGATCACGTATTTTCCTACTGTCGCATCAACACGTTACCAAAACATACAGAGAGGGATATCTAGTCTTTAGGGGGAGGGTAAAAAGGATTTTTTCATCTGTGGAAGGTTAAAAGACTACTCTTTAGCGAAAGGATTGAAAGAGAATTTTTTCCATCTGTGAAAGGGTTTTCCCATAAATTAATGATTTGTATACCATATTTGCATACCTCATTTGCATACCACAAAAGGTTTTTTCGGTGAACAAAGGGTCTAACAGAAGGATTGTTCTACTGAAAACAAGTAACCTCATCAATGTAGGATTTTTACCTGTGTAACACGGATTTGTGAGAATCAGAAACATTGCCCTCTGTTCGATATTCTCTCATTAATTAGCGAGAAACATTTCCTCAACCATCTGATATTCGGATGTGAAAACATCCTCCCATTAAAATAGTCCATCTGCACTGCTCATTAAAATACCCCATCTGCGCATACAATGGTTCTGCTCATTCCGTCTGCATTCCTCATTAAAATATCCCTTCTGCGTATACAACGGATCCGTTCATTCCATCTGCTACTCATTATCCTGTCCGCTCATTAAATATTCCACCTGCGCATACAACGGCTCCACTCATTCCGTCTACACTTACAACGGTTCCACTTGTTTGCTCGCTCATTAAATATTTCACCTGCACCCCCTTATTAAAATATTCCAGCTACCGCGGGGGAAAGGGTTATAGTATCCTGCGATGGGGAGGAAAAGGTTATCCTAAAGTGAAGAACCTACTACTGGCGACACGTAGAAGTAACAGTCATCATCGATCTCGAACTCCATAGCGTTACAAACGCCTGTAGTGTAGGACTGAGAGATAGGTTTCTCAGTGTCTCCAGCATCCAAACACAGAAGCTTGATAAAACTCGATTTGGAGAACACCAATCTATATCCTTTCATTGACTTGAAAAAACAGCGACCTCCATTTTACAACACTTGTATTTTTACAGGAACGATGGCAGCGAGATAGTTCAGGAGTTCTCCATGTTTGAATTTAAAAGGCTGAAGTTTGATTTTCATGTATTCTTCGGGGGGTTCCTCCCCCCGAAGAATACATGAAAATCAAACTCGTCGAAAATCAAACTGGTCGTAATAATGAAATTCGTCGTTGGAACCGTCGATATTGTGCAGCTCACCTGTAAGTGAACTTCTGCGAGATCCACTTTCAATTTCCCCTGAAGCCTTAGGGGTTGTGCTAGACGAACCGTGAAATCACTCGGAGAATTGTTGGGGTAAATATTCTGACTTGCCATGGAGGGCAGAGTCAAGTAGAAACTGTCCATTTTTTAGGAATTCACGAAGATTTGGGGTAAACGCAAAATTTGAACAGTGCCTTCTGACTTTTTCTCTCGATTATTTTATCGACCCAGTAAAGTTCGAGTTCTGTCACTTTTTGAAGTTCTGATTTGTAGAACGTCCGTTTCAACACTTCACACTCCGAATCTCACACTGTGTAAACAAGGGGGGGGGGGGTGTCGATGCAACACATGATTCACTTTAAATATTTCTTCCGTCTACAAATGCGTATCTGCCTTCTTGAATGGTACTTTAAGACTGGCTAGTCGAATCTTGTCCCCCACTTTAAATGTTGCTTTTTCTTTTTCCTTGGGTGGGTTACCATATAGACGCAGCCCCACGACATCATTTTTGTGCAAGGTCATGTCCCTGGGGGCCTTATCGTGTGCACTATGAACCATTGCATTGTAACCTCGCATGACACGTTGCAACACGTCCAACTAGCAGTAGGTGTTATGGCGCATGTAATATCTTCCCAGTCCCTCGCGCAACGTACGATTCCATCTTTCCACCAAAGCTGCTTTTTTGCCCGAGTAGGTGACAAAGAACGGAATACCATTCTTTTTCTGGAATTTCTAAAACACTCTGTTAGTAAATTCAGTACTTTGATCCGTGTTTAAATTCAGGGGATATTGCCCCTTGGAAAATATTTTTTTTAATGTCCACACCATTTCTTTCCCCGTTTTTGCTCTCATGGGTACTGCATAAGGAGGCATAAGGGGCATGGTCGAGGACATAATGGGGGGAAAGCACAGTGTGGGGGTGCAGGCAGGAATCTAACTACTGATATATTTGAAAACTACAGAAATTCGTGTATGAATAACTACCAACTCGATCCTTGCCATTATTTTAGCTCTCCTGGCTTATCCTATGCTGCCTGTTTGAAAATGACAGAAATTGAGCTGAAACTTTTAAAAGGTGATATACATTTTTTCATAGAAAGAGCTCTGCGAGGAGAAATATCTTTAGTATCTAAAAGATTTGCACAGGCCAACAATCTTTTAGTAGATCCATATGAGAGAAGCAAACCACAAAACTATATCATGTACTTTGATGCAAACAATTTATGTGGCTGGGCAATGTCTCAACCTCTTCTTACTGGTAATTTCAAATGGGTAAATGATATTGACCTGTTTAATATTCCAGACGACAGCAAAAAGGGTTATTTCTTCGAAGTTGATCTAGAATATCTGGCACATCTACACGATTTACACAATGATTTCCTCTTGGCTCCTGAAAAATTGAAACTCTCTAATAGTAATGTGTCATTCTTGATTCCAAATCTGTTCGACAAGCAAAATTATGTCGTTCACAATAGGTAACTTAAACTCTATGTGGAACTGGGACTGAAGGTGAAACATGTGCATAGAATCTTGGAATTTGTTCAAAAACCATGTCTTAAACCTTACATAGATTTTAATACAACTAAAAGAATTAAGTCCACAAATAATCTTGAAAAAGAGTTTTTCAAACTGATGAACAATGCTATATATGGTAAATATTTAGAAAGTAAGAGAAAAAGAATAAAGTGTTACATTCTAAACACTGAAGAAACGCTTAAAAAATTAATTGCAAATCCTAGGTACATTTCTTGTGTTGAACGTGCAGAAAATTTCGTAATTCTCCTTATGAAAACGAAAAATATTATATTAGATAAACCATATTACATTGGTGTAACGATTTTGGAGTTGAGTAAATTACACATATATAATTACTTCTGCAATTTTCTGAAACCAAAATTCTGCAGAATTGTTATTTACCGATACTGATTCCTTCTGCATCAATATCCAGACAGATGACATACATCAGAAATTTAATTCAGACTACTTTGATTTCTCAAATTACTCCACAAACCATGCATTATACAGTGAGTCAAATAAAATGGTTCGAGAAAATTTAAAGACGAATTAAAAGGTCTTCCAATCAAAGAGGTTGTTGCGTTACGTCCAAAATTGCATTCAATAGATGCTCCAATTCCAAAAAAAGCAGCTAATGGAGTAAAATATGAATTTTGTCACGAAGATTATCAGCAATGTCTATTTGATGAAAAAATCTTATATATGCAACAAAGAGAATTTCGATTGGAACAACATGATATACATGCATACCAAATTAAAACAATTTCTTTATCCCAAGAATACACAAAACGACATATCAGTGGAATTCAGACTTATGCTTTTGGAAATTATCGAATCTCAGATATGTATGGTAAAGTAGGCAATACTATTTACAAAACATTGAATTGAAAACAAATGTAAAAAAATTAAATACTAGTAAAACACTTTGAAAACTGTACCAGTTTGTAATTTTTAAAAATTGTAATAATCAGTGTTTAAATCTAATATTTCTCTCAATTAGAAGATGAGCCATAGAGATTCAAATTTAAGTGGTCTCGACTCAATTACTGTGAAATCCTATGGTCTGAAACCCTTTGTAATAAAAATTTAGACTAATGAACTGTTTAGAACAACTTTGTACAAGCGACAAAGGATTAAATATTCCAGCAGTTTATCTAGCTAAAATCAAAGTAAACTATAATCTCAGTCTCGATAATTTTTTTTATTAAATCAAAGCTAATTATTTTTTGTCAGATTAGAGAACTTGATAAATCATAACTGTCAATGTTAAACCAAGCTTCTAGCTCGATTACAACAAAAGTTATTGTAACACAAAATCTAAAACTATCGAACCCGCAAAACTTAAAATAATGGGTTGAAACCACTTCCAATACATTTAACATATAGTATTTGCCGAATGCAACACAAATGATATTGGTTTGAGTTCTGTAGCTCTATTAGAAGCAGATTTATGAAGCTGCAAAATTTAAGACTGGTTCGACCCGCTTTGTCGGATAAAAAACGGTTTCAGACCGATTATTCTTTCGTCGATTATAGAATTTTGTAAACTCCAACTATTAATATTGAAACCAAGATCCTAGCACAAATAAAATGGACGTTATAATTCGGCAAATTCTTAAAGTGTCGAACCCAGAAAACCAAAACTAATGGGCTGAGACCGTTTTCAATACATTTACCGTATAGTGCTTGCCGAATATAATCTAAAGATATTAGTTTGAGATCTGTGGCTCAATTAGAAGCAGAGTTATGAAAAAGCAAAGTTAAGAGGGTTCAACCCACTTTTCGGCTAGGAAACAGGTCCGACACCGTTTCTAGCTTAGATGAGAATCAACAATGTGTGGTATGCAAAAGGTTTTGAACCCAGAAAACCGTAAGAATCGGGGTTGGGTTGGGTTGTTTTACCTCTGAGCGGCACTTTTTGCACACCATGGGCTAAATGGCCAGGTCACAAGGACCCCGAAGGCTCAGAAAAGGTTGGGGGAGGGGACCCACTGGAACCGCTGTTGGGAGACAGATGGTAGCCTCCCGTCAAGGCCATCCAGCGTGTTCTTTAACGTGCACAGAGTATGGCACTCCCGCACACGGGGCCACGACTTAACGTCCCGTCCGACAGACGGCGGCCTTTCCAAGCCCATCGGTGTCCCCTACTGACCGTGGGCAGGGCGGGGAATTTTGCTGAGATAAATCTCAACGCTGACCCAGCTGGGACTCGAACCTGGGAACTACAGATTACGAGCCTGGCGCGCTACCGACTGAGCCACCCCCGCAACTAAGAATCGGGGTCGAGACCCGTTTTCAACGTGTAGTACACCCGGATTGCAATCCATTAATATTAGTTTCAAATCTGTAGCTTGATTATAAAAGCAGATATGAGATCATAAATTTAAGAGGATTCGACCCACTTTCTGGACTAGGTAAGGGGTCCGAACCCGATTCTAACCAGTTCAGAATATAGTGTCTGATTAGTACTATTGAACAACACCAGAATGAGCTCTGTAGCATAATTAGATCAATAGTTATTTCAACTTTTGTAAATTGTGAAGAATTCCCCCGCCCTAGTAGGTCACAAGAATTCCTGTGCAATGGGAACTGACTTCTCCCATAGAATCAATGTTATTTGAAATACTGATCAACATTACAAAGCAATTTAATCGCACTGGTTTAATTTTTTTGCAGTTAGATATCCAAAACACTGCTACAAAACTTATTATTTTAGGTTTGACTTAAAGTCAAATGTTCCGCACTCATGTTCAAGAGATATAGGGGAACAATCGTTTTCATATTCCCTCCCTTTTGCAGGGGGAAGAAAGCTTGGGGGGGTCACTTTTTCATAGTCTATGACATTCCCCGCATCAAATGCTTTCGTTTGATGTATAACTTGTTACTTTGACACTCGCGTTCTGGAGATAGAGGGGATGAATAATTTTCGTTATTTTCCTTTTTTTAGGGGGGAAGAAAGCATAGGGAGTCAATTTTCTATAGCCCCGCATCACAAGTTTTCATTTAACACATAAATAATTAAGATTATAAACCGACAAACTGACAAATATCACAAAGCGAAAAGCAACAGGAAGAGAGGTTAAAATAAATAAATTTAAAAATTAAAAAGAAATCTCTCTTCGCATGGGGCCCTAAATAGTAGAAAATATTATTCGTATTAACGAAACAAGATAGGGCACCAATTTACTTACTCAACAATATTGCCAGCGCCCTATCTTCCTTTGAAGTTAATACGAAATCATTAACTGATTGCACCATCAATATCGTTTAGGTTTATTTCCTACTTTTTAAGGCCACATATGAATATAGGTAATTTTTTATTTTTTTAATATATTAATTTTTTTGTCAGTAAACACCTACCTTCAAAAACTTTCATTTGACATATGACTCATAAACATCGACCGAATTTCATTTTTTTGAGTTATGTTTGAGGTACCCATGACATTGGAGACATCGCAAGCTTTAATTTGAGATAAAATAAAAAAATAAATACCCCCTCAAGCAGCTGCTTGCCACAGAGGTCTGACAGGAGCCTGTCAGTTTATATGCCATAGTAGAAGGATCTGAGAGGATGGCAGGACCTCAGCAGAAAAACGACACACACATCCATGCCTTAACCCGGGGCTCGAACCGAGGTCCCTTGGATCAGTAGCCAAGCGCGTTAACCACTCGGCCATGGGACGGGATACGAGTCGTTAAAGTCGAACCCTGTGAAAATCGTCCCTCTCCCTTTTTATCAGAGGGGGAAGAGTTGGGACTTAATTCGAAATAGTTTACGATCGTCATTATGCGAGCTTTCATTTAACGCCTAACTAGTAACCCTAGGCTTTCGCGTTCCAAAGATAGAGTAGCATAACTTGCAGATTTCCCGCTCTTTAGGAGGAAAGAAAGCATGGGATCAATCTTTCATGGCCTATAATTAAACTCGCGTCAGAAGCTTTAATTTGACGTACAGTGTTCGGCATTCGCGTTCTGGAATTCTAGTTTTCATATTTCCCCCATTTTTAGTGGGGAAGAAAACATGTGGAGAGTCAATTTTTTATAGCCTATTACACTCCCCGCGTCACAAACTTTCATTTGGCTCATAAATTATTAAGTTTTTTCCATCGTGTTCGAAAGATATGGTGGAACAACGTTTTGTCAAATCCACAAACCGACCAATGTCGAAGCCAAAAGCAATAGGAAGAATAGGTAAAAATAGCAAAGCTTCTGGCCCAGGAGGGATAAGGATGGAATTATTAAAGATGCCATTGGATTGTTTTACCTCTGAGCGGCACTTTTTTGCACACCATGGGCTAAACGGCCAGGCCACAAGGACCTCAAGGCCATCCAGCGTGTTCTTTAACGTGCACAGGGTATGGCTGTCCCGCACACGGGCCACGGCTTAACGTCCCACCGACGGACGGCGGCATTTCCAAGCCCATCGGTGTCCCCTACTGACCGTGGGCAGGGCGGGTAAATTTTACGGAGATAAATCTCAACGCTGACCCAGCTGGGACTCGTACCTGAGAACTACAGATTACGGGCCTGGCGCGCTACCGACTGAGCCACCCCCGCCCCATTAAAGATGCCAAGGAAGAATGGTAAAGCTGTTAATACAAATCGTAAATGAAATAATTAAGGCAAGTGTTGTTGCAAAAGGGAAGAAAATCTGTATTTTAAAAGAGAATTAAAGAGAATAAAGTTTAATAATTTTCTTTTTAAACCAAATAATAATTTTGTTAACTAAATAATCTTTTAAACCAAATAATAATCGGTGTCCAAAACTCGTGAAACAAAAAACTGTAGAGAAATTTGTGTACAAAACTGTATTACGAGAATTGTAGGAAGGATAATCAAAGATAAGACAGAGAACGGGCACAGTACAGTCGCTCAAAAAAGTAGCCGAACACTATGGTTGATTATAAAATACAGAAAAAATATCTGACAATGATTTTTTTTTAGAAATTAGTGATCTGGCAAACCTTCGTGTCACGTGACACGAAGGTTGCCAGATCACTAATTTCTAAAAAAAATCATTGTCAGATATTTTTTCTATATTTTATAATCAACCATAGTGTTCGGCTACTTTTTTGAGCGACTGTACAGTGAAGGACGGGAGTATTCATCAGTGGAAAGACAATATTTCCAAAATTCGAAATTTAATAAAGAGAGTAGGAAACAATAATATACACTATTTCTTGATTTCGAAAAAGCATATGACAATGCACGAAGAAAAGATTATGGAATGCATCAAAAGAAGCACGAAGGAAATAAGAATTAATGAAGATAATAAAATATTTGTATCAAGATAATATCTTTCAAACGAAAGAAGGAAATATATTATCAAGAGGCTTCAAAACGTCTGGAGTATTAAAGCAGGGACGTTGCATATCGCCTACTGTTTAAAATCTACTGTATATTGAAAAAGCCATAAAAGAATTGAATAGATTTGGGTTGTTTTACCTCTGAGCGGTACTTTTTTGCACACCATGGGCTAAATGGCCAAGTCACATGGACCCCGAAGGCTCAGAGAAGGTTGGGGGAGGGGACCCACTGGAACAGCTGTTGGGAGACAGATGGTAGCCTCCCGTCAAGGCCATCCAGCGTGTTCTATTAACGTGCACAGGGTATGGCTCTCTCCCGCATACGGGACCACGGCTTAACGTCCCATCCGACGGACGGCGGCCTTTCCAAGCCCATCGGTGTCCCCTACTGACCGTGGGCAGGGCGGGGAATTTTGCGGAGATAAATCTCAACGCTGACCCAGCTGGGATTTGAACCTGGGAACTACAGATTACGAGCCTGGCGCGCTACCGACTGAGCCACCCCCGCCCCGAATTGAATAGAAAATATAAAGGAATGTTCTGTCATAACTCGCAGATATGTTGTCAACTCTGCGTGTCTGATCATACGTGAACAACATTATATCGGTAGAGCAATATAATTACTGTAACAGCTGACAAATAGATTGCTAAATGTCATTTGGTGCATTACTTATACAATTACATTTGAATGTAAGTTCACATTTAAGTTTATTACAAGAGAAGCGTCTTCATTCGAAGCCAGAGGTGGCCGCAGTTTAGCATCAGGAAAACATTGAGGTCGTGATATCAGAAGATGACAAAGCAGACGAAGAGTCCGTTATCTAGAAACGCCTTCTCTTGCATCAAAGAGGCCACAGCTTTCTCCATCGGTGTTTAACGGTATCAAAGAGTGGTGTGCCTGAAATCGAAGCGTTATAAGGTAGGTGGCCAGCTTGTTAATCGGTGTCCAAAACTCGTGAATTGTATGAACACGATCTCAATTATAAATTATGACATTCACGTATTTGTATATCTAGAAATAGCGTCATGCTGTTTACAAGAAATGTGACGTCAATAAGGCTAGAATAGTTCATTTTAGATTCTTGGGACGCGCTACCGACAAACATAACCATCGGACAAGCAAAATAAACAGTAGGCTCGGTAGAGTTGGAAGTCCCAGTCAGTAGCGCTTCAGGCTTGTAATCTGATGTTCCTAGGTTATTCCCAACTATGCCAGGGTGAGATTTATATCCGCTACCCCCCCCCCCCTTGCGCTCTGTGAGAAAAGGAACACGTGTGGTCCTAAAAAGGCCTGTTGTTTGTACAATGGGATGTTAAGCCATGGGCTGCCAGATAAGAAAACGTTTCTCCTGTGAACTTTAATAGGAGTATTTCATCTGTCTTCTAACAGCTGTCCAATGAGTCCCCTTCTCCAGCACAACTCTGAACTCCTGGGGTCCTTATGACCTGTCCATTAAAAAGACCAAAAGGCCTCTTTGTTAGTCCTTTCTCCAAATAAATATTTCGAGTTTAGTCTAACACATATTCTGTTAGGCCAAATGGTTCGTTTTGACCGAATTTTACCATTTGAGAATATTTCAGTATTCCAAAAAGGAATATTAAAATTTTTCAGTAACTAGAGAAAGGCTACATGATATTTTCTTTCAGATGCCAAATAATAATAAGAAAAAAAACTGCAAGCAACATTGACTGTATCGAGTTTTTTTACCCTTGTTCACCTAATCTATTATTACGAATGTTTGTAACGTTCATGATAGAGCGGATAAGCCTCATGAGTAGGATGCAAGATAGCAAATAATTTGAATCATTATTCGTCATCGTATTGGAAATGACAAGGTAGATGAAAGCGCCAAAAATACGTAGCATTTTCATTTCTCAACTGTGTGCAATAGCCAGAGCTTCAATGAAAGAGAGTTCACGAGAGAGACAAAAGAGAGTTCATGGATGATAGCAAAGCCCCAATCCGACAGGTAAAACCCGCAGCTACAGCGAGCACAAGTAATACATGCAGTTGTTATGTTTGGGGTTCCAACAGACATTTGAAGAGGGACTGTCCTCAGCTGCAACATTTTAAGAAAGCGTTCACTGCTCACGCAAGAGCGATAGTTGCACTGCGCAGCGAAGATAGTTCTGATGAGGATAAAGCTCTCTGTGCAAGGGTTTCAGCACGAGAAATGGAAAGAGCGCCCATTGGTGTCCCAAAGGAACAGCGCAAGGTTTACTTGAGTGAATTAGAGAATGTGGAATTGAGTTGTGGTGGCAGAACTTGTACAGCTATTCTAGATTCAGGAACAGAGCTGAGTGTGGTGAAGCGAGAACTTGTTCCAGAAAGATTCCTGAAACCGTCAGGTCGAAATTTTCTGCGAGCGGGTTTCGGGGAATCGGTAGTAACCGATTTAATTAATATACCTGTCGGCATTCTGGGACACGCTCCATTTAGTCAGTGAATCCCGAAGTCGAATTAATCGCTACAACAGTTGAGAATCTAACTGTAGATTTCCTTCTGAGTTTGAGCGATTGGAATGTGCTTGCGCCCTGCGAAGTTGTAAAAGCTCAAACTCCGATTGTGAGCGTAGAATGCTGCGGAGAGACGAGCGAGAGTATGAAGCCAAACTTGACGTCAAGAGCAGGCTTTCACGGGATGCTGTGTGGTAAGACGGCAGCGCCTGATAGCTGCGATTGTTATGGCAACCGCTCCAAAGCCGGCTAGCGCGGTGGAGCTCAAGCAACCGTCGGTCGCACAGTGAGGAAGTGACGTCACAGGGCGAGGAGAACAACTGCAGAGCATGCGCAGTCGATGAAGAGAGAGGATAAGCAGAAGAACAACCGACGGCGTTGCAGCTTGCAAAGGGTGCTGCCACAATATTGTCGTGCCCCCAGGAATTGATCCTGCGGACACGACTTGGGCTAAAAGGTCCTTGAATGTGTTTTGCTCAAAGTATGAACAAAGACCTGGTTAGTCATCTCAGTTTCCACGAACTTGCCAGTTAAACTGGATGAAACCAGTGTCTAGCATCGCCCCAGGAGCCAAAAAACTTCCGGACCCAGAGTTCGGACTCGCCGCAAAGGAGGCCGAGTAGGCGGAGCGATGTTCGTCCGACGTCCAATTGCAAGCGCCCGCGTCAGCTTACGACGCTGACCACCGCTAGAGGTCGCGGCGGGAAGAAGCGGCAATTTTTGAACTGCGGCAGAGAAGAGCCTTCTTGTCTTGATGTTTCTGAGCCGGTTAAGACGTCTTCTCTTTGGCCGAGAATCGGCATGTGGGCAGAGTTCTCGTGTGACTGGTAGCGTAGAGTAGTCGCCCAGTTTAGCAGCGTTTTTCGAACTGTTTAACTTTCCTTTTGTCTGACCAAACATAGGCGATGGACCTCCAACGGACAGTGCTGATCTTCGCAACAAAGACACCTGCAGCGACCATATCCGACAGGTAAGGGTCACCCTCATTCATAGATCTGGAATCCTTTCCACAAATTGTTTATTCTGTCTGCTTCCGCCACTGTGTTCTGGAGAACAGCCTCCGTACTAGGACTTTAGAGCTGGCAGCTCAAACTCCATGAACAGACTTTTGCCAAAACGATCTGGTGTCTAATTGTAAAGGCGGTCATCGCCTGAGAACGAGTAAGTTCAGCTGTATTCCCCGAAGGGAACTCACGATACTGGAGATTAGTTTTAGCAATGTACTGTAAATAAATTATGTTTAAATGGTAATATCTGACTCCGCTCTATCTTTTCAAGTTTGAGTCACGTTTTGGGTTATTGCAGAGAAGGTCCCCTTCTCGATAGTCTGCACAAGTCACAGCACGGCCAAATCGACGGGAGGGAGTCAGGAATTTAATGGCGGACCGCCCTCATACGAAAGGGGGGTTCACGTCAAATTGGTGACGTGACCACGGATTAGCTTCAAACTGGTTTCTGTGACCCAGTATGTTCGAACCTGAGTGTTATTGCAGCTAGAAAAAGAGTATAATTAGAGATGGCAAAATTATTGTGTTGGAAGGTGGCATAGCAGAATGTAAAGAAAATTAAGAATGTTAAATATTGTGATTTTAGTAACTTTAGTGATTTAAATTGTGATTTAATGTTGTGATGTTAGTGAGAATTGTATACTATGTTTTGAGCGAGGAATTTCAGGAGCATCTGTTAAAACAAGTGTTATATTGAAGTATAGAAAGTGATTTGAATTAAATGTTTAGTGCTAAGAAATAAGTATAAGACTATAGCTAGGCCCAGGTGTAGAGTGTATGAAGGAAGTATTAGAGATTTCGACTAGGGACTATATCATGCTATTTTAGATAGGAGTGATTTTTTTTTTCTTGTGTTACTGTTAAGTTGCATTTCTGTGTGCGCCTCCATTGCACTTAGGAGGTACCAAAAAAACCCAACACACAGCACAACACGCAGCACACTATTTGCGTAGTGAGAAACCCCCCCCCCCCGAAGCAATGGAGAGTCAGGACGCGAGTGCGCCGCCCACCCAGGAGCCGTCCCCAACGGCGGGACCTCTCCTGGTGGGGTTCGTAAATTTAGTTAACCCGTACGAAGGAGATAGTAGTCGCACTGCCGCAGCGTTTTTCGAACAAATAGAGGGAGTAGGGAGGATCGCACGATGGCAGCCGAGCGAGATGGCAATCATTGCCCGCTCGAAGCTGCGAGGAGCCGCTGCGGAATTCGTTAACCAATCCCCGGAATTAAGAAACGAAGAGGATTTTGCCATTTTCAAAAGGGCGGTGTTAGAAAGGTTCGATAGCGAGGCGCCATTAGCCACCCGCCTGCATGAATTCACAAGCTGTCAGCAAGCGGCGAACGAGAGTGTCCGGGAGTATGCTGCCCGCATTAGGACCCGGGCCTATCAGTTTTTAGGAACAGCAGGGAGAAACACGGACAGCGAGGATCAGGGAATCGGCGATCAGATGCGCCTTGCCCAGTTTTTGGCGGGCCTGGCCCCGCGGCTCAAGTGGTTCGTACTGTCTCATAACCCCCGTACTTTTGAAGAGGCTTTAGCGAAAGCTACGCTGGAAGAGAGCAATGAGCGTGCCTCCGGACGACCGCCAGCCATACAAGCACTTGATGAGGAAACCCCTGCTAGAAACACAGAGTCGAACCCTCTGCCCCAGCTACAGGATCTGTTGGCAGCCTTTCCACTGTGCCAGATCCAGGCAGATTTAGTGCATTTGGGGGAGCGCCTCCACCAGATCGAGGGACAGCGAGAGAGGAGCCATACCAGTCAGCCCCAGCAACAGCAGCACCCCTGGGCGGATCGCCGGGGCATCATGTGCTTTGCGTGCGGTGGAGTGGGCCATTACGCCCGTCAGTGTGCGTCACCCCCGACCCTATGCCCACGTGACCCGCGATACCAAACAGGACGAAACCGGCAGCAAAATCGAAACCGAGCAACCCCACGGAGGACCCGCTGGACGAGAGAGAATGGATTCCCTTTTACCCCCCCTCAGCAAACTCAAGAACGGGGTAGAGAAGAGTTGCGGCAAGCCAACCACCATACGGCTCCTTTAAACTAGAATGGGAGGGAAGCCCCGGATGCACTTCCCAGAATCCCCCTGAAGCGTCAGCCGTCCGCATTGCCCCGTGTGCCATACTGTGTAGTGATGAAAATTCACCCATTGTGTCCAGCCGCATGGAGGACATGGAGGTGTCGGCCCTCGTCGATACCGGCGCCACTGTGTCCGTCATGAATAGCCAGTGTTTTCAGCGCTTGAGAAGCCGAATCCTGCACGAAACGGTCCCCCCCAACATAATTTGAAAACTGTAGATGGCCACCCCCTTCCAGTGATAGGCAGATACATGGTGACCCTCACATTTGACGGGATTAGTTTTGAGCACCCCATAGTAGCCCTTGACATAGGCACTCCACGGTACGACATGATAATGGGACACGATATCCTCAAGAAGCATCGATTCATCATAGATTGTCATTCAGGCACAGTGCAAAGGAAGAAGGACGAGAAATTGGAACATAGGAGCAACCCCCTCACACTGCCCGCTTACCCTGCCCAGGAGCAACCTTCACCCCCCTCCCCTACACCCACGTACATTGGGCGCATTGTGCAGAAGCTCTGCATCCTTCCCCAAGCAGAGCGCATAGCTCTCATCGAATGTTCTGCTCCCCAGCTCCGAGGATGCACGATCTTAGCTCAGCCACATGAGCAGCTGAAAACCGGTTCAGTGCGCGTGGCCCGCTCTGTGAACAGCGTGGACGGTAGCGGCCGACTCAACATTCGGATCGCCAATACCTCCTCGGCCCCTGTCTGGCTGAATAAAAACATGCGCATTGCCACATTGGAAGCCCTCGACGTCGACCAAATAGAATCCCCTAGCGTCCCCCGGTAGACAAGAAAATCGCCCCTGTCCCTGGAAGATTTCCAATTGGACCATCTTGGGCCTCAAGAGAAGAGTAAACTGGGGAAATTGTTGATGAAAAATCGAGATGTTTTTGCAAGAGATGTCAGCGAATTGACCGGCACAGAGGCCGTGTATCATGAAATCCACCTCACAGACGACCGCCCCATGAGGCAGCGGGCATACAGGGTGCCATTCGCGCTGCAGGGTGAACTAGACCGACAAGTGGATGAGCTGTTAGAGCAAGGGATAATAAGAGAAAACGCCTCTCCTTTTGTGTCACCCATCGTCTTAGTGAAGAAAAAAGACTCCACATACAGATTCTGCGTTGACTACAGGGCACTAAATGCGAAAACAATCCCAGATTCGTACCCTCTCCCCCTCATAAACGAAATTATCGACCAACTAGCTCACGCCAAATAGTTTAGCTCGCTGGATATGGTATCCGGTTATTGGCAGGTTCCCGTACACCCACGTGACGTGGAGAAGACTGTGTTCATCAGTAGGAAAGGGTTATTTGAATTTAACTACTTACCATTTGGACTGAAGAACAGTCCCGCTACTTTCCAACATTTACTGGACCACGTATTAATGGGAATGCGACAAGAGCAAGTTCTCGTCTACCTCGACGACATAATGGTGGCCTCCCAGACATTTGAACAACACACAGAACGGTTACAGAGGGTATTTGACCGCCTAAGGGCCTACAATTTAAAGTTGAAGCCAGCGAAGTGCCAATTCATGAAAGAATCCCTCTCGTACTTGGGACATTTGATTTCCGCAGAAGGGGTCCAGCCGGACCCGCGGAACGTCCAGGCCATTGAAGAATTTCCTCGCCCCCGTAGTGTCCGGAACGTTCGAGCCTTCCTAGGCCTAACCGGCTACTACCGGCGCTTTATCGATCGCTACGCCGATCTTACAGCCCCCTTGGTCCATTTAGTGAAGAAGGACACCCCTTTTAGATGGTCTTCAGAAGCGGAGGAAGCATTCGAAGTACTGAAGAGGAAATTAATGACCGAGCCCCTTCTCCTGTACCCCAACTTTGGACGGAAGTTTTTCCTGTCGACCGATGCGTCGGATATTGCGGTAGCCGGCGTACTCGAGCAGGAGACGGACGACGGTTTCCGTCATCCGGTAGCTTACGCCAGTCGGAAATTGAAGCCCCCAGAAACACGCTACTCGACAATTGAGAAGGAGGCCCTCGCAATCCGTTTCGCCATTACCCATTCCAAGCAATACCTATATGGGCGACGATTTACCGTTGTGTCCGACCATACCCCCCTCACATATTTACTGAAGCTCAAGGACCCCTCCAGTAGGTTGGCCAAGTGGAATCTGACGCTGCAGGACTACGATTTTGACATCATTTATCGGCCTGGGAAACACAATGTCCCCGCCGACACCCTGTCCCGTCACATACAGGCAGTCGAGAGAAATCCCCCTCCCCAGAGCCCCTTTGGCGATCTAGCCCGTCTGAGAGACCTACAGCTGGAGGACCCCACTTTTAGGAACACCATCGAAGTTTTAGAGAGTAGGGCCCACGATTCACCCGCCAGTGCCGCCGAACCCTTTTACTTGAAGGAAGGTATCCTATACCATTTGGCCCCCCCCGACTAGCCATAGCCCCCGCATGGAAGGAACGGAGCAGCTAGCGATCCCCGTCAGTCTGCAAGGGCAGATATTAGAATTGTGCCACGACAACCCCTGCTCAGGCCACTTGGGAGAGTACAAAACCTTGCAAAGGGTAAGGTCTGAGTACTACTGGCCCGGCATGTACGTAGATATTCGCAATTACGTCCAGACCTGTACATCTTGTCTGCAACGGAGAGGCTACGTCGAGAAGAAGAAGGGAAACCTAGTTCGAGCCCCACTCACGAGCCGCCCCTTTCAGCGCATAGGAATGGATATTTTAGGCCCTCTACCCATCACTCAGCGAGGAAATAAGTACATCTTAGTCATTATGGACTACTTCACCAAATGGCCAGAGGTCTACGTGCTGGCCGATCAGTCAGCAGAGTCGATTGCTAGAGCGTTCGTAGAAGATTTTATTCCCAAACATGGAATTCCCGCTACTGTCATCAGTGATAATGGGCGCAACTTTACCGGTCGCGTGATGACCGAGATATTTAACCGATTAGGCATTACCAAACAAAACACTAGTTTTTATCACCCGAGCTCCAACGGCCTCGTAGAATAATTCAACCAGTCCATAGCATCCATTTTATCTCATCTGGTGGCTGACAAAAATGATGTGTGGGATGAGCATCTGCCATTTGTTTTGATGGCTTATCGGAGTGCCACCCACAGCTCCACCCATGAGACCCCCTATTTTCTACTTTATGGCCGAGATGTGGCCCTACCTTACCAGATGTGGCAGACGAAGGAGCCCCCAACCTACGCCAACACTGAGAGCTATGGCGAACAGTTAGCCAACAAGTTGAATGAAGCATATGAGCTGGTGAAGGCGAATCTTGAAACAGCAGCTACGAGTCAGGAGGAGCAGAGGAAAAAAATGGCCGTGGATAAAGGTATTCGGCCTGGTGACCTAGTGTTTTTATATAGCCCACGGGTCCCTCGCAGGAATACCAGGAAGCTGTCGAAAATGTCCACCGGGCCATGGCGAGTGCTACAACGCCTCACTGAAGTGAATTATAAAATTGCCTTAGTCGCCAACCCTCACAAAGTAGAGACAGTACATGTCGATCGCCTCACCAAACTGCGGAAGCGACGCCCGTACCTGATAGGTGAGCCCTCATCCCAGAAGATCCCACACCAAAACCCCCGACGCCCCCATCACGACCCATCGTTGAGCCGGAATCTGAGGACGACGACTGGGAATCGAACCCCCGAGTCCCACGGAATCACGTTGCAGGCCGCCCAGCGCCAGACGCGCAACCGCGCCCTGCCACAGCGAGCTCCCAGCCACTGCCACATAGGTACGACCTTCGACCACGTGTGCCAGACGGAAGAGTCGCCCCAGCCACTGCTGCTGACACACCCCCGCACACCGTGGCTTGCTATGACGTCAACACATCCGGTGGATCAACACCCCTTCCGCCTTTGCCTCAGCAGCCGCCCCGCAGCAGACGACGCTTGAAAACACGGAATGCTGGGATACAGGACGAACTCGAGGAAGTGAAGCCCGCCTCATGGGTAATGTTGTCGCGAAGGGACGCCTTCACGATGCATCGCCCCAGGACAGCAGAAATCCCCTCCCCTGGTCCGTCACTGCTCAACAGTCTTCGTCTGTACACTAGCGCACTCACTCACCCTCCCCCCCTGGCTATCAAGCGCAGCGAAGGAGTGGAATCTAAAGCATAGAACGCTCACGCGAGAAATCGAGAGAATTTCTCCCGTGCGCGGTGGCCGAGCCATCCGCAAGCAGATGGTGACGTTTTGGGCAGACTCTGGCGGGACTGTAGGTTTCTACGCCCCCCCCCCCCCCCCCCGTGAGTCGGCGAGGGAAGCGTGCCGGGAGGTGAAGTCATGTCATGGCGCTCGTCATATCCTCCCAGGGCCCGGGAGATGCTGCGAGAGCATTGACATCGACGTACCGGCGTCTCACCCCCCCCCCCCCCCACACACACCCATTCAATCAATCGGCCGGAAGAAACTAAGCCGTTATTAGCAATAGAGTAGACCTAGTGTAAAGCCACCATTGGAATAGTACAGATTTGAGATTCGATAAATAATTATAAATGAGTTTGCTATTGGAGATTTGAGTTTTCGAGAAGTAATTTTGTCACGATTAAATGAATTAATGGAGAGATAATTAGATGATCATTGTCAGAGTAACTATTAGATGATTTTGTGATTATAAGAGTAATTTTAGATGGTTTTGCTATTATAGGAGTAATAGTTGGATGATTTTGCTAGTATAAAGTGAGTTTTACTGAGAAAGGATTTTTGTTTTATTGTTGGAATTGTAACTAACTTCAGGAAGATCTTGCTAATTAAAAGTGTAATTTGTACCATTAGATTTTTGAAGTACTATGTAACAGTGAGTCACGTGGCGGTAAGCACGAAGACAGACTGTGTGTTTGTAACTTGAGTACGTGGAAAACCAGATTGGTGACCCTTTTCCCTGTTTTCTCTATTTCATATGCTGTGGAGCCTCCTGCAGACCGACGCTCACCAGAGCGGTCCGGGCGCACCCCAACTGTGAATTGCTGGACTTTCTTTTTGTGCGATCATGTGAACTGTGTGACCTTTTAGACTGTTTGGTGCGACAGCTAGACTCATGAAGAAAAAGCCAGATTCCAGATCGTGATGGGTGACCCAGGAGATCATCTTCAACAATATAGTGCCATCTGCAGTGCGGTCAGCGACCTTTTCCCTGCCCTGCCTGTCCTCCTCTCTCCCTAAAGGGGGATAGGTGTGTCGTGCCCCCAGGAATTGATCCTGCAGACACGACTTGGGCTAAAAGGTCCTTGAATGTGTTTTGCTCAAAGTATGAACAAAGACCTGGTTAGTCATCTCAGTTTCCACGAACTTGCCAGTTAAACTGGATGAAACCAGTGTCTAGCATCGCCCCAGGAGCCAAAAAACTTCCGGACCCAGAGTTCGGACTCGCCGCAAAGGAGGTCGAGTAGGCGGAGCGATGTTCGTCCGACGTCCAATTGCAAGCGCCCGCGTCAGCTTACGACGCTGACCACCGCTAGAGGTCGCGGCGGGAAGAAGCGGCAATTTTTGAACTGCGGCAGAGAAGAGCCTTCTTGTCTTGATGTTTCTGAGCCGGTTAAGACGTCTTCTCTTTGGCCGAGAATCGGCACGTGGGCAGAGTTCTCATGTGACTGGTAGCATAGAGTAGTCGCCCAGTTTAGCAGCGTTTTTCGAACTGTTTAACTTTCCTTTTGTCTGACCAAACATAGGCGATGGGTCTCCAACGGACAGTGCTGATCTTCGCAACAAAGACTCCTGCAGCGACCATATCCGACAGGTAAGGGTCACCCTCATTCATAGATCTGGAATCCTTTCCACAAATTGTTTATTCTGTCTGCTTCCGCCACTGTGTTCTGGAGAACAGCCTCCGTACTAGGACTTTAGAGCTGGCAGCTCAAACTCCATGAACAGACTTTTGCCAAAACGATCTGGCGTCTAATTGTAAAGGCGGTCATCGCCTGAGAACGAGTAAGTTCAGCTGTATTCCCCGAAGGGAACTCACGATACTGGAGATTAGTTTTAGCAATGTACTGTAAATAAATTATGTTTAAATGGTAATATCTGACTCCGCTCTATCTTTTCAAGTTTGAGTCACGTTTTGGGTTATTGCAGAGAAGGTCCCCTTCTCGATAGTCTGCACAAGTCACAGCACGGCCAAATCGACGGGAGGGAGTCAGGAATTTAATGGCGGACCGCCCTCATACGAAAGGGGGGTTCACGTCAATATCTCCAGGAGTTGGCAGCAGACAAGGTAGAGTTGGTGGCTTCTGTCCAGCAAAGTAAATATGCACAGCATTATAACACCATGGCTAAGAGGAAGGATTTTAAAGTGGGTGATCAGGTTATTGTATTAATGCCAGATTCATCGAATAAACTGTGTGCCCGGTGAACCGGCCATGCTCGGATAGAAGAGAATTAATGATAAAATTTTATATATTACATCAAAACTGCCAATTCTCAAAAGATGTATCAAAGATTTCGTTTGAGAGAACATCTGAGTTTGGGTACAGAGTTCGGTTGCCTGATGGAGAGATCAGGGCCATCCATGCTAACAGGATTAGAAAGTTCTAAATCATACAAAACAATGAACATAATCATACTCGCCGTGCACAGTGTAAAGACCATACACACTCCCACTACTTCCATTGATGAAAAAATGAATCAGTAAAAGAATATTCAAATATAGTCGCTGGTCTTAACGACACTTATTACAAACCGACTAGCGTACAGAAGTTATACCGCAAACTTACTCCTCGCAAAGACTGATTTATCGAGTAAAGCTAACTTCCTTTATTTCAGTTTAATCAAGTCGTTATGTTCTAGAAATCAGAGCTGTATCTAGACTATGGTTAATGTGGCCCTAGCCTAATGACATTTTCACATTTATGGGTAAAAGTTTCACATATCACTCTCATTGTATGTATATATAAATGTTTATAAAATAGGAAAACTTTCTCATATCATTTTTATCTGTTGAAAGCAATTTATTTAAAGAAATTATTTTGATGAAGTCATTTTTTATCGACCTACAGCAAGAAAAATCAACTTTAAAACATATAAATAGTATCGTCTTTTAGGGCAATAATTTGTTTTGTATATCTAAAAATTTAACTTATACATACATACATACAAAATCCTCATACAGCCACGGGCTATGGAGATCCAACCAGACTGTGCAATTTTCCTCTTCAGACATGTCTGTTCTGAGCTACAGCTGCTATATTTGGCGATTGTAGGCCAATTCTAGCAAAGTCCTGTTTGACATTGTCTACCCATCTCATCCTAGGTCTTCCCCTTTTCCTGAAGCCTTTAGGCACACTGTTCACAATCTTTTGTGTCAATCTGCAGCTGTGAATAAGGGACAACATAGCCAAACCAATGCAGTCTCTCTCTGCTCAAAATGCTACTCAAAGAAGGTTGATGACTCCTTCTTCTAACCTCATCATTACTTACAAAGTCAAACCACCTAATGCCCAAGATACTGCGCAAGCATCTAGAATCTAAGGCATAAAATAATACCTATAAATCTACCTGTAACTATTATTTTTTATATACCATGCATTACTTCTATGTTTTTCTTCTATGAAACATTTTATTTGAAATTTTAAAAGTCAATATTTTAAATATGAAAGGCACATTTGTGATTTTTTTGTCATAGTCGCCATGAACCCTAGATACATTCGGCATTGCTAGAAGTAGAAGGATCTACACAATAGTAGATGGTACTGTCGCTCAAAAAAGTATCCGAACACTACGGTTGATTACAAAATTCAGAAAAATATTTGGCAACGATTTTTTTTAGAAATTAGTGATCTGGCAACCTTCGTGTCGCGTGACACGAAGGTTGCCAGATCACTGGAGCGTGTACAGTTGCTGTACACGCTCCAGATATTTTTCCTGAATTCTGCAATCACGTGACACGAAGGTTGCCAGACCACTAATTTCTAAAAAAAAATCGTTGCCAGATATTTTTTCTGAATTCTGTAATCAACCATAGCGTTCGGATACTTTTTTGAGTGACTGTAGGTGGTCATATTATTTTGATACTATATCGTGTGGGCTCACTCACGGAAATATTGAACGTGTGCTGTTACCGTTCACAGCAAACTGGAGCGTGTGCAGTAACCGCACACGCTCCAGTTTGCTGTGAACGGTAACTGGAGTGTGTACAGTTCCTGTACACGCTCCAGATATTTTTCCTGAATTCTGTAATCACGTGACACGAAGGTTGCAAGATCACTAATTTCTAAAAAAATCGTTGTCAGATATTTTTTCTGAATTCTGTAATCAACCGTAGTGTTCGGATACTTTTTTGAGCGACTGTACAGTACCCGGAAGCTCTGCTAAACTACGGAAGGGATAAGAAAGACTTGGCAAGGATGGTGGAATAGTCTCGAAATGTAAGGCCACAAGATCCGATATATTTCTAAAGTCATCGGTGCAATAACAATTCTATTGTAATACTTTTTGCTATAAGCAATGAAGAGACATTCATTTTTTGTTTTGATTCTTGTTAGAATCTTTATTAATTTTTTGAGCTTAATAATACAAAAAAATTACCCTGTTTAAATATTAAAATATTTCGTGATTCTTTGGGGAGTCGTGACCCCAAGTTTCAGAAGCACTGGTTGAGATGATATAATTAGGATGACCAAGAGTGGTCTTTGCCAGTGACGCTCTGCAAAGGCGCTTCGGTGATTCTCTCCAACTGAAATCCTTTTCAAAGAAAGATAAACTGAAAATAATCCCAATGCATCGGGGAAATCAACTCAGAATCAAGTACAAAGCGTTTATTGAAGCAAAAGTTTATTACCTTGAAACGTGCAATCATTGATATCAGGAAATGATAAAAATATTTGTGCTCAGATGTGATATTGCCCTTCACCAGTGTTGGCTGCATTCTTCGGCAATACAGCTGCTCTAAAGGCTGAAGTCCGAATAAAAATTTCTGGTAGAAGCTTGTTAATCGGATGTTCACAATTCCCTAACAAAGATGCAAGCACTCACACGTTTATCATCTGTGGCATTAAGTGTATGGCAATTAGCTTCATCACCTACCTATCATACTCTAACCAAATTACAAAAAAAAATCACTTTTATTTTATCGTTGCATCACAGTGTCGGTTTTTTAACAACGCACTGTTTATCTGAAAACATTTCTTTTTTTTCCAAAGGGTTGGCGCAAACTTCTCTGAACAGGTGAATATCAGTTAAGTTTGATACATCAAGAGAAAAAAAAATCGACAAACACCCAATAGAATCAATTAGTAATAAATTAAAAAAAACAACCTTGAGTGCGATCGAGTCTAACCAACTTATTAGGGTCTGGCGTTTTTTGATATTTTGAAGGAATATGTGTACTGTTGTTTCTTAGTTTCTTTAGCATCAGGGGCATATATCAAACACCTATTGTGTTTTGTAATTTAAATTGGCCACTGAGAGATGAATTAAAATTTATTAATATGAGATAAATGCGGACCCATGGCCGAGTAGTTAGCGTGCTTGGCTATTGATCAAAAGGACCTGGGTTCTCAGCACCAGGTAAGGCATAGGTGTTGTCTTTCTGCTGAGGTCCCGCCATCCTCACAGACCTTCTACTATGGCGTATGAACTGACAGGCTCTTGTCAAACCTCTGTGGCAAGCAGCTGCTTGAGGGGGTATTTATTTATTAATATGAGATATATTTATCACACTGCATATGGCTGGCAAATCAGCTTTGCCCCTGCGTTACGGAAAAGTTTGTTTGTTATTTATTTCTTTGCTTTTCTTACGGAATATGATTTAGAATATTGTAAATATTCACATTACACAATCATGCTAAAATTTGCAAGTGTATGTTCTGCTTTACGCTAATTCTTTGCAACAAAACGTTTACTCATGCAAAAACTTCTTGCTCATGCTGTCTGCCCTATAAATGTCTGCCTAGTATTGCACCAAGACACATTTTCAGTGATTATTTAATTAAAGCTGATCCCTACATAATATATATGTTCCGCTAAAGTGCAGAAATCAGTTATTCTACAGATTATCTAGGTATTGTGCAGATTAACTAGGGTGATCCGTTAATGTGCCGAAAATTCTTTCATTTCTCA
This sequence comes from Ryuthela nishihirai, assembly GCA_038380435.1. Lineage (NCBI taxonomy): Eukaryota > Metazoa > Arthropoda > Arachnida > Araneae > Heptathelidae > Ryuthela > Ryuthela nishihirai. The sequence goes on along the minus strand of JAWZYU010000019.1, from coordinate 27,105,712 downwards.
AATTACCTAGGTAATCTGCAAATTACCTGGATAATCTGCACATTACCTACTAGGCACTCGTTAAAGTGAAAATAAAATATGGCGTATCGGCTATTATCGGAATTGGTAATAGCCGGTACATTGTACTTTTTCGTTTTTTAACTATCCTATTATTCAGATAACGTATCTAGCTCTACAGTACACCGCCTGCCGCATTATAAAAAAACGCCCCAAATGAGCGAAGGCCAAGTGAGAACGAATCTGTCAAGTGATGAATCTCTTGAGTCTTAATCTTCGGGTCACGTGACTCAGTCTTCCGAATTATCATGAAACGCTCCGGATGAGCGGAGGCCAAGTGAGAACGAAACTAAAAGTGGAGGGAGAGGGGGGAATGATTAGGGAAAGGAAATGAGAGAAACAAACTTTTGAACTTTAACGATACGGAAGCCGTTAATGTGCACATTACCTAGGTAAAATGCGGAAAACTCTTGATTCCGCACGTTAACGGAGCAAATCAGTTAATCTGCAGATTAGCTAGGTAATGTGCACATTAACGGCTTTCGAGCTTTAGTGGTAACATATATATATTTTTTTAAATTAAGATTCTGCGTTTGTTGTGATTTCCACGTGATGCTAAGATATAATTTTGTAACCTTTCTTATTAATTGAATGCATTTCACATTCTTTTCTTTTTTCAGTATATTTTATGTGGTGAAATTGGATTTGATCCAGTTTTTCTAATTGGATCTAAACCAAATGAGACTTAATCATATTCGACGAAAACTAAAATTCTCTGACCTCCTTGGCTCTAAATAAAGCAAATCTTACCAAAATGGAAAACGGGCAGAACAAGACTCAAAATGCTTCGAAATCAGAAGAAATGGAAGCATATCCCAAGGATGAGAGCGCTATGTGCTACATGGAAGAAGACAAATCGGATTTGTCACCCAAAACCAAATCCGAAAGCATTTACTCTGAAGTCTCGATTATGATTCCTGAATGCTTTCAGTTTGTGAGAAATATGAAAATAGAGGTGGTCATGTTCCTCTACATGTTTGCTTATACAGTACGGGGTGTGTCTTCTACCACAATGATAATGGATAAAGTGTGTTTGATGCACATGGGACTCTCTGAGGTAGTATGCAACAACCTGAAAGCGCACGAGGAAACGAAAATAGAAGTCGAAAGGATAGCCAATAACTATTACTTAGCACATACTTTGATTCAGATGTTGCCTTCATCATTGCTTGCTTGCTTCATAGGTCCATGGAGTGATCGTTATGGTCGTAAACTATCTCTCATAGTGGCTCTGCTAGGGATTATCATTGATGATCTCGGAACAGTCATCTGTGCGGCAATATTAAAGTCCAGAGTCGAGTACTATCTTCTAACTGCAATTTCGACAGGAATATCTGGTGGCTTCGTCGGCACGCTTACCGTTGTGTATAGTTATGCATCGGACATTACAACGCCGAAGACAAGAACCTTCAAATATGTAGTGGTGGAAATAGCATTTGGGTTAGCAATGCCCATGGGTGCATTTGCTGGAGGATGGATTTTCAAGTACTACGGATATGTAGCTGTATTTGCCACAGCATTGACAGTTCATATTCTAGGAGTTCTTTGGGTGATTTTCGTATTGCCAGAAACGCGAGGTTTGGACTGCAAAGAAAGCTTATTGATGAAGTTAAGAAGGTTTTTCACTTTCACATCCATGAAGGAGAGTTACAGGGCGACCATGAAACGAAGACCTAATCAAGGGAGGAAGCAAATTTTCCTTCTCATGCTGTCCGCATGTGCACTCATTCTTAACTTTGCTTGTAAGTATGATTATTTCATAGCCCAATGTGCGAAATAATATATATAAATATGCGCATGAATGTCGCTTTCAATCATGAAGCATTTGCAAAGTATATGCAGTGTTAACAAGACAGAAACTGAAAATATGACCTAGCTATCATTATTGCTTTGAGATGGGATAAAATTATGACAGATTTTTAGCAATGTTATTTGACAACACCGTACATGAATTCGAAGTAATCAAGGGGAGAGTAAATGAACTTATTTATAAATAAAAAAACAAATTTATATGAATTTAGAAAATACAAATGGATTATGTAAACAGGTAGTTACCATTGCCATACATCAATATAAAAGAGTAAAACACTTGAAACTGAGTCACAGTAGTTTTTATATACAAATCATTATACCGATTTTTACCAATGATGATTCCGACCATGATGACCGATTTTTACCAATGATGATTCCAATGTGTTCATTAAGGATAACATTTCTCATAAACGACCAAAGTCACTTAAATTCTTCACTACTGAAAACCGTATCCGGAAACCTGTTCGAAAACATTTGTTCGACGGAAATTTGTTCGAAACGCAATTTTGTTCTAAACGGAAATTTGTTCGACGAAATTTTGTTCGAATAAAATTTGTTCTAAACGGAATTTTGTTCTAAACGGAAATTTGTTCGACGAAAATTTGTTCGAAACGGAATTTTGTTCTAAACAGAAATTTGTTCGACGAAATTTTGTTCGAATAAAATTTTTTCGAAACGGAATTTTGTTCGAAACGTTAGTTTGTTCGAAATAGAATTCTATTTGAAATGGAATCAAAGTTATTTTAGGAAAAATGTTGGGATTATTGTATCCCTCCAGTGCGAAAGATTTTAGTGTGTTTTTCAATGGAAGGGCTGGGTGGTGGTGGAGTAGTTTTTACCTTTTATATTTTCGATCTGACCGTTTGGTCCTCTCCCAAAACGCAAAATATTTATTCATGTATTCACAAGATCTAGGTTATTAGAGAAGACATACGCTGAATAATCATTGAAGTCAGAGTAATTGTCCGAAATTAGCGGCATATTGACGTCACATGCCCACCCCATGTTATGTCGATGGAGGGCTAACTTCGAAGCTCTATAACTTCTAAAATCAGCGTTTTATGAGAAAATGTGTCGGAGGATAATTTAAAGGTTTGAATCAAATATATCTGAATCTCGATTGTTAACAATATTTTCAGTCTTTAAGAAGGTACTGGAGTTTCACCTTTCAGAGTAGCAATCTGCTCTAAGAAATTTATTTTAAAAATTTAAGAAATTATTAGCACGTACTTTTAAAAAATATATTTTTTTATGAACGGGTTTGAAATATTTCCCATTTCAGTTTCAATTGACTTTCAATGTCTAGCACTGCTATTGTGATGTTTTCAAACTTCCACGATTCTTTAAATACCGAAGGAATATTGTTGAAAATGGACATTTAGATAGAAATGATTTAGAACTTTAATTTACCTAATTCTTAAACGAATTGCTTTTTTTTTCAATAAGTTCATTTATTGTCTGTTTGATTATTTAGAACCCATTGAACAGCACCGTCAAATACTTACTACTGTAAATTCGCAAAAATTTGGTGTCAGGAGGAAGGATGTACAGTCGCTCAAAAAAGTATCCGAACGCCATGGTTGATTACAGAATTCAGAAAAAATATCTGGCAACGATTTTTTTAGAAATTAGTGATCTGGCAACCTCGTGTCACGTAACGCGAAGGTTGCCAGATTACTAATTTCTAAAAAAATCGTTGCCAGATATTTTTTCTGAATTCTGTAATCAACCATGGCGTTCGGATACTTTTTTGAGCGACTGTAGGTGGTCATATTATTTTGATACTAGATCGTGTGGGCTCACTCACGGAAATATTGAGCGTGTGCAGTTACCGTTCACAGCAAACTGGAGCGTGTGCAATAACTGCACACGCTTCAGTTTGCTATGAACGGTAACTGGAGCGTGTACAGTTGCTGCACACGCTCCAGATATTTTTCCTGAATTCTGTAATCACGTGACACGAAGGTTGCCAGATCACTAATTTCTAAAAAAATCGTTGCCAGATATTTTTCCTGAATTCTGTAATCAACCGTAGTGGTCGGATACTTTTTTGAGCGACTGTACCAGGGGGGGGGGGGGAGGATCAAACTGCCTCCTCAAAGATTTCTACAGAACTTCAGTGTTGGAGCTGCGGTAAAACTGGGCATATTAGAATCAACTTCAACAAGAAATGGGTGAGAAGTCCAAGTCTACCTAACAGACAATAAAAGCAGTGTAACCGACCTGACCTACCAATCAAAAGTTAAATTTTAAAGTATATGGATGGTGTGAGAAAAAGGAATATTATCAAAATTTTGGTAAACTTCCATGTTATTTGAATGGAATGCCATATTCTACGAGCCATAACTTTAAAAATAAGCTTTTTACAGAAAAATGGTACAGGAGATAAACTATACATCTGAAATTCATCAATCTCGATTTTAAACAATATTCGCTTAATACTGAAAAAGTTATGATAAAATCTGAAAGATTTTACGGCAAATCCTGCTGTTATGCTCATTCTATATACTCAAAACTGCAGACTGAAAAAAATAACGAAAACTTCTAAATTTACGTTTATTTTAGTAAAGTATTTGCTATCCCTTTCGAAATAAATTCTTACTACCGGCAGCACTGCTGTTAAATGTTTTAGTTTCAGGAACTCTTTAAATATTACGCAAATATTGGCCAAAAAAAACGAGATTTGCTAAAATATTTAAAGGTTTTTCAGTTTATTTCCTGTGACATTTCATTACATCAAGCTTATGTGAAAGTTAGGAAGCACTGAATTGTTGTTTTCCATTCACACAACGCGGAAGTGTATGACTACTCTAATAATATAAAGTAATTTGCTCATAGCCGTCGCGTGGCCGAGTGGTTAGCACGCTTGGCTAGGGATCTGGGTCCGAGCCCCGGGTAAGGCATCGATATATGTGTCGTTTTTCTGCTGAGGTCCTGCCATCCTCACAGACCATCTACTAAGGAGTATAAACTGGCACGCTCCTGGTCAGGTCTCTGTGGCAAGCAGCTGCTTGAGGAGGTTTTTATTTATAACTTGCTCATACCACAGTAAAAAAAACAAGGAAAAAGTTAAATTATTAAAGTGAATAATTTCGTTTTTAAGTATTACTGAAAAATTATATTTTAGTATAATTAGTATTATGTTAATAGTTAATTTATTACATTTACAGTATTTGGGAACAGATCTGTATCATTTAAGATTAAAATTGACATACCCATTTCTACTGCATTCCTTCTTTCATGAGTATTGAAAAGAAAACTTTTTTTAAAGGAAAAGCATGGACCGTAAGAATGTGCGCATTACCGCTTCTTGCATCTAGGGGCGCATGGAATTTAAATCCGGGCCTGGATATGGCTTTAGATTTTCAACTCGCAAATGCGAAGTTTAAGTGTTCAAAGTGGGTGATCCAAGTTCCATCTGATCAAAAAGGTAATCGGTTGCTTCCGATTATTAATAAGTTTTTTAATACATGCATTGACTTTTCTCTTTTTCGTGTAACTGAAAATAAGCTTTATCGTTGAGAGGTAATTTATCTCAGAAACATTTTTTGCAGGAAAACAATACATTCACGGATATGAGCACACAAAATCAAAGAGCCGGATGGGCAGTGCCATTATGGGTGTGGCGAAAACTATTTGAATGGCTTTGATTAGACCGTTGCTCGATAGGGGCGCTGGCATCGGTTTTCTGCTATAATGGGTATGTATCGAAGTCATCTATCTGTGCTAAATACTTCATCTGTGAAGCCACCCGTACTGGAAGAGTGGCGATGTCTCATAGAAGCGTTTGTCTACACCTCTAGAAGAAGGGCCGGATCTAGTCGGGGGAAGTGGGGAGGAGAGGGACATTCCCTCCCTACTTTCAGAAGGTTAGTAAGAATAATGGAGGCTGAAAATGATAAAACTTGTGCGCATTTCATGCATTTTTCAAGACATTTTGAAAGACCTCTAAAACTGTGTACAAAATGTTATACTCCGATGGAAATCTAGTCTCTTTGCCCCCATTTATGTTTTCCCAGATCCGGGCCTGCATAGAAGTAAAGCTTCAGGAACCTGCGATGGCCTCTGGTCAGGATTAGTCCCCAGCTGATACAAGTTAGTCTGCGCATCTGTTTACTTCGGGCTGTCAACTCACAAACCGAAAATACAGCAGTAGATTTATCCTCAGCAAAAGCCCCCAGTGCAACAAGTAACGATTAGATATTTATGTTTAAATTACTAATAATTTTGTTTATCCTCTGGTCAGGATTAGTCCCCAGCTGATACAAGTTAGTCTGCGCATCTGTTTACTTCAGACTGTCAACTCACAAACCGAAAATACAGCAGTAGATTTATCCTCAGCAAAAGCCCCCAGTGCAACAAGTAACGATTAGATATTTATGTTTAAATTACTAATAATTTTGTTTATCCTCTGGTCAGGATTAGTCCCCAGCTGATACAAGTTAGTCTGCGCATCTGTTTACTTCAGACTGTCAACTCACAAACCGAAAATAAGCAGTAGATTTATCCTCAGCAAAAGCCCCCAGTGCAACAAGTAACGATTATACATTTATGTTTAAATTACTAATAATTTTGTTTATCCTCTGGTCAGGATTAGTCCCCAGCTGATACAAGTTAGTCTGCGCATCTGTTTACTTCAGACTGTCAACTCACAAACCGAAAATACAGCAGTAGATTTATCCTCAGCAAAAGCCCCCAGTGCAACAAGTAACGATTATACATTTATGTTTAAATTACTAATAATTGTGTTTTATTATCCCCAGTTTTTTGTATCCGTGTCATTCATTAAAATATATCTTTTATTTGTTTTTTTAGCTTCAGGATCAATTGCCTACCTCTATACCTTCCATAGATACGACTGGAACAACACCACGTATTCCACTGTTAGCGCCGTTTTCTCTGTGATGGGATTGTTGCTTACGTTGATTGTAGTTCCTATCCTTACGAAAGTCATCAAAGTGGGTGATCCCACACTGGGACTTGTGGGAACGATCTCCGTTTTGGGAAAAAAATATTGCTCTTGCTTTGGCGGCATATCCTTCGATTTATTTTATTGGTAAGCAGGTTAAAATACTGTACCATTTGTACACCAAAAATATTGTCTGAAAACCAAATAAGAAACTCTATTTTTCAACAATTTTTTTTGCATCTGAAGTTAATGAATTGCAAAATGCAATTTTTCGTTGAAAAACAGAGTATTTTCAAGATAAATGTTAATACCTTTATTTCCAAATTTCTGCTACTTTTCTTAGAGATTTCGAATCATTTCAATGCTCTTTACAATAACATAAGTTAAAACATTTTTGAGAATTTTTATCATGATTTTGTGAGAGTAAAAAAGACATTTTGGTGAAGAGTGAAAAACTCTGATATTCTATAACACTCTAAATTCATAACAGAGTATTGTGATATTATAACATTTGAATTCTGCAAAAAGTATATGCACAGTGAAAAAAAAGAGCCTTTTATATTGAAGTACAGAGACTGTTCATAAGTAAGAAGACAGTCTCGTTATGTCAATTGTAAAGCAGCATCGGGCTGAGGCTCAGCAATTTCTTAAATATGGTATTTATGTAAACTATGATTGAAAATAAATATGTAAGTGAAATCTGTTTAAATAGCGATTTTCAGCAAAATTCATTTAATATTCAAAGAGTTATGAAAGCTCACACAATCAACAATCCATGTGAACAGAGAGATAAAGTAATTGTGTAAGTCACTGAACAGGCAACTGTTAAAATAAATGTCTCAGTTCTCGAAAAATCAGACACTAATTCTTTTGTGCCCATTTCTAATATTCTTAGGACATTCATAGGGAAATCGTTTCAAACCTTGGCAGATGTTATCCATTAAGATTTCTGAAACATAAATTTTAAGACAAATTATTTTCAATCCTATTATTTCCCCTGTTGTCAAGTTTACTTAAAGGAAAACAAAAGTAGGATAACATGAACATTTAAATTTAATTCAAAATTTTATAGTAGACCTTGTTTGCTTTACATATATATTTTTTGAAATTAAGAAGACACATTTATTTATATTAAAGTTAAGAAGACATATTTATATTATTAAAGTTAAGAAGACATATTTATATATATTAAAGTTAAGAAGACATAGAATATATATATAATATTTGCATTTTGGTATACCTTAATTTTTTACTTATGTTAATAATTCTGATATTCCCTATTTTATGCCGTATTTTATCGTGGAATCATTGTTGTCTGAAATTCAACTGATATTTTCACAAAAGCATTTTAGCCATTCCTATTCTCTTCAAACGTGTAACGGACTGATACGACAGAGTTTATTACTCCAACTTTCCTGATAATCGAATTCTTTTCTGTTCCAGTTGTCCCATTTGGAAAAATCCTCTTAAAACTTTTATCGCTGAAAATTATCAGCGCTTGAACATATGATAATCATTTTACAAATATCCAGCATATTCTGACCATTTTCAAATTAGGTTACAAATTTTCGCTATAATGGTTGCTGTCCAAATTCAGGATAATATGATTTTTTTTTCGTCTCTTTCCCTTATTACTTTTAGAAAGATTCTCCTCAAACGTTTTCTGTTGAAATTCTTCGGGCTTGAAATTCATACGATAATTATTTGGTAAATTTCTGATGTCTCCCCTTCATTTTCTGACGTGTTTCAACCTTTTACAACAACACCTTTCTTCCGAACTTCAAGAATTGGATTATTTTTAACGTCATTGATGTTATAGCAGAGTTATACCATACAGTTTTCAACACTGTATTTTTTTTACAACCATACATATTTCAACACTGTATGGTAGACATAAGGAATGCGCAGTTGATGATGAGCACTGGTCTTAAGGGACTGGAATGCGTCAGTCTTGCTTCACTCACAATTCGGAGCAATGTTTGTTGCAAAACAGAGAGCATTACAACACTAAAAATGCAGTTTGAAACATTTGTTGTAACTAAAAAGCATTTTTTAAATATCAGGATTTATTATTTAAAAAAATATAAGTATTATTAATATATTCAGCTTGGCCATTTTCTTTTTAGAAGCCAGATGAAAACTCTCCTCTAATGCTGTGCTGGAGATAGCACAGCTTCAAACTCATAACTCTGCTTCACCTAACTTGAGGGATGATGCAAACAAACAGTTCTTTGCCTATTGCCTAAACACTCCATTACCAGGGTGAAAAAAATAATGTACCGATTTCTCTGATATATTGCTTTCATAAAACGAATGGTCACGAAAAATAGAGTTAATATACTTTATTTGGTTGGTAGATGATGTACTCCAATTTCATTAGCACTTAAAAATAACATGCAGGGTTGGGTTCTTTTACCTCTGAGTGGCACATTTTTCCACACCATGGGCTAAATGGCCAGGTCACAAGGACCCCGAAGGCTCAGAGAAGGTTGGGAGTGGAAACCCACTGGATCAGCTGTTGGGAGACAGATGGTAGCCTCCCGTCAAGGCCATCCAGCGTGTTCTTTAACGTGCACAGGGTATGGCTCTTCCGCACACGGGGCCACGGCTTAACGTCCCATCCGACGGACGACAGTCTTTCCAAGCTCATCGGTGTCCCCTTCTGACCGTGGACAGGGAATTTCGCGGAGATAAATCTCAACGCTGACCCAGCTGGACTCGAACCTGGAAACTATAGATTTACGAGCCTGGCGCGCTTCCGACTGAGCCATCCCTGCCCCGCTAATAACCAGGAGATTTATGAATTTGAACAGCAAAACGGAACTATAATCACCAACTTTCGAAGGAGACAAGATGACTACAGTTGTGGGCACAACAGCACAAACAAGAGAAGCTGCTTACAAGATCATTACATAAAAAGTTTAAAATCCGATGTTGAGATATCATGTGGAAACACAATAAAGGAAATTAAAAATGGAATTTCTGAAAGTTTGGTGTTTCTAAAAGTGTTTGATTCAAGCAGGATATTCTGTATTCTAGACAAGCAGCGGCAAGTAATTAAACGGTTGCAAAATTCTGATCAGTTTGCCTTGACAACTATCAGAAAAAAGTCACAAGAATACTACATCAGAAATGAACTGAACAAAGTATTAATATCGATAAACATCGATACCAATGGCGGCTCGTGACTAAATTTCTTGGTGGGACACTTTGATTACTACAGGTAGCGCCCGGATGTAGGAAAAAAATTGGGGAGATGCCTGATATTGAACTGAACCGAATAGGACTAAAAAGACATTCCGTAATACATATACTCTCTTTTTTCAGCTATTCTCAAAACCAAATATTTAACAAAATATTTCGGTGAAAAAAACCGAAAAAACAATTCAAAAAGATCTTGTCCTTTCTTCTTCAATTTAATGTTTCGCATCTTTACTTTAATAATTACCTATATATTTACTCTTCGTTCTGGAGTGGGGGGGGGGGGGAGGCTCAGTCGGTAGCGCTCCAGGCTCGTAATCTATAGTTCCCTGGTTCGAGTTCCGCCTGGATCAGCGTTGAGATTTGTCTCCACAAAATGCTCCGACAGTAGGGGACACCAATGGCCTCAGAAAGATCGGCCTCCATCGGATGGAACGCTAAACCGTGGCCCCGTATGCCGGAGGGCCATACCCTATGCACGTTAAAGACGGGAGGCTACCATTTGTCTCCTAACAGCTGTCCAGTGGGTTCCCTCCCCCAATCTCTATTCAGCTCTCGGAGTCTTTGTGACCTGGTTATTTAGCACATTGTGTGCAAACCAAGTACCGTTCAGAGGTAAAACAACCCAACTTCTCCGTTCTAGTGGTATTTAAAAAAAAAAAATTATGTCTAATATATAGGTTTACTATTATACTAGGTATCCACTTAGGTAGAATGAGTGTAAGATGTTACAATAATTATATTTATTACCCTTTATTTATTGTTCATCGTCTGTGTGAAAAACGATATTGAACTGTTGCATAATCTCATTAACATTCAAACTTCTCTTGCAGGTAATTTTATCGGCATGCTCAGCAGTCTTTCTTCATTGACAGGAAGATCTCGAATTTCGAAGATTGTCTCTAAAGACGATTTAGGTAAGTTGGAGAATTTACCGCAATTGAAACAAACTGCACTTATTGGAATGTACCACAAAGCAGGTATAAAATCGTAAAGTGAAGAGAAATGATTTATTGAAATATCTCACTTCTGTTGAGGGAAAACAAAATGATTCAAATAAGAAAGATCACTTAAGATAAGAAACAACTGCAGCTCTTTTCAAAGGGAATATATTCTCTATCATTTTTCGGTTTATTGAGCTTTTCATTCTTTGGTCAGGACTTTCGAATAAACAGTGCATATTCAATCTTAAGTTCTCACCTACAATGTGAAGGAAAACTTTTAAACAAAAGAAAACCCACATTTTCTTCCCGAGTGGACTGGTTCGTATTATAATTATAAATTGTCTACTACAAGTGAAAAATATTACTATCTACATTAACTTTTTTGTTAAGGAAACGAGAAAAATATTTTTCGACATTATGGAAAATGAGACAGACGCAAATTTTAGTGTTTAAGAATTTTGAAATATATTTGCAGATGAACACTGTAGTGGCATTCTGTGCTGATAGCCTTGATGAACTGACTAGGATTACTAATAATGCGTTATCTTTTATTGGGGATTGGTTCAAATTCAATGAATTAGTTATCAATTATTTCAAAGACAAAATATATTTTATATTGTTTAAAAAACAAAGAGAATAGTTCTCTTAATATTAAAATTCATGATCTTTAGTTGTTCTAAAATGATTCATTGTAAAATGTAATCCAATAGTAATGTCAAAGAGATAGATTATCTTGGAGGAAAATTAATAGTAATTTAAGTTGGAAACCTTACATAAACAAGCAGACCAAAAAGGTTAGATCAATGCTTCACAGGTTGTACTATTTAAGAAAAATATTGAATAATGGATTACCTCTGAGCGGCACTTTTTTGCACACCATGGGCTAAATGGCCAGGCCACAAGGACCCCGAAGGCTCAGAGAAGGCTGGGGGACCCACTGGAACAGCTGTTGGGAGACAGATGGTAGCCTCCCGTCAAGGCCATCCAGCGTGTTCTTTAACGTGCACAAAAACAAGTGCCGTTCAGAGGTAAAACGACCCAACTTCTCCGTTCTAGTGGAATGAGTGTAATATTCAATCTTAAGTTATTCAAATAATCTTAAATTATTCAATCTTAAGTAAGGGTATGGCTCTCCCGCACACGGGGCCACGGCTGAACGTCCCATCCGACGGACGGCGGCCTTTCCAAGCCCATCGGTGTCCCCTACTGACCGTGGGCAGGGCGGGGGAAATTTTGCTGAGATAAATCTCAACGCTGACCCAGCTGGGATTCGAACCTGGTAACTACAGATTACGAGCCTGGCGCGCTACCGGCTGAGCCACCCTCGCCCCATATTGAATGATGATATGTTAAAGATACTGTACTTTTCTTGGCTCTAGGCTGCCCTGAGGTATGGAATATTATGCTATGGTGGAACTTATAAAACTGCACTTAAACCTATGTTTAGGTTACAAAGCAAAATAATAAAGAGTATAACCATTCCACAAAATATTAATTTAAACACATATGATAAATACTGTGAATTAAATATATTTCCTTTAAGACACTTTTATATGTACAAGCTTATGCTTTATCTTTATAAACATAATTCTGAATTTCAAATGAAAACATATAAATATTGTTTAAGAAATGAAGAAATGACATACGTGGTTCCCAAGGCAAAAAAAAAAGAAATAGTACTTCAAAAACACTATTTATATCTTGCACCTAAGTCATTTAATTCTTTACCTCCTGATCTCAGAAATTACATTTGTGGATATTCCACATATAAAGAAAAACTGAAACAGTTTCTTCAAAATGCAACTGATATGGAGCCTTACTTTCATACTTTAAATTAGATCCTAAAAGTTTCACTTTCTGTCTGCATGAATACAAAAATAAAAATAATCTGTATAGAAAAATCAAATCAGTTATATATTTGTCACTGTTTCAAGAAAAGGATATGTTTACTTTTCTGTTAATACAAAATCAATTATCATTGAAGATGTCTAAGGTTGTACATATTATTTGTTAAAATATGTTGTCATTACTTTATTCCTGTGTTTAATATTACAATAATCTGGATGAGTATATGCTCTTGGGTTATTTACATTGTAATAATGTTCATTTATATCAAAATAAAACCAAAAAGTTTAAAGTTCAAAATTAAACTGGTGAGTTTTGAACATTCGATAGAAACCGTTAATTACTCCAAATTCTATGCATCTCCGCAAAACTCCCCGCTCTGTCCACGGTCAGTTGGGGACACCGATGGGATTCGAAAGACCGCCGTCCGTCGGATGGGACGTTAAGCCGTCGCCCGTGTGCGGGAGAGCCATACCCTGTGCAGGTCAAAGAACACGCTGGATGGCTTTGACGGGAGGCTGCCATCTGTCTCCCAACAGCTGTTCCAGTGGGTCCCCTCCCCCAATCTTCTCTGAGCCATCGGGGTCCATGTGACCTGGCCATTTAGCCCATGGTGTGCAAAAAAGTACCACTCAGAGGAAAAACAATCCACCAACCCAAATTCTATGATTACCTTAAAATCCTTGAAAAAATGGAGATAGTTTGTAAACTAGACGACTCATATATAGAACCATGAGTGAAGACAGCATTTTTGCTCTGAAGGGTCTAGAGAAGGAATGAGATGTGGTATACTTCAACATTCTACAGTTTGTCATTTTCAAATCGTGACATAATTTTGCAAATACTGTTGAAAATGAATAAGGCAAAATATCAGTTAAGGGAATTGGTCTATTCCTATGACAATACTCTTACATATACAGGGTGATTCAAAACGCTTGGGCCAAACTTTAAGGGGTGATAGAACACACCTAAACAAGCACTTTTTGTCATACAATGCATGGTTGGAACTCAAGCGGTGAAGCGCTAGAGGGCGCTTTCCAGTGAACACTTATAAGCGCTGGTTTTCGCACTCGTCGTCATTTCTACCGTGAATTGTACAGTCTTTGGGCTTCCCTCGCATTCCCGTCCGCAGCTCCGTAAGTGAAATGTATTCCGCCTTCTCCTGATTCGTAAAACAATCCATCCGTTCTGCAATCCACAGCAGAAATGACGACGAGTGCGAAAACAAGCGCTTATAAGTATTCACGGGAAAGCGCCCTCTAGCGTTTCACCGCTTGAGTTCCAACCATGCATTGTATGACGAAAAGTGCTTGTTTAGGTGTGTTCTATCACCCCTTAAAGTTTGGCCCAAGAGTTTTGAATCACCCTGTATAAATATTTTTTAAAACTGAAAATGGATAATACAAAGAATTTCCTTAATGTTAAATTTTCTACGATCCGACGAAAAAAATTCTATAATATTCAGACTTTCTCGGATAACACAAAATTTATAGAGTTCTATAGACGTAATATAAATTACAGTTTCAAAAATTTTGAACATCTTCAAGTTTCTTTCTAATCATTTAATAGCGGATGTAAATATACTAGTGTGTATTGACACCTGGGACTCACGTTCATAATTTTGTCTTCTGATTGTGACGATTGTTGACCAAGTTAATCCTTCACCGGGATTAACATGGTCAATAATCTAAATTTCGCTACAACTCTCAAAGCATTATATCTCTTTTATAGTTAACTGTTCAATTTCTTGTCATATTTACTATATCTAATATAGATTTAAAATATATCTTAAATATTTGTTTTATTTAATATATATTAAATTTAAATTCTATAATAATATATAATTTTTTAAAAATATATCTTAATCATCATTTTTGGCCAACTCCCCTAGATTTTGCCAAGTTGTCTAGATTTTGCAAACTCCCTTTAATTTTTAAAAAAATCCCAATTTCAGAATTCACCTGGATATTACAAAGTTGCTTCAAATTTTGCCAACTCCGATTAACTTTTGGGGGGAGCCTCCCCCATCGCTACGCCCCTGGGCATCCTCATATATAAAGCGTTAATAAAATAAAATCGCAACCATAAAAAAAGACCAAAAACATACGAACTCATAATTTGTTATTACGCAGACATATTTCAAAATTTGAAAAGTACTTTAATTCCATTGCTATCGATAATCTAATCATTTACACTTTTAATAAAATGTCTACCATTCTGTTAGTAATAATCCACTAGTAAATTTTAAATAATGAAAGAGTTATAGCTAAAGTCCTATGCGGATGCGGATATCCGCATTTAAAAACGCTCCGCGGATAAAATAGCAATGTTAATGCGGATAGCAGATAAAGCCGCAGGAAAAATTATGTTAATGAGGATAGTGGAGAAAAATCAGTTTGGAACGTGAACAAACATTATTGCATTATTCATGGCTGACACCAGGAAAATTAGAAAACGGAAAAAAATTATTTAAAATTCAATGACGATATTCACTTTAAAAAAGAAAACCAAATGAATTGGAATAAAGCACAAATTTGGAAAAAAATCGTTTTTAATGTGAAAGAAGAGAGATCTTTTTGTCGACAAAGCAAATGTAAATTAAAAAATATTACTGGAGTATTGCATAGAAAACTGGAATTAAATATATGAAAATTGAAGTCGCGGAGATGATGAAGTTTACGTAGTGAAATGTAAAGGGGAGTTGCCGAGTAATGAAAAGGAATGTCTTCCGATAATAATGGATAACTGCATTTATAGCAGCAAAAGTTACTGAAAAGAATTTTCAAAATTATATTCTGGTAAATTTTTATCTAATATCTGCTTCGGCATTTTTTTAATGAAATACATGCTTTTTTATCACAGTTTCTTAATTTTTTAGTTAATTATTAGTCATCAATAAAACATTATACTAATTTCCTTTACTCGCAAACACAAATATCAGACTTCAAGCTTTTCCAAATCTCAATCAAATACATCAGTATCCTCATTTTCAACAATATTCTTTCAGTATTGAATGTGCTATAAATGTTTTAATATTTTACAAAAAGCAATGCCAATCTTAACAAACTTACACAAAATAATAGCTAATATATGCAGATGATTATAAAAAGTTTGCTATTCGTGCAGGGCTCTATTTATAGCAGCAAATGTTCGTCTCACGATTCTATTATTTATAAGAATAAAACATAAAATGTTTAGAGTTCTCCTCGAATTGATATTATCGTGTAAAGGAAATAGTTGAACCGATGACAATAGCCAATTTAAGCTTGCAAACATGCTAATTATGTTTCCATTTGCAGGGAAGGTATTCTCTTTCCTGTCAACGGCAGAATCTGTGGTACCAATAATAGGCACATCACTGCTCACCATTGTTTTCAATGCTTCTCTTAGCTTTTACCCTGGACTGATATACGCCATTCTTGCACTCTTTCTTCTGATACCTCTGTGTGTCTTCATGTAAGTTTAGTCATTTAGATCAATATTCTCAAGTTGTGTATTTCCCTTTATTTCATGCTGTTTCATATTAAGATCACTTTGCAAACAAAAATATCCGCAATTTGCTTTCGTTCATTTGTATTCCCAGAAAATTTGGCTATTCTTCGACAAATACGAAAGTTTTAACTTTAAAAATAAAATGATAAATACCCCCTCAAGCAGCTGCTTGCCACAGAGGTCTGACAGGAGCCTGTCAGTTTATATGCCAAAGTAGTAGGTCTGTGAGGATGGCAGGACTTCAGCAGAAAAACAACACACACAACCATGCCTTACTCGGGGCTCGAACCCAGGTCCTCTTAGATCAATAGCCAAGCGTGCTAACCACTCGGCCATGGGAAGGCTTTAACTTTAGTGTATTATATATTTTAAAGCGAATAACGAACCTAAGAATTACAGAATACTATTATAATATATTATTGTATTTCAAATTGTTTCACTGTTAAAAACTGATGAAATTAAGCAGTTGATATCAAGACCAGTAATAGAAAAAAAGTTAGGGTGAAGCAGAAGAGGAAATGACCGGAATGGACACGAACAGCCGAAGGACACAGTTCGGAAATTATGACTCTTGGAAAACGTTTTCGTAAAATCATGTCATACAGTTTTTCCTTCCGTTCTAGTCATGTGTTTAAGAAAAACCTCCTCCGAAATATGCGGAATATACACTGGTTTCCATAAATTAAGAAACAATCAAAAAGTTTGATTATTTAACAACAGCAATGCCAGTCTTAAGAAACTTATACAAAACTGAAGAATAGTGAAAGAGTTCTTTACACAAATTTCTAAAATACAAACTTATTTTATTAAACACTTTGATATAATACTTATTACTAAGTCTTAATTAACTTCTAAAGTCATTTTTTGTGGCTGGCATTGTTATCGCTAAATATTCAAACTTCCATAACTCATTAAATACTGAACGAATATTGTTGAAAATCGAGATATTGATTTATATGATTGAGATCTTTATCTGCAATCACATTTTTCAAAACAAAAAAAAAAAACTTATTTTAGAAGTTATAGAGCTTTGACGTTAGTTTCCCAATGACATACCATAGGGTTGTTCCTTAATTTGTGGAAATCAGTGCTTATATGTTTATTTTATTCATGAGAGAGCGGCATCACCCTCCCTCACTAAATAGTCTCGATCAGGAGTCAAAGAGTTCCGAAATGGTTTTGGGTAGATAGCAAGAGCAAAAATGTATTTTTTTTTCGTTTGTGATTGACACAAAGGACAACAAGAGCGGATGGAAAAGATTAGGAACAAACTTTCTTTAAGTATTCTTCTTCTTTAAGTATTCTATTCTTTAAGAATTTCTTTCTTTACTGATGTCGTAAAAATTGGCAGATATTATCGAACATAAGATAAAGAAACATTTATGGAACGGCTGTCAGTAAAAGGACTGAGATAACCATGTTACGTTGAAAACTTCTAAAGACCAATGATATTGTCGCCTGTGGTCGAGGTTACGAAAAGGAAGCAAAAATCTGTCCCTTTCTTTTGTTACAAACCGAAGCTTCAAATATTTCAATTTCCAATTCCGTATGCTGCGTCTATAGAGCATGAAATAATAGCATAAGGAATGCAGGGAAGTAAAAATACCGGGAGGAAAAAAAATTCTCTTCACGTGTCATATATCAAATATATCAAGGGTTATATATTATGCATGAAGTTATACACTTTATGATGATGTCTCGTTGAATGGGCTGCAGATTTGTCACATGCCGACATACTGTTGCCTTCAACTCTTACTGCGTGTTGAAAGCAGAAAAATGGAATTGGAACATTTGATGCGTGTTGAAGAAGGCATCAAAGATTCAAGAAAAAGGATCGATTTCTCCAGTGCATCCCATAGATATTCTATTCAGTTGATAACCAGAGATAAAGCAGGCCACTCCATTACTTGAATGCCTTCTAAAGATAATGATTGATCAGTCTTGATCTATGTGTACAGAATTATCGTCCATTACGAGGTAATCTTCATCTACTGCACTAACACAGGGCTTGGCATCGGGATAAAGGATGTCTCATAGACATCAGAGTGAATTCACAGAAACTCCATCATATACATGGAAGTTGGTACAGTCGCTAAAAAAAGTATCCGAACACTATGGTTGATTACAGAATTCAGAAAAAATATCTGGCGACGATTTTTTTAGAAATTAGTGATCTGGCAACCTTCGTGTCACGTGATTACAGAATTCAGGAAAAATATCTGGAGCGTGTACAGCAACTGTACACGCTCCAGTTATCGTTCACAGCAAACTGGAGTGTGTGTAGTTACTGCACACGCTCCAGTTTGCTGTGAACGGTAACTGCACACGCTCAATATTTCCGTGAGTGAGCCCACACGATCTAGTATCAAATAATATGACCACCTACAGTCGCTCAAAAAAGTATCCGAACACTATGGTTGATTACAGAATCCAGAAAAAATATCTGGCAACGATTTTTTTAGAAATTAGTGATCTGGCAACCTCCGTGTATACGAAGGTCGCCAGTCATTAATTAAAAAAAAAAAATCGTTGGCAGATATTTTTTCTGGATTTTGTAATCAACCATAGCGTTCGGATACGTTTTTGAGCGAATGTAGTAAACATATTTTATTTGTCTCTAACGATTTTTTTATTTACTCTTTGATGATCAGTAAACTTTTGACGAGCAGTGTATTTTAAATAAACTATTATGATTGTTTATGCAATAAGTAAGATTTGTTGGGTATCGATTTGATATCTCTTAGTAATTACACATTATTCTGCTAAATCCCTGTACAGTCGCTCAAAAAAGTATCCGAACACTATGATTGATTACAGAATTCAGAAAAAATATCTGGCAACGATTTTTTTTCTGAATTCTGTAATCAATCATAGTGTTTGGATACTTTTTTGAGCGACTGTACACAACCACTAATGGTTTTTTCCATCCCACAGATGGCTCTATCGACTGCCGTCTGTGAATTACGAGGAACTAACAAATCAACAATCGGTTGCACCGACAGCTTCACAGATCGACAGAGGGTCGCAAACGTCACAGGAAGTCAATATAATGGCACCGGAAGTACCAGAGGACAGCAAAAAGTCACCGATAGCTCCAGAAGTCAACACAGTGGCATCAGTAGTTGAAAAATAATAAAACATAAAGATATCTCTGACCTTTTCACTTACGATTTGGTGGATTACGAAAATATCGATTTTTCTCTTTTGAGAAAAATGCAATATACGACAACGTGTGAACATTAATATTTAAATCAGAGAAACGCTGCTTGTTTCGTAACAGAAAAGACATCCTGGTTCTTTTAAAATGTGACGAATCATGGCATAAAAAAATCATTTCCGCGCAAAAAATGGCATCGCAATAACTTGAACACAAATTTCCTTATATTCCAAAACCTTTTCACGATAAATTATAAGAAGAGGAGTTAAAGAAAAGAGTGAAGAGAATTTCTAATTTAGTATCAAAATATATGCTTAGTTTATGCTTTTGATTAAAATCCATCACATCTACTCTTTATCTCTTTTGAGCCTTTAAAAGTGCTCGCCGATTAATATTTTATTGGTTCTAGCGAGCACGTGCATAATGAAAATTTCACTTTCCGTTACCGATAGGCCTAGTACTCTACGATTTCTCACAAGTATAAAAAAAAAAGATATTTATTGCAAAATTTATTGAAAAAAGCCATAAAAAACGGTATCCGGATACTTTTTTCAACAACAGATGTTCGAAGGAATTTTGTTCAGCGGAAATTTGTTCGAAATGGAAATATTTTCTACGGAAAATTGTTCGAAATAGAAATTTATTCGAAACGGAATCTAAGTTATTTTAGAAAAAGTGTCGGGATGATTGTATCTCTCCAGTGCGAATGATTTAATGTGGTTTCCAATGGAGGGCCTGGTGGCGATGGGGTAGTTTTTACTTCCCTTTAATTGTGTCGTTATTTTTTTCCTGTTCTGTTAAATGGTGTATATTTGATCTCGTGAGTAAATGTGGATAGCCATGGACGATAAATCTCAGAGTCATGGAGATTAAGCAATACCTCCTATCCGTTATAGGAGGAATTGGGCTAAGTCTCGGTACATAAGAAAAGATTTTCTGGAACGGTGTATATGTATGGAGGGGGGGGGGAGAGTGGTCGACTCTCCCCGGTTGTAATTTTCTCTTTGAATTTAGTGGTCGTGGTCATATTAATAACTAGAAATGTAGTCAAAATGTTAATGATTTATATTTATATATATATATTTTTAATAAAAGTTTTGAAATATCACTAAGATAGAGGAAAACATTATGTACTGGAACTGCGTTTAAGTTCGTTCTGCTTGGATCAGATCATTTAGCCCTCTCCCAAACTCAAAATATTTATTTCTATATTCACTAGATTTAGGCCATTAGAAATGACATACTCTGAGTAATCATTGAAGTAAGTGCAATTGTTCGAAATTAGCTTCACATTGACGTAACGTGACCACCCAGTGTTATATGGGACGCTAACTTCGAATTTCTATAACAACGATTCCCAACGTGGGCGGTAACGCCTCCCTGGGGGGAGTTACAGCCTTTCAGGGGTGCGTTGGTGTGACTACAAACTTTATGGGGGCGTTTGGGTTCATTTGGTGGGCCTTGACATTTGGCAGTCTGATACGACAGTTGAAGCATTTAAATTTAATTTTATTTAATATACAAATCATTAATTTTTAAACTGTTTGTCCCCAGTTCGAATGTGTTTAAGAATCTCAATTCATGGAAATATGAACACTATAAATAATGTGTGATCTTTAGTAAAGAAATTACGAATAGCGGCCAGTGTCAGATTAAGGAATGATATATTAGCCACGCTCCGGCACTAGGTAATGTTCCGATGCTGTCTTGACGGAAGTTGGAACCAATCAAGAGAGAGTGTTTGATAAGCTGGGTGTATTGGTGGAGGGCGCATTCTTCGAACGGATGAGTGCCGTGTGCAAACGGGGAACGCAGACAGTCAGACCTTTTACACATTAGTCATATTTCAAGGGAAGAATAGGAAGCAGTGGCATATATTTATTTCTGAGGGGGGTGTTGGGCAGAAAAATATTTTGCAAAGAGGCGATGGGTCGAAAATGGTTGGGGAACGCTGCTCTATAATTTCTAAATTCAGCGCCTTGTGAGAAAATGTTGAGGGAAGATAATTTAAGGGTCTAAATATAATATTTAAATATAAAATTTAATATTTCCCATAAAAGGTTTATTTTAAATGTTATAGGACTCCGATATCAGAGTCCCATTGACAAAAGGTCTGTAAATGGTGGCTAGAAAATCACTGGACGAATCACGGGGAATTGGATAGCTATGCACCAATTCCCTGTGATGATGCACAGAAGCGTCAGGCATGACACCTAAAGTCCGACCCCGCATTCTCGTAGTGAAGACCGTTAGTACCTTTCAAAAGAGATACTCTGTTGTGGAAGGGAATGGAAGGGGAGGGCTACCAGATCAGTGTGGCCTACTGATCTCGACTACTATGGCTACTTCCTTTTTTTTTCTATCCTGTTGAGGAGTGGTCAACCACACAGGATCCTGGTACTGATCATATACACGAACCGGAATTCATAATGGCTCTGAACTTGATTATGGAATGTGAATTTGCTGCACTGGTGGGCTTCTGTTGAGAGAGAATCTTCCGCTGTGTTTTCTGTTTGTTTGAGGGTTGGCAGTCCCAAGTGAATATATTATTCACAGGATATGTTTTATCAGCTGATGGACAATCCTAATCTGAGGCCATCGCAGGTACCTGAACTCTTGCTTCTACGGGCATCGTCAAACCTGCATTGAAGAAGGAAGTCTTCCAGTGTAGATGGCTTCAGCATTTAGTAGTGGGGTGAACAGAACTTTGCATCATGACTGCGATTAGGGGACTGATATTGTCAGCATTTCCTCTCTCAATGAACATAGTTTCTTTAAACATCCCACTAACTATTTACTCTCCATAGGTAGTTGGAATGTGAAGACTCCGCACAGAGATTATTCTTTTGATATCCTCACACAAGAATTCTACCGTTATATTTTATATATTCTCGACTTGCATTGGAGCACGTCATTGTTTTTCTTTTAGAGGAACATTTGAAAAAAAATAAGCATTCTTCCAAATGCACGTCTTATTAAGAAAAATTCCAAACATTGCAATAGATTATTAATGTGCGATTACATATTAAATGCAAATGTGGTAGTCTCGTTCCCAAGATCGCCATAACAGCGACATTCGAGAGTCGGAATGAACGGATACCCAGGGTTCAAAATAGACAGAAACACACGGAACGCTTTTCCTGTACATCGTAAACATCGGTAATGTCGTTCCGTCTCGTCAGAAATCAGAGTTAGTACTAGCATTAGCATATATATCAAAGCATATATATTTAAGCTATATTATAACCAAATTATTGCCTCCCAATTCTTATAGAGGTATATAGAAATGAAGCTTTGCTCTAGATCTGCTATATATATATAAATATTTATATCTTATCCCTCGAGCTAAATGGAGAGATAAAATGCTATATATATAAATATTTATATCTTATCCCTCGAGCTAAATGGAGAGATAAAATTAAGATTTTTAAAACTAATTTTAAATTTCTCTTTTCAGGAAGGGAAGATAAGAAGCACTTCCAAAGCGTAGGTGTGCTTCTCAGCAGAAACACTAGTGATGCTCTTCTAAGATATGAGTGCATTAATGAAAGGTTTCTTACATCTAAATTTCAGACAAGCATTAAAGACTTGAATATAATCTGTTGTTATACCCACAGTGAGGATGCCGATGACGATAAGATAGGTTTTACGGACAACTTCAGGATATTTTGAATTCTGTCAAGAAAGGAGATATTACCCTTCTTCTAAGTGACTTCAATGCTAATGCTAGTACAAATCTGACCTTTGGGAAGAGTGATAAGTCCGTTTGGTACTGATAGCTGCAATGGTAATGGGAAACGTCTCCTACAAGTGTGTCGCGGTGTTTTTACAAACACTGCGACATAGCACACGTGGGTTTCGCCAGATGGGCTGCATAAGAATATGATTGTATATATCAATTAAATGAGCTTGTTGTGTTAGGAATACCAGATCATATAGAGGAGCTGAAATTGGATCTCACCATTACCTTATTAAAGTGCCTTGCAATTAAACTTAAAAAGGGTTATGCTAAGGTTAAAAAAGTTGCCTTTAACACTGAAGCTCTTAAAAGACCCAGTTATAGCTAAAACTTCCATGATAGGTTACTTAGTCGTTATGAGAGTCATGGTTTGCTTACAACTGAAGTTGAAGAAAAATGGGACTATTTTAAACAGGTTTTTCTTGAAACTAAAAATTTTCGTTTGGCTAAAAAGGAGCAGAGGAGGCATCATTATTTGAGTGATAAAACATTGGAACTTATTTTGAAAAGAAAGAACTACAGAATTGTACTTAATCAATATCCTACTAATCCTAACAGAAAGCGTTACAAAGGGATTAATAAGTGTGCAAAGGATCAGTTAGCAGTTGATAAGAATTTTTGGCTTGATGGCTTGGCTGACAGCCGAGGAAGCAGTTTGACATTATAACAGCGAGAAAGCTGTACCAGATAGTCAATATTCTGTGTGGAAAGAAACCAACAGGCATACAGGGATTGAATGATATATCAGGTAAGGTTATTAGAGGTAAGAAGTTTGTCATGGCTAGGTGTGCTGAGAATTTCAGAGATATTCTAAACAATGTGGTTAGTTCTACTCCCATTGTAAATAATGATGACAGATGCATTACTGGTTTTAATGTTGACCCTATATCAAAATCTGAAGTTATTTTGGCTATTTCTAAACTTAAACTACATAAATCCCCAGGGATAGATGAAATTACCATGGAAATGCTTAGAGCTTGGAATGTTTCGGATACCACTTGGATGACTGAAATTTTGAATATCTTTTATGATAAAGGAATGGTTCCTAAAGATTTTACCAGAGCTATTGTTATCCCTATTTTTAAAAAAGCTGATCGCAGTTCTTTTGATAACTATAAGGGTATCAGCCTACTTTTTGCTCCAGGGAAAGTTCTTTGCATGATTGTGTTTAATAGAATTAAGAATCTGGTTGACAGGCAATTGCGTCATGAGCAATGCGGATTCAGAAGTGGTAGGGGATGTGTGGATCAGATATTTTCACTTAGGTAGATTCTTGAGAAATGTTTAGAGTTTCAGAAACCTTTGGTTGCTAGCTTTGCTGATTTCAAAAAGGCTTTCGACTCTGTTGATCGTCATAATTTGTGGTTCATTGTGAGATCATATGGTACCACAGACAAGTTAGTTAACATAATGAAAGCTCTCTATAATAACACCGAGTCGTGTGTGAGAGTTGGTAAGGCTTGTAGCAATTAGTTTAGCATTACTTCTGGTGTTCGACAAGGGTGCATTTTGTCTCCTTTTCTCTTTAGCTTGGTTATTGATTATGTTATGCGAAATTCACTTCAAGGGAAAGATTTTGGCCTTAAATGGACTGGAGATACCAAAATTTCTGATTTAGATTATGCTGATGATTTAGCCCTTTTGGCGAATGATGTTGATGAGATGAACGTTTTCATTCGAGCTGTTGATGAAACTGGTAGTAGAGTAGGTTTGGTTATAAACAGAGAGAAAACTAAAGTGATGAAAATTGGTTAGGCAGGCTGTGATTCAGTTAATCTGAATAGTTGCACTCATGAGCAGGTGACTCAGTTTAATTATCTTTTGAGTTATGTAACAGATCCTGGTGATAAACAGACGAATAGTGATTGTTGCTGGGACTTTTAAGAATCTACGGAGATTGTGGAGAAATCGGCGTATACCCCTAAACACTAAAAATTGACTGTATATTAGTATGGTTCTTTCAAGAATTAGTTATGGTAGTGAAACGTGGACCTTTTATAAACAGGATAACAGGAAACTTGAGTTGGGTTAGATTTACCTCTGAGGGGCACTTTTTTTGCACATAATGAACTAAATGGCAAGGTCACAAAGACCCCGAAGGCTCAGAGAAGGTTGGAAGGTTGGGGGAAGAGGACCACTGGAACAGCTGTTGGAGACAGATGGCAGTCTCACGTTAAGGGCATCCAGCGTACTCTTTAACGTGCACAGGGTATGGCTCTCTCTCCCGCACATGGGACCACGTTTTATAACGTCCTTTCCGACAGACAGGGACCTTTCCAAGCCCATCGGTGCCCCCCTACTAACCGAAGCAGGACAGGGAGTTTTATGGAGATAAATCTCAACGCTGACCCAGCTGGAACTCGAACCTGCGAACTGCAGATTACGAGACTGGTGCGCTAGCAATTGAACCACTCACGCCCCCAGGAAACTTGATTCCTTTGAATCTAGATGCTTACACAGTATCTTGGGCATTAGGTGATTTGACTTTATAAGTAATGATGAGGTTAGAAGAAGGAGTCATGAACCTCCTTCGAGCAGCATATTGCGCAGAGAGAGACTCACATTGGTTTGGCAATGTTGCTCTTATGCATAACTATAGTTTAGCAAACAGGGTTATGAACAGTGTGCCTAAATGCGGCAGAAAGAGACGGAGGACCTAGGATGCGGCGAGCAGATAATGTCAAACAGGACCTTGTTAAAATTGAGCGACATCGTCCAGGTGCAGCAGATATAGCTCAGGACAGACGTGTTTGGAAAACTGTATTGTACAATCTTTGTTGGACCTTTGGCTGCTGCTTCAGGATGGTTATGATGATTGACAAAACATGGGGCGGGTGGCCATATTTCAATGATTACTCAGCTTATAATTGTGGTAGAAAAGCTAACAAATAATAACAGTCAAAAATGAAAAATAAAATAAAAAAGACATAATGTTGTTTACTTCTCAGCAGCCAAAAGCTGGTTGAAAGGAAGTTAAAAATGCAAGCACTCTTCTAGCCCATTCAGCCTAAATCCTCCAGAATACACCAAATACACCATCTCAACAAACAAAGTTTACTAAGCAACTATCCACTACGGATGTATCTTTATTATGCACAAGATACAAAGGACATCAAACTGCAGCTGAAACTCCTCAAGATATGGCAGCAGCACATGAAACAAAACAATCAACAGAGAGAACTTACCCAAAAGAGAAAAAAACTAGCACGGAAAACAAACTTCCTTTAAAATCAAATAAAAATAAACACTGTAAATAAATATGTACATAAGGATAAAGACCTAAAAAAGGGGAAATCAAAAGGAAAAGAACAAAAGAAAATTATACTAAGGAAAACGAAAATTCAAGCTACAAAGTAAAAGACAAAAAGCAATAATGAAACAAAAATTATTATGCAAAAAAAAAATAATCAGAAAATATCACGAAGACAAGATTAGCACAAAGTCCAAATAAAAACAAAACATGAGGAAATATGGAAAACTCAGAAGAAATCCACTCTCCCTCCTCTTCCCTACTTTAAACTTTTCCTGCTGTTTTCTAACTATCGCTAACTATCAATCTCTTAACTTATGAATTCTTTAAATTCTGTCCGAGATAGAAGGTCATATTATCCTGAAATCGGCACGGAATATGTTTAAAATAATATGTATAGTTGTGGCAAATATTCGTTTTAAATTTGAAACACAAGTCCTCTTCTCTAAACTCGGATTATAGCTTATAAAGATACTGGAAACTAAAAGGAACTATATGGTGTCTAGATTATATGTAAAACAAGTTATGTTTTATTCTGCCAAATCCAAACCTGCGCATTCTATTCTGTCATCTCTCTTCCCAGATCCCCTCCCCCTCTTTCCAATGATTCCACAGTGACAAACCATAAGAGAAGAGGCTTCTGTAGTCGAACAAATTTCCGTTTGGAAGAAATTTCCATCGACAACAAAATTACGTCGAACAAATTTTGGTTTCAAACAAATTTCCATCGAATAAGTTTCCGTAATTACACCACACCAAGGTAAAAGCTTATATTCTATCTATATTTTAAAAGGGAGATAAGAAAGAACAAGAGAACTGTAGAGGAATTTTGGTAGAAAACAGAATTACGAGAATTGTAGGAAGGATAATCAGAGATAAAATAGAAAATGGGCACAGCACAGTGGAGGAAGGGAGTAGGCTCATCAGTGGAAAGTCTCCTGTTGACAATATTTCCATAATTCGATAATTAATAGAGAAGAGAGTAGGAAACAATAATACATATGATTTTTCGATTTCGAAAAAGCATGTCTTTATGTATACAGTGTTCAAGAAAGTAATGAGACTGAAATAAAAAAAAAAGTTCTACGAGTATCATATCATTCCAGAAGAGGCCGCTGTAGACACACGCACTGAGTATGACTTTGGCAGTCTCGCTAACTGTAACCAGTTGGAATTGCGTTGTTGTTTCATATCTTACTTAACAATATTTCAAACATTCCTCCCTGACAGAACCAATACGTTGCATCTGCACCCCACAAATATTTATATAAAAATGAAGAGAATCAATCAGGAACAATTTTTGCATCTCTTTTCTAACCTCAAAAACACTAGATACGATAAATACCACGAAATCTGCACAGGTAGTTCTAAACTACAGTAGGAGACACTTGCCACTTGTGCATTTTATAACCATGTAAAAAGAATACTGAAGAAATCATGATACAGAATGTTGGTAGTATTACTACTACTAAATTTATACAATTCCATTCGTCCTAAAGTGAATCAACGTTCAAAAATTTCTAAAAATTGCAATCTTTGTAGATAGTATTGCAGCATTGTATTTCATATACCAGAAGATCCTGACAATTCTTCTTGTAGATATATTTTATTTCAAATACAGCACCTCTTAACTGGCATATATAACTATGACTACAATGTTACCTTTCAGTGGGTCCCAGCCACTATGGTATTCTTCGCAATGAGATTGTGGACTGTGTAGCAAAAAAACCCTTAATTCTCTAGACTGTACTATCATTCTGTCTACAAATGATTACATTAAAACCCTGATAAACAAAACAACATATCTTTCTATAACACCTCTTTTTTTTAGGAGCGGGGAGGGGTACTGAAAACATCCAAAATCACAGACTCCGTATCTAGCAGGAAATCTTTGCTCTTCTGAATTTCTATCCTAACAGAACCATCAACTATAAGCTCATAAGATTTAGAATTGAAACTTGTTTCTTAAATGACACTTCTTATATCTTGAAAAAGGTTAACTTACTCTCATGTGACTACTGTAATGAAAGGGAAACTGTCAATCACATTTTATTAGCCTGTCCTAAGAATGATCTATATAGACAAATACCAAAAAGTGGCATTGACTTTACCAATTCTGAGGATTTTAATCTTAAAACCCTACTTAGTCAATCCTCCAATTACAAAGAGCATGAGAACAGGACATCTGTCACGAAAATTTTGCATGATTAACTTGTTCCACAGAATCCAAAAAAAGAAATGCTATGCTGCAAAATCGAATAGAAAGGAAGAGAAGGCAACTAACCGAATTTCCAGGAGTATAATTGTAGATGTTATGTTATGCCTCGTGTATTACTGCGTAGTCACAAACCCATCAATGGAACAACGTCACAACATGAAGTTTTGCGTGAAGTTAGAGAAAAGCTCCACTGAAATGCATGAAATGTTAAGAATAGCTTATAGCAGAGAGGGCCAAACGTTTGTACTCTGCGATCGACTTTTAAGAAAGAAAATCTTTCGCGATCGATCATAATACATGTCATAATAATGATTTAACACTGCTTGACCAGCTAAGCATAAAATAACAATTTAGCATTAACGCGACATTGTTACATTAATTAAAATAGTTTTTTTCCACCTGAATATATTTATTATAAATATCCATAAAAGGTGACTGCTTTCCCTAATTTTACTATTGAGAAATACACTGCTCACAAAAATTAGGGAATATTTCAAAATAAATATGAAGCGATAAAAAAAGAAGCATTTGATTTATTTTTTTATTAAAAAGGAACATCAAAAAAGCAAACGACAAGTCAAAGAAAGTTGTTCGATTATGCAAATGAGATGCAAAACCAACTTTTATTTCATTGGTGAAAATACACTATACAAAAGGCCGAAAGTACTGGAGTATCTGCACGTTCCCTGATCTTGAAAGTGCACATCCTGCAATTTCCCAGCCCTTGTAATGCCCCTGCAACACGATTTGCCCGAATGCGAAGCCTGGAGAGCCATAGGACATCTTGAAGCTGGTCAAACACAGACGACAGTGGCAACAGCACTTGGAACATTCCAAAGCGTGATTAGCAGACTGTGGAATTGCTTTCAAGAGACTGGCACAGTACGAAGAAGACGAGGGCAGGGTCGCCCATCTGCCACAACAGCAAGAGATGACCGCTACTTGACCTTATTGGCAAGAAGGAACAAGCGCAGCAATGCAACAGAGCTGCGGGACAGTTTCTTGCTGCCACTAGAAGACGGATTTGCACCCTGACCATACGAAATCGTCTCCATCGTGTTGGACTGCATGCCCGGCGACCAATGGTATGCATTCCGTTATCTGCTGAACACCGTAGAAGGTAGGCTGATGAGCATCGTCAGTGGACCTGTGATGAGTGGTCAACTGTCCACTTCTCTGATGAGTCACGTTTCAGTCTGCAGCCTGACAATCATCGTGTTCAGATCTGGCGTGAACGAGGAACACGGGAAAATCCACGTTTCATGTGAGAAAGGGACTCCTTCGGTGGTGGTGGAATCATGGTGTGGGCTGGCATCAGCATTGGTGGTCGTACCGACCTCCACGTCATCAGAAACGGATCGCTGACTGCTGTCAGATATCGAGATGAGGTCCTGCACCCTATAGTGGTATCCTATGCTGGAACAGTTGGAAACAACTTTCTTTTCATGGACGATAATGCAAGGCCCAACCGTGCGCATCTCGTCAACAACGTGCTTCAGGAGGCAGGAATCAAACGCATGGACTGATCTTCACGTTCTTCAGACCTGAATACCATTGAACATGCTTGGGATGCACTGGGAAGATGTCTGGCAAACCGTCCAATGCCTCCCACAACACTTCTTGAGCTGGAAGTTGCCCTGAAGCAAGAGTGGCAAAGGATCCCACAAGAACTGCTGGACATTCTGATCCTGTCCATGCCCCATCGCTGTCAGTGTGTTTTGGCAGTCTTGGGTGACCATACACCCTACTGAACAGTCAATGTGTGCCACTCTCGTCCAGTTTGACATACTTCTATTCACCCCCACCAATATGTCACCTGCTACTCAATCACGACAATTGAGTTTGCATCTCATTTGCATAATCGAACAACTTTCTTTGATTTGTCGTTTGCTTTTCTGATGTTCTTGTTTAATAAAAAATATTCAAATGCTTTTTTTTATCGCTTCATATTAATTTTGAAATACCACCTAATTTTTGTCAGCAGTGTAGATGATTAACATTGCATATCTTCTGCTAGGTTACTAAATGAGGACTCATAACTGCTGAGGCACAAATGAAGGCAGTAATTTAAATGTTCGTCGGTGAGGCGACTTCGGTACCTAGATTTAATTATCTTCATTTGGGAGAAGGCTACTTCGCATAAATATGTTGAACCAAAAAATACTCTCAATCGAAGAGCCAATGATCTCAAGCATGGGTACTTTCTTTTTTCATAAACTAGATTCCAAATCTTTTTTTTCGTAAGCTCTTGCTTTCAAAGGAATATCACATTGGAATTTCGGTATTTCTTCCTCCAAGTCTGATGTCTTTATTTTGAACATAGAAAAGATTCTTGCGGAGATTTCTTCAATTTCAACTTAATCAAATGGATTTGACATAAAAACTAGGATTGGCTCAAGCTGCTTAATATCCTGAAATAGACTGTCTAGTTCCAGGCAAAGATTTTGTATTAAAAGTTTATAATTTTAATACAAAACCCTTTTCATTCAATCCAGATTAAATGAAAATCCATTTGAATAGCCAAGACTTGAGAATAAGATTACACTTATCTGAACGCACTGAAATACAAAATTTTGTATTTCAGTGCGTTCAGATAAGTGTAAGTTAACCAACTATGGCAGCTATGTGATCGACCGAATAGTTGAATGCGATCGACCGAATAGTTGAATGCGATCTACTGTGTGGCCATCTCTGGCTTCTGGGGATAAAGTTCTATCCAGAGCCTATTCCCATCGACCTTTTTCCCAAAAGAACAAATATTTCGATGGTTTAAGATTTTTCAAGAGGACAGAGAGGATGTGGAAGATGATCCTCGCAGTGGACGACTGAAAATGACCTCCAACCCAGAATTGGTGGATAAAGTGCTCAATTTACTCGCACGAGACCGATGATTGACACTGAAAATAAAGAAAAGTGAACTAATGTGAATAACGAACTATAAGGTGCTTAATAACCAAGACTTGAGAATAAGAGAAAAATTGTGCAAAGTTTGTACCACACTCTTCGGTCAAAAAATATGCTTAATCACCTCCCCCTCGACACACACACACAGAATGGGACCTTTTCTCAAACCCAGTTCTAGGATATTTCTTTTCTGTTTCCCAAGTTGAAATTGAGATTATAAGATCACCGATTAGATACGATCTATGACATTGAAAAGAAAGTGACGGCAGAACTGAATACATCAACAGCAGACGAGTTTTCCAAATCTTTCCGAAGTTTATATGAGAGCTGTAATAAATGTATTCGGTACCTCGTGGATTAATTTGTGAGAAATGATTAATAAACATGTTGGCCCACGCATCGTTGTTTTTTTGTTTGTCTCATTACTTTCTTTCCATACTGTGTATGTGACCCTTGTCCACCATGTTTGAAAGTCCAACCTATATGAATTTAATTAGCTACTTGAACTGTTCTGAGGACACTCAGGTTTCAATATCGCTATAATAAATCGTAATCTGAATCTTTTCTGATAATTGTTAAAGGTTAATACAATGCAATACATTTTTTGTTTCCGTCAAAATATTTAGTTCATAATGTTTGTATAAAATTCCCTTTTCCATTTTAAGTATAAATTCAAATATTAACAAATTTGGTGAAACACTTCGCATATTTTATAGTACTTAATAAAATCTAGGCGTCACTTTTGTTCCATCCCTTAAACATTGGAACGAAGTTTTTAGAAGCGAATCAGGCTACTTACAACTCGAATATATTTGACCAAAAGGTTGCAATTTTACCTTTAAGCTGAATACTTTTTACCCACAAAAGGGCTAAAAGGCGAATG
Organism: Ryuthela nishihirai; assembly: GCA_038380435.1. Lineage (NCBI taxonomy): Eukaryota > Metazoa > Arthropoda > Arachnida > Araneae > Heptathelidae > Ryuthela > Ryuthela nishihirai. Next base: position 27,073,301 of record JAWZYU010000019.1, on the reverse strand, counting down.
AAATGGAAGCGGTTTCATGGACAGCTGTTAGAAGACACAGGGAAACTATCCTGTCAACCAAATGTTATTTAACATACATAGAGTATGGCTCGCCTGAGCACTGGTTTAACCACATCTGAAAGGATGCCGACATTTTCCAATCCATCGTGTCCTCTTCCTTACCATGAGCAGGGTTTTAGAGGAGAAAATCTTAGTGCAGACTCGAATCTGGGAACAATAAGAAGGCCCGGACCATTTAAGAGGCCTCAAAGAAATGTGTTTCAAGTTTTACTGCATTACGAATTTTTTTAATATTTAATCTATTGTGCAAACCTTTGCTAGCAATGATAGAATAATGTTTTCACCACATCAATTGTTTTTATTTTTCATTGTTGTCCCCTCAATCAAAATAATTATAAATATATTTGAACTTTTTAGGGGCCTCTTAAATTTCAATAGGTTAGGGCCTCAGAAGGTCAAAGTCCGGACCTTGGTTTGTTCTACTCCCATTCTTTGTAATGATGACAGATACATTGAATAAATAAATACTCCCTCAAGCAGCTGCTTGCCACAGAGGTCTGACAGGAGCCTGTCAGTTTATATGCCATAGTAGAAGGTCTGAGAGATGGCAGGACCTCAGCAGAAAAACAACACACACGCATCCATGCCTTATCCGGGGCTCGAACCCAAGTCCCTTAGATAAGTAGCCAAGCGCGCTAGCCACTCGGCCATGGAATTTACTGGCCTTAATGTGGCCAGAATATCATAGTCTTAAGTTATTTTGGCTAGTTCTAAATTAAAACTACATATACCGCAGGGGTTGATGGAATTGCTACTGAAATGATTCTATATCCTGCAGATAAGTTTAAGTTTTGCGGATCACCTGTAATGAGAAAATTTACTTGCATTATGATCAAAGAATAATAATTTAAAAAATGCTTAGCGCTGGTAACATATGGTTTCTGTTATCATATGGCTGAAAGAAACTTTTGAACATCTTTTATAATACAGGCATCGTGCCTAAGGATTTTATCAGAACTATTAATATCCCAATATTTAAAAAGGTGATCGCATTATTAAAAAGGTGATCGCATTATTAAATTAATTTAAATTAACTAAAAATTATTATTTAAAAAGATGATAACTATAGGGATATCAGCCTACTTTCTGTTCCAGATAAAGTACTTTGCATCATTGTGCTTAATAGAATTAAGAATGTGGTTGACAGAGAATTGCGTGATGAGCAGTGTGGATTCAGAAGTGGTAGGGAATGTATTCAGATATGCACTATTATTTTCCTGGGAATTAAAAAATAAAAAATGTGATACATAATTTTAAAAATTCTTATATTATCTAGAATGATAAGAAACTTGAATACAACAAATTTGTAAAAACAAATGCAGCAATTTGGAATATTTTATTAAGGGTCAATTGAACAGTTCTCATAAATACTAGATTTCTCTTCTGAGAAAATCGTATTTATCATTGAGTTTGAAGTGATGTTTGACATTATGTTTTCGAATTAAAAATATTATATCCTTAAATAGTTGTAATTCATCAGTAGATATTTTACTGCAATTTTTATGTGTACAGTGCATTGTACTGTATATTATGCAGTAAGGAATAAAATTTGTAAAAATCTATTATGTTTCTTTATAACCAGAAGAAAGCAATGTCTTAATATTAATCGAGTTATATTAATAAAGATTTAAGTACCAATTTAACAAAATTGAAGAGTGCACCCTGTTAACCTTGCTCTTAACGTTCTACATCACAATAACTTTTTTTTGTAATGTATATTATATGAAAATATATATATATACACCGAAGAGCCAAAACATTATGACCAGTGCGTCTTTATGCAAATCGAAGCAACTGCAGGTAAACGACAGTGCATGTGAAGGTCATGAAACGGTGTAAATAACACCTGATACTGAGCTCTGTTAATCAATGTTTTTCTTGTTATTCAGATGGGAAATGCAGCGAACTAAGTGAGTTTGACAAAGGCCAAATTGTAATGGCCAGATGACTGGGTCAGAGCATTTCCGAGACGGCAAGGCTTGTGGGGTGCTCATGGTCAGCCGTGGTTAATGCCTTCAAAAAATAGTCCGAGGAGAGAAAACCCACGAACTGCCAGCAAGGTGTGGGCCGACAGCTCATTGAAGCTAGAGGTTAGCAAAGGTTATCCCATATGGTACGAGCCAACAGAAGGGATATTGTTGCGCAACTCACCCGTAATTTGAAATTTGTCATAACACACAGTACATCGAACCTTGCTGAAAATTGGACTGCTTAGTCGCAGGCCTCTGCAACTCGCCCGTAATTTGAATGCTGATGATGGGAGTAATGTGTCGCAACACAGAGTATATCGAACCCTGCTGAAAATGGGGCTGCCTAGTCGCAGGCCGCTCCTAATGCCAATGCTAACCTCGGTTGGTTCACCATCGAAAGCGCCTAGAATGGGCAAGCGAGCATCAAAACTGGATCTTGAATGATTGGAAGAAGGTCGTCTGGTCCGATGAATCTCGTTTCCTGCTGCACAATGTGGGGCGGCCAGGAATGAGTGCGTCATTTACCTGGGGAAGTGCTGACACCAAGATGCACCATGAGACGAAAAGAAGCTGGTGGAGGAAATGTAATGCTTTGGGCAATGTTCTGCTGGGAAATCCTGATCCAGTTATTCGTGTGCAGCAAACTATGACGTCTACCACCTACCCAAACATCATTGCAGAACGGGAACATCCTTTCATGGCAATGGTATAACCCCTCTAGTAGTGCCTTCTTTCAGCAGGATAATGCGTCATACCACACTGCCAGATTGTTCGAGAACGGTTCGTGGAAAATGAAGACTTCCAAGTATTGCCCTAGCTTCCAAATTCCCCAGACATCAATCCAATCCAGCATCTGTGGTTTGTGTTGGAATAGCATATGCGATCTGCGGCGGCTCAACCAAGATTAAAGGATCTCCTGGTAACGTGTTGGTACCAGATACCACAAGACAAATTTAGAAATCTTGTAGCGTCCATGCCTTGCTGGGTAAGAGCTGTTTTGGCGGCATGTGGAAGACCAACATGATATTAGGCAGGTGGTCATAATGTTTTGGCTCTTCGGTGTATTTTATTTTTAAATTTTCTTCATAATGTTTATAAAATATAAATATGGTTAAGATTGTAAAAAAATTTAACATTTACCGCAAAATTTCAAAGCTGTTTCTCATATTTTTGAGGAGAAAAGTGACCATAAAAGCTACAAATTCAGTTGTTTGCTAGAAATATTCATAACGCATTCTTCCATAATATGATTATAAAACTGCAAATGTTACTCAAAAATATGAAAAACTGAAATAAGATTTTTCAAAAAAACTTTGCTCTGAACTGTATTAAAGGGATAGCTCAAATATGAGAAAAAATATTTGACGAAGTGCGAACCATGGTTCTGTCCACTGGTCTTCCGTTATAGGAAGTGATGTCTCACCAATTGATCTCTTTCGCCGACCTACTCTGAACCTTCGGGGTCCTTATAACCTGCCCAATTTAGCCTGATGTGTGTAAAAAAGTTCCGCTCACACTTAAAACATCCCATCGAACAAGAGAACTGTAGGTTACGAGCCTGAAGCGCTACCGGCTGAGCCACTCCGGCCACGAAACTGGACTATCCCACAATGATATAATGAATAACGAACACAAAATAACAATTGAGATAGTATCTATAAAACAACGTTCAATATTTATTAAATTAATACAATTAATACAAATATTTTATGCACAAATTAATGACATAGGCATTATTTACGCAAATATGAGTTCCTGAACCAGTGCCTTCTAGCCCTAAAATTCGTACAAAAGCAATCGCCCTTTATATTAGATAAAACTCAAAAGTAAGCGTAGAGGTCTTCGAAGTCGCAGTGATCAAAGCAACAGCACGGTAGATCTGAAGGTTCTGTCTAGGTATGTAGAAAGTTGAAGGATTCATGATGTTCAGTGGATAGATTTGTTTGCAATTCACTAGAATAAAAGTCCCCTCTCATTTTCTTCAGCTCACCAATTATGTTTGTGGATGTCTCCACGTGGAGCAAAAAAGGTAATTTCGCAGCTTCTGTAACTTAAAATATACATTACAATATCGATAAAAATTATATCATAATCGAAAACTGTATTTTGCAAACCACTAGCCATTCCAGCTTAGAAGCAAATAGGAATCCTCTAAAGAAATTGACTTCGCTATTCCCCTTCCTATGCTGGGGGTGGTAAGATAATAGGACGTTTCTATTAGAAAACCAAGAAATAATAATACAGAAATTAAGAAATCGCCAAAGTCGAATTAAAACAGTGGTAGCTACAAGATTTCTTTGTAAGAAAACAACTAGAAAAAATATTGCCTAACTCTAAGAGATCAGTAAAGATGAATAAATCTAAAGAAAAAAACATTATATTTTTATTACAAATCCTACTTAGTGAGCTACTTGTTCTCCACGCATAAAATTTCTCGTATTTGGCAATATTCAAAGTCATGTGTAAGAGACTCTGTTGTTAATTATTCTATAACTTTTACTATCTCTCTAACTAACTCTTTGTTACCCTGGAGTAGCTGTTACCGTCTACTAAATTAGCCTTAATTGGAAGAGTAGCTGGTAGACAAATTATTGTTCCAGAGAGGAAACGTTCTGTACTTAGGCAGTGGTCAAATGTAGCGGATCTAGAGATCCAGGAGCCGGAAGCAGAAAAAATTATAGGAGCACTATGGTGCATAGTTGAAACGTTCGTTAATATTATGAAAGCAATTCACTTAACGATTTGGGTAGCACAAGATAGCCGGAACTCTAAGGGCCATTTAATATGCTAAGCAATAAATCTACCCTTTCTAGTCAGCAATGATTACGGTCATACAACGACATGTGCTCATACGAGAAGGCATGCTAAAGCTAGACGTAGCTTCTAAGAATCTACTTATTTATTTAAATGAACAAAAAAAATTATTAAACATTCAGCGAAATGAAGCACGATCCAGTATTATTTCGACTTCAGAGATGAGCTAGAGAAATTCCACCAAAAGGATTTCTATTAAGATTTTTTCTGCTAAATTTTATTATCCTTACTACTGAAACTATCTGTTTCAGTACTGTTTAGTTTTCGTCTGGAATTAGAAGGCACAAAGGCCAAATTGGGAAAGAAATAAAAAAATTTAATTTCTTTCGTTGTTAGTCATGTGGTTTCAGTTTACTTTAAAAAACATTAAATTATTACATTAACACTCTAAACTTGCAAATCGAATTCTCTACGAAATAACCCTATAGTCATTCTCTAAAAGTTTATTTCTAGAACTCCGTAATCTCAATCCCATCCCTAATTTTTTTTTCACCATCTAATATTTTTTAAATGACCGATATCTGGAATCAAATAAATATTTCCTTATTTTTTATTATATGACGGGTTTCTGGAGTCTGGCCATACATTCTCAGGCGCTTGTCTAATCTTTTTCTCCTTTCATTTTTCAGAGGACCGATTTCTGGATCCCCGCAATCTCGATCACTTTCTGGCCATTTTTTTTGTTTTCGCTTTTTTTTACATTCCATACAATTTTTTTTAAATGATCGATTTCTGGATCCCCATAATCTCGATCCCCTTTCATGCGTTGCTCCCTCTCTTTACTTTTCTTTATATCACGGGTCTCTTGCAGTCTGGCCCTACTTCTCAGGCGCTTGTCTAATCTTTCCGTCTTTCATTTTTTCAGAGGACCGATTTCTGGAGCCCCGTAATCTCGAATCCTTTCCAATAATTTTTTTGTTTTCTTTTTTTTTTACTTTCCATACAATCTTTTTTAAAGGACCGATTTCTGGAGCCCCATAATCTCGATCCCCTTGCACGTGTTGCTCTCTCTTTCTTTACTTTCTTTATATCACGGATTTCTGAAGTCTGGCTCCACATTTTTCCGGCGCTTGTCTAATCTTTCCTTATTTTACTTTTCAGAGGACCGCTTTCTGGAGCCCCGTAATCTCGATCACTTTCTAGCCATTTTTTTTGTTTTCGTTTTTTTACATTCCATACAATTTTTTTTAAATGAATGATTTCTGGAGCCCCATAATCTCGATCCCCTTCCACGCGTTGCTCCCTCCCTTTACTTTTCTTTATATCACGGGTCTCTGCAGTCTGGCCCTACTTCTCAGGCGCTTGTCTAATCTTTCCTTATTTTACTTTTCAGAGGACCGATTTCTGGAGCCCCGTAATCTCGATCACTTTCTATCCATTTTTTTTTTGTTTTCGCTTTTTTTACATTCCATACAATTTTTTTTAAATGATCGATTTCTGGAGCCCCATAATCTCGATCCCCTTCCACGCGTTGCTCCCTCCCTTTACTTTTCTTTATATCACGGGTCTCTGCAGTCTGGCCCTACTTCTCAGGCGCTTGTCTAATCTTTCCTTATTTTACTTTTCAGAGGACCGATTTCTGGAGCCCCGTAATCTCGATCACTTTCTATCCATTTTTTTTTTGTTTTCGCTTTTTTTACATTACATACAATTTTTTTTAAATGATCGATTTCTGGAGCCCCATAATCTCGATCCCCTTCCACGCGTTGCTCCCTCTCTTTGCTTTTCTTTATATCACGGGTCTCTGCAGTCTGGCCCTACTTCTCAGGCGCCTGTCTATATCACGGGTCTCTGCAGTCTGGCCCTACTTCTCAGGCGCTTGTCTAATCTTTCCGTCTTTCATTTTTCAGAGGACCGATTTCTGGAGCCCCGTAATCTCAATCACTTTCTAGCCATTTTTTTGTTTTCTCTTTTTTTACATTCCATACAATTTTTTTTAAATGATCGATTTCTGGAGCCCCATAATCTCGATCCCCTTCCACGCGTTGCTCCCTCCCTTTACTTTTCTTTATATCACGGGTCTCTGCAGTCTGGCCCTACTTCTCAGGCGCTTGTCTAATCTTTCCGTCTTTCATTTTTCAGAGGACCGATTTCTGGAGCCCCGTAATCTCGAATCCTTTCCAATAATTTTTTTTGTTTTCTTTTTTTTTCACTTTCCATACAATCTTTTTTAAAGGACCGATTTCTGGAGCCCCATAATCTCGATCCCCTTGCACGTGTTGCTCTCTCTTTCTTTACTTTTCTTTATATCACGGATTTCTGAAGTCTGGCTCCACATTTTTCAGGCGCTTGTCTAATCTTTCCTTATTTTACTTTTCAGAGGACCGATTTCTGGAGCCCCGTAATCTCAATCACTTTCTAGCCATTTTTTTTGTTTTCTTTTTTTTTATATTCCATGCAATTTTTTTTAAATGATCGATTTCTGGAGCCCCATAATCTTGATCCCCTTCCACGCGTTGCTCCCTCTCTTTACTTTTCTTTATAACACGGGTCTCTGTAGTCTGGCCCTACTTCTTAGGCGCTTGTTCAGTTTATATACATTTTTACTTTATATACATTTTTTAAAGGACCGTTTTCTGGAGCCCCATAATCTCAATCCCCTTGCGCGCGCTGCTTTCTGTCCTTACTCTTCTTTAAATTACGGGTTTCTGCAGTCAGACCTCATATGACGAGTTTATGGAGTCTGACCCCACATTGTAAGTGGAGTTTTGTAATTTTTTCCTCTTTTACTTTTCAGAGGACCGATTTCTGGTGCCCCATAATCTCGATCCCTTTCTTGCCATTTTTTTTCTTTTTTTTTTTACTTTATATGCATTTTTCTAAAGGACCGATTTCTGAAGCCCCATAATCTCGATCCCCTTACGTGCACTGCTTTCTGTCCTTACACTTTCTTATATGATGGATTTATGGAGTGTGACCCCACAATCTAAGTGTTTTTTCGCAATTTTTTCCTATTTTCCTATTTTCAGAGGACCGATTTCTGGAGCCCCGTAACTCGATCCCTTTCTTGCCATTTTTTTATTTTCTTTTTTTTTCACTTTATATAGATTTTTTAAAGTACCGATTTCTGGAGCCCCATAACTCGATCTCCTTGCACGCATTACTTTCTGTCCATACTTTTTTTTATATGACAGGTTTCTGGAGTCTGGTCCCACATTCTCAGTCGCTTTTGGTAATTTTTTCCTCTTTCACTAACTACCAATAAAGATGATGAGAACAACAAGCAAAAAAAAAACCGCTCAAAACAATTAGTAATAAAGTCAACAAGAAAAAACTAGGAATAAAGTTAAGAGGAACGAATAGCATTAAAGGGGACAATAAGATATACCGATAAAGGGGACAAGATCTACCGATAAAGCTGGCAAACACAAATAAGACGTTTTTCAACTAAATCGATCATGACTTGCTAAGCGTCATATGCTCTATAGACGTTTATGTGAGAAATTTTAATTGTCTTTCCCAAGCACAACGCCACATAAAAAATTTAAATTGTCTTTCGCAAGCATAATTCCGTTTACGACAATTTTGGTGAACTTTAAAATGACTAATGATAATACAGAGGAACTACTTTGAAGGGAATAAACATTAAACGCGGCGACGTTAACTACTGTGCTCGTAGTAATAGTATGTTGCAGTGCTTTTATGATTGTGAACACCACCTGTAATTCAATTACCTAACATGGCGTAACACAATCTCTCACACCACTTCGTTTTGATAATATTCGGGTTTACAAATACCAGTGGAATAGTAATACTTGCTAAAGAAATTATTCGCTCGAGTCAAACCCGAATTAGCAAGTGATGGATATAACTGGTGGCATTTTGGTGTTACATCTAAATACAAAATAATAAATTATGAGAGTCTATTGGTATTAAGCAACAATTAATGTGTAGCATGTTTAAATTACTTCTTTAAGCTTAGACTGAATATTGATGAACCATCTTGTTTGACAAATTGTAATAATTAATTGGATTCAATTAGAACATTCTAAAATTTACAATTTATTCAAATATTCTAGCTACTATCGCAACTGCTTTATCAAAAAGCCTTCACTTCTCAAATAATAATGGCGAAAAATAACTAGCAATGGACCATTTAATATTAATAATTAGTCAAATCAGCATTATAAATCTAAATTTTTTAACGCGTTTTTCATAAATCGATTCCTACCTCTTAACTCCTTGCGTTCATGCCGTCCTCCAATCATTAAATAAGTCCTATCGAGCCCCGGGTAAGGAATGGATGTATGTGCCGTTTTTCTGCTGAGGTCCTGCCATCCTCTAAGACCTTCTACTATGGCATATAAACTGACAGGCTTCTGTCAGACCTCTGTGGCAAGCAGCTGCTTGAGGGGGTATTTATTTATTATTTATTTATCTGAGGAAACACTCAACATGTCTGCCGTAAGCAATGGCAGGATCAGATCGGAAATGTTTAGGAAAAATGCTGAATAATACTTCTTTCGATAATAACGGAGAGAGATATTGTTGCGTCAAACAGATATTGTTTGGTAGTTTTCTTCTAGTGTGACTTCACTCTTTGTTCTTCATTCAAAAAATTGCCTTTAAAATTTAACTATTGGTGTCTAAATGACATTTGGTACTCAAATTATTCATTAAAATATTTACAAATAACCAACGTGAATAAAAATATTTCTTTTCCAATCACCACGAATAAAAATATTTATCTTTCCAATCACCATGAATAAAAATATTTATCTTTCCAATCACCATGAATAAAAATATTTATCTTTCCAATCACCATGAATAAAAATATTTATCTTTCCAATCACCACGAATAAAAATATTTATCTTTCCAATCACCACGAATAAAAATATTTATCTTTCCAATCACCACGAATAAAAATATTTATCTTTCCAATCACCATGAATAAAAATATTTATCTTTCCAATCACCATGAATAAAAATATTTATCTTTCCAATCACCATGAATAAAAATATTTCTTTTTCATCAACACAAATTTCATTATACCACTTGTATATTGAAGGGGAGTCCTCTCTTCACCACGCTTTTATGCTTCCCATGACCCCTCTTCGTGAAAAGAATAAACCATGTTATCCGAATAAATATTAAAAATATATCCCTAATATATTTTTAATATAGGGATTCACTATGATTCTCAAAAATAAATATTATTAGCGTAATTGAACTAGTCCATTTCCTTTTAAAGATACTTAAGTTTCATAGCTGCATTGAAGCTATACCATTTCCCTGGGGCAAAACTACCAATGTCTCCGATTTTTTCAAATAAAAATTGTACATAAATAATAAGTTGTCATGAATGGTGCAGGTGGTGCTAAGCACCGAGGCCCAATTTTATACTAAATGATAGGGGCCCATTTTAATATTTTGTACCAGGGTCCATAATGTTCTAGTTTCGCCACTGCCACTTCCATGTATACATAACCGAGTTTACATATATCGATATATACAAGGGAACAGATCTATTTTTAAGTAATATGTGTTTATTTATAACTTCTATACTCAGTTTTACATTCTAGGAAGAAGAGCTATACTTTCTACTAAGATAAATAATGCAAACTTTGCAGCTTCACCAGCTGGAGGCCTAAACCTTACTACCTATTTCGAGCTTCAGGAATCGTCCTAATTTCATTATTGTCACGTACACGATTTGGTGCGTTAGTTATATTTTTCATGAAAAGTTCTTTACCGTAAATATCTACAAGTGATGTCTGCCATCTGAAAAATAAAGTTAGTATTTTTAGATATTAATACCTGCTGCAAACAATATCTCAAAAACTTAAGCTTTAAGAATTAAACAAAAATTCAGTTCTTATTACTATAATTTTTTTAATATTTCAAACTAAAATAATATAACAAAGAATAAACAACGAAACCTTTAATATAAATCGTAAAACATTTTACGTTTTTATTTGTGCAATAGAGCCTGTTAAGGTTATGTGACCAAAATTGACCAGACACAGAAACCCTACCTCTCCTTCACCATTAAAATATTAAAACCTTAAATCTTAAGTTTATTAAAAGGGTAAATTTACATAATTTTTCTACTGGCTTTAAACGATTTAAAATCTTATATTTATTTCGACCTTAGAATGAAAGGCGAATGAAGAAGGGTAAGCTTTACGGATAACCTGATACTCTGACGCAACTATATTTTCCCTATAAAAAGATTGCCAATGTTTACCTCGTTTTAAGAAAAACCAGGCTAATATTTTTTTCCTTTGTCGTCTGTCTCTCTATCATCTGTAGACGTTCAACGTCCTTCGCTTTTAGACATAAATTAAAAATTCTTTTTAGGCTGAATGGGTATTGATAAACTATTACGATTCCCATTTTTCGACTCTCTCACAAATATCAATTGCGCCCTCTGATGGTGGAGAAAAAGTTGAAAATGTAAAATTTTAAAGGAATATTCCGAAATGATTTATTTGGGCTGGAAAGTTTATATTTCAGTGGTGGAGTGTGATGATCAAAAGGTTTGCATTGGTAGCAACAGTCACCCCCTCACCCCTAGGATGGTATTAACGCATCTCTTTGTTTTGATGAAAAATTCTTTTTTTGATGAAAAAGTACTAAACGCAATATAATGAGTCAGAGTTTTCAAATCCTCCAAAACACTTTAATTTCTATCTGTAGAGGGCACTAAATGTACAAAATGTAATAGTTAAATAATATTGCAAACGATATACATATTCTACAAATTTTGTGGTAGAATGTGTTGATCAAGAACATATAGGCAAATAACTCCCCAAATAAAATAGAATGTATTGATAAGAACATATAACGAATAAAAAAAGTGTATGATTTGCATTCATGTTTAAATTAGATTATTATTGGTTAAATTTCGACCAATGCTCTTTATTTTTAAAATGTTAGCACTTAATTTTTAAATTTTCAATAGCATTATAATATATTAATAATAAATAAATAATTTTATATACACTGATTGATTTGCCCCTCAGTCCGTAGAGATGGGAAAAAGCCACCTCCCACCCACCCCTTTAAGAATGCTAATAGAGGTGAAAAGTTAAGAAATGCATTTATATTTTTCAAGAAATTGTTTAAAGACCTATAAAATAGAGAGAGGGGGAAATGTTATTTTGCATTGGAAATCCAATCTCTTGATTGTATTTTTACCTTCATTGGCTTTTACATTTTGCATTAATGGCATATCATTACATTATTAGCATATCGTTTCATTATTGGCTTTTACATTTTTCCGGCTGGATTGTGTTTCTTTCCCCCACCCCCTCGAGTTTTTCTAGATCCTGGTCTGTCGGTATATCATATATTTTCAAAGCTACCTGAGATATTAATGTAATAAATAAGTTTCAATACAACAGATGCTGAAACTGACCACCACCTTCTTCAAGACACGCACTTTATAGTGTTTCTTGCAACTTTTCGAAGAATTTTTTAACTTTCGAACAGTCTGTTCAATGTTATGTTTAAGTTTCTCCTAGTTTCGTGTGTTATTGCAATAGGATTTCTTTAAGATATCCCCACAGAATAAAGTCAGATGATGTTTAGTCTGGGGATCATGATGACCAATGGCCACTCCCGACAATTCACTCACCAAAGAAATCCTGCAAGAAAGCTATTGCGCGGTCGCTGATCATGCTGAAAACTAATGTTGCTACCAGGTTTCCCCTAACAAACATTTTTTTTTTCGTTATTTAAACAGTTATGCTCTTTGGTTTGCGATTTAAATGGTACATCCTGTATTTATTTTTTCCAATCACCCATTATTACGAATTACTACTCTTAAAGATTGGTAAATTAGGAAAATTAAAAACTTCATCTTCTTTGAAAACAAACATTCCATATTCGCCATGGGCAATATATTATTCTCCTACACTGCTCACAAAAATTAGAGGATATTTCAAAATGAATATGAAGCGATAAAAAAAAAAGATGCATTTGATTTTTTTATTAAACAAGAACATCAGAAAAGCAAACAAGTCAAAGAAAGTTGTTCGATTATGCAAATGAGATGCAAAACCAACTTTTATGTTATTGGTGAAAATGCACTTTACAAAAGGCCGAAAGTACTGGAGTATCTGCACGTTCTCTGATCTTGAAAGTGCACATCGTGCAATTTCCCAGCCCTTGCAATGCCCCTGCAACACGATTTGCCCGAATGCGAAGCATGGAGAGCCATAGGACATCTTGAAGCTGGTCAAACACAGATGACAGTGGCAACAGCACTTGGAACATCCCAAAGCGTGATTAGAAGACTGTGGAATCGCTTTCAAGAGACTGGCACAGTACGAAGAAGACGAGGGCAGGGTCGCCCATCTGCCACAACAGCAAGAGATGACCGCTACTTGACCTTATTGGCAAGAAGGAACAGGCGCAGCAATGCAACAGAGCTGCGGGGACAGTTTCTTGCTGCCACTAGACGACGGATATGCACCCTGACCATACGAAATCGGCTCCATCGTGTTGGACTGCATGCCCGGCGACCAATGGTATGCATTCCGTTATCTGCTGAACACCGTAGTACCCGTAGAAGGTAGGCTGATGAACATCGTCATTGGACCCGTGATGAGTGGTCAACTGTCCTCTTCTCTGATGAGTCACGTTTCAGTCTGCAGGCTGACAATCATCGTGTCCTGATCTGTCGTGAACGAGGAACACGGGAGAATCCATGTTTCATGCGAGAAAGGGACTCCTTCGGTGGTGGTGGAATCATGGTGAGGGCTGGCATCAGCATTGGTGGTCGTACCGACCTCCACGTCATCAGAAATGGATCGCTGACTGCTGTCAGATATCGAGATGAGGTCCTGCACCCTATAGTAGTACCCTATGCTGGAGCAGTTGGAAGCAACTTTCTTTTCATGGACAATAATGCAAGGCCCCACCGTGCGCATCTCGTCAACAACATGCTTCAGGAGGCAGGAATCGAACGCATGGACTGGCCTTCACGTTCTCCAGACCTGAATACCATTGACATGCTTGGGATGCACTGGGAAGATGTCTGGCAAACCGTCCAATGCCTCCCACAACACTTCTTGAGCTGGACGTTGCCCTGAAGCAAGAGTGGCAGAGGATCCCACAAGAACTGCTGGACATTCTGATCCAGGGCCGCCGAGAGAATTTATGGGCCCCTATGTAATATTATGCTCGGTGCCTCTCCTTGAAAACTTTTTATCTTTACAAATCATTAATAGCAATTATTCTGGACACAATGATGACATTCAGAGGAAAAAAAGCCTGTTGCGCAGTCAGGCATGTATTTTTTGCACCTTCACTGTCCACATTCACTTTTACACCAACTTCAAACAAAGTTTTACTCCCTTTCTTAATAACTTCCAATTTTTTATTTCTCTCTTTTCACTTCTCAGCTCCTGACTTATGCTTATACTTGTCCATTGTTCAGTTAGACTATAGCACCAATGAATATATCATTTTACTAAACAAATGACAACGAAATGGTGAAACAAATGTGCCGACAAGAGACTTTTAAACTGTTATAATTTGTAACACTGACACACAGACCACAGACGATGTTACTGGAACTCGAAACATGAACAATGTGATCGCACGGGTTGGGTTTGGGAGAGTCCAACTGTTGCTACTGCTGCAGGGGTGGTGTGGTTAACAGGGAAAATACAAGCAAATGCTGTAAGTTAACGCGGACAAAAGAAGATGTTAAGAAATGGTTCGTTCAACTACTATTAATGAGATAATATGTCATAATCCAACTAGTGTTTCTTTTAAAAAGCATATTATAAGAAATAATGTTCTTATGGAATTTTATAGGATCGATATATAGCTTAACTAAGAATAATTTTTGTAAGAAAAAGTAAAGAGTCACTTAATCTGACGGGCCCTTATTGCTGACGGGCCCCTATGCACTAGTCCCCCTTGCCCTCCCCTGTCGGCGGCCCTGTTCTGATCCTGTTTATGCCCCATCGCTGTCAGTGTATTTTGGCAGTCTTGGGTGAGCATACACCCTACTGAACAGTCAATGTGTGCCACTCTCGTCCAGTTTGACATACTTCTATTCACCCCCACCAATATGTCACCTGCTACTCAATCACGACAATTGAGTTTGCATCTGATTTGCATAATCGAACAACTGTCTTTGACTTGTCGTTTGCTTTTCTGATGTACTTGTTTAATAAAAAAAATTCCAATGCTTTTTTTTTATCGCTTCATATTCATTTTGAAATATCCCCTAATTTTTGAGCAGTATAGTTAATTTTGTTGACGAAAGAGGTTTGTCAACAACAAAAAGCACATTAGGTAATTTTCTGTTTTAACAGTGACAACATTGTACCAAAATAAATTATAGAAAATGCTTTTATTTTGGACCAATATTCATTTTTTAATCATTTAAAAACTGTATAAATTAATTTAAAAATAAATTTCGGAGACTGACAGTACCCAATAAGTCACCGGTTCATTCGAATAGTAAGTAAGATGAAGGTGAGAAGGTTTCTTAAGATAAGGTATAGTGAAGCCTCCACAACGCATTTATTCCTGAAAAGCTGTAACAGACAAAAAGTTGCAAGCAATTCATTAATCAATTAGTCACAGTATAAAATCATCTGCCCGTCACCAATAACTATGGAATTTTTTTGTTTTGAATTTTTTTTAATTTCTTATTTAGGAAAAGTAGGTTGGGTTGTTTTACCTCTGAAGGGCATTTTGTTGCACACAATTTGTTGCACACAACACATCATGCTAATTCTAACCATGATGCAGAAATGGTACAGTTCTGAAAATGTGCCGTTAGGGGTAATCTGGGTCGTAGATTTCGAGAAAAATCCGAAATTTGACCTCCGACGTGTCTTTCAACTTTAAATGGATGTCAAGTAGGAGTCAAACCTTAATTTACGAATTCTGTAAACATGAAAATTGGTGTCGGGGGTGGATGTGAGGGATGTAGATCTCAGAAATGTCCTTATCTCTCCTTAACTACTGGTGCTAGGGAACTAAAAAAATGATAGCTGGGGTATTTTAGGTCGTATATCTCAGAATGTCAAATTTTGGATGGCCCTTCCAGATCAAAGATCAAATATCGATGCAGGTTAGAAAGCTAAAAATTTGTGGTTGAGGATATTTTAGGTCGTAGAAATGTTGCGAAATTTTGGATTCGATGGGCCCTCGAGGTCAAAGGTCAAATTTCGATATACTGGCGCTAGAGAGCTGAAAATTGGTGCCTGGAGGCATTTCTGATAGTACATATCAGAAACATTATGGAATTTTGGATGCAATCAATGTCAAATAGGGATCGGAGTGACGGTCTAGAAATCAAGAGATGCCAAAGACGCCGATTGATTTCTACATTAGTTGGAACCTCAAAAGTTGAATATTTCACTCTATTATTATATTTCACCTTTTTTATTATTACACTTCAATTATTTCTTACTTCCATTGTGATTTTTACATTCAGCTTCAGTAGCACATAACTTATTAAAAATGTTAATTTTAATTTGCTAATTCGTTTTTTTACAAATCGTTTTAATTCGTGCTTTAATTCCTTAAAAGAATTTATGGCTTACTGTTCGCAAGAGACTGAAAATATATGAAATTCTGAACCCACTTGTGCACTTTCCAATTTTGCAAATTTTGCAAAAAAAATTTGGCAATTGATATTAATTTTTCTGTTTTAATCTTATGTATAGTGTTATACTTTTGTGTACTTTCAAAATAATTACGTATAACTTACGTTGCATTTATATAGGTACTGATAAGATAACTATCCTGCAAATTCAATCCAACTTGGGTTGGAGTTACATGTACAATGAAATGTCGATGTAACGAAATATTCAGCATAACGTATTTTTTTCCGACCCCTGCTAATTTACTATGTATTTCCACCTAAAAATGTTTCATTTTGACGAATACTAGTAAACCGAAAATATCAGTTTAAGGAAATAAAAATTTATCCCAATACAACGAAATATGATCAATATAAAGAAATCTATAACAATAAAATCTTAAATAATATGTACAAAGTACATTTTTCCATCTTTAGTCTTTTAATTTTTAGAATCGGGCAATGCTACAACGATTTTTTTTTTAATTTCACTTCAAATAACTGCTTACCACAGAGGTCTGACAGGAGCCTGTCAGTTTAATACGCCGTTGCGATCTGTGAGGAAAGCGAGACGCCGTGAAATATCTACCCAAACACAGCATTATGAATCACGTGAGTAGTCGTGCAACTTTTTTAGAAGGGGAGAGGAAAAGTTCCTTCCCCCTTCTCCTGCGTGTTTGCTGGAGGTTGACTGTTTAGGAGGGGCGTGTCCGAAATGACGTCATCGCTGTGTGTTCGCGGGATGCCTTCTGTTGCTAGGTTAAGGGGTGCAGCCCTTCGACCCCCACCGTAACCCTTTAGTCTCTAGGTTAGATTGGTCATTAACCCTTTTAACCCTAAATTTTTAATTGGATGACCTCATTTTTCTGGAATGTGATTGGACGTGTTGCTCACTGGTGGAGGTTTCGAATGAAAAGGCACTGCAGTGGTTCGGGAGCCACAGTAATGGCTGTTGCAGATGTTGTTCTGGAATCTGTTCAGCAGTATTGGTGTGGTCAGCCCGATGAGCAATTAGTGCCTGTGTTTCCCGGACTCCTGGAGCAGCTAGTGTGCGACAGTAACATTAGACGACTGTCCGATCCTTCTGTAGCACTGACGTTCACGCTGAAAGCCCACAAATATGGTTATCCTGTGCTTGAAGGTCTTGAGCGTATCGACTTTGAAGACTTGGTTGAGACAGTGAAGGCAGCCAGCATCCTCTCCCAGTGAACGTCATCCTCATCAGAGTGAACCCAGGTATGCTAGATATTAGCTGTGTTCCATATCATTGTGAAATACAGCACGTCTACTGCGTCTTAGATTTAGACAGCTTCACCGTGAAGGGTAAATTCCTGACCCATGAACTAGGTTATTCGGACTCTAGGGGTCTAATGGGTGTCTACAGATTCGACCTTTCCTTTGTGATGGACATTCCTCAGAAGGACTGGAAAACAATTCATTACGTGTCCAAACACGTTACAGACCTTCCCTTTTACCCTCGTTTCGGTGAAGTGGTTTGGGAGTACGGGTGTCTGGATGATATTGTACGTCACATCCACAAAAAGTGTCGCAAGCCTTTTGCTTCTGTCATCGCTTACAAGGGAGGATTCTACGAGAAGCGGCTATTGACCAGACTTGGTATAATGTCGCTGGATTTAGAAAAAATTGGCTGCCCACTTTTCAAAGACCTTCCTAAAATACCTGCAACTGAGTGCGGTTATCACAAAGGTTGTGGACTGCATTGTTCACAAGCCGAGACAGCAGTACTTAGCACATGGATGAATGAGTATATCGAGAAGAACTCTATGCAATGGACCGGTCGTTAATTGGTCAACCACATGGATAATTAGAGGCTTTTCCTTTGATGAATTTGTGGGACTTGTTCGACGAACTATTTTGGCAAGGATGCTCCATCTACGAATGAGGATCCGACCCCTGTTGAAGACAACCCTTCTGTGAATGAAGAAGACAGCCTTCCTGTGAATGAAGACACCGCAACTGTGAATTAAGCCAACCCTCCTATTAGTGATGAGGAAAACCCTACGTGTGTTAAACGATGGAGGGAACCATCCGTCTCAACTGTGACTCCACCACTGTCCCCGGTTCCAATGCACCCCCCCACCCCTCAAGCCAAAACCTAGGCGGATAATGACGTGGAAGCCTGTCCCTCCCCAATACGAGGATTCTCCACTAGAGGTGCAACCTGTACAACCTAGGAGGGAGAAACGTGACGTCACCCCTGCACGCCAGAGACTTAAGCGGCTGAAAAACCTGTAGGACACAACAGTTGTCGCAATGCAGCCTACTAGTGACATGCAGCCTAGTAGTGAACACTCCTACCCTCTCGGAGGTGAGATTTTCGTCGTGCCTAGACTGTACCATGAACGTCTCCAGGTCCATGTGTGTCGTTACCACAGCTTCAGTGAAGGAGGTCTACTTTACCCGAAAAAGGAAGGGATCACTCTGACCCTTCCGGAGTGTCAGGAATTACTAGTGGTGTCGGACAGAATCGATGTCGCTAATTCCACTGAAAGAGAGACTTGGTTCGTGACGAACAACCTACAATTGTGCGCTTACTGTAATAGTGATGGGTGCCGGCGACTCGACATCATTCAATCCCTACCTGGTTCGATATGCAACGAACGATATCTTGCAGTGTGAATCTCGCCTTGGCCCAGTGGGAGAAAATGCGAAACCGTCGCGACGATGTGAAGAACAGCCTGGATCATCACCGCAGGTCCGATGTTAATTTTCACCTGCGACATGCCATCGCCGAACTGAGAGACATTCTACTAGCGTTTCTTTTGACTCCCCCTGAAAGGGTCAAGGACATTTGATGCAGCTATTGACGGACATTGTAATGCACGATCTAATTTAAGCCTTACTATCCGGGCTAGACTTATAGAGCCCTAGGATAAAGAACATTGTTTGAATACACCTATCCCTCGATTTACACGGTACTCAGTTCACACAATTTTGGCTTTGCACGTTCAAAAAATGCAACCAGTTTCGATTTACACGGTACTGACTGAGACGTACATAGAAAGGAAATCTCAGTCAGTACAGTGTAAATCGAAACTGGTTGCATTTTTTGACCGTGCAAAGCCAAAATTGTGTGAACTGAGTACCGTGTAAATCGAGGGTTAGGTGTACTTATTTGAACAATGCAGTGCGTTCGTTGCATATTGACGCTATTGCTAATGCATTTGTTGACACCGCATGGGCTCGAGGCCTCCTCTGTTATGTAGACGACGCTTTTCTTTCCTCTCTGTCCTTTGGTGACGTGTTAAAGAGCGAAAGACAACCTGTATACTAGTGACAATTGGTTTTGTAAATAAAAGTCTGATATTACCTAACAATTACTGTGTTGTGTACTCATTTACGTTATGAATCGTGTGAAGACATCATCAGCAACAGCTGTTCTCTGTACACTGATAGGGGTCGCTGTGATTTGTGGGGTTAGGTTATCTCCAGATTATTTAGCCACACGTTGCGGAGATTCTAAGCATTTGGGAGGAAATATTTGGCTGAGTGTGTGTGATAAAACAGTGGATATCAGATTATTTTCACGTAAACAACGACGTAGAAAGGAATTAACTTATCTTTTTCTAAGTGGAAGAAACTCGTTACTCTGGACGGTTGGGTTGCGAAAAATGTTGTGGGCTCCGAGTTACCGTTTCTGCCTGGTGGAGGTGGGAACAAAAGTGATGTACTATGACCATTTACTCTGTAGTGTAATGTTCCCTGTTATACACACCCAATTTAAAGCCTTTAGAACGGGTGATAGTTTCACCGTTAGATAGTTCCAGTATATAATTTTTAGGGGCTATGGAGATGTACCGATCTATAGTGAGGCTGGCCCATACTGATCGGTTATCTCGTTTTTAAAATGCCCCATGAAATCAGAGGACTCTGAAATGAATGTGTCGCTGGGTGAAGTTTTAAAAATGCACGAATCTGTGTCAGCGTAGAAAGCTCGCTGTTTTAATTTGGAAAGCATGTCATATAGAGTGAGACGTGCTTGGGCGGTGACGAATGAGGCCACAACAATATTACCTTTAGGGTTTGTGGGGGTGAATTCTTTAGCGGGTCTGGGTCACTAGGATATGATCCCAATTGACTGCATGGTGGTCAGTAAGAATTTTAGAGTGATCGTTCGCTAAGTTCAATAATTTTATGGGGTTGTCAATGATTTGAGACACAGGCCTAGAAAGGTTTTCTGATACCTTCCCCAATAAATTATTTAACGCCCCCTTCGAAAGACTTCTTTTAGTGCTGTTAAACACGACCGCCTGAGGGTTTATTTTCACCCCCTCTGCAAAAAAATAAATCTTCGCAAAATTTTGATTTTTCGGCTTCTGTGTTGACGTTTGGTGGGTAATCTGAATATTTCTGTTTGGACTCTAAGAAAGTGTTGATGTATTTTCCAAAAAAGCCAGGGTCCTGGGCAGTGTAAATAATAATTTCTGAATAGTGCCAAACATCGTGAATTTTGAGAATTTTGTTGCCTTCACAAAGGGCTTTATACAGTTCCAGTGACACGTAAGAGGCTGTGAGAGCTCTCTGTGCTTCTGTGTGAGTACAGGGGTCTACCTACGCTAATTCTGCACAAGTGTTGCACAGAGGAAACAACAGTTTGTTGCGGCAACAGTAGGGAAGCACAGGGATGTAGAGGTTGGTAGGAGGAAGCACAGTGCAATGAATAATGCCAAAATAAGCTTGGGAATGTAATCAAAATTTTCTGTGATCCTCCTGGGGTGTTTAACAGGGAAAACCCCACGCTTAAACATGGCGGGATAGAGCGAGTTCACGTCGAAATACTTCACGTCACAGTTTTCGACCTTCTTGCCACAAAACAAGGAGAATGTCTCCATTCTCCCACCATAGAGGAAGGAGGGGCCCGCTAATTCTCCTTACCTCTTCTGTCTGTTGATAAATGCGCACAGTGGTGGGATCTGTTTTGAGTAGCCGGTCGAAATCGTGTTCCCAGCACACTCTGTACCAGTAATCAGGTAAAAGCTGACGGATGCATCGCTCTCTATCCAGGGTCCTTAAATAATTTAGCCCCATGGGTTATCCAGTGAGGGGGTGGATAATGCGGAGGCTGAAACATTCGGGACATGAGTGAAAATAAACATCTGGCGAAATCCGTGGCCTGCTTGGTTTGCTTACACAAGCTGTCCAAATAATAAGCACCAACTTTGGCCTCCACCTCTGCAGAGCGCGCCGCACCGTCTGCAGGGTGAGATTCTCGGTTTCTGCTATATAGGCTAGCCAGGCAAGCCCTTTCCTGCTCTGTCTGTCGCCCGAGGAATATCCGTTAGAGCGGTAAAACCAATCACTCCTTCAGACATGAATTTCTGTCTGTAGACCTGCAGACAAGCCGAAGGAAGAGTAATTTTAGAAAAAGGGTCTACCCCTGTCATCCCTAAAAATTCTGTCCAGAAGCTCTCACAATCTCGCATTAAAGTGTGGACGTCAGATTTACAGTGCACAATCATTTCAGATTTAAAATCACAGTGAGTCCCCTTCACTGTTTCGTACCACTGACGGAATTCTGAAGCTTCTCCTGGGATCATGTACAGTGGTGCAAAATAATGGTCGTTGGGAATGGGTCCAGAATAATTTAAATTATGTCTCGTGCAAAAAGCGTGAGGAAAGAAACCTTTTTTGACTTCGCTAATGCCGATAGTTTTAGGAAAAGATCGTAAAGGGGCCTGTATAAAAGAGAGAGAATCAATAAATCTGATTTTGAAGCCGGGTATATTAAGAAGAAGAATTTTGTTGCCGTTAAAAAATCAATTCCGGTCTCAGGCACTTTCGATAGAGGTAATTTAGAACGGAATGAAATCGAATCCTCTACCGTTATGTGCTAGCAAAGTAACATCTCTAAATTTAGGCTTACCGTTCTGGATACACAGCAACCAGTCTATGAAGGTGTCCATATGCTCGAACTCTTCATATTTCCATACACCCTCACCGTCTTCATAGGTGACGATGCATAGAATGGGAGTTAATAAGCCATCTTCTTCAACCGTCTCTATATCAAAATAGAGACAGCTTCCGGTGACTTCACATTCTTTAGCCACTTTGACACACTCCAGTTCTTTCTGCACACACTGGTGAGGGGGTCAGAGGTCTGATAAATGACACCACAGTCACCACACCTGTGCCGCTTAACACAGATAGCATTAAGAAGATGGGAGGTCAGACACTGTTGACCTTTAAAGTAACCACGGCACAATTCACAAAAGATACTAGTACCTTTTTTTCCACAGTCTGCCATCATACACACCCGCCAGATATTTTTTACAAAGGCTTGTGGTGAATGGGTTTCAGACAGGGCACACAGAAGGTCTTTGCACGGAGGTACCCTGCTGGTTTAGTGATGACGGAAAAGTGGTCGTTGTCATGTAAGAGGTAAATGATGTTTTCTGCATCTTTCTTCCCAGCAAAGATCACTTGAAAATCGTCCTGTGCCCCGAACATGATGATTTTGTATTCGGGGTACAGGTAGAGTTCAGGCAAACTGCACTTGTCCTCAGGGACACCGGTCTCACGATGCAAGGCTTTAACCTCAGCCCTCTGTCGTCCAGAATCTCGCTCGCAGATGTACTTGAATACCCCACCTTTCATCTTACCCTGCTTTTTTAAACATAGGGCATGGGCAACTACAAGACTTCGGGCTAGGTACAGGTTGTTATCATTTTGAATGCTGATAACAGACTTTTTACTGGTGTTGAATGCCTCGAGGTCTGCTAGAGGTCTGCGTCGTGGTCCAGGGGTGTTACCGACGCCTCCGGAACGTTCCAGATCAGCAGGTGCCAGATCAAAATATAAATCTTGATCTGTCCCGATCGCATCGTTAGATTGAAGAACCTTCTGCACTGTGTCCATGAATTTTTCCGCCGTGACCTCATTATATGAGGTCAACGGCAGGTTGATGGGGTTCCAGAGGCACTTGGACCAGACGCACAGACTGACATGACTGTATTCCTTCTCTGGCAATAACTCTTTAAAAATGTTCTTTTGAACTTCCAGAAGAGTGTCAGAAAATTCAAGGGGGTTCACATGTTCAAAGTTAATTAAACGAACCATGAGTCGTGAACTGTGCCTTATATTTTGAAGAGCGATAGCTGCTGGTCTTTGTAATTGCATAACCTGGCCCATCAGCAGCGGCAGCCGTTGGCATGGTAATGACTGCAGAAGTGCTCGGATGCTGCTGCTCCGTTGTCATGGTAAATGGCAGAAGTGCTTGGCACAGGCATGGCTGAGGCTACGCTCGTTCCTTCACCTGCGTGAAGCGACCTTGACGTTTCTGATCTCTGGAATTTTGACGATGGCGTCACCTGTCCATGGCATCTCTTGAGGCTAAGGCGTGATCTTGATGCAGGTGTGGTGTCTCCTTCATCGCTGGGTGACGGGTTTGATGGGCTGGCCCGGTAGATGGTGCCTCCACCCTCGCAAGCTTCAGCACCTGGTTACACTTCTTCCATTTCTTGAGACTAAGTCATGAAGTTTTTGGTGGACATTCCACCCTAGCTAAAATAGCATCTAGCTCACACTGAATGTGGGCTAAGGAGCCTAATTTCTCTTCATAGGTGAGATCCATTGCTTAATGACTTCTTCCACGCCGTGCAAGAGTTTATAAAGCACTTCATACGCATGCATGAGTCCACCCACCTTCACCTCCCTCCAATGGGACGTTTTAAATTCCTTCCCCCTGTGACTGTACTGGTTTTTTCTTTGGATAGGAGGTTGCATCACAAGGCAGCTTAAATCTCACACCTGGAATGTCCATCTCCCCGCACTTCTATTGTATACTGACATGAGTTATATTTCTCGACATGTTTAGAGTATACCTGACACGGATTGCCTTAGAATGACCTTTCAATGCTGATGTGAGTTATGGGTTTTTCATTACGTCCCCCGTTTCTGTTATACTGTAGCAACACATGGATGAGAAGAGCCACCTTTGGGGCTTTCTTATTCACCAACCCAAGACTCCCATTCATTGTCAGTAGCCTCCCTTCTGTTAAACGGAATGTGCCATTGGGTAAGATTCGATAACAAGTAATGGCCCTTCCGAGTGGACGTTATGACCCCTTGAAGGACCCCCGACTAAGAAGCATCCCTATAATTATTTCTCGACAGAACAGGCTTTCTGACACACCTCCTTTAGTGCTCTCATATTATGTCATTCAGCTTCCTGGTTTATTGTACATCCACTTGTATTACCTACTGCACCCGGCCTCCAGCGAACACTTCCTCCCTCTCCTTTGGTGATGTGAGTTACGGGACTTTTTCATCAACAATCAGATACTAGGCGACAGGTATGCACGCTGTTCAGAGACACACCTTCTTGCGCTGTTACATTCGCACTTATTTTCACGTTTATGAGTTGAACAACACAACTCTTACTGCAGGGACCCCAAAGGGTAACGTCGCCCTCCCTATTATTAGGCTTACCTGTCTAAGTAGCAGGTAACGCATCAAGTATAATTATTTTGTCAACAGAACCACCCTTGAAGCAATTCATCCACTGTGATTATTCAGAGAACGCTTCCTTCAAGAGCATTGTTGTAGGGAGCTGTTATATTTCCTAAGTACAATACTCCTTCCCAATGCTTCTCAAAGCACCTCGCTCTTGAATGAGTGGACCTCCCAGAATAGGAATGACACTCAAGAAAAAGGAAGAGCGATAGAATCTGGACCGTTAACCTATCTTTCAATACTGACATTTTCACTGATGCTATCGTGTTTAGAGACCACCTGTGTGAACCCCATCTTTCCAGCGCTCATGAAGGGGGAAAAAGGGGGAACCAATAAATTTCTAGTCGCATCCTAGGGCAACACTGAAGGGAAACCTCGTAACAGAAAACATCCAGCGATTACGTGATTTCGACCACACCTCTCCTAAAAATGTAGGAAACCTAGCAACAGAAAGCATCCAGCGAACACACAGGGGAAGGGGAAGGAACTTTTCCTCTCCCCTTCTAAAAACAGTAGCACGACTACTCACATACCATTGTATATCGCCCAGCACGTAATTTCACTGATCTCACTGCGTTTCATCAACGTTTTTATTTTCCGTTGCTTGCCGCAATTTCATTTTCATTCAATTTTCATTTAAACGGAATTCTTTTTCCGTTCAGTTGCAACATATTCCGAGCAAAGGGGAATTTGAAATTTGGAGATCTACACGATTTTGATTCTCTTGCATTGCAAGAAACGGTAGCATCGGCCAAACGTTCTTTCAAGGTAGTTCCAATTCACGCATTAGCTCCAAAAAATGCATTCCAAGAGAGTGAGTCAAATCCATGTCATCGGTTCATACGGCCCAAGTTAGCTGTTTAGCTGCCAGCTGCTTGTAAACAGGGTCAGATCTACCTGGGGGGGGGGGGTTATTAAAATTATTTATATTTCATGCATTTTTCAAAGAGCTGTAAAACGGAAGGGAAATGTTATACTGAATTAGAAATTCGGTCTCTTAATCCCCCTCCTCCTTTTTTTTTTACATTTTTTTGGCTCGATTGTGTTTTTTGCTCGCCACCTCACACCCACCCCTGCCCACGATTCCTTTTTAGATCCAGGCCTGTTTGTAACCATATATGGTTACGAGCAGAGACTACTGTTCGGACTTGGTACCACATAATCGTGTGGAAAATCAAGCACCTGAAGAGGGAAAAAAAAGGCAACTCTAAAGAGACCAAGAAAGAGAGGAAACTACGTAGAAAAAAACTCCAACTCTCGCTTTTTCTGCTCAAGTCCCTAATTAATTATTACCATTAGAGTATCCTTCTCTTCATTAATCGAAGTTATTAGAAAATGCTAATTCCATGATAACAGTCAATTAATCTATTTTTCGTTATATCCCCTACCTAACTCTATTTGACCTAGTAGTTTGCGTACCTAACTACTTTCCAAAGGGCATGTCTTTGTGTACGTGTCGTATTCCTTATGTAAGTGTTTGTATAGTGTACGAGAAACCAGCACAAATAAAAAGCTTACGTTTTCCGCCCTTCATTTTAATTTAAAAAATTAGCCAATATGGCATAAAATGGAAGCCTTAATTGTTATAGTGCATAGGCAGCTAACAACTGTTCCAGCAAGACAAACTTTGTGTTAACTCTAACTGAGACAGTGGTCAGCAGTGACTTCGGTCTTAGTAGGGCATGTCTTTGTATGAGGTGAGGCCTGTAAAAACTAGGAGTAGCTTCTAGGATTCGTCTCTGTCCTATATGA
Source organism: Ryuthela nishihirai (assembly GCA_038380435.1). Taxonomy (NCBI): domain Eukaryota; kingdom Metazoa; phylum Arthropoda; class Arachnida; order Araneae; family Heptathelidae; genus Ryuthela; species Ryuthela nishihirai. The sequence continues at coordinate 27,046,677 of JAWZYU010000019.1, read as the reverse complement.
ATCAAATCTTCATCATTTCGTAATGACACAGAAAGATATTCTGGATAGTGTGTTGCAGAGTTACGACATCGTTTAGGAATTTACATGGAGATACATGCTGGAATAGGGAGTTAAAAAAATCCGATTTTTTTAAGAGGTAAGCTGTAATAAACGGTAAATTCCTTTTATAATGATTAATTTGTAGTATATAACCATCATAGCACATTTTATTGCACTTTGCAGTATAATAAATATATTTTGGTCACCCGCTCGATTTCGCTATACTGACAATATTATTCTTCAATCGATGAAATATTTTTGGCTATTAAGGGTTGGGTCGTTTTATTTTTGTGTACAATGGGCTAAACGACCAGATCACAAAAGCCCCAAGGGCTCAGAGAAAGTTGGGGATAGGGAACCACACGACAAATGTTAGGAGACAAACGAAATCCATCATCCAGCGAGTCAAGGTCAAGCAGTCAAGGTAATTCAGAATATTCTTTAATGTGCACTTGGTATGGCTCTCTTGCATGGGTTTACGTCGCATATGAAGGACTGCCCAATGGTGTCTCTTTCTGACCTAGGGCAAGGTGAGGGTTTAGCGGAGGGTATTGAGGACTGGATAAGCTCTATTACTAGAAATCAATCAGTGCCTTCAGCACCTCTTGATTTCTAGCCTGTCAGTCTGACTCCTATTTGGCCTTGAACGCAACATAGGGTCTGAAAATTCCTCTTATTTCTGAGTTCTACTGCATGAAATAGCCCTATTCACCAATTTGTAGCTCTCTCGCATTGATGTATCGAATTTGACCGTTGACCTCGAAAGATCCATTGAATCCAAAATTTGACATAAATTCTGAGATCTACGACTCAAAATATCCCCAGGCAACAATTTTTGCATCCATCACTGGTAGATCTATATTTAACCTATGAACTCGAAGGATCCATCGCATCCAAAATATCACAACATTTATGACATCTACGACCCAAAATACCAGTAGGAGTCAATTTTTAGCACTGCAGCACTGATAAATTTCAATTTGATCTTTGATCTTCGAATCCAAAATTTCGTAACGTTTCCGACATCTACTAACCGAAAAAACTAAACTCCCAGACCCCAATTTTCGCGTTTCTAGCACTGGTAGATCATGGTTTGACCCCTAAATGACCTCCATTTGATCTTTAAAGACACGTCGGAGGTCACATTTCGGATTTTTCTCGAGATGTACGAGTAGGATTACCCCTAGGTGCAAATTTTCAGAGCTAGACCATTTCTGCATCATAGCTGGAATAAGCGTAATCCTTTGTCAGTCGTCAGTTAATCCCAATTGTATTTGAATATTAGATAATCTACTATCTTAATTCCTGGTATATTTAAAAATTCCTTAGTACAATCAGCATATTTATCATAAAATAAATATAGTTCGTTGGATTTCAATTAGTTATGAATGGTTAGTGTTTAATAATGTATCGATTAATAATAATTTTTTTCTGAATTTTTGTTACAGTGCTTTTAAAATTTGGTTTCATAAACATATTTAGGGATGAACGTTTCTTTGGTATAAAGTTACTAGTGTGTGAAATTTTCCACTTATTTTTACACTTTCAGCAATTGTTTACGAAAGTAGGCAATTTAATTTTTTTTATCAGCTTGTACATTTCCTTAATGCAGTTGTTAAAGAAATTGTCTGATCATCTATTTATATATGGAAGATAAAATATCTAAGTAAGAAATATATCTTTAGCCATGGTTAGATGTATATGTTCGCAGATAGGTATATATTTAGTGACTGAGGATTGTATTTCTTTAATCTTTTTAGTATTTGTTACAATTTGTTGTACATTAAATTATCAAACGATTTAAATTCGATTCACAAACAACTTCGTAACAAAAGTCACTATGTTTTAGTTTTTAAATATATTGTAACTTATGCATATTCAAAGCAGAAAACATGAAATTTCCAACAATGTCTCAATATGCCAAGTGTTAACTTGTAAACTTTTATATTTTCTGTTTGTTCAATTTCAGCACAATTACAATTTCTCATATTACAAGCAATTCATTTCGTGACATATTCTATTGCTTGTACTTTTATAATTAGGTACTTAATAATGTGAAATCCTGGTGAGTAAAACAACATCCCTTTATTTTTTTATTGTATAAACGAACGCTATTATAATTAGCCAGAGTATTTGTATTCTTGTTTATAATTCTTAGAGTACTTTTGATTTTTATTTGAAATCACATTAACTGTATAATCTCCACACACACATATATATAACATTTTAAGTTAATGTCAGCTATTATATATCAAAAATAACAAAATTTATAAAAATTGATCTTTGTGGTATCACAGCGCTTAATGCGACATTTAAAACTAAACTTCTTGTCGATTCATTAGATAAATCGTACAACACTGCACAAAATATATCTGAAAGCTCTGACAACAATTAAATTGCATTTTGTCACATACGAAAGAAACCTGAATAGGAACGTAATTTCCTCAAAATAAACATCCCATTTATATTCTACTGACTGAAATGAATTTCTAACATTCTCATATTTTCTAAAGAGATCCTAAATTAGATCCTTTTATAAAACTTTTCCTGTAAAACTGATATCTACAAATAAACAAATGAAAATATTTTAACATATTAAACCAGACTGTTTATTACACGAATGATTTACTTACATGAACACTGCGAGAGGAAACACCAACAGGTTTGCCAATAGTACATATGGTATATAAGGAATTACAAATTGCCTAGCGTCGTATAATTTCATGTACACCATATAACCAAACAGAGGGGCTGAAGCTTCAAAGGAAGCGACATACACAAAGTCTGCTCCTGAAACGTAAGAAATGCATCCAGTCAGCTGCAAATTTAAATAACATTTTCAGCATATTTATACCGCAATTCTAAGGCGTTTTGTTACATCATTATGATTAAAATTTCTTAGAAACTTGTGGTAATTCCAAAATGACAGAAAATTCTTAATCAAGTTTTCTCTTACTACAGTATATATGTCACGTTCAGTTAACCAAAGGAATTTTGAAACTTTGGGGAAATACTCTTTCTGCTGAAAGTAGTCAACTGCAAAAGTAGGTGCACTAGTTATTAATAAAAAAATTAAAATTTATAACCATGTCTAAAACTTTTCCTATTACCATGGTTATAGTAGAAACTGCCAATAAAAAATTGTTAACGGAAAGTGCAACTACAGGTACATGTTGGTAGTATCGTGCAAAAAAGCATCATTCCGTTAAACGCGGACAGTAGAGTGTCAGTTGCCGATGTTCAAATAGTATCGTGTTGGTGGCTACTAGGCGATATACAGCAGCAAAATAAACGAAGTCGCATTTATTCATTTCCAGCCCCTCCCTCTCTCACCCATATGTGCATAATTTGGTTTTTTTTAACTATTTTAAACAGAAATGATAAAGGTAACACCCTATCTTATATTTAGAACAAGAAAAAAATATTTTAATGTTAGCAACTCTCTGCACTTAATTCGTAAGGTCTAAATGATAGTAGGCATACACTAGAAGGAGAGTTGTGCACGAAACCTCGGTGAGATACATAGAACCAGTCGGTCTAACACCTAATGTCCAACCCTGCCTTCTCGTGGTGCTGTCCGTTAGTACCTTTCAAAAGAGATATTCTCTTCTGGAAGGGAAAGTAAGGACTGCCAGATCAGTTTGGTCAACTGATCTGGTCATCTATGGCGTCGCATTTTTCTTCCCTGATGAGGAGTGCCCAAATTCACAGGATCATGGTGCTAACTATTTATATCCACTCGACTAGTTTATGGCTTTGAGCTTGATTACTTGTTGCTCTAGTGGGGCCTCTGTTGAGGAAAAATCTGTCGCTGTATTTTCTATTTTCCTATGGTTTGCCAGTCCTAAATGATCAGAGGCACAGGATAACTTTTATCAGCTGGTGGGTAATTCTTATCAGAGGCCATCGCAGGTACCTGAACCCCTACTTTAGTTAGCTAGGGATCCCAATCCTACACTGGCGTAATGTGTCTCAGGCAGGTCAGTTTCTATCTAGATTCTCGCTATTGAAAAGGTCTCTTGAAAATATCCCAGTGATATATTTCCAAACTCAACAAGAGCAACATCCGCAGAAAAAAGAGCTACAGCTCTAGGTATGCGATTTTGAAAGCTCAGTTCTTCAGTTTCAGTTCGATATTGAAAATTTTGCACAAAGCAATTTAAAGATGTTGATGATTTGTTAAAATTTATGCTGTAATTGGACGTGTCAAAAACGCCAATAACGTGGAGTTTATTAGAAAACGAAAGTCTTCTATCTCAGGTAAAAGCTTATGTTCTTGTAAGTAAAAATTCATCATATGCGGCTTATATTGATAATATTAAAATTACCAAAATTAAAAAAAATTGTAAAATTGTGAGGTTTACATATTGTTTCAAATCTTGAAATGAAATGCTTCATCTACATGTGACGAATAAAAATGGAGCTTTTAATATTATGAATTTTTATCATTGCACTTTTACCATAAACTCAGTTGTTAAAAAGATTTTCAAACCACAGAAAACCTCAGTTGTTATTGCATTAACCAAAATTTTAAACTCTTTGAAAGATATTTCAACTTAGAGATTGCATACAATTAATTCTATTTCTTTTTTCATTCAACAGTTAAATGTATTTAATGTACCACCAAACCATTATGCATATTCTTCTAATCTGATGTTATTTGCCAACACACTGTTCATGCAATCTCCACTTTCATATGATTTTGAACGCCATTAAGGAATTATATGCCTTCCACATTTTCCGATATTAAACCTCAGTACATGCTATCCAATGATACCATTTATTTTTTAATGATAAACAGTGTGGTTTATACTTCGTGAGATTATGAAACACTCATGGATGTTGCACTGAATTCTGTAACGATTTTTTATATGCCAATGTATTATGGTATGAGCTTCAGTGAGACAATATCATACTGTTCATATATTCTATTTCTTGAAATTTCCCTTCTTCTACTAGTTAGTATCAATCATCAGCACAAGTTATCGCAAACTGTTTTTAAAGCATACACTATGATTAAGTTAAAATTAATATATTTGATGTATATTTCAATATTAGACTACAGTATAAGGTAGCTAATTTTGCCATTTTGCTTAATAAGCTGTATGGGTTATTTTTCTTGTGATTATGAAACATTCCTGGATATAGCATTAAATTCTGTAACAATTTTTTATATGCAAATGTATTATATTATAACCTTCTGTAAGACAATTATATAGTGCTTATATTCATCAAATAAAATTCTAATTCTCGCTCGCTTCACTTAATGAAAAGCTACATGGGTTATATTTCTTGTGATTATGAAATACTCCTGGATGTTGCACTGAATTTTGTAATTTTTTTATATGCCAATGTAGTCTGGTATAAACTTCGGCGGGACAATAGCATACTGATCATTTATTCTATTTCTTAAAATTTCACTGCCCTACTGGTATGTGTCAATGATAGATATTAGTTATCGCAAGCTAATTTTTGAAAGATACAATACGATTTAGTTATCATTGGTATATTTCATGTGGGTTTGAAATATTTATTTGTCCTGTAGTTACTATCATGAAACCTCAGTAAATAGTATTCAATGTTACCATATTTCTTAATAAGCTGCATGAGTTATATTTCTTATTATTATGGAACCCTCTTCAATGATGCACTGAAATCTGTTATTTTTTTTATTACTCTGTTATAAACTTCAGTAAGGCAATAAAAAGTGCACACATGTTGTACTTAATAATTTTTACTTGTCTACTGCTATGTCTCAATGATAGACATTAGTTGTCGCAAATGACAAAAGTTAGTGTATTTAGTTCACATTGGTTGTCGAAAAACTATATTTTTGAAGCATACAATATGATTGAGTTATCATTAGTATATTTGATGTCAGTTTCAAATATTTGTCTTGTAGTTACTATTATCAGTATATGGTATTCAATATTATAATTTTTGTTCTATGGGTTATATTTCTTGTTATTATGGAACATTCTCAATGTTGCGCTGAAATCTATAACACTGGGCAACACACAAAAAGACTTTGAAATGAAAATAAGCCAATCTTTACCAATTTCCAGGTGCTGAACACGAAAATGACAATAACATTTGTCGATTGTCTCTTGTTTAGGAGAGATAGAGGCGCTCATGTATAAACGACTCAGTCCACATAGAGTACATAAGTAACCATTTCGCAAAGCTGTCTTTTAAACTCCAGATTACAACATATTGCGTTGTATTGCATCAGTCCGCCATACACACAACCCCCGGAGGAATTGCATCATTGTATGATGCAATGTAGTTGAGTCATGACATCACGGCATTATGATCGCGGACAAAATATTACGCAATCGTTAGTTGTAAGCGACGTCTTGTATGGTGAGCAAGTCTTTTGAGCGACTCCCATTTACCCCTGAGTCATAAATACAACACAAGTGATTCTTGCAGTTTTAATCCGTTCTAGTGATGCTTCGTGAATGTGTTAATAGTGCAGATATATTTTGTTGCATTTGTGGGGAAGTGACGTTTGCAAGCTAGAAAAGGGCCATCACTCCAATAGTGAAAGCGGCGTAAGAGTTTTATTTTGGATGCAAGATCGGGGACCAGGAGAAGGCCTGGACCCCACACATATGCTGCAGTACATGTGCAAGAAATCTTTGAAGTGGCTCAAAGGCGAATAAGTGGTGATGCTATTTGCTGTTCCTATGGTTTGGAGAGAGCCAAGCAATCACGCAAATGACTGCTACTTCTGCATGGTTCCACCCTGTTTCTGGAGGCATCACAAGGAAAAAGAAGTGGATAATAGCGTACCCGAATATACAATATGCTCTCCAACCAGTTCTGCACGGCGAAGACCTTCCGGTTCCGGAACCTCCAATCGATTCAGATGATGAGGAGGGAGACGACAGATGTCAGGTTCTCCACAGCCTTTAGTGCCTAATGATAATCCAAACGTCTGCCACGGTGCATCATCTGCACACATTCTCACCGAAGAAGAAATGAACGATCTTGTTCGCGATCTGGAGCTGTCCAAGGCCAAAGCAGAGTTTTTTAGCTCAAGACTTAAACAATGGAATCTTCTCAAGGAAAATGTCCGAGTGACTTCGTTTCGAACTCATCATGAGCAGTTTGCACCTTATTTCAGAAAGGACAATGACTTGTGTTCTGCTCCAATGCAGATGGCCTGATGAATGCCCTCGGAATCAAATATGACCCTCAAGAATGGCGACTATTCATAGCTCCTAGAAATTGAGTCTCAAGGTGGTGTTGCTGCATAATGAAAATCTATTTCCATCCATTCCGGTCGGACATTTGTATACATGAAAGTAACCTACAACAACCTAAAGCAGCAATCCAATACAGTAAATTTGGCTGGCATCTCTGTTGTGACTTGAAGGTAGTGGCTCTATTGATGGGTCTGCAGCTGGGATATACGAAGTACTGCTGTTTCGCATGCAAATGGGACAGCCGAGCAAAGACTTTGCACTACGTGAAGAGAAACTGGCAACAGAGAAAATCTCTGAAGGTCAGAGAGAAGAATGTGGAACACCCAGCACAGGCAGATACGAACAAAATCCTGCTACCCTCCCTACACATCAAACTCGGTGTTATGTAAAACTTCATAAAAGCCATGGACCGGACTGCATCAGCTTTCAAATACTTGGCTGACAAATTCCCTCGACTCTGTGAAGCGAAAATTAAAGATGGAATTTTTGTGGGTCCTCAGTTCCGAGAGTTGTTCAGAGGCCAGATGTTCTGAAATCTGTTTAAGAGTGAGAAAAAGGCTTGAGACGCGTTTCGTCTGGTGTCAACTAAATTCCTCGGGAATGTCAGGGCAGACAACTACAAGAAACTGGTTAAGGATATGTTATCTCTTTATCACAAACTTGGCTGCAATATGTCCTTAAAGATCCACTTTCTCCATTCCCACTTAGATTTCTTCCCCGACAACTGCGGCATGGTTAGTGATTAGCACGGTGAACATTTTCACCAGGACATTGCAACGTTGGAGAAACGATACCAGGGAAACTGGTCCACTTCAATGTTGGCTGACTACTGTTGGACGCTCGTCAGAGATGACGGCAAAGCGACGTCGGAAGCAGAAGCGAAGTTTTACCGATACATGTGATATGTACGTATTACTCTATTATATTAAAACTATTGCGGTTTTTTCAGTAATCGCAGCCAATTTTGCATTTTCGTTGTCACATTCGACCTGAAATTCAGCACCTTGAAATCTTTAAGAAATGGCTACTTTTATCTCAGAGGTATGACTTTTATGAAAATTTGTTGCCAGTGTAAGTTTTCTTTCCTATGTATTCTGTTACAAACTCTGTAAAGCAATCACATAGTGTCCCATGGTGTACTTATTAATTTTTACTTGTTTTACTGGTATGTTTCAATGATACACAATGGTTATCTCAAAACGTTTTTTGAAGCATATAGTATAATTGAGTTATCATTTTTATATTTGACGTGGTTTCAAATGTTTACTTTTTTTTGTTGAATGCATGTGTAGTCAAAATATTTAGCTGTAAATAATTCAAAGGAATATCTGTATTAAATTTTTTATGTCAATCTGTGTTTGTTAAACAAGTCTTTCGTTTTGGTGTTCGTATTGCGGTTTATTTCACTTATGTTATACTGATGATTTAAATCTTAGTAAAAAAATAATTCTAGTCTTTGAATAAATTAATAAAATTGCACTGATAATTTGGTGGCTATGAATGAATTCTGATCTCAGTAGCTTTCTTCTTAGATCATAAGCTATATGAAATTTAAAAGTTTTATATGAAATATAACTATACTTTTAGTGACAGAGTGTGTACGAGATATTTATCAATATTGTTAAATTGTATATGAAATTAGTACATGAATATATTTTGCCAACCTGAGAATAAATATTTATCTCTTTCAATATGTTTGCAAATGTAGCTCATACATTTCGTTTGAATACTTTTTACGCAAATTTTTTTAAAATATCAATAAAATCTTGCTTTAAAATTCAGGTTTTTTATAATACCGTTTACAATTAAATATAATTAATAATAAAAAATATGTGTAATTATGTTTAGATAATATGCTTATTGAATATTTTTGACATCGAGAAATGAGGGATTTTTTTATGTCTGTGAAAATAAAATATTTCCTGCAAGAATGAAATTCTTCTCCGTACTTATGATAATTTGCTTTATAATTCATATTTTATTCAATTCAGTACAGAAAATGAAATCATTTAAATAAAGCAAACATCGAATTAGAAACGAATCAGATCCGCTGACTTAAAGCTACGATGGGATGCACGGTCCCCACTTCTGACATCATTAGCCATGCCGGCCACGTGACAGCAGGATTTCCCTTCAGACGGCTTTGGGTGGGCAGACAACGTCAAACAGGACCTTATTCGAATTGGCATACAGTGGTCGAATGCTACAGTTGTAACTCAGAATAGTCATATTTGGAGAAGTAAATTTGAAGGATTATGCATGTATGCAGGCCCGATTCTAGAAAAAAATTAAGGGGGTAGAGGTGGAGACAAGCGATATAATCGAGTCAGGAAAAAGGCAAAATAGGGGGGCCAAGAGGCTGGATTTTCACTGCAGTGTATTTTTACACTGCAGTCTTACACACCAGTGTATATATACAGCAGTGTTCCACTGCAGTATATATACACTGCAGTATAACATAGTGTATTAACACTGCAGTATTCCACTGCAGTATAATACACTGCAGTCTTACACACCAGTGTATTTTTTTCCTTTCGCTTTAGAGGCTTTTAAAAAAAATTCTTGTTAAACGCGTGAAATATGCACGTTAAATAATCTTTGCCTTCCATTACCATTACTAGCATTCTCAAAGGGGTGGGGCATGACCCCTTTGGCCGCCCCTAGATCAGGCCCTATATGTATGCATGCATAAAAATTTCAAATGTAATTTCATATAACGATAATTTAGTATTTAATATCTCTTGTTTTATTCCATGTAACATTTATATCGCGAATTTTAACATAAATTCTGAAAGACTTCATATAGCAGTTTAACTAAGAATTCTTTAAATCACAAAAATTGTGTATAAAGGATGGGTTAAACACAAAAAAACTCTAACGTACTGCTCAAAGTTCCATTATTTAGCTTCCCAGAACTGAAGTTCCATTTTGAATCCACCCATCCGCCATCAAGTTTGATTTGATCCCCTCCCCCACCACCAACAATGTCAAGCTCCATTTTGCAGCATACTCGATCCTTTATTGTCTGCTGATCAATACCTACAGAAACTCCTGACATATTGCAACGGTAAATGATCAGATTGTCGTACTCGAACCAATGTATGGCAATTCTCTCCAACATCAATTTCACCAATCCTGATGAGCACTTCACACTTCTGTAGGTCAGTAATTCGTTCTTATAAAATCTAACACATAACAATTTTGGCCTATTGCTCTATACGTTATTGAGCAACGTGACTTTCACCGTTTATCTTAAATTCACTATAATGACTATGATAGATATTAAATATAATCTTGTCTGAATTATATATCTATGTAGTATATAGTAGCCTCAGAATTATCTCCGACAGGTATGCTTATCAGAAATCCGCATTTTCGCTACCCACTTTTAAATTTACAAAATTTCATTAATTTTTATTTCATATTTCTAAATCACTTTCTTTGTGAAAAACTGTTTTTTCCATTAGTATAATATCAAACAAATACATATTTCTTTAGGTAGGCAACCACAGTAAAAAACATGCAGAATCTTTCGCAATAACAGGCAAGTTCTTTTATTGACAGTATTTAGCCTTAGTTGGATTGGATTGTTTTACCTCTGAGCGGCACTTTTTTGCACACCATGGGCTAAATGGCCAGGTCACATGGACCCCGAAGGCTCAGAGAAGGTTGGGGGAGGGGACCCACTGGAACAGCTGTTGGGAGACAGATGGTAGCCTCCCGTCAAGGCCATCCAGCGTGTTCTTTAACGTGCACAGGGTATGGCTCTACCGCACACGGGGCCACGGCTTAACGTCCCATCCGACGGACGGCGGCCTTTCCAAGCCCATCGGTGTCCCCTACTGACCGTGGGCAGGGCGGGGAATTTTGCGGAGATAAATCTCAACGCTGACCCAGCTGGGACTCGAACCTGGGAACTACAGATTACGAGCCTGGCGCGCTACCGACTGAGCCACCCCCGACCCTTAGCCTTAGTTTTCATAACAAATTCTTCACTTGTAGTTTTTACTTGCGAAAAATTTCTCAGTTGTGCGGTATTTTCCCACAAAGTTTACAATACGTTTTGGAATTTGGCTTGTAGGCTTAGAAGCACTTCTATGCAGTAGTATTTGTTTAACGTAATTTTTATTGCAATTAATATTGTAAATTTATTTGAAATATTATTTTGTTTTATAACATACGTTTGCGTCATGATTTCACTGAGTTAATTTGATAACCATACCTAAAATATAAATGCAAAATATTATGAAAAATGCACAACTTTTATAGTAACTTCTACAAAACAGTAGCATATCAGAAGGCAAAAAATTACACGACGAAGTGTGAAGTGATTGCGTTTTAAAACATTTCTGAGAAATTATCACTTCTTATACTTGAAATTTCAGTCAGATGTTTTAAACTAAAATGTAATATACTCTTCTGCATTGAGTGTCGTCTATGTTAGTTTTCCTGTGGATAGTTATTATCTTTTAACTAAATAAAAAAAAAGTTCTTACCGTATTCGTTCTTGCTTAAAATCTTCGAGTAACGAGCTCGAACACTTACTGGAGCAAGTCCTGAGAGAGAGGACTCACACTTAAAGCTGGAAAAAAATATAACGTTTCAAAATATAAACAGAAACAACATGAAAAAATGAAGCGACCATTCAGGTACTAGTGAAATATGAGAAGTAAAAAAAGGTTTTGTTTTTAGTAAAGTTTTTTTTCCGCTGAGGTACCGCTATCCTCACAGACCTTCTACCATGGCATATGAATTAACAGGCTCCTGTCAGATCTCTGTGGAAACCAGCTGCTTGAGGGGATTGATTTTTGAACAATACTCCGTAAAGTTACATATGTCTGGCAAACTGTATCCGAGGAACTCTGCTGGATACGAAATGATTTGAAAAGTTCGATTATCTGAGCGAGGCAGTTCCGTTTTTTGGTTTAGAAACTTCTGACGTGGGGATGTTCACACGACATATGTACATTTCTTTCCTTCCCTAAAAGGGGAAAAAATTAGACCCGAGAGGATTGAGCGTAACGATTATATGCCAAATAAAAGCTTGTGAAATGGGGAATGCCATCTACTCTACGTTCTAAAGAATTTCAGACCCGAGCAACGCAGAGTAAATCTCCTAGTTCGCTATAAATGTAGTTAATACACTTCACAAAACACTATATGGATGTGCTTTCCAAACAATCTAATTACTATTTTTATTTTTTACCCCAGCAAACATTAAAATTTATATATAAATCGGTACTATTTAACGAAATTTCAAATTAAATGAAAACTATAATTAAGACTAAACTTAAAATCAAACCCTATTGCGCAAATATTATGATTTAGCGGAAAGTGCAGATGTTACAATACCTCAGTCAAGTACGGTATATCAAGTCTTTTCGAATATTTAGCTTGTTTTAAAAAAAAACAATCTAACGATTCTTTTTTATCACTGTCTATCCATCCGCCTGAATGTCTGTCTTTAGACATTCAAATTATTTGTTTAAACTGATAAATGCAAAATTCTTTTTAGGTTGGATATATACTTGGGCGTATCAAAAAGAAAGCTGAACTCGTGAATAATAACAAACAACAAAGTTTATGAGAATTATATTAGGGTGAAGATACAACCTGAATCTACTTCTCCACATAGTCGCCTAGGTTACGTAAATACTTATCCGAAGTGCGATTAATCTGTCCATTCCCTGAGCGTATAAATCTGCTCCAACGTCCACCAACCAGGTCAAAATTGCTTCTCTGACGTACTCATCTAACGAATACTGTACCTCTGCCATCCCAAACGCTCTTTCAATTTACCGAAAAAATGACACTTGCTGTTTCCTTAGTATTTTTAATTTTGTTATTTGATATCCGGCGATTATCTCGAATTATGTCATTTACACGCGAAACGTGATCCGGAGGGATGGGCATCGATGGTCTGCCTGTGCGGTATTCTTCTGTCAAATCTGTACGGCCATTTTAAAACTGTTGGTACCACGATAGCCTGAAGAGACATCGCACTCTCCTCACATAAGGTACATGTTTCTGGATGAATTTTCGTACAATTCAAGATTTTCGACCAAAAAAAGAACTGTTCCGCGGACTTCTAATTTGGAGTAACAATCCAGTTGACGCGCAGTCATTCGCGAACAATAGAAATCCACTAGGCGTTGGTCAGATGGTTGTACTGTCATACATCCCTCCCAAACACAAATGTCGTTTCTTCACTACGACAACAAGTAACGCTGAGTGCAACTTAGTTTCTGATATACATGTGTAATAATAATATATTACCTTTCGTATTTTCTTAATCTTCCAATAGTTTTAATTTCCACATTTAGAGAGCGCAATATCTGGAAAATGGCAATACTTTAACAAACATTGCAAACAACCTTTTCAGGTTAGATATTGAGATTTGGTAGTAAGATGGACCCTCCTCCCTTAGAATGGTGGAAAGTAAGCAAGATATTTTCGTTTTAGGAAACAAAAGAGAAAGCAATTATTTAGATATGTGCTGAAAACATTACAATTTACATTTTCGAATTTTTTATTCATTTTGAATTTCCACTGTTAGAGGCAAGTAACGTTGGAAAGAACTATTCTCTTTCTGTCTTAACTCCCTTCTCCGTCATATAAGGTTTTCCTCGGAACGATAATGCCACACTAGTTCATGTAAAAAATAAATTACATAACTGACACGTCACATTAGGATATCTTAATTTGATCTTAATATTGAACTTGATTTAATTTATCTCCGATTCGCTTCTTGTGTTGCTGTGTGCTCTTTTCCAAAACGATATGTTAGCTGAAACGAATGGTCGAACGGTCTCGTTGATTTATTTTTGGTACACCCTGTGCGCGAAATTTTGGAGAGGAAATGACCTATCGAAAAAAGTAGAGAAATCCTCTAAAAATCATATTTTTTTCTAGAGATTTCCCCTTCGTTTGTAACGAGCTCTAAACTTTTCAAAAATGTTTTCAGAGAAGGATACTCTTAATACTTTTAATATCAAAGTCTCTATAGCGTATTCCACAAAACCGATTCACCTTTCACGCCTTAAAACACGGCCTATTAACCTTGGAATCTCTGACCCGTTACCCGTGTTGCGATGTGTCATGTTAGCTGAAACAAATGGCCGACCGGTCTCGCTCATTTATTTTTGGTACACCCTGTATATAAGATTGGGATATAAAGTCGTAGAGCTAAACATCCCATAAATACAACCAAGACATGATGCGTGTTGATATTAAACGGTTTTTAATAATTCATTTCATGACAGTTTAAATAAAATTATTTATTGTACACAACAGCACGTTTTATTACGCTACTGCTAAGAATTAAGGTTCGTTAGGTGCATGTTCCTCTTGAATTATCTTTACTATTTCAAAGTATATAATATTCTCATATTATGTACTCTCATGTAATGCACATACGGTAATTTCTAACATTAGTAAAATTCGATTTACGGAACGTTCAAGGTCTGTGTTGTTGTTTGTTCCTGTTTGTTGTTGTCTTTCTGTTGAAGTCTCGCTTTCCTCATATGCCATAAACTGACAGCCACCTGTCATGTGATCCCATCCTTCTTACCCCTATGGCCATGCTCTCCCGCACACATGGTGTTTGTATAGTCTGTCACGGTGCATGTGTGCGGGAGAGCATGGCCATAGTCTGTCACAGCGTGTTTAACGTGCACACCCTGTGCACGTTAAACACGCTGGATGGCCTTGACGGGAGGCAACCATCTGTCTTGTAATAGATGTCACCGATTGGCTTGGAAAGGACACTGTCCGTCGGATGGGACGTTAAGCCGTGTGTGCGGGATAGTCATATCCTGTCCACGTTAAAGAACACGTTGGATGGCCTTTACGGGAGTTAGCATCTTTTTCCCAACAGCTGCTCCAGTGGGTCCCCTCCCCCAACCTTCTCTGAACCTTCGGGGGTCTATGTGACCTGACCATTTAGCCCATTGTGTGCAAAAAAAGTGTTGCTCAGAGAGATCAACCCGTCTCTCAACCCATCCAGCGTGTTCATGCACGGGAGGTATTTCGGTATTTCCTCCCTTTTTTGTCTTTCGTCGAGAGCCAGCATAGTGGACGGCTATGCAAAACGAAAAAAGGGGGGAAATACCGCGCATGAACACGCTGGATGGGTCGAGAGACGTGGAATTGGTTTACCTCTGAGTGGCAGCTTTTTGCACACAATGGGCTAAATGGCCAGGTCACATGGACCCCCGAAGGCTCAGAGAAAGTTGGTGAAGGGGACCCACTGGAACAGCTGTTGGGAGACAGATGGTTGCCTCCCATCAAGGCCATCTAGCGTGTTCTTAAAGTGCAAAGGGGTATGGCTCTCCTACCCACTGCTTTACGTCCCATTCGACGGACGGCGGCCAAGCCCATCGGTGTCCCCTACTGACCGTGGGCAGGGCAGAGACGTGTAATAAATAAGACGTATGGTAAAGAGGTGATCTGCAGTGATTTGCGCCATAAGAAGAAGGGGGCTCAAACGCGCTGGATGAATGGTCTCGACGAGAGACCGAGGGTAAATTACATTGGTTCCAGTGCGCACGTACACGCCGGATGTACGCAAGAACGTTTAAGGGAGCGTGGCACGGGATCATGTGTAGTGCTACTCGAAACCTTTGATTTCCGGGCATCATCGCAAGGCCTCTGCGTGTATTTAGGGGAAAACTGCTTGCCTATCTGTTAGTGGCCACGCTTCCAAAGGTTGGGGGGAGGGAAACCACGTGACCTCCCACGAGGGAGTTCCTAACTGGGTCTTAAATCCACCACGTGGCCCTCCGATGACTCGTGCAATGCGGGAACAACTGCCTGCTACCTAGGCCATTAGTGGCCACACTTCCTACTTTCGGCAAAAAAAAACTGTGTCACTCCCGGCATAGAGAAACACCGTGCAGGAGGTTTGTGCGCAAATAATGGACTACAGTGACTCGGTTACTTTCGCCACGGAATGATTCACGAGATCCCATCCTTCTTATCCCACCCCCTCGGACCCCAAAAAGTTGCCAATTTACCTCACCTCCTATATTTTTGCACAATGGGTAAAATGGAGAACCCCCCCCCCCCCAGAGAGAGGGTTGGAATATAGGGCGCACCGATTCCCACTCTCTTAAATGCGGTTTCAATACAATGGGTAAAATGGAGAGAGAATTCGAATGATTGGGTGTTTTAAGTCTGAGCGGCACTTTTTTTTGCACACTCTTGGCTAAATTGCCAGGTATCATGAACCCCGATGGCTCAGAGAATGTTGGGGGAGGGCTCCCACAGGAACAGCTGTTTGGAGATAGATGGTAGCCTACCGTTAAGGCCATTCAGCGCGTTCTTTAACGTGCACAGGGTACGACTCTCCCCACACCCGGTTAAATGTCCCATACGATGGATGGCAGCCTTTCCAAGCCCATGGGTGAAAAGTAAACAGTTTTTAAAGGACCTTCCCACTAACGAAACTCTTGACATTTGAGCTGTGGTCCCGTGGGCATTTCTTTCGAAAAAAAAAAAAAACAATGTGTCATTGGTCACATGCGACACGGAAAAACACAGTACAGGAGGTTTGCGCGCTGTGGCTCGGTTACTTTCGGCACGAAATGATTCACGATCCTTCTTACTTCCCCTCGGACCCCCCAAGAAAGTTGCCAAATTAGCCCACCCCTTCCCTCCTTTATTTTGCACAATGGGTAAATTGGAGACCTCCCAGAGTGTTCCGAGAGAAGGTCGGAATACAGGGCACTCCCGATTCCATCTCTTAAAAGCTGGGTTGCAACACAATGGGTAAAATGATGAGGGGCAAGAGGGAAGAGATTATAATAAACGGTTGGGTTGTTTTACCTCTGAGCGGCACATTTTTTGCACACTATGGGCTAAATGGCCAGGTCACATGGACCCCGAAGGCTCAGAGAAGGTTGGGGGAGGGCACCCACTGGAGCAGCTGTGCGAAAAAGATGCTAGCCTCCCGTCAAGGCCATCCAGAGTGTTCTTTAACGTGCACAGGGTATGGCTCTCCCGCACACACGGCCTAACGTCCTATCCGACAGATGGTGGCCTTTCCAAGCCCATCGATGAAATATAAACTGGTTTTAAAGGACCTTCCCCCTAACAAAACGTTTGACATTTAAGCCATTGTCCCGGTTCGACGGACGGCGCACATCGATGCAACGTTAAACGCGATGCTCGATGGATGGTTTTCAAAGACTCTTAATAATCCGTAAAATGTGTACCATCAAATTACCCCCCCCCCCCTTTTCATCATCTTTTCTGAAACGAAACATTAGCTGAAAGGAATGGCCAAATGCTCTCGCTCATTTATTTTTGGTACACCCTGTGTGAGAAATTTTCTAGGGCAAATGACCTATCAAAAAATTTAGAGAATCCACCTAAATGGTTTTTTTTCCCTAGGGATTCCCCCCTTTATTTCAAGGCAACTCTTTTCAAAAATGAGAATGACACTCTTAATAATCGAAGTTCCTAAACTAACTGTGTGCGGCAAAAAACAGCCCCTCCCAGCTTTCATGTCTTGTGAAATACGAGGCATGAAATTATTATAAAAATATTTATCAGTATGTCATATCGTCATACAATTTATAGTTGATTGTGTTCAGGCAATTTATAACAGAAAGTAAAAGTTTGAAATCTGATTAAAGGATACTTTACAGTGAACGATAGACGTTTTACGTATTTAATGATTTTTTGGCTTCAAATTTTTAGAGCAAGATAAACATATGAAAACTACGGTGTGTTCAGGACTGTTAGCCCCCAGTAAATATTTTTAATAGTAATTTTACTAGTTTATTCAACAACGAAGAGACATACATGTTTCACATTGCATTTGCTATTACATGTCATATAAAGTTTATAAAATCTTGAAATAAATGAAAAAAGAAGCAAAATTCTGAGCGCTAATAATCCATAACTTCCACTCGAGAAGTACTCACGTGTGAGATGCTTCTTAGCAGATATACGCCAGTGATGTTCTTCTAGGAGATGACTGCATTAATGAAAGAATTTATACAGCAAATTTTAAAACAAAAATTAAAGACGAATATCATCTGTTGTTACGCCCCCACGAAGGACACTGATGAGAATGAAAAGAATATTTTACAGACAGCTACATGATATTTTGAATTCTCTAAATAAAGGAGATATTACTAAGGTTGGTACTAACTCTGACCTATGGGGAGGTATTTCAGGTCCCTTTGGCATTGATAGTTTCAATGGCAATGGAGAACGTCTCCTACAGGTAAGTAAACTTAATAGTTTCTGAACAACTAATACATACTACAATCACCGGGACATTTATAAAAATACGTGGTTTCACCTGATGGGTTTCACAGGAATATGATAGATTATATTTTAATTAATAACCAATGGGCTATTTTGATTAGGGATACCAGACAATATAGAGGAGCCGAAATTGGGTCAGACCATTACCTGGTAAAAAGTGTCTTGCAACTGAAGCTTAAGAAATGTTTTGCTAAGGTTAAAAAAATTACCTGTAGCACTGAAGGTCTGAAAGATCTAGTTATAGCTAAATCATAACATGATAGCTATGTGGTAATTATAACAATCGTAGTTTGCTTACTGCTGAAGTTTAGAATAATGGGATCAGTTTAAACAGGATTTTCTAAAACTAACAGTACTCTTTTAGGGAACAGAGGAAACAAAATTATTTGAGTGATAAGACATGGAACTTATTTTTGAAAGAAGGAAGTGCAGGATTAATATGAATCAACACCCTACTAGTCGTAATAGACAACATTATAACAAGCTTAATAAACGTGTAAAAGAACATTTAACAGCTGATAAGAATCTTTGGTTTGATAATTCGGCTGATAAAGCAGACGAAGCTGTTAGACAGCACAATAGCAGGGGATTATACCAGATTGTTAATGTTTTGTGTGGGAAGAAACTGGATACGTACACTGATACACAGGGACTGAGGGAGAAACATGGTTAAGTGGGTGAAGATGAGGATTCTCTGATGACAAGGTGAGCTCAGCATTTCAAAGATGTTCTAAACAATGTGATTATTTCTACTTCCATTGTTTGTAATGAGGATAAATGCATTATTCCATCTATCCTCAGTTAATGGTTGCAGCAGTTTATTCATTTAATGATGGTTTTATGGCTCTAATGTTGGCCTTGTATCACATTCGGAAGTTGTTTCTGCTCTCTCTAAAATAAAACTGAATAAATCTCCTAGTATCGATGAAATCACCACTGAAATGCTTAGAGCTGGGAACACTTGTGTTGACAAATAACTGACAGAAATTTTTTATATTTTTATGATAAACGTGTTGTTTCTACACATTTTACTTAGAGTTATTGCTATCCCTACTTTTAAAAAAGGTGATCGCAGTTCTTGTGATAACTATAGAGATATCACCATACTTTCTGTTCCAGGTAAAGTTTTTTTTTGCATGGTTGTGCTTAATAGAATTAAGAATTTGGTTGATGGACAACGGCGTGATGAACAGTGGGGATTCAGAAGTTGTAGGGGATGGATTGATGAAATATATTCACTTAGGCCGATTCTTAGGAAATTTTAGAGTTTCAGAAACCTGGGTTTGCTAGCTTTGTAGATTTCAAAAAGGCTTTTGACTCTGTTGATCGACATGATTTTTGGTTGATTGTTAGATCACATGGAATACCTTATAAGTTAGTTAGTGTAATGAGAGTTCTCTATAATAACACTTAGTCGTGTGTGAGAGTCTTGCAGCGATTGGTTTAGCATTGCTACTGGAGTTAGACAAGGGTGCGTTTTGTCTCCTTTTCTCTTTACTTTGGCTATTGATTATGTAATGCGAAATTCTTTGTAAGGGATAGATTTTGGCCTTAAATGGTCCAGAGATTTCAAAATTTCTTATTTAGTTTATGCAGATGATTTTGCCCTGTTGACTACTGATGTTGATGAGATGAATTCGTTCATTAGGGCTGTTGATGAGAGTCAGTAGGTTTATGATAAAGAGAGAAAAAACTAAAATGATGAAAATTGGTCAGGCAGATGGTGCTTTAGTTGCTTTGAATGACTGTACTCATGAGAAAGTGTGTCAGTTTAATTTTCTTGGTAGCTACGTAATAAATACTGCTTATATGTGGCATGAGAAAAATAGAAGATTATGGATTGTTCTGGGTCTTTCAAGAATCTACGGAGAGTGTGGAGAAATAGACATGTAACCCTAAAGACTAAACTTCGGCTGTATAATAGTTTGGTTCTTTCTAAGGTTAGTTATGGTAACGAAACCTCGACCCTTTGTAAGCAGGATAAGAAGGAACTTGATGCCTTTGATTGTAGATGTTTGCGCAGTATGTTAGGCATTAAGGGCTTGATTTTATAAATAGTGATGAGCCTAGACGGATTCATCAATCTCCATTGAGCAGCATATTGAGAAGAGAGAGACTGGGTTTGTTTGGTCATGTGGCCCGTATATACAGCTGCAGATTGGCAAGCAGGATGATGAACAGTGTGCGTAAGGGTTGCAGAAAAAGGGTGACACTTAGGATGCGATGGGCAGACAATGTCAAAGAGAACCTTGCTAGAATTGATCTACAGTGGCCAAATGCAGCTGCTGTAGCTCAGAACAGACATGTCTGGAGAGGAAAATGTAACTTTCCTAATGACTCTATTTATTATAGCTGTTATTACCTACCACTATATGTAGTGAGTTCCAACAGTCATAGTCCACTCTCAAACAACCGAGTACAAAATGTTGATTTCGTTTCAAAAACTTCGAAATCGTTCTCTGAAACCAACAATCGTACTTGGCGGCAAATAATAATAATAAACCTTACCATCACAATGTCCCAAAAATATGATTGCCTCTGAGAGGCAATTTGTTTCACACCATGGGCTAAATGACCAGTTGCAAGAATCCCGTAGGCTCAGAGATGGTTGGTGGAGAGGACATACTGGACAGATGTTGGGAGATAGATGAAGACCTTACGTCAAGAATATCCAGCGTGTTCTTCAACGTTTAGTGGTTTTACATATGCGAGACAATTTTTTTAAACAATGTGCTAAATGGCCAGGTCATAAGGACCCCTACAGCTTAGAGAATGTTGGGGGAGGAGACCCACTGGAGCAGGTGTTGGGAGGCAGATGGTAGCCTCCCTTCAAAGCCATTTATTGTGTTCTTTAAGTTGCACATAGGGCCACGGTTTAACGCCCCATTCGACGGACGGCTACCATTTAAAGTGCATCAGTGTCCCCTGCTGACCGAAAGCAGGGTGAAGAGATTTACGGAGATAAATCTCGAAACTGATCCAGCTGGGACTCGAATCTTAGGAACAGCACATTACGAGCCTGGCTGGGTATAACCGACAATTTGGCAGTCAATATAGATTTGTATATGAAGTATCCTTTGGATAAATGATGCCTTTATTCCAGGAGAACTAAATCGGAAATTGTAGTAAAATATCCCAGGTTTAGATTTGTGAAAACGTAGCAATTTTTACCAAAGGAAACCAGGTAACTCTAATCTAAAAACAACTTTGAAATAGGCTCTGGACAAAGGGCAGTCTATTTTCGGGTTAAATCAGGAAGATAAACGTTGTTGATGGATTAATTTATGTGTTTTAGAAATATATGACATTTTTGTAGAAGTTTGTATATTTTTCTTTGAAATTTGGTAAGTGGGAATAATCATCAGCGTTCGCTTTATGTACTAATGTGAGAACACCGAATTTTGAGATACATTAATAAGAATTATTTACTGATGAAAAATCACAACAGATGACAGACAAAACACCCATTCCGGGTTTAGAACTCCGATCCCGAAAGTCACAATGCTACTGCAAGCAAACGCTATATCACTCAACAAACACGTCGCTAGTCTGGACACGTTTGTCTGGACTCTAAGGTTAATAGAATAAATAAAAGTTTGGTAGCATATGAAAATGGACCTCTAATAAAATAAATAACCAAAAAAAAAAGGAAATAACCACAAACTAAATGTTTTATTCAGAAAGGTGAATCAAAACATTGCATTTTGCAAGCTGTTATATACAGTGCTATTAGAACTGAACACATCAAAGAATTTATCTAATATATAAAGAAGAAAGTTGTTTTGTCTGCTTGCCTATGCACTCGGCGTCCAGAAGAGCTGGATGCTTCAAACTTTGCAGGAACTTTTATTTCACCCAGTGGAAGAACGTAGGCTATGTGGGAACCCCTGGTGACAAACAAAATTTGGGTGGGAATGGCGAGATTGAATTTCTCAAAATCTCCCTAGACTTAACATTAACGGTTGAAAGTTATTCAAAATAACTGTTGCCACCAATAAATTTGAAAGAAGGAATGCATAAAACTAATATCTTTTTGATTATGCGTGATGAAGTCATTGTTCAGTTTGTTGGGTCAAGGGCACTAACATCCGTGAATATTGAAGTCATTCGAATTAAGCACGAGCGGAACATGAGATTCTTTTCCGAAATAGAAGCTTCAACAACTAAAAATTTGCATCGGAAATTAAATTCATTAATTTAATTTGAAAAAAATATGTAAAATTGAAAAAAAAAAAACGTATACCTCACACGTTAATTAACAAACGTTTTAATATGCTAAGTTATAAATAATATCTTCCAATAATAATAATAATAAAGTTTTCGCAGCACCTAAACACTTTGTGGGGAACTCAAACCATATTTTTATTTTTCTATAAAGTTAAATATTCTTGTCACACTATATTCGAGGAACTCTGGGTGAATTTTTCAAAATGATTTGAAAAATTCGGTTATCTGAGCGAAGCATTTTCGTGTTTTGGTTTAGAAACTTCTGATTTGGGGAGGGGTACATACGGTACCTCGAAATATGTCCATTTCTTTTCTTCCCTTAAAGAGAGGGAGAAAATTAAACTTGAGAATATTTACTCCTTTTTTACCTATCTTTGAATTGTTTTTTCACTCGTCATTGGCCAGTTTGTTGATTTGTTTCTCAGTTCGCTTTCATGTTTATAAAAACTCTATTTTTACCATATCTCCCTCTGTTGGGCTTGTAATGTGCACATCCACCAGTTTCGAGTCCCAGCTTGGTCAGCGTTGATATGTATCTCCGATAAACTCCCCGCCTGGCCTAGTGTAAGTAAAGGACAACAATGGACTTGGAAAGGCCACGGTCCGTCGGATGGGACCTTAAACCGTGGTTCCGTATGTGGGTCAGCCATACTCTGTGCACGGTAAAGAACACGATGGATGGCCTTGACGGGAGGCTATGATCATAAGATGGGACGTTATATCTGTCTCCCAACAGGAATTCTAGTGGGTCCTCTCCCTCAACCTTCTCTGAGCCTTCGAGGTTTTGTGACCAGGCGATTTAGGCCACTGTGTGCAAAAAGACGGTATAAGATGCAATTGATATTCGATATTGTTATAAATATTATGTTTCAGTATTGTCATGTGTATTACTTTTCAGTTTTGATACAAGCATTACGTTTCAGTATTGTCATCTGCATTACGTTTCAGAATTGTTATAAGCATTAATTCCGAAAACCTCCTTTCATGTTACAATGAAATGACCGGGATGCCAATCAGAAGGAGACTACTTCCGTTTTGAAATCTTAGCTAGTCTTCAGGGTTGGATTGGTTTATCTCCAAACATCACGGTTTTGTCCACAATGGGATGAATGGAGAGTTTACAAATAACACGAGGGCTCAGAGAAGGTTGGGCGGAGGAGATCCACCAGACAGCTGCTAGGAAGAAGATGGAAACTCCTGTCAAGGCCATCCAGAATGTTCTTTAATGTGTAAAGTGTATGGTTCTCTCCTGCAAACGGAACCAAGATTTAATGATTCAATAGATGGATGACGAACTTTCCAAACCCATCGGTACGTGCTTTCAGTGCAAGAAACATCCATACGTTACCTGGGGCTCGAACCTCAATCTTTCTTTTATCAGTCGCCAAGTGCGTCATTTATTAAATTTTAATATCCTTTGACCAGTTTTTAGGTCTGCTGCTGCTGCTGTTTAAACTTCGAATTCAGTAATTCTTCAAATACTGATATAATATTGTTGAAAATTAAAACATACACCAAAGTGCCAAAACATTATGACCTCCGCGTCTTTATGCAAATCGAAACAACTGCAGGTAAACGACGGCGTGTGTGAAGGTCATGAAACGGTATAAATAACACCTGATACTGAGCTCTGTTAATCAGTGTTATTCTTGTTCTTCAGATGGGAAAAACAGCGGACGTAAATATTTTGATAAAGGCCAAATTGTAATTAACAGACGACTGGGTCAGTGCATTTCTGAGATGACAAGGCTTGTTGGGTGTTCATGGTCAGCCGTGGTTAGTAACCTCAAAAAGTAGTTCGAGGAGGGAAAAACCACTAACCGCCAGCAAAGTGTGGGTCGACCACAGCTCATCGATGCTAGAGCTCAGCGAAGGCAATCCCATATGGTACGAGCCAACAGAAGTGATGATGTGGCGCAACTCGCCAATAATTCTAATGCTGGTGCCGGGAGTAATGTGTCACAACACACAGTACATCGAACCCTGCTGAAAATGGGTCTGCGCAGCTGCAGGTCGTTCCGAGTGCCCATGCTAACTTCAGTTCACCATCGAAAGCACCTACAATAGTATGCGCTCATCAAAACTGAACCTTGAATGATTGAAAGAAGGACGACTCTTCCGATGAATCTCGTTTCCTGTTGCACCATGTGGACGGCCGTGTACGTTAGCATCGTTTACCTGGGGAAGTGTTGGCGCCATGATGCACTGTGGGACGAAAACAAGTCGGTGGAGGAAGTGTAATGCTGTGGGAAATGTTCTGCTGGGAAATCATGGGTCCAGTCAGTCATGTGCAAAAAACTATGACACCTACCACCTACCTGAACATCATTGTAAAGCAGGTTCATGCTTTCGTAGCAACAGTATACCCGTATAGTAGTGCTTTCTTTCAGCAGAATAATGCACCATCCACACTGGCCGGATTGTTTGAGAATAATTCGCGGAACATAAGGAAGACTTTCAGGTATTGCCCTGACCTCCAAATTCCCCAGACAGCAATCCAATCGAGCATCTGTGGTTTGTGTTGGAACAGCATATCCGATCTGCGGCAGCCAAGACACGTAACGTACAGGAGTTAAAGGATCTGCTGGTAACGTGTTGGTACCAGATACCACAAGACACCTTTAGAAATCTTGTAGCGTCCATGCCTCGACATGGACGCTACAAGACAGATATTTTGGTGGAACGTGGAGGACCAACATTATATTAGGCAGCTGATCATAATGTTTTGGCTCTTCGGTGTAAATATATTAGACAGATAATTTTATATTCCGTCAAAATTTACCATAAAAATCATATTTTGGAAGCTGTGAAGCATCGAATTTGGCTTTCTTCTGATATGACAAAAATTCGTTACTTTGTTATTTAGGTAGTATATATGAATTGAAACGCTTCAACTTTCAGATGCCAGAGCTATGGGTCAGGACGACTGTTTTGGTAATGCAACAAGTTGCATATTGATAAAAAAAAGTTTAAAATGCCTTCCTTGTCTCAAAACCATAAAGATAACAAAGACCAGATTTCATTGAGAGTGGTTTCATTTTCGGCTGAAGGTGAACATGTTCGCCTGAGATCATTACAGTCGCTACCTTGATTATGATGAGACGTATTGCTTTTCAACTATAAAAATGACTTGAACTTCACGAGCCATATATCCGAGAATCCGTACCCCATAGTATTCAAGAATTAATGTCAAAGAATGTGAAATTCTGCCCCTTGGGGATCATCGTTTGGTGATTTTTGTCTTGTCCTTTGCAACTGATGCCACTTATTGGACACCCACAGATGGAGAAGGTTAGGGGATCTTTTATCCTGGTACTTCGAAAAATCATAATTTTGCTACATGCTAGAATTTGAAAAAAGTGCAAAAAGGGAAAGACATGGGAATTTCTTCACTGCCAAATTAGAGATCATGTTTAATTCTCAATTTGATGCCAAAAGACTCGATTAATTACATGATGTGAATGAGTGATCAGATATGATCTGCTTAGGAATAGGCTAATGAGGAAACCACCTCAAACTCCAAAAGGTAGAAGGCTCCCTAAACGGCGCTTTCTATTTACAATACACAAAATAGATTTAAACGATGTACAATTTGGAGAAGTGTTTTAAAAAATCCGATAAATAATATACATGAATGTTTATTATTATTTAAATAAATGAAAATAAAAATCGTAAATAATAAGCAGGATGAACAATCCTAAGCATAGAGGAAATTTTGACTTGATCCGGTTGGATCCTACGACCTTCTGATGTCATGTCAGGTACTCTCTCACTGAGCTACCAATTGTCGATCGAGGTCTTTTCTGTTGATTGCTTTATACCACGGATTCAGTCATTGCAAGTTGCCCTAACTACAATTGCAGATGCTAGTCGAGAAAACACTTTCTAGATATAACCCTGGGCTCGTTGCGATGAGTCCCATGTTTACAGGTTATCTTTTGTGCTTCTTCTAATATTGAAAATTACATTCCCTCCATTTGTATAAAATGAAACCTAAGGTTTTATGTATTGCTTCAACAGTGATTTAAAATGTATAAATTTCAAATATTTCTTATTTCCACTAAGTTATTACTATAAGCTTACATGGGTATTGTTAGTTTATTTTGGGTCACTTCATATATAAAGATAAAGAGACATAGTTTAGAAAAGGTAATATTCATTTTATTCTGAAGGTGATCACTGCAATTATAAAGACAATTTCATAACTTTTAACTTTCCATAGAAGATTTAGATATTTCAGTATATCATTAAACTTAACGCTAAAATTTCATTTTATCTTAGGCTTTCAGTTAAAGAAAGATTATTAAAAGAGGAGTAAAAATGGCTATCAGTATAAATCATAACATTTTTAGTGTAGTATTATTAATCCGTTTAATCAATATTAATCGTCCTCATGATGTTTAAACTCTAGTTCAGTGACTTACAGTGAAGTCGCTACAAATTAACATAAAAATATTTCACTAATAAATTTTTAGCAATTCTTCCGTAACTTAAATAACGTCGCATCAGACGAATTTAACACCTCAATCATGACAGGATTGTCACTTTCATTTATGTAACATATTTTGTGTCAGAATCTTCCCTTTTTGTACTGATGTAAGCATATCAAATCTTTCTTAAGGTAGTAACTGTTAATTACAAGGGATAATATATGTAAAAAAAAAATGATTTTTGTAATCGGAGAATGCAAAAATATACTAATCGGAAATATAAATATAGCATTTTAATATTATTTTAAGGTTTTTAATATCTATAACATTAAAAAATAATATATTTATATTAAAAGGTAAGGTGTTTTACATTAGAACATAACATCTCCCCTGAAATAGTTACGAAATTTACCGATGAATCCCTAAAGAGCGCATGTACACTAAATAATACATGCACTCTTTAGGAACTCGTTCATGAAAAGATTAATGGCCATTTAATTAAGTATGTTAGGCCATGTTGTGTCAATAGTAACTCAGATACAGAACTCATCATCATAATCAACCAGCCATGGTCTATGAAGGTCCAATCAGACCGTGCAATTTAGTTTTCCATGCATTTCAGTCCTGAGCTACATCTGTTGAATCTGGCCACTGCACACCAATTCTAACAAGGTACTGTCCGGCATTGTGTGTCCACCGCTTCCAAGGTTTCCCTCTTTTTCTGAGGATTTCGACACACTATTCATAACCCTATTCCCTAATCAATAATTATCCATACGGGCAACACGACCAAACCAACGGAGTCTCTCTCTGCACGATAATGCTGCTCAAAGGAGGTTGCCGACTCCTTTGCCTAACCTCATTATTCCTTACCAAATTCAACCATCTACTGCCCGAGATACCGCGCAGACATCAAGTTTTTTTGCAATTTTGTTCACAAAGCGTTCAAGTTTCGGTACCATAACTAATCCTTGAAATAACCAAACTATTATACAGTTTAATTTTAGTCTTTATATCTATAAGCCTATTTCTCCAAAATCTCCATAGATTCTTAAAAGTCCTGGCAGCAATCCCTATTCGTCTGTTAATCTCATGCCGCATATCATCAGTATCTGTCACATAGCTCCCAAGATATTTAAACCGAGTCACTTGATGAAGAGTGCATCCATTCAAAGAAACTGAGGCACCATCTACCTGACCAATTTTCATCAATTTAGTTTTCTCTCTGTTTATCGCGAAACCTACTCTACTACCAGCCTCATCAACAGCTCGAATGAAAGAATTCAACTCATCGTCATTTCCCAAAAGGGCTAAATCATCAGAATTGTCTGAATCAGAAAATATCAATCTCCAAACCATTTTTCCTACTATGAATTCCTACTATACAAACAGTTTCATCTAAATTCAGTGCTCTATATTATTCGAGTAGAAAACACAAAAACCGTGAATAATCTCACATTTTCTAGGTTTGCAGTCCAACAATAGACCCGCGCTCTTCGTCAAATCACTTAAAACAAGGTTTTTGATAAATATTTTATGAAATGATGTGGCCATTACAATGTAATACATTATTTGGTTTAAAAAATACTATAAAATGCTAATTTGATAAAAAAAATTCTCGAATCAAATCTAAAATATCGATTTATTACAGTTTGATATCCTGTGATTAAAACAATCCTTTATTTTCTCTTCATTTGGATCATTCCCTCCTGGAGTTATCGGTAGACGTTTCATTAAAAATGAAACGTACCATATTCATAAAACAAATTCTGCTTAGACGTCAAACAACTCACCCAGTACCGAACTTTCACTTTCTGTGGCCCTAAGCTATGAGACGTTTACGAGGCCCTAAGCTATAATAAGTTTAAGAGGCACCAAAATTTAGAAGGTCAAACTAATTTATAGATTTATTATTGCAATTGAAGAATATTATTCAAAAATAAGTATGACATTGATGAAGTCGATCATTATATTAGAACTGGAATATAATAATGACTGTAAATCTGAAATGAACAGTTGATTGCATAATATATATTATTTGAATAAATGAAAAATATCGTAACAGTATAAACTTCAAGCTTGAATTTTTGAGGCCCCTCATAATTGTGAAGTCCTAAGCTATAGCATAGTTAGCTTATTCGTAAGTCCGGCCCTGAACTCAACACATTTCTTTTAACTTATCACATACAGCACAAAATAATCAAATTCATTCTCTTTTGCAATGTCTTTCTTCTTCACAAGACAAAGCAAATGTTCAATCTTACAACATGCATCTCTTGATGTATAGAAACCACATTTCCTCCTCAAGTTAGCTAAAAGAGAATTGCAGTTCCTATTTTAAAAATCCCAATTGTCAATCTGTTAGCATGCTTAACTCTGAGCGGTACTTTTTTTGCACACAATGGGCTAAATGGCCAGGTCACAAGGCTCCCCAGCTCAAAGAAGGTTTCGGGGAGAGAATCCACTGGATAATTGTTGGGAGACATATGATAGCATCCCGTCAAGGCCATCCAGAGTGTTCTTTAACTTGCACAGGGTATTACTATTCCACACACAGAGCCTTGCCTTCACGTGTCATCAAAGGGATGGCGGCCTTTCCAAGCCCACCGGTGTCGCCCTTCTGATAGAGGGCAGGAAGCGGAGTTTTGCGAATATAAATTACAACGCTGACCAAGGTGAGATTCGAACCTTGGAACTGTAGATTACGAACCTGGCACGCTACTGACTGAGCCATCCCTCGCCCCCAACTGAGAAATAAAATGAGTTTCGTTCTGAGTTCCAGAGAAGATTTATCTGTGTACAAACAGGATAATAGTTGGTTTAATAACCTCGAGTTTTCTAGCGATAACTCCAATAGGGAGTGATCCAAATGAAGAGATAATAAAGGATTGTTTTATTCACAGGATCTGAAATCGTAATAAATCGATATTTTAGATTTCATTCGAATTATTTTTTTTATTAAATTAGCATTTTATAGTATTTTTTCAAACCAAATAATGTATTACATTATAATAGCGACATCATTTCATAAATATTTATATATAATTATATATACCACTCGCCAACAAAAATGTTTACGAGCTGCTTTTAAAAACATCAAGTAGAGAAAGAAATGGACTGATAATATTTCTTCCCCTCTCAAAAAATATATCCTGGAAGTTCTTTTTATTTTTTTTAGACAAAATAGGAAGGGATTTCTCTTAAACAGTAAGAGATTACCGAATTGGGTATACCACTTCCCTCATAGTAGGTGAAAGAGACTTAGTGATTTAAGATTTGACTTCCCATCTTAACACTCCCACAAAAAAAAAACTTCCGCTTCAAACAAATACAAGCAATTACCAGGTAATTCAGCTAAATGATAAAGAAAAGTTCGCCGAATTTGGTACACAGCATCCTCTCATCCTCGCGTTAAGTAATATGAGTTTTTCTCCTTACCTCCCAATCGTTTCCCCCTCACCCCCCAAGAAATTCGCAAAAAATTATCTCTACATATAACAAGGAAAATTATTATACCTTAATTTTGAGATATGGTCACCGAATTTGACATACAGCTTCCTCTCATCATGGCTCTAATCAAAGGAAGGATTTCTCCCACCTCCGGAAAAAGAGGGATTTACATACACTATTTCTGAGCTTAACGATTAATATTCAAATGATAGCATAGAGAACATTTTTTTTTCACTTATCTCTTAATGAGAAAGGTTTGATTTCCTTCACCTCTCCCGATGGTAAGCGGGGAAATCATTGCGCTGGTATAAACCTCTTGACCACATCACATCTTATCACGAAAATTTGTATTATCTATCATGAATAGATCGTTTGCAAGATTCGTTAAAATATTTTGAATTTTATGACATCCATCGTTAGAAGGCGCTACTGATGTTTTTTTTAAATCATTTTCGGCATTTAGCATTCTTTACCAGTGAAAACTTGTGATCGTTACTGCTCCACTTTAGAATAATTTTAGTTGGGTTGGGTTGTTTTACTTTTGAGCGGCACTTTTTTGCACACAATGGGCTAAATGGCCAGGTCACATGGACCCCGAAGGCTCAGAGAAGGTTGGGGGAGGGGACCCACTAGAACAGCTGTTGGGAGACAGATGGTACAGTAAAGGAGTGGACTGAAAAGTACTGCGAAGGAATGGGTCCTAGTTAGTGCCGTTAATAAATTTTAATAATTGAAATCATCAGGGTCTGTGAGACCCAACTCAATCGACGGAAGGTTAAACGGGTAGAGAAAGAAAGCAAACTGAAGGAACGTTGCATGAGCTTCAAATAACAATTCTTTGTTCCTTAAACAATTTTGCTCTAATATTTATTTTGCTTTCGAAGTGTCAAGGTTTTCTTGCTGCTAAGATCAAATTCGCAAGATTGAATTGGCACTGAGAGTATTTTTTCGAAACCCCGTCTTTTGAGTAATGTATAATTTTCTCGTAAGTGCAAAGATTTAACTCTGTGAAATTTTACTTCTACTGATTAAAGTTTATATTTACTAAGGGGTGTTTATTTCAAAAGTATAATAATTGATTCCAAATCCTTTATTAATCTTTGGGCGGAGGTGGCTCAGTCAGTAGCGAGCCAGGCTCGTAATCTGTAGTTCCCAGGTTCGAGTCCCAGCTGGGTCAGCGTTGAGATTTATCTCCGCAAAATTCCCCGCCCTGCCCACGGTCAGTAGGGGACACCGATGGGCTTGGCAAAGGCCGCCGTCCGTCGGATGGGACGTTAAGCCGTTGTCCCGTGTGCGGGAGAGCCATACCCTGTGCACGTTAAAGAACACGCTGGATGGCTTTGACGGGAGGGTACCATCTGTCTCCCAACAGCTGTTCCAGTGGGTCCCCTCCCCCAACCTTTTCTGAGCCTTCGGGGTCCATGTGACCTGGCCATTTAGCCCATGGTGTGCAAAAAAGTGCCGCTCAGAGGTAAAACAACCCAACCCAACAACTTATTAATCTTTTATGTAAATGTAATTAATTTAAACACATTTTCTTAAAAAATGTATCCAGCTTATTTTTAATTTCAATTATATTATCTTCCTTACAGGATATATAAATCAGATTACATTTAAATTTCTCTTTTTGCTGGTTAGGTTGCGTTTTTTACCTCTGAGCGGCACTTTTCTTTCGCAAAATGGAATAAATGGCCAGGTCACAAGGACCCCGAAGGCTCAGAGAAGGTTTGGGAAGGGACTCACAGGAACAGCTGTTAGGAGGCACATGGTAGACTTCCCTCAAGGACATTCAGCGTGTTCCATAACGTGCACAGCTATGGCTCACCCAAACACGGGATCATGGCTTAATGTTCCATCCGATGGACAGTGGCCTTTCCAAGGTTATCAGTATCCTCTGCTCACCGCGTGCGGGAAGGAGAGTTTTGCGGAGATAAATCTCAACGCTGACCCAGCTGGGACTCGAACCTGGGAATTTCAGATTGCGAGCCATTGCCGCCCCCCTCTCTCTTTATGTGGAGAAAACATTTTGTGAAGGAAACATTTTGTGAAGGAAATATTTTGTGGAGGAAACATTTTGTGAAGGAAATGATTTGTGGAGGAAACATTTTGTGAAGGAAACATTTTGTGGAGGAAACATTTTGTGAAGGAAATATTTTGTGTAGGAAAAATTTTGTGAAGGAAACATTTTGTGGAGGAAACATTTTGTGGAGGAAACATTTTGTGGAGGAAATATTTTGTGGAGGAAATATTTTGTGGAGGAAACATTTTGTGAAGGAAATATTTTGTGGAGGAAACATTTTGTGAAGGAAATGTTTTGTGGAGGAAACATTTTGTGAAGGAAATGTTTTGTGGAGGAAACATTTTGTGGAGGAAATATTTTGTGGAGGAAGATATCGCACAAAATATGATTATTCATATTATTGTGAAGCTCACATAGCTGAAGTTGTATAAATTGCTGCAGGTGGAGAAAAAGAGTTAGCACCAGTCCCGGATCTATAAATGAAAACCAGTGCGAGGTCGGGGGGGGGGGGAAACAAAGGATCGAGACGGAGTACCATTCTGGTATAATATTTTCCCCTTCGCTTCTGTGATCTTTAGAATATTTCTTCGAAAAAAATGGTGTAATATGTTTATATATATATATTTAATATTTTTCCTCTGGTGTTTTGAAAGCATATATATATATACCCTTCATCAATAAAAACAGCCCCACCTAGGAGTAGAATTTCGATTACCTAAATTAGTATGGAAATGTGGGGCAATGTATATGCAAATCAAGGGAAAATCTTGGATATGGCTACATTTTAAAAGTGCCCTGTTCAAAATGATCCCATTCTTCCTCAACTTCAGTAGTAAGCATACTATGACTATCATAATGACTAAGTAGCCTATCATGATAAGCTTTAGCTATAACTGTGTCTTTCAGAGCTTCAGTATTAAAAATAAATTTTTAACCCTAGCATAACACTTTTTTAGTTTAAGTTGCAAGACACTTTTAACAAGGTAATGGTCAGATCCAATTTCAGCTCCCCTATATGCCCTGGTATTTCTAACAGAACTAGCCCATTTGCTGTTAATTAATCTATAATCAGTCATATTCTATTGCGGCCCATCAGGTGAAACCCACGTGTACTTATGTATATCGCGGTGTTTGTAATAAGTGTTAGTTATTCTTAATCCATTGAGTTTGCTTACCTGTAGGAGACGTTGCCCATTGCCATTGCAGCTACCAATACCAAAAGGGCCTATCACCCGTCGCCAAAGGTCAGAGTCAGTACCAACTTTGGCATTGAACTCACCTAGAACAAGGGTAATATCTCCTTTCTTGACAGAATTCAAAATATCCTGAAGTTGTTCATAAAACCTTTCCTTCTCATCCTCATTGGCATCCGCAGTGGGGCATAACAGCAGATAACATTCAAGTCTTTAACGCTTGTCTGAAATTTGGCTGTAAGAAACCTTTCATTAATGCACTCATATCCTAGAAGGGCATCACTAGAGATGCTGAGAAGCAGACCCACGCCTTGGTGATGCTTATTGTCGTCCCTCCCTGAAAAGAGAAATTTAAGATTATTTTTAAGAATCTGACCTTTATTTGTCCATCTGATCTCTTGCAAGCCTAGAATATCTAAATTATAATGGTGGAATTTTTGTGTGAGGACATCAAGAGAAGAAGCTCTGTACAGAGTCCTCACATTCCAACTACCTATGGAGAGAAAATGGATAGTGGGTGGTTTAAAGAAACTATGTTTATTGAGAGAGGGAATGTCGACAATATCAGACAGCCCCTTAACAGCAGACATGGAGCAAAAACCCGTTCCCCCACCACTAACGGCTGAAGCTATCTACACTATCTCCAATGTAGAATTTCACGATGCCAGTAGAAGCAAAGAGTTTATTTAGGTGCCTGCGATGACCTCTGCTCAGGATTATCCACCAGCTGATAAACATATCCTGGGAATCTATTCATATCCTGGGGTCAACCCACAACAAACAGAAAACATAGCGGAAGATTTTCCCTCTACAGAAGCCCACCAGTGCAGCAAATTCAGGATCCATAATCAAGCTCAGAGCCATAATTCAATCCAGTTCAGTGGGTTTATTTGGTCAGCACCAGGACTCTGTGTGGTTGACCGCTCCTCAGCAGGGTAAAAAAAAGAAAAGTAGCCACAGTTGTCCAGATCAGTAGGCCACATTAATCTGGCAGCCCTCCACTTCCGTTCACTTCCACAGGAGTATATCTCTTCTGAAAGGTACTAACGGTCTGCACCACGAGAAGGCGGGGTCGGACATTAGATGCTCAGCCCGTTAGAATTAATTGAAAGTTTCGTCATTTATAAAATGTCTTATATGGATTTCAAGCATTTCATCCCTAAATATCAGAGCAATTAATATTTCTCTCCAATACATAGAAATCCGTAGAATCTTTGCATTTTATTTTTCTTTAGACCACTAATGCACCTCCCTCATATTGCTCCTATTTTGTAGTACTCAATAGGTGGAATCTGGTGGTTTTCCAGATTAAGAGACGTCGAGAATTAGAGCTTAGAGTCAAGGTGGACTCATCAGTAAATATTAAATTGAACATTTCTCTGAGCTCTAATTTTCAGGTTTACGACACCAGTTGAAACCTTTTCGTCATGAATTTTATGCCATCTGCCACTGAGAGCCAGTTAATTCCCTTATGCCATCTGCCACTGAGAGCCAGTTAACGATTGCCTGCTTGTGTTACATCTTCCGTCCAACATTGCATCTCTTGTTTCCATATCATATTACGTGACCATTATAATCTACCGCCAGCAACTTCCCAATGAATTATTTCCACCATAATGAATCACTCATGTGGTGCCTCTGTCCATTTGAATGTCAAACATTCCTCAGGCGTGCCTAATTTCCGTGTACAACGAAATGGATTCAGCTTGGGTCACTTAGAAATACTGGTGTAGGACTAGTGTTGCCAACCTCTCTGTTTTCAACTGAAATATCTAGTGTGCTGATTATGACTTTCAACCAGACCAACGTTTTCTGCTTTTCTACCTTTGGATTTAACTGATGCACATTTTGGACCCAAGCGAATATTGTGATACATTACATCTAGACAGGTGAAATGCATAGAAGAAAAAATAAAGTTATCGTTTCTAAGAAAGATGCCCACACATAAGCATATAACACTGTTTATTATCACAATAGCTTCACATTTCATTCGATAAAGTCGCTTCTAACAATAAGAGTGCTAATGAAATATAAAGAGGTACAACCTGCTTGCTCCTAGGATGAACAGTACTTGATCCTCTTAAATTCGTTGCAGTGACAACTATTCATCGAAGGTAACGAAATCAGTAGACCTCGTTCGGCGAAGTGAGTTACG
This sequence comes from Ryuthela nishihirai, assembly GCA_038380435.1. Taxonomy (NCBI): domain Eukaryota; kingdom Metazoa; phylum Arthropoda; class Arachnida; order Araneae; family Heptathelidae; genus Ryuthela; species Ryuthela nishihirai. Next base: position 27,010,675 of record JAWZYU010000019.1, on the reverse strand, counting down.
AAATTGGCGTTCAAATTATAAGGGCTTATATATGTTCTTTGTTTTAAATAAGTCTCAACCGGTTAAAAATTCCTCTGTATAAACCTCAGTCAAATATGCAATTAACTAACAGCATAGATATTAAAAGTATCAGCTTTACTAGAAAAAGTTACTAGAGTACACGAGGTGGATAACGAAAATACAGAACAATGATGTGAGTGTGTGCAAAGGACTGCTAAAATCCCCTAAAGGAGGAAATAAATACAAATTTAAGAAGCGTGTTTGAAGGAAGATTAAAATGTTTTCGAAATTTATTATTATTTAACCTTTTTAAATAAAGTTTTATTTTTTAAAGAATTTTTTTGTTTTAAATATCCAAATAATTCACACAAATGCAACCTTTAACTCTCAGTGGGCACCTCCAGGTGGAAAAAGACTTTCTTCATTGTTCAGAAGCTGGTATAATGAATACGAGAGTGTATTAGCACCCATTATTTAGGTTTTTATTAATCGATTATGAGCTCGAACAGTTCTCGAGACGACCATGCATAATAACAATGGCTGATGGAAATTCAAATTTCGGAAGAGGATGGATGTTTGTATTTAGTCTCATAAAATGTGTAAAATTATTTTTCAATATTTGTTTACATTTTCCCCTAAATATCTGATAAAAAGAAGCAAAAAAAAGGGAAGGTGAAATTTTCCCCCCAAACAAAATATCCATTTTTTTTTCTGCAATGGAATGTTGGCAACACTAAGATTGGGTGGCACTAAGTGGATTCAAGGTACTCGTAACCTTGTTCGACCATATGTATTGATTTGCTTAAAAACGAAATTTGAACAAATGATTTTTACCTAAATTAATTTTAGTGCGTTTAAACATTACGTAACATTTAACTCGAATTAATGGCCATTTTAAAGGCTAAATAAGTCCGAGAATACGAGAATACTACAAGAAATTATAGTGATGATATAATTGTACATTCCAGTGTGGATGCATCAAATGTATGCAGGAGGATGATCATTTGTGCATTTCGCCAATAAATCCTATTTTCATTAAAACTTGGACATATCATTGAGATATATCCGTAATATATCACTTGCCGACTTTGAGTGAAGTCCGTCAGTGATTGAACGAAAGATATATATTTCAATTTCTTTGTTTTCTAAAATTAGCGGTAGTTTATTAAATTTTTACTTTCGTTGGTATCTATTAATTTTCTTATCGTTGTTCCTTCTTTATTTATCGGTTCTACAAACTGCTGTTACATCATATCTCTTCAACCCATTAACCCATCGTAACCAATTATTCACCAAATGAACTCTAATAATGCTGGGAGTGTCACAAGTTATATATAAATCGGTTCGTCCTGTTTCTTCCCTCCATTGAAAATATGAAATCCAATGTGCCATTATATCTTATATTCAGAGTAACAAGTAATATATTAAATTATAATTTGTGACTTGGGGAGTGTGATTTTGAAATGATTATTTTTTTTTGCCTTTTCAATTTTTTATCAGGCCCACAAGACAATTTGCTTATCTTTAGGTTATAACAGAACAAACGACAGTTCCATCACCGGAACTCGAACCCGGCCCGATCTGGGTCACCACGAACCAATGCACGATGTACTGCGCCCTTGAGGCGGAAATCTCTCGTGCATTCTTCCCTCAAAACAGGAGCTAAATGTGTAAAGATTGGTAAGTCTTTGAATAGCAAATCGCAAAGTAAGTACTTATGTGTTAAATGAAAGCTTATGATGTGTAAAGTGCCATAGGCTACAAAATTTTCCGTCATATTCTTTCTTTTCTCCTGACAAATGAGAAACGTATATAAATGATTGTTCCGTTGCATCTTCGGAACTGGAGAACAAAGAGAAATGAGTTATTTGTCAAAAAACGTATATATACACGCTATTTGTCAAATGCAAACTTGTGACGTGGGAATTGTTAACGTTGTGGATCATTTACCATCCGTTCTTTCTTCCCTCCTCAAAAGATTGGGGGTTGGATTCTGTAAACTATTCCTCTAATCTATCGTTCGTGGCGTCCAGACTGCCGTGAGGACCAAAAATTACGTCCCTCTTTCTTCCGCTTAAAACGGATCACGTAAATATCACGGGGTAAATCTTTAATAGTCGCATGCCAATGAAAGCATAAGACGTGCAGAGAAACACAGGGAAAGTTGAATTTTTTTCTTCGAAGTAGGGGAAATATTGATGCATTTCTTGACAAACCTTTTTCTTGAGTCCTGAACGAGCGGGTGTATTCTTGTGCAAATGTTTTATATTATATGAGGAACAAGGACAAGCCTCGAAGTGTTTCTAGGTTATTTCTATTCCATTACCCTTAAAAAAGTAAACATTTCTATGAGAAAGTATCATTAAAAATTAAAATGTAAAATATTGAAGTTAATGAAATTTAAAATATATTTATATCTTCCCATGTTTGTTCTAAGATGTAACTTATATATGCTCACTGAATTATGACCATTTCCCTCCATGTTATGTCAGTGGAAGCTAACTTCGAAACTCTATAACTTCTATGAAAGAGTTTTGTAACAGAATGGGACTGAAGGTAAATTAAAAGTCTCAATCAAATCTATATAAACCTCGATTTTCAACAATATTCCCTTAGTATTTAAAGAGAAAATATTTAACAACAGCAATGCCTAAAATTTAGAATTTAACTCAGAAGTCAATTATAATTGAATAAGAAGTATTCAATCATTTAATACAACAGATGCATATTTGAAAAATTAATATCAATAATTTTTCGATATATTTCAGTTGTCGTAAGACAAATTGCATTGTTGCTATTAAATATTTGAAGTCCTTAACTCTTAAAGTGCAAAACAAACTTTATTGAAAATCGAGATTCAGATAGAACTGATTGAGATCTTTAATTTACTCCTATTACCTTTTCTCATAAATTCTCTCGAATACTCTTTTCCACTTATATAACATGGAGGGAAGTGGAAATAATTTAGGGAGAACTGAATACATGAATAAAATGTACCAAAGATAAATTCAGTTACTGAATTCATTCTGTCAAACATCGACCACACTTTTCTTTCCATTTTTTTTAGGGGGAATGGGGTAGCTCATTTGGTAGTTAGCATAGCTCATACTCTGCAGTTCCCACGTTGAGTTCCAGCTGGGTGAACGATGAGATTTATCTCCGCAAAATTTCTGCCCTGTCCACGATCAGAATGGGACACCGATGGGCTTGGAAAGACCGTCGTCCGTCGGATGCAACGTTAAGCACTTGTCCCTTGAGCGAGATAGCCACATTGTGCATGCATGTTAAAGAACACGCTGGATGGCCTTGATGGGAGACTACCATCTGTTTCTCAACAGCTATCCAATGGGTCCCCTCCCCCAAACTTCTCTCAACTTTTGGGGTTCTTGCGACCTGGCCATTTAGCCCATTGTCTGCAAAAAGTCGTTTTTCGTTCCGCACACGATAACGTGCAGCCATCTTCCTTGCTCGTACAGAGTCCCGAATATATTCCGACAAAAGTCAAATGACCTAAGACCTAGAGCTTACCTCTGGGGATAAGTATGCCTCGTATTTGACTCGCCGTTCCTGCAAGAATTGATGAGACAAGCCTGACAGACGGAACTCGCTGTGTAAGCTACCTCAGTGATTGGAGTGTGAACAGCAGGGGTCGTATTAGGATTCTACACCGCTCTTGTACTGAGAAGAATGAGGTACAGGCATTTTCCCAAATTGGTCCCCATTTTTCCCGAGTAAATTGACAGTTCATTGCCAAACCTGGATTAAGCTGATGTGGGAAACGCATTGTTCGTCACCACTGAGGTCATCACTGCCCACTCTAGCAATGTTTGAGAAAATACAGATTAAATACATGTGTTTACCTGGAAACCTTAGTATTGTGATGTGTCCCATTTTGTTAAACCCCGAGAGACGGTAGATGAAAAGGTTCCCCACTCTAGAAGCATCCATTTTGGAAGAATGGTTATTGCATTTAAAGGCCCACGTTTTTGCGGAATGCCGTGTGCGTCCCCTATAGTTCACACAATGCCATTTTCTCCCTTTCCACCTTTTTTATTGTTTTTCCCTGACGTCCTATCAATCGGAGTTAGGCATGACACAAGTAATAAAAAAGTGTGATTTATATATAAATCTCGTAAAGAATATAATAGGAACATAATATAAATTTACTTAGAAGGCAGGTGAGTATCTGCTGGGTTGAATTTGGAAGTTCAGACGCCCTTAGTCAAAATTTTAGATATTGTAAGAAAAAAGTTTAATTATTTTTAAGTGTCCGCAAATTTAAATGTCACGCCGACCTTTGTACAGCTCATAGCGCCTGGTAAGTGAGAACCTTACCCGTTTTAATTTTTTTGTCATGCCACTCCTTATATCTACTAATTTATAAAATACATCGAAATAGAATAAATCTGAAAAGATCTAATTTGCTTATATATCTTACATAAAATTTATTCCGCTATCAACTCCCTATATCTCAACTGGCAAAGCAAAGATAGCTTGAAGGTAAGGTATCAATGCTAAGAAAGGATCCCAAAGGAAAATCCCGTACAATGACATGTTTGATTCACCGTACTCATACAAATTCAATTTCGCCAAAATCTTTGATTGCAAATTGTATCAGCGAATAAATATAACCAGATTGTTTTAAAGCAGGAAGTCAAACTCGTCAACATTTGCAGGTGTCTTTGTTTTAAATATCAGTATCCTAGGACGGCACGATATTATAAGGCTCAATCGATAGCGTGCCAGAATCGAACCCTGCAGTCCCCAAGTTATAGTCAAACTGTGCGAGCATAGAAATTTATCTCTGCAACCCCCCAACCCAATATATACAGACCCTGCGTACGGTTAGAAAGAGTACGCCGTTAAGCTTGGAAAAGTGTCCATAGACATATCGGTTGGTATCTTCATGTGCCAAATAGCCGTACCCTGTATTTCACAGAACACGCTGAATGGCCTTGACCAGAGGATTCCATCTGTCTCCTAACAGCTGTTCAGTGAATCCCCTTCTATAACCTTCTTTGAGCCCTCATGACCTGACCACTTAAACCGTTGAGTGCCAAACGGTACTGCTGAAAAGGAAGGCAAATTCATCATGTTTGTATAACATACACTATTATTTAGACCAGCGATTCTCAACCTTTTATGCTTCACGTACCTCCTGGAAACGTGTATGTAACTGGCGTGCCCCTTGTGTAGATAGATAAAATTATAGTTATAGTATAACAATGGGAATAAAATAAAACATATATATCAGTGGTTCTCCACATTTTATGCTTCACGTACCCCCTGGAAATGTGTATGTAACTGGCGTATCCCTTGTATAGATAGATAAAATTATAGTTATAGTATACCAATGGGAATAAAATAAATCATATATATCAGTAGTTCTCAACCATTTATGTTTCACGTACCCCCTAGAAATGTGTATGTAACTGGCGTACCCATTGTATAGATGGATAAAAATATAGTTATAGTATAACAATGGGAATGAAATAAAACACACAGACATATATATATAACATATATTTCCGACTTTTGAGCTCTCGAGGCGGAACCCAAAAACTTTACCCCGTACCCCACATTGAGAACCCCAAAATTAGACTATAAAATATAGTCGTACAGATAGGAGACCTCTGAACATTAAGTCTATGATAGTCACTATTTAGAAAGTCACTATATTGAATCCAAAATATTTATTCATGTTGTGAATAAATATTGTGGCTCATAGGGTTGTCAGGATGAGACAATATTTTACCTTCTAATTATTTAATTCCTTTACGTTCTTGAAGACACGTTTCGAAAACGTGTAGGCCGAAATTTATTATCGCCGAAAACGAAATATTTCATACAGATGTAAACCTTTTTAAAGCAGAGCCGAACTTATCGAACATTCATTGTCACTCTATTCTTAAAGAGCAGCAAGCAATATTTTGTACCTGAAACAGAAAAAACATAGTTCTAATGAGCAATAAAAAGGAATAAAAAAAACTATGTTTTTAGCAAATCAAATATCTTGGTTAAAAAACAAAAATATGCGTTTTTAATGAGTACTTTGAATTGGAAAAATAATTTTCTTATTCACGTAAAAATATTTGGTCAATAATTGAAAGAACTGAGCGAGATTTTGTATATTACTTGTTTTATGAGCCACTGTTTCAATAATGGACCGGTATAAATAAGCGCAATAGCTTTTTTTAAATTGTTTCGTGGCTTCCACTGGTAACCACGGACCTAGATTTCTCAGATTTTATAGGATAATTAGTGGATTAAATGAAAGCTATTTCTTAAAATAAATTTATTTGTTTCCGTAGTGGTAGTTAGGTCTACGACAATTCCTGTGTACAGTAACTGAGAAGGACAATTCGGTAGATGAGAATTCGGGGTATAAGACAATTCGGTGGATGAGAATTTGAAGTCTACGACAATTCTGTGAATACGACAATTCAGTGGAAATAGAAAAACATTTAGAAGTAATTTTAAATTAAAAATAATAATAATAAATGCCCCCACAAGCAGTTGCTTGCCACAGAGGTCTGACAGGAGCCTGTCAGTTTATAATGCCACAGTAGTAGGACTGAGAGGATGGCAGGACCTCAGCAAAAAACAATACGAACATCCATGCCTTACCCGGGGTTCGAACCCAGGTCCCTTAGATCACTAGCCAAGCGCGCTAACCACTCGGCCACGGGACGACGATTTTTTTTTAATTACTAAACCTAATTATAATATACTTTCGATTAGTGAACATAACCAATCCTTCTCGGAAGTATCTGAAATCCAGCACTACGTAAAACGAAATTATTTATAACTCAACTTAATCGATATTTGTATCTGTTCTCTCTACTCCGACCTACAATAGAAGGTATACATCTATTCTCTATACTCCGATATTCCACTACAACGTAATTTTTCAAAGTTTGTTTCTTCTAAATGAAGCAGTTAGAAGCCAAAAGAATATTATACAATTTGCATTAGACTTCAAATATGCTCCTTAATCCGATCCTCAATAAAACAAAATTTCTAAATGTTTTTTTTCCTTACTGAACAAAAAAAAAACGAACGCAAAGTACCAGTAGAGTAAATCAAAGCAGCCGATGTTTGGTAAATCTATTCCCTCTTATTCGACGCTTCTTAAACACTCTTGCGTATTTTTATCACTTCCTGTTCCTTCTAAATGAAACAATTGGAATTCAAAAGAATGTACTCCAGGGAAGTAGACCGCATAAGACTATTGTCATTCTCACTAATCCGATACTCAATAAAACGAATATCTTTAGTCATTTTTATCCGAAAAAGAAATGTGATATTAACAGAATGCATCAGAGAAAAGAGGCGATATTTACAACTCTACTCCCTAATTTAATACCAACCCTAATCCGACTTATGTTAAACCGGAATTTCATACTTCTATACCTTTCGGTTCCTACTAAACGGAACGATTGGAATTCAAAGGAATATATTTCAAGAAACTAAACCGCACAACACTATCGTCAGTCACACTAATTCAATACTCAATATCACGAATATAATCTTTTTTCCGAACAAAACATTAGGAAATTAACGGAATCCATTTAGAAGAAAGATGGGAGAATTTCTTCTGGACTTTAAAACCGATATTGGTTAAACTGGATTTTGATATTTTAATCCCTTTCTTTTCGCAGTTTTAAAGTAATTGGAAATCAATCGAACCCATGTCAAGGATCCAAACGTCACAGAGCTCTAAATCAACACTGAATAAAATTATATATTTTGGACATTTTGTTTCTCTTGAACGAAATAATTTAAAGTGACAGAGATTCAATTGGTGAAATGAACATTCCAAATTATGAACATTCTAATTATCACATATTCTATTTCATGCGGTAAACAGATTTTCGTTTCCATCTTCAATCGGGAAGACAATTTCCGTTGAAACGCTGATTTGGGATGAATGTGTGGAGGAAGTTATTGCGCGTTCCAATAAAGGAAATGTTTTTCTTTTCGTATGATCGTAATTATTGCAAAATTTGTTTCCATACTTTGTAATAAAAAGTGAAATTGATATTCTCAATAAAAAATAAGATGAGAACATCGAAGATGTGCAATTATGCTTTATATATTTTATACCAATTTTCCTGATTAATTTGCAAATGGTTATTAATTGAGAATTGGAAAACTGTCTATTTAATAACTAAGAGTAATTAACTTCTAATTCATATACTAATTAATTTCATAGTAGAGAAAATTATAGAATATTGTCTAGTGAACGTTTCCGGTCGGTAAATGGTAGCTAGATAGTCACTGGAAGGAGAGCTATGCACCAATCCCCTGTGATGATGAATAGAACCGGCCAGGCCTAGAACCTAATGTACAACCCCGCCTTCTCGTGGTGTAGACCGTTAGTACCTTTCAAAACAGATACTCTCTTGTGGAAGTCAACGTAAGGGGAGGGCTGACAGATTAGTGTGGCCAACTGATCTGGACAATTATGGCTACTTTTCTTTTTTTTTCCGTTTTGCTGAGGAGTGGTCAACCACACAGGGTCCTGGTGCTGACCATATAAACCCACTGGACTGGACTGATATATGGCTCTGAGCTTGATTATGGAAACTGATTATGGATCCTGATTTTGCTGCACTGGTGGGCTTCTGTGCAGGGAAAATCTTTCGCTGTGTTTTCTGTTTGTTTGTGGGTTGACACCCCAAGTGAATAGATTCACAGGATATGTTTATCAGCTGGTGGATAAACCTGAGCAGAGGTAATCGCAGGCACCCTGAATTCTTTGCTTCTACCGGCATCGTCAAATTCTACATTGGAGGAAGTCTTCCAGTGTAGATGGCTTCAGCTTTTAGTGGTGTGGGAACGGGTCTTTGCCCCATATCTGCGATTAGGGGGCTGTTTGATATTGTCGGCATTCCCTCTCTCAATAAACATAGTTTCTTTAAACATCCCACTAACCATTTTCTCTCCATAGATAGTTGGAATGTGAGGACTCTGCGCAGAGCATTTTCTCTTGATGTCCTCACATAAGAATTCCACCATTATAATTTAGATATTGTCGGCTTGCAAGAGACCAGATGGACAAATAAAGGTCAGATTCTTAAAAATAATCTTAAATTTCTCTTTTCAGGGAGGGACGACAATAAGCATCACCAAGGCGTAGGTCTGCTTCTCAGCAGACACGCTAGTGATGCTCTTCTAGAATATGAGTGCATTAATGAAAGGTTTCTTACAACAAATTTTCAGACAAGCGTTAAAGACGTGAATGTTATCTGCTGTTATGCCCCCTCTGAGGATGCTGTGAGGATGAGAAGGATAGGTTTTATGAACAACTTCAGGATATTTTGAATTCTGTCAAGAAAGGAGATATTACCCTTGTTCTAGGTGAGTTCGATGCCAAAGTTGGTACTGACTCTGACCTTTGGCGACGGGTGATAGGCCCTTTTGGTATTGGTAGCTGCAATGGCAATGGGCAACGTTTCCTACAGGTAAGCAAACTCAATGGATTAAGAATAACTAACACATATTACAAACACCGCGACATACATAAGTACACATGGGTTTCACCCGATGGGCTGCATAGGAATATGATTGATTATATATTAATTAACAGCAAATGGGCTTGTTCTGTTAGAAATACCAGGGCATATAGGGGAGCTGAAATTGGATCTGACCATTACCTTGTTAAAAGTGTCTTGCAACTTAAACTTAAAAAGTATTTTGCTAGGGTTAAAAAATTTGCTTTTAATACTGAAGCTCTGAAAGACCCAGTTATAGCCAAAGCTTACCATGATAGATTACTTAGTCATTATGACAGTCACGGTATGCTTACTACTGAAGTTAGGAAGAATGGGATCATTTTAAAAAGGCTTTTTTGGACACTAACAGTACTCTTTTAGGAAAAAATGAGCAGAAGAGACAGACTTATCTGAGTGATGAGGCACTTGAGCTTATTTCGGAAAGAAATAATGCAGGAATGTTCTTAATCAATACCCTACTAGTCCTAATAGAAAGCATTACAGATACCTTAATAAACGTGTAAAAGATCAGTTAGCTGCTGATAAGAATCTTTGGCTTGATGGTTTGGCTGACAAAGCCGAGGAACCAGTTAGACAGCACAACAGCAGAGAGCTGTACCAGATAGTTAATATTTTATGTGGTAGAAAACAGACAGGTATACAGGGATTGAAGGATAAACAAGGTAAAGATATAGAAGGTGAGGATTCTATCATGGCTAGGTGGGCTGAGTATTTCAGTGATGTTCTAAACAATGTGGTTAATTCTATTCCCATTTTTGTAATGATGATAGATGCATTGGTGGCTTTAATGTTGGCCCTGTAACACAATCTGAAGTTATTTTGGCTATTTCTAAACTTAAACTTCATAAATCTCCAGGATTAGATGAAATTACTACGGAAATGCTTAGAGCTGGGAATGTTTCGGTTACCACTTGGATGACTGAAATTTTGAATATCTTTTATGATAAAGGCATGGTTCCTAAGGATTTTACCACAGCTATTGTTATCCCTATTTTCAAAAAAGATGATCGCAGTCCTTATGATAACTATAGGGGTATCAGCCTACTCTATGTTCTAGGTAGAGTTCTTCCCATGATTGTGCTTAATAGAATTAAGAATTTGGTTGACAGTCAATTGCGTGATAAGCAATGTGGATTCAGAAGTGGTAGGGGATGTGTGGATCAGATATTTTCACTTAGGCAGATTCTTGAGAAATGTTTAGAGTTTCAGAAACCTTTGGTTGCTAGCTTTGTTGATTTAAAAAAAGGCTTTCGACTTTGTTGATCGTCATAATTTGTGGTTGATTGTGAAATCATATGGTATACCAGACAAGTTAGTTAACATAATGAAAGCTCTCTATAATAACACTGAGTCGTGTGTGAGAGTTGGTAAGGCTTGTAGCAAATGGTTTAGCATTACTTGTGGTGTTCGACAAGGGTGCATTTTGTCTCCTTTTCTCTTTAGCTTGGTTATTGATTATGTTATGCGAAATTCACTTCAAGGGAAAGATTTTGGCGTTAAATTGACTGGAGATACGAAAATTTCTGATTTAGATTATGCTGATGATTTAGCCCTTTTGGCAAATGATGTTGCTGAGATGAACTCTTTCATTCGTGCTGTTGATGAGACTGGTAGTAGAGTAGGTTTGGTTATAAACAGAGAGAAAACAAAAGTGATGAAAATTGGTCAGGCAGGCTGTGATTCAGTTAACCTGAATGGTTGCAGCTTGAGCAGGTGTCACAGTTCAATCATCTTGGGAGCTATGTAACAGATACTGGTGATGTGCGGCATGAGATTAACAAACGAATAGGGATTGCTGCGGGACTTTTAAAAATCTATGGAGAGTGTGGAGAAATAGGCGTATACACCTAAGGACTAAAATTAGACTGTATAATAGTTTGGTTCTTTCTAGGGTTAGTTATGGTAGTGAAACTTGGACACTTTGTAAACAAGATAACAGGAAACTAGATGCTTTTGATTCCAGATGCTTACGCAATATCCTGGGCATTAGGTAGTTCAACTTTGTAACTAATGATGAGGTTAGGCAAAGGAGTTTGCAAACTCCTTTAAGCAGCATATTGTGCAGAGAGAGACTCCGTTGGTTTGGCCATGTTGCCCGATGAATAATTATAGATTGGCGAATAGGGTTATGAAAAGTGTGCCTAAAGGCCTCCGAAAGAAGGGGAGACCTAGGATGAGGTGGGCAGACAATGTCAAACAGGCCCTTGTTAGAATTGATGTGCAGTGGCCAAATGCAGTAGATATAGCTCAGGATAGACTTGCTTGGAGAACTAAATTGTACGGTCTGTTTCGACCTCCGTAGCCCATGGCTGCTTGAGGATGATGAGGATGATGATGATTTTCATTTGAAAGCCTTTTTGTGTTTTGCTAAGTGCTATCATATGGGAAATTTCACAAAGATTATAAATGTTAAAGCAGAAGTATCTAGAGACATCATTTTTCAAGTCCACATCAGAATTAGATATAAATTTGACCTTCGACTTCGATGAAATGGTGAGATCCGAAATTTCAAAATTCTTCTGAAATATAACATCGAAATAATCCGGGTTTTTATCTCTCTAGTATCAGTAGAACGAAATTTCTCCTTTCACCTAAAAGGATCCCCTCTACTCCAATGATCGAAAATATTGTTCCGTACGATCTACAAGAATGTGGGTTGTTTTATCTCTGGGATTCACATTTTGTACACAAGGGGCTAAATGGCCAGGTCAGAAGGACTCCGAAGGCTCACAAAAGGTTGGGGAAGGGGATTCAATGGAACACCTATTGTGATACACATGGTCGCCTCCCGTCAAGGACATTCAGGGTGCTCTTTAACGTGCACAAGATGTGGCTCTCCTGCACTCGGACCAAGGCTCAACGTCTCATCAGACGAACGGCGGCCTTTCCAAACCCATCAGTGTCTCCTAGTGACCATGGACAGGGAGGGGAGTTTTGCGGAGAAAACTCTCAACCCTGGCGCGCGACCGACTGAGTCGCACCCCACCACGTGAAGGAAGCTTGGGGAACAGTGCCACAAGAGGTTATGAACAGTCTCTACGACTCATTGCCACGAGGCAATGTTCAATTTATTCCCAATAGCTGTGGTTATACCTCCTATTGCTGTGGTTTATATTTTATATAATAAAATTGTCCATTTGTTTTGAAAAATTAATCAATTCTTCCTTGTCTCCCATACTGCTTGATATACGAATATCAGTTGAATTTTGTCATCTCGTTTTGGTGCTGTAATTTCAACGTTACAGAATGTCTCATTCTGTAACGTTGAAAATGCTCCCGGTTAACGACATTTATGGTGAATGAAATTTGCCGGTTAGATGAATCTTCTGGTTGCAATGAAAATATTTTTATACAAAATAAATACCGTAAGTGCAATTTGTATTCAAACCTTTGTTGTAATAAAAATGCAGTTAAAAATAATGAAAATAAAGCATAATATCCTTAATGCAAATCTAAATATCTAAAATATAATTGTCAGGAACTTCGGCAACTGCTTCCCAAAGGTTGTTATTTAACGTGCGCATGGCATGGCTCTCCCGCACACAGTGCTATAGCTTAATGTTCCTTCAGACGAACGGTGGCCCTTCCAAGCCCATCGGTGTCCCTTACTTACAGAAGGCAGGGAGAGTAGTTGTATGGAGATAAATCTCAACTCTGGTCCAGGCAGGACTCGAATCTAGGAACTGCAGATTACGATCCAGGCGTGCTACCAACTGAGTCATCCCCGCCTCTCGGGAGCACTGCGTGAAAGTTGAAACTATTGAGTCAGAGATAGACAACTGATCACTACTGCTGTTGGGAAGGGGGTGACGCGGTGAGAAGCGTGCCAGGCTCATAATCTTCAGTTCCCAGGTTCGAATCCCAGCTGGGTCAGCGTTGAGATTTATCTGCCCCAAACGTTCCACCATGCCCTCGGTAAGTAGGGGACAACAATGCGATTGGAAAGGCCGCCGTCCCCCGGATGATACATTAAGCCGTGGCGATATGTGGGAGATTCATACTCTATCACATTACGCAACACGCTATGTGGCCTTGACGGGAAGCTACCAATTGTCTCATAGCAGCTCTCTAGTCGGTGGAGTAGCATACATAAGACAAAAAAAAGAACTGTTCCAGTCACAAGAAGAGTAAAACTGAGCTAAACTTGAATTAAAATAAAAAAAACACAAAAACCAATTGCCTATGCAAAGGTCCTGATCTAGTATACAATCGAAAGTACAGTTTGCCTATGCAAAGGTCCTGATCTAGTATACAATCGAAGGGGGGGGGACAACAAACACGATATGCGAGGCACAAGGGAACTGATTATTGGAATGATTATACAAATTTGTACAGGAAGTTTTATTATAAAAAGCACAATTTCCTTTTTGTAGGTATTTATCAGTTGTTTTGGTAAATGAGAAATCAAAGTAAAAAATGGTTTCAGATATATTTATATCTTTTCCTATTTCTATTTTATTTCGTTTCATTACACTCTAAAATTTTAAAGGAATTTATTCGGATGACGTACTTCATTAAAACCTTCAGTTAGTTGCAAGTTTCGTTACTGCAAACAGTTCTTACACTGTAATAAAAGTTTCATTTCCTGGATTAATATTCCACTTGCAATAATTTTAGAAAGTATCCCTTCATAGAATTTGAGTTGGTATAAACATTTAAAAGTCGTTTTAAGAAAATCTGTTTTTGGTACTTTGCCATAGATTGGGCCCTAAGCACCTCGGTATACGCAAGTATATACTCTGTAACACTGAAATTGCAACACCCAGGATGAATGATCGGAAGTGCTGCAAATCAGAAGGCGACTGAGTTGCACCGAGATATGCAAGTGATTAAAATATGTGACCAATCCGGCTGCCGCGTTTGCCGGTTTTAGCGAGAACGCTTTCGACATAACGTTACAACTGAGACCGGCTTCCTCGTGAGAAGGCTTGGATTGTTTTCCCTCTGAGAGATACTTTTTGCACACAATGGGCTAAATGGCCAGGTCACAAGGACCCCGAGGGCTCAGATATGGTTGCGTGAGGGAACCCACTGCACAGCTATTGGGAGACAGATGGTAGCCTCTCGTCATGACCATCTAGCATGTTTATAATATGCCCAGAATATATGGCTGTCCACACAGGGGAACAGGGATTTAGATCCCATCCGACGGATGGATGCCTTTCTAAGTCCATCAGTGTACCGTATTGATCAAGGGCAGGGTGGGGATTTTCGCATAGATAACTCTCAATGTTGGCCCAGCTGAGACTCGAACCTGGGAACGGTAGATTACGAGCCTGGCATGCTATCGTCTGAGCCATTGGTTGGGGGTGGTTGGGAGTGGAATGTTTCAGCAAGATAATGTGCATTGACATATCACAAATTTCACAGGGGAATGTGTAAGCGCTATTAACGTCCTGAAGTGGCTAGCAAGATCCCCGGATCTCCCAACAGCAGATGTTGGGACATGGTTAGACGCCATCTAGAGCCAGAGCCATCTCAACCAGAGCAGACAACGGTCATCATCATCATCATCATCATCGTCGTCGTCGTCATCATCATCATCATCATCATCATCATCATCATCATCATCATCATCATCATCATCATCATCATCATCATCATCATCATCATCATCATCATCATCATCATCATCATCAAGCAGCCATGGGCTACGGAGGTCCAACCAGACCGTGCAATTTAGTTCTCCAAGCAAATCTATCCTGAGCTACATCTGCTGCATCTGGCCAATGCACACCAATTCTAACAAGGTTCTGTTTGACATTGTCTGCCCACCGCATCCTAGGTCTCCCCCTCCTTCTGAGGCCTTTAGGCACACTGTTCATAACCCTATTCGCCAATCTATAATTATTCATACGGGCAACATGGCCAAACCAACGGAGGCCATGTTGCCCGTATGAATAATCTCTCTGCACAATATGCTGCTTAAAGGAGGTTGCAAACTCCTTTGCCTAATCTCATCATTAGTTACAAAGTTGAACCACCTAATGCCCAAGATACTGCGTAAGCATCTGGAATCAAAAGCATCTAGTTTCCTGTTATCTTGTTTACAAAGTGTCCAAGTTTCACTACCATAACTAACCCTAGAAAGAACCAAACTATTATACAGTCTAATTTTAGTCTTTAGGTGTATACGCCTATTTCTCCACACTCTCCATAGGTTCTTAAAAGTCCCGGCAGCAATCCCTATTCGTCTGTTAATCTCATGCCGCACATCACCATTATCTGTTACATAGCTCCCAAGATAATTAAACTGTGACACCTGCTCAAGACTGCAACCATTCAGATTAACTGAATCACAGCCTGCCTGACCAATTTTCATCACTTTAGTTTTCTCTCTGTTTATAACCAAACGTACTCTACTACCAGTCTCATCAACAGCTCGAATGAAAGAGTTCATCTCATCAACATCATTTGCCAAAAGGGCTAAATCATCAGCATAATCTAAATCAGAAATTTTCGTATCTCCAGCCCATTTAAGGCCAAAATCTTTCCCTTGAAGTGAATTTCGCATAACATAATCAATAACCAAGCTAAAGAGAAAACGAGACAAAATGCACCCTTGTCGAACACCAAAAGTAATGCTAAACCAATTGCTACAAGCCTTACCAACTCTCACACACGATTCAGTGTTATTATAGAGAGCTTTCATAATGTTAACTAACTTGTCTGGTATACCATATGATTTCACAATCAACCACAAATTATGACGATCAACAGAGTCGAAAGCCTTTTTGAAATCAACAAAGCTAGCAACCAAAGGTTTCTGAAACTCTAAACATTTCTCAAGAATCTGCCTAAGTGAAAATATCTGTCCACAAATCCCCTACCACTTCTGAATCCACCATGCTCATCACGCAATTGACTGTCAACCAGATTCTTAATTCTATTAAGCACAATCATGGAAAGAACTTTACCTGGAACAGAGAGTAGGCTGATACCCCTATAGTTATCATAAGGACTGCGATCACCTTTTTTGCAAATAGGGATAACAATAGCTCTGGTAAAATCCTTAGGAACCATGCCTTTATCATAAAAGATATTCAGAATTTCAGTCATCCAAGTGGTAACCGAAACATTCCAAGCTCTAAGCATTTCCGTAGTAATTTCATCTACCCCTGGGGATTTATGAAGTTTAAGTTTAGAAACAGCCAAAATAGCTTCAGATTGTGTTAGAGGGCCAACATTAAAGCCACCAATGCATCTATCTTCATTGCAAACAATGGGAGTAGAACTAACTACATTGTTTAGAACATCACTGAAATGCTCAGCCCACCTAGCCATGAGAGAATCCTCCCCTTCTATAACCTTACCTTGTTTATCCTTCAATCCTTGTATGCCTGTCCGTTTTCTACCACACAAAACATTAACTATCTGGTACAGCTCTCTGCTGTTGTGCTGTCTAACTGCTTCCTCGGCTTTGTCAGCCAAACCATCAAGCCAAAGATTCTTATCAGCAGATAACTGATCCTTTACAAGTTTATTAAGGTCTCTGTAATGCTTTCTATTAGGACTAGTAGGGTATTGATTAAGTGCATTCCTGCAGTTCTTTCTTTCCGAAATAAGCTCAAATGCCTTATCACTCAGATAATTCTGCCTCTTCTGCTCCTTTTTTCCTAAAAGAGTACTGTTAGTGTCCAAAAAAGCCTGTTTAAAATGATCCCGTTCTTCCTCAACTTCAATAGTAAGCAAACCATGACTGTCATAATGACTAAGTAACCTATCATGGTAAGCTTTGGCTATAACTGGATCTTTCAGAGCTTCAGTATTAAAAGTAAATTTTTTAACCCTAGCACAACACTTTTTAAGTTTAAGTTGCAACACACTTTTAACAAGGTAATGGTCAGATCCAATTTCAGCTCCCCTATATGCCCTGGTATTCCTAACAGAACTAGCCCATTTGCTGTTAATTAATATGTAATCAATCATATTCTTATGCAGCCCATCAGGTGAAACCCATGTGTACTTATGTATGTCGCGGTGTTTGTAATAAATGTTAGTTATTCTGAATCCATTGAGTTTACTTACCTGTAGGAGACGTTGCCCATTGCCATTGCAGCTACCAATACCAAAAGGGCCTATTACTTCTCCCCAAAGGTCAGAGTCAGTACCAACTTTGGCATTGAAGTCACCAAGAACAAGGGTAATATCTCCTTTCTTGAAAGAATTCAAAATATCCTGAAGTTGTTCATAAAACCTATCCTTCTCATCCTCATCGGCATCCTCAGTGGGGACAACGGTCACCCAGCAAGAAAAGGTCAGACCAGGTGCAGTAAGTGTGATGGACAGTGCCACAGGTGGTTTTCAGCAGTCTTTGCGACTCACTACTACCAAGCATTGTTCAATGTATTGGCAATTGTTGTGGTACCTGCTACTGATGTGGTTTATATTTTGTATAATAAAATTCTCCATTTGTTTCGAATAATTAATCATACCTTCCTTGTCTCCCACAGTGCTTCCTATGAGATTATTTGAATTTTCGCGCCGTGTCTTGTTGCAATTTCAATGTCAGAGTGTGAATACTCCCGTTTGTCCGGCATTTGTGGGGAATGGAATTTGCCAGTAAGATTTTTAGATTTTTAAACGAAACAAGTACCGTAAATACAATATTGTATTCAAGCCTTAATATTAATAAAAATGCAGTTAAAAACAATGAAAATGACGTATAATGCCCTTAATACATATGTAAATAACTGAAACATAATTGTCAAGAACTTCGGTAACTGATTCACCGAAAGCCACCTTAGCAAGAGTTGTAATATTGAGCGCCGGTGGCGCTGACTGCCGAATTTTTCATAATAACGAAATGTGAAAGAGAATTTTTTGAAACGTAAAGGCAGTAGAATCCGAGACATGAGAGCAATGAAATTAAGTTAAACTTTAATTTCAGAAATTTATTATTTCAATTTGAAATTTATTCCGGTTGCATGAGAATTCTGGATGTTAAGTACCGGATAACCCGGAGTTTACTGTACGTTTTTTGTCTCTACCGCCTCAGTTATAGTGATAAAGAACTAATAAGATATTCTTACGTTTCAATTGATATCGTACTAACTATTAGTAGGGAGAGTTGGTCTGGAAAGATTCTCTCCGCTTGCATAATCTCCCGAATGATTCTGGAGATAATTGTTGTGTGATAACGTACGCTTTTCTGTGTTACGGTCGACAGACGTATGAGTTACGAGGAAACCATGGTCATGCTTTGCCGATCAGAAATGGGGGGTGCCCCCAACGGCCGAAAGGCATTGCATTGCATTTATCTTAGGAATCAATGAAAGGGAACTTCCTTTTATATCCGCGAAGTTTAAGATTTTTAAATGCCAAACATTCGTATTTTTTTCTGGTACATTATTACATAAAAGGAAAAATACGAGGGTGGGTAAATAGTGGACTGCCGTCGCAAACAAACAGCGAAATTTCTTACGAGTAAATACATGGTATACTTAGCATAAATACATGGCAACCTAGCGACTTTTAAAAGGTAGGGAACATATTTTTGGTTTGTTTTACCTCTGAGCGGTACTTTTTTGCACGCAGTGAAGTAAATGGCCAGGTCACAAGGACCCCGAAGGCTCGGGTGAGGGGGCACACTGGCTGTTGGGAGACAGAAGGTAACCTCCGTCAAAGCTATCCAGCGTGTTCTTTAACGTGCACAAGGTATGGCTCTCCCGCACACGGAAACACGGATTTATGACCCACCAATGGCGTCCTTTCCAAGCCCATCAATGTCTCCAACTGACCGTGGACAGGGGGGAGTTGTATGGAGTAAAATTTCAATGCTGGCCCAGGCGAGACTGGAACTTGGGAACTGTAGATACAAAAACTGACGCTCTAACAACTGGACCACTTCTGTTCCAAGGGATTAGCGTGTGAAAGTTGAAAACAGATAGAAAACTTACCACTACTACTGTTGTGAAGGGGTGACTTAGTCGGTCGTGGGCTATGCTCGTAATTTGTAGTTCGCAGGTTCGAATCCCAGCAGAGCCAGTGTTGAGAGTTATCTCCTCAAAACTTCGTGCCTTTCCCTTGGTGAATAGCGACAATGATGGGCTTCAAAAGGCTGCCGTCCGTCGGATGGTACATTAAGCCGTGGCCGATGTATGGGTTAGCTATTCCATGTGCACGTTAAGGAACACGCTGGATGACCTTGACGGCAGTCTACCGTGTGCCTCCTAACAGCTGTCCAGTGGTCCATTTCCCCAACCATCTCTGATCCTTTGGGGTTCTTGTGACCTGGCCATTTAGCACATTCTGTGCAAAAAACTGACGGTCAGAGATAAAAACAACCCAAACAACAACAATCGAACCAATACTCCTTGCAGTACCGTTTAAAACAAACCGACGTCAATTCTCTTCTCCAGCTAACTTTCAAAGTGTGAAGCCGTTTTGTTTTGCAGTTATTCCTTGCTTTGGAGGTCCATATCTGAGCATTTATTTGTGTCTTTTTTTGTTACCTCTCTTCTTACTTCAACTGTTTTGATCATATATTTGGATACGCCTGGAGACCGTATTCGTCAGGGAGACGTAGAATTTTGTCAGAATATTTCATTTGACTTCACGCTAAGGTAATATTCGTAATATTTTTGAATTACGAATATCTTTTCAATTGTTTCAATGGTAGCTAGGTAGTCACTGGAAGGAGAGCTCTGCACCAATCCCCTGTGATGATGCATAGAACCGGCCAGGCCTAGCAACTAATGTCCGACCTCGCCTTCTCGTGGTGCAGACCGTTAGTACCTTTCAAAAGAGATACTCTCTGGTGGAAGTGAACGGAAAGGGCGGGCTGACAGATTAGTGTGGCCTACTGATCTGGACAACTATGGCTACTTTTCTTTTTTTTTCTACCCTGCTGAGGAGTGGTCAACCACACAGGGTCCTGATGCTGACCATATAAACCCACTGGACTGGACAGATATATGCTCTGAGCTTGATTATGGATCCTGATTTTGATGCACTGGTGGGCTTCTGTGGAGGGAAAATCTTTCGCTGTGTTTTCTGTTTGTTTGTGGGTTGACAGCCCCAAGTGAATAGATTCACAGGATATGTTTACCAGCTGGTGGATAATCCTGAGCAGAGGTCATCGCAGGCACCTGAACTCTTTGCTTCTATTGGCATCGTCAAATTCTACATTGGAGAAAGTCTTCCAGTGTAGATGGCTTCAGCTTTTAGTGGTGAGGGAACGGGTCTTTGCCCCATGTCTGCGATTATGGGGCTGTTTGATATTGTCGGCATTCCCTCTCTCAATAAACATAGCTTCTTTAAACATCCCACTAACCATTTCCTTTCCATAGGAAGTTGGAATGTGAGGACTCTGCACTTAATTTATTCTCTTGATGTCCTCACACAAGAATTCCACCATTATAATTTAGATATTCTCGGCTTGCAAGAGACCAGATTGGCAGATAAGGGTCGGATTCTTAACAATAATCTTAAATTTCTCTTTTCAGGGAGGGACGACAATAAGCATCACCAAGGCGTAGGTCTGCTTCTCAGCAGACACGCTAGTGATGCTCTTCTATGATATGAGTACATTAATGAAAGGTTTCTTACAGCAAAATTTCAGACAAGCGTTAAAGACTTGAATGTTATCTGCTGTTATGTCCCCACTGAGGATGCCGATGAATTAAAATTTTCAATTTCACTTAGGAGCATGGAATGAGAGAAAGAGGGAATAATATTTATATATATTAAAGTGTGCTGTGAAATATTTGCCGTAATAGATGCATCAGTTGACTAAGAGTCGAAATTTGTAACTGAAAAATGAATTCCACTAGATTATCGGAAGATTAATTAATGTTCATTGAATGGCAATTTGATTGAATAGTCACAGTTTATTCCTTTACAATTTTTTTAATCTCCGCTTCCGCAGAGACCTTTCTTTCCTCAATTTGAGGTAGAAAATATATTTGATTAAACGAAATTATAATACTTCTATTAATATATCTAAATTTTAAACTGGTAGTTTTTGTCTGCTGTGAAAACTTAACAAACTTAATAACAATCGTTAATATTATTTTTATCCGTTTTTATTTCATATGTTTTTACACGAATATTGAAGTCTCGTCACGAATAGTTTAACCGAATTATTTTTCCATGCCATGTAATAGAACATATAATTAATATCACACGTATTCAAAAACACAAAGTGTGAATAAAAGTATTTTTACAGTTTTTTCAATTCTATTTGGATATTTGACAACGGAACGTGAATTCTAAATAAATAAGCAAACTATATATATCAACTGATTTATTAACTAAGGCAGCAAAATTGCATAAATCATACACAATGTCTTCACTAATCACACAAAACAACAATATGCTATCAATCAGTGTAAAATGATCCCATTATCACAATTACCAGATTTTCTTTTAAACAAAACGCATTTTTCTGCAATACAGATAATTTGATATTTTACTTGAAATTTAAACCTTTCTTATTAGTTAAACATCCAAAACTGATAACTGAACATAACACAAACTAAATATATCTCCAAAACCACATTTCTTACTACCAACGCTCACAGATTACGATTAATTTATTTCTTCTATACACAGATTTTCCGAACTACTATTAGACATTCAACTATCTGGTACATAATCACAGTCAAGCAGAGAAGAAATAGAATTCTGGTCTTTTATTTTATCGTTCGAACCCGTAAGTGACGTAATTCTCATCCTGTGCTATACCAGGAGTGGCAAGTTGTAACAAAGTCTCGTTTTCCATTGTTGTACGTGCATGTTCCGCTTCAGCATATTGAAATTGAAGTCTTGTTCATAATACATAAATTACACACCAATTGTAGCAAGATCCTGCTTGACGTGTCCGCACATCTCATCCTAGGTCTCCCCCCTCTTTCTGAGGCCTCTAGGCACACTGTTCCATATCCCAAGTCGCTAATCTATAATTATCCATATGGACAACATAGCCAAACCAACGGAGTATCTCTTAACATTTGCACAATATGCTGCAAAGTTAAAAATAATTTTACTATCTGTGCAGCTTTATTGATACCGATAAGTGTAAAATATTTTATTTTTCATAGGTGCTGTCGATTATTCGATATGATATTTTAAATTGGGGAAGTACTTATTCTAAAAATTAAGAAGACTAGTTTCTCTTCAAAGCAGACTAATTAATGTTAAAATAAAAATTAGCGTCAGAAATTTAATTTAATTTGAAACATATTGCAATTCAGGCATTTTTCCAGTTAGATATTTATGCCCTTTCTTAATGCAAAAGCCTTTCTACTCTGAGTTCATTGCTGACTGTATAAGAATTATTATAGTAGATTTAATGGTATAAGGCAGTGCTTTTCAACCTTTTATGCATCACGTACGCCCTGAAATCTGTATGTAACTGGCGTACCGCTTATATGTATAGATAAAAACTATAGTTATAGTATAACAATGGGAGTAAAACAAAACATATATATATATGGCATATATCTAGCGACTTTTGAGTTCTCACGGCGTACACCAAAAAACGTTGACAACCCTTAGTTTAAGGTAGGTAATTCCTCCCGTGGAAAAAAAAAAAGGATAAAGATTTCTCCTCTCTTTTTATATATATATAGGAATTGAGTTAAACGCATATTATTTCAAGATCTTACTGCAGGATTATCTTTAAAATATTATCAATATAGAACATTCTATCACTATTCCGCAATAGTTTAAAATCATCTAGTTTTTCCCAAGAAATTTAATCTGCATAGATTTATTGTTGTTTCAAATCAAGAAAGTTGCATTTCCCACACCTCTCTGAGAAAAGAATGTTATTGATGTTAGTGGAATTTCTCTTAAAAATTACCAGTAATTTTTCAAATTACTTTTCCATACATAAAACTTTTAAAATAATAAATTTTTTTCTCTTACATGAGCGAAAACCACCTCAACGGATATATGCAAGTTTCAGATTTTGTAAAAAAAATATTCTGTTCTGCGGTCAATGCCCCTTGGTTTGTTATTCACAGACAACTTCATAAATACTTGGGCATCGACCACATACATACTCATATGAAACGCATCTGAAAAATGTATTTTGAGGGTGTTAAAAATAATCCTAATAAGATAATTTCTTCTTTGCTTAAGAATGGTCATAATGTTCTTAATAAGTACAAGAGACCTAAAATGATGACTTTCTCTGAGGAAAGTTACTCTTTTTAGGTCTCTTGTGCATGATACATGGTATTTTTAGCTTTTGTTTTATGTCTCTAGCGACCGATTTATGTCTCTAGCTACCGTAGGCGCTGACAGCTCCGAGTGCCCATGCTAACTTCAGTTCACCATCGAAAGCGCCTACAATGGGTATGCGCTGATCAAAACTGAACCTTGAATGATTGGAAGAATGGACCGATGAATCTCGTTTCCTGTTGCACCATGTGGACGGCCGTGTACGCGTGCATCGTTTACCTGGGGAAGTGTTGGCACCATGATGCACTGTGGGAAGAAAACAAGCCGGGGGTGGAAGTGTAATGCTTTGGGCAATGTTCTGCTGGGAAATCCTGGATCCGGTCATTCATGTGCAGGAAACTATGACGTCTACCACCTTCCTGAATATCATTGCAGAGCAGGTACATGCTTGGCATCCACAGTATACCCGTCTAGTAGTGCCTTCTTTCATCAGGATAATGCACCATGCCACACTGGCCGGATTGTTCAAGAATGGTTCGCGGAACATGAAGAAAACTTTCAGGTATTGCTCTGACCTCTAAATTCCCCGGACAGCAATCCAATAGTACATATTTGGTTTGAGTTGGCACAGCATATCCGATCTGCGGCATAAGCCACGTAACTTACAGGAGTTAAAGAATCTGCTGGTAACGTGTTGGTACCAGATACCACAAGACACCTTTATAAATTTTGTAACGTCCATGCCTCGCCGGGTAATAGCTGTTTTAGCGGCTCGTGGAGGACCAACATCATATTAGGCACTTGGTCATAATGATTCAGTTCTTCAGTGTAAATATATTAGACAGATAACTTTATATTCCGTCAAAATGTACCATAAAAAGCATATTTTAGAGGCTGCGGAGCATCGAATTTGGCTTTCTTCTGATATGACTGATATTCTGATGAAAAATTCGGTACTTTGTTATCTAGTCAGTATATATCAATTGAAACGTTTAAATTTTCAGATGCTACATCTATGGGTCAGGAGGACTGTTTCGGTAATGCAAGAAGTTGCATATCGATAAAAAAGTTTAAAATGTCTTCCTTGTCTCAAAACAAATAAAGATAAAAAAGACCTGATTTCATTGAGAGTGGTTTCATTTTCGGCTGAAGGTGACCATGTTCGCGTGAGATCATCACAGTCGCTACCTTGATTATGATGAAACGTATTCCTTGTGAAGTACAAAAACGACTTCACGGGCCATATATCGGAGAATCTCTACCCCACAGTATTTAAGGAGAATTAATATCAAAGAATGTGAAATTCTGCCCCTTGGGGATCATCGTTTGGTGATTTTTGTCTTGTTCTTTGCCACTCATGCCACTTATTGGACACCCACAGATGGAGAAGATTAGGGGATCTTTTATCCTGGTACTTCGAAAAATCATAATTATGCTACATGATACATGCTAGAATTTGAAAAAAGTGCAAAAAGGGAAAGATATGGGAATTCCTTCACTGTCAAATTAGAGGTCATGTTTAAGTTTTAATTTGATGCCAAAGGACTCGATTAATTACATGGCGTGAATGAGTGATCAGATATGATCTACTTAGGAATAAGCTAATGAGGAAACCACCTCAAACTCCAAGCGTAGAAGGCTTCCTATACGGTTCTTTTTATTTACAATACACAAAATACAGGGTGATTCAGAATTCATCATCAATATTTGGTGGGGAGGTAGGTAATAAGAAACGAAGGAGATTTCACATAGGAAAGCATGGGCGCATATGCCATGTAGTAGGGCAAAATGACCCCAGTTCAATGATGGAAAGAACACATAAGAAGGAAGTGGTAAGGAAAAAACATTTATTATCTTACATGTAACATTTCTTTGCATTGGTTGTACAGACTTACAAGAGGTGCTCGAACTGCCGACCATGTGCTAGAATGCATGGCTCACAACGGCGTTGCATGGACAGCCGGACCCTGTGGAAGATGCCTGGCATTTCCCGGATGTTTGAGGCAGCAACTGATATGCGTGCTACAAGATCCATAGCACTATCAACAGGGGTCTCGTACACCATGTTTTTCATAGCACCCCATACAAAGAAATCGATTGGAGATAAATCCGGTGAACGTGATGGCCAAGAAACCGGTCCACCGCGGCCAATCCATTGACCACCAAACTGTCTGCGTAGGTAAGCACGCACAGCATTTGCGAAATGTGCAGGAGCGCCGTCATGCTGGAACCACATTCGCCGGAGACTACCATCAGGAACCTCGTTCAGAAGATCCGGTAATTGGGAAGCGCCTGCCTGGCTCGAAGACATCTTTCTCCTGCCGCACCGTAAGTTACATGCATATCTGCACATTCATTCCACGTATACCGGTTCATGTTACTTCTGCAAATTCACCTTGTCGAATGATAACTGACTGCACGCGTCAAACAGCTGTGCTTCTGTATGAGAGGTGTGTACACACAGCGCCCTCTACACCACCATGTGTTCGTCTGCCCCCATACTTTTCTATGTGAAATCTCTTTCTTTTCTTATTCCCTTCCTCCCCACTAAATATTGATGATGAATTCTGAATCACCCTGTAGATTTAAACGATGTACATTTTAGAGAAGTATTTTAAAAAATCCGATAAATAGTGCATTAACGTATATTATTATTTAACTAAATGAAACAAAATCGTAAATAATAATCAGGATGAACAATCCTAAGCATAGAGGAAATATTGTCCTGATCCGGGTGGAGTACGAACCTACGACCATTTGATGGCATATCAGGTACTCTGATTCCTGAACCAACAGTGTCGGCCGAGATATCTTCTATTGATTGCTTTATACCACGGAGTCAGTCATTGCAAGTTGCCTTAACTACAATTGAAGATACTGGTCGACAAAACACCTTCCAGATATAACCCTGAGGCAGTTGCGATGAGTTTCATGTTTACAGGTCATTTTCTCTGCTTCTTCTAATATTGAAAATTACATTCCCTCCATTTGTAAAACATGAAACCTAAGGTTTTATGTATTTAAATGTTTTGCATTTAAATTTTATGTATTTAAATGTTTTGCATTTAAATTTTATGTATTTAAAATGTATAAATTTAATACATTTCTTATATCGATTAAGTTATTACTTAGTGGATATAAGTTTTTTTTGGGTCACTTCATATATGAAGATAAAGGGACATAGTTTAGAAATGATAATATTTTTTATTTTATTCTGAGGTGATCAGTGTAATTATAAAGATAATTTCATAACTTTTAACTTACCACAAAAATTTTAGATATTTCTGTATATCATTAAACGAAAAGCTAAAATTTCATTTTATCTTATGCTTTCAGTTAAAGAAAGATCATTAAAAGAGGAGTAAAAATGGCTACCAGTACAAATCATAACATTTTTTAGTGTAGTTTTATACCTCCGTTTAATCACTAGCTTTTATCTCTCTTATATTCCGGATTCTAGTTCAGTGACTTTCAGTGTAAGTCGCTACAAATTAACAAGAAATATATCACTAATAATTTTCATAGCAAGTCTTTCGTAACTTAAATAATGTCTCATCAGAAGAATGTACCATCTCTATCAAAACCGGATCGCCACTCTCATTTATGTAACATATGTATTTTGTGTAAGAAACCTTTTGTACTGATGTAAGCATATCAAATCATTGTTAAGGTAGTAACAGTTAATTACAAGGGATAATATATGTAAAAAAAAACTGATTTTTGTAATCGGAGAATGCAAAAATATACTAATCGCAAAAATAATTATAGCATTTTAAAATTATTTTATTTTTTTAATTTGCAATTTAAAATTATTTTAATTAAAATAATTTTTATAAACATAGCATTTTAATTATTTATTATTATGTTATAGACATTAATGTCTATAACATTTAAATCAGTAATATATTTATATTAAAAGGTAAGGAGTTCCACATTGGAACATATCCTCTCTCCTAAAATCGTTTCGAAATTTGCAGACGAGTCCCTAAAGAGCGCATGTACACTGAATAATATATGCACTCTTTAGGAACTCGTTCATGAAAAGACTAAAGGCCATTTCATTAAGTATGTTAGGCCATGTTATGTCAATAGCAACTCAGATACAGAACTCATCATCATAATCAACCAGCCATGGGCTATGAAGGTCCAATCAGACCGTGCAATTTAGATTTCCATGCATTCCAGTCCTGAGCTACATGTGCTGAATCTGGCCACTGCACACCAATTCTAACAAGGTACTGTCCGACAATGTGTGCCCACCCCGCTTCCTAGGTATCCCCTTCTTTCTGAGGTCTTTAGACACACTGTTGATAACCCTATTCGCCAATCTATAATTATCTATACGGGCAACACGGCCAAACCAACGGAGTCTCTCTCTGCACGATAATGCTGCATAAAGGAGGTTGCCGACTCCTTTTGCCTAACCTAATTATCCCTTACCAAATTCAACCACCTAATGCCCAAGATACTGCGCAAGCATCAAGAATCAAAAGCATCAGATTTTTTTGCCAATTTGTTTACAAAGCGTGCAAGTTTCACTACCATAACTAACCCTTGAAAGAATCAAACTATTATACAGTCTAATTTTAGTCTTTATATGTATACGCCTATTTCTCCACAATCTCCATAGATTCTTCAAAGTCCCGGCAGCAATCCCTATTCGTCTGTTAATCTCATGACGCATATCACCAGTATCTGTTACATAGCTCCCAAGGTAATTAAACCGAGTCACTTGCTCAAGAGTGCATCGATTGAAAACAACTGAAGCACCATCTACCTGACCAATTTTCATAACTTTAGTTTTCTCTCTGTTTATCACGAAACCTACTCTAGTACCAGTTTCATCAACAGCTCGAATGAAAGAGTTCATCTCATTAACATCATTCCCAAAAGGGCTAAATCATCAGCATTGTCTAAATCAGAAAATATCAATCTCCAAACCACTTTTCCTACTATGAATTACTACTATGCAAACAGTTTCATCTAAATTCAGTGCTCTATATTATTCGAGTAGAAAAGACAAAAACCGAGTTTATATAAGCACTCAGTTCGTGAATAATCTCATATTTTCTAAGTTTGCAGTCCAAAAATAGACCCGCGCTCTTCGATCAAATCACTCAAAACGAGGTTTTTGATAAATATTTTATGAAATGATCTGGCTATTACAATGTAATACATTATTTGGTTTAAAAAATAGCACAAAATGCTAATTTGATTTAAAAAAATAACTCGAATGAAATCTAAAATATCGATTTATTACGATTTCATATCCTGTGAATAAAACAATTCTTTATTTACCCTTCATTTGGATAACTCACTCCTGGAGTTATCTGTTGAAAACTCGAGGTTAATTAAACCAACTAATATCCTGTTTGTAAGAGAGAAATCTTATCTGGAATTCAGAACGAAGCTCATTTTATTTCTCAGTTGGGGGCGAGGGATGGCTCAGTCAGTAGCATTCCAGGTTCGTAATCTACAGTTCCCAGGTTCGAGTCTCACCTGGGTCAGCGTTGTAATTTATATTCGCAAAACTCCGCTTCCTGCCCTCTATTAGAAGGGCGACATCGGTGGGCTTGGAAAGGCCGCCGTCCCTCGGATGACACGTGAAGCCAAGGCACTTTGTGTGGGATAGTCATACCCTGTGCAAGTTAAAGAACACTGTGGGTGACCTTGACGGGATGCTATCAACTGTCTCCCAACAATTGTCCAGTCGATCATCTCCGCTACAATTTCTCTGAGCTTGTGACCTGGCTATTTAGCACATTGTGTGCAAACAAAAAAAGTACCGCCCTTGTGACCAAATATGTCCTTGTGACCTGGCCATTTAGCACATTGTGTGCAAATAAAAAAGTACCGCTCAGAGTTAAGCTTGCTAACTGATCGACAATTGTGATTTTTAAAATAGGAACTGCGATTCTATTTTAGCGAACTTGAGGATGAAATGTGATTTGTATACATCAAGAGATGCATGTTGCAAGATTGAACATTTGCTTTGTCTTGTGAAGAAGAAAGACATTGCAAAAGATAATGAATTTGATTCTTTTGTGATGTATGTGATAAGTTAAAAGAAATGTGTTGAGTTCAGGGCCGGACTTACGAATAAGCTAACTATGCTATATCTAGGACTTCACAATTATGAGAGGCCTCAAAAATTAAAGTTTGAAGTTACAATGTTAATTTTTTTTTTTATATATTCAAATAATATATTATGCAAACAACTGTTCATATCAGTTTTACAGAGTCATTATTGTTTACCAGTTGTAATATAATGTTCCACTGTATGGTTTGCCACGAAACTATTCGTCCACGAGCCACAGACAGCTCTCTCGCTGACATGTGTCTGTTACGTCTCGCTGTTAGTGCCTCATAGCGGTCATCTTTAGCCTTTGCAAGTCGTGATCAACCCCCCCCCCCCACACACACACACGTGGACAGCTAACGTTTCTTGTCTCTTGTACAATCTCCACAACTTTGAGATTGTGGATTGGTGCACACTTATTGCTTTGGCAACATCATTCTATGTTCGGCCTGATTCCAACATCTAGATAGCCCGACCACGTGTAAAGACATCCAACCACGTGTAAAGACATCCAACCACGTGTAAAGACATCCACAAATATTGTTGCCTATTTTTCAGTACTGACAATTAAAAATGAAGACTCGCAGAATTGCATAGTTTTTCTCCATGATATGTTATGTAGCCTATATTAAACTTACTCAAAAATCCTAAATCTTGCTGTGAGCTCTGCAAAATATGTTCCCTAAAATAAATGCTAAAAAGTTTTATGTGACACAAACTGTGTAGGCCTATGTTTTTGCATGCCTGACTGCGCAACAGGCTTTTTTTCCTCTGAATGTTATCATTGTGTCCAGAATAATTGCTATTAATGATTTTAAAAGATAAAAAGTTTTCAAGGGGGGGCCCCCGAGCATAATATTACATAGGGGCTCATAAATTCTCTCGGCGGCCCTGTGCCACAGTAGAAGATCTGAGAGGATGGCAGGAGATATAGGGTGAGAAAATATTTGGTTTTGAATATATCTAGAAGTAAAATTTTTAAGAATACGTAAGTAGTCTTCTGATGACTTAATGAGTGCAATTGCCGATATTTATATTTCAAGAAGCACCATGATTAATTGAATATTTATAAAAGAAAATTATTTCGACTTCTATATTTATGAAAAAAAAAACTCTTTCGTACAAGACATGGAAATATATGTTCTCACTTTATCGATGAACATTTCATTATATAAAATCCTTTCATATATACAGGGGTTTACCAAAATAATAGAAACACGTACTGTTTATGGAGAACATTTAATTAATAAGCTATAGGCCCAACTCGGGGGTTCAGAACAGACGCAATTCGACGCGGAAATGATTTATACCTGTCATGCACATACTGTAATGGAATATGGGACTATTCTTCCTGTAAAATATGACTCAACTGTGCCAGTGATGCTGGAGATGGAAAGTGTGATCTGACCTTGCACTCGAGAGATTCCAACAAATGTTCAATAATTTTGATGTCTGAAGATTGAGGTGGAAAGTGGACCACAGAATCGTGGATCCACCTCCATGTTTCACAGTCGTAACCAAACAGTCGGAATGGTATGTTTCTGCAGGTTTTCGCCAGAGATACACCTAACACATGGTGGGAAACAATGTGTAAGCACGATACATCAGACCAGGTTACACGTTGCCAGTCTTTAGCACCCGAGGTTTTAAGTGCTTTGCACCATCTTACACGTTTTGTTTCATTGATGTTGGTAATCAGAGGTTTGTGGATTGCAAAACTGCCATAAACCCTGGCATGATCAAGTTCCCGACGAACTGTTATGAAGGAAATGGGATCATTTCGACTGGTGTTCAACTCAGCTCTCTTTGCGGTGCTGTGGTCTTGTGCTTCCGTTGTATAATCCGTGCCAATGTTCGTCTATCCCAATCCGACAACTTCGAATGGCGTCCACAATTTGCACGTTTGGTGGTAACAACCTGTCTTTTTTTATAGGTAGCCATAATCCTCGATACAGTTCTTCGTGCTACACATACAATTTCCGACGTTCTGGTAACTGAAAGGCGCGCACATTGGAAGACGCCCACAAATGATCGTGCTTTTTGGAGGTCACCGAGATCTGACATTGTCGACAATTACACCACAATAGCTGTTTCATCTGCGCCTTTGACAGTGCTACGTGGTAGCCGACATCGTACTTCTCCCCTTTTAAATATCTCACATAACGGGTGACGTCATCCCTGTGATTTTCATATAGCGCATTGCGTTTACTCCAGTCGCTGTCGGTGTTTCAATTATTTTAATAAACCCCTGTATCTAGTAGCACGATTTTTAAGAATACGTAGCTGAACTCCTGGTGACTTAATGAGTGCAATTCCCAGTATTGATAATTACAAGAAATACCATGTTTATTGCAAATATTACTACTTATTATATATATAATACTAAACAAAATATTTCACTTTCTGCCTTTAAGAACAGAAACACTTTTACAGTAGACAGGGAGATATATGTTCGCACTTTATCGATGAATATTATTTTTATTTAGATACTATCATTGATATTACAGACGGCAGCTATAAATTTCTTTAAACTGCACGAAAGAAAATAATTTTACATTTTTTCTTGATAAAAAAGATTTAAACATCTCATATATATAAACTAAGAAAGAAGATCTGTCAGGGACAGGGACACCTCTCTTGTGTTGCGATCTTATGCAACCACGGCAATTCCCGATTCCGCTTGTACAGCACTACCAGTTTCGAAAAGCCGTGCTATCTAGAGCCGGGGGCAAGGAATACGCCGTATAGATGCACCTCAACCCCGGCCTCACATGGCAGCAGTCCTATAGAAGGAAAGCTAACCACCGGAAGAAATCTAACTTTAATCTATTCCCGGTTAGCCATGAGCAAGGATATGTAGATCCAAGTTCGCTCGGCTCCCGGGGTGGAGACTCTTAGTAAGGCCCAGTCTTTGATGAGGGTTCCACCTACTGGGGCGCGACTCTTTTCAGAAGAGCCCTCGAACAACTCACCCAGAGCTCCTGAGGTTGAGGTCTCGGACGCCGTCACCATCCAACCGGTCACATGAACCGGTCAGCGGCATCTCCGATCTCAGTTGGCTTTGGCAATGCTCCAGCCGGGACCCAATCCGGCCGGCAAAGCCTTCAGCCGGTTTGCTGGGCCCTATGCCCCCAAGAGACCTCTGTAGAAAAACAACACAAACATCCATGCCTTACCTAGGGTCTCGAACCCAGATCCCTTTGATCAGTAGCCAAGCACGCTAACCACTCAGCCACGGGAAAGCTCAACTCAGGATCATACACTGGCGGAAATTGAAAAAAGAACACCCAAATGGAATTCCTTTAGGAACGGGCAGCAGAAATCGTGATCCAAGATTGAAAGTCATTGGGTGAAATAATGACGTCACTGAGGATGACAACATGCAAATGTACGCAGCTCGTATTTAAGGACCAGGGTGTGAAGAAAGAAGTTATTCGTCTTGTGTCGTGTTGTTCAGTGCTCTTTGAGGAAGCTACCACACCTGGACGACGCAGGCGTGCAGCATTTCTTCAGTTAGCAGAGTTTGAACGAGGTTGCATAGTAGGTCTTCAGGAAGCAGATTGGTCTTTTCGTCAAATTTCACACCGCGTTGGACGAGAGGTATCGGCAGTGGTAAGATGGTGGCACCGATGGTCAGAAGAGCATTCACACACTCGCAAATGTGGTTCTGGGCAACACAGAGTTACAGGCGCACGAGAGGATCGGCGTAAGCACAGGAGGGCAGCGGCGGCAGTGTGGGACGGCTACAACATCACAAATTCGATCCTCTGTCGTACCAAGGGTGTCTACAAAAACTGTACGCAATACTCTTTGGGAGCAGGACTACTGGCACGCATGCCGATGACATAGTTACCACTGTCACCTCGTCACTGTCGAGGACGTTTGCAGTGGTGTCAAGAACGAGTTCATTGGAGGAAAGAATTGCAGTCTGTGGTCTTCAGTGATGAAGGCTGATTCTGCTTAGGAGCGTTTGATGGTCGTTTACGCGTCCGAAGGCGACAAGGTGAGTGACTTCCATAGTGCATCCACCAGCGACAAACAGGGCCCACGCTGGTCATCATGGTGTGGGGGGGCAATCAGCTATTACTCTCATATGTGTCTGGTATTTGTACAGGGTACACTGAACAGCAATACGTACATAAGCGGCATCATACAACTGGTCATCCTGCCATATTTGAGTGTAATACCAAATGCAACATTCCAGCAGGATAACGCCCGCCCACACTCCGCGCAGGCAACTCAACATGCTTTTCAGGCAGTACACCAACTCCCTTGGCCAGCATGCTCTCTGGACTTGTCTCTAATCGATCATGTCTGGGTCCGGATCGAACAAAGACCAGCGCTGAATTACGCGTTCGATTTGAAAGCGCATAGAATGATTTCCTACATCGTGATACCCAGCATTTGTACGACCGATTGCATGCGATATTGGAAGCTTGTATTGCTGTTCGAGGAGGTTCAACACCTTATTAAAATGTGCCTTCTGTGAAATGTAATACTCATTAAAAGATAAAATAAACATTGAATCACTTCACACGTGTGATCACTGTCCTTTCTCAACAAGTTGTTTTTTCTAAACAAATCTCATAGATTACGCTCCAGTTGTTAATGGTGTTCTATTTACCATTTCCGCCATTGCATTCTGTGGGTGATTGACTGACTGACAGGGTATTGCACTAATTCTAACTATGATGCAGAAATTGTAGAGCTTTGAAAATTTGTACCTAGAATTAATCCCGGTCGTATATCTCGTGAAAAATCCGACATTTGACGTACGACTGCCCTTTAAGGTCAAATAGAGTTCACATAGGGGTCAAACGAAGGTCACACAGAGGTCAAACTTTGTGCTCTGAGTGCTAGAAACGTGAAAATTGGTGTCCGCAAGATGTTGGAAACGTTATGAAATGTTAGATAAGGAGGGTCCTTTGAGGTTAAAGGTTAAATTTAGCTCTATCTGTGCTAAGGATCTGAAAATTGGATCCTGGGGATTTTGGGTCGTATATCTGAGAAATTATGTCAAGTTTTGGATTTTGGATTATTTTACCATTCAGCAGCACTTTTCCGCACACTATAGGCTAAATGGCCAAGTCACAACAACCCCGAAGGTTCAGAGAAGATTTGGGGAGAGGACGCACTGGAACAGCTGTTGGTAAACAGATGGTAGCCTCCATCAATGCCATCCAGCATGTTCTTTAATGTATATAGGGTATGGTTCACCCGCACACGGTCCACGACTTAACGTCCCATCCGACGGACGGCGGCTATTCCAAGCCTATCGGTGTCCCCTACTGTCCGAGGTAAGGTGGAATGTTTTGCTGATGTAAATCTCAACGCTGGCATAGGAGGAACTCGAATCTTAAAATGCAGATTAGGAGCCAGATGCGCTACCGACTGAGCCACTCCAGTCCCCAAAACTTCCCCCTTCAGTTACTCTAATTTAAATATCTCGAGAGAAATAATTTCTTTTGATGAAGTATATCTTATTGTATTATTAACTAAGTTCTTATTTATTTACGTAACCAGTTAAAACATATGATTGGAATTAATTCTAATGACATTCCCAATAATAGCATCGTTAATTATCGTTTTATGAATTAGTATTATCATATTTCAACACTTGCAGTATTACAGTCGCTATTTCATCGTTATGAACAAAGCTATTATTATTATTATTCATTTATATGTATAGCAAATCGTGTTCTCGTAACAAAATTAAGAAAAGTTAATTAGAGTAAAGATTTATTTAATAATCTTTTCTGAATGTCGTCTTTGGAATCAGGAATGTCTGAGCAGTGATACTATCAGTAGAATTTTATTTCTGATTTATACATTTTTAGTTTCGAGTTCAAATTTCTGAATTGAATATAATATTTTTCGTTTGACTTGTGGAATCCACATCAACTAACGTGAGTTCCAATTACTTCGAAATCGTTGTATAATTTATAACGTATTTTTTATATATTAACATTTATTAGTAACCTGAAATTTGATTGTTTTGTTTTGTGAAAATCACATAGAATTTCACAATGTCATGTACCGGTAAAAATGTAATTTCCGACTGGGAGAGAATTCCGAAGATTTTACTATAGCCCTGGACCAGAGTGAGGCCGCTGATAATATATTACCAAAATGTAACTGTTTGAAATTGAAACAGTACAAATTGCAGAAAGTAAACAGTAATTAGTAAATTTCCAAATATAGAAGCACTTCATAACCTTTCTCCTGCAATATATGTCAATTTTAACATTGCTATATTGCAAAAATTTTATATTGAGAAAGAAATTAAAGAACATGATTGTGAAACACCTAGTATAACTACATTTTCTGATCATGATATCATTTCTGAAGATAGTGGCAATGAAATTGATGCCAACATCACTGATCCAAAAACCGCTACTGGCCTTTTTGCCATTAATGATGGAAATTCAAATCGGTTTATAGAAATGGATAGTGAAGGTTTAAAAACTGTTAGAAAGGGTCAGAAAAGAACCCTTTCTCCAACAACGGATGTTGATATTACACTCAGGAACAAGTTTTCCGTTCTTGACAAAGAATTAAATTCTGAAGTTGAGTTTGTTGCTACTCAAATTTCGATATCAGCTCAACAGCAGATTAATATGGGGAGAAATGATAAAATTTCGCCCATTGTGCTGAGAAACCCAGCAAATTGGACTAAAATTCACAGAGAGCTAACTGAGATTGCAGTTGAAGCCTTTACCGCCAAAACCTCAGGAGGCACAATTACCATTGAGGCTAAATGTGCTCCGGATTTTTGAGCATTTACAAGAAAATTTGAGAACAGAAACTTAACTTTCCACACCTACCAAATGAAAGCGGAGAAGAACCTTAAGGTGATTATAAAGAATTTACCAACGGATGTCACCTTGAAGAAATGCAAAGTGAAATCACAGATATGGGTTTTAATGTTATAAAAATTTCATGACTTAGATAGGGCAGAGAAAGAAATCCATTCCAGTTTACCTGATTGAAGTGCCCAAAAATACATTCAATAAAAAATTTACAGCGTCACTGATCTATTCTATTTGAAAATTAAAGTGGAAAACTCCAAAAAGGGAAAAATCCCTACTCAGTGCCATAGATGTCAACGCTATGGACATGCCCAGAGTGGGTGTTACAATGGGCCACTTTGCGTGAAGTGTGCTGGGGATCACTTCACTAAGATCTTCACACGCAACAAAAATGATGGACCCCCCAAGTGCGCCAACTGTGGGCTTGGCCACACTGCTAACTTTAAGGGGTGTAAATTTTATCCTATGAATGCATCAGTAAATGAAAATGATAATGCTCAGAGAAAAGCTTCAGACAGTGATTCAAATGTGGTGAAAAGTACACCACTAAATCCAAACACAACAGCAGATAAAGGAAAAATTACCCCAAATATTCCTGTTAAAACTACAAAAGATATTACATATGCACATATTGTTAAAAAAATGACAAACCTCAAAGTGCAAATATTGTTAAAAAAAATGACAAACCTCAAAGTGCAAATATTGTTAAAAAAAATGACAAACCTCAAAGTGCAAATGTAAATAAAGCTTTGCAAAACAGTAAGCCAAAAGCTAAAAATATTAAGGATAAAGGCACAGATAATAAAGAATCAGACTCGATTCTTATTAATTATCTGAAAGAAGTTTTGAAGTTTTCCAAACAGATAAATCTGGCAGAATTTCTTGTAAATATTAAGATGCTGTTTAATGAATATCAGACTGCCACTGGCCTTATGGCCAAACTTACTGTGAGATTAAAGTGTTTGACTTTCTTTTCAATGCCATAAACTGCAATGGGTAATACACCTGCAACTAAGGATGAACTAAAGATTTTGGCCTGAAGCTTGTTTTTTATAAATTTTTAACTTCTTATTGAAATCTAAAACTGACATTGCTCTCTTAAGAGAGACGCACTTAAGGGCTAGTGATAGGTTTAGGATTCCAAATTATGATGTATACAGAAATGACCATCTACATAATAGTGGAGGGGGAACTGCAATCATCATCAAACGCAGTGTACCTCATTTCCACTACGAAATTTCCAACATTCATTCTGTTGAGATTACTGCTGTCTCTATTTTGGGAACCAATACAGGGAATATAAACGTCATTGCATTTTACAAACCTCCTAACAAAAAACTGGTAACTTCTGATTTATATAAAAATTTCGATTCAGGAAACCCCACAATTTTATCTGGGGACCTGAACTGGAAACAAATGATTGGCATTCGAGAAACTGCAATGCGAACAGTCGCATCCTACTCGACTACTCCACAAACAAAGGTATCATTGTTGATGCACCTTCTGACACCACATACTACCCGTATAATACTAACTTGAAACCGGATGTATTAGATGTGATAATATTGAGTAATTTCTTTCCGACTTACAGATTAAATACAGTAAATGTATTTAACTCTGACCATATCCCTATTGATATCCATTGATTCTATTAACTCAGAGGAGGATTCTGCATATTGACTTGCACAAACTGGGACAAATATACTTCTCTTGTAAATGAATCCATCTCGGGGAAATGTAACTCATCCAACTTAAGTACTATCACACAGGATATTGAGACTTTTACTCATATCTTGCTTGATTCAAAAGTAAAAGCAAGCAAGGTTTTACAAAATCGTTCTGTTTAGTACTCACTTCCTGTCTCCATTTTAACGCTTATTAGAGATAAAAACAGACCTCGGCATAAATGGCAGAGAAACAGAAATGAAGATGACAACAAACTCTACTATTAATTAAAAGATAAAGTTAGAAATGAAACAAAAGATTTCAGAGAAAATAGCTGGAAAAATAAAATCAGCAAAATTTCTGTGAATGATAACTCCATATGGAGATTAACAAAAACCTTCAAAAATCATAGAGATAATCAGCCACCTATTCATGGACTCCAGGGAGTGGTCTTCGGTGATGTGGAAAAGGCAGCAGCTTTTGCCATCTCACTAGAGAATCAATTTCAGGAGAATCGTGGTCTTTCAGATGAAAATATTCATGATGAAGTAGAGGATGGACTCTATAGATTCTCGCAACTTCCTGTTGATAATATTCAGTTTACCACACAGCATGAAATTGCCGATGCAATTAAAAATCTTAAAAAGAAATAAGGCCCCCGGACCGGACCAGATTACCAATACAATGTTAAAAATAATGCCAAGAAAGGCGATTGTTCATTTGTGCTCAATCCTTAATCTGCTCATTAGATATGGACACTTCCCAAATATCTGGAAGAATGCTCATTTCAGAATGATCCTAAAATCAGGGAAAAATCCAACTTTCCCCCGAAGTTATCGCCCAGTACGTTTGCTCTCCTGTATATGCAAACTGCTTGAGAGAGTGATTCTTAATAGACTCTCTGAATTTCTTAGTCAGAACAACATTTTACCAGATTCAAAATTTGGTTTTAGAAAGAAAATGTCCACAAAGCCTCAGATTCTCCGTGTTGCTGAGAAAATTGCTGAATCCTTGAACAAGAAGGAAACGGTTGCCTCAGTTTTTCTTGATGTGGTCAAAGCCTTTGACAGGGTTTAGATAGATGATCTGTTGTACAAACTTGTCAGAGTTGCGACCCCATCAGGAATTATCCTATTTATACAATCCTATCTGAACAAACGTACATTCCAAGTACGGGTTAAAAGGAGCCTATCCTCTATTCATCCCATCGAAGCTGGAGTACCACAAGGATCCCTACTTGAACCAGTGCTCTTTAATTTTTAGCTTCCTGATTATCCTCTGTTTGACAGGATCACTACAGCGATGTATGCAGATGACATTGCTCTTCTCTCACCCTCGCTGAATGTATCTATTGCTATTAATAGATTGCAGCATGGCCTCGATAAGATAGAGCAATGGTACAGCAAATGGAAATATGAATCAATCCTGAGAAAAGTGTTTCACTTCTTTTTACCACCAAGAGAATTGCTACCCTCAGATACTTAACATATTAGATACTCCACTCAACTGGCAGAAAACTTTTAAATACCTTGGTGTTACTTTACATCACAAGCTCAGATGGGACAAACACATTGACTATGTTTTGCAAAAGGCAAACATAGTTAGATGTCAGCTTGGTCCTTTGATGGGTGGGAATTCTATCTTCTCCATTGATCATATAACTGCTAATCTATCATACTGCTCTTAGACCAATCATAACTTACGCAGCCACCATTTGGGCTAACACGACTACGACAAATATTAAGAAGATTCAGACATATGAAAATAAGAATTTAGAGAAGCTGTAAATGCTCCATGATTTGTAACCAACAGACAAATACACGGAGATTTACGTGTGGAGCATATTTACATTTATATAAAGCAGATTTCTAAGAAATTCTTCGAAACTCTGGACACACATCTTCATGAAGATGAACCTTCTTGAACCTATGATTCCTCTTGAACCTATGAGTAGATTCAAGAGGGCTAGCTAGACCTTTGGTTTTCGAACTGGAAACCTTTTCAGTCTGACTTCCTGAAATATCATATTTATTACTGTTTTTGCTGCCCTTCGGGGCCCACCTTTTTGGTGATTATTTTCTTGTCTTTTGACTCATACCATTTATTGGACACTTTAGATGGAAAAGGTTATGGTATCTTAGATCCTGGTACTTTGAAAAATCCTAATTATGCTATGCATGCTACATTTCTCAAATGTTTCAAATTTTGATGTACCCTTTCCTTGTCTGGTATCAATGTAATACATTTCAGTCATTTAATAATAATATGTTATGGAGGGGTGGGTCAAGACAAAATACTTGTTTGATTTAAGTATGGATAATACCAATTGAATATTCAATTTATATTGTCTGAAACATGTTGTTCAGAATTAAAATTGAGTAGTATTATTACAATTATTATTACAGAATTTTTCTAATAAGTATCTTAATAAGTACTTAGCAAACAATTATTAATTAAAATTTAGAATTGAACAAGTAGGTTTTTCTGATAAAAGTAAAATATAAATAAAATTCTAAATACAACTGTAAAAAATATATGATGTGGAAAAATGCTTAGAAAATGGAACAGTGATTATATTTCTTTCTAAGTAGTAATTATTAGAATAATATAATGAACAACATTTGAGTTTCAATGTACTTTAATTCAAGTTCCGTGTTATACTAGTTTAATTATAATGATACTAGGTTTCATGTGATGCCTGTTTATTAGGTACATCTACCTAGTAGCGTATTGCGCCTCCTTTGCCTTCAAAACGGTCCGATTTGGCGGAACATGGAACTTTACAAGATTCTGGATGTGTTCAGCTGGAATGTTCTACCATGCGGAAATGATTGTGTCGAGCAATTGCTGCAAATTTCACGGCTGCACAGTCTCACTGATCATCTTAAAAATCAGTCCTATATCTATTAAAATTCTTTAAAATTTATTTCTAATATAAATACTGGTGAACGTACTATTTACAATAAGGTTTATTTATAAATATACCTTGTTCAGAAAAAAGACATTTTTATTTATTAGAAATTATCATAGTGCTAACATATGCGAATAATTTACCTTCTAAATATGGTATCTTTTTAAATAAACCATAATATCAATATTACAAAAACACACACTAGTAGTAATTATATAAATAGATATATAAGAGATTTCTAGATTAGCTGACTACTAATGCAAACGTCACAACTTGGTCAATTCAAGGCGTAATGTAAACTTTCCGATTGCAGCGCCTCTAAACATGGCAAATTCGTGCACTGCAGTGAAGCCATATAGCCAGGGAGAAGAAGAAGTTCCCTGCGTTATTTTTTCACTGCCGAGCAAGGTTTTCAATTGCTTACACCACGTGATTAATTTTTCATACCCTTTGACTCTGAGAAATGTTCATTTCCAAAACCCTTTGTAATTATGAGAAACTCACAGAAAGCTGATTAGATCTTGAAACGGTACCAAGAAAGCTTCTCTTAATCCCACGTGTCGACTAACCAAACTAAAAAAAGCCGGGCGGAGTGACACACAATTGAATTAATGTGTATGGTGAGTGTACATTAGCGGGACAAACTGTCCCCTGTCAGCAC
Source organism: Ryuthela nishihirai (assembly GCA_038380435.1). Taxonomy (NCBI): domain Eukaryota; kingdom Metazoa; phylum Arthropoda; class Arachnida; order Araneae; family Heptathelidae; genus Ryuthela; species Ryuthela nishihirai. The sequence continues at coordinate 26,968,902 of JAWZYU010000019.1, read as the reverse complement.
GCCCCCCTGCACACACACACACACATCATTCATTCATCTTCATCACATTTGCTACCTCACATGCCACATTTAAGATTGTACTCGCTGGTGTATATATCCCAAAAGGCACTTCCCTTCTAGCATGTAGAAGAGAAAAGCATGTGAGGTGTCCAAAGAGAAGTAGACAGTAGAAATATACATCACAAAGAACACGCACAATCACGCAACTCCCACACATCTTATATTCAAAAGAGGGGGCGAAACCGCATCCTTGGGTTCGTGCTACTGTGCTGGAAATTACGTTTCAGCCATTTGCGAAAATCTCCCATCCCTCCCCCCACCCCGCCAAGACCCCAAGGAGAGGGTTCCAAAAGTGATTGGTGAGCATGGTCACTATCCACCTCCAGAGAGAGTTGAAAACATGCCTCTGTGAATGGTTTGAGCCCTCTATAAGTCTGGATTCCAAAAGTTTCTATGGACAGGTGGGAGGGTGGCAGAGAAGAAGTCATGAGCAGTAAGGAAGGAGAAAATCTCGCCAGTGGCTCAGGCCATAATGTCAGCCGATGGCATGTAAGGTTGGGTCCATGCTGCCCTGGACCTTGGCCTGACACCCTTCGACTGGAAGAAGCGGTAGTAGAAATCAGTGATGAAGAAAGGGAAGAATCTTGGCAGAAGAATGAAAAATGCATTAGGGATTGTGATACCATTTAGGTTATTCCCATATAGTTGACAGGCCGGTTTCAATATTATCTAAGTGACCCAGAGTCTTCACCAGGTCTCTCAGAGCTCCTGGATACCGGCTTAGGAGAGAGTGAAAATAAGTAAAAATTATTTCGTAGGGTTAGGATGACTGTTGGGAATCCAGTTTCTATTAAAGTCCAGGGTTTAATTATTTTTGAACAGATTTGTTCAAATCTATTTGCATTTTTAGTTAATAATTCTGTACATTTTCTTACAAAAGGCAGGTAAAGTTTCGAGATCTGTGGCGATCTGTCGAAAATGACGTCACCATGTCTGTGACCAATGAAAATTCGCCATGTTAGCTAATTCTCACGAGTCCCTGAGGGCTGACATGGTAACCGGGAAATAAAATATAGGCGTTGGTTATTTGGGTAATTTGCCAAAATGAAAGTGCCTCAAAATGTGGATAATTTCTGTATATCAATTTTTTCACCGAAAATTGTTCTGAACGGGGGTTATTTATTCAATTTCTCTTATCCTGGTGAAATATCGGTCAGTCTGTACCGTTATGAACGGCCATTGCGTTACCGATCTCTCAGCAAATGAGAATCGCGAAAATGCGAATTATCATTGGTTGCCAACCCCGATTGTGGGCGGGTCTGAGGAGAAACGATTTCGCTCGCTCTTAAACGTTGTTCGCTTTTGCAGAATCGAATTAATTATAATTTAAGACAATAATAAGAAAATACCATGCAGGAGACTGGGATTAATCAGATACTAAAATTTGATACTAAAATTTGCTTGTCTGAAATATTAAATCGCCTTCTGTATTCCTGAGTGGGGATGTCTCCACCATTATACAGTAATTCTCTTTTAGTTTAGAGAGAAAATATAAACGAACACCGAAAATTATTTTTCTTAATGAAATCGCATTTTGTAAAATAAGTAGAAGCTATGCTCAAGAACAAAATTTTAAGGTTTTGTACACTCTACAATATTCTGTGTTTTATAATAAATTGGGATTTATGTGTCAATGCACGTTATCAGGTTTTATGTAACTATATATTATACAATTGCAGATATTTTAATGAATATCATAGCGAGTTTCTTACTTGTATAAACTATCAACAGAAGGCAGCAAGCACTTCTCGTATCAACCTTTAAAAAAGTTAGAACAAAGTACAGAAACCAATATGCATCGATATACTCCAAAGAGCACAAAACTGCAACATACATTGAGATATTTTCAAGATGATTGAATGTAAAAATTTGCATATTTATTTCAAAAATTGTGAAAAATTACTCAAAATAAACATACAACGGCTTTTCCAGCTATCGTAATATGCACTCCTGAACGGGATGAAATACTCATTGAATAACTTTAGGGTCAGCTACCACTGTACGCAAATAGAGAGAGTTAAAGAGTTTGAAAAACTGATTAAATCACATTAAAAATTTCAAGAGTAATACAAACCATAATTGCAGCCGGCTAAAATAATTGCACTGCGCATGTGCAAATTACCTCTTACAGTTGTTTTTGTACTTGAACAGCAATTTCCCACGTTCAGCTTCCTGAAAATTCCGCAAAGTGGCGCCACCTACGCTTGTGCGAAGACAGATTTCTTTTCCTTAGAAGTTCTTTGGTCAATTGGCTCTCTATTGTAGGAGGTGTTGGAACAGCCCTTACCACCTCATCCTAAAGATGCTCAATAGGGTTCAGATCTGGGGATTGTGAATCCAATGAAGCAAATAAAATTGGCCAATATGTCCCTGGAACCATTCGTTGACGATTTGCGTGCCTTGTCAGCAGGTGCATTTTCATGCTGAACCTATTCATCCGAATTTGTGGATAAAGTGTAAAACTGAAGGGTGAACTTGGTCAGCAACGATGTTCAAATACGCCATGGAATTCAGATGTCTTTTGATGGGTATCAGGGCACCTAATGCGTCACCAGAGAAAATGGCCGCATGGCCTCGTGTTTCTTGCACCATATTCTGATCCTTCTATCAGCATAATGCAAAAAGAACCTTGATTCGTCTGACCAGACTGCATTTTTCAAACCTTTAACGGTCCAGTTCGATGATTATGCACCCACTGGAGACGCCTTTTCATGTTCTTCACTGACAATATACCTATTCGACATGATCAGCAGCTATTGTAATCCTTTCGCAACAAGGTCCGTTACGTGGTGCGTTCGGATTACGTTCGTGGTTACACGCCAGTCTCCTTAGACCAATCTGTTTTCGTCCACAGGATCGCCGATCACTGGTAATTTTTTGCTTTTCACACCATTCTCGGTAAGCCCTTGAAACGGTTGTGCGTGAAATGCACAGAAGGACTGCCGTTTGTGTGATGCTAGAATCGGCACGCATAGTTCCAATTATCATGCGAATTTTGAAGTCATTCGGGTTTCTCGTTTTTGCTCATTTTGAGACTCAATCCAACTCTGACTGATGCACGAAGAGTTGGTCTGTCTGATTTATAGTTCACACCACGGTCACATGACGTATTATGTGTTGGAATGAACCATATATCTGATGAGGAGTGATGAACTGATAAACTTGCATCCCAGTGTATAATTTATTGCATAGCATCGGAAAATAAGTAGTCTAATCATAATCAGACTTCAGTTTTTCTTTAAACAATACCAAACGAGAAATGATAAAATAAAGTTCTCGATTTTTCTTCTTGATGAAATTAAGATTGTTGTTTTTTCATATTTAAATAACACTACCTGCACAAAGTTTAGGTAAATTAATAGAATAGTTTTATTTTCGTTTAATTAATTCTTACATAGTTCTTGAAGAGATGTTTCTGCCCTTGCAGTAACTAAAATATTTATTTAAAAGTGTCGGAAATGAGCAATGAATGGGTTAATTTATTCCGAGAAGCCCTGTTTTTTTTCATACAATTGGCTAAATTTTCAAGACCATGAGAAGGTTGCGGCAAAGAAAGTATAACTGATTAGAATGGCCAGCGAACAAAACCACAATGCCTGATCTTTTGCGGCAAATTTCACTCGAGGGTTCAAACAGTAGTGCAGAAAAGTGTACTTTTAGGGGCTTATAACATTGAAGTCATTAAAGTTTCTAAACAAATCTCCGAATGTTTTATTAAATTCTCCTTTCTTTTAGTTCTATGCTAGCGATTATAAAATATAAAAATATTATTGTTGAAGTAATAAGTAATAAGATCAACTGTACACTTTAACGTAATATATGTATTATTTTAAAACTAAGCTACTAAAATTATTCATTACATTTAAAATATTTGAAATGCTTTCCGTTGCACAAATGATGAATTATAATATTCTCTGATGTCACCTGTATTCTGTCCCTCAGAATGTTTAATTCTTTTCCACTTATTTAAATAACAGAAAAGTTGTTGAAAGGATGGAAGCGCCCTCTGGTGGTATGTATCACTTCAGGGGTCAAATAGTAATGTAAAAAAGGAAATTTCGAGGAAGGAAATTCGAAAAAGGAAATTCGAGTACGATCTTACATTAGTTCTGTGGAGATGTTCTCTCTTGATGATTAATATAGTCTTTGGTTGGAAAGGGGATCCACTGGACAGCTGTTAGGACACAGATGGTAGCCTCCTGTGAAGTCCATCCAGGTTCTTCTGTAATGAGAGCAGGGTATGTTGGGTTGGGTTGTTTTACCTTTGAGTGGCATTTTTGAACACCATGAGCTAAATGGCCAGGTCACAAGGACCCCGAAGGCTCAGAGAAGGTTGGGGGAGTGGACCCACTGGAACAGCTGTTGGGAGACAGATGGTAGCCTCCCGTCAAGGCCATCCAACGTGTTCTTTAATGTGTATGAAGAATCTCTCTCACACACACGCAGACCATGGATTATCATCTTATCCGACGAATGGCAGCCTTCTTAATCCCATCAGTATCCCCTACAGACCGAGGGCAATGTGGGGAGTTTTGCGGAGAAAAATCTCAAAGCTGGCCCAGGTAGGACTCCAACCTGGTGTGCTACAGACTGAGCCATTCCCGCCCCAGCACAGGGTATGGCTTGGGTTGTTTTACCTTTTTTGCACAAAGTGGGCTAAATGGCCTCTGAGTGCGATGTAACCAGGCATTCAGCAGAAGAGAATGATGGTGCCAACGGAGAGCAGCGTGGAGGATTAGCTGAGACAAATCTCAACTGCGGCCCAGGTGGGACTCCAGCCTGGCGCACTATGGACTGGACCAACCGCCATTCCTTTGATATTAGATTCCAGAGTAAACGATGCAATTTAGTAAAAGGTATAATTTTTAACTGACGAGCATCGGACAAGGCATAGATCTTCTTTTCTGATGTATTTTTTCTGAACTCTCGATTTACTTACAGAACTTTTCTATTGCATTAAATTGATGGGTTACCATCGGATTTCCGTTTTTATAAGGAATAAATTTTTATATAGATTTCGGGAAAGTAGAATAAAAATCTGTGTTAAATATTAACGACATTCAGCATTTTTTTTATAAAAATGCTAAATGAAAAAAGACAAAATATATATTTTTTTATCTTTTTATTAGAGAATTAAAAGCATGATTTTTTTATGCGCAATTTAACCTACCCGCAGTGAGTTTAAACGTATTTTTTAAATAATTTCACCCCCATTAATTATTCATTAGACTTTTTTCACTACAAAAATCACGGAGAGATTTCTGCGCATGCGCATTTTCCTTTGAAATAAATTACCAAGGCGGCAGAATTGAGTAATCGAAAGTTGAAAAACGTTTCGGCTATTTTAGGAATAGTCGTCTTCAAATAAGTTAATTGAACCAGTGCTGGACTCTGGACCTGTGATCTGGTACTGGAATCTAGTTCCTTTGAACCGGTGATGATATCTGGGTCCTTTTATTTGGTTCTGGAATCTGGATCCTTTGAGCTGGTGCTGGAATCTGGGTTCTTTGTTCCGATGCTCGTACCAAGGTGCTTAATCTTGGACTGGAACTCAGGTCCTTTGATTTTGTATCTGTCAGATAAATAATTTCTAAACCAATCTAACAATATACCGAGAATACCGTAATTTTTCAATTTATTTAGTACAATGCTATGATCTATTGTATGCTGGAAACTGGGTTTTTTTTTATTCAGGCCTCGAAACTGAGTTCTTTAACCCGGTGTTGCAATCCGAGTCCCTTGAACTGGTGCTGCAATCTAGGTCCTTTGGTCCTGTGCTGGAATCTAGGTCTTTTGATCGTGTGCTGGAATCTTGGTCCTTTGATCCTGTGCTGGAATCTGGGTCTTTTGTTTCGATGTTCGTACCAAGGTGTTTAATCCTGAACTGGAACCTAGGTCCTTTAATATTGGTCTAGAACCAACTTTGATTTTGGGCTTGAAACTAGGTCGTTTGAAACGGTGCTGCAATCTGGTCCTTTGAATCGATGCTTGAATCTAGGTCCTTTGATCTGTGCTGGAATCTGGTCCTTTGTTTCGATGTTCGTACCAAGGTGTTTAATCCTGGACTGGAACCTGGGTCCTTTAATATTGGTCTGAAACTTAGGTTTTGGATTTTGGGCTTGAAACTGGGTCCTTTGAATCGGTGCTGCAATCTAGGTCCTTTGGTCCTGTGCTGGAATCTAGGTGCTTTTTTCCTTGGCTGGAATCTTGGTCCTTTGATACTGTGCTGGAATCTGGGTCCTTTGTTTCGATGTTCGTACCAAGGTGTTTAATCCTGAACTGGATTAGGTCCTTTAATATTGGTCTAGAACCAATGTTTTTGATTTTGGGCTTGAAACTGGGTCGTTTGAACTGGTGCTGGAATGTGGCTCTTTTGTTTCGACGCTCGTACGAAGGTGTTTAATCCTGGACTGCAACCTGGATCCTTCGATATTCTGCTGGGTTTCTGATTATAGGTTCAAAACCGGGTCCTTTGAACCGATGTCGCAATCTATGTCCTTTGAACCAGTGCTGATATCTGGTCCTTTGAGCCGGTCCTGCCAACTGGTCCTTTGAAACGGTGCTTGAATCTAGGTCCTTTGATCCTGTGCTGGAATCTAGGTCTTTTGTTTCGATGCTCGTACGAAGGTGCTTAATCCTGACTGCAACCTGGATAATTTGATTTTCGGCTGGGTTTCTAATTCTGGGCTCAAAACTAAGTTCTTTGAACCAGTACCGCAATCTGGATCCTTCGAACCAGTGCTGGAATCTGGGTCTTTTTTTCCGGTGTTCGCACCTGGGTTCTTAGTTCCTGAGCTCGAACCTAGCTTAACATATGTGTGATATATGGGCATTCCACCTAAATATTCATCAAAAATGATTCCTAAGTAATTTATTTGATTTACTTGCTCAACAAGTGGGCAACTACATAATGATTCATAATTTGAAGCATCCTTTTTTCTGCAATTTATTTTATGAGTTTTGATAAAGAGGTTTTGATGAATATGAAATCCTGGTGAATGAATAATCATCAATTTTGTTTTTTTCTCTCGTTTAAATAGATTTTATTATGATTTAACCATCTAATAATATTATTGTAATCTGTTTGAACCTCTGAAAGGCTATCATTTAAATATATCTGACTGTTTATTAAAACAAAGTCGTCAGCATAGAGATAAATAGCACTATTTAATTTTGTATTGAACAAATCATTTATGTATATTAGGAACAATAAAGGACCTAAAATTGAGCCTTGGGAAATATCATATCGTGTAATTACTTTTCTGCTGTAACAGTTTTTATTTTAGTAATTGTGTATCTGTCTGATAAATAATTTCTAAACCAATCTAACAATATACCGCGAATACCGTAATTTTTCAATTTATTTAGTACAATGCTATGATCTATTGTATCGGAGGCTTTCTTTAAATCTAAGAACATAGTTACTGCTTATTTCACTAATCTCTTTTAATCTCTCTTGCAGATTAATTATATTTTCCGTTTCTAACTGACAATTTTACAATTGTCAGATTTAGAACATTTCAAACTTCCGTTGAAGTTTTATTACAAGTTATACAATTCCTATTAGGAATCTCCTTTAATTAATGTAAGTTTGCATTTACTGCGTCTAATAGATTGTATTATATAGTGCACATTGTTGTTACATTTATTTCTATAATACTTATCTACAAGTCTGTGGATAAATTCTCTGAATATTTCTTTCAGTAAATACTAGTTTATATTTTACTGTGTCTTGAACTGCATTGCAACCGTTTTTGATATATCTGTAACCTGTTTCGAGAAGTGATATAAATTGTTATGAATATAACTTGTAAAAGTTTTTACAAGCATTTATATTTCTGATATAAATAAATGGTAATCTGAATTTTGATTATTTTGGTTTGTGAAAATCATATGCAATTTCGAAAAGTCAGCTACCGGTAATATTTCAAAAAAAAAAAACCCATCACCAGATGAGAGCCACCACAATTCGAAAGTTCCGAATCAGACCGCCCAGAGATATTACTTCACTTGACAAACGACTCTCCTAATGAATCTGAATGAGTTTGCTACCAGGCATCCACCTGGTAGCAAACTCATTCAGACCCAGAGATATTAGAATTAGAAAATTCGAACACTGCAACGGCTCCGGTCTATGTCTTCCGGTCCGCTCAGAGGCATCCAAAACTATTATTGGCAATCTGGACCGCCCAGAGAGCTCTGATTCTGGGCGATCCGGATACGATCCATTAACGATTTACTTTGAAATAAAAATGTACTAATAAAAAATATCTGATCCTTAGCGTTTGATTTCGCACAACAAATAAATTTAAGATTTTTATATTCAAATATTGTTCTCAAAAAATAAAGTAGAAAAATATTAGCTGTAAACACTACATTACATGAGCTGCGTTTCTTCAGTAACGCAGCTCATTTAACTTTTATGAAACGCGCTGCACCGTTATTGGGGAGGTACCTTACATCCTTACCACCTTACATCCTTACATCCTTACCACCTTACATATTTCCTTGGTATAAATGCTCACCTTTGTTTCAAAATGTGGACACAACATATCTGTATGGGCTGAGTCCCATCCGCCATGTTGTTGTTGTTTCGGTCTTAGCTTCCCACCTTCGTTCATCTTGGCTCTCGGAATTTTCATGTCGAAGACGAAGGTAGCTCGCAAGCCTAGGCAAGGAAACTCGACCAAAAAGCGGTCCCATCTGGCAGCAATCACTCGACTGAAAAGAAAAATAAGTGTCATATGAGTGGCCTGACGCTCGGTTAGGTTCAGCATGCCCCAATCGCCACCTGCCACGGAAACCCAGGTGTTTCTTTTCCCGGCCCGCGGAGAAGCTAGAGAGCAAGGAAAGGAGAGCGCTTTTGGACACTCTTCTCTGAACTTTCGGTGTGAAAAGTTGATTTTCGGCGACGGTACTTGCTTCTACCTCATTCAGAAAAAAAGGACCTGGCATGTTCTTCCCCGGTATCGACGTGCGCAACTTTCGACACTAGCAAGAGGCAATTCTGCTGATGAGCAGTAGGATCCCGACACCGACCTAAAGGACGACAGCTTGATATGTACAAGGAAACCCATTTTCTTCCGTCCACACACGACAAAGGAATGAGGTAGGGTCATTCTTTCCTGATCTGGTCTCCCCGATGTTAAATGACAATTTGTCGCCGCCATGTTGATCTCGACCACTTTTGTTTGAGCCGTAAATTGTGATGCTCCCCAATAAAGGTGCAGCGCGTGAAAGAGGAATTTTTTGGCATTTATGTGCAATCTACTTGAATTAAAGTAAATTGACTATAACTGAGAATAAGATTAAATTTAAATAATTGTTCCCAGTAAGTAATCTCACATCGATCTGCTTATTTGTTTTGTCTGTTGTCTAGTTCCCGTACACCGAGATAGGCGGACAGCCTAGTCCTGAGATTGGTAGACCCCATCTTTTTTACGATTATAAAATTACGGTGTCAGGCCCACTTTCCCCGAAATGCTGACCTTGATGAAACACAGCGCTATATATTCGCCCCCTCATTTTTTTAGGTTCGTCCCTAAAGTACAGCTACCCCCAAAACACACAGAAGTAGTCACAACATAAATGTAAGGAGATGCAAAATTCGCTCTCCAGAAGTCGCGAACAAACAAACATTTCCATTCCATTTTTGGTTAAGACTTTTGAATTAATCATGCACAAACCAAGTCATACGTAATTAAAAGCCCGGATCTAGAAAAAAATAAACACCAAGATAGGGGCCAAGTGCCATATTTACAGATAATATACATATCTCTTGCTTCTATGGGCATCGTCCAACCTACATTGGAGAAAGTTATTCAGTTGATTCATTTGGGTAAAACGGAATTAAAAATCAAAACAGCAGCAAAATTCTCCATTTTCGAAGTCCGTATTAGAGAGATCAGATATATTTCTTGGTGGCTTTGTCTCTGGAGTTCATTCGTTTGATTTCCGACTTATTCGCTTCGGAGAATTCAAATTTAAAAAGCTGCGATGTATTAAGATCCGGATTAGAGAAAATTCACATATAAGAGTATTGGCTCTTTTTTTCCCCCATTCTGTGAATTGGCTTGATTTTAGACTTATTATGTTGAGAGAAGTTCAATAAGGAAGGTCTACTGAAAACCGGAATAGAGACGGGATCCATAAATGTGGTGACTGGAGTTTTTACACTTCGTCCGTTTTATTTTTTACTTTTCTGTTCACAGGGAATACGCTTATAGAAGAGTTTCGTTTTCGGTTTTTTCGGCATTACACTGACTTTGTCAGATGCACTTTTTTACAATTTTTTAAACCTTTTCTAAACAAGGAGAGGGAGAGCCTTCGGTTATAACGTGCAAATAAATCTCACCGCTGGCACAATTAGGACACCAAACTGGAAACAATAAATTACGAGACGCGCCTTACTGACGCAGCCAAAAACCACCCGAAAATACCACGGAATAATTGTTTTAATAAATCCACAAGCTAGCTAAAAGCAATAGGAAGATCGGTAGCAATAGCTCGTTATTATTAAAGAAGCTGCTCGAAGCAAATTACTGCGCCTCTTTTCCTAAGGGGGCGTTATATGCAGTCGGCACTTTTGCTCTCGATGTTGTACACAGGCAGCGTTTTCTTCTCCATGTTTTTGTCCTCGGTACCTTTGCATTCGGCATTCTATCATGGAAACGTTCAAAAGACAATAACCTATAATTTTCTCTACTATCAAATTAATTAATATATCAATTAGTAGTTAAATTATCAATTACTGTTAGTTATTAAATAGACAGTTCTCCATTCAAATTCTCAGTTAACAACCATTTGCAAATTAATCTGGGAAATTGGTATAAATCTATATAACGCATAATTCCACATCTTCGATCTTCGATGTTCTCATCGCATTTTTATTGAGATTATCAGTTTCCCTCTTTTATTAAATGGATGGAAACAATGTTTTGCAATAATTATGATCATACGAAAAGAAAAACCTTTCCTTTATTGGAACGCGCAATAACTTCCTCCACACATCCATCCCAAATCAGCGTTTCAACGGAAATTGTCTTCCCGATTGAAGATGGAAACGAAAATCTGTTTACCGCATGAAATAGAATATGTGATAATTAGAATGTTCATAATTTGGAATGTTCATTTCACCAATTGAATCTCTGTCATTTTAAATTATTTCGTTCAAGAGAAACAAAATGTTCAAAATATATAATTTTATTCAGTGTTGATTTAGAGCTCTGTGAGGTTTGGATCCTTGACATGGGTTCGATTGATTTCCAATTACTTTAAAACTGCGAAAAGAAAGGGATTAAAATATCAAAATCCAGTTTAACCAATATCGGTTTTAAAGTCCAGAAAAAATTCTCCCATCTTTCTTCTAAATGGATTCCGTTAATTTCCTAATGTTTTGTTCGGATAAAAGATTATATTCGTGATATTGAGTATCGAATTAGTGTGACTGACGATAGTGTTGTGCGGTTTAGTTTCTTGAAATATATTCCTTTGAATTCCAATCGTTCCGTTTAGTAGGAACCGAAAGGTATGAAATTCCGGTTTAACATAAGTCGGATTAGGGTTGGTATTAAATTAGGGAGTAGAGTTGTAAATATCGCCTCTTTCCTCTAATGCATTCTGTTAATATCATATTTCTTTTTCGGATAAAAATGACTAAAGATATTCGTTTTATTGAGTATCGGATTAGTGAGAATGACAATAGTCTTATGCGGTCTACTTCCCTGGAGTACATTCTTTTGAATTCCAATTGTTTCATTTAGAAGGAACAGGAAGTGATAAAAATATGCAAGAGTGTTTAAGAAACGTCGAATAAGAGGGAATAGATTTACCAAACATCGGCTGCTTTGATTTACTCTACTGGTACTTTGCGTTCGTTTTTTTTTGTTCAGTAAGGAAAAAAAACATTTAGAAATTTTGTTTTATTGAGGATCGGATTAAGGAGCATATTTGAAGTCTTATGCAAATTGTATAATATTCTTTTGGCTTCTAACTGCTTCATTTAGAAGAAACAAACTTTGAAAAATTACGTTGTAGTGGAATATCGGAGTATAGAGAATAGATGTATACCTTCTATTGTAGGTCGGAGTAGAGAGAACAGATACAATTATCGATTAAGTTGAGTTATAAATAATTTCGTTTTACGTAGTGCTGGATTTCAGATACTTCCGAGAAGGATTGGTTTTGTTCACTAATCGAAAGTATATTTTAATTAGGTTTAGTAATTAAAAAAAATCGCCGTCCTGTGGCCGAGTGGTTAGCGCGCTTGGCTCGTGATCTAAGGGACCTGGGTTCGAACCCCGGGTAAGGCATGGATGTTCGTGTTGTTTTTTGCTGAGGTCCTGCCATCCTCTCAGTCCTACTACTGTGGCATTATAAACTGACAGGCTCCTGTCAGACCTCTGTGGCAAGCAACTGTTTGAGGGGGGTATTTATTATTATTATTTTTAATTTAAAATTACTTCTAAATGTTTTTCTATTTCCACTGAATTATCGTATTCACAGAATTATCGTAGACTTCAAATTCTCATCCACCGAATTGTCTTATACCCCGAATTCTCATCTACCGAATTGTCCTTCTCAGTTACTGTCCACAGGAATTGTCGTAGACCTAACTACCACTACGGAAACAAATAAAATTATTTTAAGAAATAGCTTTCGTTTAATCCACTAATCATCCTCTAAAGTCTGAGAAATCTAGGTCCGTGGTTACCAGTGGAAGCCACGAAACAATTTAAAAAAAGCTATTGCGCATATTTATACCGGTCCATTATTGAAACAGTGGCTCATAAAACAAGTAATATACAAAATCTCGCTCAGTTCTTTCAATTATTGACCAAATATTTTTACGTGAATAAGTAAATTATTTTTCCAATTCAAAGTACTCATTAAAAACGCATATTTTTGTTTTTTAACCAAGATATTTGATTTGCTAAAAACATAGTTTATTTTATTTCTTTTTATTGCTCATTAGAACTATGTTTTTTCTGTTTCAGGTACAAAATATTGCTTGCTGCTCTTTAAGAATAGAGTGACAATGAATGTTCGATAAGTTTGGGTTGGATGGCTCTGCTTTAAAAAGGTTTACATATGTATGAAATATTTCGTTTTCGGCGATAATAAATTTCTGCCTGCACGTTTTCGAAACGTGTCTTCAAGAACGTAAAGGAATTAAATAATTAGAAGTTAAAAATATTATCTCATCCTGACAACCCTATGAGCCAAAATATTTATTCACAACGTGAATAAATATTTTGGTTTCTATATAGTGACTTTCTAAATAATGACTATTATAGACTTACAGTTCAGAGGTCTCCTATCTGTACGACTATATTTTATAGTCTAATTTAGGGGTTCTCAATGTGGGATACGGGGTAAAGTTTTTGGGTTACGCCGCGAGAGCTCAAAAGTCGCAAATATATGTTATGTATATGTCTGTGTGTTTTATTTCATTCCCATTGTTATACTATAACTATAATTTTATTATTCTATACAAGGGGTACATACGCCAGTTACATACACATTTTCAGTGGGTACATGAAGCATAAAAGTTTGAGAACCACTGGTATATATTTTATTTCATTCCCATTGTTATACTATAACTATAGTTTTATCCATCTACCCAAGGGGTGCGCCAGTTACATACACATTTCCAGGGGGTACGTGAAGCATAAAAGTTTGAGAACCACTGATATATATGTTTTATTTCATCCCCATTGTTATACTATAACTATAGTTTTATCTATCTATACAAGGGATACGCCAGTTACATACACATTTCAAGGGGGTACGTGAAGCATAAAAGGTTGAGAACCACTGATATATATGTTTTATTTTATTCCCATTGTTATACTATAACTATAGTTTTATCTATCTATACAAGGGGGTACGCCAGTTACATACACATTTCCAGGGGGTACGAAAAGCATAAAAGGTTGAGAACCACTGATATATATGTTTTTTATTCCCATTGTTATACTATAACTATAGTTTTATCCATCTATACAAGAGGTACGCCAATTACATACACATTTCCAGGGGTTGTTTCCGTGAAATTGTTGAACTTCACGGAAACTTCAACCGGTGTGCAAAAAAGTGCCGCTCAGAGGTAAAACAACCCAACAACTTCCGTGAAGTTGTTGGGTTGTTTTACCTCTGAGCGGCACTTTTTTGCACACCATGGCCAGGTCATATGGACCCCGAAGGCTCAGAGAAGATTTGGGGAGGGGACCCACTGGAACAGCTGTTGGGAGACAGATGGTAGCCTCCCGTCAAGGCCATCCAGCGTGTTCTTTAACGTGCACAGGGTATGGCTCTCCCGTACACGGGGCCACGGCTTAACGGCGGGCTTTCCAAGCCCATCGGTGTCCCCTACTGACCGTGGGCAGGGCGGGTAATTTTGCGGAGATAAATCTCAACGTTGACCCAGCTGGGACTCGAACCTGGGAACTACACATTACGAGTCTGGCGCGCTACCGACTGAGCCACCCCCGCCCCAGGGCACGTGATGTATAATAGGTTGAGAATCACTGGTCTAAATAATAGTGTATGTTACACAAACATGAACAGTTTCATTCCTTTTCCGCAGCACTGTTTGGCACTCAACGGTTTAAGTAGCCAAGTCATAAGGGCTGAAAGGAAGTTATAGAAGGGGATTCACTGAACACCTGTTAGGAGACAGATGGAATCCTCTGGTCAAGGCCATTCAGCGTCTTCTTTGAAATGCAGGGTATAGCTATTTGGTGCATGAAGACACGGCATAATGTACCAACAGATATGTCTATGGACACCTTTCCAAGCTTAATGGCGTCCTCTTTCTAACCGAGGGCAGGGTCTATATATTGGGTTGGGGGTTGCAGAGATAAATTTCTATGCTCGCACAGTTTGACTATAACTTGGGGACTGCAGGGTTCGATTCTGGCACGCTATCGATTGAGCCTTAAAATATCGTGCCGTCCTAGGATACTGATATTTAAAACAAAGACACCTGCAAATGTTGACGAGTTTGACTTCCTGCTTTAAAACAATCTGGTTATATTTATTCGCTGATACAATTTGCAATCGAAGATTTTGGCGAAATTGAATTTGTATGGGTAACTGTGAATCAAACATCTCACTGTGCGGGATTTTCATTTGGGATCCTTTCTTAGCATTGATACCTTACCTTCAAGCTATCTTTGCGTTGCCAGTTGAGATATAAGGAATTGATAACGGAATAAATTTCATGTAAATTACATAAGCAAATTAGATCTTTTCAGATTTATTCTATTTCGATGTCTTTTATAAATAAATCGAAATCAATTTCTCCATGAATTCACTAATTCTTTAATCACAATATGTCCCCTCCACATTAATAGTGATTTTCCTGTAAACATGTTTTAAGCTAAATTTAATTTCGGCGTTAACTTTCATGTTATCATGTGACGATTATTTTTCACAGATTCTATATGAGGGAATATTATTGAGCATTTTCAGCGCGCAGAGTTCCACTTCAGTAGTGTGGTTTTCGATACATATGCAAATAGTGCAAACTAAAATAGTGTCAACTCAACATATGTAGTATAGTTTAAAAGGTAGTTGCTATTTTGAAAAATAGGGGTAATTTTATCAGTATATTAAAACAGCTAATTTCAATTACTCAGAGTAGTGATAACTATAAGGAGTGGCGTGACAAAAAATTTAAAACGGGTAAGGTTCTCACTTTACCACGCGAAGATGAGTTGTACAAAAGTGGGCGTGACATTCAAATTTGCGGACGCCTAAAAATAATTAAACTTTTTTTCTTACAATATCTAAAATTTTGACTAAGGGCGTCTGAACTTCCAAATTCAACCTAGCAGATACTCACCTGCCTATAAGTAAATTTATATTATGCTCTTATTATATTATTTACGAGCTTTATATATAAATGACGCTTTTTTAATTAATTGTGTCATGACAAACTCGTTGATAGGACGTCAGGGAAAAAACAAAAAAAAAAGTGGAAAGGGGGAAAATGGCATTGTGTGAACTGTAGAGGCCGCACACGGCATTCCGCAAAAAAGAGGGTAATTAAATGCAATAACCTTTCTTCCAAAATGAATACTTCTAGAGTGGGGAACCTTTTCATCTGCCGTCTCTCGGGGTTTTACAAAATGGGACACATCACAATACTGAGGTTTCCAGGTAAACACATGTATTTAATCTGAATTTTCTCAAACATTGCTAGAGTGGTCAGTGATGACCTCAGTGGTCACGAAGAAAGCGTTTCCCACATCAGCTTAGTCCAGATTTGGGAATGAACTGTCAATTTACTCGGGGAAAAATGGGGACCAAATTTGGCAAAATGTCTGTACCTCATTCTCCTCAGTACAAGAGCGGTGTAGAGTCCTAATACGACCCCTGCTGTTCACACTCCAATGAATGAGGTAGCTTACACAGCCAATTCCGTCTGTCAGGCTTGGCTCATCAATAGTTGCAGGAATGGCGAGTCAAATTCGAGGGATACTTATCCCCATAGGTAAGCTCTAGTCCTAGGTCATTTGACATTTGTCGAAACCCCGTCGGGGCTCTGTAAGAACAAGGGAGATGGCTGTACGTTATCGTGTCTGAGGAACGAAAAACGACTTTTTGGCAGGCAATGGGCTAAATGGTCAGGTCACAAGGACCCCGAAAGTTCAGAGAAGTTTGGGGGAGATGAACCATTGGATAGCTGGTGGGAAACAGGTATTCTCCCATCTAGGCCATCCATGCATACACAATATGGCTCTTTCGCACACGGGACAACTGCTTAACGTTGCATCCGACGAACGGTGGTCTTTCCAAGCCCATCGTTGTTCCCTTCTGATCGTCGACATGGCAGGAATTTTGCGAGATAAATCTCAACGTTGTCCCACGTTGAGCCATGTTATATAATAACGTTATATAAGTAGAAGCTAACTTCAAAACTAAGCATTTATGAGAAAAAGGAAGAGGACTAAATTAAAGATCTCTATCACTTCTATCTGAATCTCGATTTTCAATAACGTTTGTTTTGCATTTTAAGAGTTAAGGACTTTAAATATTTAATAGCAACAATGCAATTTGTCTTAGGACAATTGAAAAATATCGAAAAATTATTGACATTACCTTTTCAAATATGCATCTGTTGTATTAAATGATTGAATACTTCTTATTCAATTATAATTAACTTTTGATTAAATTCTAAATCTTAGGCATTGCTGTTGTTAAATATTTAAACATCCATAACTCTTTAAATACTAAGGGAATATTGTTGAAAAACGAGGTTTATATAGATTTGATTGAGACTTTTAATTTACCTTAAGTCCCATTCTGTTAAAAACTCTTTCTTAGAAGTTATAGAGTTTCGAAATTAGCTTCCACTGACATAACATGGTGGGAAATGGTCATAATTCACTGAGCATATATAAGTTACATCTTAGAACAAACATGGGAAGATATAAATATATTTTAAATTTCCTTAACTTCAATATTTTACATTTTGATTTTTAATGATAATTTCTCATGGAAATGTTTATTTATTTAAGGGTAATAGGAGATAAATTAACTAGAAGCATTTTGAGGCTTGTCCTAGTTCCTCATACAATATAAAACATTTACACAAGAGTACACCCGTTCGTTCAGGACTCAAGGAAAACGTTTGTCACGAAATGCATCAATCTTTCCCCTACTTCGAAGAAAAAAATTCAGCATTCCCTATGTTTCTCTGCACGTCTTAAGCTTTCATTTGGCATGCGACTCTTACAGATTTACCCCGTGAAATTTACGTGACCCGTTTTGAGCGGAAGAAAGAGGGACATAATTTTTGGTCCTCACGGCAGCCTGGACGCCAGGAACGATAGAGTAGAGGAATAGTTTACAGAATCCAACCCCCCAGTCTTTTGTGGAGGGAAGAAAGAACGGATGGTAAATGATCCACAACGTTGACAATTCCCACGTCACAAGTTTGCATTTGACAAATAGCTTGTATATATACGTTATTTGACAAATAACTCATTTCTCTCTGTTCTCCAGTTCCGAAGATGCAACGGAACAATCATTTCTATACGTTTCTCATTTGTCAGGAGAGAAGAAAGAATATGACGGAAAATTTTGTAGCCTATGCCACTTTACACATCATAAGCTTTCATTAAACACATAAGTACTTACTTTGCGATTTGCTATCCAAAGACTTACCAATCTTTACACATTTAGCTCCTGTTTTGAGGGAAGAATGCACGAGAGATTTTCGCCTCAGTAACGCAGTACATCGTGCATTGGTTCGTGGTGACCCAGATGGGGCCGGGTTCGAGTCCCGGTGATGGAACTGTCGTTTGTTCTGTTATAACCTAAAGATAAGCATATTGTCTTGTGGGCCTAATTAAAAATTGAAAAGGCAAAAAAAAATATTCATTTCAAAATCAAACTCCCGAAGTCAAACTATAATTTAATATATTACTCGTTATTCTGAATATAATATATAATGGTACACGGGATTTCCTTTTTCAGTGGAGGGAAGAAACAGGACGAAATGATTTATATAACCTCTGACACTCCCAGCATTTTTAGAGTTCATTTCGTGAATAATTGGTTACGATGGGTCAATGGCTTGAAGAGATATGATGTAACAACAGTTTGTAGAACCGATAAATAAAGAAGGAACAATAAAAAAATTAATAGATATCAACGAAAGTAAAAATTTTATAAACTACCACTAATTTTATAAAACAGATAAATTGAAATATATATCTTTCGTTCAATCACTAAAGAACTGTTGGTTCCAGGTTGGTGAGTGATATATTACGGATATATCTCAATGATATGTCCAAGTTTTAATGAAAATAGAACTTTTTGGCGAAATGCTCAAATGATCATCTTCCTGCATACATTTGATGCATCCACACTTTAATGTACAATTATATCATCACTATAATTTCTTGTAGTATTCTCGGACTTATTTAGCCTTTAAAATGGCCATTAATTGGAGTTAAATGGTACGTAAAGTTTAAACGCACTAAAATTAATTTAGGTAAAAATCATTTGTTGAAATTTCGTTTTTAAGCAAATCAATACATATCGTCACACCTTGCTAAAATAATGGAAAGGTTAATGTGGTACCTTATCACTTGGATCATCAGCCGTTACTTGATATTTCCAGAAGCAGTTCATGAATTTGTTCCACATAAAAGCATGCTTCATGTACTGGCACCTATTCATCTTATCATCAGACAAACAATAAAACGACGACAGTAATCTATTATAATAAAATTGGACATTTCTCATGCGTACGATTCTATAAATGTAGAAGCTCTACTATATAAACTGAAGGCTCTTGGATTTCACTGCAAACTATTGACATGGCTTAAAAACTATCTTGGATCTAGAAACATCATTGTCCGTTGGAGAAACATTCTTCAGGTAAAGTGAAATATGTTGGTCTTCCTGAGGGTAGTGTTCTATCACCTTTTTTTCTATATAATGTCTATTATCAGGATATTACACAGCATATCCATACACCATGTAAAATAGTAGTCTATGCAGACGATATTACCATTTTTGGATCCAGTTCCAATCTTGATCATTTACTTAAAGCCAGTCAGAAGGCGTTAAATAACATTTTGCAATGGACGAAAGAACGGGACTTAAAGTTATCAGCACCAGAGAGTGCTGCTTTGATTGTCACAACGTTAACCCTGAAAATCTCCTGCTTGTATCAGATACCATTCCATGGGTGCCTATGCTAAAGAGTTTAGGATTTACTTTCCAGATTAACGGAACACGAAAGCAACGTTTTATTAACATACAAAATAAAAGCCTTCTCCTACTTAACGTAATTAGAAGCCTAGCCTCTGCAAGAAATGGCCTTAATAGACACACCTTAATGCTTAAACCATTAGATCAGCGAAAAGATACAGTGGTCCACTTCTTACCTCAGCTCTTATTTCTTACTCGTCTATCGTTTCTACTGTATATCAGGTACTTCTACGATCAACGACTGACTTACTCAAAGCTACACCTTTAACACTTCTTAATGTTGAGACGGGAGCATTTCCCTACTCTTCACTGGTTCTTCTTATGTCTGATAGGAGCACAATAAAGGAAATGATATCACCGTTACCATAGGATCTACGAACAATCTGTCATCAGCCACATCTTTTACAGGTTCATCACTGGAACCGGGAGGGAAATCCCTTCCCACTATTAACATAGACTCGATTGGAATCATTAAATATTTAGTCACTCTCTTTCAATCAGACAACCGACTGAAATTTCGTCATGGATCTGACCACATACGTAATTTGCGGCTATAATAATTCTGAAGAATTTTAACAAATGTTGGAAAAATAATACAGATTTTTTTTCTATATTATTTATTGAAATATTTATTACAGCAACGCAATTTACGTTTCATATTTCTATCAAAAAGCTTAAAAATATTTAAAATAATTTATCATAATAAAAATATTGATGTGTCTCAGTTGGATGAGGATGAATGCTCTTAAAAAATGAGGGTGTGATCAAAAGTGTTTTGTTTTCCCACACCACTGTTCTTAGACTCCTTAGTTCTCCTCACGTTTATTCTTAAGTGATCGCTAAGTTCGTTTTTCGAGCATTCGATTCTTTCCTGCTCAAATGATTGCACACATGTTTTGCACGTAGTGATTTCGAAACTGCTATTGCTTTATAAAATTCGCATGCCTAAATATATTACGTAACTCGTATGTAATAGAGTACAAAAATAAAAATTTGGAAAAAAATATGCTTTAATAAATTAAAAAGTTTAAAAAATACGTATCTTCCTATATGGGCTCTAAAAAGTAGAATATCAACTTAAAGCATATTTATGGTGAATTCAGTTACAGAGTTTACATTCACTTCAAAGGAAGATAGGGCGCCGGCAATTTTGTAGAAAACTCGGCTCCCTATCTTCCCTTTAAATGAATACGAACTCAGTGACTGATTACATCACCATGTTTGAGATTTATCTTTTACTTTTTAGAGCCCATATAGAAAGATAGGTATCTCTTTGAAAAATTTGAATTGATTTATAGTTTATTTGTCGTCACTAAAATATCTACTTTCAAAAACGTTTATTTGATATATGACACATAAACATCGACCAGATTTTCCCTTCCTTTTGGAGTCGTGTTTGAGGTAACCCATGATATTGGAGACGTCACGAGCTTTAATTTGTGACATAACTAGTTAAAGTCTAACCCCGCGAAAATGCCCCTTTATCAGGGGTAGAGGTATGGGGACAAAATTCGAAATAGTTTGCGGCCATCATTATATGAACTTTCATTTAACACGTAACTTGGAAGATATAATAGAACGACTTCCATATTTCCCCTTTTTTCCGGGGGAAGAAAGCATGGGGAGTCATTATTTCTAGTTTATGACTTTTCCCGCTTCAGAAACTTTTATTTGACATATAGCTGGTTACTTTCGGCATTCGCATTCCATAGATAGCAGAAGGATATTTTCCTTATTATCCCTGTTTAGGAGGGTAGCAAGGGGGGATCAATTTTTTATAGCTCCTAACACTCCCCAATTTCCTTCGTTTCGAATTCTAGGTTTAAGAAACCTCGACTCAATGTGTAGAAATCTCTCAGGAGGCGGATTAAGCATACTTGCGAGCAGTTAGTCACCTTAGCACGAGTTGACAGATACGAGTTATTAACGAAGAGGAGAAATATTCATTTATAGGAAATTAGTTCCCACGTTAGAAGAAACTGATCTAAAGAAATCCTACTTATGTCGGAGAGTTTATTATTTAAACACGAAATATTATATGTCGGAGAGTTTATTATTTAAACACGAAATATTATATTTCATTCTTACATTAATCTTTTTGGTGGTAACTAGGTGAAAGTATTAGAAATCGATAAGAACAATAAAATAATGTTTTTTATATTAAATTAAATATTTTGCAAATATATGTTTTTTTTTTCTGTTATTTATTAAAAGTCGAAAATAGGTTACAATGAATTAGAGACCAAATATTAAGCAGCAATATCTAGCAGAAATCCAATAATTGCGTAGAATTTATAGATCACATTGAATTCCAACTATATTTTTGAATCTCAAGTGATTATAAGATCTGTGTATATCAGTACCAGGCCCAGATTCGGGAAAAAAACGAAAGATCCCCCCCCCCCACAGATTCGGATCTGATCGGTACTAATAGATGTTGCATGCTTGAAAAATTTTCAAAGTTTAATCCCGATGGAAACTTCCATCTGAAAGATACACCTCTCAAAGTGGAAATCGAAACACCTCGGAGGAAGCAATGTATATCCCAGAAACTGACAGGACGGAAGCTATGGAGGTAGATGTGCAAATAATAAAAAAAGGAACGTAAGAACACCAGGATAAGATACAGGATAGTCGTGACTAACATCCCTACTATCCTATATTCACCGATCGAAATGCTATTATGATTTACTAAAAGAATAACAAAACTGTTCGAAGAGTGATTAACTTTTTAATTAAATTAGCTTGTCAAATCTGTTATAATACGCTTTAAGCTCTATTATTAAAATTATCACCTATTCTAAAAGTCTTCATTTCACACTAATATTGTAGTTGCTTGAAACAATACTTGATACAGGATATGACTTTTTAAACATTGCTTTTCAAATATTTACATTTAATAACCATTTCAAAAGTTTAGTTTTAATTTCTTAATAAGTACTCAGGCATGACAGACCTCTAGGTAGACACTAAAATTTTGGGTCTTTGATAAAATATCCGCGAATTATCACTCTTACTGTGAAAAATTAGCTCGGCAAAATAATTTTCACACTTTCTCCTTTTATTGATCGCATGCAAAATTTTATCCTTGTATTCATTTTTAGAGCAATGTGTAATGGTAATTACATAAATAACAAAAATGTTCCATAGCAATAACCAACAAAATGTTCATATTATGGAAACTATTTCCAAGTTATTCTTCATCAATCAATCATCATTACATATATATTGAATTTAGAGTAGTTTTTTGTATTCGTTTAATTTTGGGTCAATCAGATTTATATGTGCATCCATATATACTGATACCACAACTAATGATTGATTCGTAGAGAGCTTTATGAGTTATTATAACATCCAGTGGAATAAGAGTTTTCAACTTTAACGTTTTCTAAGTTTATCACAAGTATATTTTATGAACGATTTCCGTTTAAAATCATGGTCAATGAAAATTCTCAAATAACGAATTTTATTAACCTCTTCCACATTTGGACAGGAACATGCATTTTGGTAAATATTTAATTTATATTAACCCTTAGAGTTATGTGTTTTAATGGATAAGTAGTTAAGCTTGTTCCTACTCTGAATGATCATATATTACTTTTTCTCTTCATTTTCGAAAAGTTTGTTTTTCTGAAACAGAAATTTGCTGTATTTTAGTCCTTTTGTCCACATTTAACTATAACTTCTAAATTATATCTGCATTCAGCGAAACGATATCATCAGCAAACATTAACAGATTACCCGAAAAATTTTCTTCCGCTAAATCATTTACATTAAAGAATCATTCATTTTAAACCTTACTTCCATTATCTTGTATTCTGTATTATATGAACTTTTATTGAGACATAATTTAGCTTAACAGTTAATTCCCTACGATTGTAGGCAAACCATGATAGTGTTTTAATTAACTAATCTTCAATCCCTTGAAACATTTTGCTCTTTCTAATAAAGTTTTGATTAACATTTCAATCGTATTATAGACATATTATTTAATTTTCCTTCTAAATATAAAATCATTTTTTTTCATTACCCACCACTTCTTTTATTAAAATACTTTCCTAATAAAAATGACAAACACTGTTATACGTCTCCTGGAACAAACCATTCCAACACTCTACATGCAGAGAGCTAATGCTCTTATGTGTTAGGTTTGTTTCGTCCAACCCAAACACTATATGTGTGAGGAAAACTTTAAAACGTTTTCCTCCACGCCCAGGGGGCTACACCATAAAAAATTAAAATAAGAAAGAATTGAACATTTCAATTTTTGCCTACGTCGTGTAGAAAATATATGAAAATGTTTTTTATTGACATGTGACGCACCTTCCTGATAAAGGGCTATTACGGAATTATTCGTATACCTTTTCGTTTACCCTTAGAATCTCTCTGTGCTCTCAAAATATCTTGAACTGAATCTGACATAGATTATAACGAGTATTTGGGAATCATGTCATGTTGAGAGAAGCCATTTCTGTTACACAGTAGTGTACAGTTCCTTCAGGATAAAGGATAATAGAGGTTGTGACCAAACGCGTCTGGGAGAGCTTTTATATAAGGTTTATAAGGATATCAGGTGTAAGGGAGAAATCCATTGCTTCGAGACTTGTGTTTGTAGGTACTGATGTATTCCTGTAGTACTGACAAGCAGTCTTAAATTGCGAGTTGTTTTTCAGTCATGCAGGTTGAAGAATAATGGAAGATGTTGCAGAAACTCAGCTACGGTGTCTGAGGTGAAAGGAGATTTTTGAATATCTGATAAGGTGGCTGGTTTAAAAATTCGAAGTATAGCGTTGTCTATTCCTTCTGCTTGAGGAAATTATGAGATTGCCATGGAAAGTAGTTTCTAGCTTTTCCAAAGCTTTTTTGATATACCACTAATAGCGTGTTGGAAGATATTGAGAAAAGTATCTAAGGATATCTTTGAGAACTCTTGAGATCCAAGTGAATTTTAATAACCGTGGTGTAGGTAGGTTCCGTTGAAAGAAGTTTAACATGTGTCATCTGATATGAAACATGATTAAATTTATACTTTAAAATATAATTTTCTCTAGGCATGGATGTATGTGTCATTTTTCTGCTGAGTGCCTGCCATCCTCTCAGATCTTCTACTATGGCATATAAACTGACAGGCTCCTGTCAGACCTCTGTGGCAAGCAGCTGCTTGAGGGGGTATTTATTTTTATTTATTTTTAATCCAGTGAGAACATGTTCTGTCATTTCTTGTGTTTCCACACAGAAGAATTATATACCCACACGGATGCTGAATGTTCGGTTACTCATCGACTTCAGCACTGTTTGCTGCGACAATTTTTCTCGGTATGGTCGAAGCGTCGGCAATGAGTATACCTGGGAAATTTATCGAAAAGAGTCGTTTTCGGAAGTTTCCATCATACACGAACTCCATTTGGACAGAGAAGGCCTAGAATAATCACAAGAGTGGGTGTGGGAATTGTGATAGATAATTCACTTCGCGAGAACAGACGCAGCTCAAAAATAATAAGTTTTGATTGGAATTCGTTATATAATTCCTCTATTCTGATATTAATATGTTTATCACGCAGCAGAAAACGTGTAGATAATGCAATAGTAAATAAATTAGCTGTTACTTTTGGCTAAATTATATTTATAATTCGAAAAATATCACGAGATAAAACAGTTCTAGCAGTACATAGAGTATAACATGATTATTTCTTGCGAGGGAGTCGTATAGAAGTAGGGTTTTCTAGAACTTTCAGGCTTTTTGATATCGTACTGTATAAAGGTTGAGGCTTTGTGGCTGCAATGGGATGGCTTTTCTCTTTTAAAAAAACGATGAAATTTGTAATTCCTAAATCTATAACAAGATGGACAATTTCTTCTTCTTGAGGGAAAGTTTACTGTCCTGGAAAATGATGCTTTTGTAGAAGATATTGCATCAGTACAAAATTTTACATGTATTGGCATGTATCATGGTACTTCGCTCAGGATGCCATGTTTATAATAATTTGGTCATACGATGTAAATTCACCCTTATTGGTTAAAATGTTTCACTTGCCACGGGTGTAGTCGAAATGTTTGTAATAATATAATTAGTCATCTTCATTACTCTAAAATATTTTAAAGCAATTGGTGTTTCTTTTTCAGTCTTCATTACTCGATAACCATCTATTATATATATATATCACTTATTAAAATAAAACTGCATTCAGCGTTTTCTATTTCTACCGTTATCTCTTTTTAATATAATTAAATACACAACAATAGAAAATATAGCATTAGCCAAAGTATAGTAAAGATATTTAATATAGATCTATTTTTTAAACCACAAACAGAGGGAAATATTTTTTGTGGGGGAACGCAATTTCAAACGACGAACAGTATACCTTTCAAACTATTGTATCAATTATTCAAATATTTCATATAAGTCTACAACATCTCTTTTTGAAAGACCAACTTGAATCATGCCTTAAAGAAATCAGTGGTAGTTGTAATTGATTTCTTCTTTTATTTCGGTAAATAAGAATCTTAGTTGCATTTATTAGTTCCAATCGAAAACCTATAGTGATATTTGAAATATAATATTTCATATTCTTTATGCTTGATATTTCGTTCGTATGATGTTAATTAGGAATGGTGAGAACTGTTTTTGAGAATCATGTCTCATTGCAAATATGTGCATGGGAGTTCTTGTGAATGTATAAGGGAATACCTCTCGCATCTAAAACAGGGAGGGGGACAAAGGAGCCTCGCCCTTTGAGAATGCTGGCGAAGGTATTAGAGATAAACACTAAACTTATCTAAACATTAAATCATGTATCTTTCCAGCTTTTTTAAAACCTCACTAACGAGTAAGGAAATGTTATACTGCAATGTTATTTCAACCTCTCTCCCCCTCCTACTTTTTTCTGATTAGATGGAGTCACTTTGAACCACCTTGCTCATTCCCCCTTTATTTTTTACAGAATCCTGAGTGTGTGTGCTATGTTTGGTAAACCAATTTCTTTGATGGAACCTGCAATTCATTAAAATGCAAAACAGAAACTAAATGCAATAAGAATCCTTGATATGAAAATACTACAAAACTCAACTTTTCAGTTATTCTTTAATTGCGATTAGGAATTAAATTTGACAAATTATATATATATATTACTTTTCATTAATGCAGATATTTTTGTTGAAATCTCTGTATACAATACCGATAGATAATAACGGAAACACATTTCATATTTTAAATTCTTTTTAATAAATACAAGGCGGTAGTATTAAAAATAATTAAGTAATCAAGCATCTGCTTCAGTACATTTATGCAATATCTATTATACAGCTGCAGAGTTAGTTTCATGGGGTAATGATTGCAGGGCGGATCTGATTACCGATCAAGAACTATGGAAGCAAAGTCCTTCGCCGTTCTTGAGAATGAGAGCAACCGAAACGGAGGAGAAAAAATATTATATATATACATTACAAATATTTTTCAAATGATGTTTCAAAATACATTAAGACAGAGGGAAATACGTAGTTTAGATCAGAATGACATTCCCTCTTTCATTAAGACAGCTTTTCCCCCGACTTCCTTCTCTTTTCTTCTAGATTCAGGCCTATATACGTATACGGTATGATATTTTCTAGTGTTATCCGATTTTACCCCGATTCTTACCACCTGAAAATACACATTTTAAATAACTGGGTTAAAATCGAAAATAATTATATATGCATTTACAAAGAATTTGTTGCTTTTATTCTTACAGAGAAGAAAAAATTTTAGTCGTATAATGTCTATTTGTTTCACTTTGTTATTTACCATCATAGACTAGAACACCTCTTCCACTATAAGTATTCCTTTCTCTGATATTGGAGGGATCTCTCCAGATTAAACAACATCTAGAATCTGTCTGTAGGCTAAATCGAGAGTCGTCAGAAAACAGAACATTAAGCCATTGTTCAGGGTTCCAAGTGATATATCGACGACACTAGTTTAGATGAGCTTTTCGGTGATTTCGGAATATCGGGACTGAACCACTAGCCTATTCCCATAGATACCATTCGAATGAAGCCTTCATGACCCTGTTCTGCTGAAATCCTTTCATCTGTGGCCGCAGAAACCTAGAGAGAGAATTTATATGAAGTCATAATGCAGTTCCGTCTTCCATTTAGAACTACATAACGGTCAGTTGGAGTTCATGTAACTCTAGGGAGATCTAAGCTAGGTCTTCTGGAAATGGTTCCTGTTTCCTGAAACTGTTCCCATAGTGTCATCGATATCACCTTTCTCGACACATTCAGTCATCATGTTGTCCTACTTGAAATCCTACTACATCCAACTGTCCTTTAAATCAAACATCTCCCCATCGCTAGGAACCAGTAAACCAGTAGTTCCAACTTGTTTGAGCTTGGCCGCTCCCCTAACTCTTTCTAACGTTCTATTTAACACTCCCTCATGATTTTCAACATATTGTTTTTCTGTATAAAACTAGTTTAAATAACATTTAAAGTAAGTAAATATTTACGAGTAATTACTATTTTGCATCCGTGAATATTCAAGCATGGATAGATTATGTGTTAATTAAGAAGTGGTTGATAGTTCATTTGACCTATTTCTTCCGAAAGCCTTAAGTAAATACCCCAATTGGTCAGTGGCGCCCACTTTGCGATCCATTAGTCTAAGCTTGCCATCTACAGTGCAAATGGTAAGTGTAACCATCCTTGCAAACAACAATTTCGAAATTAAGTGATTTCGTAGCCACCCATGTTTTTATAGGCATTAGTGATTTACAATGTTGCAAAGAATTGTGGGATTCGTGATGATGTTTATTGTTGCGCATTTTTATCTTCGGGGGAAGGTGTTAGAATTGAAATATTGATCAAAACGCTGGGTTACGTTAATTTGGTCGACCACTGCACATTAGAAAGATGAAAAAGTTACATCTGATATCCAATATTTTTCTAAATAATCAAAAAAATTCGTAAATTTTCACAGGTCCAACAAGCGAATGTTCATTCCTAACAAACTTTTTCCAAGAATTTAAAATATTTATTGCATCGCAGAATGAACACCAGTGATATTGATTATTCTTTAAGGAAAATCAATATCACTTGTTGTTGTTTTTTTTCGGACGGGAAGGGCATTTGTTAAATTTAAATTTACTTCGGAAATTCCAGAATTTTGATATTTGTGGATTTCCGAGAATTCAGTTTCATGGAGGCTCCAGTAATTCAGTTTCATTGGGGATGAGGGCCCACTGACACTAAATTATCGGAGCCATCGAGAAGGGGTAGTGAGGATGGGCCCCCACAGAAACTTAATTATCTAAATAACAGGATTATAGGGGTCTGATAATAAGATTTGGGTAGAGTTTCCAAGTTACTAAAATATTCCATCCAACAGGAAAGTTGAAAATGATACCCTGTATGGAACAAAGTTTCACATTTCTTTTTTGTATTTTTTAAACTATTTTAGTATCGGACATAAAATTATGCAAAAAAAATTGTTTTTTTATTTCAAATCAGGAAGACAGATTTGAGATTTCGTATAAGACGGCAGGATATTTCAGGTGAGTTACCCTCTCCGTCCCTTATACGCCCCTGAATACTCTCTAAGACATTAAAAGAATTCAACAAGATCGGCATTCATAAATTACAATAGATACACCGCAAATTGCAGAAGCCTATGCGAACGCAAGGGAAATTAACTCAACAGAATTATGAAGCACCAAAAACCACATAATACCCACAGCAACAGCATTAACAACAGAAAGAAACAAAAATTATTGAATTGAAAATAAAAGAGCAGGAGTGTACAAAATACTTATGATAAACCAACAACGCAAAAGCGACATACTGTATTATGGAAATGCCAAAAGAATGGAAAAGTAAATTTAAAGAGATCAGTAAGATATGAAATAGAAGAGACCCAACGGCATTATCGAAGTATGCAAGTAATAGGACAAATCGAGCAAGCACAGAAAATAGAAAATCCCAGAACGGAATATCGATTAAACCTGGCAGAAATATGCATAATATATAGATATAGGAAAACGTGTTCTGAAGACGATTTAGCAATCCCACCATACTCTCTGAAATAACGAGCATACAATGAGGACAGTAGTAACACAAACAAAAGGAAGAGAGAATTCCATACAAATAACAATACCACAAGGCAATATAGACCAACAAACCACAAGCGCAGCAACTGTGCATGTAACATACCGAAGCAGCAATTGTCATCTCCTACTAACGCAACGAGTACGAGGGGCAATCAAAACGTTCTTGACAAGCATCTGCGAATCAAAAACCATTTCACTTACTGCAATAAAACTTTTACTCTACTTCAAGGTACTACTCTGCAGTATCTATGCAAAGTCCAAGACATATGCGCCAATTCTGGACGCCTGATGGTATTACTGTTGGGAAATATTCCGCAACTCTGAATTAACACATTTTGCAAGGTCTTGAACACTTAAAAAAGATTTCCCAGAAATTTCCTTTACAATTTTTGGACACAACCAAGCGTCGCATGGCATAAGATCAGATGGGATAGTGTTTCATTTTTCCCTGTTCCAGATAAGCTGTAACTTTCCGGGTTTTGTGAGCACTGGCATTGTCATGAAGAAAGAGAACATTTGACATGCCTATTATTGACGCTGTTCCTTCATCTCCTTAACCGTTTTGGGCAAAATAATGTAGATAAAATATTGGCCACGTATAATAATTGTTTTTCAGGCAAGGTGTCCATGGCTACCAATCCTTGGGAATCGAAAAAAAAATTAAAATCCTCTTTCTTGAGCGAAAGTCTTGTCAGAGGATTTGGGGACGTGGTTCATCTTCCTTAACCCAAACATAGTTATAGATCTTTCTGGGAATTGTATAGTAATAAAACCATGCCTCGTCATCTGTGACTATGTCTGTTAACCGTTTAGAGTTGCTTCAAACATTGCCAGCATCTCCTTGCACGAGTTGACTCTTGCCCTTTTTTGGCGTTCTGTCAATTCGTGGGGTACCCATTTAGCCCATATCTTTCGAAACTTTAAATGTTGATTAATAATTGTTTCCACACTGTCAATCGATACACTGACATCTAAAATTATTACCTGAATGGTGATGTGTGGGTTTTAATTAATAAGTTCCCGAACAGCAGCGATGTTCTATCTTCAGAGTTACCTTCGGTCTTTCTGAACAAGGAAGGTTCTTTGAAACTCTGCCGTCTTTCTCTAAATTTTCTCATTCATCCCGTAATAGTGACATATGGATAAGCATGATTCCCGTATACTTGTGATAAATCAGCATGGATTTTTCGCGTCGTCCCCAAGCTACATCCCCATGAAATTATAATACAGACTTTTTTTAACACGTAATGTCAAGCTTAGACAAGCTTTCTAACAAGTTGTAGCTCTTTAATTTCGGAGGAATGAGTGAAATGTGCAGACACTTATCAAGAACTTTTTGAACGCTCTCCGTAACACCTTTTTTGTAGATGATGATAAAAAAAGTCATCGTAACCGGTTAGTAAATAATACTTCTCCAATCGTTTTTCAAAAGAATTGTATTTTCAGTGAAGTTGTAGCTAGTTGTATATATATTAACCAATTTTCATGCTGGCCGAATAAAATTGTTAAATCATCTGGATTAGCTTGCTAGGCCGGAGTTTTGTTGACGCCTGGTATAATCGATCAGTCTCTGAATCTGCTTCATTCTCAAACAGATGTTACCATAACATATTAAGAGAATAAAATTTAGTATCGAGTTTTTAAGGTGGTGTCATTACAATAGATTAAATATAAGGGAAAAAGACCTGGCCAGTCTTTAAAATAACATTCACCTATAAAAATTTGGCATCTTGTGAGTTTCAAAGTGTGAAACTCTGAATGTATAGGATAATTTAAAAACTCGTCACTAGATCACGTTTAATATCAAAAAGCCCCCATTCTTCAACCCCTAATTTTGTTTTTATTTATTTTTATTTTTCCATGATATCAGAAGAATCACAATTTCTTTTAATGGTGAATTTGTTTCATTTTTATGAAAGTCTTAATTAGGAATTTATTCTTATTTCTGAATTCGACTACTTACATATTTCCAGTCTAGAGAGTTTTGATATCATGTCATATGATACTTCATTATGGTTGGAATAACAATCTCCATCATTCCATCCAGTGATGGCCTTAGACTAGCTGCCAGCAGAGTACCGCCTTGTCAAGTGGTTATGCAGCTTTTCCTAGTGCGGGCCAT
Source organism: Ryuthela nishihirai (assembly GCA_038380435.1). NCBI lineage: Eukaryota > Metazoa > Arthropoda > Arachnida > Araneae > Heptathelidae > Ryuthela > Ryuthela nishihirai. Next base: position 26,936,907 of record JAWZYU010000019.1, on the reverse strand, counting down.
TTGCAGTAAACTCTGAAATTTGGCGGGCCAGAGGTACAAATTGCCATTTGTCTATCGTAGCACCAAATGCTAAAAAAACAAACCAGGATTGCCAGGATTGAACAATGCCAGGATTTAAACAATGCCAGGATTGAACTTGCAGCCTTAAGCAACTCACAACTAACAAGCAATCAGGCTGTTCGTTAAAATTCTCAAAAATGAAATGCAACTTCAGTTCAGAAACTGTTCTTATGAAATGTAGAGACGGGCCGCATAAAATAGTCTCCATGGCCCTCATTTGACCATTCAGCTTATAATTTCTTCATCACTACACTTGTTGAACCATCCAATCGGCACTCACAGCCCTTAATCGAAAGGGTAGATCTAGGTTGAGGTTTGTGGAAACCGCGTTTATAAGTTTTTCATTTTCTAGAATTTGAATTGTTTGAATCAAACAGAAAGAGTAAAAATTATTGGTTCATAGTCATATGATGATTACATATATTTTATATAAATGGATTTCAAATAGAAAATTTTACATTGGCTTCTCGAAATAAGTGTTCAGTTTCCATTATTTAGAATTTCTCGTTTAAAATACCTGATGATAATTATTAATCGGAGGGTAAACAAAATTGTCGATCCGGAACGGATCAAAAATTCCCACTAACCATATGTTTGCCATCATTGCACCAGATATAATAGTAATGACGAGTTATAACGTTAGAGGGATATTAGTTATAGGTACTAATGCTAATTTCTATGAAATATTTATTTTTCCGTATTAGCATAAACCTTTCTAGAGAGATTAATTAAATGTGCACAGAGTGTGTGTAAACAGCAGAAATAAGAATAGTGAATTTTATTTTATCCTTTCTTATTTGGTATTATTTACACAAAAAGTGAAGTCTGATCATGATTAGACTACTTATGTTCTGTAGCTATATATTTCTGTATTCTGTAGCATTAGGTCTGTAAATGGTAGCTACGTAGTCACTGGAAGGAGAGCTATGCACCAATCCCCTGTGATGATGCATAGACCCGGCCAGGCCTAGCACCTAATGTCCAACCCCGCCTTCTCGTGGTGCAGACCGTTAGTACCTGTCGAAAGAGATACTCTCTTGTGGAGGTGAACGGAAGGGGAGGGCTGCCAGATTAGTGTGACCTACTGATCTGGACAACTATGGCTACTTTTCTTTTTTTTTCTAATCTGCTGAGGAGTGGTCAACCAGACAGGGTCCTGGTGCTAACCATATATACCAACTTGAACGGAATTACCCTTGTTCTAGGTGACTTCAATGCCAAAGTTGGTACTGACTCTGATCTTTGGGGAGGAGTAAGAGCCCATTTGGTATTTGTAGCTGCAATGGCAATGGGCAAAGTTTCCTACAGGTAAGTAAACTCAATGGATTCCGAATAACTAACTCTTATTACAAACAACGCGACATACATAAGTACACATGGGTTTCACCTGATGGGCTGCATAAGAATATGATTGATTATATATTTATTAACAGCAAATGGGCCAGTTCTCATAGGAATACCAGGGCATATAGGGGAGGTGAAATTGGATCTGATCATTACCTTGTTAAAACTGTCTTGCAACTTAAACATAAAAAGTGTTGTTCTAGGGTTAAAAAACTTACCTTTAATACTGAAGCTCTGAAAGACCCAGTTATAGCCAAAGCTTACCATGATAGGTTACTTAGTGATTATGACGGTCATGGTATGCTTACTACTGAAGTTGAGGAAGAATGGGATTATTTTAAACAGGCTTTTTGGGACACTAACAGTACTCTTTTAGGAAAAAAGGAGCAGAGGAGACAGAATTATCTGAGTGATAAGGCACTTGAGCTTATTTCGGAAAGAAAGAACTGCAGGAATGTCCTAAATCAATACCCTACAAGTCCTAACAGAAATAATAATATTATATTATTATTAAGAATAGATAAGAATCTTTGGCTTGATGGATTGGCTGACAAAGCCGAGGAAGCAGTTAGACAGCACAACAGCAGAGAGCTGTACCAGATAGTTAACGTTTTGTGTGGTAGAAAACGGACAGGCATACAGGGATTGAAGGATACACAACGTAAGGTTATAGAAGGTGAGGATTCTGTCATGGCCAGGTGAGCTGAGCATTTCAGTGATGTTTTAAACAATGTGGTTAATTCTACTCCCATTGTTTGCAATGATGACAAATGCATTGGTGGCTTTAATGTTGGCCCTATAACACAATCTGAAGATATTTTCGCTATTTCTTAACGTAAACTTCATAAATCCCCAGGGGTAGATGAAATTACTACGGAAATGCTTAGAGCTGGGAATGTTTCGGTTACCACTTGGATGACTGAAATTATGAATATCTTTTATGATAAAGGGAAGGTTCATAAGTATTTTACCAGAGCTATTGTTATCTCTATTTTCAAAAAAGGTGATCGCAGTTCTTGTGAAAACTATAGGGGTATCAGCCTACTCTCTATTCCAGGTAAAGTTCTTTACATGATTGTGCTTAATAGAATTAAGAAACTGGTTGACAGTCAGTTGCATGATGAGCAATGTGGATTCAGAAGTGGTAGGGGATGTGTGGATCAGATGTTTTCACTTAGGCAGATTCTTGAGAAATGTTTAGAGTTTCAGAAACCTTTGATTACTAGCTATGTTGATTTCAAGAAGGCTTTCGACTCTGTTGATCGTCATAAATTTTGGTAGTTTGTGAGATTATATGGTATAACAGACAAGCTAGTTAACATAATGAAAGCTCTCTATAATAACACTGAGTCGTGTGTGAGAGTTGGTAAGGCTTGTATCAACTGATTTAGCATTACTTCTGGTGTTCGACAAGGGTGCATTTTGTCTCCTTTTCTCCTTAGCTTGGTTATTGATTATGTTATGCGAAATTCATTTCAAGATTTTGGCCTTAAAAGGGCTGGAAATACGAAAATTTCTGATTTAGATTACGCTGATGATTTAGCCCTTTTGGCAAATGATGTTGATGAGATCAATTCTTTCATTCGAGCTGTTGATGAGACTGGTAGTAGAGTAGGTTTGGTTATAAACAGAGAGAAAATTAAAGTGAGGAAAATTGGTCAGGCAGGCTGTGATTCAGTTAATCTGAATGGTTGCAGTCTTGAGCAGGTGTCACAGTTTAATTATCTTGGTAGCTATGTAACAGATAATGGTGATGTATGGTATGAGATTAACAGACGAATAGGGATTGCTCCCGGGACTTTTAAGAATCTATGGAGAGTGCGGAGAAATAGGCTTATACACCTAAAAACTAAAATTAGACTGTATAATAGTTTGGTTCGTTCTAGGGTTAGTTATGGTAGTGAAACCTGGACACTTTGTAAACAAGATAACAGGAAACTAGATATTTTTTATTCCTAGATCAAGATCAGATGCTTACGCAGTATCTTGGGCATTAAGTGGTTAAACTTTGTAACTAATGATGAGGTTAGGCAATGGAGTTTGCGACCTCCTTTAAGCAGCATATTGTGCAGAGAGAGACTCCGTTGGTTTGGCCATGTAGCCCGTATGAATAATTATAGATTGGCGAATAGGCCTATTAACAGGTAGCCTAAAGGCCTCAAAAAGAACGGGAGACCTAGGATGCAGTGGGCAGACAATGTGAAACAGGACCTTGTTAGAATTGGTGTGCAGTGGCCAGATGCAGTAGATGTAGCTCAGTATAGACTTGCTTGGAGAACTAAATTGCACGGTCTGGTTGGACCTCCGTAGCCCATGGCTGCTTGATGATGATGATGATGATGATGATGATGATGATGATGAATATAGCCGTGCTGTTATGAAAGGATTTCTCAACACCAAGTCTATCACACTGTCTATCTCAATCACTATATAATTCTTGGAGAGATACAACTTGGAACATAACAGAGAGAGCAACTGATCAAGGAGCAATGCATAGCTGGGCTGTCAATATATATACTTGGAGTCTTCTTGGAGAGATACAACTTGGAACTTATTAGCGACGTCCATTAGAAACCACGGATCTAGAACAGAACTCGAAATAGCAGCTCTATAGTTTAACGGAAGGTTAATTCTTCATTTCGCAATATTTTTATATGCGGTGGAAGTTTCTTCCTTAACATTACTATTAAGGTAAATCTACCCTATATAAGGTAAATCAATCCCATAATATTACTTTTGTAAATTCGAACCAATAAACTAATTTTTTATCTTGTTCGGAATATTTGACGTTCAAATATAGGAGATTTTAAATTTCAAGAAAGGTTTAAAAAGAAATCTTCCCTAACTCCACTTTCAAAATTGGGTAGAGATTTACAGCTTGGAACAATTTTACTTAGCGTTGCTACTCGTAATCACTGAGTGACATGCTGTAATATATACACTATCTGACCAATAAATTAGAAACTGACCCACTATTTACCATAACTGCAAAGCAAATGTAATGTCTCGCCTATGTGATCCTTTACTAATCGAAAGCAGCATTACCCAATAGCTAACAGCTGACCAAGCAATGGTAAAGTGATCCAATGTAGCTGACTTCCAAAAAAGTATTATTTTTGAAGTTATATCGTATGGTACAGTTACCATACCCTAGGAGAAAAATACAAAACCTATTTTTATAACTTTTTAATTTATAAAATACCTTTATAACAAAATTATAACCAAAACAAAGCAAATCAGAAGACTGACGAAGGCTACCATCCCTAAAGTGTGTTCATGATGGTTTAGGAACCAGAAGGTTGGCAAGAGAAATTGTGGCAGATGTATAATAAATGCTACAGGAGAGCTACCATAGAAAGTTAGAGAGGCAAGTCCAAATCAAATCTGTTTTAACTAACTATACCAAACGACCACTGCTCACAAAACTCTATTATCAACTAGAACAACTGATCAAGGATCAATGCATAGCTGGGCTGTCAATATATAATTCAGAAACCTTTATTATTGGACAAAATATAGAAAGCGAAAGTTTCACTGCTACTGGGAGAGATATGATAGGACATAGAAAATGACAGATCAATCGCAATATATAATCCTTTGTACCAATGGCAGAACTAAGATGTGTTGACAACTACATAAGGCAATGAAACCCTCATATGTCATGCCCATTTTATAAGTTGTTAGAGCTATGTTGCATATAAACGGGAAAAAATTCAGTCTAAAGATGAGTGGCAAATTCGGAAGCAAAAGGAAAGCCTATATCATTATATATTTTTATATTATGCATTTTAAGACTATAGAAGTCGTTGACGCTTCTACAGTGATTCCAGTGACCATAAGACAATGACATATAGATGTCTTTCAAACAATCAAGAATCGTCAGAATTGGTCTGAATTCTAGTTCAGTGAATTGCAATTTAAGTCACTAAAAATCTACATCGCAAGCATGCAATAATTCATAAACAACCAATGAGCAATGAGAACTTTCAAAGTGTACAGTTTGCAGTTTCATTTTTTCCCATTGATTCCCCAGATGCCATTTGTTCTTCGCCATTGATATAAGAACACTGATGTGCAAAACCTAGGAAGTTCGCCTTTTTCTACATTTTCTCTTTAGATGTTTCTAGAGTCGCTAAATTGAGAAATGGAAACGGTTCAGTGGTACATAATCTGTGGAAGAGATTTCAACTGCACAGATAACATCCAGAAGCTTATTTGAAGGAAGACCTAGGGCAAGCACTTGAAGGAAGAACTGATATCCACAGTTATTTGATTAGAGACTGACATCACTTATCGAAATGAATTCAGAACTCGTATTCATGGCACCTGCTAACATCATGTTCAGAAGGATTCAAAATATACGTCAAGTGTTGTGCCTCTAGCATAACGCCACGCAGGGAAGAGTCCGAATAGCAACAAACTCCATATCAACTGGAATCAACATCAACGGATATTTGTATTCTTTTCAGAAGATTTTGGCATCCATCGAAACGTCGGTTCATTTTTAGAAAATCAGGGTAAAAGCATAATCCTTCATATTTCAGATATTAAAATTATCACTGTTTGAGAACTGAAAAACTTTGGCAGCCACACAGTTACATATGTGCTTAATACTCGCATCATAACTGCTTGGAGATACGAGAATGAGGGTCTAGCCCTACTTAAGATTCTATGCAGGAGCCATATAGAATGATTACTTACCCAAAAAATAAGACAATAATAAGAATGATGAACAGGTAATAATGATGACAAGTAACTGCGGTATCACTTTCAACTTCTCGAAATAATGGATATTATATAATGCATATGAAACCTTGATGGATATTATATAATGCATATGAAACAGATATTAAGAATTTACATTAAATGCTAATGCAAAAGGTGAGGAATGTTTTCCCTCTATTTGTTTGGAACTCCAAGAAACCATGAAAAGACAGTGTGCATGAGAAGTACACTGTAAATTCCAACGAATTTATAAAATGATGTTATTGAAAAAATTGTATGTATATTGTAAGTATTTTTGTTATTGAAAATAAATATTTAATTATGAAAATTATAACAATTATTTGAAACTTGCCGATTATGATTACTGACTATAACTTTGGTAGGTATTCTTAAACTTCCCTCTACAGTAGAGCTCCTTGTGCTCAAAGTTTATTATTTACGAAATTTTATAAGTCAAAAAGCAAATGCATGGAAAGGCTGCAGATTTTTTTTTTAATTCCTAAAAGTGCATTTAATTCACGCATTTAATGGAGTGGATATTGTGACATCAATTATCAGCGGCTCACACTGCAAACCACAGACCTCGAAAAACTATGCTTTTAAGAAGATATTATAAGTTATTAAACGAATTTTTAAAACTATTGTACGAGATACTTAAATTTAGAGTGTTAGTTAGTTTTATTTTCCTGTTAATTACCTTAATGTCTATTATTAAAGTTTCATAAAACATTTTTATAAAATAATATTTTATTCATAGGTTTCAGAGAACTCTATATGACCTTTAAAATGTAGAGAACTTTGAAAAATGTTCACTCTTTCTCGCTACTTGCATTAAAGATATCGTCGCATAAAATCATGTCACTTTTACACAAATTTAATTCACAGCACATTTATGATTAACTAAGCATTTACTTGTTCTCTTTTAAGTACAGTTATGGTAATGGCTGGAGAGGAAACGTTGTCTTGTTCCTGGTGCAATCTGAACACACGATCTTCTGATGATATGTTAGGTACTCTGACACCTACGATACTGGGGGTTCACCTACTAACAAAGGGGGGGGGGGGTTCTAAAGTCATTTTTCTCATGATACTTAAAACCGACTAATAGGGATAAAATGCTTAGTAAATCATATCACTCTTAATCTTACATGTATCTGGAATCCCAAATTAAATTAATAATACTCAAGTATATTTGTAAAAACAATTGTGGAGTGTATACACTTGGTATTTGAAATACGAGAATTGTGAAATTTGCATATATCAGATCATTTCTGAATCATATATTTCACAATTTGTTCCATATTATGCTTAATCTTGAAATGATATGAGAAACGCCACTTTTGGATTGATCCATAAGAAGAATTATTGAAACTTGGTTTTCCATCACTGACACTTCCTACGAGTATTTTTAGATCACACAGAAGGGAGATTATGAAAAAAGTTGCCCATACAGGTAATGGACAGAAAAATAGAAACCGCAAGGTTTGTGGAAAGCCTTCGTATTTTGTTAAACATCGGCGTCTATGTGCCACAGACAAAGGCATGAAACATGGAAATGACATCCCAGCATGCGTAGCATTAAGTCTATAAAGTGAAATCCGGAGTAACTTCATGTATTTATTGGTACCATGTCGTCGAGAAAAGGCTTTAACGGATTTCGAAAGGAGCATTGAAGTGCATTTGGCAGCATCTTTGCTCACTAAGAGAACTGAACTCGTTAATATTTCACGAGGAACAGGTTATACGGTTATGTCTGAATGGGAATTCAGACGGAAGAAATCATCTTCAAAAGGGAACAATGGGTGAAAGCACATCCTATAATATTACATTAGTACGATGTACAAAGTGAAACCGACGATTATCGAAATTTAGAGTGATAGTTAGCTTTGATCTGAAAATGGTAATAGGCAGAAACTGGAAGGAGAGCTGTGTACCAATTCCAAGTGATGATGCACAGAACCGGCCAGGTCTAACACCTAATGTGACTTCTCGTGGTGCAGGCCGTTAGTACCTTTCAAAAGAGATATTATCTTTTGGAAGGGAACGGAAGTTTGAGGGCTGCCAGTTCAGTGTAGCCTACTGATCTGATCATCTATTCAACCCCTATTGTTTCAACCCTGCTGAGGAATGGTGAACTTCACAGGGTCCTGATGCAGACCATTTATCCCCACTAGCCTGGAGTAGTTTATGGATTTGAGCTTGATTATGGAACTTGGACTTGCTGCACTTACGGGCCGCTGTTTGGGAAGAATCTACCGTTGTGTTTTCTTTTGCTTGTTGGTTGCCAGCCCTAAGTGAATAAAGGCACGGGATACCTTATATCAGTTCGTGGATAATCCTGATCAGAGGTCATCGCAGGTAGCTGAACCTCACTTAGCTAGTTGGGCATCGTCAATACTAAAGGGGAATAAATGCCTCGGGCAGGTCTATAGCTCTTGAAAAGGTCCACTTGAAAAGATGATGCCTAAAGTTCCTACCAGCATGGGTAGCTTCCTACCAGCATGGGTAGCTTTAGCAGTGGGAGAATCTCAACCCTCACTTAACTAGTTGCACATTGCCAAATCCTAAACTGTAGTAATGTGTCTCAGGTAGATCATGTGGCTCTTCAAAAGGTCCACTTGAAAAGGATAGTGCCTGAGGTTCCTGTCAGTATGGATAGCTTCAACCTTTAGCAGTGGGGGAACAGGTGTTTGTTCCATGCCTGCAATCAGGGGGCTGTTTGATATTTTTTGCCCTACCTCTCTCAATAAACCTAGTTCCTTTAAAAATCCTACTAATCATTTTCTCTCTGCAGGTACGTGGAATGTGAGGATGTTATATAGAGAGTATCCTCTTGATGTCCTCGCGTAGGAAATTCAATGTTATAACTTAAATGTTTTAGGCTTTCAAGAGACCAGATGGAGCGATAAAGGTGATATCCTTAAAAATAACTTTAAATTTCTCTTTGCAGGGAGCAAGGATAGAAAGCATCTCCAAGGCGTAGGTTTGCTACTCAGCAGACACGCCAATGATGCTCTTCTAGGATATGACTGCATTAAGGAAAGATTTCTTACAGCAAAATTTAAAACGAAAATTAAAGGCTTGAAAGTCATCTAACGTTATGCTCCCACAGAGGACTCTGATGAGAACGAGAAGGATACGTTTTTCAGCCAGCTTCAGGATATTTTAAATTCTGTGAAGAAAGAAGATATTTATCTTGTGCCAGATGACTTCAATATTCAAATTGGTACTAACTGTAACCTTTGGCATTGGCAATTCCAATGGCAATGGAAAACGTTTTCTACAGATAAGTAAACTTAATGGTTTACGAATAACTAACACAAACTAAAAACACCTGATCATTTATAACTATACGTGGGTTTCACCTGATTGGTTGCATAGGAATATGATAGATTATATTTTAATTAACATTAAATGGGCTAGTTCAATTAGTAATACCAGATCATACAGAGGGGTCGAAATTGGGTCTGAATTTGGTCTGACCTGGTCAAAGGTGTCTTGGAGCTGAAGCTTAAGAAATGTTGTGCTAAGGTTAAGAAAATTACCTTTCACACTGAAAGTCTGAAAGATCCAGATAGAGCCAAAGCATACCATGATAGGTTACTTAGTCATTACGACAATCGTCGTTTGCTTACTGCTTAAACTGAGAAAGAATGATATCAGTTTAAAAAGGCTTTTCTTGAAACAACAGTATTCTTTTGGATTAAAAAGAATAGAGGAAACAAAATTATTTGAGTGATAAGGCTATGGAACTTATTTCTGAAAGAAGAAAGTGCAGGATTAATGTGAATTAACACCCTACTAGCTCTAACAGAAGGCATTTCAGCGAGCTTATTAAACGTCTATAGGATCAGTTAACAGCTGATAAGGATCTTTGGCTTGATAGCTTGGCTGACAAAGCAGAGGAAGCAGATAGACAGGACAACATTAGGGGGTTGTACCAGATTGTTAATGTTTAAGTGGGAAGAAACAGACTGGTTCACAGGGATTGAGGGATAAACATGGCAAGGTGGTTGAAGGTGAGTATTCTGTGATGGCTAGGTGGGCTGAGCATTTTAGAGATGTTTAAAATGATATGATTATTTCTACTCCCATTGTTTGTAATGAGGATAGATGCAATACTTGCTTTAATGATGGCCCTATATCATATTCCCAAGTTCCTTTGGCTATCTCTAAATTAAAACTGCAGAAATCTTCTGATGTGGATGAAATCACCTCTGAAATGTTTAGAGCTGGGAACATTTGTGTTGTCACATGGCTGACTGAAATGTTTAATATTTTTATGATATAGGTGTTGTTCCTAAGGATTTTATTATAGCTATCATTGTCCCTATTTTTAAAAAAGGGGATCGCAGTTCTTGTGATAATTATAGGGGAATTAGTGTTCTTTATGCCCATCTCTTTTTCATGATTATACTTAATAGAATTAAGAATTTGGTTCATAGACAACTGCGTTATGAACAGTGAGGATTCAGAAGTGGTAGGAGATAGAGTGGTCAAATATTTTCGCTTAGGCAGATTATTTAGAAATGTTTATAGTTTCAGAAACCTGTGGTTACTAACTTTATAGATTTAAAAAAAGTTTTTGACTCTGTTGATCGACATAATTTGTAATTGTTTGTAGATCATAAGGAATACTTGATAAGTTACTTAGTGTGATGAACCCTCTCTATAATAACACTGAGTCGTGTGTGAGAATTGGTACGTCTTGCGATTGGTTTAGTATTACTAGTGGAGTTAGACAATGGTGCATTTTGTCTCCTTTTCTGTTTGTTGGTTATTGATTATGTTATGCGAAATTCTTTGCAAGGGAAAGATTTTTGCTTTAAATGATCTAGAGATTTCAAAATGTTTGATTTAGATTATGCAGATGATTTGATCCTGTTGTTTAATGATGTTGATGAGATGAATTCTTTCATCAGGGCTGTTCATGAGAATGATAATAGAGTAGGTTTGGTGATAAACATAGAAAAACTAAAGTGATGAAAATTTATCAGGGTTGGGTTGTTTTACCTCTGAGCGGCACTATTTTTGCACACAATAGGTTAAATGGCCAGGTTATAAGGATCCCGAAGGCTCAGAGAAGGTTGGGGGAGGAGACCCACTGAACAGCTGTTGGGAGACAGATGGTAGCCTCCAGTCAAGGCCATCCAGTGTGTTCTTTAACGTGCATAGGGTATGGCTCTCCCGTACACGAGGCCACGGCTTAGCGTCCCATCCGACGGACGGCGGCCTTTCCAAACCCATCAATGCCCCCTACTGACCGTGGGGAGGGCGGTGAGTGTTGCGGAGATAAATCTCAACGCTGACCCAGCTGGGACTCGAACCTGGGAACTACGATTAGGAGCATGGCGCTACCTTCTCAGCCACCCCGCCCTAAAAATTTGTCAGATAGATGGTGCTTCAGTTGCTTTGAATGGCTGCACTCTTGATCAAGTGTCTCAGTTTAATTACCTTGGAATCTATGTAACAGATACTGGTGATGCGCGGCATGAAATAAATAGGAAAATATGGATTGCTGCTGGGATTTTTAAGACTATAGTAACATTATTTCAAAAGTAGTGTTTAAAACTTCTGCTAGCTTCAGTTTAGTAAATACGTATAAAATAAGATTGTGATTAAATGTATCTACATTTAATTTACACCTGAAATCAATTAAACCTTCATCGCATATTCTCAAGAGTTCTGTACTAGTGCATCCATAGTTGCAAAAATATCACCTGGCACTGGTACTATAGAGAAACATCCTATATAATTTCTCTATATATAGAAATATAGAGAAATTAAACTTCGCATTTGGAAGAAATTAATGTCGTAGTCTTTACAACTTGAGGTAAATTCGAACTGTGAACAATAATTGTTTAATGTCAAATAGAGATCATTATGAATTTAATTGTAGCAGACTTCATACATATATGAAACATCCTATAGACAAGGAAATCGATGAACAGATTAAATCAAGCAAATTTTAATTCCTATAATTCCTTTAAAACCACCAAAAGTTACAGGTGACAAAAAAATTCATTCAGCAATTTTAACCCATTTTAACATATCCTCTGAGTCAGTCTTACATTTAAGCCTACCATCAGGTTGAAGAGCTTGGGTCAAGTGAATTCTGTATTCATTGAACCTCAGATATGCCTGAAGAACATGGTGTACTGTTGTTAATAACAATGATGTAACAAGACGTTGGCACTGAGGCAGTTGCCAAGGGCACCAAAGTGAGAATGGAGCCGAACAGCGGAAGCGAAAAAAGCCGAATCAGTTATCACAATATAGATTGGGCCAATAATTTGGGAACGGCGCCAAAACACTTATCTACGTCACTGCTTAGTAACAAGTTCAATTGAGACACGACCATCGATTTGATGATTTTCCATAGCAATCCTGTTCTCACACTCTCAACTGTTGACTCCCCACTAGATAATAATGGATAATTTTAACTCCTTGTACCATAACAATACATTTCTCTTTCTGTTTCCTAGCCGTCATTCTACTTTCGATAATTCACATCGCCACATAATTACTGACTCTGACGAAATTTCATTTAGATGAAACAAAACATGCTGAACATACCAAAATCTACAGATCCTTCCAAATGGATGACTGTTGAGTTCCAATTCCTCATTAGATTCCAGATTTAGATTTATTAATATTCCTCGAACGTTTCGTGGACTGGACATGTACTTGGCTCTTTGCATTGTGCCGAAAACTTCAGCAATTACAAAATACGGACACAATCTCATTTGTAAACAACTGAGAAATCTTCTTAGAAATCTCTTTAGCATTTCTAGGAGATCAACGTATATTCGATTATTAATTAGATTATGCTATTTTGAAACATTTGCTCTAAATCTCCTTACATAAAATTAAATATTAACCGTTATAATTTCATGCTCTAAGACTTAATACCTTCTTCATTCGAAAAATGTGACTGTAAAATCTCATGCAAGATGGGATGCATTCCCATCTCACAATTCCCTTGAAAATTCCACGGATGGATATTTTAGATCCTGGAAGAATAACAACCAAGGGTGTTAATCATTAAATATCCGTCTCAGTGACCCAAAGAGAGTCCCTTTCTATTTTTGATTATGGGATCATTTCAAGAATCATATCTATCGATATTTGAATCTCGATTTTTGTTGCACTTATCTGTTCAAATATCTATATTACATTTCAAAGTTTGCTGCAGATTCTTTTAAAATATTAGTTATTCATAACGGACATGTGTTTCGAACAGTTTAATCCTTGAAATTTCTTCTGTCTATGAATCACTCCAAGAAGTGGCGTTCTGCAACTCAGTGGCAGATTGCATGCCATCTTTTTGATTAAATTGATATTTATGTCAACTGTTTCTCGAAGTATTAAAATTTAATATATTTTACATTTGTTTCTTTACGAATAGAGAATTAGATGAAAGTGGTAATAGCTACCACTACAATAACACTCTAAATTTAATATATGATATAACTGTTTAAGATACGAGATGTGGCACAAGTACGAGAGACCTAAAACGGTAGCGTTTTCTGAGGAGACCTACCCGTTTTAGGTTCTTAAAAAATTTTACTGCTATTTTTAGCTTTTCTTATGTTTGCCCTTAGGGGCCCCACCTAAGAGTGGTTTACTTATATATTTTGTTCTTACTCATGCTAAATAGGCATATCTTTATGATGGAGATGGTTAGGGATAAAATTATTACCCGGTATATCGAATATAATTATACGATCTACGATGAGATGTGGCTGTAAGTTATTAGAATTCTTGGTCAGTGGTATGATACATACGCCGATAAGAATGTAATATAAAATCACACAATATCTTTATTATATTCATAGTGTGTTGATTTATTAAGTCAGTCAGTCAAAAAAACTCTAGACTACCGGAAACTCGGGGTCTTTCGTCCCTCTCTTCCAAATGATTTATTAAGAGCATATTTAAGATTAAAATGCAACTTCTGGAAAGTTTTCTAATGGTGGCTTTTTAATAAATCTTGTTTTTTTTTGTAGAGTTTTGTGCTCTTGTTATTCAATCCATTGCGATAAAGAACAATGACATAGAAGTTAAACCACCAACCAGCTCCACATTACAAAAATGAAAATTTTATAATATTTTGTGTAAGAGTAAAAACCAGGTACAAGATAAGTTAAGCAATGTTAACTGGAAAGCATATAAGAGAACGTCGTTTACTGATAAATGATGATACCAAAAAATTATGCATTTTAAGAGAATATTTATTCATTAATTTTCACTTATATATTATAAATACAAGTACAAAGTACGGTAATAACAGAAGCCGTAATTCGGTTTTGTTAGCACCGAGTTTGCAAAAAATATACATCAATCGCCTAAAAAAATGAAACCACTTGTATTCTTCTAATGACACTTTAGATTGCCTGATCAAAATTGTAAAGAAAATGATTTTCGTGGCTGAAACCCGCTTGCCAGAACACAAGAATAAGAATTCAATGGTTCACAGGGGGTAGGGGTAGGGGTGAAGAACTGCTAGAGGGTAACTGATCTTGGGCGTGTTCAAAGTTTTCGTCATAATTCGAAAGGTTTAATATGTGTGATTATTTGTATAAAATGATTTAAAACATCAGATTATATCTCTATGCAAACATCTATAGATATTTCTGAAATTATATTAATCGATACGTTTCTACAGTTCTGAGTTTGTGATCAATTATTTTGCGTTTCAAGCATTTCTATTATCACTAGAAAACTTTTATAAGTTTTTTCATTAGGAGAAAACATTACGAATTTTTTTATTACGAGGAAATAACAGGTTTTTATCGCGAGAAAATAATAGGAAGTTTATTTTATTACGAGAAAGAAATAGGAAATTTTTCATTACGAAAGAAAATAGAAATTGCTTATTACGAGAAAACAATGGTAAGTTTAATTAATTCGCAATATCTATAAGAGCAATTTCGTAGGATTTATTAGGAGATATTATTAATCTAACAGTATATTTTTATGCCGGTTATAGATTTGTTTACTGATTTAATTATGATAGCGTGATATTCCATCAAATGATTTTTATGAAATCTGGGAAGAAAACAGAGATTTGATTTATCTGAGAGTTCCTGTAACATTATGAACGAGCAGTGAACCTGCTTAATAAGATATGTGCCACCACTCAGTAGGATATCATCTGTTAAATTGCAGTTGGTTTAAAACAGGGCACTTTTACACTTAAAAATTATTCGCCTGCTGCAATTATCAAAATGGAAAGCCATATTCTGTCACACAGACAGCATTTTTGTGCATTGATTGAGTTTGAGTTTCTCTGAGTCTAGGCACAAAGGCATCTGCCATTTTTTTCCAACTTCGGGATCACAAAGAAAAATATTCCCTTCACAAACTCAGTATTGCATTAACACCATACGGTTATCTTAGCCTAAATAGGGAAATGGATATAAATGCAGGTGGATTTGACTCCATTTGAAAGACAAAACTGCTTGCATTAGCCCTCCACTCGGATTGAAGTGGGCCTCATCTTTCCAAAGGATGCCACCAGGCATTGCATCTCGCTAACAACTGTAACGAAGTGAATACGTTTCTCCCTTTCACACGTCTGAATACAGTGTGCTTGCTGAAATCTGGGCAGGAACATTCGAAAGGCGTACAGAGCACCTTTAGCATAGTCGATATCTATAGATCGATATGACGACTGACATAATGAGCACTTTCGACTCTTCTTGCATTTCCCTTATGCCGTTCTATTATTAACCTGATGGACCTTTTTTACTGTAGAGACTGAACTAATGGTATGCCAGTCTGTGGAATGTAGCAGGTACAACTTCATTCCTAATTAAATCTTGCATCCCCAATTTCAAATCCCTGGTTACGCCGCTGCTTAGAGATAAACTTGCTCACGGTAAAAGACTTTAAGTGTTTTAATGCACTGAAAAAAAATTATCCATATTTTCCAACATGGAACCTACCATTTTAACTCTACTTCTTATGCTGTACTATTTGCATATGTAATATAAACAGCAGTGGTGAAGTAGAACTCAGTGCATCTCTGTACAGTCGCTCAAAAAAGTATCCGAACACTATGGTTGATTACAGAATTCAGAAAAAATATATGGCAACGATTTTTTTAGAAATTAGTGATCTGGCAACCTTCGTGTACTGTACACGAAGGTTGCCAGATCACTAATTTCTAAAAAATCGTTGCGATATATTTTTTTCTGAATTCTGTAATCAACCAAAGCGTTCGGATATTTTTTTGACCGACTGTACCTTGCAACTCGTCAATACTTTCCCCTCATACAAAATGTTTGAAACATTATTTTCAAACGGTAAGATGAAAGTTAACATAGGAAAACCAATATTAATTTGGTAGTCCCATAGAGTGATATAAGATTTATTGAATTCACAGTCAAACATATTTAGATTTATTTAAATAAACACTTCGAATTAGAATAAGACTGAAACGAACGATTTAAGATGCTTAAATAATTTACATATAATTTGTTCCGTTTTCAACTTTCTATACCTCAACTGACTCTGCAGAGATAGATTGAAGGTAAGATATCAATGCTAAGAATGGATCTCAGATGAAAATCCTGTAGAGTGAGATGTTTCATTCTCTGTTACCACACAACTTCTTCTATTACCAAATGTATTAGCGAATAAATCTAACCAGATTGTTATAAAGCAGGAAGTCAAACCCTTCACCATTTACAGGTCTCCTTATTATTTAAATATTACTTTCCTAGATCTGCAGTAGACTCTAAGGCTATAGTCTTAATCGGTAGCGCGCCAGGCACGAACAGTGCAGTTTCCTAGTTCTAGGCCAAACTTTGCCAGCAAAGAAATTTATCTCTGCTAATTCTCACCCCCTCACCCTGCCCTCGGTGATAAAGGGAGCACCGTTGGGTTTGGAAAGATCCGTTCATCAGATAGGACGTTATGGCGTGGCTCCGTGTATTAGATAGCTATATCCTGTGCACTTTAAAGAACACGTTGCATGGCCTTGACTATAGGTTTCCATGGCTCCTAACAGCTATTTAGTGACTCTCCTTCCACAGTCTTCTCTGAGCACTTAAGACCTGGCAACTTAAACGGTTGAGAATAAAATAGTGCCACTCAAACGTCAGCACAACTATTAATGTTTATATAGTATATACTATTATTTGTATACAGTATATATTATTTGTATACAGTATATATTATTTGTATACAGTGACAATATTAGAGTCCTGTTGAACAATTAATACATTGATACACGGAATATTTGAAATTTCCACTTTGAGATGTAATCGTTCTCTAGTAACAAAATTTTGAATTAATGTGTTATATATATTAAGGAAAGTGTAAATTTTAAATATCACGTGCATCTATATATGATTGTTCAAAATTGATCTAATATTGTCACTTCGTTTATTTCATCTGATGCGTATAAATATTATGTGATCGTTTATGTAAAAATAATGTTAATTCTGAAAGCAGTCAGTGAAATTGTGAGAAATTTTTCGTAACTTTTTGCCTAATTTTAAAAACCTTAGTTTTTTTTAGTTAATTATTTGAACTAAACAGTAAAACTTATTTTCTTTATTAGATATTTTAATTATAGAAAATAATTAACGAAGGAGTGAAAACGACTACCACTCTAAATCTTGGGATCTTTCTGTATTTTTTAAACTTTCGTTCAATAAGAAATTTTTGGATTTCAAGACGATAAGTCTGGTTCAGTGACTTACAGTATAAGGCAGCTAAATATGAATATTATAAGATCAGTTAATTAACTAAGTGTCATTCATAAATTTCGCAAGACTGATTATTCGGAAATTAAATCCGCGCCTTATAATACCCATCGTAACGCTTTGCAGGAACCTTTCACTTTCTGTAGGTGACATTTGAGCTCTCATGGCGTACACCAAAACATTTTACCGCGTACCCCACGTTGAGAACCCTTAATCTATGGGGTCATTTTGACCTGGACATATATTCACTTAATAATAAGCAAAAGAATAAATACCCCCTCAAGCAGCTGCTTGCAACAGAGGTCTGACAGAAGTCTGTCAGATTATATGCCAGAGTAAAAGGTCTGAGAGTATCTGAATACCTCAGCAGAAAAACGGCACATGCATCCATGCTTTATCCGAGGCTTGAACCCAGGTCCCTTAGATCACTAGTCAAGCGCGCTAACTACTCACAGTAAAGAAATAAGGATTCAGATGAAAAAACATAGCAATTAAACGAAGTAGCTTCTCTAATAATTTCAATTTACAACCATATGACTTAAGAAGCTTATATATGACGCCTAATTATATCTTCTTTGGTTTCAGCACAATGCAAATAGTCGTGCGCATCGCCAGCCTACAAAACATTCCGACGACCGTCAACCACAATTGTCTGAGTAGATTTTTCACATCCACGTAGAACCATATCAAAAACTCAACTCTGTTCAGCAATGTGGGAGCCGGACACTTGAAAACAATTTCCTGCAAATTCTATGTGATCGATGACTCTGGTTATCGGCTACATTCATGCACTCAGAAAAAGTGTCTAGAGTTCCACCTGTTGCCAATACAAAGTAACTTCCTGCCAAGTGGTAATGACTCTCTCTAGGAACTGAAGGAGCAAAAAGGACTCCTCCTCCGGCAAGGGATATGCAGCGACACTCCTTCCGCTGATGGATCTGTAGAAAACCAATCGGAACCACGGTCTCACAACATTTCCATAAAACCAAAAGAGCCCACGTGGTACGAGGAGGAAAATCAAAAAATTCTGAAGCACATCAATGTATCGACTCCTCCAGATCTTCTGATATCGAAAAATGGAAAGATGTCATGATACCCTTTCTAAGAAACCTGGGAATAAAAGAAATGATTTTTTTGGGAGCATCTGCTTGGGAGCGTAGAAAGCAGAGAAAGGCGAGTAAGTATGTTTGGAGAGAGTCGAGGATGCCACAGTTACGGCAGTCGAATTTATAAGCATCCAAATGCTTTGTTTCCTACAAAAGCGTTCTATCAAATGTCTGATGTGTCATTATTGATTTTAAAATCTATAAGACGGTGTTTGCTGGACTGCCAGAGTCCTTATGGTTATTTTGCTTAATCAACTGACAAATGTTTCGGCTAATGTTTTTATCCCGAAAACCGTTTTAACGTCAAGAAATGATGTAAATAAATTTTGATTTCTTTATCTCTGAAAGCTGGAAAGTCTATGTCGCTTCCTGCAACATAGAATCATTTGAAGTAGGCAATTCTTTTAACCCATTATTGTGGGTCATGCTGGCATACAGACCAGCCAGCGAAATATGTAATAAATGTCATGTTAGGATTCTGCAACATGTTACAGTTGTTAACTAGATTTAAAAAAAAATAGCACAAAACAATGTGTTTAGTTCGATGGGTAGAAGATGAAATCGAGGTCAAAGATCACATTCAAATAATCTGGTATTTGGGAGCAAAAATTGATGCCATGATGTATTTCGGGTCTTAAAGCTGAGAGATGTTAGCAAATTTCAGAACCGGTATCACGTTCATCGTCAAATAGGATTTGGAATTAGTAGTCTAGAAATTAAGAGGCACTGATTGATTTCTATTATAGATATATTTAATTTCATTCAATTTCCCTCCTACTTCCAGTTATTAGTCTTGTCCATTACTTCGACAGCAATTCTCTCACGTCTTATCTAATTAACCTTGGGTAAACACCTCTTCCTTTCCCTTGAAATCCTCCTTTCCCGGGAATCATCATTGTAAATGAGTGTCACTGTACCAGTAGTTGATTATAATTAATAGAGATAAGAAAATTTATCGTTTAAAAACAGAAAACCTGGTGATATCTGGATAGACCGTAGTTTATTTGTGTAAATATTTCTTTGAATTTTACACTAATTCTTGCAATTCGTAATTTGATGCAATTATTGGAAATTGTTGCACAAAATCACCATACAATTTGAAAAATAACTTAATTATATATTTCAAGTTTTATTTTTTTAAACATTTCCTTCAAAAAATTTTGAAACATTTTTTTTTAATATCTAACGATTTGTTTCAAAATAAAGCAAACTATTTGATCAGGGCATGAATAAGGCGATAGCAAAGATTTTTCAATAATAGTTCTTGCATTGTTCTACATAATGAAATGATATTTCCTTTATGTTCGCTTTAGTGCAGATTATGCATTTTGGGAATATCTCATTCTAATTCGCAATCAATGACTCACAGATATTGGTATCGTAGTTTTGAAACTGCTAAATGCACAGAAGTTGGGAGTTAAACTATAAATCGAGTATAAAATTGATACGATGTGCTGCTACACAGGGCCGGATTTAGTGTGAGGGGTGAATGCTCTCCTTTTCGGAATGTTAGTAAAGGCAATAAAGGCAAATATTATTAAACTTATTTACGTTTCATGCGCTCTTCAAGAGAGTTTTTAAAGCATATTAATTGGAAGGGGAAGTATTATTCTGCTTTCGAAATCCAATCTCTTGCTCCTTTTTTTTTTAAATTTTTTTTCGCTTGATTGCCATTCTTACCCTCATCCCACTTTTTTTCTAGATCCGGACATGCTCCTACGTATCTTCTTTTGAAAATTTTTTACTATCCCATATCAAGTATCCTCTTGCAGAGGATATTATGCACTCAACCGTTGATTTTTCATAGATTAATATTTACATTAGCAGAGTAGTGGATTTGTTTAGTCTCTATTTCTTTCTTTGGAATTCCTTTTCCAATTAATCCCATAAGCAACTTGTTAGCAGAAGTCGTCTCTTTAGGCAACTATGCATTCATAATGTAGGGTACAATGTAGGGATTCCCATAAAGTACAGTCGCTCAAATAAATATCCGAACATTATGGATGATTACAGAATTCAGAAAAAATATCTGTCAACGATTTTTTTTAGAAATTAGTGATCTGACAACCTTCGTGTACAGTACGCAAAGGTTGAAAGATCCCTAATTTATAAAAATATTGTTGCCAGATATTTTTTCTGAACTCTGTAATCAACCATAATATTCGGATATTTATTTGAGCGACTGTACGTAATGCCTCAGGGAGGCTGGGTAAATGATTCTGTCATGTGACGTTGCACAGCGGGGACGGGGGCTGTCGGAGGTGGTGTTATGCAAATGATGTATTTATTTCTATTTTCGTTTGTTTTTCTGGGTTTCCTAATTGTAAGAACACTTGCATAGGAGACCAGTGCAGTAAGAGGCGTACTGGTGGTCCTCATTTCAGAGACAGTAGTTGGTTTTTCCTTAGAAACTGTCACCACTTCCCGCTGGGATAGTGGAAACATCCTTTATATTGGGCTGTGTGGCCAAGGTCACAATTTGCACATCTGGGAGGACAGTTTGTTTTCCGTCTAACACAAATTTTTGTAAAATATTCACCTGCACATTTTGCACATTTAGGGAGGTTGAAACACCCGCTTTTGGCATGCCCATACCTCTGGCAGTGGTAACATCGGGTTGGGCTCTTCTTTGCTGTGTAACTTTCAACCTTGATTTTCAGGTGAAAGAGATCAATAATATATTTTTTTTTCATGAAAAATTCTGTCATGTACCCACAGGGGTACCAGGGGGTTCGAATCACTCCCCTCGAAAATCCAGTTATCTTGTACGAAATCTCAAACTTGTCTACCTGTTTTAAAATGCAAAACAGTTGTATTTCTGTAATTTTGTTTTAGCTCCATAGTATATGTCCTACACTAAATATAGACTTACAAAACAATTCTAAAAATTTATTCCGTATGGAATATGATTTCAACAATTTTTATCCGGCCGAATATTTTAGAAGTCGGAGACCCAACTTAAGTCTTATTCTCAGCCCCCCAGCCCCTCCCGAAATTTATTTGGGTATGTGCGTAGGGGGTGTGAAGGGTTTGTCCGAACGCCATTTACTCCCCACGCTTGCATACACCACAGCCTCACATATACATATACTACACTGAGAAACCAGTATATTAGATACCACCTCTCGTCATAATAATGGCTCATTCCAACACGTAATACGTCATTTGCCAACACGTAATATTGTACACTCCAACACGTAATACGTCACGTGACAACAGTATGGAGTATAAATTTGGCAAACCAGTTCTTCGGGCATCAGCTAGAGTTGGATTGTTCATAAGAATGAGCAAAATGACCTACCGGAGCAACTTTAAACGTTGTATGATAGTTGGTTCTAGCCGTCTCGGTCCTGGCATCTCTCAAACGGCCGCCATCCTGGGCTTTTCATGCACAGCATTTCGAGGGTTTACCTAGAATGGTGCAAAACGCAAAAAAACTACTAGTTGTCGGAGATCCTGTGGACGAAAACTCTACGTGGATCAGAGAGATCAAAGGAGACTGGAGAGAGTCGTACAAGCAAACAGACGAGCCAAAACCAGGCAAATCACAGCAGAAATAAACAGTGGAGGGCAAAAGGTTATCTTCGAACGCACGAAGTATCGATCTTTTCGCGAATGGGTTTCAAAAGCGGCCGACCATGTAGAGTGACGATGTTGTCAGCGAAGAACATGAAGCGCCTTTCCCGTGGGACCAGGAGTATAGACCCTGGACCGTTTAGGATTACAGTCACTCAAAAAAGTATCCGAACACTATAGTTGATTACAGAATTCAGAAAAAAATATCTGGCAACGATTTTTTTAGAAATTAGTGATCTGGCAACCTTCGTGTCACGTGACACGAAGGTTGCCAGATCGCTAATTTAAAAAAAAAATCGTTGCCATATATTTTTTCTGAATTCTGCAATCAACTATAGTGTTCGGATACTTTTTTGAGCGACTGTACAATACAGTAGCCTGGTTGGACAACTCAAGGTTCCTTTTACATCACGCTGATGCAAGGTACGGAAATAATAATAAATTTAGCACAAGAAACATGAGGTCATGGAGCTATCTTGTCTAGTGTCAAGAGTATATGTCAGTGGTGATGGTGTGATGATGCTTCCTGGCCCACATTAGATCCCTTCGATCGAAGGTCATTTGAACGCTACGGCATATTTCAACAAGTTCATTCCTTAATGTCTATAGTTTATCCTTACTTGGATGGATAAGTTCAGCATGATAATGTACCTATTCACAAGACGCATATCGTCACCAAATGGTTCCAATAACATACCGACGAGTTTTCCTTGTTTCATTGACCTACACAATGCTCACATCTGTCGAACGACTTTGGGATAAGGTGGTAAGGGCTGTTCGAATAGAAACTGTGGTGCCGTTCAATTTGCAACAATTGCGCGATGCAATCATTTTCTCATGGTACAACATTCCTGCACAACGCATCCAGCATATTTTAAGTTCTGTACCCCAAAGAATTCTGACTGTTACGAAGGCCAAAGGAGGTGCAACACGCTACTAAGTAGGTGTACCTAATCAACTGCCCTTTCAGTGTATAATAAGAAAAATGGCATAAGACTCTAGTATGTATGGGATGCTCGTTTTGAAAGAGAGTGAATTTTTTTATTTTTGCCAATTGGAAATCTCTAACTGGGGAAACTGGAACTAATGTATGATTTGGAAAATCCAAGTAGTATTCATTTATTAGAACCTATAAGTACAAAAGAAAATCGTTTATCTCTTAAAAGAAGAAAGTTGGAATATCCGCACTGGAATTAAAGGAAAAAAAATCGTTGCTTTCAATGTAAAACTATTGAACGTCACACTCCACCATAAAAATTTCATATTTATAACATAAACAGATTGTTTTTAATATTTGTTAAAAGTTGGGCCATTTATTAAATTTTCTACTTCCAGATTACGAATTCGAATCTGTTGTGGATTTGAAAAGTGCGAATCCCTTTGTTTCGTCCGTACCTGCTCAACCTAAACGAAATTCTTTATTTATGTCAAAAAAAAAACAAAAGAATTGAATGTCAACAAGCGAAAAAAGTGAAAATATTGTTTGCTGTTGGATAGCAAACTCTTTATTTTGAACAACAGATGGCAGCACCGTATTTTGAGTGAAATATTTCAGTTCTGTCTTGTAACTTTAAAATTAACTTTTGAGCATTCTTAAAAAACATTTAAAAGCAATTTTTGCTCAGTAATTCATTTTTATTGATATCGCATGGGCTGTTCGCAATAATGACCATCTGAGTGTAAAGGGGATTTCATTATTAGAATAGGAATTAGAATTAAGAAAATTTGAGGATCGATTATTAAGGATATGAAGATATATTGTCACACAGGACCTTAGAACTTCTGTCGAAGGATACAACAGCTATTGTACAAGACAGATATATTGTATTTGGAAAACAATAATTTGAGTCCTTCCCTTTTTAACCAACAGAAATAAAAAGAGGATCGTAAATGCTACTGTGAAAGGACTTTAGAAGGAACACACCTGAGATCTATGTCAAAAGTCGGCAAAAATGCCAATGTTCATATTAGGTACAGCAATTAATTAACTAGAGAAATTAGCTAATAATCGATATTAATCATCTTAACGTATAGAAGGTATATGGAGATATAAGAATGTAGTGATGTGTATGGTTAAGGAACAAGAAAATAGCATACACTTGAATAAAAAATATCACAGAAAAACATTCTGTAGACAAGAAGCGCATGCTTCTGGGTAATCTGGGTTCTAATCCCAGTCAGAAAAAAGAATTTTTTAAACTAATTATTTCGAATAAGATACATCTCTGGCGAATGCTTCGCTTTTTTTAGCTCTTCGTTTGTAAGGAAAATCAACTTTTTCGATTTTCGACTTGTGCACCTTCTAGCAATAAATGCTACAAAATTGTATTACTATCACTTTCAGTTTTGTAACATTTATTGCTTGGGCTTTTTGTGGTTGTCAAATGTCATATGCAAAAGTTAATGAATTCGACTTGTCCTTTTCTTTTTAATGCAGGCGAGGGTTGTCTCAATTGGTAGTGAACAGTCCCGTAAACTGATGTTCGCAGGTTCGAATCCTAATTAAGCCTGAATTCAGAACTTTATCCTATAATCCCCATTCTGCCATCGGTGGTAAAGAGTTTGT
Source organism: Ryuthela nishihirai (assembly GCA_038380435.1). Taxonomy (NCBI): domain Eukaryota; kingdom Metazoa; phylum Arthropoda; class Arachnida; order Araneae; family Heptathelidae; genus Ryuthela; species Ryuthela nishihirai. Next base: position 26,911,813 of record JAWZYU010000019.1, on the reverse strand, counting down.
ATTGTTGAGATTTGGAAAGCCGCCGTCCGTCGGATGAGACGTTAAGCCATATCTATGTATGCTGGAGAGCATACACTGTACACGTTAAAGAACACTCTGTATGTGCTTCAAGTAGGCTTCCATTTGTCTTCCAACAGTTGTCCAGTTGATCCACTTCTCCCATCTCCTCTGAATCTTCGGAATGATTGTGATTTTTTATTTAGCTTATTCTGTGCAAAGAAAGTGTTGCTCAGAGAAAGTTGAAGGCATGAAACGTTGAAGCATCTATAGGAGTTGAAAGTTTTTTAGACCTACTACAGGATCGGAAGGAATTAATCTCACTACAGTGATAGTCATTTTGTAAGCAACAAGGCAAGTGGTGAAAATCTTCTAGAATATATTTACTCTTGCTTGGTTATTAGACAAGATTATTTTCCTGGGCGAAAAATGCATCGAGCTATAATCACAGCTAAGGTGAAAGTAATTAAATATAATTATTTAGAAATGAAACAACATATCCGAATTGTATTTATAAGCAATTTAATGAAGATTTTCTATAAACTTCAATAAAAATATTCATTTTTAAATTTATGTTGATGCTTGGTATAGAAGAATTAATTATCCTCTTCATTTATTTCATCACAATATCAGGATGTAAAAAAAAACATATAACATTTTGCCATGATTTTAAAATTAAGGGAGGGATACATAAATATTGTCATTTGGAAAAGACTTCTATCATTCTAAAATTAAGATATTTCATTCAGAATCAGAATGAATAAACATGGAGAATAAAACACTACCTCTGGAGAATGTGGGGCGCGAATGTGGAGAATGTGGAGGGCGAATGTGGAGAATGTGGAGGGTTAATATAAGCAATTTAATGAAAATTTTCTATAAACGTCAATAAAAATATTCATTTTTAAATTTATGTTGATGCTTGCTATAGAAGAATTAATTATCCTCTTCATTTATTTCATCACAATATCAGGATGTAAAAAAAAACGTATAACATTTTGCCATGATTTTAAAATTAAGGGAGGGATACATAAATATTGTCATTTGGAAAAGACTTCTATCATTCTAAAATTAAGATATTTCATTCAGAATCAGAATGAATAAACATGGAGAATAAAACACTACCTCTGGAGAATGTGGGGGGCGGGGGGGGGCTCAGTCGGTAGCACGCCAGGCTCGTAATCTGTAGTTCCCAGTTTCGAGTCCCAACTGGGTCAGCGTTGAGATTTATCTCCGCAAAATTCCCCGCCATACCCACGGTCAGTAGGGGACACCGATGGGCTTGGAATGGCCGCCGTCCGTCGGATGGGACGTTAAGCCGTGGTCCCGTGTGCGGGAGAGTCATACCCTGTGCACGTTAAAAAAACACGCTGGATGGTCTTGACGGGACGCTACCATCTGTCTTCCAACAGCTGTTCAGGTGGGTCCCCTCTTCCAACCTTCTCTGAGCCTTCGGGGTTCATAGGATCTGGCCATTTAGCCCATGGTAAATTATTAGGGAAATGTAGAGAAGGTATATTGAAAGCTGAAAAGTGTCCACATTTGAGGAATTGGTCGACCTGCTGGTGGGCGATCGAATTAAATCAGAGGTACCGAGTAGCACTGATGAATACATTGCATTGCAGGAGCGCTGGGACTGGTTTCATCCAAGAGACCTAATAGATTACATATTACATCATTTAACGAGCAGTCGAATTAATGCGCGTCCACGGGACTTTGATCGACAGGTGACCAGGTACATTCCTCCTCCCAGGCGAGAGCAATTAGAACAAAAAGCGCCCATGCAATTTGCGAAGCGATCGGTTGCTACCACTATCAGTGCGCATGGCTGTTTTGGGTGCGACTCGAAGCAGCATCTTCGCAGAGAGCAGCGCTCGCTTCGCAGAGCAGCACCTTCGCACCGATGGGCTTGGAAAGGCCGCCGTCCGTCGGATGGGACGTTACGCCGTGGCCCCGTGTGCGGGAGAGCCATACCCTGTGTACGTTAAAGAACATGCTGCATGGCCTTGACGGGAGGCTACCATCTGTCTCCCAACAGCTGTTCCAGTGGGTCCCCTCTCCCAACCTTCTCTGAGCCTTCGGGGTCCATGTGACCTTGCCATTTAGCCCATTGTGTGCAAAAAAGTGCCGCTCAGAGGAAAAACAACTCAACCCAACTGGAGAATGTGGGATACTCGTTTTCAAGAGAGAGTTAATATTTCGCCTTTAGAACTCTCTAACAATAGAAATTAAGAACTAATGGATAATTGTGAAGATACAAATCTGAATATTTTATTAATATTTACCCAAGACAAAAATATTTTTTTATTTTTCTCTTCAAATAAAGTTGCATTTCCCTCCCTCCCTGAGCTAAAGAGAAAATCAATGTAAATGTAAACCTCCTGATCATCACGCTCTAACACCAAATCAAGGCATTTGTCGCTCTCTCTGTAGGAGTGCTAGGCTGTCTAATCTGATGTTCCTAGGTTCTAACCCGAACTGGGCCTGTATTCAAATTATATTCTTTTAACACCTGATCTGCCCTTCAAGGAAAAGGGATTATTGTTGATTTTAAGAGGGCTGCCTTTCGTCTGATGAGCAATTAAGCTATAGTCGTAGGTAGAGGAAAGTCTTATAGTGAGTATGCTAAAAGACATGCTGAGTGGCTGGATAGGAAACTTCGATTTGTCTCCTCAGTTATTCAGTGGATCCCTTTTTCAACCTTCTCTGAACCCTCAGAGTCCTTGATATTTGTCCATTTAATCCATTGCATGCAAAATAAAATATATAGCTCAAAGGTAGAACAACGGAACCTCTAAATGTAAAACTTTCAGTGCAAAGAAATCGTTTGTAATTTTCCTTTAAAATAATAATAACGAAATTTATTTTCCTAATTTGGAAGGCGCCTTAAGCTATGGAAGATTCGAAAAATGCGCATCGTAATATTTCTTCAATGCCTATCGTGGGAAATTGTATATCAATGGGTATATCTTTACGATGTACCCAGGTTAAGAAAATGCGAATTTATCAGCTACTGTATACATGACTCTCGCCCGTTCCTGTATTTCACCCATAGTAAATGTAGGATTGTATGAATACTATTCTGTTTTAGAGCAATCCTAAATCACCTTTCATTTATTCTGTCATTTTAAGGATTCCTTTCAATAATTTAGCCGTTAAAAGGTGCATAAATCGGTTTTTCCATCTGTACATCGATTAAAAATGTTTTGCTTAGGAATATTGATAAAATGGCATTTCTATGAATTAGATTTTACAGCAAAGCAAATGCATATACTCGAAATAGGATATAAACGTGTTCATATTGCGCTAAACTAGTGACAGTTTTAGAGGCAACACAACAAGATCATTTTATGCATCATAATTTTCTTGAAAGAAAATGTAGCTCAAAAGAAAAGCGGTTTTGGTCCAACTAGAATGAATGATCTGAGCCGATAGACGGGCAAGGATCAATGATTCATAAAATATTATGTGGTCCTTCGAGGCTTTTAACCTATGGCATATGTCAGGCAGTTAATCTGAATGGTTGCAGTCTTGAGCACTTGTCAGTTTATTTACCTTGGGAGCTATGTAACAGATACTGGTGATGTGCGGCATGAGATTAACAGACGAATAGGGATTGCTGCCGGGACTTTTAAGAATCTATGGAGATTGTGTAGAAATAGGCGTATACATCTAAAGACTAAAATATGACTGTATAATAGTTTGGTTCTTTCTAGGGTTTTAGTTATGGTTTTGAAACTTGGACACTTTGTAAACAAGATAACAGGAAACTAGATGCTTTTGATTCTAGATGCTTACACAGTATCTTTGGCATTAGGTTGTTTATCTTTGTAACTAATAATGAGGTTAGGCAAAGGAGTCTACAACCTCCTTTAAGCAGCATATTGTGCAGAGAGAGACTCCGCTGGTTTGGCCATGTTGCCGGTTGGATAATTATAGATTACTGAATAGTGTTATGAACATATTATATTGTTGTGAATAGGGTTATGACAAAATGGTCTTGTTGTGTGCCTAAAGGCCCCAGAAAGAGAGGGAGACCTAGGATGCGGTGGGCAGACAATGTTAAACAGGACCTTGTTAGAATTGGTGTGCAGTGGCCAGATGCAGCAGATGTAGCTCAGGACAGATATGCTTGGAGAATTAAACTGCACTGCCTGGTTGGACTTCCGTAGCTCATGGATGCTTGAGGAAGAGGAGGAGGATATTCCACAATTACCTCAAATTTTGAAGAGTTTGCGAACGACGGGATACTGCGAACCAAAATCAGAACAATAATGATGGCAATTGTTGTGGAACACGTCCATCACAGTTAGACAGAGGGATATTGGTATGCTGAAGAGTATTGGAGATTAAACGGGGGTTCATCACTTTCGCGCCGAATCTGAACATTCTTCAGGGCAATGAAAGTGTCCAGGTTCACCCACAGCAAAGAGGTTTAAGGATGTATCATCAGCATGGAAAGTAAGTCTCCTTCTGCATTTTCATGGGGACGGGGGTGGCTCAGTCGGTAGCGCACTAGGCTCGTAATCTGCAGCTCCCAGGTTTGGGTCCCAGCTCAATCAGCATTGAGATTTATCTCCGCAAAATTCCCCGCCCTGACCATGGTCGGTAGGGAACACCGATGGGATTGGAAAGGCTGCCATCATTCGGATGCGATGATATGCCATGGCCCCGTGTATGGGACAGCCATACCCTGTGCACGTTAAAAAACACGCTGGATGGTCATGATGATAGGCTACCATCTGTCTCCCAACAGCTGTTCCAGTGAGTCCACTTCCCCAACCTTCTCTGCGCCTTCGGGATTCTTGTGACCTGATCATTTAGCCCATTGTGTGCAAAAATGTGCCGCTGAGATGTAAAACAATCAATCTGCATTTTCAAAAGGCTAGACAGACCGTGAATGCTGTGTATCTTAACGCACACTTCTGAATTAAATTAGGTATTCAATTCGCATAAAACCGTCTGCGCTATTGAAAAGTGGAATACTACTGTTACGCGACAAATCGAAACCGGATATGATACAAAAGATCATTAATGATTGGGGGTAAAAATTTCTTCATTCTCCATCTAACAGCCGTTGCATCGCCTCTATATAATTCGGTTTATTTGATCCACTTAAACAGTATCTGTGTGTAAACATTTCCCTGATAATGCGAAAGTTGAAAATGATGTACGTCACTGGTTACAACAATAACTGACATCATTTTACGTTATTTTTCAGAATATTTGACAAAGTGATGGGGCAAGTGTAGAGCTGTTTTTGTAGATTATTGTGAAATATAAATTCTATTTTCAGGTAACTATCATGCATACTTCTTTTATGTACTTACTTTGTGACATACTGACTTCCTCGTCTAGTTTTAACATTCCTAAAATTTGTTCTGATAGTGAACCATAGAAGATTCCTAATAAGGAAAGGTAGCTTCATACCTTTGATTCCCGATGTTTATGAAGAATCTTGAACATTATGTGATTAAAAAATGTAAGCAATGGGGGGATTAAACGAAGGATCAATAAACGCCGTTGAACAGCATCTTGTGCAAGGAGACTGCATTGTTTTAACAATGTTGTCTATATACAGTACTATAGATTAGTTAACTTAGTTATGAAAAGCGACTAAAAGCCTCTAAAAAACTGGAAGAGCGGGGCTTATTATAGGCAGACATTGTCAAACACGACCTATTTAGAACTGACTTGCACTGAGAAGTTGCTACTTATATAACTCGTGTTTGTAGGAACTAATTGCATAGTCTGTCTGAACCTCTATACCCAATTTCTGCTTTAGCTTTATACACTTTATAAACGTACTTATAAGATTTTATCGATCAGTTGCGCTGCTCCGATGGCGTGGGAGGTTTGTGTCCCCCAAGAGTTAGCTAATGCAGAAACTCTTTTTCAGAGTTGCAATAAACCAGTGGTTTCTAAAATTTCCTAAGCAACGACCACTTTCGGCATAGTGGCCTTGAACACCACCATGGCCCGAGCCAGTGGTTGAGAAATATCGCTGCTGGCATAATGAGGCGTTTCATGCAATAACTCAATTTAGCGATGCAAACTGATTTTTCAGAACACACAGAGAAATCTGATGCTGTCTAATAAGAATTAATTTCGCAGGAGATTAAAAGCTTATCACATTAATCGAGATCTAGGTCGAAAACGTAATAGATTAGTTAAGTGTTCCGTTACAGATACAGTAGGCCAATGGTTGAAATCTGATATACACTGCTTGACAAAATTACAGCAACAAGAAAAAAACGGGTACAAATCTTTCTATTGGAGCATCTAATTAAGTGAAAATTTACCCAGACATGTAATTTAGTACAACTGGAAATGCTGTAAAAAACGAAAGCTTTCATACCCTTGATGAAAGTATTAGAAAAAACCATCATTAAGACAAGAAAATTTGTCTATCCCAAAAATTTAACTTCAGATGCTTCAAAATAAGGACATATTTGCTGAACGTATCCGACGCGGCCTGGGAGTCACTTTAATCTGTTTATTCTTATTTTCACCGCACTAAAGGACAATTTTTTAATTACCCTCCCTCTCGACACTTTAGTACAGATTTTCAAGAGGAAGAAACTTGCCCGGGGTTGGCTTCGATAATTTTTGATGTCAGCGAGCTCCATCATAGCCCGTCGCTTACTTTCTGCATAAGCTATAGAGAGTTTTATTTCTGTTACCACAGATTTTGCCGCTCTATGTCTCCCGTGATATTCCTCCGCACGGTCCAAATTTCGTGCATAGCGTCCCTGTGTCGTCCGGTGATTGGTTTATAAAACAGGTTCTTACTTCGCCCGTGGATTCGTTTCTATACAAATTGTGAGAGCTCGTGTCTCTCATTTAATCTGCATATTCTGTTGTTTCCTGTACTAAAGGTTAGTTATGTGAGTATTCCCCCCCCTCTCCCTCCGACATTTTACACAGTTTGAACACGGAGAATTTGCTGGTGTTGCAAAAGTCATTGCTGACTCGGTGCGCCCTCTGATACCACTTGGAAAACGATCGAGATATTTATTTCGGCAGATTTTGACATTCTGTTATTCCCGAGGCACTTCACCGAAAGGTCCCAAATTTCGTAGGCAGGTTACCCGTGCCCAACGGCATGTTTGGTTAAAAACTCAGGTTCCTAGTTGCAATGGAATGGTGTAATAATGCGTTTGGAAATGTGGGGAATCTGGCAAAGGCAGCAGAATTAATGTTATTTTAATTCTTTACTTTCACAGTTAGGGAGCAGAAAATGGCAACAATAAATTTGGCAGCTATTCTCGTTTCCTGTAAGAATAGCATGCTAAATATTTTTTGCATTAACAAGCCCCCATTTTGGATTTTCGACTTCAAATTTTGCACTGCAATCCGGACCACAACCAGAAATATTCTCTGAAAATTTGAAGCGTATAAGTTGATTTGCCGATGAGTTATGGCTGTCATACACACCCAGTCACCTTTTATTATATAGATAAAACGGAATATTTTAATTTCATACATTCATCTGAAATCAATAGAGACATCAAAGAAAAATAAAACGATATGTCAATCAGCCAAATGGAGAGAAAATGTTTCTCATGTAAAGTTATAAAATAAAAAAAAATACCCCCTCAAACAGCTGCTTGCCACAGAGGTTTGACAGGAGCCTGTCAGTTTATGTGCCACAGTAGAAGGTCTGAGAGGATGGCGGGACCTCAGCAGAAAAATATTACTACATCCATGCCTTACCCGGGGCTGGAACCCAAGTCCCTTAGATCAGTAGTCGCCCAGAGCGCTAACGACTCGGCCACGAGTCGTTAGCGCTCTGGGCGACGACTTTTTATGAAATAAAAGTCTTTCGACTTTTTATGACCCTATAGAAGGTATTTTCAAATGTTTTAATTTATTTATATTTTATTTTTTTAGTAAAGACTTTAACGTACGATATCTTTAATAATTTTTTAAAGACTCAAATTTCAGTATCGTTTGAGATATAAACTCAATATTACAAAGAGCAAAAGCGATCTACATTTACATGCGTATTTAATACGTATTTCAGAATTTGAAATTGAAACGCATGCAGATCTCTTAATAGAAAACTTTAGATTTGTGTCGTACAGATTTTATTTTTCAAAGATAATTATTCCTAGAAAAATACCGATCATGCTCTATTATGCACGGGTCTTCTCTCTTTAACAATATGGGATTTATAGTTGGGGTGGTGACTATAATGGCAATTTCAGTAACTTGTTTCATATTCATAAAAAAACTGCAAACTTGTTTTCAACCTAAACGCCTTTTCTGCTGTAAATTTGATAAATACTGATCATTTTTGTTTCATTAACATTTTATATGTTAAAGTATTGTTATTTTTTATATTTAAATCAGCACTGGATGGTTCATTTACATTTACCTTAAAATTCTAAGAAATCTGGCCATTTGTTTCATCTTTCAATACCTCACAAAAATATTACGAAACGATATTTTATTTATTTGGAGTCTAAAATTTTCAAAAGCTTAGAGTTATATTTAGAAATGGAAAAAAATCCTAATAGGTTTGAAAAAGGTTTAAAGAAATATTTTATTTTTGTGTTCAAAATATGGAACAACTCTCGAGTTCATAATTTTATATTTTTGTGTCAGTTTTTATCTCAACTAGAATGGTATAGCCTTCACATTTAGTTTCACTCTTTTTCTAATTTCTATTACTATAATAGCTTTTTTTCCTCTTTAAGTGAAAACTGCAGCAGTAATTTTTTTAAATACCTGGATGGACAATGAAATTGCCCCTTGGTGTTCACCGTGTAAAAATTATAGTTTCTTTTTTTAGTTTTTCACTTTTTTTCTGTTGCGATTTGTTCTCTAAAATTTTAAAGAAAATATTGAATACTTTGTGAATATTTCATTTCTGCGATTTGTGTATGCACTTTGAGCATTGAGAATAAAATAAAATAAATCAATTATTATTATATTTAATTTTAAGTAAGCCCTCTTAAATATTACTATATATTGCTAAAATTTTCACTTATTTGTTTTCTAGGCTTTTGGTCTTTTATGGACATCTTTTGCTTCACTAATTCAAACCCCACACCACCTTTCCTATAATTATTCCGGATCAATGAGGGGTTACATCATCATCATCCTCAAGCAGCCATGGGCTACTGAGGTCCAACCAGACCGCGCAATGTAGTTCTACAAGCATATCTGTCCTGAGCAATATCTGCTGTATCTCGCCACTGCACACTGCACACCAATTCTAACAAGGCCCTATTTGACATTGTCTGTCCAACGTATTCTAGGTCTGCCCCTCTTTCTGAGACTTTAGGCGCACTGTTCATAACCCTATTCGCTAATCTAAAATTATTCATACGGCAAATATTGCCAAACCAAGGGAGTCTCTCTTCACAATATACTGCTCAGAGGAGGTTGCCTAACCTCTTCATTATTTACAAAGTTGAACCACGTAATATCCAAGATACTGCATAAGCATAGAATCAAAAGCATCAAGTTTCCTATTATCTTGTTTACAAAGCGTCCAAGTTTCATTATCATAATTAACCCTAGAAAGAATCAAACTATTATAGATTGTAATTTTAATCTTACGCCTATTTCTCCACACTCTCCATAAATTCCTAAAAGTCCCAGAGGAAATCCCTATTCGCCTGTTAATATCATGCCGCACATCACCAGTATATGTTACATAACTCCCAAGATAATTAAACTGAGACACTTGCTCAAGGGCGCAACCATTCGGAGCGACTGAAGCACCAACTGCCTGACCAATTTTCATCACTTTAGTTTTATCTCTGTTTATCACCAAAACAACTCTATTACCAATCTCATCAACAGCCCTAAAGAAAGAATTCATCTCATCAACATCATCAGCCAACAAGACCAAATCATCTGCATATTCCAAATCAGACATCTTGAAATCTCTAGACCATTTAAGGCCAAAAAATTTCCCTTGCAAAGAATTTTGCATAATATAATCAATAACCAAACTAAAGAGAAAAGGAGACAAAATGCATCCTTTCGAACACCAGAAGTAATGCTAAACCAATTGCTACAAGCCTTACCAACTCTCACACACGACTCAGTGTTATTATAGAGAGCTTTCATTATGTTAACTAACTTATCTGGTGTGCCATACGATCTCACAATGAAGCACAAATTATGACGATCAATAGAGTCGAAAACCTTTCTGAAATAAGCAAAGCTAGCAACCAAAAGTTTCTGAAACTCTGAACATTTCTCAAGAATTTGTCTGAGTGAAAATATTTTATCTACACATCTCCTACCACTTCTGAATCTTGAATCCATCCCCTACCACTTCTTCCAATTGCTCATCATGCAATTGACTGTCAACCAGATACTTAATTCTATTTTTCATCTCCTCTATAGTTTCAAGCCGTCAATTCTATATTAGAAAATATACCTAAAGCATATTGATTGATTAGGTATATTTTATAGGGCCCATATAGAAAGTTTGCCGTCCCGTGGCCGAGTGGTTAGCGCGCTTGGCTACTGATCTACGGGATCTGGGTTCGAGCCCCGGGTAAGGCATGGATGTTCGTGTTGTTTTTCTGCTGAGGTCCTGCCATCCTCTCAGACCTTCTACTGTGGCATATAAACTGACAGGCTCCTGTCAGACCTCTGTGGCAAGCAGTTGCTTGAGGGAGTATTTATTTATTTATATTTTTATTATATTTTTGTCACTAAAAACACCAGTCTTCAGAAGATTTCATATGATATGTGACTCATAAACATCGGTCATATTTTCCCTCCCCCGCTTTTGGAGTAGTATTTAAAGGAAACCATGACATTGAAGATATTACAAAGATTATAATAAAAAATAATATATTTTCCATATAATTGAATACACAGAAGGGCCAGTTCGTGCATTACCCTCTTATTTCTTCCCTGCTGACTTAAAAACAGGAAATGCATAACGAGTAATATCATAAATTTTTATTCAAGGTTCTCCTCGATAATCAGCCCCCTTTTGGGGGGAAGAGAAAGGGGGAGGAGAAAGGAAGGGAGAATGGTGGTGGGAAATCGAAATAGTCTACGACGGTCCTCATATAAGTTTTCATTTGACACTTAAACTCTTAACTGTAGGCCCTCGCGTTCGGAAAATATAACGTAATAATATTTTTCATATTTCCGTTTCTTAGGGAGGGGAGAATAAAGCATGGGAGTCAATTTTTTATAGCCTATTACACTCCCCGCCTTTCAAGCTGTAATTTGAAGCATAGCTCGTCCTTTTTTCATTACGCATAGCTTGTTGCTTTCTTCCCCCCTAAAAAAAGGAGAACTACGAAAACTATTCTTCCGCTATATCTCCAGAATACGAGTGCCGAAAGCAACAAGCTATTAGTCAAATGAAAGCTTCTGAGGCGGAGAATGTTACAGGCTATAAAAAATTCAGTTTTTCCTATAAAAAAAAGTTAAAATACGAAAATGATTGATCCGCTGTCTTCGGAACATGAGTGCGGAAGTAACAAGCTATGCGTCAAATGAAAGCTCGTGAGGCGGGAAGTGTCACAGGTTACAGGAAATTGACCCCCCCCCATGCTCCTTTATCCCCTAAGAAATGGGAAACATGAAAACGATTGTTTCTTAGTACCCCTTTAATCCAAGTGCTTAAAGCAACAATTTATATATCGAATGAATACTTGTGAGGTGGGGAGAATTGTGATTAATAAAATATAGCCCGTTTCTTTTTCCCCTCCTAAAAAACAGGAAATATGAAAGTTGTTCCTTTATTATATCTACTGAACGCAAGGGCCTACAGTTAGGAGTTGTGAAATAAAAGCTCATATAATACACAATCATAAAACTATTTCGATTTTGCCCTCACATAATACACAGTCATAAAACTACTTCGATTTTGCCGTCATATAATACACAGTCATAAAACTACTTCGATTTTGCCCTCATATAATACACAGTCATAAAACTACTTCGATTTTGCCCTCATATAATACACAGTCATAAAACTACTTCGATTTTGCCCTCATATAATACACAGTCATAAAACTACTTCGATTTTGCCCTCATATAATACACAGTCATAAAACTACTTCGATTTGCCCTCATAAAATACACAGTCATAAAACTACTTCGATTTTGTTGGGGGGTGTTGATCTTCGTGGGGGGTCGATCTTAACGTGTTATATCTCGAATTAAAGCTTTTGACGTTCCCAATGTCATGGGCTTCTTCAAACACGATTCAAAAGAAAGAGAGAGGAAAAACGTTTTTCCGAAGGTAGGTGTTTTTAGCGACACAGAAAAAAATCTAAATAAATTAAATAATTTAAATAATTCCTACTTTCCTGTATGCGCCCTGAAAAGTAGAAACTAAGCCTAAAGCGTATCGATGGTGCAATCAGTCGCAGAGTTCATATTTACTTCAAAAGAAGATAGATCGCCGGAAATCTTGTTCTGTACATACATCGGCGTTCTATCTTCCCTTTGAAATGACTAATTGCACTATCGTTTTTAGGTTTATTTTCTACCATTTAGAACGCATATAGGAAGATAGGCAACAAATTAAAGAAATTTCTGTCTTATTACAGCTTTTCGCTTGCATTTGTCGGTTTGTGGATTTGTCAAAACCGTTGTTTCACCATATCTTTCGAAAGCGACGGACAAATTCATCCGTACATGAAAGTTTAAGACGCGGGGAGTGTCATAAGCTAATAAAAATATTGACCCTACATGCATTCTTTCCCCCCTAAAAAAGGGTAAATATGAAAATGATTGTTCCGCTATATCTGTGGAACACGAGGGCCGAAAGTAAAAAGATATGCATCAAATGAAAGCTTGTGACATGGGAAAAGTTACAGGTTAAAAACAATTCCACCTGTTGTTAAAAAGAATTCCACCCGTTGTTTCTTCCCCACTAAAAATAGTGAAAATATGAAAAGGACTTTTTCGCTATATCTTCCGAACTTACAATTACGAGTTAGGTGTCAAATGAAAGCTCATATGAATCGTAGGCTATTTCGAATTTTGGGTGACCAGCATTCTCCCTCCCCAAAAAGGGCGGATTTTCGCGGGGTGTACCATAATGAGTTGCATCTCAAATTCAGGCTTGTGACATCTCCAGTATCATGGGCTACCTTGTCAGATTCCAGAAACAGGGGGAGGAAAAATGTGGTCCATATTTATGAGTCATATATCAAATGGAAGTTTCTGAAGATATGTGTTTTAGTAACAATATATATATATATAAATAAACTAAAATTTACAAAAAATCATATCTTTTCATATTATGCTCTAAAAAGTAAAAAATAAACTACAGCATATCGATGATGTAATCAGTCACTGAGTTTCGTATTCGTTTCAAAGGAATAAAGGGCGCCGATTGACCTACTCAACAAGATTGCCAGTGCCCTATCTCCCTTTGAAGTGAATACGAATTCAATGACTGATTGCACCATCGATGTGCTTGAATTTTTTTTCTACTTTTTAGGGCATTTGTCATGCCCACGTAATTTTATTACATGGCCAAGACTTCATGGGCTTTGGGACGACATTAGATTAGGCTCCATTATAATAGTGACATTTTCGACTGCCTCCATTTTTGTGTCCAGTTCAACGAAAAGGAACTCAGCCACAGGCCCCAAACTTTCCAGATGGCAGAGGAAAGATCTTTTCCAGATGGCAGAGGAAAGAAAAGAGCCTGGAACTCCAGATGGCAGAGGAACTATGTGACATGCCTGGTAAACAACGTTGGCCGGAGGGGAGCTGAGATTCACACCTCGGCTACTCTGGCCAATCCCGATAGCCACGCACGAACGTAAGTGACCTCCACAAGGGGGGGGGGGGGCATCGAAAAAGGACAAGAAAGAATTTGGCGAAAACAGTCTTTTCTTCTCGTTCGGGTTGTGTCGTCGACAGCAATGATCCTCTCCAGCTAGCAGAGCCCCGAAGTGTGAACAGTGTGTGCAGGGGAAGTGCTAAGCAGCCCGTGCTTCCAGCAACTTGGAGTACAATGGCCCACTGATTGCCTTCTCGAGGGACTCCTGATTTGACTTGACGAGGTAAGGGGGCACTTTAATGAAACTAGCTCCGCTTTTTTTTGCATTTGAATGTATTTCTGTGAACGGCCGTCGCAGTGACCAGAGTGGAAGCGTCTTAACTGTTAAGGACTGTTAGAGTCACGAGCAAGTAGCTCTTCCTCATGAACTGTTGATTAATGACTGTTGATTAATAAACTTACGAAGTTCCCTTAATTGAAAAGGGCCATGCTAGAGGCATTGTTGAATCTGTTCCAAGAGTGGGAACTACATATATGTAGAATGTTTGAAAGTAATTTTGTTAATAAATGTGTATTTTATTCTTAACTGAAAAATTATCTCAGTTGTCATTATTGCAAATGTCTCTTAATTTGGTTGTGGGTCCAGGAATTTGCCTTGATTTTTGCAGCAAAGAACGCATCATGGCCTAAAAGTTGTGCCGCCCTAAAAATACTCTAGGGGAGTCATAACACATTACAGAAAGATACGTATTTCTTAATCTATTAAATTTTTTACACCTTCTTCTCTCACTTTCAGTTTGCTAACGATAGTTAAAGCAACCTGTTTTCTTTTTATCCGTTTTTCAAATGCTTAGGCTCCATAATTATAAAAAATTCTTTAGCTTAATTAAATAGCAGAGTACAAAATAATGCGTTATAAGCACAATACCCGTCTGTCAAGGCTCTAGCAACAATAACAACAACACTGAGCGATCGAAACGAAACACGTTTGTTGAGCGTTGTGAGCAATAATATCTGTCCACCAATCGGGATTAGAAGACATGCGGATTAGGAATAACCAATCTTACGAGGGTTTATTGTATTTGGAAGTTTTTATCGTCAACAACTTTAATTGGAAATAAAATATTAATGAAATAATAGAAGAGATTAATAGAGCAATATGTAGTTATTGCGAATTTCTTTCATATTTTGACTTTGAAACCATTCATTAAGCGTGGATTAAATTATATATTAATCATATAATAGAACGTTCTCAAAAATATGCTATTGGAATGATGTCTGCCGGATGGTTTAGTGCAAAGCTCTGACGCCACGTCAAGGCACCACCCATGTCAGAGTGTTTTGCTCTAACCTGGAGAAAACACCTCCACACATAGGCAGCTAGTGTGGAAGGAAAAAGAGGGATCAAGATGTTAAAAAACATCCATTAAAGCATGAATCAGAATTTATTTTCTCTTGAGCGAATTTAATGGAAATATTTTCCGAAAGATTTAATAAAAAAATAATTTTAGTACTTGCTCTCATCGGTACAAGACCAGCGACAAAACACCTTTATTTATCTACTACCAACTCTACTGTAGAACTTTTGTGTAATTTTGTTACAAGGAAACTGCATTGTCATCCTCTTTATTTCCGTTAACACAGATTTTGCCGCCCTATTGGTCCCGTAATATTCGTCAGCACGGCCCAAATTTAATGCACTGCTTCCCCATATACCCCAGCAATGTTCAGAAATCAGGTTCCCACTTGTCTCGTGGCCTCGTTTCTGCACAAATTGTCACAGCTCGAGTCACTTTTAGTCTACATATCCTGTTGTTTACTGCACTAAAGGTTAGTTTTAAACTCAAGAATATTACAATATACTCTGTACACAATTGCATTAAATTCAGTCACTGCAATTCCGAACGAAATCATGAATATGTATTGAAATGAAGAGCGTATTTAGACAAAAAATTTCTTTTGTTGCAAGCAGTTTCGTTTGTGACTCGATCCTTTAGCTTAAAAAACTGACTTTGCTAATAAGTGTCCGAAACGAAACTTGTTAAACCAGATGCTATGCTACCTAACGATTCATTATCTTTTATTCCTAAAGGGATATATTGATATACAGGAGAACGATTCTCAAGCAATTATTTTGTTACCGCAAACAGCTGAATATATTTTTGTCACCTTCACCTAAAGGTACATTAAAAGGGTTAGTTCGAATTATCATACCTATAGTCACATCCTAGGGAAAAGGAAATGGTACTCATGGCATCTGATTTTGGCCATCATTTGACTACACTAACCTATTTAAACCCTCCACTCATTTGTTTTGTATTAGACAATGAGTGCTTTATCCTACCTAAGCAATGTTAATTGCATTAGCAGTTACCCATAGACCCTCGCTAATACAGGTCCGAAACGAAACTTGTTAAACCAGATGCTATGCTATCTAACGATTCATTATCTTTCATTCCTAAAGGGATATATTGATATACACGGAGAACGATTCTCAATCAATTATTTTGTTTTCGCAAACAGCTGATGATACTTTTGTCACTTTCACCTAAAGGTACATTAAAAGGGATAGTTCGAATTATCATACCTATAGTCACATCCTAGGGAAAAGGAAACGGTACTCATGGCATCTGATTTTGGCCATCATTTGACTACACTAAACCTGTTTAAATCCTCCACTCATTGATCTTATATTACCAATGAGTGCATTATCCTATCTGAGCAATAGTTAATTGCAATAGCAGTTACCCATAGACCCTCGCTAATACAGGTCCGAAACGAAACTTGTTAAACCAGATGCTATGCTACCTAACGATTCATTAACTTTTATTCCTAAAGGGATATATTGATATACACGGAGAACGATTCTCAATCAATTATTTTGTTTTCGCAAACAGCTGAATATATTTTTGTCACCTTCACCTAAAGGTACATTAAAAGGGATAGTTCGAATTATCATACCTAAAGTCATATCCTAGGGAAAAGGAAACGGCACTCATGGCATCTGGTTTTGGCCATCATTTGACTACACTAACCTATTTAAACCCTCCACTCATTTGTTTTGTATTAGACAATGAGTGCCTTATCCTACCTAAGCAATGTTAATTGCAATAGCAGTTACCCATAGACCCTCGCTAATACAGGTCCGAAACGAAACTTGTTAAACCAGATGCTATGCTACCTAACGATTCATTATTTTTTATTCCTAAAGGGATATATTGATATATACGGAGAACGATTCTCAAGCAATTATTTTGTTGTCGCAAACAGCTGAATATATTTTTGTCACCTTCACCTAAAGGTACATTAAAAGTGTTAGTTCGAATTATCATACCTATAGTCACATCCTAGGGATAAGGAAACGGTACTCATAGCACCTGATTTTTGCCATCATTTGACTACACTAAACCTGTTTAAACCCTCCACTCATTGATCTTATATTAGCAATGAGTGCATTATCCTATCTAAGCAATAGTTAATTGCAATAGCAGTTACCCATAGACCCTCGCTAATACAGGTCCGAAACGAAGCTTTTTAAACCAGATGCTCTGCTACCTGATAAGCATGATTGGCCGATTGTATATATTTAACGCTTCGCAGGCAAAACAATAAATGAAGTCCTGATATATATGTATAGTTACCTAATTAATTATTTTGCACTTTTTCTGCCTTTAGATCTACCATTGAAATTTTAGATATATATTAATATAATTTTACTATCCCTATCATTTATTTTTTTTCTGATTGCCATTGCCAAATGAATCAAAACAGAAAGTATGGAACTTGTAATTTTGTAATAATATCCTTAGTCCTTTCACCTGTATAGTTTATAGTGATAAATAATGAACTTGTGAGAGAGATGTTCAAGAGAATTCCATTATTCATGCCTTATACAAAATTTGATCCAGGTCACTTTTAAATGGAATATGTCTTCAACCATCACTGACATTCCACTCTGACGCGGGCATGTTTAGCTTTCTCCTTGACAAAAACTTCTTTTAGAGTCAGTAGTTGAACTGTATAATTTAAAATATGCTTGAACGTCTTTTTCAAAATGAATCTTAATCTATTATTTCTAAAGTGATATACTGACGTACTGGAAGAACGGTTCTCAATCAATTATTTTGTTATCACAAGCAACTAAATATATTTTTTATTCAACTTTGCTTAAAAGCATAAAAACATTGAAAATTTTAGTTCAAATTATCACACCTATAGCCACATCTTAGGAGAAAAAAAACGGTACTCATAGCATCTGATTTTGGCCATCATTTGACTACACTAAACCTGTTTAAACCCTAGACTCATTGATCTTATAATAGCAATGAGTGCATTATCCTATCTAAGCAATAGTTAATTGCAATAGCAGTTACCCATAGAACCTCGCTAATACAGGTCCGAAACGAAACTTTTTAAACCAGATGCTCTGCTACCTGATAAGCATCATTGGCCGATTGTATATATGTATCGCTTAGCACCTAAGGAAATTATCCTGACGAAATAAGTTCAGGTACTCTCCTGCCCGGACAGGCAGAGATGGAGCATATCTACATTGGCGTCATCAGCGGGATCTGTATTGTGAGAGTTCGGTTCGAGGTGGCGTTATATTAAGGGACAATTTTAGCAAATGTTGAGTGCTGGCAGGAAAGTAAAT
Organism: Ryuthela nishihirai; assembly: GCA_038380435.1. NCBI lineage: Eukaryota > Metazoa > Arthropoda > Arachnida > Araneae > Heptathelidae > Ryuthela > Ryuthela nishihirai. Next base: position 26,893,430 of record JAWZYU010000019.1, on the reverse strand, counting down.
CATCGCTGCGAGAACTTCACATCAGGTGCGGTAAGATCTAGTATGTAGAACCAGTTTTTTGTCTTGTTGTTATTCTGTGCTATGCCATAAAATACGCGAGGGAAGGGGAGAAACGGTTCTAAATCGCACTACGTGGACACTACTCGACACAGATCAACGCAAAACATGGAGGCTATTGCGTCTGATTTGTCAGTAGATGCTGTCAGCGACTGACAAATCCGACTCAAGAAATAGCAGAGCAATCCGATGACGCTAGAAAGCTCGAATTGGAATTGAGGAAACTCGAATTAACGCAACTCGAACTAGTTGATAGACAAGCGCAAAGCGAGGCCGAGGCCGAAGAATGACCCTTGCGACTGGAATCGAAGAAAGACAAGCGCAGCGCGAAGAAATGCAAGCACAACGCGAGCATGAACTGCAAATGAGGCATCTTGAGCTTGAGACAGCAAAGGCAAGTGGCGTCAGATCTCACGGTGCGTCGTGTGATGGTTATGATTCGCCTGGGTCCGATTCCCATAGCACCGCGAAAAGGAAGGAGCATGAGGTACTGAAATATTGGATTTTGGTTCTGCACACTGCGTTAGGATCGCCCCCAGAAACTCTCCTCTACATTCATTTGTATTTCAAGAGGATCAAGAGCGTTTTCGCTAATCAGGGCGTGCCTGAAAGGTTAGGAGCCAGGTAGTCCTCTCCATTTTTCGGGAGAAGCTGAACGATCTTTTGGCTTTATTGTCTGACGAGGATGCTAGCGATTACAGTAAGCTCAAAGCTTACATTTTGGCGAGGTCTCTGCAGAAATATATAAAGTCTCTGCAGTTTAATACAAGAGGCAGTTGGATGGGGCATAGAAGCTTGCATACGAAACGTGGAACACGTTTTCGGAAAAATTATGGAAATGTGGAGAAGGTATATTGAAAGCAGAAAAGTGTCCACATTTGAGGAATTGGTCGACCTGCTGGTGGGCGATCGAATTACATCAGAGGTACCGAGTAGCACTGATGAATACATTGCATTGCAGGAGCGCTGGGACTGGTTTCATCCAAGAGACCTCATAGATTACATATTACATCATTTAACGAGCATTCGAATTAATGCGCGTCCACGGGACTCTGATCGACAGGTGGCCAGGTACATTCCTCCTCCCAGGCGCGACGAATTAGAACATAAAGCGCCCATGCAATTTGCGAAGCGATCGGTTGCTACCACTATCAGTGCGCATGGCTGTTTTGGGTGCGGCTCGAAGCAGCATCTTCGCAGAGATTGCCTTCAATGGCGGGCAAAGAGGAAATCGCCCATTGCTGAAATTAATACAGTCTACATGAAATCCTAGCTACATGAAGACACTTTACTCTAGCCTTAGTTTGCTAACAATTTAAGTATTCGGTGCTTTTACATCACGATATGTGTTAGAAAACATTTTTTGTGAACGAAAATTAAGTGATTTCCCTCCCTTCCACTCGAACTTTAAACTTGAATTCACAAATATTTATAATGTTATGCACAATTAGGTAATGAGTTATCGGTTGCATTAAAGTCAGCAGCTTTTTATTTGGATCCTACTTGATAAATAAGACACGTTCAATACGCATGACAAAACTTCCCTTGTGCAAGTGTGGAGAACATTTATTCCTGTTTCGAGACAAAATGATCTATAGGTTACATTTGTGAAATCTACTCTATTCGTAAACCATTATGTTAAGACTCTTCATTTTTACAAGAAGAAAAACAACTAAAAATTAACTGGTACATATAAGCTTAAAAACTAACAAGTAAAAATGGAATACTTTGATACTAACGATTTCTTTAATTTTAATTCCACAATTTTTTTTAAAGCTTAAAGCAGGCAATCATAATGAAATCTATGCATCGCCTTGGGAAGAAAAAGAATTGATTTTAAGATTAAAACATTTCTTCATTTTTATAACTCTAAAATCCGAATTTTTTCAGTTTTACAAATTTAAACATAAGTTGGCAAAGCGTTTTATTCCTTAGAAGTAAACTATATGATATGCTCAGTTTCTAATAATCATATTCTACTTACCTCATGACTTACCCTCTCACCTGATGATGCCGATCCCCGTTGGATGTCTCCAAGGATCTGGGATGACTTGCTTCTACTTCCTGGAAGTGACGACTCTAATCAGAGCACAGACAAAAACAAACATTTCAGTTCAAACTTGTATCCTGTTTCGTCAAACGGATTTTAATTGTTAATCATCGATGTGGCATCATCTATAGAGTAACAATCGCGATATGACGTCAATAGCAAATGCCCCGTAATAATTGTTTTAAGAAACTATTCTTTTGCTCTGTATCTGGCAACTTAAAAAATACTAAAGCTTTGAATTAAACCATGAGAAAAGTCATTAAAATAACTTATTATTCATAATATAGAAAACAAATATTTTTAGATTGTTTCAACACTAAGTATCTATCTATCGTGTATGTGGGAGAGATCGGGTTGCTAATATTTCTGATATACTGACATACTGAGCTGCACTTTTATTTCCACCTAATAGGCTAAATGTCCAGATGACAAAGGCCCCAAGGACTCAAAGAAGGTTCCGAAGGGGAGCCACTGTACAGCTCGTAGGAGACATGGACACCTCCTGTCAAAGCCACACATTGCGTTTTTTAAGGTACACAGGGTATGACTATTCTACATACGAGGTCACGGTTAATGTCCCATCCAACGGACGGCAACCTTCTCAAGACCTCTGGTGTTCCCTTTCTCACCTAAGTAGTTTGGCACACTTGTTAGAAAGAAATGCTTATTTACTATGTTTACCCTTCAACTTACTACTTTGTTTATCCTTCTACATTTCATAGTAGCTACTAAGTTACTATGAAATATTTCAATAAAATGCAAAACACACTTATTAACATCCTTATATTTATTCAATTTTCTCTCGTGGACACAGAAATTCCGGGGGCGGGGGTGGCTCAGTCGGTAGCGCGCCAGGCTCGTAATCTGTACTTCCCAGGTCGAGTCCCAGCTGGGACAGCGTTGAGATTTATCTCCGCAAAATTCCCCGCCCTGCCCACGGTCAGTAGGGGACACCGATGGGCTTGGAAAGGCCGCCGTCCGTCGGATGGGACGTTAAGCCGTGGCCCCGTGTGCGGGAGAGCCATACCCTGTGCACGTTAAATAACACGCTGGATGGCCTTGACGGGAGGCTACCATCTGTCTCCCAACAGCTGTTCCAGTGGGTCCCCTCCCCCAACCTTCTCTGAGCCTTCGGGGTCCATGTGACCTGGCCATTGAGACCATGGTGTGCAAAAAAAGTGCCGCTCAGAGGTAAAACAACCCAACCCAACACAGAAATTCCAAAGGTCATTGACTTGCCAGAATGTCTTTATGTCTTGTATTATACTTACTGTCAGACCTCTTTTCAAAGAATTGTTTAAAGGGTAAAGCTGGATCGATAATTTGGTCCTGGAGCCAAGTAGTAAATGGAGTCCTCGCTAAAATGATAAATTCAAGGATAACGAATTTCGCACAACTTTATTTAACGTTATCGATTACATGATTGAAAAATAATATAATGAGTACCTTAAACAAATAATTAAAAAATCAAGGCGTTCTCAACGTGTAATACGTGGTAAAAGTTTTGTGGGTACGCCGGGAGAGCTCAAAATTCTCCAGATGTAGTAACAAAGTCAATGTTTTATTTCATTCCCATTGTTTACTCTCACTATGGTTTCATCTCTCTGTACAAGGGGTACGCCAGTTACATACACATTTCCAGCGGGTACGTGAAACATAATAGGTTGATATCCACTGCTCTAAAGTGTTACGCTTTTACCGGGCTCAGTAGGAAGCATGCCAGTCTCGTTAATCTGTAGTTCCCAGGTTCGAGTCCCAGCTGGGTCAGCGTTGAGATTTATCTCCGCAAAATTCCCCGCCCTGCCCACGGTCAGTAGGGGACACCGATGGGCTTGGAAAGGCCTTCGTCCGTCGGATGGGACGTTAAGCCGTGGCCCCGAGTGCGGGAGAATCATACCCTGTGTACGTTAAAGAACACGCTGGATGGCCTTGACGGGAGGCTACCATCTGTCTCCCAACAGCTGTTCCAGTGGGTCCCCTCCTCCAACTTTCTCTGAGCCATCGGGGTCCAGGTGACCTGGCCATTTAGCCCATGGTGTGCAAAAAAGTGCCGCTCAGATGTAAAACAACCCAACTCTAGCATTTAGAGACCCAGCCTTGACCTCTACTTGATATAGGACAGTTGTTTTGCGAAATCAACCGTTAGGATTACCCTTACGTGCAAATTTTAAAAGCTCTTCGATTTCTGCATCATAATTAGAATAAGATATACCACCTATCAGTTATTCAGTCACTACCTCACTTACTCACCATTAGCTAAATGCACTCACTCACTACCTCACTTACAGTCGGCTGCAGACACTCAATCACTACTTCACTTACTACCATCAGTCACTACCTCACTTACTCACAATCAGATGCAAGTAGTATGTCCAATTCCAGTTCCCCACACAGTGCTTCTCAGCGTTGAGATTTATCTCCGCAAAATTCCCCGCTCTGCCCACGGTCAGTAGGGGACACCGATGGGCTTGGAAAGGCCGCCGTCCGTGGGATGGGACGTTAAGCCGTGGCTCCGTGTGTGGGAGAGCCATACCCTGTGCACGTTAAATAACATGCTGGATGGCCTTGACGGAAGGCTACGAGCTGTCTCCCAATAGCTGTTCCAGTGGATCCCCTCCCCCAACCTTCTCTGAGCCTTCGGGGTCCATGTTACCTGGCCATTTAGCCAATGGTGTGCAAAAGAGTGCCGCTCAGAGGTAAAACAACCCAACCCAACCCAACACGCAGTGCTTCCCCCCTATGAAGTCGTCGACCACTCCCCTTATTAATATTCACAACTGGCCACCCTCCTTATGTGCCCCCACTATTAGTAACTTATTAATATTCATAATTAATATTCATAACTCATTAATTAACCTCTTAGTGTCGTCCCCCTTATTTAAAAAACCCTACGTCCGCCATTTTGACCATAAATTCAGAAATAATTCAAAGTCCCGAGTCCACCATTTGAATTCTAATGTCCGCCATTTTGAATCCTGACGTCACCACAAACTCTATAAATAACCCAAGTCCCGAGTCTCCCATTTTGAATTGTAGCGTCCGCCATATTGGTTTCCGCCATTATCCTAAATTCCGAAATATTCCATCTAATTGTGGTGCCATCTAGTGTTTAACACACGTAATATGCTTCAAAAAATTATTTCCCACAGTGGGACTCGATTGCATGACCCTCACACTTCCCAGAACATTACACAATTTTTATTTCTTATAATTTAACGTGCGAATATTTATAAATGAATTTTTATTCATTGTAAATTAACCTATGTATTTTTAGTCCTTGTTAATTAACACACGAATATTTTAGTCCCTGTAAATTAACAATTTTTATATCTTATAATTTAATGTGCGAATTTTATATTTCCGGAATTTATTTTTTATCATAATTTAACGTGGGAATTTTTTATTTCTTGTATTTATATTTTATTCACTTATGATTTTTTTTATTTTTTGTAACTCGCGAATTTTTTATTCCTTGTAAATTAACCTGCGAATTTTTTATTCCTTATAAATTAACCTATCAATTTTTTATTTCTTTATAAGTAAACTAGAATTTTTTATCTCTTATAATTTAACTTCCGAATATTTATAATAAATTTTTTAATATCATATTAATTAAACACTTATTAATAAAATACTTATTAATAGATTTATTAATTAAATACTTATCAATAGTGACGGCCCCTTTATTAATATGCATCCCCTTAATTAAAATGCTTATCAAAAGTTCGACCCTCGTCATTAAAAAAAACCTTAATAATATGCATCCCTTTTTTTTAAACACTTATCAAAGGTACTGCCCCCCCCACGCACTTTGGCGGGCAATTTATTTTTGCAAATAATTTTCACCCTTTTATCGGAACTTATTAACCATCTCCCTTTTTTACCTTTTTTTTAAACATTATATATTTTTGGCGCCTAAAATATTTAACAGTTTACCTGAAACTATAAAGGATGAAATAAATTCTTTTACGTTTTCTCGAAAACTAACAGATTGGATTTGTAATATAGATGATATAGAAAAATTTCTTTAGGTTGGAGGGTTTTTCCCCTATATTTCTGATTGTAAAATTTTCTTTTTATTTGTTTGCTCTTTGGGATGTTAAATTTTTGAATAAAAATTGGTGTATTTATAGTTTATTATTGATTATGTTACTATGTTGTTGATGTAACCATGACAGAAAAAATTAATATGGTAATATACTTAAAATGTTGTTTCTAATGTTTATATATGTTTTTTTATTTTTTAACCTTATACTCCGCGTGCGAGTCTATGAACTCTTGTGGAGTTGCATATTTTCAAAATTTTTGTAAATACTTATATTGTATCAAAATTTAATATAAATGGAAATAAAGGATACTACTACCACTTTTATGATAGATCAGCTATTTTGTAAATGAACAAAGTACCCCATCGGAAGAAGACAATCCATTTTGAAATTTCCCTTGGCACGGGGTGGCTCAGTCGGTAGCGCGCCAGGCTCGTAATCTATACTTCCCAGGTTCGAGTCCCAGTTGGGTCAGCGTTGAGATTTATCTCCGCAAAAATTTCCCGCCCTGCCCACGGTCAGTAGGTGACACCGATGGGCTTGGAAAGGCCGCCGTCCGTCGGTGGGACGTTAAGCCGTGGCCCCGTGTGCGAGAGAGCCATATCCTGTGCACGTTAAAGAACACGCTGGATGGCCTTGACGGGAGGCTACCATCTGTCTCCCAACAGCTGTTCCAGTGGGTCCCCTCCTCCAACCTTCTCTGAGCCTTCGGGGTCCATGTGACCTGGCCATTTAGCCCATGGTATGCAAAAAAGTGCCGCTCAGAGGTAAAACAACCCAACCCTTGGCATGGCTAAACATCCAAGTGTTGTGCCTCTCTTATTAAAATTAGTCTCCATCTGGTTGCAGGATATGTCATCAGATATTTGTGTTCAGACATATTTTGCACCACACTTTCGGCGTCCCTTAGCACGTCAAGTGATTTTACGTTAAATTCTTATTTCTACCACGTCTCAATTTATTACTCTCCGTATTTTCATATTAATACAAAACCATTTCAAAAACCGCACCACACTAATCAGAGGTAAAAAAATAAACTCACCTTCCTATTTTTTATTTCAATAGTTTATTACTAAACCGGCTGAAAGAAATCGCGATTGTATCAGCAAAAGAATAACAAATGAAACTAACTTTTTTAATTCCCGTATATCCGTTACGTGACTTGGTCTCAAGTTTAAACCTTTTATTCCTAATATTTATTGTCGCTGTATCCCTAATTCAGCACATGATTCACTTATGCAAAATATTACTCTTTCCCATCACGCTGATGAAATTTTATTTCCCGTTGCGACCAGTCATTAGTACATGCGTGTTCGTTACCCTTGTTTGCAAGGTCGGGTATTCAGTTGTCTTTCATCTGTAAAGAGGTTTGGTACACGGTTGAGTTTTACAGAAAGTAAGCAATGCTAAAAGTAGAAAACAATTCGTACATTGCAGGTACCCTTGCGTTTTCGCTTGCGTTGCGTAAAACATCTATCTTTAATTCTACATCCAAGCACAACATTAACTTAAGTGTATGTTAATGAAGTTCTGGTGATTTTTTTCCTATTATTGCGAACGGTTAGATTAGCGATGGATTTCCGCATCCATACTAAGGGACGTGCAGCGGGCAAACTACGTCACAGGCCAGCGAATTTTGTGCTTGATTTTCATAGACGCCACAAAAATGCCTTTTCATAACTTCAGTGACATCTCGATGGCTGGTACTGGTGAGGGACGGAATCGTTTGCTTTGACATATATGTTGCGATCTGACCTCAGTAAAAGAATTTGGAACTTATAGATATGTCACGAAAAAATCGATGTTCTCACATAGAGCGTACATTGGATATAAGTGACAGACAAAAAATAATGTTTTTACGTAATAAGAGTCACTCAGACTAAAACATCCCAAGTCCAGAATTTTATCCGTGAATATTATCTTCCACAACGATCTTTTTAACCCTAATGGCGAATTAAAATAAATATTCGTTTTAAATCATGACGAATTGCAGCGCCCAATCGCTTTGCTGGGCAGATAGACGGAAGGTCCCGTATGCTGGCATCTTCTTTTCGGGGAGATCTTTTGGGCTTAACGACGCATCTCGACAGTTTACTGCTTGCGAAAGCTCCAAGCGGTCAGCTGATTTTAAAATGTCCTCTTACACTTTTCATCACAATTAAAAAGTATGTAGCAGTTACTGGGTTGGGTTGTTTTATATCTGAGCGGCACTTTTTTGCACACCATGGGCTAAATGGCCAGGTCACATGGACCCCGAAGGCTCAGAGAAGGTTGGGGACCCACTGGAACAGCTGTTGGGAGACAGATGGTAGCCTCCCGTCAAGGCCATCCAACGTGTTCTTTAACGTGCACAGGGTATGACTCTCCCGCACTCGGGGACACGGCTTAACGTCCCATCCGACGGACAGCGGCCTTTCCAAGACCATCGGTGTCCCCTACTGACCGTGGGCAGGGCGGGGAATTTTGCGGAGATAAATCTCAACGCTGACCCAGCTGGGACTCGAACCTGGGAACTACAGATTAACGAGCGTGGCATGCTACCTACTGAGCCACCCCGCCCGGTAAAGGCGTAACCCTTTAGAGCAGTGGATATCAACGTATTATGTTTCACGTACCCGCTGGAAATGTGTATGTAACTGGCGTACCCCTTGTAAGAGAGATGAAACCATAGTTAGAGTAAACAATGGGAATGAAATAAAACATTGACTTTGCTACTACATCTAGAGAATTTTGAGCTTTCCCGGCGTACCCACAAAACTTTTACCACGTATTACACGTTGAGAACGCCTTGATTTTTTAATTATTTGTTTAAGGTACTCATTATATTATTTTTCAATCATGTAATCGATAACGTTACATAAAGTTGTGCGAAATTCGATATTCTTGAATTTATCATGATAGCGAGGACTCCATTTACTACTTGGCTCCAGGACCAAATTATCGATCCAGCTTTACCCTTTAAACAATTCTTTGAAAAGAGGTCTGACAGTAAGTATAATACAAGACATAAAGACATTCTGGCAAGTCAATGACCTTTGGAATTTCTGTGTTGGGTTGGGTTGTTTTACCTCTGAGCGGCACTTTTTTTGCACACCATGGTCTCAATGGCCAGGTCACATGGACCCCGAACGCTCAGAGAAGGTTGGGGGAGGGGACCCACTGGAACAGCTGTTGGGAGACAGATTGTAGCCTTCCGTCAAGGCCATCCAGCGTGTTCTTTAACGTGCACAGGGTATGGATCTCCCGCACATGGGGCCACGGCTTAACGTCCCATCCGACGGACGGCCGCCTTTCCGAGCCCATCGGTGTCCCCTACCCCTTAGAGAGTGCAATTGACGCTATAGGGAAATTTCGGAAGTACGGATCGTAATGTTTCATCAATACCTAAAGAACCTAAAAATATTTTGGGATTTGTTTCCGAAACGAAAAATGTCTACAGACAGACATTAGCTCTTTTGTTTATGAAAAAGAGCAACATTGTGCCGCTCAAAAGTAAAATGTCCATTGGACGCTGCTTCAACGTATTTGATTCAGAGCCAACTGACTCTTACTTGACACCCAAAATTAGAATATCTTTAGGTCCTCTAACTTATATATATATAGCCTTTTGTTTGTTAACAGCTTCATATTTTAGTGAATTATGATTAACAAGAAAATTTATCTTGTGTTGCTCGGATTTCAAATTCTAAAGCAGTGATTCTCAAACTTTTTTGCTCACGGTACATTGGGGCGAGGGTGGCTCAGTCGGTAGCGCGCCAGGCTCGTAATCTGTAGTTCCCAGGTTCGAGTCCCAGCTGGGCCAGCGTTGAGATTTATCTCCGCCAAAATTCTCCACCCTGCCCACGGTCAGTAGGGAACACCGATGAGCGTGGAAAGGCGCCGTCCGTCGGATGGGACGTTAAGCCGTGGCCCCTTGTGCGGGAGAGCCATACACTGTGCACGTTAAAGAACACGCTGGATGGCCTTGACGGGAGGCTACCATCTATCTCCCAACAGCTGTTCCAGTGGGTCCCCTCCCCCAACGTTCTCTGAGCCTTCGGGGTCCATGTGACCTGGCCATTTAGCCCATGGTGTGCAAAAAAGTGCCGCTCAGAGGTAAAACAACCCAACTCACGGTACATTATTTATCGCCGTGAATATGGTGACACTGCGGAAGACTCGGGCATGCGCAGTTTGTTTTCAACTGTCAACGTTACACTCCCCACAATATATCAATTGAACTATACAAAAAGTATTCATATTGATATGCAAAAAGAATAATTAAAAATAACCTAAAGTTCTCTGTTGTTGAGCAATAAAAGTTTATCCTTCAAACTATTTGATACCCGAATAATAATTGCCCTGACAAATACCCAGATAACTTCAAAAATAGACATTTCTGTGGAAATATTTGTAAACGAAGCGCTGTTAAGTTCAAGTTTTGATTTGTATTGAGACAGTGCATAGTCGTACGTGTTATGGGAATTTTTTGCGTTAATTTTGGTTTTAACATTTAATACCGATAAGTGTTTGATTAAACGGAAAACGTTAAATGAAGAATCAATGTCAGAAAGTAGCAACAAAATGGTTTATAAATTTCCTTTTTTTTAACAATAACATCCGTAATATCGCTGCACACACTGAGAGAACCACTGTTCTAAAATATATGATATTTCAGTTTCCATGTCGCAAGCTATAATTTGGAATAAACTGCATTACGATTAATAAATTATATTGACACATAAAATAATAATAAAAGAAACTCTTTTACGGTAAGAGAGAAGTGGACATATTTTGAGGTACAGAACGGTAATCTCCACGTCAGGTGTTCCTAAACCCGAAAAACCAATATCACCTCATTCAAACACGAATTTTTCAAACCATTTCGTAGTCAGCAGAGTTACTGCAGTTCAAGTTGCGGCACCTTGGATACAATTTTTCAGTCATAGGGAACTTTATAACGAAATAAAATTAAATAGGAACAAATTTGTATGGTAAGTGCAAGTTTAAAAAAAATTATAGTTCTAATAATGTGCAAAGAAAAGAAAAAGCATTATTTATAGTTTAATGCATTATCTCATATATAAGAAGAAAGTTTGTTTGTGTGTTATATGTTTGCCTGTCCGCTTCTGTACCATTCTGCATTCATCAATCGAAAATGCTAATTTCAATTTCTAAAACGATACTAAGTTGCTCGGATAGTATTAAATTTTAATTTTATTCAGCATTGTTAAATCGATTATACAAATATAGTGACTACTTTGCATCCTGTTAGCTGCCTAAACGAAGGTCGGATAATCAAGGGTATAAGCCTTCAACGTCTCCGTCTACTCGGCTAACACACAGATATTTTAATTATACTCGTGAAAAAAACCCCTGAGCTAAAGTATTTTCAACAAATAACAGACATTTTATTCCAACTGAAATCCTAATACATTAAATATTCCCCAATATATTACCATTTCTTAAAAACGCGATTTTACAAACGTCCACACTTAATGAGGTGCAACCAAACTTCTGGGCGTCGAATGCCCGACAAACAACAAGGATATACACTAAAAAAAATAGAACAGGTATGCGCTACATATATTCACTACGGCATACACACATAAACTCCCTTACTAAATAAATAAGATATTGAAAATCAGGCCTACCTTGTTTACATGAGGATATGAATAGGACGACCCCGAAGACAAGGAAGCTGCGGTTCTAAACAATTCTAACTTCACAGAGGCATGGACCCTTTTTCAACGTTAACTCATTTTTCATTGTTTCGTAATGATTTGTTCTATTGTGTAGAACAAGATTCTACGACTTGGTTTCTTACGAATAACAACAGTGAAGTCAACGCAACAAATATTTTCCTTATTTACAATGTATTATCCCCGTTGCCAATGGTATGCGCAGAAACTTAGAGTGGTAATTCTGATGTTTTTGGTAAATAATATAATAAATAATAATATATAATAATATATAATAATAAATAAATAAATAATAGAAAGTTGCCTTCACTTATTATAGATGGCGCGAGGTCCGACCCATTCAGCGAAATATATAAATGTCACATTCTGGAAGCAAATCATCGTCCTATGGTTGGTTTAACTTGTAGGGCGCTCTGGCATGTCACTGAAGAGTCGCCGGTTCCAATACCGTACTGATAGCAATAATCATTTTCCAAAATAATTATTTATTAAATTACACTACAGGAAAAAATAATGCAACACCTTGAAGGATTAATGCCGTTTTATTGAAACTCAGGCAGCCGTTAGCATACACTGTACGATTGATTACATTATCAAAAAATATGAAAAATTATCACTGTACCTACCCGGTAAAGTGGTATAATTAGTATGATTTTGAACCGTTCCGCACAGCAATGCATTCATGAACCTGGCGGGGAAGGCTATCGTACAGCTCTATAATGTCCGCCTGAGGGATAGAACGACAAATAGCGCGAAGTCGCTGTTCCATTTCAGCGACAGTGTTTGGGGCATCTCTTGGGTGTTGTTGGATCCGTCGGCCCATCATGTCCCATACGTGTTAAATAGGTGAAATGTCCGACGAGCAATGGTAGTACCTCAACGTTTTGCTTGTGTAAATACTGCAGACTACTGCCAGCTGTGTGGGGACGGGCGTTATTTGCTGGTAAAAGGTTCCGTGCTGTTGAGCAAATGGGACAGCCACTGACTGCAAAATGTTAGAAATATATCGTTCGGCAGTTAGAGATCCTTTATGATGACCAGTTCTGACCGAGATGTCCAACTAATGGCATCCCACACCAAGACACCAGATGCTGGAGCTGTGTGGCGATGTCGCATGCATTGGGTGGCGTTCTTTTGCCCTGGATGATGTCGAACACGTTGTCTACCGTCGTGCTGACAAAGAAAAAAGTACCATTCGTCACTAAACACAATGGCACTCCATGCTTTTTCATTCCAGTTCTGTTTCAGATGACACCACTGAAGATGTGCCTGCATGTGGGCAGATGTGAGAAGCAAATGTAGTGCCGGACGATAGGCTCGCAATGAAAACTGTAAAAGCCTCTGTGTTTACCATCTGCCTGGTAGATATAAGACATGATACCTGTTGCGAGTCCTTTTTCAGTTGCGTTGTAGTCACGAATTTGTCACGCAATGGCAATCCTGTCGCGTCGCAAAAGGCAGTCCTGTCGCTCCGTGGACATGTGTCGTCTTCCTGATTCTTTTTGGCGTGTGCTGGAGACTTCCTGAACCCACTGGGGCCATATGTGTACGATAGTGCTAGGACTGCAGCCAACAAGGTTGGCCACATCTCTGTACGACAAACTAGCTTCTCTAAGGCCCGGGGCGGGGATGGCTCAGTCGGTAGCGCGCCAGGCTCATAATCTGTGATTCCCAGGTTCGAGTTCCAGCGGGGTCAGCGTTGAGATTTATCTCCGCAAAATTTCCCACCCTGGTCAGTAATAGTTCCAAGCCCATCGGTGACCTGCCCACGGTCACCGATGGGCTTGGAAAGGCCACCATCCGTCGGATGGGACGTTAAGCCATTGCCCGTGTGCGAGAGAGAGCCAACCCTGTGCAAGTTAAAGAACACGTTGGATGGCCTTGACCGGAGGCTACCATCTGTCTCCAAACAGCTGTTCCAGTGGGTCCCCTCCCCCAACCTTTTCTGAGCCTTCGGGGTCCTTGTGACTGGCCATTTAGCCCATTGTGTGCAAAAATAGTGTCGTTCAGAGTTAAAACAACCCAACCCAACTCTCCAAGGTCGGCCGATGATTCTTCTACGCTCAAAGTCTGTTAACTGTTGGAACAGCTGTCGACGTCTGCTTCAGGACATTTTTAACGGTTTAGAAGAATTTACACAACGTTTTGCCAACCAGGTAACTTTGCTGCCTTTATCTGTGTTTGACTGACCCACAGTAAATAAGGGTCACGGCTATGCTTGATAAGGACGACGTCTGTCGGACGGGACGTTAAGACGTGGTCCGTGTGTGGGAGAGCCATACCCCACGCACGTTACAGATTACACTGAATAGCCTTGAAGATCCGACACTTCTTTTCCAACAGCTGTTTAATGGGGCAGCAACTCTTAACGAAACCACGAAAGATTGGGACTTGGACATCTGTCCGAAGTATCTGATATTTAAATAGCGAATATCACTTTTAAAAAAAAAGCTCGAATTTTTCCTTAAATAACGGATGACTTTCGGCACAATTCATGTGCAGAGTTACGGAATAAATTTATACCATAATGCTACCTAACCATATTGGCAATAAATCTTTGGCATGGTTCAAAATCCGAAAGTTCCAATATTACAGATATGAATGAACTGACAGATTTAGATAACATTATAGTAATGTAGATCGTTACGTTAGGTACCTTCTACACTGCTGCGCAGCTTAATGTTAGTTTTCTGTTAGGCCTCAACCAGCACACCAAGGTGGCATTTGGTGCCATACATCAGATGTAGTACTGTCCTGTATAGTGGAACATCGGATGACATCATTCAATCATACTCAAGCTCTGCATCTGTGACGTCAGCTTGCGCCTGTCCAATCGTTTCGATCGTCCTGAAGCCGATCGTCGGAGAAGGCAACATTTTCCCACACTTCCACTGTCCGAAAATGTTATTAAACAAACATATTTAAACTATGAAAATGATGGTAGTCCCGTGCGAACTGCAGGCGTCGTTGCCGATGGACCTTGGTTAACATGGGCGCCATTACGCAATGTCGACCCTGAAGACCCATGTGTAACAGGGTTCGCTCTAGTGTTATCGGGGACACGTACCTGGGTGCTCCAGCGTTCATTTGAGTGGTTAATTGCTGCATTGTTGCGCATCGATTGCTCTTTACCAGTCGATGGAGGCGATGTTCTCCTCTGGGGTCGATGGTCTTTGAGGCTCCACAGTTATGACATCTGGAGGTACTCGGTGTGCCAGGGGTCCATTCTTGGTACTACAGCACCTCAGAAACAGCCCATGAAGTCTGCTGTTTCCGAGATGCTTCCACCCTTGGTGCAGTAGCCAATGATCATTTCTTTTTGAACGTCCGTCAAATCAATACCTCTGCCCATTGTACTCACGTTACGCACTATGACTCATCTGTCCTGGCTGGCCGCTTATATCTCCTTGTGGTCGACCTTGTCATGTGCACTCTGTGATGCGCCTGGGAGGGTACACTATGATTCAGTGGGTGGTCATATTATTCTGATACAACTGTATATACCTCTGATTAATATGATTTTTGGTTTTGATTTCATATATGTATATATATTATACAGGGGTTTATCAAAATAATGGAAATACTGATGGCATCTGAAGTACATGCAATGCGCCGTATGCAATCACAGGACGACGTCATCCTTGATGTGAGGATATAAAGGGAAAAAGCAGTGCCACAGGCGAAGGTGAAACATCTTGTTGTGATGTAATTGTCGACAATTCAGATCTCAGTGACCTCCAAAAAGGCATGATCATTGGTGCGCGATTTGCAGGAGCTTCAGTAACCAGAACGGCGGAGGCAGTAGGTGTAATACGAGGAACTGTTCGAAGATTATGACTACCTATCAAAAAGAACAGAGAGTTGCCTACAAGCGTGCAAATTGCGGACGCCATACGAAGTTGTAAGATACAGGCAAACATTGGCACGTATTGTACAAAGGAAGCACAAGACCACGGCACAGCAAATAGCAGCAGAGTTGAACACCAGTCGGAATGATCCCATTTTCCGTCATAACAGTTCGTCAGGAATTTCATCTTGCAGGTATTTATGGCCGTGCTGCAATCCACAAACCACTGATTACCAGCATCAATGCAGCAAAACGGATAAGGTGGTGCAAAACGCATATAAACTGGATGCTAATAGCTGACAACGTGTCATCTGGTCTGATGAATCATGCTACAAATTGTTTCCCAGTACTGGTAAAGTGTACGTCTGGCAAAAACCTGCAAAAGCAAAGCACCCCAACTGTTTGGTTCCAATTGTGAAGCATGGAGGTGAATCCCTGATTCTGTAGAGTGCCAGATCATGGCATTCCTTAGAGCCATTAGTTATTCTTCAGGATCTTGTCACATCCGCAACACACGAAACCATTCTTGGGACCACCTGCACCCAATGTTGCGGGCATTGTTCCCTAATGACCGTCCCTGGTTTCAAGCTGATAATGTTCCCACAAATTTTCGCCGTGCTTTTTTGAACGAATAAAAAAAAAGTCTCAAACAAAAAAGCACGGCCACAAAATTTTGGCCGTGCTTTTTTGACGGACGTTCAAAAAGACCCCGAACACACCATGTTCAATAATATTGTGCGAAACGTGTAGTTTCTGGAACTCGATACGTTATGGTTTGCAAAGCAATCTCCAGACCTCAATATTATTGAACATTTGTGGGAATATCTGGAGTGCGAGGTTAGATCACATTTTCTACCTCCAGCATCACTGGCACAGTTGGGCCATATTTTACAGGAAGAACGGTCCGACATTCCATTACCATAAGTGCATGACTTGTATAAGTCTATTCCATGTCGAATTGCGTTTGTTCTGAACGCCCTAGGTCGGCCTATAACTTATTAATAAAATGTTCTCTACACAGATATGTGTTTCCATTATTTTGACATACCCCTGTATATTTCATACATTACTCAAATCTATTTCAGAAACAAGTATTTACCACTCATAAAATTAAAATCATATTATAATTTTTGTCGTCTCTCTAAAACAAATGAATAAGGATTTTTATGATGAGTTGCAGTCATGTTTTCGCTCTGGCGAGAAGTATTTCCATGAATGCATATTCCACGAAATAGCAACATAATGATCCTAGATCAGAAAATGGCTCTAGGTTTAATTTTATTCGGCCTGTCAAGAGGTATTAGAATTTAATTGAATTCTGCCTTCAAACAACTCACGAATTTATAAATTCTCTGGATTTGAAATGAAAAATCAAGGTATAAGATATTCGGAATTTAAATTCCAGTGGAATACACGCAACATAATTATGGAAAAACACTAAAAAATCCTTTAAAAAGAATTTTTTTTTACTCTCCGACGAATAAAATTTCGTTTAAACTTCCTAGATACATCAAATTTATAGAAGACTGACAGATGTAATCTTAACCACTATTCGATACGTTTTAAACAGCTTCAAATTTTTGATTAATTAGCAATTATATTGCTAACTGCTATTTGTTTAACAACGGCAGTATATTCACCAGTTTGTTTCAGACTCTGGGATGCATGTTCATCCTCTTTTATTTTATCCCAATTTTTGTAAGGGTAGTTTCCTGCCCTCCATTAGATTGCTGATATTGTTAGTCCTTGATCGGAAATAACATTTATAATGAAGTCTGGGTGATCTCAGAGCGCTGATCTTTAAGTAAAAAAAAAGTCTCATTCAGTCTTTGTTTTCTGCATTATCATCGTGAAACTGTTCATGTCCCTCAGGAAAGAAATGAAGCATAGCAGGTTTACGTGATAGGATTCTATTGTTTCAATATCTTTCATACATATTAGTGAACCCATTCCCTGACATAGAAATATTCTCCTACCTCGATCTTTTTCGAGCAGCTTGAAGAGTGGATTTAACATATGGAGTCATTATGACCTCTTGCTGTTGGTACCACACTGTAGCTCAGTCATCTATACAAGAGAGAATGTGGCCATTCATTTGGCCATATATAAACCCTTTCACAGTCTATTACAATCCACTGAAACCTCTTCTCACATTATTGAAGTTTTGCCTTCAGATTTTGGGCCGATACCAAAGTTGTCAGAACAGGGTGTACTATGTATTAAGTACAACACTATTCAATGGAACCGCCTAACCACAAGAATCTGGGTTCCAGGGAATTTTTGGAGTTCATATATATTAATTCCAGCGTAATATGTAAACAAAATAGTTAGCATACGTCAAGACTCAGTCTGCTAACCAGGTTGAATATACAGATTGTATCTTAATCACAGGGGTGTAAAAAACCCTGTGATCCCCATGGTTTTTTTTATTTTTGCAACCGTTCTTTAAGTACTAACAACAAAACCTGCTTGGAATTTGGTTACCACAATTGGTTGAAACATTTGGTTGAAAGTTTCATCCTAACTCGTAGTCGAATGCTATCAAATGGCTGTGCTACGAGTATTGAAGACACTTGAGGAACATCGTGACTGTCATATGTAACTTTCATTTTTGTTTATCTTTACTGCGTCGCAGTTATAGTAAATAAAGCAATATTTCTTATTTTTGACCAATTAATGTATAACAGTCGAACATGACGTATGGATAACGGAATTTAAAGTTAAGAAAAATGTAAACTTTATTTCAGTGAACTTGAAATTATATTTGACATCATGCAGCCTGTTCATTAATGTTTTTATCTGAATTCTGTAGACGTGTGTAAATTTGTAAATATATTTGGAGCATATCTTTAAGGAATTGAAGCTTACAAAATCAATCTACCTTTAATTCCTGAGTATAACGTTTAGCATTCATAAGGATACTAACGGAGCCGGATCTGGGGGGGGGGGGGGCAAAGACGCTATGCACGTGTCGTGACCCCAATAGGGTATGGAGAAACGCACACTTTTTGGGGTCACTTAGTTAATATTATTAATTATTAATTAATTAGGCCACTTAATTAATATTCACCATCATCCTAGGTAGAACCACAGATTCGGAGGTTTTTACACCCGTGCTTAGGTGTGCTTCAAACATGCTGTGCTAAATGTCATGTAGAAAGAGGAAATAAACTAATGCACCAGGTTAGAGGACAGACGGCAGAGTTTATTTTACATTCACAAATGCATGTGCATATGGGAATAAGCTCGATTCCGTGGCCCTGAGTTTCTGCGCTCAAGATCAGAATGAAATGGCTTTACTGATGTTCCAGTAGCCTTCCTCCACTCAGCTTTCTTTAAATTTTTTTAATAATATTTTTTTTTAAAAGGGACGGAGATAACCTGCAAGTTTTTGTCTGTGTTGGTTTCTCGTACACAATACAATCCTTACACAAGGAATACAACAAAGAAACACTTAAGGACATGCCCGCTGGAATACTATCAGGTACGCTAACCACTAGCCCATGTAGGGCTAAATCCGAATGCTTCTCTACTACTGCAAGTTTCATATGATGCGATGGAAATCTGTACTTTATAGAAATCTGTTTACCGACCTGAAACTACGGCGAGAAATTATTTATTCCTTGCCTAATCCACCTGGTTCACACAGAACCGCCTCCTGGTTCAAACACAATCGTACATTGGTTCACACAGAACCGAACCCTGATCCTTTAGAGTTCCTTTTAAGAAAGAGCTATGTCTCTTTGATGCACTTAACAAATGACCTTTCTTTTTTTTTGCTAGCAACACTCTGCCGTTCATTGTTGATTCGCTCCTCTCCGTCACCTGCCCTAGAGCCTCCAGCAAGTGACGTCAGCGTATTAATTTCGCTCACCTGTCGAGCATGTGGAGTGCAGTATAGCATAAGGGTTGGCCCCAATGACAACTAGGGGCGGGGGTGGCTCAGTCGGTAGCGCGCCAGGCTCGTAATCTGTAGTTCCCAGGTTCGAGTCCCACCTGGGTCAGCGTTGAGATTTATCTCCGCAAAATTTCCCCGCCTTGCCCACGGTCAGTAGGGGACACCGATGGGCTTGAAAAGGCCGCCGTCCGTCGTATGGGACGTTAAGCCGTGGCCCCGTGTGCGGGAGAGCCATACCCTGTGCACGTTAAAGAACACGCTGGATGGCCTTGACGGGAGACTACCATCTGTATCCCAACAGCTGTTCCAGTGGGTCCCCTCCCCCAACCTTCTCTGAGCCTTCGGCGTCCTTGTGGCCTGGCCATTTAGCCCATGGTGTGCAAAAAAGTGCCGCTCAGAGGTAAAACAATCCAATCTAATGACAACTAATGAACCACATTCCCATTTCGGACATTTCAGAAAATGCACTTAACATAGATATCTATAAAGACAAAATAATAAAATAAATTAGAGGGACACGTCATGCCCCACTAAAAAAGGTTTGTCAGTCTTCAACAAGATTACAAAAATATCCTTGTGTCACTCTAGTGTTAATGACACCACCCAGCTGGTCTGGTGAACAATGTCCTCACTCGATGACTGCACAGTTAATTAACTTGTAGTGAACACCCAATGTCAATGTCATTTAGAAGAAATTAACTGCAGTCCACCTTCTTTTAGGTCCACAAATTCCATGATCTTTAACACCCAATGTCAATGTCGCTTAGAGCTAATTGATTGCAATTCACTTTCTTTCAGTGTCCACAGACTCCATGACATTTATTGATGCAAAGATGCAAATATGCCGGGTGGATTCCATCCCTTCTCATTTTTACTCCCCTTTTGAGTTGCCATCTCTCTCCCTTTCATCGAAACCCATAAATTAATCGCCAACATCCCCAGGAGTTTTCTTAATGACAGAGTGCTAGAGTCAGATAGAGGCAAACCCGATCTGTTAGAGATCCTCCAAGTCCGTCGTCCATATATGCTTTCGTTTTGACATGATGTACCCATGACGATGACGCATGCAGAATTCTCCCTTACAGTTTTATTGGCATCTGTCAATACGTTACTTCCGGAATAATTAGTTGCTATTTCACGCAATTTTTCTTTCATTTTGCAATTCTTCCTTTTACTTGGAAAGGCTACTGGCCGTTCGATGGGATATTAAGTTGTGATCCGCATGCGGGAGAGCCATATCCTCTGCACGTTAAAGAACACGTTGGATGGCCTTGACCAGAGGCTCTCAGCTGTCTCCCAACAGCCTTTCAGTTGGCCCCTCCCCCAACTTTCTGTAAGCCTTAGGAGCCCTTGTGACCTGAACATTTCAGCCATCGTGTGCGAAAAAGTGCCTCTCAGAGGTAAAAAAAACATTTGGTGCACCATGACTACAGGTTTTTTAGAAATGATTTTTATCATTATTACAGGAATAAGTCTGTTTCAACAAAAACGTTGAATTTTGAAAAAATGATATCGAAAAATCCCATCAGAATATCAAAGAGCTAACTGCCTTGATTGAACTCTCCCACCACAGGAGTAAAGGGAGAATGTTTACTTTCATAAGGAAACGAAATGAGGAGGGAAATGACTAAATTGACAAACGCGAATATAATTTGCGGTCATCGGCAGTTGGTTAGTTTACTTCTGAGTGGTACTTTTCTGCACACAGTGGTATAAATGGCCAAAAGGGTTTGAGGAAGGGAACCCATTGGGCAGCTGTTAAGAGACAGATGGTAGTCTCCCGTCAAGGAATTCAGTGTGTTCTTTAACGTGCACAAAGTATTGCTTTCACACACATGGGACAGCAGCTTAAAGTACCATCTAACGGACGGCGGCCTTTCCAAGCCCATCAGTATCCCCTACTGACCGTGGGTAAGTTGTGTTTTTTTTGCTAAAATAAAGTTTAAAGCTGTGCCAGGTGGGACTCGAACCTGGGAATATTTCCAAAATGCAAAGTCCATCTCTTCTGTCCATTGGACTTGATCCCGAGGGAATATGTTGGCTTAACGCCAACTGACAACCATGCACAAATCTGTGCTTGCCCCTGTGGACGTCTTCTCAGATTGGGAACTCTTAGTCGGAACTTTCCACTTTCGCCTTCCTGACATGGACAACCTTAGTCAGTATAGTCCTCACTTCATTAAGATACACAAGCCACCCACAGCAAGGTGGTGAGCCTTCGAAGGGAAAAAAATTGCAATTATTCCCTCAAGCAGCTACTTGCCACAGAGGTCTGACAGGGGCCTGTCACTGTTTATTCGCTGTATTATTAAAATAATAGGATCTCACAGATGTACACCGGGTAGTAATTTTTTTAGATAAATATAAGGGGAAAAATTGTCATTACCGGTGGGATCTGAATCTACGACCTCCTGATAACATGTCAGGTGCTCTGACCGCTCAGCTACCGGCCGGGAGTGCTAACACTAGAGTGACACAAGGATATTTTTGTAATCTTATTGAAGACTGACAAACCTTTTTTTAGTGGGGCATGTCGTGTCCCTCTAATTTATTTTATTATTTTGTCTTTATAGATATCTATATTAAGTGCATTTTCTGAAATGTCCGAAATAGGAATGTGGTTCATTAGTTGTCATTGGATTGGATTGTTTACCTCTGAGCGGCACTTTTTTGCACACAATGGGCTAAATGGCCAGGCCACAAGGACCCCGAAGGCTCAGAGAAGGTTGGGGGAGGGGACCCACTGGAACAGCTGTTGGGAGACAGATGGTAGGCTCCCGTCAAGGCCATCCAGCGTGTTCTTTAACGTGCACAGGGTATGGCTCTCCCGCACACGGGGCCACGGCTTAACGTCCCATCCGATGGACGGCGGCCTTTCCAAGCCCATCGGTGTCCCCTACTGACCGTGGGCAGGGCGCGGAATTTTGCGGAGATAAATCTCAACGCTGACCCAGCTGGGACTCGAACCTGGGAACTACAGATTACGAGCCTGGCGTGCTACCGACTGATCCACCCCCGCCCCCAGAGGATTAGTGGAATCACACGTCTTCAATTAGCAGTTTCGGTGCAAGAGGCTGCGTCCCGTGGTTTAAAGATGTCATGCTAATGATAACAGTTTTATGCTGAAGTTAGATGTATTTTTTTGTTGCACTTTGTATGTGCGTTCTGTATCCTGTTAGGCTTTCGTCACCTAATGCATAAGTGAGAAGAAGCAAATCCAAAACCAAAAGAATTATTTTTTGCTGTGAAGTAGCTGAAAAAGTAAAATGTAAAAGCTGAAACGGAAAAATTACTGAACAAACAGAAATTTCCTCTTTTTATCTATTTAATGTTTTGAAAATTTTATTTGCATAGCGTTAAAAATTCCCTGTTCGTACCAGAATTGTAAATATATTTGTAGAACAGAAAATTTTCTAAACAATAAAACTACCAGTGGAATTATGCGCAAAATAAATTCCAGTAATATAGCTTCCGTTTAATATAACATTTCCGTTTGAATGATGTGAATCGTGATTGGATGAACCTTTCCGGACGCATCCTAAATTATTAATATGTAGTGATATTGTAACATTTCCAATGACGAATTCTACGGTATAATGCTTTAACCAACTAATAATAGAGGATGATTCTTCGGCTTCAGTGATCAGAGCACCTGACATGTTATCAGCAGATCGTGGGTTCAGATTACACATGGCTAATGACAATTTTTTACATATATTATTCTAAAATATATGAGGTCCTTATGTTCATGATATTGGGTTGTTTTACCTCTGAGTGGCACTTTTTTGCACACCATGGGCTAAATGGCAGGGTCACATGGACCCCGAAGGCTCAGAGAAGGTTGGGGGAGGGGACCCACTGGAACAGCTGTTGGGAGACAGATGGTAGCCTCCCGTCAAGACCATCCAGCGTGTTCTTTAACGTGCACAGGGTATGGCTCTCCCGCACACGGGGCTACGGCTTAACGTACCATCCGACGGACGGCGGCCTTTCCAAGCCCAACGGTGTCCCCTACTGACCGTGGGCAGGGCGAGAAATTTTGCGGAGATAAATCTCAACCCTGACCCAGCTGGGACTCGAACCTGGGAACTACAGATTACGAGCCTGGCACGCTAACGACTGAACCACCCCCGCCCCATTCATGATATTAAGAGTGAAATATCTTTCAGATGGAAGTTTCCATCGTGATAAAGCTTGGAAAGATTTTCAAGCTTGCAACCTCTGTTTGTACATATCAGGGGCGAATCTAGATGGCATATTGCCCCCCGCTTCGTTTTTTTTCCATATCTGGCTTTTCCCAAATTGTGGCCTTGTTATTGATATATAAAAGCTCATAATACTTTGAACACTATTATAGTTGGAATTCAATGCCTGTAAAGGCAAGTGCACAGTACTCGAAGTACGGCAGCGGCAGCACGGATCGCAATTTGCTTCATCGCACACTTGTGCGGTTTCGCCGTCGAAATCTCAGATTTCTCTAGATGAGCGCGCATCAAAAGCCATGGTAGAAAGTCATTCGCAACTTTTTTAGTTCATTCAAAGGGAATGGATTTCGATGAAAGCTAGAATCTTTGAAATTTAATTAAAAAATTAACTGAAAATAAATGTTTCTGATGAAGAATTGTTTGTTTACATTTCAGTGTTTGAAGAAAAAAGCACAGAGGGTTAAAAAGACGCAAAATATATATGTTTTGGGTACACGATATTATTTGTCGAAAAAAAAACGAGGTTTGGGAAATATCACAGTTTGTTCAGCGATTTCGTTCACGATAACTACAAACGCTTAAAAACTAGAAAATATATCGCCTCTGCCGAATATGGGCATCTCGTTTTCAAAGAGAATGAAGTTTTTTGCTTACCTACTTTTTGTACTCTTCAAAAGTTTCAATTGAAACTAATGGATGATTGGAAAAATTACAATTAGTAGCATTTTATTAGCTTCCCTTAATATTAAATTTACTTTTCTCCCACCCATCTGACAAAAGAGAGGAGAATCTCCACCCCTCTGACAAAAGAGAGGAATATATTTTGTTATACTACCATAGAAATTTTAAATTACCTCCATAAACACATCACTTACAACATTCCTTAAAAGTTTCTCTTTTCCGCATTTAAGTGATCTCTAAATGTAAATTTAAAATGATAAGTCGAAAGATGGCGCTCATGTGTGAGTTGTATGAATTTAGCTCTAATAATGTTAGTGAATTTCTTTACTGTGACGGCTCATGTAATAGTTTTGTTCACTTTTATTGTGTTGGTATGAAGCAAGTCAACTTTAAGAACATGTCCTTAGAGAAGAAAAAAGACTGGAGAAGTTCAAAATGCAATAGGTTTCTTAGTAACTCTTTTAAGCCTAACTTTGAATATATGGAATCGGTGGAATCAATAGGAAATATCGTCGGAATGATATCACTAAGACCTCTGATTTTGAATGTCACCTTGGATATGTATATTCCTCTTCTGAGTTGTACTGCCTAACATAACCGTTTTCACTAATATTTACTTCTCCAGAATTTATATATTTAAAAATTTCCTGTGACGTCGTAGACATCACATCCAATCAACGTCCACGTCCTATGACATCACATCCAAAATTTGGCATAATTTCTGGGATCTAGGACTTAAAAAACCCCCGACACCAATTCTAAGCCCTCTAACACTGATGGATAGATATATATCTGAAATCTGACCTACAAAGGACCTATCACGAGCAAAATTCAACATTTCCGAGATCTACGACCCCCTTCCAAATTTTCAGTTTTCTACCATCGATTATATCTAAATTTGACCTTCGACCTCGAAGGACTCTTCGAATGCGAAATCTGTTAAGGACATCATTTTTTTAGTGGGCGGTGGTGGCTCAGTCTGTAGTGCGCCAGGCTCTTAATCTGCAGTTCCCAGGTTCGAGTCCCAACTGGATCAGCGTTGACATTCATCTCCGCAATACTCCCCGCCCTGAACCCAAGATTTGAATAACTTTATTATTGGGGATTTTTTTTTAAACTTTTAAAACTATCTAAGCGTGTTTGTTAGTTCTCCAATCTGCGTTTTCAAACTAAGGGAGTTAGGTTGGGTTGTTTTACATCTGAGCGGCACTTTTTTGCCAATGATGGGCTAAATGCCAGGTCACAAGGACCCCGAAGGCTCAGAAAGGTTTAGGGACGGGACCCACTGGAACAGCTGTTGGGCCTCCGGATCGTAGCCTCCCGTCAAGGCCATCCAGTGTGTTCGTTATCGTTCACATGGTATGGCTCTCTCGCACACGGGACCACGGTTTAACGTCCCATACAGCGGACGGCGGTCTTTCCAAACTAAGGGAGCTATTAATATAAACTTCTAGTTAGTGTAGACTTTGAACTGTTCAATTTTTTCACACCAACAAGCTGAGTAATTATTGCATGAAAAAGGAATGCGATTTTAATTTATAGGGATTGCTGCCGGGACTTTTAAGAATCTATGGAGATTGTGGTGAAATAGGCGTATACATATAATGTCTAAAACTGTATAATACTTTGGTTCTTTCCAGGATTAATTATTGTAGTCAAACTTGCACGCTTTGTAAACAAAATGTCCAAAAAATCGGATGCTTTTGATCTTGATGCTTGCGCAGTATCTTGGCCATTATTAGGTGGTTGAATTTGATAAGGAATAATTAGGTTAGGTAAAGGAGTCCGCAACCTCCTTTGAGTAACATTATCGTGCAGAGAGAGACTCCGTTGGTTTGGCCGTGTTGCCCGTATGGATAATTATAGATTAGTGAATAGGGTTATCAAGAGTGCGTCTGAAGGCCTCAGAAAGAGGAGTAAACCTAGGGAGCGGGCTGGGCACAAAATGTCGGACAGTACCTTGTTAGAATTGGTGTGCAGTGGCCAGATTCAGCAGATGTAGCTCTGGACTGAAATGCATGGAAAACTAAATTGCACGATCTGTCTGGACTTCCATATAGCCCATGGCTGGTTGATTATGATGATGAGTTCTGTATCTGAGTTACTATTGACATAACATGGCCTAACATACTTAATGAAATGGCCTTTAGTCTTTTCATGAACGAGTTCCAAAAGAGTGCATGTATTATTTAGTGTACATGCGCTCTTTAGTCTCCAAATTTCGTAACGATTTTAGGAGAGAGGATATGTTCCAATGTGGAACTCCTTACCTTTTAATATAAATATATTACTGTTTTTAATGTTATAGACATTAATGTCTATAACATAATAATAAATAATTAAAATGCTATATTTATAAACATAATTTTAATTAAAATAATTTTAAGATGCTAATTAAAAAAATAAAATAATTTTAAAATGCTATATTTATTTTTGCGATTAGTATATTTTTCCATTCTCCGATTACAAAAATCAATATTTTACATATATTATCCCTTGTAATTAACTGTTACTACCTTAACAACAATGATTTGATATGCTTACATCAGTACAAAAGGTTTCTTACACAAAATACATATGTTACATAAATGAAAGTGACGATCCGGTTTTGATTGGGATGCTAAATTCGTCTGATGCGACATTATTTAAGTTACGGAAGACTTGCTATGAAAATTATTAGTGATATATTTCTTGTTAATTTGTAGCGACTTACACTGAAAGTCACTGAACTAGAATCCGGAATATAAGAGAGATAAAAGCTAGTGATTAAACGGAGGTATACAACTACACTAAAAAATGTTATGATTTGTACTGGTAGCCATTTTTACTTCTCTTTTTATGATCTTTCTTTAACTGAAAGCATAAGATAAAATGAAGTTTTAGCGTTTCGTTTAATGATATACTGAAATATCTAAAACTTTTCTGGTAAGTTAAAAGTTACGAAATTGTCTTTATAATTACACTGATCACCTCAGAATAAAATAAAAATTATTATTTTTTCTAAACTATATCCCTTTACCTTTATCTATGAAGTGACCCAAAACAAACTAACAATACTCCTGTAAGCTTATAGTAATAACTTAGTGGTATAAGAAATGTTTTAAATTTATACATTTTAAATCACTGTTGAAACAATACATAAAACCTAAGGTTTCATGTTTTACAAATGGAGGGAATGTATTTTTCAATATTAGAAGCACAGAAAATGACCTGTAAACATGAGACTCATCGCAACTACCTCAGGGTTATATCTGGAAGGTGTTTTGTCGACCAGCATCTGCAATTGTAGTTAAGGCAACTTGCAATGACTGAATCCGTGGTATAAAGCAATCAATAGAAGATATCTCGGTCGAGAGCTGGTGGCTGAGGAATCAGAGTACCTGGCATGCCATCAAGTAGTCGAAGGTTCGTATTCCACCCGGATCAAGTTAATATTTCCTCTATGCTTAGAATTGTTCATCCTGCTTATTATTTACGATTTTGTTTCATTTAGTTAAATAATAATAATATACGTTTATGTATATTATTTATCGGCTTTTTTAAAATACATCTCTAAAATGTACATCGTTTAAATCTATTTTGTGTATTGTAAATAAAAAGAACCGTATAGGAAGCCTTCTACGTTTGGAGTTTCAGGTGGTTTCCTCATTAGTCTATTCCTAAGCAGATCATATCTGATCACTCATTCACGCCATGTAATTAATCGAGTCCTTCGGCATCAAATTGAAATTTAAACATGACCTCTAATTTGGCAGTGAAGGAATTCCCATATCTTTCCCTTTTTGCATTTTTTTCAAATTCTAGCATGTAGCATGTAGCATAATTATGATTTTTCGAAGTACCAGGATAAAAGATCCCCTAACGTTCTTCATCTGTGGGTGTCCAATAAGTGGCATGAGTCGCAAAGGACAAGACAAAAATCATCAAACGATGATCCCCAAGGGGCAGAATTTCACATTCTTTGACATTAATTCTCCTTAAATACTGTGGGGTAGAGATTCTCGGACATATGACCCGTGAAGTCATTTTTGTACTTCACAAGCAATACGTTTCATCATAATCAAGGTAGCGACTGTAATGATCTCACGCGGACATGGTCACCTTCAGCCGAAAATGAAACCACTCTCAATGAAATCAGGTCTTTTTTTATCTTTATGGTTTTGAGACAAGGAAGGCATTTTAAACTTTTTTTTTATCAATATGCAACTTGTTGCATTACCAAAACAGTCCTCCTGACCCATAGCTCTGGCATCTGAAAGTTTCAGCGTTTCAATTGATATATACTGCCTAGATAACAAAGTAGCGAATTTTTGCCATATCAGAAGAAAGACAAATTCGATGCTCCGCAGCCTCTAAAATATGCTTTTTATGGTAAATTTCTTGCATATATTCGTTGAGGTGGTGTTCGCCCATGTAAGAGAAGAAATGTTATTGTTTTAAAAGTATTACGTATGGAAAAGTAATTTGAAAAATTAGTGGTAATTTTTAAGATATATTAAACTAACATGAATAACATACTCACTTTTCTCAGAGAGGTGTGGTAAATGCAACGTTCTTGATTTAAGAATTAAAAGACGATAACTTGGCGATGAAAGAAATAAATTTGGAGACTTCAGCCTGCTATCGCAACACATCTGAACAGAAAAAAATATTATAAGAAAACAGGAGTCCTGATTTCAAATTTTCGGCATTATTTCTTTGTAGACTCTTTTCCCTGACAAACCTACAAACAAAAAAAACTTTCCTTTTGGAAATAAAAGAATACATTTAACACAAAAAGGCTTGGAAGATGCCTTAGGCAGATGGCTCAACAGGCCGATCTCGCTGAATTTCAAGATGATGAAGATAAGCAGAAGAAAAGAAGAAGCAATCACCTCTCGGGCGTCACAAGGCACCACAGTTTGCCGTTTATTATTGCACCTTTTCTTTACAATAATAATAATTGTTGATTTGCAGAAATTACACAGAATTACGGAAAATCTATTTTAAACTTCCTGTACGAACTCTAAAAACTAACGTATTTAAATCTTGAAAAAGAAACCGAATTTTTCAACTCAGCACAGACTTCTCTGCGTTCCTGAAAAAAGTTCCAGTTCGGTTCTATATGAAATGCTATGAAATCAATGGTATAGAGTATTCATGCTGCAAACATATTTAAATAATGTAAGGATTACGAAGAAATTGAGCCCTTTCTAGAGCACTTGAAGGTCCGACGGGCATTGGCAAAAATTCGTTAGGACGAAATGGAGGAACAATAATATGAAATTAGCATTACCTTAATATTTTCAATGATTATTTATTTCAAATTTTATTTTTTAAATAATCATTTCTACTGCTTAAATACTGACAGCGAAACGCAGGATTAAAAGAAATATGCTTTAAAATATATAAAGTAATAAATTTTAATTTAGTCCATTATTTATTCTATATTATTCATTATTACCAATAATATCATAAAATCAAAATACTAAATCATTTTTATTTGTTCCATTAACTCGGTGGTCCAATGCTTTCAGGTAACCTATCATGTTACAGCCATTGCCATAGATCAACAAGACATTATACTCTAAAACTGGTGTTCGTGGATGGATTCTATGTAATTAGGAGTTAATGTACCTTTACTTAATTTTGTTCTAAGTGGTGTGTTTTACCACTTTAATTAGATAAATTTCAAAACGGTTCAATTGCGCTGTTTAAACAATGTACTTTGAAAATTATGTACACTAGAGAAGCAAGTCTCATATCAGAGACATCTGATGCAATATTTTTAAAACAAATCTTATTCATTTATCTAGTAAATCATGACAGTAAATTTGGAAGACTAGATTTTTCTTTTCCACCTCTTCTCGTCCTTTTTCCTATGAGAATGAAATTTTAGTAATGCGTTAATACTATAAAAGAAAAACTATGATTAAGCATTTGCAGTGTTATTGAATAAAAGACTTTAAAATGTTGGAAGAGAGTACTAAAAATATATACCTTAAATCGGAGGGGAGCAACTTTTTAATCTGCAAAACTCCTTTTCAAATATTAACTTGATGCGACTCCTCAAACTTTTAACGTACTGACCACAGCTGACCGAGAGCACCCCATAAGCCTTGCTTGTAAGGTGTTCAGGCATTAAAAACTTTTAATCGCGTTCGTGTAATGAGAGCTCTATTATTTTGAAAAGAAACTAGTGTAAAAATATTTCAATATTTATAATATTCAATTTAAAATTTCCGCAATACATAATTCGCGCATCACTGACTTAATTAAGGATTACTTTGGAGGCAAAAACAAATCCTAAAAGCTGAAATAAGCAAATTGTGTTTGACCTCATTTGCTTATTTATAAACATAAATACAGTTGACTCACATTATAAGCCGTAGCTGCGTTCCCAATGATAGCAGTGAATATCGAATCCACGTAAATCAAGATACTTTCATCATGAAATAATAGGGGCTGAGTTCTGGAAAGCAAAAGAATTTGATGCTTCAAGTTTATTCATTATTAGAACAACGTTTTACTCAGCAGTAAAGAATCACAGGATATGTCCTGTAGACATGGAACTCGTGAAATAATACGCTGAAAAAAATTTGGTTTTGCCATGAGTGGGATTCGAACCCATGTCTCCAGGAAACAAGCCTGTTATGCTACCACTACACCATGAATGGCTAAACTTTCTCAGTTTGTGTGATCTTATAAACTTTATGGATTTTTTTTATTTTTATTTGATTCGAACAGTGGCGCCATCTGTCCGGGAAGTGGACAACTCTGCTGCCTCATATGGAAGGAATTCGAATCAAATAAAAAGCAAATCCGGAAAGTTTATAAGGTCATGCAAACTGAGAAAAGGTTAGCCATTGGTGGTGTAGTGATAGCATAACAGGCATGTTTCATGGAGACGTGGGTTCGAATCCCACTCATGGCAAAACGTTTTACCATTTTTTAACGTTCAAGAGCACCTAATTATTATACAAACAAAACGTTTAAAAATACTATGAATATATTATTAATCAACTTTTTATATCTCCACAATGAGAAGCTCGGTCAATGTGGAATCACCGAACGCATCTGCCACTTTTGAAGAGGGTTTAGTGTCATTTGAAATGATATTGAAATATAGTTAAGTTGCATATTAAACTGCTGCACTAATCAGGTTTAATTACTTGGGGATAAGCCAGGATTAGTTTCGTGGGGATCTGAGAATAAGACACGAGTAGGGTTTCCTAATTACTAAAATATTGCACCGGACGAGAAAGGTTAAAATGATATTCTATATAGAATAAAACTTTATACTTGTTTTAAAACTATTTTTCTGTCAGAATACACCACGGGGCTAAAATAAAATCATATGAAGATAACCCTTTTGGATTTTAAGGCAGGTAGCAAGTTTGAGATTTCATATAAGACGACCAGATTTTCGAGGATGTCCGGTGGGATTTCGTCTCTTATTACATATCCCTTTTTATTGTGAATATTTAGAATTACGAGAAAATAATTTACTTTTGTATTTTAAAATAATAGTGGTAATAGATTTTTTGCATTTTTGTTCCATACTAAAATCAAATAAAATTAAATAATTTGTTTCACGTGCAAAAAGGGGAATATATCTTCTCTCTGCATATCATAAAGCAAAATGTTTGTAGGATATGTCTTTAAAGATATATTAAAAGCTCGAAAATAAACATTCGCTCTATCAAGCATTTGGAAGTTTTCCTGAATTTAGAGTCAAGCTGCTCCTTATCTGACTTCGTTTTCCATTGACCATTAGTGGCCATTAGCGTCTGTCGCCATTACCCAATGTCTGCCATCTGAACTTGGCATAGTTGCATGTCATGGCATAGAACACATGGTGCAATCATCATGTCAACTGGATCCAGGGACAATGATGATCAGTACTCTTCATGGAGGAGTTGAGGTTCGCTCACCACAGCGATTCACAATGTCTGTTGATATGAGAAGAACCACAAACACGCTATCATCCCCAAATATTCATGAATGGAGCTTTTGGGTTGGGTTGTTTTACCTCTGAGCGACACCTTTTGCCCACCATGGGCTAAATGGCCAGACCACATGGACCCCGAAGGCTCATAGAAGGTTGGGGGAGGGGACCCACTGGAACAGCTGTTGGGAGACAGATGGTAGCCTCCCGTCACGGCCATCCATCGTGTTCTTTAACGTGCACAGGGTGCACTCTCCCGCACACGGGGCCACGGCTTAACGTCCCATCCGACGGACGGCGGCCTTTCCAAGCCCATCGGTATCCCCTACTGACCGTGGGCAGGGCAGGGAATTTTGCGGAGATAAATCTCAAAGCTGTCCCAGCTGGGACTCGAACCTGGGAACTACAGATTACGAGCCTGGCGCGCTGCCGACTGAGCCACCCCCGCCCCCCATGAATGGAGCATCTATGGTGGATGGTTATATCATGGTTCAGGAAGGGATATCTTTTGGTGGGTGCACAAAGCTGTATGAACTTCCAACTGGTATATCACTGGTTTTAGCTAGAAGGATGAAATCTTGAATATCTTCATGTGACCATATACATGTGCAACAGGTGATACTTTCTTCCTAAATTATCATAACGCCCGCTCGCTATCTGAAAAAATAGCACTATTAACTGTATGTAGTGCCAGCCTGGTGTCCTGATCTAAATCCGATAGAACGTGCATGGGATGCTCTTGGGAGATGGATTGTCTCCGTGAATCCTTCTATTGCAAGCCTCTCAGAGCATCGTATCCTCTCAGACGTACTTTGGACGAGTTATGAAGAATACTCTCGCAGCTCTGCTGGACAGAATTATTAACAGCACGAGGAATCGCTGCAAGGAGTAAGAGCAGTGAGGAGTGATCACTCTCCAAATTGAAACTTTTGGGCTATCTCAGTTGGCCATCACCTTTTTTTACCATGTTTTTATTCGTATCTAATTTTGGATATTAAATATGTAATTCCTTTTATCGACAGTTATTCTTACGCAGAGTGTTTATATACACCTGTCTTCCGATTCCCATGCAGCAGAACCAACAGGTTTTTCAGGTTATATCTTAATTTATTGAAATTAATGTATATATATATATCTATATATCTATGCAAAGTTTCGTATTCCTTGTCATGACATAGAATGAGTAAAAACCTCGGAGACATTGAAGCTGCCCAGTTGATTATTCAATGCTTCTACCGAGCTAGAAACTTTTTTTTATCTTTCATTCCGTAAAGTTACATATTTTTTGCTATATTAGTTTTGAGTTGGTTTACGTCAGAGTAGCAATTGTTTGAATAAAATATGGCAAATGTTCGTGTAACAAGTCCACAAAGAGTTCAGAGGTTGGTTAGGCGAAAGGGATCTACTTCATAGATGTTAGGAGGCAGATGGAAAACTCCATTTAAAGTCATTTATCTTTTTTTTAACATGCAGAGGAGGTGATTCTCTTAAGCAAGAAGCCACAGCTTAACTCTAATTCAATGGACAGTAGCATTTCCAAGCCCATTCCGCCTTCCCTCTCTATATGAAAACACATGACTGAAATATACCCATTGACCACCAGTGAAATTTTCTACAGGACCGTACAATTTTTATTCAAGCATGAAATACAATCTATCTTCTTGATATGGGCAACTACACTTTCGAAGAAATTCTAACAGTGCATGGTATTCGATGAAGAGCAGCTCGTCCACTATGTCGTTTTCCTTTACACTAACAACTACATTTTATCGTTTTGATCGACCGGCAACTTCTAGAAACTAGTATGATAAAGAGGAGTATGCATGATACATGGCGACCAAAGGGAAAATGCGCCAGGTATGAAAGAGGGATATTGCAGATTGTCGAAGGCCATTCTTGTACAAATACTCGCCCCACGCAATACTTCTGTATGAGTGTCGCATTACGTTTGGTATGTCATGCACTGTTAAGGCAAACCGCTTTGCAACAAGGTAAGAATTGCTCCAGTCAGTCAATGCAGGCTTACAACAAGCTGTTTCCGAACGAATACTGTGAAGGGAACTGCATGTCATGGATATCTGGAGCAGAGTACCGTGGAAGAGACCCATGTTAACAGCTCTGCGCAAGGCTGCACGGTGAGAGAGTGAGCTCTGCGCAAGGCTGCACGGTGAGAGAGTGAGCTCTGCGCAAGGCTGCACGGTGAGAGAGTGAGCTCTGCGCAAGGCTGCACGGTGAGAGAGTGAGCGCTGCGCAACGAAGACTTGACTCTCGACTCTTGAAAACGTGTGATCTGGCAGAATGAGTTACGTTTTTGCTTGTACTGGAATGATGCGAGGCGACGGGTACATCGTAAGCCGCATGAACCTTCTATGCGGACTGTGTGCAAGGTTCTGATGGAACTGGGGGAGGCTCTGTGATGCTCTGAGAGTATTTCACATACTAGGAAATGGGTCCTTTTTTTTGGTGACATCTCACTTGAATCAGAAGTGCTGTATGAAGTTACTAGCGAACACACGTTGCCTTTTGTGTAGCATCTCCACGGTGAACACCAGAAGGATATCCCAGTTTTCCAAGAAGACAATTGTCGCGTGCACAGGGCTCGAAGTGTGTCGGATTGACACAAACAGCATTCTGAAGCTTTCGAACATCTCGACTTGCCCGCCAAATCCCCGAATTTGAATCCCATAGAATACTTGTGGGACTATTTGGGGCAACGAGTGAAGCGTCGTCCCAGCCATCTGGCCAATCTCGCCGAATTGCTGCATTTCCTGCTATTCGGAATGAGTGGATGAATATTGATGTGCACTATATCCGCACAATGGTGGCATCCAGGATTTCAGCTGTTCTTCGGTCACGCGGAGGCGTTACGTGATATTAAGTAGCATTCAGCCAGGGGCAATGCTACTTAAATTTTTTCTCCGGTGGACTTAACTTTCTCATTAATTATCAGCAGCTCACACTGCAAACCACCAATCTAGAACAGGTAAGAGACAGTTACAAAATTTTTTATGATTGAATGATAAATTTAAAACTACATTAACAGATACTGAAATTTAGAACGGTAGCTATTATCTCTCTCCTGCTATTTACTTTTTTTATAAAACATTTTTAAGAAAAATTTGAAAAACCTTCACAAATTGTAACTACTTGCATTAAAGATAGAATTGAATAAACTTATGTCACTGCTTTACCATTAAATGCACTGCGTACCTTTGATTTACTAAGCATTAAATCACTGTTGGGCTGCTTTAAGTGCAATGATGAGAGTGGTTGCAGAAGAAAATATTTTTTAGAAATCTCAGACATTTAAAGTTAAGTAAAAAATTTATGAAATTCTATGACTGCTTTCACAATTTATGTACTAAGGATATCATCTTTGCGTAGGTTCTTCTCTGTGTTAATATTGTATGTATCTAGTGCTCAGATATAA
Organism: Ryuthela nishihirai; assembly: GCA_038380435.1. NCBI lineage: Eukaryota > Metazoa > Arthropoda > Arachnida > Araneae > Heptathelidae > Ryuthela > Ryuthela nishihirai. The sequence continues at coordinate 26,857,608 of JAWZYU010000019.1, read as the reverse complement.
AATATGAATACTTAAATACTCTTGTAGAAACAACAACTCCATGGAAATACATTATACTTGAAATGTACGTAATTCAAACTTTTGTTAAAGTAATACATTAAGAAAACCGTAGTTCAGAATTTCGCAACTAGGTGTTACTTATTTGTCACGCCTTTCGCCATCGCCATCTGTTGGAATGATTCGTAACTAAATCAAATGTTAAGGGTTAAATTGTTTAATGCAATGTCCTTTTGAAATGACCTTTCAAATAAATATGCAGCAAACACAAAAATGCATTGTATCTTAGTAAATATCTGCAATATAACGTGAGATGCAAATTTTGAGATATTAAGTGTATTCACATCCATATGTTAATAATATAGTTTTTGAAGGGTTTCATACCCTAAACTTAATTGATAAATTAGGGAAACATATTTATTCATATATTACAATGAAGACATGCTTCAACAGGTCTTAAAGAAATATAGACGCTTCAATGCCTTGTTGAAGAAAAGGATTTCAAGTAAAGTTAATAACATCTATCTTAAAATTATGCAAGGAAATAAGTAAAATATGAAGTAAGGTTTACTAACATCTAATTATAATGGATATAACCAAGGGTATCTGGTCATTAGGGGTCCAGCCTCACTAACCTTTCTATAAAATGCTTTTATCTAAATTCAAAATTTATTTCAATTTAAACCCTGAATTAGGGTGAATACTGAAACTTTAGCCGTCCCGTGGACGAGTGGTTAGCGCGCTTGGCCACTTATCTGCGGGACCTTCTACTATGGCACATAAACTGACACGCTCCTGTCAGACCTCTGTGGCCAGCAGCTGCTTGAGGGGGTATTTATTTTATTATTTTTTTCTTCACTGAAACTTTAACGATAATATCTGAATTTTATTCGTTTTGTTTGCAATGAACACTTCATATCTATTCTAATACTTGTGTAGCAGCCCAAATCTAGAAATACAGGCAAGGAGGAAATGACGCAAATAAATGTGGGAGGGAAAGAGACTGAATTTCAATTGAAGTATAACATTCCCCACTCCATTTCAGATGCATTTGAAATTATCTTGAAAAATGCATGAAATATCCTAAAGGTTAAAAATTTCTGTTTCCATTACTCTTACTAGCAGGGGGCGGAATATATATATATAGCAGGGCGGCGTACATGCCTCACCCGCTGTACCGGCATTAACCGGAATCTGGTGTGAGGCATGGCGGCGTACCATGCCTCACTCCAGATTCGGCCCTGTACGGCCATTTTGTAAACAATGGATGCGAAAGGAAACAAACAAATCGCAGCTAAAACTGTCGAAAATGATTGAAATTGTCTAAATACGATATAAGCTTATGTAACAAATTCTCTTTAAAGAATCAAAGTAATTAATTGCTAGGTTCTAATGTAAAAATATGTTGGAGAGGTTTCGAGAGGAGATTTTAGATCCAAAGGTTCTTCATATTAGTTCGATTTTTTAATTTTTTGGCATTTTCTTAGAGTGTTGGGTTGTTTTACTTCTGAGCAAAACTTTTTTTTTTAACATAATTGGGTAAATGGCCATTTGATAGCATTGGGCGGGGGTGGCTCAGTCGGTAGCGCGCCAGGCTCTTAATCTGTAGTTCCCAGGTTCGAGTCCCAGCTGGGTCAGCGTTGATATTTATCTCCGCAAACATTCCTGTCCTGCCCACGGTCAGTACGGGTCACCGATTGGGCTTGGAAAGACCGCCGTCCGTCGAATGGGACGTTAAGCCGTGGCCCCGTGTGCGGGAGAGCCATACCCTGTGCACGTTAAAGAATACACTGGATGGCCTTGACGGGAGGCTACTATCTCTCTACTAACAGCTGATCCAGTGGGCCCCCTCCTCCAACCTTCTCTGAGCCTTCGGGGTCCATGTGACCTGGCCATTTACCCCATGGTGTGCAAAAAAAGTGCAGCTCAGAGGTAAAACAACCCAACCGCCCTGCCCGAGGTCAGTAGGGGACACTGTCCAGCGCATTGAATGTTAAGCTGTGGCTCTGGGTGCGGGGGAACCATACTCTGTGCACTTTAAAAACATGCTGGATGGCCTTGGCAAGAGGCTTCCATGTGTATCCTAATAGCTGTACAGTGGGTTTCCTCCGCCAACATTCTTTGAGCCTTCGGGGTCCTTGTGACTTGGACATTTAGCCCATTTCGTGCAAAAAAGTGCCGCTCAATGGTAAAAGAATGCAATCGAATCCTCCTCAGCCACTGTTGAGCTATCTATCCATCTATCTATCTTTGCGAAACCTCCACCAACTACTGCTACCTTTAACACTCACTTGGTAAGTTGATACTCGTAGAAAAGTGAAGATTCCTACACAAAATACGTTACGTAATTGAAATGGCGGTCCCATTATGCACTGTGTGGAATGTATGTGGGGAATGCACATATGTGGGGAAGTGTTAAATCCTTTGGGTACGTTATATAAATTGTAAACGATCTGTTGTAAAGTAAAAGGTCGTACGCTTTGGTTTCTAATTGTTAGTGAAACTAGAACTCGTCCAAAGCAGTGGTTCTCAACCTTCTTTGCTTCACGTACCCCCTGGAAATGTGCATGTAACTGGCGTAACCCTTGTATAGATAGATAAAACTATAGTTATAATAAAACAATTTTTAATTTATAAACAATTTTCTGAAGGCTTCGCAACATATGCCAAGTGTTTCCGTGCCTCTAGCATAATGCCACGGTGAGTCTAAATTTAAACAAACTCAATGTAACTGGAATCAACATCAATGGAGATCGGTATTAAAAACCGCTTTAGTGATTAATGATTTTTAAAAACTACTTTAACGGATAATGAAACTTAGAGTGGTAGTTATTTTCATTCTCTTCTCAATTACCTTTTCATAAAACATTCTTTAAAAACAATATTTTCTTCAAATGTTTAAGAGAAATTTCTACGACTTTTAAATTGTACGCAACTTTGAAAACTCTTGACTACTTCTTACAGTCATTTTTATCAAGATACTAAAACAGCCTAACAGTGATTAAATGCTTAATAAATATTGTCACTCTTAATCTTACATGTCTCTCATTCCCAATATTAAATTTATGATACTTAAATATATTTGTGAAAAGTATTGCTGAGTGGATACACATGATATTCAAGGTACGTAAATTTTCAAATTTGTGCATTTTGGATAATTTTTTAATTTATACCTATATTACCTTTATTCTTCAAATGATACGCGAAGCCGCACTTTTCGAGTGATCCATTAGCAGAACTAATGAAATTTGGGTTTGCAACAACGACATTTTTCTCGAGAGTTTTTTTAAATCACATTGCGGGGAGACTCATGAAATAAGTCGCACTTCCATATAATGGACAAAAAAAATGAAAACACCAAGGTTTGAGGAAAGCCTTCAGTTTAATATAAACTGTGGTGTCTACGTGCCACTGGCAAATGCATGAAATATACAAATCACATCCCAGCATTCTTAGTCTCATATCTATAACGGCACACCTGGTAATTATTGGTACTATGTCGTCAAGAGAAGACCGTGATGTTTTCGGAAGGGGAATGATTTTTGGAATTCATTTAACAAGGCAGTTGAACTAGCTAATGTTTCCCGAGCAACAGTTAACAGTTTCCAAGGTGTTTTTTCTGAATGGGAATGGGAAGAGAGCATCTGCAAAAGGGAACAGTCATGAAAATGCGGACTCCAGAATCGCATCAATGTGATGAGCAAAGCGAAACTAGAAAACAACCACAGCTGATTAGTTGTGCACCTATTTCAAAGCAGGATGCAAGAAGCCGTTTTTGTCAGAGTACGTCGAAAACTCCATAGAGCTGGATATTACAGTTCAGTTTCACTTCCCACGTCACTCATCACACCTGTCAACGCACGTCGTCGTGATTAGTGTGCAAAGAACACAAGCAGTGGAAACTTGAGCAGTGGAGGAATGAGATATGGTCTGAAGAACCATTTTACACTTTGTTTCCCACAAATGGACGATTGCACATCTACGACAAGCGAAGTAAGCTTACAAATCTGATTGCTTGTTTCCTATTGTTAAGGGTTCTGGCGGTTCTGTAATAGCGTGTGATGCTTTCTGGTGCATTCATTCTGTTAGAAAGCAGAATAGGTGGTATGTAAGTAGATGAGCTCAATGGGATGTTAAACGCCAGCATATAATTGTCCTTTGGGGTTCCTAATATTGCACACGACATATTTTTCCAGAATTTTAAATTTTTGTGATTAAATGTAAAAGTCACGGAGTTCGCACTGACATCAATCATCAACTCCTTACTCTTGGAGTTGGGAAGGCGACCGTTTTTTAAAGACATAATACAAAAATTTGTGTAAAGTTGAAACTGAAATAATGAAATATCGTTATTCACATTTTTCACATCTATTTGTAGTTTTAATTTTTTTAATTTCAGATTTAGAGCGCGTTAAATATGGAAATGTTAAACTTTAAAGAATATTTCAAAACGATCTACGTATGCTAGAAATTTGAAATTTCGGTGCTAATATGTCAAAGGGTTTTCACTGACAGCAGCGACTTGGCCTCTTTAATCACAAGAGGGTGACAAAACGCAAATATTTCATTTTAAGGGATAATTTCTCTTCCCTCTTTTAGTGGAAGGGGAATTTAAAATAAAGATAAAAAAATGTAAAAAAGGGGGACATGATTTGGGGAAGTTCACGACATTTAAGATACAATCATTGAGATCACTCGCATGAAATATCAATCCCCTTTTCAAGTTGAAGAATGGGGTTGGGTGCATCTCGAGCTACCCCACAAGAGTCCCCATATCATAAGCCTCCATTTCATTCCTTAACTCTTAACGTGACCCCTTGCCTTCGGAAGATAAAATGGAAGAATATATTTTTTTAATTTGGATGTTGGGACTTAACAGCTAGTATACCGCTTATTGTCACATGTCCCAATGTGAGAACAAGAATTTTTTGACATGTCGAGAAGTCAACACTTTTTGTTACTGAGGGGCAAACGCAACAGATATGAGAGAACAAATGATCATGCCATCCACACTCGGGACTCGAACCTAGACCACGGCAGTCTCAGTGTCACAGCGAGACAATGCGATGACACTGAACCACCGAGGCGGCATGGAAGAACAATTTCCACATTACCCTTTTTAGGAGAGAATAAAGCACGGGGTGGGATGTTTTATAACTTACGACACCAAACGAGCGGCAAGCTTTCATTTGACACATACCTGGTCGAGATCGGTCAACGGATTGGAAAAATGTGGTAAAGAGAACCCATTGGCCAACTTGTTAGGATAGCAGCTTGGAATTATGTAACGGTTTTTCGGATGTGATGTAACGTAGCAGTAAAATGCTATAATTATTTTTGCGATTAGTTTTTCACTCGTTTTCTGATGGAAATATCAGCTATTTTTATAATCATCACTTGTTTTTAATTACTGCTATCGCACACACTTATTTGGTATTCCGATTCCCGCAAAAAAGGGAAGGTCCTTGCAAAGAAAAGTGTTACTTAAATGATAGGGCGATCCTGCCATGCGTTTCATAAGGAGTGGAGAGTTCGTATACTACATTTAGTTAGTTATGATCTAGGCAATTAATAGGTTGTATGCCTTTTATATTAATTTTTAGCGACTCACTTTGCAATCCGCTGAACTTGGATGTTGAACAATCGGATAATTTTTTACGGATAAAACTAATATGGGGAACTACAGGAAATAATACCATGATTTATAGTGGTAGTTATATTCACTCTTATGTTAACTACCTTTTGATACCTAAAAAATAAAGTCCGCAAAATTCCCCGCCCTGCCCATCGGTCAGTAGGGGACACCGAAGGGTTTGGAAAGGCCGCCGTCCGTCGGATGGGACGTTAAGCCGTGGCCCCGTGTGCGGGAGAGCCATACCCTGTGCACGTTAAAGAACACGCTGGATGGCCTTGACGGGAGGCTACCATCTGTCTCCCAACAGCTGTTCCAGTGGGTCCCCTCCCCCAACCTTCTCTGAGCCTTCGGGGTCCATGTGACCTGGCCATTTAGCCCATGGTGTGCAAAAAAGTGCCGCTCAGAGGTAAAACAACCCAAACCCAACCCTAAAAAATAAAGAAACAAAATTTTTGTATCTTTGACATAATGTACCTAATAAATCTCAATCCTTTAAATCTAAGCTAAAGTTGAAAACTTCTCAACCATGTCATTTAATATAGATTAGAGGTATCCTATATTAAACAAATATTCTAGTCAGTTTGTAGGAATTCATAGGTGGATTTACGTGATTTTTGAAATTTTAATATTTCATATCATTGCCGCAGCAATATTTAAAACCGTAGCTTTCCCTAATAAACTGGTGGACGAAAGCTAAGCATAGTTGACCAAATGGACTATATTGAAAAAACAATCGGCGAAAATAGCAACAAAATGTACGTGCAGATAACGGTAGGCACATGCAAATGTTGGAATAATGATGCCTAGCATATAGTGTGATTACATATAATTTGCATAAGAGACAAGAACTGCAAATTTGTAATGGTTATAAATAATGGAATAAATGTGAATAACCTCATTTCTTGTCGTCAGAGCATTCGTTTTGTGTTCGAACCGACTTGTTGCTTGTAACAATATGTCACACAAACAGCATATGGATATCTTTACACATGGTCGGGCAATCGGGATGTTGGAATCAGGCCGAACATAGAATGACGTTGCCAAAGCAATAAGTGTGCGCCAATCCATAATCTGAAAGCTGTGGAGAATGTACAATCGACAGGAGTCCAAGTGTGGGGGGTTATCACGACTTCCAACGGTTAAAGTTGATAGTTATGTGACACTAACAGCGAGACGTAACAGACACATGTCAGCGAGAGAGCTGTCTGTGGCTCGTGGACGAATAGTTTCGTGGCAAATCATGTGCAGTGGAATATTATATTACAACTGGTAACCAATAACGACTCTGTAAAGCTGAGATGAACAGTTGTTTGCAAAATATATTATTTGAATATATGAAAAAGAATCGTAACAGTATAAACTTCACATTTGAATTTTTGAGGACCCTCTTAATTGTGAAGTCCTAAGCTATAGCTTAGTTAGCTGATGCGTAAGTCCGGCGCTGAACTCAACACATTTCTTTTAACTTATCACATACAGCACAAAAGGATCAAATTCATTCTCTTTTGCAATGTCTTTCTTCTTCACGAAACAAAGCAAATGTTCAATCTTGCAACATGCATCTCTTGATGTATACAAATCACATTTCCTCCTCAAGTTCGCTAAAATAGAATTGCAGTTCCTATTTTAAAAATCACAATTGTCAATCAGTTAGCATGCTTAACTCTGAGCGGTACGTTTTTGTACACTATGGGCTCAATTGCCAGGTCACAAGGGCCCCAACTCAGAGAAGGTTTGGAGGAGATGATCCACTGGACTATTGTTGGGAAACAGATGATAGCATCCCGTCAAGGCCACCTAGAGTGTTCTTTAACTTGCACAGGGTATGACTATCCCACACACAGGGCCTTGGCTTTACGTGTCATCCGAGGGACGGCGTCCTTTCCAAGTCCACCGGTGTAACGCTTCTAATAGAGGGCAGGAAGCAGAGTTTTGAGAATATAAATTGCAATGCTGACCCAGGTGAGACTCGAACCTGGGAACTATAGATTACGAACCTGGAATCCTACTGTCTGAGCCATCCCACGCCCCAACTAAGAAATTAAATGAGTTTCGTTCTGAGTTCCAGATAAGATTTCTCTGTGTACAAGCAGGATAATAATCCAGGAGGGAGTTATCCAAATGAAGAGATAATAAAGAATTGTTTTATTCACAGGATATGAAATTGTAATAAATCGATATTTTTGATTTGATTCGAGTTAGTTTTTTTTAAACCAAACAATGTATTACATTGTAATAGCCACATCATTTCATAAAATATTTATCAAAAACCTTGTTTTGAGTGATTTGATCGAAGATGGCGGTCTGTTGTTGGATTGCAAACCTAGAAAATATGAGATTATTCACGAACTGAATGCTTATATAAACTCGGTTTTTGTCTTTTCTAATCGAATAATATAGATCGCTGAAATTAGATCAAACTGTTTGTATAGTAGTAATTCATAGTAGGAAAAGTGGTTTGGGGATTGATATTTTCTGATTTAGACAATGCTGATGATTTAACCCTTTTGGGAAATGATGTTGATGAGATGAACTCTCTCATTCGAGCTGTTGATGAGAGTGGTACTAGAGTAGGTTTCGTGATAAACAGAGAGAAAACTAAAGTGATGAAAATTGGTCAGGTGGATGGTTCTTCAGTTTCTTTGAATGGATGCACTCTTGAGCAAGTGACTCAGTTTAATTGTTTTGGGAGCTATGTAACAGATACTGGTGATGCGCGGCATGAGAGTAACAGAAGAATAGGAATTGCTGCCGAGACTTTTAAGAATCTATGGAGATTGCGGAGAAATAGGGGTATACATATATATAAAGACTAAAATTAAACTGTATAATAGTTTGGTTCTTTCAAGGGTTAGTTATGGTAGTGAAACGTACACGCTTTGTGAACAAAATGTCAAAAAACTTGATGCGTTTGATTTTTGATGCTTGCGCAGTATCTTGGGCATTAGGTGGTTGAATTTGGTAAGGAATAATTTGGTTAGGTAAAGGGTCGGTAACCTCCTTTCAGCAGCATTATTGTGCAGAGAGAAACTCCGTTGGTTCGGCCGTGATGCCCGTATGAATAATTATAGATAAGCGAATAGGGTTATGACCAGTGTGCCTAAAGGCCTCAGAAAGAAGAGGAAACCTGGGAAGCGGTGGGCACACAATGTCGGACAGTACCTTGTTAAATTGGTGTGCAGTGGCCAGATGCAGCAGATGTAGCTGAGGACTTAAATGCTTGGAAAATTATATTGCACGGTCTGGTTGGACCTTCATAGCCCATAGCTGCTTGATGATGATGAGTTCTGTACCTGAATTACTATTGACGTAACATGTCCTAACATACCTAATGAAATGGCCTTTAGTCTTTTTATGAACGAGTTCTTAAAGAGTGCATGTATTATTTAGTGTACTGCGATCTTTAGAGACTCGTCCGTAAATTTCGTAACGATTTTAGGGGGAGAGGATATGTTCTAATGTGGAACTCCTTACCTTTTAATATAAATACTTTTTTTAATGTTGTACACATTAAAAACCCTAAAATAATATTAAAATGCTATATTTATTTTTGCGGTCAGTGTATTTTTGGATTATCCGATTACAAAAATAAGTTGTTTTTTTTGCGTATATTATCCGTTGTAATTAACTGTTACTACCTTAACAATGATTTGATATGCTTACATCAGTATAAAAATGAAAGATTCCTACACAAAATATGTTACATAAATGAAAGTGACGATCCGGTCATGATACGGAGGACTCGATATGAAATTTATTAGTGATATTTTTTATGTTAATTTATAGCGACTTACACTGTAAATCACTGAACTAGAATCTGGTACAAAAACGTGTCACTGTTAGTGATTAAAAGGAGGTATAATACTACACTAAAAATGTTAAAATTTATACTGGTAGCCATTTTTACACCTTTTTTAATGATCTTTCTTTAACTGAAAGCATAAGATAAAATGAAGTTTTAGCGTTTCGTTTAATGATATATTGAAATATCTAAAACTTTTATGGTAAGTTAAAAGTTATGAAATTGTCTTTATAATTACACTAATCACCTTCAAAATAAAATGAAGAATATTACTTTTTCTAAACTATGTCCCTTTATCTTTATATATGAGGTGACCCAAAATAAACTAACAATACTCCTGTAAGCTTATAGTAATAACTTAGTGGATATAAGAAATATTTTAATTTTATGCATTTTAAATAACTGTTGAAGCAATACATAAAACCTTAGGTTTCATGTTATACAAATGGAGAGAATTTCATCTTCAATATTAAAAGAAGCACAGAAAATGAACTGTAAACATGGGACTCATCGCAACTAGCCCAGGGTTATATCTGGTAAGTGTTTTGTTGACAGGGATCTTCAATTGTAGTTAAGGCAATTTGTAATGACTGACTCCGTGGTATGAAGCAGTCAACAGAAGAGATCTCTGTCGACATCTGGTGACTCAGGAATCATAGTGCCTGACATGCGATCAGAAGGTCGTAGATCCACCGGATCAAGTTGATATTTCCTCTATGCTTAGGATTGTTCATCCTGATTATTATTTACGATTTTTTTTCATTTATTTAAATAATAATAATATACGTTCATCAACTATATATCGCATTTTTTAAAATACTTCTCCAAAATTTACATCATTTAAGTCTATTTCGTGCATTGTAAATAAAAAGAACCGTTTAGGAAGCCTTCTACGTTTGGAGTTTGAGGTGATTTCCTCATTAGCCTATTCCTAGGTAGATCACATGTGATCACTCATTCGCGCCATGTAATTAATCGAGTCCTTTGGCATCAAATTGAAACTTAAACATGACCTATAATTTGGCATTGAAGGAATTCCCATATCTTTCCCTTTTTGCACTTTTCTCAAATTCTAGCACGTAGCCTAATTATGATTTTTCGAAGTACCAGGATAAAAGATCCCCAAACCTTTTCCATCTGTGGAGGTACATTAGTTGCATGAGTCGCAAAGGACAAGATAAAATTCACCAAACGGTGAGCCCCAAGGGGCAGATGTTTAAATTCGTTGACATTAATTCTCTTTAAATATTGTGGGGTAGTGATTCTGGAACATATGGCCCATGAAGTCATTTTTGTAGCTTACAAGCAATAAGTTTCATCATAATCAAAGGAGCGACTGTAACGATCTCAAACGAATATGGTCGCCTTCAGCCGAAAATGAAACACTATCAATGAAATCAGGTCTCTTTTATCTTATACTTTTGTGACAAGAAGGGCATTTTAAGCATTTTTTATCAATATGCAACTTTAATGTTGAATTACTAAAACAGTCCTCCTGACCCATAGCTCTAGCATCTGAAAGTTTAAGCATTTCAATTGATATATACTGCCTAGATAACAAAGTACCAAGTTTTTGTCATATCAGAAGAAAGCCAAATTTGATGCTCCGCAGCTTCTAAAATATGCTTTTTATGGTAAATTTGACGGAATATAAAATTATCTGTCTAATATATTTACACGAAAAGCCAAAACGTTATAACCAGCTGTCTAATATGATGTTGGTCCTCCATGTGCCGCCAAAATAGCTGTTACCCGTCGAGGAATGGTCGCTACAAGATTTCTAAAGGTGCCTTTTGGTATCTGGTACCAACACGTTACCAGCAGATCCTTTAACTCTTGTAAGTTACGTGGTTGAGCCACCACAGATCGGATATGCTGTTCAAACACAAACCACAGATGCTCGATTGGATTTGCTGTCTGGGAAATTTGGAGGTCAGCGCACTACTTGAAAGTCTTCCTCGTGTTCCGTGAACCATTCTTGAACAATCCGCCCAGTGTAGCATAGTGCATTATCCTGCTGAAAGAAGGCCCTACTGGATGGGTATACTGTTGCCATGAAAATATGTACCTGGTCTGCACTGATATTTAGGTAGGTGGTAGACGTCATAATTTCCTGCACGTGAATGACTGGACACAGGATTTACCAGCAGAACATTGCTCAAAGCGTTACACTTCTTCCACTGGTGTGCATCGTTTACCTGGGGAAGTGCCAACACTTCCCCAGGTAAACGATGCAAACGTATACGACCGTCCAAATGGTCAACAGGAAACGAGGTCCATCGGACTACACAACATTCTTCCAATCATTCAAGGTCCAGTTTTGATGCTCGTGTGCCCATTGTAGGCGCTTTCGATGATGAACTGAAGTTAGCATGGGCACTCGGACCTGGCAGCAGCTACGGAACCCCATTTTCAGCAGGGTTCGATGTACTGTGTATTGTGACACGTTACTCCCGGCAGCAGCATTAGAATTATGGGCGAGTTGCGCCACAGTTTCCCTTCTGTTGGCTCGTACCATATGGGATATTCTTCGCTCGGCTCTAGCATCGATGAGCAGTTGTCGACCCACACTTTGCTGGCGGTTTGTCGTTTTTCCCTCCTCAAACCACTTTTTGAGGGTACTAACCATGGCTGACCGTGAACACCCAACAAGACTTCCGTCTCAGAAATGCTCTGGACCAGTCGTCTGTATATTACAATTTGGCCGTTGTCAAAATCACTTACATCCGCTGTTTTTCCAATCTGAAGAACAAGAATAACTGATTAACATAGCTCAGTATCAGGTGTTATTTATACCGTTTCATGACCTTAACACGCGCCGTCGTTTACCTGCAACTGCTTCGATTTGTATAAACAGCAGGGGTCATAATGTTTTGGCTCTTTGGTGTATATTTTAATTTTCAACAATATTATTTTAATATTTGAAGAATTATTGAAGTTCGAAATTTGAACAGCAACATCAGTAGCAGACATAAAAAAATGCTCAAAGTTATTAAAATTTGATAAATGATGCACTTGGCGACTGATAAAAGAAGATATGGGTTCGAGCCCCATGTAACGTATGGATGTTTCTTGCGCTGAAAGCACGTACCGATGGGTTTGGGAAGGTCGTCATCCATCTGTTGGAGCATTAATTCTTGGTTCCGTTTGCAGGAGAGAACCATACACTTTACACATTAAAGAACACTCTGGATGGCTTTGACAGGAGTTTCCATCTGCCTCCTAGCAGCTGTCTGGTGGATCTCCTCCGCCCAACCTACTCTGAGCCCTCGGGTTATTTGTAAACTCTCCATTCAGCCCATTGTGGACAAAACCATGATGTTCGGAGATAAACCAATCCAACCCTGAAGACGCTAGCTAAAGTTTCAAAACGGAAGTAGTCTCCTTCTGATTGGCATCCCGGTCATTTCACTGTAACGTTAATGGAGTTATTCGAAATTAATCTTAAAGTCAAGCCTTCATCCCATGATGGAGTCAAGATCAATTTCTTCAGTGAAGCTTTGAGCCTTGTACCGGAACTCCTGAACATATACAACACTGAAAGGAAGATTAAGAGGCTCTGTCTCTTCTTCACTCTAATTAAGGGATTCCAGATGCTCATAATGCTCGTTGCTCTAACTCAGTCTCTAATATTTTCCACATCATTCTTTAATAGCGTGCACCGTTGACTCACTTAAACTGTAATAATCCGGCAATCTACACAGCACTATTGACTTTCTTATTTATTTAACATTACACGCCTCTGGGATGTATAGTTGGTTTCGTGCTTTTGTATTAAAATTACGTAAGATAGAAAAATGGAAGTAACTATAGTTTACTTATTATTAAAATGAAATCCGACCTGCCATGTAACGAAAAGTGACTGATTCATCTCATATGATTTGATTTTGTAACTCCTGACTTATGACCACAGTTCTAACGAGAGAGCCAACTGCAGGGGAAAACGTTATCTCATAACAGAGAGCGCCAGGCTCGTAATCTGCATTTCTCAGTCCCAACTGTGAAACCGTTGAGATTTATCTCCACTAAATCTCCATCCTCCTCTCTGTCAGTAGACAACACGATGAGCTTGGAAAGGCCGATTCCGTCGGATGGAATGTACCTCCTCTGCGCAGGAGAACCCTGCCCTGGGAGCATTAAAGACAGCGCTGGATTTGATGGAAGTCTATGATCACTCTATCGTAACAGCTATGCAGTGGGTCCCCCTTCTCACAACCTTTAAGCCATCGGAATCCTTGTGACCTACGCTATTTAATCATTGTAAGCAAAAAAGTGCCTCTCAGAGGTTAAATAACCAAACCCATTTCTTTCGACAGCAGCTCATTCCTTCTTATTCATTTAGATGTGTACATTGGCAGTCATAAAATTTCTTCAAAATTACAAGCGAAAAGAAATTTTTATACCAAAATTAATTATGGAACAAAACAGATTGTTAGAAGCTTCTGTAAATATTCGTTTAGTTTTGATTGTTTGCAAAAAAATGGTCAATCGTACCTTGGAAATTAATATTCATATATTTTAAATACTGAAAGAATTTGGAATATTTATTTAAACTATCAAAGAATATTGTGATTTAAAGAATAAATTACTAACATCAAATGATTATTGCTATTATATGTATATTATATGTATGTTAATATTCCAAAAGCCGCACTGACGCAATTTACAATTTGAGAACAGATGAAGTGTGCCACGGAGTGATGAAGGTTTCTCACAATGGTTTAATTGATGAGTGTTCGTTTTTATCACCAAAGTAAACTGAATTGCAAGTTGAAAAAATTTTTAAAACCTGATTTTTAAACGAAAACCTATTTGACAATTAAAGGTAAATTATTCGAAACAGAAATATATTCGAAACAAAATCAAGATTATTTTAAGAAAATTGTCGGAATGATTGTATCTTTCCACTGCGAAACATTTTAGTGTGGTTTTCGATAGAGGGTTGGATGGCGGTGGGTAGTTTTAATTTCCTGTAATTCTCTTTTTATTTTTTTTCTGTTCTGTTAAATGCAACGGCGATAAAGCTCACAATCATGGAGGCGAAGTCTCGGTATACAATAAGAGATTTTCGATATGATGTGTATGTACCGGGGGAGAAAGGAGACACTCCCCCGGGTTGTAGTTTCTCTTTGAATTTAGTGGGGAGGGGGCATGATAATATTAATATCTGGCAATGTAGCCAAAATGTTAATGATATATATGTTACCGGCAATGTATGAAAAGCCGGCATTCTATAGAATACCCGGCGTTTTTAGGCAATGTATGAAATATGAGAATTATTACATACTTTCCCTAGGCATTGTATAGAATACTTTGCCGATTTGCCTTTTGGCATTCTATAGAATGCCTAGGAAATGTGTGAAATATGAATCGTTTCATACATTGCCGGCTAGTTTTAGGCATTATATACAATGCCTAGGCATTCTATAGAATGCCGGATTTCAAAATTAAAAAAAAAAAAAAATAAATACCCCCTCAAGCAAGCTGCTTGCCACAGAGGTCTGACAGGAGCCCGTCAGTTTATATGCCACAGTAGAAGATCTGAGAGGATGGCAGGACCTCAGCAGAAAAACGACACAAACAGCCATGCCGTACCCGGTGCTCGAACCCAGATCCCATAGATTAGTAGCCAAGCGCGTTAACCACTCGGCCATTGCCGGTGACATATATAACGTATCAGAGGGATTTAACACTTCACCCACCCGCTATACATAGCAGGACCGCCTCTTCATTTTACTAACGAATTTTGTGTAGGAATCTTCACTTTTGTACGAATGTCAACATACCATTTGAGTATTAACTCTACTAGTATTTAATTACAAGGGATATTACATAAAAATATGATTTTTGAAATCGGAAAACCGTAAAAAGACTAATCGCAAAAATAAATATAGCATTTTAATGTCGTAGTGTACTAGGCTTGTTTAAAAAGAACGTTAATAGTATGTTATGTGATATCACATTATAACATCCATCCTACATTCATATTGCTTCAGTATTTACAGATGAGTCCCTACAGAGTACAGTCGCTCAAAAAAATATCCGAACGCTATGGTTGATTTCAGAATTCATAAAAAATATCTGGCAACAGTTTTTTTTAGAAACAGTGATCTGGCAACCTTCGTACGTACACGAAGATTGCAAGATCACTAATTTCTAAAAAAAGTTGCCAGATTTTTTTCTGAAATCTGCAATCAACCATAGTGTTCGGATATTTCATTTTGAGCAATTGTGCATGTACACTAAGCCTTTCCATCATTAAGTGCAGTCCTATATTATGTCAATAGTAAGTCAGTTGCAGAATTCAGTGAATTCCTTAAATAAGAGATTTATGAAAAATTCTTCCTAATTTAAAAATCTTAGTCAAATCTATTTAAATCAAAATACCTTTTCCAAACGCAACAAATTTTTAAAAATGTGCGTTTAGCGTTTAAAGTGTTGTGGAAGCTGAAACATTTAGCAAGTTTAGCTTGTTCTGCAAAATGTCATTTATAATTAGTTGAAATTAACATAATTATTATAAGAACTGCTAAAAACACTCATATATGGATTAGTAAAGTTCAGTATGACGGTTTTGCTTTCTTTTTAACTAGTTTTTATTAACTTAGTAGAACAATTATTTAAACTGTCATTTTAGCTGTTAAATATTACAATCTGCGCAAGTGTGAAAATAGTGAACGAATTTTGTTGAAAATCGACACTAAAATAGATTTGATTGCGATGATTTTAATGTAAAGCTTGTTTAAGAAGTTACTAAGTTATGTATCTGAGTTATTACTGAGATAACATGAAACTGTACCAAATAAAGCATTGTGCTCTGGACATGCTTTATTTGGAGTGCTATGGAATTTGTGTTATACGTGTTAGGAGATCATGGCTTGGACCTCCTCGAAAAAGAAGGGTTCCTAGATGATAGTATAATTGAAAGCACACCACACAGTAACAGGTGGAGAATGCTGTGAAATTTGTCAACCTCAGAGTATGTGATGATTCCTTTACCCAACAATTCTGAGTGTTGACATTACAATTCAGCCGGAAGTGCAGCTCCTTACTCCGTAAAATGTTCCATGGCCAATTGTTGTCCGGCTCCATCCTATCCAGCCTTAAGCTTCGAAAATATCAATTTGTACCGGAAGTAGCGCAATACACTTCGTAGGACCTTGGAGACAGTCGATCATGCAAGATTAAGGAGTGTTACATCGGCCCTGGCTCTAAGAGAAGACTACTGCATTAGCCATTTACAATGTGTTCAAAAACCGGTAGACTTCCTCTGCAATGGCATAACGATTAATAACCGTTTCTTCAAAACTCTGAGCCCTGTTTTGTACTCATTCTCCTCAAAGGCGTCTGCATCTCGTCAGTAAGCAATATTCGGCTACAGCATTCTTGTCTTTGTTATTATTTTGGAAAGAGAGCTTAACAAATAATGCACGATCCTTTAGTTCCGGTGTCGTGGCTCTTCCTGTCCCCTCTTCTGGAAAGTTTGGAAAAGTGAAAATGATCGGTCTATTACAAAAGGGTCAGATCTCATAATGGCTTTCTGTTTTCATTCTGTAACCACTTGATATATTCTCTTACTAACAAGTGATTGGTAAATAATGTGCATGGTTTTTCTGTACATCGCCACGTTCAACCCGCTGGCAGTTTTTATAAGAATTTCATTTTTTACCTGCCATTCTATTCTGCATGACCTGATTATTATCCCCTTCAAATTTCAGCTTTGTGCAACTAACCGTTTTTATCCGCAGATCTACAAAGTAACGTAGTTTAATTTAACCACTAAGTATATATCATCAGTTTGAAATATTTCACTGCAGACCTCCTCCTCCTTTTGGGGGCGGGGGTGGCCCAGTCGGTAGCGCGAAAGGCTTGTAATCTGAAGTTCCCAGGTTCGAGTCCCAGCTGAGTCAGCGTTGGGATTTATCTCAGCAAAATACCCCACCCTGCCCACGGTCAGTAAGGGACACCGATGGGCTTGGAAAGGCCGCCGTCCGTCGAATGGGATTTTAAGCCGTGTCGCCGTGTACGGGAGAGCCATACCCTGTGCATGTTAAAGAACACACTGGATGGCCTTGATGGGAGACTACCATCTGTTTCCCAACAGCTATCCAATGGGTCCCCCCCGAGCCTTCTCTGAGCCTTCAGGGTCCTTGTGACCTGGCCATTTAGCCCATGGTGTGCAAAAAACTACCGCTCAGAGGTAAACAACCCAACCTCCTCCTTTAATAAATTTCAAGGTTAAATCCTAACCACGATTGAGATAATAAATAATCATTTATTTCTTGAAACAATACCTAAAATGTTATTTAGTTTCATAAAGAAATAGAAGTAGAAACGTATATTCTGACCACGGATGAGTGTAACAATCTGCAAATACACATGGAAAACCCATTCATACATAGTTAAAATATTCTGAAAAGAATTCATCGCCGACCCGGCGGGAATCGAACTCCCATCTCTACAGATTCGTGCCAGAGCGCGCTACCATTGCACCACGCCTCGGACAATGAAATTGGTGCAATGGTAGCGCGCTCTTTCATGAATCTGGAGAGATGCGGGTTCGATTCCCGCCGTGTCGGCGATGAATTTTTTTTTTTTTTTCAGAATATTTTAACTAATGTTGGAAGTCTGTTTCTACAGGTAATCTTTGTATTTACTACGGATCGATTTTTAAGCATCATACATAGATTCAGTTGTGGCCCGTAGGCATCTAAAGAAACGAAAGCAATTCGTATCGCAAAACCAATTTGAAAGATTGGAGGAAAGGTTTTAGGTATTGCTCGTGAGCATTGGGGTTCGGTAGTTTTACTTCTGAGAGGTTCAGTCGGTCAAAAAAATATCCCAACATTATGGTTGATTACAGAATTCAGAAAATATATCTGACAACGACTGGAAATTAGTGATCTGGCAACCACCGTGTACAAACAGTCGCTCAAATAAATATCCGAACACTATGGTTGATTACAGAATTTAGAAATAAATATCTGGCAACCATTTTTTTTAGAAATGATTGATCTGGTAACCTTCCTGTACATTCAGTCAAATAAATTTCCGAACAATATGGTTGATTACAGAATTCAGAAAAAAAATCTGGCAACGATTTTTTTAGAGAATAGTGTCTGGCAACCTTCGTGGTGCGTACACGAAGATTCTGAACTTGGATTATTTTACTATGATGTCGCTGTGCAGCTCAGCTTCCCACTTTAGAAAAGCACTGAAACTAAATAACCCAATCAGAGAAAACTTGTCTGCAAAATGCAAATTCATGAACAAGTCACTTCCAGTCCATACTCATAAAAACACGGAGAGTGAATAATGGAATCAATAGCACTTATTAATTATTTTCTGGTGCAAAGTGTTGTAAATAATAAATGCTCTTGTAAGTCACTACCAATCTAAATTTACAGAATACCATTAGCTAATTTCCAACTGTATCACTATGAAGTCCTGTTCGAACCATATTCATGGGCTACGCCAAATCACTTCCCAGAAACAAGCATATCCACAGACTTCAAGGTCGACAGCGACTCCGTTAACAAAAATTTTAATTCACTGCAAGTTTTTGTCTTCTGATATAATAAAATAAATAAATTACAAATACCCCCTCAAGCAGTTGCTAGCCACAGAGGTCTGATAGGAGCCTGTCAGTTTATACGCCAGAGTAGAAGGTTTGAGAGAATGGCGGGGCCTCATCAGAAAAACACCAATATCCATACCTTAACCCGGGTACTTTAGATCCGAACCCAGGTACCGAACTGGGTACCTTAGATATATAACCGAACCCAAGTATCTTAGATCAGTAGCCAAGCGCGCACACCACTCGGTCATGGGACAACATAACCTACTGCTATACACCTATTTATTACAGTTCTTAACTAAAGTCATTCAAAATGCGAGTAAACGATTTTAAGAAATTATTTATTATTTATTTATATCAATTTTTAACTGTATTTTTTTTAGCAGAATCAACTAATTATTGACGTGAATTCCCGTTAGGAGCCCTTGAGGATGAAACACATGCTTTTTGGGGAATCGTAGGTTGACTCTGTGCCCCATGATATGCGTGATATTCTTGCATATGTTAGTGGTTCTTTCTGTCTCCAGTTCCATAAGAATATTTTTTCTTCTAGTTAGACTTAATTTCATTTTTTTTTTCAAGATTCAATTTTATTTCGTTAAGAAGTTTTATTGTGCCATAGGCTGCGATATCTGCCTCACTACAGCTAATGATGCATATTGTCGGTTCTTTAAGTATATGGCCTTCTGAATCTGGGATCAGTGCTGTTTTTGTCACTGCTGGCAGCTACTTCACTTTGGAGAAGGCCTTTATTGCAAGATGGGTGTTGTTGGATGGGACTGCATTAAATTCGAGGGTTATCGTCTTCTGACAGAATACCATTTTTCGCTTAAAGTCTGACATGCATTTGGATGGGCGGAAAAGAGAAAGTAAAAAATACGACATGAGTAGAAGCACGCTTCTTCCTGGATCCAGAAAACCTACATAACTCATCTAATCTAACCGTTAAGCTCTGAAAAGAGCTGTGGAACCTTTTCCTAAAAAAGTTAAGTGTAAAGTTAAGTTAGCCTGACAACGTGAGATAACAAATCAGAGGGACGAAAACAGTGATTTAGCTTCGTATCACTCTTTATTTCAAATTAAAATGGGTAGCATTAGGCGTAGGATAATTGAAAATTTCCCAAATGCTAGATGCCAGCCCTAACCCTCTCCGTATTGGCAATTAAAGATATGCGCGTGCAAAACTAGATTCTTTCTTCTATGGAATGAAAAAAGTATATCGAGATCGGTTGATTAATTGCAGAAATATTGCGTCCATAGAAACGCAGATATAAAAACATATGCATGTAAACTGAGACTTTTCCTGCATCCAAAGCATAAAGAACCAATGAAATCGATCGATTGGTTACAGAGATATTGAATACACAGACAGATGGACGGACAGTCGGAACTGACGATGCCATTAGCAAATTTTGCTTTTAAAGATTTGTGTTAAAAGCAAATACAAAAACAAATTCTTGATTCACAATAATGCCAACGAAATATAACAGTCAGGTCCTGATCTAGAAAAAAAAATTAAGAGTAAGGGGATAGGGTGATGGTAAGAAACTGAATTCTGTTGCAGTAAAATGCTTTCCCGTTCGTTTTACAACTTTTCAAAACATTGCCTGAAAAATGCATAATATATACGAAGAGTCAAAACATTTTGACCAAAGCATCTTTATGCAAATCGAAGAAACTGCAGGTAAATGAAGATGCCTATGAAGGTCATGAAACGGTATAAACAACACTGAGCTCTCTATCACACATTTAGGTGCTGTACCTAACAAATTGGCATCTCAGTGTATACTATATGTTTATGATTTTATCTCCATTCTGTACCGATTACTGACATTCTCAAAGGGGATAACAGCTCCTGTAACGAACTGAAATGGATAACTCTCACGTGGTATACATTTGAATCATATTATTGCCAGAAGAAAAAGCATTATAAGTTGCATTATCTTTATTATCAGATAGATTTCATTTATTGCCTTTTTTCACCACACGTTTTATGGCACTTCACACACTTTTTCTCTTTCTTTGCATTTCTTGGTCCATTTTACTGAAAATTACTTCGAATATTCCTAAATGGAGCTTTAATTCGTACTTACTAGAGTACTGCAATGTTTTTAGTTTAATAATCACCATCAACAACAACACGATCATCATCAAGCAGCCATGGGCTACGGAGGTCCAACCACACTGTGCAATTGAGTTCTCCCAATCACTACTGAATAATTCACGTAAATCGTGCCTGGATTTATCCTTCTAAATACTCTATTTACAAGAATTTATGTTGGATATTTTAATTAACATCAGCGAAATATCAAATTGGAGCAGGATAGGAAAGCGTTACTTTGAAAGATAGACGAAGTTATTAAACTCCACAGTGAGCCACTCACTAACGATGAACTTCAGGATTTTAGAATTCAACTCTGCTTTTGAAGAACAACAAGAATCTGAACCAGAAATAGTGTTGGCGTTTAAATATTTAGATTTCACTGCACAAATAACGCATTTATTTGTTGAAGGATCATGATATCGATATTTCGTGACAGGATGCCATAAGACGATGTTGTGACCAGTTAATGAAATGCTACAAATAAACATTACGCACAAAACAGAGTCAAGAAAAGCGAACCAGATAGTTTCGTTCCTTATTAAGAAATAAATTGTAAAATTAATTAATCGATCACATATTTATATATATAATTATGCATATATGTAATCTTTAAATAAATATCGAGAATTATTATTATTTTTGTGGAAATAAAGCATCCATTACGAAACTAAGAAAAGGAAAATAGGTCAATAAGATAGGCGAAAATACCAACAAATAACAAATCCCCTAGTATTACGCGGAAATTTGTTTAACGATATTTAGATCTAGATTAACGATTCTAGATGGACGGGTTAAGGTGTGAAAATTGAAAATAACTCTAACCGGAACTCATCTCCCGCATTAAATGAGAGTTACCTGTATACCTGTTCCGTTTCTGAATTATTCATTAATTGGTATTTTCAGAGTTAAACTACCACAAAATATATATATTAATTTAATAGAATTATTTGCCTTTCGTTCAGTCACTTATATACAAAAGTATGCAACTGAAGACTTGTATATCACGGATGTATCTTAATGATACGTCCAAGGTTTAAGAAAAACAGATTTTCATCAACGATATTTTCACGCTTTCAGTACCGAATATTGGATTATCAACACTACACCTATTGATACTATCCTCTCTATGTGATTCTGATGTTCCTATAGGTTCGGATCACAAACTAGCCTGCATTTCAAATTTTCTCCACTAATGCATCTGGTCTCTAAATGTTGCCTATGCATAAACTGGAAGGATTGTTGTGTACCAATTCCCAGTGATGAGGCATAGAACCGTCCGGTTCTAGCACATAATGTCCGACCCTGCCTTCCCTTGGAGCATGCCATTAGTAACTTTCAAAAAGTTTTTTTCCAAAAGAGATATTCTCTTTTCGGAAGAAACAGAAATTGAAGGCTGTCAGAACGGTGTACCCTACTGATCTGGTCATCTATGGCCACATTTTTTTCCTTTCTCTGCTCTGTTGAGGAATGGTCAACTTCACAGGGTCTTGGTGATGCCCATTTACGCCTATGACACTGGACTGGTTTACGGCTTTGAGCTTGATTATGGATTCTGGACTTGCTGCAGAGGTGGACATCTGTTCAGGGAGAATTTGCCGCTGTGTTTTCTGTTTGCTTGTGGGTTGCCAGCCCTAAGTGAACAGAGGCACGGGATATCTTATATCAGCTGGTGGATAAATCTGATCATCGCCATCACAGCTACCTGAACCCTCACTTAGCTAGTTGTGTATCGTTAATCCTAAATTGGAGTAATGTGTCACAGGCAGGTCTTACGGCTCTTGAAAAGGTCCACTTAAAAACGGTGGTGCTCGAAGTTCCTACCAACATGGATCACTTCAACCTGTAGCAGTGGAGGAACAGGTCTTTGCCCCATGCCTGCTATCACGGGGCTGTTTGATATAGTTGGCCCTGCGTTTCTCAATTAACCAAGTTTCTACAAAAAATCCTACTAGTCATTTTCTCTGTGCAGGTACATGAAACGTGAGGACGCTACGTTCAGATTATTCTCTTGATGTCCTCACGCAGGAATTCCAGCGTTATAACCTATGTATATAATCCAGGTTTGCAAGAGACTAGATGGACGGGTTAGGGTGAGAAAATTGAAAATAACTCTAAATTTCTCTTTCAGTGAAGAGATCTCGTATTCTAATAGAGCCAAAGATCTCAAACAAATGTTTTCCGGTTATATTCTGGAAGAATTACACGTTGAATATATTGGAAGAGGTCTCGACCCGCTACTTTTGCTTTATAAGTTCTAAACTGGTTGCATACTGGATAAAATGATTTAATATATAACGTTTCCAAAGTGTTCGTTTCTTTTTCGCCAACATAACGTTATACTGCCGGAATTCGGTCCGTTAATTCAATCACGTAAGGTATCGAACCCGTTACGTAGCCGATTAACTGGGTCGAACCCGATAAATGTTGCAGTATTGTAACTCATGTTCTAATCGAGCAACAGATCTAAAACTAATGTTTTCCGATTACATTCGGGAAGAATTACATGTTGGATGTATCGGAAAAGGTTTCGACCCGTTACTTTTTATTTTATGGGTTCGAAACCGATTGCATACTGGATAAAACGACTTAGTATCTAATGTTTCCGAAACTTTCGTCTTTTTTTCGCCAGCATAGCGTTATACCACCGAAATTCGTTTGCAAGAGACCAGATGGACAGATAAACGTCAGATTCTTAAAAATAATCTTAAATTTCTGTTTACAGGGAGGGAAGATAATAAGAATCACCAAGACGTGGGTCTTCTTCTCAGCAGACACGCTAGTGATGCTCTTCTGGGATATGAATGCATTAATGAAAGGTTTCTTACAGCAAAATTTCAGACAAGCATTAAAGCT
Organism: Ryuthela nishihirai; assembly: GCA_038380435.1. Lineage (NCBI taxonomy): Eukaryota > Metazoa > Arthropoda > Arachnida > Araneae > Heptathelidae > Ryuthela > Ryuthela nishihirai. Next base: position 26,833,640 of record JAWZYU010000019.1, on the reverse strand, counting down.
ATATCGTAATTGTTAGTTTTCTATCGATCGTAGCAAGTTTTGTATGACTAGAATCATATGTGGCACCAGGTGAATCATTGGCATTTTCTTTAATGATTATCACTTATTTCGTCGGATGGGGGGGGGGGGGGTTGGGTTGTTTTACCTCTGAGAGGCACTTTTTTGCACATCATGGGCTAAATGGCCAGGTCATATTGACCCCGAAGGCTCAGAGAAGGTTGGGGGGAGGGGACCCTCTGGAACATCTGTTGGGAGAGAGATGGTAGCCTCCTGTCAAGGCCATCCAGCATGTTGTTTAACGTGCACAGAGTATTGCTCTCCCGCATTTGGGATCACGGCTTAACGTCCCATCCGATGGACGGGGGCCTTTCCAAGCCCATCGGTGTCCCCTACTGACAGTGGGCAGGGCGGGGAATTTTGCGGAGATAAATCTCCACGCTGACCCAGCTGGGACTCAAACCTGAGAACTACAGATTACGAGCCCGGCACGCTACCGACTGAGCCACCCCCGCTTCCGGATGGGGGGGCGAAGGATCTGTCGGTAACGCGCCAGGCTCGCAATCTGCAGTTTTGAGATTGAAGCAAGGTCACCTTGATAAGACATGTCTGGATAGACTTAAACAGAAGGAGGGACGAAGCGAGAGATATTAATTATGCATTAAATTTTTAGTGGTGTAATTTGTTTAAAATTTTAATTAAACTATTTATTTTAAAACCCGTCAAATTAAAATAATTTTAATAACTATTTTAATAAAGCATTTAAGAATATTATAAAATTAATTTAAAGTTTTTTAAAAATAAACAACTTTGAATTCTATATTTAGGGAGGTAGATATAATAAGGTAAATTATATTTGAAAAATAAGTCTTCTGTTAGTCCAGATCCTTTGTATGTTGGTGGCTTTGGTTCTAGTCCCAGCTGGGTCAGGTTTAAGATTTATCTCCGTAAAACTTTCCATCGAGACCTCGGTCAGTACGGAACACCAAGGGACTTCAAATGCCTTCGTCCATCGGATGGGACGTTAAGCCGTGGCTCCGTGTGCATGAGAGCTATACCATTGCAAGTTTAAAAAAAATACCGATTACAACACAACAGATTTTATAGTAATAAATTTTTGGAGGATATTGTATGTTGGGTTTAATTTTTATTTTGTTATTAACAATGCCTGAAGAATGAGGATTTTATACTGTATATTCAAGTAAAAACAATGCATCTCCCAATTTACCAGAATTCTGCGTTAACTCGATCTCATATAAGCATTCATATAAAAACTCTTCCTCAAAACCCTTCTTCTTTAACTATTTTCAGTTAAGATTTAAAAAATATCGGAATTCTTTGTCTAATCATCATATTATAATGAATTAGACGTCATCGGTGACAGAAATTGGCAGTTTCCTCGTGGTTCTGCGGCTACTTGAGCGATTCGTCCTGAATTTCGTGGGATGGTCCCGCTTAGTTCTCACCCTCTTGGTGTGACAGATGAGGATTCCCATCTTCCGTGGGTCGGGAGTGATTTTTCGAAAGGCATCCGATATTTGTGGAGCGCCTTCGTCGCCTGCCTTCTGAATGCAATTATCGAACGACGTATGAAAAAGTGTTAGTCGATATAAATGAAAGATCTCAATCAAATGTACCTGAGTTTGCATTTTCAGCAACGGATGTAATCGTATTTACTTCGCTACAGACTCTAAAAATATGTTAATCGTAGGTAATAAATTTCCACTTTGGGAAAGCATCTCCTTAGAGAATATACTATAACGATCTTGAATATGGCACTGATTCAGTTACCGCTCTGATTTCTATTCTAACCACACTTCTTATGTCATACCAGACCTGGTCAGTACAATAATAGAACGATTCATATTCATAACAAATTTCAATTCTTATAATTCGACTGGTGGCTGTTAATTTTTTTTAATCTGCTAAACAATTTTAAAATATTCTTAAAATTTTAAATACAATTCATTCATTATTATGTAGGCTTAAAAATAAACAGAATTCAATGAAATATTACCCAAATTCAATTGCTTAAATTTTTATACATATTTCCTTCCTCGCCAATGAGAGAGCTAATGAGCTCTCCAGGTGGCCTTTTTGGTAAACCGGGTATGTTTATAACTGTATTTTACCCCTATTTATTATTACCAGGTTCTCTTCTTTTAATTAAATTTGTATTTGTAATTTGAGACTGGTTGATCGAAGTTTCACCCTACATAGCAACAGAAAATGTCGAATACCTCTGTTTAAACTACTGGTTTTGTTTGAAATTATAACACTCAAATATGTTCTTTGTGTTGCAATGTTCCGAAATATTTGTAACCTATTTTAGATATAGCGTTATTTGCTTTTTCACAAAATTTAAATTGAACAATCACTATTTTATGAAAATTGTTAATTAATGGATAAAAACATGTGCTTTCGATGCATACCACATAAAATTAAACTTTCAAGGGTAAATTAGTGAAACTTGAATGAATTTTGTTTGGTTGTTTGGGGTTTTTTTGGCGCAAGAGCAACAGGGCTATATTGCGCCAAACAAAAAGATACAAACTGATAAAAGTCATTTAACCTACAACCAAATTTAAAAACACACAGAAACATCACCAGCACAGGAAAGATAAATAAAAATGGCAAAAAGCAACAACAAGTGTAAAAATCGACAATTAAAATGGATGTATAGGACCCAGTAAAAAACAGAAACAAGTGTAAAATCAAGTTAACAAAGTAAAAAAGGTTCATAAACGCGTAAAATACCCAGTAAAACGTAAAAATCAAAGACAGGGGTTAAAAGAGAGTCATTGGATAAAAGTTGCCCGAGTGTAAGTGGCTCGTACGTAAAATCGTGAAAGTTAAAATAGAGACGACGTTCAAAGTTAAAAGCGGAACATGAAAATAAAATATGTTTGATCGTTAAAATGGTGTCACAAAACAAGCACTTAAGTTCAGCGTCCGCCTTGAGAAGAAATGAATGAGTTATAAACGAATGACCTAAGCGCAGCCGAGCAAGTACAACTTCCTCCTTGCGATCTGCGAAAACAAGACTGCCACGGTTTGACAATGGGCTTGATCTCGAAGAGCTTGTTAGCTACCTGTTGAGACCAAGATCTCTGCCATCGTGCCCGGAGCTCGATGGGGAAACGCTGCCGGAAATCCACATATGGAACCGGCAACGGAGAGTCGGACAGGTGCGTGGCTTACCTGGCAGCAGAATCTGCCAAATCATTGCCCTTGATTACGACATGACTGGGCACACAACAGAAGAGAATCATGGTGGTTGCTGCTAGACGATGGAGCTGCTGGCGGATCTTGGAGAGAACAGGGTGAAGCTGATGCCTCACCGAGATCAAAGCGTGTAGCGAGCTAAGCGAGTCAGTGTAAAGCACACACCGACGATGATGCTTAGTCGCCACGTGGTCCAAGGCAATGCTGATAGCATGCAACTGAGCAGTGAAGATGGAACACTGCTGTGGAATCTGGTCTGCAATGATTACATCACAGCAGACCATGGCCGATCCCACTGATGTGCCGGACTTCGAGCCATCTGTGAAGACAGGCAAGAAGTCCGTGTGCGCAGCACAATGGCTGGCAAAGAATTGCCGGTACACACAGTCGGGTGTAAAGGCCTTCCCCGTCCTGCATAGGGAAAAGTCGCAGGAAGGGGAAACAGTGAGCCATGGTGGAAGTGGCTCAGCTATCGGCTGTGCGATGCTATCGAGACTGCTGTTGATGTCTCGCAGGTAACCTCGGACACGCAAACCGAAAGGACGAATGGCAGGCAGCCGATTCTGGTCTAACGTTTCCCACCTGGAACTGAAAACGCAGTCCCAATTGGGATGGCTTGGCAGGGATTGCAATTTTGCTGCATACTGCAGGGACAACTGCTGATGGCGAATAGATAATGAAGGTTCGTCGGTCTCAACGTAGAGACTATGGACCGAAGAAGTGCGGAAGGCCCCCGTGCACACACGGAGGACCTGATGATGGAGTGGGTCCAGCACCTTCACCACCGAATCTCGGGCGGAGTCATACACCTGGGATCCATAGTCCAGTTTCGACCGGACAAGTGCACGGTAGAGGCGGAGCAAAGAACATCGGTCCGCCCCCCAAGAGAGGGAGGAGAGGACCTTGATGATGTTCAATGCCTGCGTGCACTTGGACCTGAGATGTCGAATATGAGGTGAAAAGGTCAATTTCCGGTCGAAGATTAGACCGAGAAACTTGGTCCCCACAGAAGACCGCTTGCGGCAAAAGTGCACGCAAGCGGACTTCTATGGGGAGAACCAGAACCCATTGGCCGTCGCCCAAAACGAGAGATTGTTCAGGGCAGTTTGCAGTTGTCGTTCAATGACCCTCATGCTGGACGATGAACAAAAGATGCTAAAGTCATCAACATAGAAGGCATTGCCTACTGATGGAAGAAGTTGCCGTGTAATGGAATATATCTTGACAGCGAAAAGCGTAACACTCAGGACGCAGCCTTGAGGCACCCCCTGTTCTTGGGGGAAAGGCCGCAATAGAGTGTTGCCGACGCGAACTCGAAAAATACGAGAAGATATAAAGTTGGTGATCAAGATCGGCATGTGACCTCGCAAGCCGAAGCTGTGAAGGTCACGAAGAATGCCGAATCTCCAAGCCGTGTCGTACGCTTTTTCGATGTCGAAGAAAACTGATACCAGGTGCCCTCGACGTAAAAATGCATTCCTGATCGCCGATTCGAGGCGGATCAGGTAGTCTAAAGTAGACCGGTGCCTGCGAAAGCCACACTGGGTGTTGGAAAGAAGGCCGTGATGTTCCAAATACCAGGCCAGCCTGGTATTCACCATCCTTTCCAACACCTTGCAGACGCAGCTCGTCAATGCAATTGGACGATAATTAGAAGGAATCTTGGGATCTTTGCCTGGCTTGGAGAAGGCCTGGCTTTGTGAAGGGTTATTCCAACAAGATAATGCAACGTGTCACCAGTCTTTGGTTGCTAAGAGGTGGATTGAGTAATACTCCACGGAATTTACCACCATGAATTGGCCCCCACGGTCTCCTGATTTGAAATCCTTGGTACATTTGTGAGACACAATGGAAACAAACTTACGATCCATGAATCCAGCAACATCCAATGCAACACAATTATAGTCCACACTGCAGGATGTGAGGGCTGCCATCCCTGCAGAACGGTACAGGCAACTCGTTGACTCCATGCCTCGATGTGTGGCTGCACTGCTGAGGACTCGAGGAGGACCAACCCGTTATTAGGCAAGTATCCCATGACTTTTGGCCTCTCAGTGTATTACAAATGGGAGCAGGGTGGAAAGCTGCTGGCTTGTGGGAGTCGTGACTTCGAGTATCACTCATCGGTGAAACTCATTTTTTAGCTAAAGTATTTCTTAAATGTTAACAGGAAATTTGTTTATTTTGCAATTTTGACTAATATTTTCACATTTTCTTCTGTCTCTCAACTTGTATATCCCTCCATCTCTATATACTCAATCTTTCAGTTTTTAGAATTAAATGAAGAATTGTTTTTCGACTACATAAATATTGATGAAATATTAAGATTCACATTTTCGTATATCTAAATGCAAACTATTATTTACTCTACAAAATGTTCTAAACGATCTATTTGTAATAGAAATTTTATTTTCCAAGTGGGTTCCGTAATTAACCTTCTGAGAGATATTTCCCTGCATATAATGGGATAAATGACCAATTTGAAGGACCTTAAGGCAGCACTCTCCAAATAGCGGCCCGCGGAAATTTTAAATAAATACCGCAAACAAAAACAAAATTTCATCTGAATTTTTAAATAAATATCTATAATCCACCTTATAATTTTTAACTAATTCTGTTACTTTACTTGATATGCAATCTTCAACTTTCTCATTCTCTTTCTTTTCATTTTGTTCTCATTCTCATTCTCATTACTCATTCTATTCTTATTGCCCAACAACTACGGCCACAATGCTCCCATTAAATTTATTAAATATTTGATAAGGTTTAGAAAATGTAATTCGTTTATTATTACTTATAATTTTTTGTATAAATAAAATAATTTTTTGAGGTTACATGAACTGACTTTTCAATTACCTCTCCCGTCCTATGCTATTTTTGGCCAGCGAAATTTTGGAGAAAGAAAAAATGGCCCGCGGTCTTAGAGAAGTTGGACAGCACTGCCCTAAGGTATAGAGGAAATGGTAAAATGGATATCTCTCATGATGTAATACATTAGAATCATACTATTTCCAGAACCAGTAACATTATAAGTTGCATTATCCGTGGCACATAGATTACATTTATCGCTCTTTTTCACCATTCGTTTTATGACACTTCACACACTTTTCCTCTTTCCTTTCATTTCTTGGTTCCTTTTACTTAAAATTACTTCGGATATTCCTAAATGGAATTTTAATTCGTACTTACTAGAGTACTGCAATGTTTTTAGTTTAATAATCACCATCAACAAAAACACGATCATCATCAAGCAGCCATGGGGAACGGAGGTCCAACCACACTGTCCAATTTATTTCTCCAAATCATTACTGCATAATTCACGTAAATCATGCTTGGATTTATCCCTCTAAATACTTTATTTACAAGAATTTAAGTTGCATTTTTAATTAACACCAGCGAAATATCAAATTGGAGCAGGATACGAAAGCGTAACTTAGAAAGATGGACGAAGTTATTAAACTCCACAGTGAGCCACGTACTAACGATTAACTTCAAAATTTTAGAATTCAACGCTGCTTTTGAAGAACAACAAGATTCTGAACCAGAAATAGTGTTGGTACTTTATTTTAGATGAAGCCCTTTCGCTGCGAAATAAACACAAGGATCTGTTGAAGGATCATGATATTGATATTTCGTGACCGGATGGCATAAGACGATGTTGTGACCAGTTAATGGAACACTACAAATAAATATTAGGCACAAAACAGAGCCCAGCAATGCAAACCAGAGAGTTTCGTTCCTTATTAAGAAATGAACTGTAAAATTAATTAATCGATCACATAGATGTACTTATTTATATACACAATTACGCATTTACGTAATCTTTCAATAAATATTGTGAATTATAATTATTTTTGTTGAAATAAAATCGCCATTACAAAACCAAGAAAAGGAAAAAAGATCAATAAGATAGCCAAAAATAGAGAAAAATAAAAAATCCCATCGTTTTACGCGGAAATTCGTTTAACGATGGTTTTCTCGGAACTCATCTTCCGCATTAAATGAGGTTACCTGTATTACTATTCCGTTTCTGAAATATCCATTAGTTGAAAACTTCAGAGATAAACCACCACCAAATATACATAGTAATTTAATAGAATTGTTTGTCTTTCGTTCAATCAAAATAAACTTCCCCCTTATTCCGAAGGCTATATATCACGGATGTATCTTAATGATACGTCCAAGGTTTAAGAAAAGCAGAGATTTTCATCAACGATATTTTCTCGCTTTCATTACCGAATGTTGGATTATCATCACTACAGATACTGATACTATCCTCCCTATGTGATTATGATGTTACCAGGTTCGGGTCACAAATTAGCCTGCATTGTAAATTTTCTCCATTAACGCTTCTGGTCAGTAAATGTTCGGCACAAACTGCAAGGATAGCTGTGTAGCAATCCCCAGTAATGACGAATAGAATCGTCCGGGTCTGGCACATAACGTCCGACCCCTACTTCCCATGGTGCATGCCGTTAGTACCTTTCAAAAGAGATATTCTCTTTTCGAAGGGAATAGAAGTGGAGGCCTGTCAGACTAGTGTGCCCTACTGATCTGGTTATCTACGACAAATTTTTTCTTTCTTTCTACCCCGTTGAGGAGTGTTCAACTTCGCAGGGTCGTGGTGATGACCATTTATGCCTACGAGACTAGACTGGAATACGACTTTGAGCTTGGTTATGGATTCTGGACTTGCGACAGTGGTGGGCATCTGTTGAAGGAGAATTTGCCTCTGTGTTTTCTGTTTGCTTGTGGGTTGCCAGCCCTAAGTGAACAGAGTTACAGGATACCTTATATCAGATAGTGGATAATCCTGATCATAGGCCATCACAGCTAACTGAATCTTCACTTAGGTAGTTGGGTATCGCTAATCCTAAATTGGAGTAATGTGTCTCAGGCCGGTCTTAAGGCTCTTGAAAAGGTCCACTTCAAACGGTGGTACTTGAAGTTCTAGTAGCATGGATGACTTCAGCCTGTAGCGGTGGAGGAACAGGACTTTGTCCCATGTCCGCGATCAAGGGGCTTTCTGATATTGTTGGTCCTACGTTTCTCAATAAACCTAGTTTCCTTTTAAAAACCTAGTAATCATTTTCTTTCTGCAAGTATATGGAACGTGAGGACGTTACGTTGAGTTTATTCTCTTGATGTCCTCACGCAGGAATTCCAGCGTGAGGACACCTCTGTATTCTAGGCTTATCGGTTTGCTTCTTAGCAGATATACGCCAGTGATGTTCTTCTAGGAGATGACTGCATTAATGAAAGAATTTATACAGCAAATTTTAAAACAAAAATTAAAGACGAATATCATCTGTTGTTACGCCCCCACGAAGGACACTGATGAGAATGAAAAGAATATTTTACAGACAGCTACATGATATTTTGAATTCTCTAAATAAAGGAGATATTACTAAGGTTGGTACTAACTCTGACCTATGGGGAGGTATTTCAGGTCCCTTTGGCATTGATAGTTTCAATGGCAATGGAGAACGTCTCCTACAGGTAAGTAAACGTAATGGTTTCTGAACAACTAATACATACTACAATCACAGGGACATTTATAAATATCCGTGGTTTCACCTGATGGGTTGCACAGGAATATGATAGATTATATTTTAATTAATAACCAATGGGCTATTTTGATTAGGAATACCAGACAATATAGAGGAGCCGAAATTGGGTCAGACCATTACCTGGTAAAACGTGTCTTGCAACTGAAGCTTAAGAAATGTTTTGCTAAGGTTAAAAAAATTACCTGTAGCACTGAAGGTCTGAAAGATCTAGTTATAGCTAAATCATACCATGATAGCTATGTGGTAATTATGACAATCGTAAGTTTGCTTACTGCTGAAGTTTAGAATAAATGGGATCAGTTTAAACAGGATTTTCTTAAAACTAACAGTACTCTTTTAGGAAAAAGGGAACAGAGGAAACAAAATTGTTTGAGTGATAAGACATGGAACTTATTTTTGAAAGAAGGAAGTGCAGGATTAATATGAATCAACACCCTACTAGTCGTAACAGACAACATTATAACAAGCTTAATAAACGTGTAAAAGAACAGTTAACAGCTGATAAGAATCTTTGGTTTGATAATTCGGCTGATAAAGCAGACGAAGCTGTTAGACAGCACAATAGCAGGGGATTATACCAGACTGTTAATGTTTTGTGTGGGAAGAAACAGGATACATACACTGATACACAGGACAGAGGGAGAAACATGGTTAAGTGGGTGAAGATGAAGGATTCTCTGATGACAAGGTGAGCTGAGCATTTCAAAGATGTTCTAAACAATGTGATTATTTCTACTTCCAACGTTTGTAATGAGGATAAATGCATTATTCCATCTATCCTCAGTTAATGGTTGCAGCAGTTTATTCATTTAATGATGGTTTTATGGCTCTAATGTTGGCCTTGTATCACATCCGGAAGTTGTTTCGGCTCTCTCTAAAATAAAACTGAATAAATCTCCTAGTATCGATGAAATCACCACCGAAATGCTTAGAGTTGGAAACACTTGTGTTGACAAATAACTGACAGAAATTTTTTATATTTTTATGATAAACGTGTTGTTTCTACACATTTTACTTAGAGTTATTGCTATCCCTACTTTTAAGAAAGGTGATCGCAGTTCTTGTGATAACTATAGAGATATCACCATACTTTCTGTTCCAGGTAAAGTTTTTTTGCATGGTTGTGCTTAATAGAATTAAGAATTTGATTGATGGACAACGGCGTGATGAACAGTGGGGATTCAGAAGTTGTAGGGGATGGATTGATGAAATATATTCACTTAGGCCAATTCTTAGGAAATGTTAGAGTTTCAGAAACCTGGGTTTGCTAGCTTTGTAGATTTCGAAAAGGCTTTTGACTCTGTTGATCGACATGATTTTTGGTTGATTGTTAGATCACATGGAATACCTTATAAGTTAGTTAGTGTAATAAGAGTTCTCTATAATAACACTTAGTCGTGTGTGAGAGTCTTGCAGCGATTGGTTTAGCATTGCTACTGGAGTTAGACAAGGGTGCATTTTGTCTCCTTTTCTCTTTTCTTTGGCTATTGATTATGTAATGCGAAATTCTTTGTAAGGGATAGATTTTGGCCTTAAATGGTCCAGAGATTTCAAAATTTCTTATTTAGTTTATGCAGATGATTTTGCCCTGTTGACTACTGATGTTGATGAGATGAATTCGTTCATTAGGGCTGTTGATGAGAGTCAGTAGGTTTATGATAAAGAGAGAAAAAACTAAAATGATGAAAATTGGTCAGGCAGATGGTGCTTCAGTTGCTTTGAATGACTGTACTCATGAGAAAGTGTGTCAGTTTAATTTTCTTGGTAGCTACGTAATAAATACTGCTTATGTGTGGCATGAGAGAAATAGAAGATTATGGATTGTTGCTGGGTCTTTCAAGAATCTACGGAGAGTGTGGAGAAATAGACATGTAACCCTAAAGACTAAACTTCGGCTGTATAATAGTTTGGTTCTTTCTAAGGTTAGTTATGGTAACGAAACCTCGACCCTTTGTAAGCAGGATAAGAAGGAACTTGATGCCTTTGATTGTAGATGTTTGCGCAGTATGTTAGGTATTAAGGGCTTGATTTTATAAATAGTGATGAGCCTAGACGGATTCATCAACCTCCATTGAGCAGCATATTGAGAAGAGAGAGACTGGGTTTGTTTGGTCATCAATCTGCATGCTCTCTATAATAACACTGAATCGTGTGTGAGAGATGGTAAGGCTTGTAGCAATTGGTTTAGGATTACTTCTGGTGTTCGACAAGGGTGCATTTTGTCTCCTTTCTCTTTAGCTTGGTTATTGATTATGTTATGCAAAATTCACTTCAAGGGAAAGATTTTGGCCTTAAATGGAATGGAGATATGAAAATTTCTGATTTAGATTATGCTGATGATTTAGCCCTTTTGGCAAATTATGATGAGATAACTCTTTCACTCAAGCTGTTGATGAAACTGGTAGTAGAGTAGGTTTGGTTATAAACAGAGAGAAAATTAAAGTGATGAAAATTGGTCAGGCAGGCTGTGATTCAGTTAATCTGAATGGTTGCAGTCTTGAGCAGGTGTAACAGTTTAATTATTTTGGGAACTATGTAACAGATAATGGTGATGTGCGGCATGAGATTAACAGACGAATAGAAATTGCTGCCGGGACTTTTAAGAATCTATGGAGAGTGTGGAGAAATAGGCGTATACACCTAAAGACTAAATATAGACTGTATAATAGTTTGTTTCTTTCTAGGGTTATGATAGTGAAACTTGGACACTTTGTAAACATAACAGGGAAACTAGGTGCTTTTGATTCCAGATGCTTATGCAGTATCTTGGGCATTAGGTGGTTCAACTTTGTAACTAATGATGAGGTTAGGCAAAGGAGTCAGCAACCTTCTTTAAGCAGCATATTGTGCAGAGAGAGACTCCGTTGGTTTGGCCATGTTGCCCGTATGAATAATTATAGTATATACAGCTGCAGATTGGCAAGCAGGATGATGAACAGTGTGCATAAGGGTTGCAGAAAAAAGGTGACACTTAGGTTGCGATGGGCAGACAATGTCAAAGAGAAACTTGCTAGAAGATGCTGTAACTCACAACAGACATGTCTGGAGAGGAAAATGTAACTTTCCTAATGACTCTATTTATTATAGCTGTTAGTACCTACCACTACATGTAGGGAGTTCCAACAACCATAGTCCACTCTCAAACAACCGAGTACAAAATGTTGATTTCGTTTCAAAAACTTCGAAATCGTTCTCTGAAACCAACAATCGTACTTGGCGGTAAAAAATAATAATAAACCTTACCATCACAATGTCCCAAAAATATGATTGCCTCTGAGAGGCAATTTGTTTCACACCATGGGCTAAATGACCAGTTGCAAGAATCCCGTAGGCTCAGAGATGGTTGGTGGAGAGGACATACTGGACAGATGTTGGGAGATAGATGAAGACCTTACGTCAAGAACATCCAGCGTGTTCTTCAACGTTGAGTGGTTTTACATATGCGAGACAATTTTTTTAAGCAATGGGCTAAATGGCCAGGTCATAAGGACCCCTAGAGCTTAGAGAATGTTGGGGGAGGAGACCCATTGGAGCAGGTGTTGGGAGACAGATGGTAGCCTCCCTTCAAAGCCATTTATTGTGTTCTTTAAGTTGCACATAGGGCCACGGTTTAACGCCCCATTCGACGGACGGCTACCATTTAAAGTGCATCAGTGTCCCCTGCTGACCGAAAGCAGGGTGAAGAGATTTACGGAGATAAATCTCGAAACTGATCCAGCTGGGACTCGAATCTTAGGAACAGCACATTACGAGCCTGGCTGGGTATAAACGACAATTTGGCAGTCAATATAGATTTGTATATGAAGTATCCTTTGGATAAATGATGCCTTTATTCCAGGAGAACTAAATCGGAAATTGTAGTAAAATATCCCAGGTTTAGATTTGTGAAAACGTAGCAATTTTTACCAAAGGAAACCAGGTAACTCTAATCTAAAAACAACTTTGAAATAGGCTCTGGACAAAGGTCAGTATATTTTCGGGTTAAATCAGGAAGATAAACGTTGTTGATGGATTAATTTATGTGTTTTAGAAATATATGACATTTTTGTAGAAGTTTGTATATTTTTCTTTGAAATTTGGTAAGTGGGAATAATCATCAGCGTTCGCTTTATGTACTAATGTGAGAACACCGAATTTTGAGATACATTAATAAGAATTCTTTACTGATGAAAAATCACAACAGATGACAGACAAAACACCCATTCCGGGTGTAGAACTCCGATCCCGAAAGTCACAATGCTACTGCAAGCAAACGCTATATCACTCAACAAACACGTCGCTAGTCTGGACACGTTTGTCTGGACTCTAAGGTTAATAGAATAAATAAAAGTTTGGTAGCATATGAAAATGGACCTCTAATAAAATAAATAACCAAAAAAAAAAAAAGGAAATTACCACAAACTAAATGTTTTATTCAGAAAGGTGAATCAAAACATTGCATTTTGCAAGCTGTTATATACAGTGCTATTAGAACTGAACACATCAAAGAATTTATCTAATATATAAAGAAGAAAGTTGTTTTGTCTGCTTGCCTATGCACTCGGCGTCCAGAAGAGGTGGATGCTTCAAACTTGGCATGAACGTTTATTTCACCAAGTGGAAGAACGTAGGCTATGTGGGAACCCCTGATGGCAACCAAAATTGGGGTGGGGATGGGGAGATTGAATTTCTCAAAATCGCCATAGAATTAACATTAACGTTTGAAAGTTATTCAAAATAACTGTTGTCACCAATAAATTTGAAAGAAGGAATGCATAAAACTAATATCTTTTTGATTATGCGTGATGAAGTCATTGTTCAGTTTGTTGGGTCAAGGGCACTAACATCCGTGAATATTGAAGTCATTCGAATTAAGCACGAGCGGAACATGAGATTCTTTTCCGAAATAGAAGCTTCAACAACTAAAAATTTGTATCGGAAATTAAATTCATTAATTTAATTTGAAAAAAATATGTAAAATTGAAAAAAAAAAACGTATACCTCACACGTTAATTGATAAACGTTTTAATATCCTGAGTTATAAATAATATCTTCCAATAATAATAATAAAGTTTTCGCAGTACCTAAACACTTTGTGGGGAACTCAAACCATATTTTTATTTTTCTATAAAGTTAAATATTCTTGTCACACTATATTCGAGGAACTCTGGGTGGGTACAAAATGATTTGAAAAATTTGGTTATCTGAGCGAAGCATTTTCGTGTTTTGGTTTAGAAACTTCTCATTTGGGGAGGGGTACATACGGTACCTCGAAATATATCCATTTCTTTCCTTTCCTAAAAGAGAGGGAGAAAATTAAACCTGAGAATATTTGTCTCCTTTTTTACCTATCTTTGAATTGCTTTTTCACTCGTCATTGCCCAGTTTGTTGATTTGTTTGTCAGTTTGCTTTTATGTTTATAAAAACTGTAGTTTTACCATATCTCCCGCTGTTGGGCTTGGAATGTGCACATCCACCAGGTTCGAGTCCCAGCTTGGTCAGGGTTGATATGTATCTCCGAAAAACTCCCCGCCTGGTCCAGGGGTCACCAGTCCGTCGAATGGGACGTTAAACCGTGGTTCCATATGTGGGTCAGCCATACTCTGTGCACGGTAAAGAACACCATGGATGGCCTTGACGGGAGGCTACGATCATAAGATGGGACCTTACTTCTGTCTTCCAACAGCAATTCTAGTGGGTCCCCTCCCTCAAACTTCTCTGACCCTTCGGGATTTTGTGACCAGGCGATTTAGGCCACTGTGTGCAAAGAGACGATATAACATGCAATTGATAATAAGCATTGTTATAAATATTATGTTTCAGTATTGTCATGTGTATAACCTTTCAGTTTTTGATACACGTATTAAGTTTCAGAATTGTTATAAGCATTAATTTCGAAAAACTCCATTCACGTTACACTGAAATGACCGGGATGACAATCAGAAGGAGACTACTTCCGTTTTGAAACCTTAGCTAGTTTTCAGGGTTGGATTGGTTTATCTCCGAACATCACGGTTTTGTCCACATTGGGCTGAATGGAGAGTTTACAAATAACCCGAGGGCTCAGAGAAGGTTGGACGGAGGAGATCCACCAGACAGCTGCTAGGAGGCAGATGGAAACTCCTGTCAAGGCCATCCGGAGTGTTCTTAAATGTGTAAAGTGTGTGGTTCTCTCCTGCTAACGGAACCAAGATTTAATGCTCCAACAGATGGATGACGACCTTCCCAAATCCATCGGTACGTGCTTTCAGCGCAAGAAACATCCATACGTTACCTGGGGCTCGAACCCACATCTTTCTTTTATAAGTCGCCAAGTGCGCTATTTATTAAATTTTAATATCCTTTGACCAGTTTTTTATGTCTGCTGCTGCTGCTGCTGTTCAAATTTCGAATTTCAGTAATTCTTCAAATATTTAAATAATAATATTGAAAATAAAAATATACGCAAAAGACTCAAAACATTATTTATGACCACCTCATTTTATGCAAATCGAAATAACTGCAGGTAAACGACGGCGCGTGTGAAGGTCATGAAACGGTATAAATAACACGTGATACTGAGCTCTGTTAATCAGCGTTATTCTTGTTCTTCAGATGGGAAAAACAGCGGACGTAAGTGATTTTGACAAAGGCAAAATTGTAATGGGTAGACGACTGACTCAGAGCATTTCTGAGATGGCAAGGCTTGTTGGGTGTTCACAGTCAACCGTGGTTAGTACCTTCAAAAAGTTGTCCGAGGAGGGAAAAACCACGAACCGTTGGCAAGGTGTGGGTCGACCACAGCTCATCGATGCTAGAGCTCAGCGAAGGCAATCCCATATGGTACGAGCCAACAGAAGATATACTGTGGCGCAACTCGCCCGTAATTCTAATGCTGCTGCCAGAGTAATGTGTCACAACACATAGTACATCGAACCGTGCTGAAAATGGGGTTGCGTAGCCGTTGACAGCTCCGAGTGCCCATGCTAACTTCAGTTCACCATGGAAAGCACCTACAATTGCTACGCGCTCATCGAAACTGGACCTTGAATGATTGGAAGAATGGTCCGATGAATCTCGTTTCCTATTGCACCATGTGGACGGCCATGTACGTGTGAATCGTTTACCTGTTTACCTGTTCCCACAGTGCATCATGATGCACTGTGGGACGAAAACAAGCCGGTGGAGGAAGTGTAATGCTTTGGGCAATGTTCTGCTGGGAAATCTTGAATCCGGTCATTCATGTGCAGGAAACTATGACGTTTACCACCTACCTGAACATCATTGCAGAGCAGGTTCATGCTTTCGTAGCAACAGTATACCCGTACAGTAGTGCCTTCTTTCAGCAGGATAATGTACCATACCACACTGACCGGATTGTTCAAGAATTGTTCGCAGAGTATGAAGAAGACTTTCAGGTATTGCCCTGACCTCTAAATTCCCCAGATAGCAATTCAATAGAGCATATTTGGTTTGAGTTGGAACAGCATATCCGATCTGCGGCAGCTAAGCCACGTAACTTACAGGAGTTAAAGAATCTGCTGGTAACGTGTTGGTACCAGATACCACAAGACACCTTTAGAAATCTTGTGGCGTCAATGCCTCGCCGAGTAATAACTGTTTTAGCGGCACATGGAAGATCAACATCATATTAGGCACCGGGTCATAATGTTTTGGCTCTTCGGTGTAAATACCGTATATTTCCGCAGATAAGACGACCTTCAGATAAAACGAGGTATAAATTTTCGCAAAAGTGTTATAGTTTTAGCATATATCTGTCCTATAAGACGACCCCAAACTATCAAAGGCCTATGAATTTAGTTTAGATCGGCGATCATCATCTGAATAATAATACTGTATAGCGTATACGGAATTATGTCCTATTCGCAAACATTCGCACTGATTCGGGCATTCGGGTAATGACCTTGACTATTCACAAAAGCGTCGTATGGGCTATTCCATTTTGTGGTCATACCCTATTCTGTACTAGTAAATAATTACGGTTTCTCCGTTTTTTCCTCAGTAGCTCAATAAACATAAATTTTAATATTTATTTTGTTTTAGTATTGTTTTACTATTACAATGTAATGTATTATTTACTATTACAATGTAATGTATTATCATATAGCGTATTTAAATAATATGATAGATTTTTCGGTAAGTTGTAGTAATTTTCAAGATCAGTCGCAGTCGGTGGTTGCACGCATAAAGGAAAAGCCTCCTTTAGCATTGTTACGTTTTTTTTGTATCTGTCCTATAAGACGACCCGGATTTTGGGGGCCTTTTTTATGATTCATCTATCATCTTATCTGCGGAAATATACGGTATATTAGACAGATAACTTTATATTCCGTCAAAATTTACCATAAAAAGCATATTTTAGAAGCTGCGGAGCATCGAATTTGGCTTTCTTCTGATATGACAAAAATTCGGTACTTCGGTGCAAGCTAGGCAGTATATATCAATTGAAAAGCTTAAACTTTCAGATGCTAGATATATGGGTCAGGAGGACCTCTTTGGTAATGCAACAAGTTGCATATTGATAAAAAAAGTTTAAAATGCCTTCCTTGTCTCAAAACCATAAAGATAAAAAATACCTGATTTCATTGATAGTGGTTTCATTTTCGGCTGAAGGTGACCATGTTCGCGTGAGATCATTACAGTCGCTACCTTGATTATGATGAAACGTATTGCTTGTGAATTACAAAAATGACTTCAACTTCACGGGCCATATATCTGAGAATCCCTACCCCCACAATATTTAAGAATTAATGTCAAAAATGTGGAATTCTGCCACTTGGAGCTCACGTTTCGGTGTTTTTTGTCTTGTCCTTTGCGACTCATGCCACTTATTGGACACCCAGAGATGGAAAAGGTTAGGGGATCTTTTATCCTGGTACTTCGAAAAATCATAATTATGCTACATGCTAGAATTTCAGAAAAGTGCAAAAAGGGAAGGATATGGGAATTCCTTCACTGCCGAATTAGAGGTCATGTTTAAATTTCAATTTGATGCCAAAGGGCTCGATTAATTACATGGCGTGAATGAGTGATCAGATATGATCTACTTAGGAATAGGCTAATGAGGAAACCACCTCAAACTCCAAAGGTAGAAGGCTTCCTATACGGTTCTTTTTTATTTACAATACACAAAATAGATTTAAACGATGTACATTTTAGAAAAGTATCTTAAAAATTCCGATAAATAATATACAAAAACGTACATTATTATTTAACTAAATGAAAAAAAATCGCAAATAATATGCAGGATGAACAATCCTAAACATAGAGGAAATTACGTAGGTACGAACCTACGTAATTTCAATCAGAAGGTCGTAGGTACGAACCTACGACCTTCTGATGGCATGTCAGGTACTATGATTCCAGATCCACCAACTGTCGACCGAGATATCTTCTATTGATTGCTTTATACCACGGATTCAGTCATTGCAAGCTGCTTTAACTACAATTGAAGATCCTGGTCGACAAAACATTTTACAGATATAACCCTGAGCTAGTTACGATGAGGTCCATGTATACAGGTCATTTTCTGTGCTTCTTCTAATATTGAAAATTGCATTCCCTCCATTCGTAAAACATGAAACCTAAGGTTTTATGTATTGCTTCAACAGTGATTTAAAATGTATAAATTTCAAACATTTCTTATATCCACTAAATTATTACTATAAGCTTACAGGAGTATTGTTAGTTTATTTTGGGTCACTTCATATATAAAGATAAAGGGACATAGTGTAGAAAAGATAATATTCTTTATTTTATTCTGAGGTGATTAGTGTAATTATAAAGACAATTTCATAACTTTTTACTTACCATAAAAGTTTTAGATATTTCAGTATATCATTAAACGAAACGCTAAAACTTCATTTTATCTTATGCTTTCAGTTAAAGAAAGATCATTAAAAGAGGTGTAAAAATGGCTACCAGTAAAACTCATAATATTTTTTAGTGTAGTATTATATCTACGTTTAATCAATACCTCTCTGTTTGTACAAAAACGGTTTCTAGTTCAGTGACTTTCAGTGTAAGTCGCTACAAATTAACAAGAAATATATCACTAATAATTTTCATAGCAAGTCTTCCGTAACTTAAATAATGTCGCATCAGAGTAATTTAGCATCCCAATCAAAACCGGATCGTCACTTTCATTTATTTAACATATGTATTTTGTGTATGAATTATCCCTTTTGTACTGATGTAAGCATATCAAATCATTGTTAAGGTAGTAATTTTTTACATATATTAAAGGGATAATATATGTAAAAATAAACTGATTTTTATAATCGGAGAATGCAAAAAATATAGTAATCGCCAAATAAATATAGCATTTTAAAACTATTTTATTTTTTAACTAGCAATTTAAAATTATTTTAATTAAAATAATTTTAGAACTCATCATCATAACCAACCAGCCATGGGCTATTAAGGTCCAATCAGACCGTGCAATTCAGTTTTCCAATCATTTCCGTCCTGAGCTACATCTGCTGAATCTGGCCACTGCACACCAATTCTAACAAGATACTGTGCGACATTGTGTGCCCACTCCGCTTCCTAGGTATGCCCTTCTTTCTGAGGACTTTAGACACACAGTTGATAACCCTATTCGTCAATCTATATTTGTCCATACGGGCAACACGGCCAAACCAACGGAGTCTCTCTCTGCACGATAATACTGTTTAAAAGAGTTTGCCGGCTCCTTTGCCTAACGTAATTATTCCTTACCAAATTCAACCAACTAATACACAAGATACTGCGCAAGCATCAAGAATCAAAAGCATCAGTTTTTTTGACATTTTGTTTACAAAACGTTCAAGTTTCGCTACCATAACTAACCCTTGAAAGGACCAAACTCTTATACAGTCTAATTTTAGTCTTTATATTATACTCCTATTTATCCACGTTCTCCATAGATTCTTAAAAGTGGCGGCAGCAATCCCTCTCCGTCTATTAATCTCATGCCGCACATCACCAGTATCTGTTACATATCTCCGAAGATAATTAAACTGTGACACCTGCTCAAGACTGCAACCATTCAGATTAACTGAATCACAGCCTGCCTGACCAATTTTCATCACTTTAGTTTTCTCTCTGTTTATCACGAAACCTACTCTACTAACAGTCTCATCAACAGTTCGAATGAAAGAGTTCATCTCATCAACATCATTTCCTAAAAGGGCTAAATCATCAGCATTGTCTAAATCCGAAAATATCAATCTCCAAACCACTTTTCCTACTATGAATTACTACTATACAAACAGTTTCATCTAAATTCAGTACTCTATATTTTTCGAGTAGAAAAGACAAAAACCTAGCTTATATAAGCACTCAGTTCGTGAATAATCTCATATTTTCTAGTTTGCAGTCCAACAAGACTCAAAACGAGGTTTTTGATAAATATTTTATGAAATGATGTGGTTATTACAATGTAATACATTACTTGGTTTAAAAAATACCACAAAATGCTAATTTGATTAAAAAAAATAACTCGAATGAAATCTAAAATATCGATTTATTACTATTTCATATCCTGTGAATAAAACAATTCTTTATTTACTCTTCATTTGGATAACTCCCTCCTGGAGTTATCTGTTGAAAACTCGAGGTTATTAAACCAACTATTATCCTGTTTGTACAGAGAGAAATCTTATCTGAAACTGAGAACGAAACTCATTTTATTTCTCAATTGGGGGCGGGGGATGGCTCAGTCAGTAGTGTGACAGGTTCGTAATCTACAGTTCCCAGGTTCGAGGCTCACCTGGGTCAGAGTTGCACCTGGGCCGCTTCCTGCCCTCTATTAGAAGGGCGACACCGGTGGGCATGGAAAGGCCGCCGTCCCTCGGATGACACGTGAAGGCAAGGCTCTGTGTGTGGGATAGTCATACCCTGTGCAAGTTAAAGAACACTCTGGATAGCCTTGACGGGATGCTATCATCTGTCTCCCAACAATTGTCCAGTGGATCCTCTCCCCCAAACCTTCTCTGAGCCTGGGGGCCCTTGTGACCTGGCCATTTATCCTATTGTGTGCAAAAAAGTACCGCTCAGAATTAAGCATGTTAACTGATTGAAATTGCAATTTTTAAAATAGGAACTGCGATTCTATTTTAGCGAACTTGAGGAGGAAATGTGATTTGTATATATCAAGAGATGCATGTTGCAAGATTGAACATTTGCTTTGTCTTGTGAAGAAGAAAGACATTGCAAAAGAGAAAGAATTTGATTCTTTTGTGCTGTATGTGATAAGTTAAAAGAAATGTGTTGAGTTCAGGGCCGGACTTACGAATAAGCTAACTATGCTATAGCTTAGGACTTCACAATTGTGAGGGGCCTCAAAAATTCAAGTTCGAAGTTTATACTGTTATGATTTTTTTTTCATATATTCAAATCATACAGGGTGTCCATAAAGTCTCTTTACAATTTAAAAAAAGGGGCGGGGGTGGCTCAATCGGTAGCGCGCCAGGCTCGTAATCTGTAGTTCCAAGGTTCGAGTCCCAGCTGGGTCAGCGTTGAGATTTATCTCCGCAAAATTCCCCGCCCTGCCCACGGTCAGTAGGGGACTCCGATGGGCTTGGAAAGGCCGCCGTCCATCGGATGGGACGTTAAGCCATGGTCCCGTGTGTGGGAGAGCCATAACCTATGCACGTTAAAGAACACACTGGATGGCCTTGACGGGAGGCTACCATCTGTCTCCCAACAGCTGTTCCAGTGGGTCCCCTCCCCCAACCTTCTCTGAGCCTTCGGGGTCCTTGTGACCTGGCCATTTAGCCCATAGTGTGCAAAAAAGTGCCGCTCAGAGGTAAAACAACCCAACAACACAACCCAATATAAAAAATGTATTAAAAAATCAAATGAAAAGATAAATAAAATAATCAATCAATAATTCAATCAAACTAATCAAGAAAAATCGGGACTATTCGAGAAGGGGAGCTTAAAATATAGGTGGGTCAACCAGGGTTCTGAAATCAAGAAAAATCGAGACTATTCGAGAAGGGGGGCTTAAAATATGGGTCAACCAGGGGGTCTATGAAGAGGGCTTAAAATATGGGTAGGGGTCTAATCAAGAAAAATCGAGACTATTCGAGAAGGGGGGCTTAAAATATGGGTCAACCAGGGGATATATGAAGAGGGCTTAAAATATGGGTAGGGGTCTAATCAAGAAAAATCGAGACTATTCGAGAAGGGGAGCTTAAAATATAGGTGGGTCGACCAGGGGGTTTTCAAAATCCGTGATTTAAAATATATGTAGGGCTTAAAATATAGCACAACCAGGTGGTTTGCAAAATCCATGGCTTGAAATATAGGTAGGGCTTAAAATATAGGTCAACCAGGGGGTTTGCAAGTGGAGGGTTTAAAATATAAGTCAACCATTGGGAGGTCTGAAATAAAGAAAAATCGAGACTATTCGAGAAGGAGGGCTTAAAATATAGGTGGGTCAACCAGGGGGTTTGCAAAATCGAGGTTTTAAAATAAAAGGTGAGTCTGAAATAAAGAAAAATCGAGACTATTCGAGAAGGGGGGGGCTTAAAATTAGAGTTAAAAACTAGATAGCACCAGGGGTTAAAAGGGGGAGGGATTTTTAATTATGAATTATTACTTATGAATTATTAATTATGAATTATTAATAAGGAATGCAACGACAGTTGCGACACTGGGGCCAATTTCCGGTCGATTGCGACATAGGAGTCAAAGTTCAGAAGGCAACGTGGACCAACACGGGCCAATTTCCGGTCGGTGACGTCATAGGGGGGGAAAGCACTGTGCAAAGGGGGAACCGTATATTGTGACTAAACTACTCACACATAACCGGCCGTCCACATGCTGCAACAGGAAACGAGATTCATCGGACCAGATGACCTTCTCCCAATCATTCAAGATCCAGTTTAGATGCTTGCATTGTAGGCCCTTTCGATGGTGAACCGAGGTTAGCATGGGCACTGTGAGCGGTCTGTGGCTATGCAGCCCCAGTTTCAGCAGGGTTCGATGTATTGTGTGTTGTGGCCCATTACTCCCGTCAGCAGCATTCAAATTATGGGCGAATTGCGCAGTTGTCTGTTGGCTCGTACTATAGACGATAGTCTTCGCTCACCTCTAACATTGATGAGCCTTGGTCGGCCCACAGCTTGCCGGCATTCGTGATTTTTCCCTCCTCGGACCACATTTTGAGGGTACTAATCACGGATGACCATGAGCATCCCACAAGCCTTGTGCCGTCTCGGAAATGTTCTGACCCAGTCGTCTGGCCATTGCAATTTGGCCTTTTGTCAACTCACTTTGGTCCTCTGCCTTTCCCTTCTAAAAAACAGAAATAACTCTGATTAATAGAGCTCAGTATCGGGTGTTACTTATACCGTTTACATGATCTTCAAACACGCTGTGGTTTGCCTGCAGTTGCTTCGATTTGCATAAAGACGCGCTGATCATAACCTTTTGGCACTTCGATATATATCATGTGCTGTATTTTCCATTATATAAGTATTGCTATTTAAATATTACAATTTGTTGTCCTTAATAAGTGTAATCATTCAAGGTTTATATCGTTTATTGTTGATGTATGATATATTAATTAATTTTTCTCAGGGGAAAAAATAGGTCATTTGCAAGATTCGTTAAAAACATTGGGATTCATGTTAGTGGGAGCTATTGAAACGTTTTATTTTCCAAATTTAGCACTCGCTGACAATCGATATTCGAACAAATGGATAATTGGAAAAATGAAAATGGTAATATTTTATTATTTCCTCAAAGGAATATTTTATTTATTTTAAAAACAAATGTTGCAGTTCTCGGCAAACCCTTAGTGTAAGACACAAATTATTTGTGCTAATGTAATAAATCTTGACGATAAACTCCTACAAATAAATTTAAAATATCTAACGTAATAATCAGCTTGTAATATTTGTCCAGTTTTGACATTGTTAGAGCGCGTTATTAGAGTTTCGTGAAATTCTGAAAATGCCAATCTTAATATATTTCATCGATACTTATCCAACAGATAAAAACTTTTATATTTATCTCTAAAAATTAATGACGACAAATTAGCTCGTTTTTTTTATTTCAAAACGAGTTAAATACATTAAGAGGAACACAGTTTTCCACTTCCCGGAAAGATGACGCCACTGGGTAAATCAAATAAAAAATCTGGAAAGTTTATAAGTCACACCCGCTGCAGGATATACATTAGACGATGATGGTGTAGTGATTGGCATGTTTCCAGGAAACGTATGTTCGAATCCTACTCACATCAAAAATCAGTTTCTTTCAGTTTATCTTTTAATGAGTTCCATGTGGAGAGGACTTACCTCGTGATTCTTTACTGAAATATAGACTTTTGCCCGACACAATCTACAAGTCAACGCGAAATGTGTTTTAATACCCCGTGTTGATTTCATATAATGCACAACGTACGATCAGGATAAAGAAATATCGTTGGAAAAAATTTCCCAGATTTTCGAGGACTAAAACGTTTATTTAAAATGTTCCAAATTCTTCGGCTTCATTCAAACCTGTGCCGAATTTTTAGGGTCCCAAAATGACAACGCTCTTCTCAACGATTTTTCCATTACAGCTCAGGGAAACGAAAGGGATGAGTAGATGAAAGAGGCTTGTTAGAAAGGCAACAAAGATTCGCTAGTCTAGAACATTACTCTGTCGCACTCAAACGATTACCTGACGAAAAATAAACATGAAAATGTGGTGAAGGTAAATAGATGGGTGCAGTGACATTCCTTCAGACCGAAATTTTTGTGCACAGAGCAAAATGTTTCCACCTAAATGACTATATTTCTGACAGAAAAAAGAATGTACCAAAATTATTTTAAAATCATTTTCCTGAAAAAAAGCAGGTAAATTATAAGGTAGAAACTGTCCCAAAAGTTTGAAAATTCCGAAATCTGAGGAAGCAGTAAAAAGGAATGTAGAAAATAATTATAATCTATATGCACTTTGAAGTAACAAACACATCACATGAATGACACCTGTGAAATGTAACAAAGCAGTGTCTGTGATTTCCTGAGAAATGTAGCAAAATAATGCTTGTAGGTTCCTCTGAAATGTAACTAAACACTTCCTGTAGTTTCCTGTGATATGTAGCAAAACCATTGTTATTGTGTATCACGCACAATATCTTCACTGTTAGGTTCATAATTTCAATATATCCTTAGATGTCACGAAATTCCCGTCCATTGATGTGCATTAAAAACTGGTTTATTCTTTACAAACATTGCAAGACAACAAGCATCTCTTCCTGTGTTTCAAAAAGTTCTAAAAAATGCATGCAGGATCCTAAAAAGCTTAAATTCCCGATGAATTTCCCATTCTTTATATGGAGAAGGGGCTCAGTAGATGGTTTTATGGCAAGTGCCTATGATACTAGGTTAAATGATTACTGACCATTACACAAAGGTCTTAATAGCAGACGTTCTAATACATTAACCAGGAATGGTTATTGCTCACCGTGAATGAGCAGGTATTACATTTCAGATTTAGTAGAAAATGTTTTCTATTGGAGTAGGCTTATCAGAGAAAAGAGCAAAGAAAAGACAGTGTTGCTCTTTAAATGAATTTTGTTTTTCGGGTTTGCTATTCTCTCATTTCTCGTGACGAAGTTACAGCAGAAAACTGATGCAGAAAAAACTCTCGAATTCGTATAAAGGTAAACAAACGATCGGTTTTCTTCACTTTCTTTGAATATATATATATGTATACGATTTTTTTAATAATATTTCAATTATGTTTTCCAACACAAAGTTGAATGTTACTTACGAAATTGCTCTGTCGAACGCCAACGATATTATCTAGTGATTAAATTCACCTAGTTTCGAGCCTGCATGGATGTGTCTTTCATCATATTGTCCTCTCTCATCTCATCTCTGGTGAAATGGCAGACTAACGTAATAGCTGCTTGAGGAAAAGTTTCTTTAACATAACCTTTTCTTTAAAAGGAACAAGCAACTCTCCGATACAAAGGACAGAGATAACCTAGAAGTTTTATGTATGTTTTCCTGCTTTCTCATACAATATACAAACACTTTCGCAAGGCCATGCCCATTGGTATTAGTAGTCAGCGACGCGCACTACTGCACTAGATAGGGCCTGGTATAGTAGTTAGTGACATAAATACCCATTTTTTTAATCTAAATTTTATTGTCGTGGCTTCAGTTAAAAGAGAATATGAGACACGAAATGTTATTGGATATGTGCAAACTTTGTCAAGGAAACACCATGAACTAATGATATTTTAAAGATAAAACATTAAGATAGGAAATTCTCCCTCTACATTTTCATTCACTGTCACTGATTAAAGTATTCAATAATCTCTACAGGTTATATTCTTGAAATTGGATTATTTAATGGGATGTGAACAAATATTAGATTAACGATAAATAAATTCACATTCACCGCATCGTTATTTTTTTCTCTCTAAACCGAGGACATAATTAAAAATCGGAAGTTTTAAACGAATATTGAAAGCGATGTATTTATGCTAGAAATTTGAAATTTAGTTGGTGCACTTATAGTTAGGTTAGTGTGAAAGTCCACTTGAAAAGGTGGTGCCTGAAGTTCCTACCAGCATCGGTGACTTCAGCCTTTAGCGGAGGAGGAACAGGTCTTTGCCCCATACCTGCGATCAGGGGGCTGTTTCATATTGTTGGCCCTACCAATCTCAATAAACCTAATTTCTTTAAAAATCCTACTAATCATTTTCTCTCTGCAGGAACGTGGAACGTGAGGACATTACATAGAGTTTATTCTCTTGATGTCCTCATGCAGGAATTCCAGCGCTATAACCTAGATATTCTAGGCTTGCAAGAGACCAGATGGACAGGTAAAGGTGAGATACTTAAAAATAACTTTAAATTTCTCTTTACAGGGAGGGAGGATGGAAAGCATCACCAAGGCGTGGGTCTGCTGCTCAGCAGACATGCTAGTGATGCTCTTCTAGGATATGAGTGCATTAATGAAAGGTTTCTTACAGCAAAATTTCAGACAAGCATTAAAGACTTCAATGTTATCTGCTGTTATGCCCCCACTGAGGATTCTGATGAGGATGAGAAGAATAGGTTTTACGGACAACTTCAGGATATTTTGAATTCTGTCAAGAAAGGAGATATTACCCTTGTTCTTGGTGACTTCAATGCCAAAGTTGGTACCGACTCTGACCTTTGGGGAGGAGTAATAGGCCCTTTTGTATTGGTAGCTGCAATGGCAATGGGCAACGTCTACTACAGGTAAGTAAACTCAATGGTTTCAGAATAACTAACACATATTACAAACACCACGACATACATAAATACACATGGGTTTCACCTGATGGGCTGCATAGGAATATGATTGATTATATATTAATTAACAGCAAATGGGCTAGTTCTGTTAGAAATACCAGGGCATATAGTGGAGCTGAAATTGGATCTGACCATTACCTTGTTAAAAGTGTCTTGCAACTTAAACTTAAAAAGTGTTGTGCTAGGGTTAAAAAATTTACCTTTAATACTGAAGCTCTGAAAGACCCAGTTATAGCTAAAGCTTATCATGATAGGTTACTTAATCATTATGACAGTCATGGCTTGCTTAATACTGAAGTTGAGGAAGAATGGATTCATTTTAAACAGGCTTTTTTGGAAACTAACCGTACTCTTTTGGGGAAAAAGGAGCAGAGGAGGCAGAATTATTTAAGTGATAAGGCACTTGAGCTTATTTCAGAAAGAAGGAACTGCAGGAATGTCCTTAATCAGTACCCTACTAGTCCTAATAGAAAGCATTACAAAGAACTTAATAAACGTGTAAAGGATCAGTTAGCTACTGATAAGAATCTTTG
Source organism: Ryuthela nishihirai (assembly GCA_038380435.1). Taxonomy (NCBI): domain Eukaryota; kingdom Metazoa; phylum Arthropoda; class Arachnida; order Araneae; family Heptathelidae; genus Ryuthela; species Ryuthela nishihirai. The sequence goes on along the minus strand of JAWZYU010000019.1, from coordinate 26,806,060 downwards.
GCTTGATGGCCTGGCTGACAAAGCTGAGGAAGCAGTTAGACAGCACAACAGCAGAGAGCTGTACCAGATAGTTAATGTTTTGTGTGGTAGAAAACGAACAGGTATACAGGGATTGAAGGATAAACAAGGTAAGGTTATAGAAGGTGAGGATTCTGTCATGGCTAGGTGGGCTGAGCATTTCAGTGATGTTCTAAACAATGTGGTTAATTCTACTCCCATTGTTTGCAACGATGATAGATGCATTGTGGGCTTTAATGTTGGCCCTATAACACAATCTGAAGTTAGTTTGGCTATTTCTAAACTTAAACTTCATAAATCCCCAGGGGTGGATAAAATTACTACGGAAATGCTTAGAGCTGGGAAAGTTTCAGTTACCATTTGGATGACTGAAATTTTGAATAACTTTTATGATAAAGGCATGGTTCCTAAAGATTTTACCAGAGCTATTATTATCCCTATTTTCAAAAAAGGTGATCGCAGTTCTTGTGATTACTATAGGGGTATCAGCCTACTCTCTGTTCCAGGTAAAGTTCTTTCCATGATTGTGCTTAATAGAATTAAGAATCTGGTTGACAGGCAATTGCGTGATGAGCAATGTGGATTCAGAAGTGGTAGGGGATGTGTAGATCAGATATTTTCACTTAGGCAGATCCTTGAGAAATGTTTAGAGTTTCAGAAACCTTTGGTTGCTAGCTTTGTTGATTTCAAAAAGGCTTTCGACTCTGTTGATCGTCATAATTTGTGGTTGATTGTGATATCATATGGTATACCAGACAAGTTAGTTAACATAATGAAAGCTCTCTATAATAACACTGAGTCATGTGTGAGAGTTGGTAAGTCTTGTAGCAATTGGTTTAGCATTACTTCTGGTGTTCGACAAGGGTGCATTTTGTCTCCTTTTCTCTTTAGTTTGGTTGTTGATTATGTTATGCGAAATTCACTTCAAGGGAAAGCTTTTGGTCTTAAATGGGCTGGAGATACGAAAATTTCTGATTTAGATTATGCTGATGATTTAGCCCTTTTGGCAAATGATGTTGATGAGATGAACTCTTTCATTCGAGCTGTTGATGAGACTGGTAGTACAGTAGGTTTGGTTATAAACAGAGAGAAAACTAAAGTGATGAAAATTGGTCAGGCAGGTTGTGATTCAGTTAATCTGAATGGTTGCAGTCTTGAGCAGGTGTCACAGTTTAATTACCTTGGGAGCTACGTAACTGATACTGGTGATGTGCGGCATGAGATTAACAGACGAATAGGTATTGCTGCCGGGACTTTTAAGAATCTATGGAGATTGTGGAGAAATAGGCGTATATACCTAAAGACTAAAATTAGACTGTATAATAGTTTGGTTCTTTCTAGGGTTAGTTATGGTAGTGAAACTTGGACGCTGTGTAAACAAGATAACAGGAAACTAGATGCTTTTGATTCTAGATGCTTACGCAGTTATCTTGGTATTAGGTGTTTTAACTTTGTAACTAATGATGAGGTTAGGCAAAGGAGTCTGCAACCTCCTTTAAGCAGCATATTATGCAGAGAGAGACTCCGCTGGTTTGGCCATGTTGCCCGTATGGATAATTATAGATTGGCGAATAGGGTTATGAACAGTGTGCCTAGAGGCCTCAGAAGGAGGGGGAGACCTAGGATGCGGTGGGCTTACAATGTCAAACAGGACCTTGTTAGAATTGGTGTACAGTGGCCAGATGCAGCAGATGTAGCTCAGGACAGATATGCTTGGAGAATTAAACTGCGCGGTCTGGTTGGACCTCCATAGCCCATGGCTGCTTGAGGATGATGATGATGATGAAAAAAGCCCTGTTTTCAATCCCTGTAATATAATAACTGAAATCCTACTAAATGGTTGCAAATATCTTCAGCTTCCACTGCTCCTTCACAATTTCATAGAAACTGTCCGATAAAACATAATTATCTATTTCCTTCCTAGACTTCATAAAAGATCATTTGAAGAAGTTTCATGCTATTGCCGTGTACATCCCATAGTTTAGGATACTGACGTTCTGTTGGCCGGAATGCGATTGATGATGGTTTTGTATTCTGTTTATCATGTATGGTGCGACAAGAATTTATTGTTACCATATACGACCTGCTGAAAATAGGAAACTGTGGAGACTGTGGCTGAAACTCCTTCCTTTCGCTCACAATTATATCCCACAAGTTAACCTGGGCACCAATGATAAAATAAAAGAATTTAATGAAGAATGGTACTAAGGCTATGAACAGTCGCTCAAAAAAGTATCCGAACGCCATCGTTGATTACAGAATTCAGAAAAAATATCTGGCAACGATTTTTTTAGAAATCAGTGATCTGGCAACCTTCGTGTCACGTGACACGAAGGTTGCCAGATCAGATGGCGTTCGGATACTTTTTGAGCGACTGTACTAAACCTGATATGATTGAAATACTAATTTCTAATTGAAGGACAGTCAGTTAGCCATGATCATACCAGAAAACTGGTGAGAGTAGCAAAAGCGGACTATTTGACTCTCATCTCAGAATGATAGAGACACCAGCCTAATCCCTCTTTTCCCTCAAGGCTCTCCTGTCCAAAACTTTAGAGCTTCTGAAACTCACAGAGCTAATTGCCTCTCCAATCCTACTTTTAGATAGCAGCCACTTAGCTCTGCAAATACTCTTTCAGTGAGTAAGTAAATGGAATATGCTTTAGAATTGTTAAGAAAGTTTGGCAATGGGTTTAAACGTAATACAACTGAATTTATTAAACATTTAAAACAAAGGGGCTAAACCCCTGAATACTGGTATTAATTGAATGCTGAATATGGTCAAATTTGTAACGTTTCACAGTGGGCACCCTAGTTTGTGATGGATTATATGTTACAGACGAAAACATAAAGATACACTCCTATTAATAACTGGTATTGCTAATAGAAAACGCTCTAAAATAAATGCACGTAAAGCAACTACTGACTAATCTGAAAATATCTCTAGCTGACTTGTAAGCTGTCTTCTCTTAATCCTAACTCTTAAACAAACTGTTATTCTTACAATATTACATTAATTCTCTATTTAAAGGTGGTGAGCAAGATATGGTAGATTTCAAAGTGGACCCTCACCGACTAACTCACTTTCGGCAGGGTTGCTTACTGCCAAAGAATCCGTGTTCACTTGAACACTAACGTGCACTTTGAAACGCTGTCCAGGTGCAGCTGAGGGGGTGAAAATGTTGAATAGTTCTCGTGTTGTTCAATACAAGAGTGGATAGTTCACTAGACTCTGGGTAACAGGTAGCTCTGGGGGTCTAATTTAGATACTAAATTATCGAGCTCAAACTGCTTCAATTTTAAGAAACGACCAAATAGGAATTATGCTTTTGTCTTTTTATAAATTTAGCATACCAAATAAAAGAAGTGGAACTTTATCTACTTGGTGAGATAGAGCTTCCAAATGCTAGAAGCTATCCCACTTCCTTTATTGGGTATGCCATCTATTGGGTTGTCGAAATTCACACATACAAAAAAAAAAAGATTGGGGGAGGGGAATTCTGAGGAAGCGCAAGTTTAAGAAAGAATGGCTATCTAGTGGCGGCCCCAATAATGACGGTGATTCTGGACAGCTCTCTCACAAGCTTGGCTGGCTGGGAAGTTGCATTTGGGGTGAGAGTTTCTATCATTCCAACAGGATGAAGACCTCCAGTATTGTCTTTTGAGGGAAGTTGTCGGTTCTTAGAGTTGAAAGGGCTTGCTCTAGCTCTCCTGGTAATGTTTCGTAAGTCGATACTTTCACACTTTCACTCGGAAAGCTCCCTGCACTGCATTCTACCCCGTTCCTTTACGTTATACTAGCGACGCACTCACAACTGGATGGCCCCTCCCTGCTCCCGAAAATTGAATTCAACTCTAAATGATACTCAAAAAGCTGGTCTCTCTTATTTATACGGCCCACCGCCGTTACGTGATTTATTACTGGTTGAAAGAACCTTATATGCTACAGGAGTGGTGTACCTAACAAACTGGCATCTCAGTGTATACTATATGTTTATGATTTATTTTCCTATTCTGTACTGGTTACTGACATTCTCAAAGGGGAGAAGAGCTCCTGTAACGAACTGAAATGGATACCTCTCACGTTGTATACATTTGAATCATACGATTGCCAGAAGCAGTAACAATATAAGTTGCATTATCCGTGGGAAAATAGATTACATTTATCGTCCTTTTTCACCACTCGTTTTATGGCACTTCACACACTTTTTCTCTTTCTTTACATTTCTTTGTTCAGTTTACTGAAAATTACTTCGGATATTCTTAAATGGAACTTGAATTCGTACTTATTAGAGTGCTTCAATGTTTTAGTTTATTAATCATCATCACCATCAACAACAAACGATCATCATCAAGCAGCCATGGGCTACGGAGGTCCAACCACACTGTGCAATTTAGTTCTCCAAATCACTACTGCATAATTCAGATAAATCATGCTTGGATATATCCCTCTAAATACTTTGTTTACAAGAATTTAAGTTGGAGTTTTTAATTAACATCAGCGAAATATCAAATTGGACCAGGATACGGAAGCGCAACTTTGAAAGATGGATGAAGTTATTAAACTCCACAGTGAGCCACTCACTAACGATGTACTTCAGGATTTAGGATTCAACGATGTTTTTGAAGAACAACAAGAATCTGAAACAGAAATAGTGTTGACATTTAGATTTTAGATGAAGTCTTTTCGATGCGAAATAAACGCATGGATTTGTTGAAGGATCATGTCATTGATATTTCGTGACGGGATGCCATAAGACGATGTTGTGACCAGTTAATGGAATAATACAAATAAATATTAGGCACAAAACAGAGCCCAGCAATGCAAACCAGATAGTTTCGTTCCTTATTAAGAAATAAACTGTAAAACTAATTAATCGATCACATATATGTACATATTTACATACACAATTACGCATTTATGTAATCTTTCTATAAATATTGTGAATTATAATTATTTTTGTTGAAATAAAACATTGAATTGAATACGTTTATTTCACCCAAACATACATATATTGGTAGATAAAACACAGACAAGTTCACAAGTGATAAAGGAGAACACAATAAGCCGTAGCTTTTGAATAAATGTTTCTGAAATACACTCCAATTTAAAACATTGCAGGTGACCTTAATTTATACATTTATACATTTATTTCAGCACATGAATTTTTGTGGTTTGACTCTATCATTAACTTGATAATAAGTGTAGTTTATATTTATATTTAAACGTTCTATATTGTTCCATTGCAGCAGTATCTTCTGGTATCTCGTCATTCCAAATCTTAATCTCAATGTACCGTATTGATCTCTGGCCTATAGATTTCTTATAAAGGGGCAACATGATCTTGTTCTTAAGTCGAGTATCATAACTGAAAGTCTTCGTTCTTTCTAAGCAGCAGTAAATTTCCGAGTACTCTGTCATTTTATTCTTCACTCTGTATACAAAAGTCCCATAACATACTTATAAATATTATATATATTTAGTATTCCATTTTCTGCCATCAAGTGTTGTACCGGATTTCTGTAATTTAATCTTAGAATATATCTCATAATTCTCTTTTGCAGACAAAATAAACTATTCAAATTGGCTGAATTAGTATCTCCCCAAACCCTAATTCCATATATTAAATGTGGGTACCTAATGCATAATATAAATTTATCAAAGTTTGTTGATTTACATATTTTTGAATCCTCCCAATCGATCCAATATTTTTTGAAATAGTAGCTCTTAGCTGGTTAATATGATAATTCCAAGTTAAATTAGCATCTACCCAGAGTCCAAGAAATTTTATATATTCACATATTTCAATCTTTTGATCATTCATAAAAATATTTATTTCGTTATAATTCAGTTTTTTATTCTTGTTCTTAAAGACCATACACTTTGTTTTAGAAATATTTATAGCTAGTTTATTATATGTGATCCATTTATGCATATTTCCAATTAGAGTATTTGTTTCTTCTACTAAAGTTCTTACATCAGTATGAAAAGAAGTGACATTTATATCATCTGCATACATAATTAGTTTAGCTGCTCCCTTTTGTGATTGAATATCATTTATATACAAAAGGAATAATAAAGGTCCCAGCAGAGAACCCTGCGGCACTCCCCTATTGAATTTGATTTGTTCAGATGTAGTCTATTGACTTGTACAAAAGCTTTTAAGCCAATTATTTATTTTCCCTCGAAGCCCATAGTGTCTAATCTTTTCCAAGAGAATTTCATGATCTACACAATCGAATGCTTTAGACAAATCTAAATATACAGCCAAGCCAACTCGCTGATGTTCAAGATTATTAACAATATAATCATAGGTATCTATAATAGCACATTGTGTAGATTTGCCATGTTGAAAACCATATTGTTCTGGTATAATTAGCTTTCTGGTTGATATAAATTTATATATACATATATGCATTAATTTCTCGAAACTCTTGTCGAAAACTGAGAGTAAAGAAATTGGTCTGTAATTCTTTGTCTTTCAGGTTTTTACTCTTGTGAAAAGGTATTATTTTTGCTAGTTTCATTTCATTTGGAAAAATTTCCTTCTGAAGTGACAAGTTGAAAATACATGTGAGGGGCATCTTAATTTCATTTCTAACATTTTTAATTACATTTATTGAAATATCTTCAGGCCCATAAGAAGTATTAGGTTTCATTGTACTTATAACATGACATATATCATCTTCAGAAAAAGGTTCAATATATAAACTATCTGGAAAACTGTATCCATAATATTTATATTGTACTTGATTTTTTGTATTGAAATCAGCTGCTAGATCTTCTGTTATACTTTTAAAATGCTGGTTGAAAGCTATAGCTTTTTGCGCATCGTCTGTTAGTACATTTTCAGCCATCTCAATGTCCCCAATTCTAATATTTTTGTTTTTATTCCGAGACAATAGGTTATTTATCAGCCTCCATTTCTGTTTCAGCAAAGTATCACCATATATATTAAATTTAGTTTCATAGTATTTTTGTTTAGCTTCTCTTATTAAACCAGTGACATAATTTCTGCAAATTCTGTGCTTTTCCTTGCCTATTTCATCACTGGAATTCTTATATATTTCAGCAAGTCTGTTCCTTTTTCTAATCTGATTTTTTATATAATTATTTATCCAAGGAGCATAACCAGGGTGTTGTGATCTCTTCTTTTGAATTCTAGGAAAGCATACATTATATATATATCCATAAAGAGTGTAAGAAAGTGATCATATGCCTGGTTCACATCCGTAATCTGTAGTAAATCCTGCCAATTAATAATGCTTATTTTTTCCTGAAAATGTAAAACACACTTATGTATCATCTTCCTGTAAGTTATATCATTTTGTAAATGTTTCCTTGAATCTTCAATAAAGTAAATTACGGGGTAGTGGTCAGTTAAATCAGATTGTAATATTTTACTTGTCCAAGACGTATTAGTAATTGCATAATCAAGCAGTGTGCCATTCACATTTGTTAATCTAGTTGGTTTTTCATTTGGTGTAATCATGTAAAAATACGAATTAATTAAATCTCTAAAATCCAAAACATTCTTATCTGTACAATTGAGTAGATCTAAATTGTAGTCTCGTACAATTATGAAACTCTAATTCATTTTCTGTAATTTATCAAAATTTGTTTCCATAACTTGTAAAAAATATTCAAAATTGCCATCTGTTGGTCGGTATACTACTCCTATCACTATTGTATCAGTCTTGATACAAATCATTTCAATACTGTTGTGAAGTATCATCAAGGAGTCACATATGTCATAATTAATTCCATTCAAAATTTCTGAACTTCTAAATCCATTTCCCTGTTTTTGATTTTCAGGGTTTCATTTTCTTTTTTACAATCAGACAGCTCATTCAATATCAAATCCATTTTCGTAATGATCCCATCATATCTTTTGCTCAAAAAATCTACACTTTGTTCAATATCCTTTATTAAAGCTGTGTCTTTTTTAATATCGGCTATACTACGCATAATTAAGTCAATATCCCTCATTACTTCAGGATTATCAGTTTTTTGCTCTACCTCCGCAGACGTACTCTCGTTAGACTTAACGTATTCTTGCCGGTCCAAAGATTTTCGATTATTTGAGTTCTTATTTTTACAGTTTGTATGCATTTAATGCATTTCCATTTACTGACTCTTTCGGAAGACATCTTTCGAAAATTCGTTTCCAGTATGCCAGCACAAGCATAATGAAATTTCTTGCCACAATCAGCAGTACATTTTATTTCATCAATAAGCACCACCCGATCAGCGCACTTTCCGCACGTGGCAGCCATCCCGCACTTCCGGATCTTAGCATGAGAATCTATTGTGCAGCTCCGGGAGGAACACTCAAAATTGTAGCGGGTGTCAAATGCTTTCTAGGGGTGGGGAGAGGTCGCAGTAGAGACAATGGTAGAGAGTCTCAGGTTCAAGGTCGTGTGCAGTGCGAAGCGTGGGTGATGTTGGATGCTGACTGCACAAAGGAAAACTAAATATCAAAAGTAACTGATCCAGCTGTAGATATCCGCCTTTAATTGATATAAAAAAACTTACCAACTGGTAGTCCAGATGTTCATCAATCTCTGTAGAAAATTCAAGGTCTGCACTCGAAATATATATTCAAAAACAACTCTAAACTCAGGAGCTCAAAACTCTTCGTGTTTACTGACACCAGCAACATCCATTACGAAACGAAGAAAAGGAAAAAAGATCAATAAGATAGGCGAAAATACAACCAAAAAAAAAATCCCCTCGTTTTACACGAAAATTCTTTTAACGATGATCTCCCCGGAACTCATCTCCCGCATTAAATGAGAGTTAGCTGTATAACTGTTCCGTTCGTGAATTATTCATTTATTGGTATTTTGAACTACCACCGAAAATATATATTAATTTAATAGAAATATATGTCTTTCGTTCAATCGCGACACTTGACAAGGATTGCGCAAAAGACAATATATCACGGATGTATCTTAATGGTACATTCAAGGTTTAAGAAAAACGAATTTTCATCAACGATATTTTCACGCTTTCAGTACAGAATGTTGGATTATCATCACTACAACTATTGTTAGTATCCCCCTATGTGATTCTGATGTTCCTATAGTTTCGGATCACAAATTGGCGTGCATTGCAAATTACCTTGACTAATGCATCTGGTCTCTAAATGTTGCCTATGCATAAACTGGAAGGATAGCTGTGTACCAATCCCCAGTGATGATGCTTAGAACCGTTCGGGTCTAGCACATAATGTCCGAACCCGCCTTCCCTTGGAGCATGCTGTTAGTACCTTTCAAAATGTTTTTTCCAAAAGAGATATTCTCTTTTCGGAGGAAACAGAAATTGAAGGCTGTGAGACCGGTGTACCCTACTGATATGGTCAGCTATGGCCACATTTTTTCTTTTTTTCCTGCCCTGTTGAGGAATGGTCAACTTCACAGGGTCTTGGTGATGACCATTTACGCTTATGACACTAGACTGGTTTACGGCTTTGAGCTTGATTCTGGATTGTGGACTTGATGCAGAGGTGGACATCTGTTGAGTGAGAATTTGTCGTTGTGTTTTCTGTTTGCTTGTGGGTTGCCAGCTCTAAGTGAACAGAGGCACGGGATACCTTATATCAGCTGGTGGATAAATCTGATCATAGGCCATCACAGCTTCCTGAACCCTCACTGAGCTAGTTGGGTATCGCTAATCCTAAATTGGACTAATGTGTCACAGGCAGGTCTTACGGCTCTTGAAAAGGTCCACTTAAAAACGATGGTGCTTGAAGTTCCTACCAACATGGATCACTTCAACCTGTAGCAGTGAAGGAACACGTCCTTGCCCCATGCTTGCTATCACGGGGCTGTTTGATATTGTTGGTCTTGTGTTTCTCAATTAACCTAGTTTCTTTAAAAAATCCTACTGGTCATTTTCTCTCTGCAGGTACATGAAACGTGAGGACGCAATGTTGAGTTTATTCTCTTGATGTCCTCACGCAGGAATTCCAGAATTATAAACTATATATTCTAGGATTGCAAGAGACCAGATGGACAGGTTAAGGTAAGAAAATTAAAAATAACTCTAAATTTCTCTTTCAGTGAAGAGATCTCGTGCTCTAATAGAGTCAGAGATCTCAAACAAATGTTTCCCGATTATATTCTGGAAGAATTATAAGTTGAATGTATCGGAAAAGGTCTCGACCCGCTACTATTTATTTTATGGGTTCGAAACCAATTGTATACTGCATAAAACGACTTAGTATCTAATGTTTCCCAAACTTTCGTCTTTTTTTTGGCCAGCATAGCGTTATATCACCGAAATTCGTTTGAAAGAGACCAGATGGACAGATAAAGGTCAGATTCTTAAACATAATCTTAAATTTCTGTTTTCAGGGAGGGAAGGTAATAAGAATCACCAAGACGTGGGTCTGCTTCTCAGCAGACACGCTAGTGATGCTCTTCTAGGATATGAAGGCATTAATGAAAGGTTTCTTACAGCAAAATTTCAGAGAAGCATTAAAGCTATTTCTAAACTTAAACTTTATAAATCCCCAGGGGTAGACGACATTACTACGGAAATGCTAAGAGCTAGGAATATTTCTGTTACCACTTGGATAATTTAAAATTTGAATATCTTTTATGATAAAGGCATAGTCTCTAAGGATTTTGCGAGAACTATTATTATTCCTATTTTCAAAAAAGGTGGTCGCAATTCTTCTGATAACTGTAAGGTATCTCTGCTCTACAATCTGTTCCAGAGAAAATTCTCTGCATGATTTTGCTTAATAGAATTAAGAATCTGGTTGACAGGCAACTGCGTGATGAGCAATGTGGATTCAGAAGTGGTAGGGGATGAGTAGATCAGATATTTTCACTCAGGAAGATTCTTGAGAAATCTTTAGAGTTTCAGAAATCTTTGGTTACTAGAGCTTTGTTGATTTCAAAAATTCTTTTGACTCTGTTGATTGTCATAATTTGTGGTTGATTATAAAATCATATGGCACAGCAGACAAGTTAGTTAACATAATGAAAGCTCTCTATAATAACACTGAGTCGTGTGTGAGAGTTGGTAAGGCTTGTAGCAAAGGCAGTTCTCTGTATAGCATTACTTCTAGTGTTCGACAAGGGTGCATTTTGTCTCCTTTTCTCTTTAGTTTAGTTATTCATTACGTTATGCGAAATTCACCTCAAGGGAAAGATTTTGGCCTTAAATGGACTGCAGATACGAAAATTTCTGATTTAGATTATGCTGATAATTGAGCCGTTTTGGGCAAATGATGTTGATGAGATGAACTCTTTATTTCGAGCTGTTGATGAGACTGGTAATAGAATAGGTTTGGTTATAAACAGACAGAAAACTAAAGTGATGAGAATTGGTCAGGCAGGCTGTGATTCAGTTAATCTGAATTGTTTGCAGTCTTGAGCAGGTGTCACAGTTTAATTTTCTTGGGAGCTATGTAACAGATACTGGTGATGTTCGTCATGAGATTAACATACCAATAAGGATTGCTGTCGTGACTTTTAAGAATCTAAGGTGAGTGTGGAGAAATAGGCATAATACACCTAAAGACTAAAATTAGACTGTATAATAGTTTGGTTCTTTCTAGGGTTAGTTATGGTAGTGAAACTTCGAAGCTTTTTTAAGAAGTTAACAGGAAACTAGACGCTTTTGATTCTAGATGTTTACACGGTAGCTTGGGAATTTGGTTTTCAACTTTTTAACTACATGTGAGGTTAGGCAAAGGAGTCTTCAACCTCCTTTAAGCAGCATATTGTGGTGAGAGAGACTCCGTTGGTTTGGCCATGTTGCCCGTATGGAAAATTATAGATTTGCGAATAGGGTTATGAACAGTGTCCCTAAAGGCCTCAGGAAGAGGGGGAGACCTAGGATGTGGTGGGCAGACAATGTCAAACAGGATCTTGTTAGAATTGGTGTGCAGTGGCCGAATGCAGCAGATGTACCTCAGTACAGATATGCCTGGAGAATTAAATTGCGCAGGCTAGTTGGATCTCCGTAGCCCATGGCTGCTTGAGGATGATGATGATGATGTCGAAACCATGGAGACACCATCAATTCGTAATAATATAGCGAAACTATGGCCATTTGAGAGCAAGTATTAGAACCGAAGAGCCCGAGAATTTTGAACAAAAGGGTTGTTTTCTGCTGAACAAAGTCCACTCCCATTTTGTCCAAGTAACAATAACAATATAGTACAGGGATGTTTAGGAATGACTAGAACGTCATCCCTCTGGTGTCCTGGAATTTTCTTTAGTAGATAAAATGATTCAATATCTAATGTTTCCAAAGCATTCGTTGCTTTTTCGCCAACATAACGTTATACTACCGGGATTCGGGCCGTTAATTCAATCACGCAAGGTATCGAACCCGTTACGTAGCCGATCAACTGGGTCGAACCCGATAAAAGTTGCAGTTTTATAACTCATGTTCTAATTCAGCAACAGATCTAAAACTAATGTTTTCCGATTACATTCGTGGAGAATTACACGTTGAGTGTATCGGAAATGGTCTCGACCCGTTACTATTTATTTTATGGGTTCGAAACCAGTTACATACTGGATAAAACGACTTAGGTTACGACGAGGTCGGAATTTATTATCATTAGGTAGAGTAACTGGCATCTTGTATTTTCTTTTGGAATTTCTGTATCTAAAAACACTTCATGAGAAGATTGAATTTGAAGTGAGATGAAGAGGAGCAGTACATTATCACAGAATCCCTCATGCAAAGCACAAGTCACACTAGGAGAGTGTCATTTCGCTAATCTCATGATGGAACAAATGTCTCACTAGGCCTGTCATAGTTCAGCAGGTCAATAAAAGATTTACTCTTCATTTCAGACTTTTCCTCTTCTTATTTGAATGACCCCCATACATCATTTTCAAAAATCTTTTCAGTAATTAAAAAAAAAAAAACATTTTGCAGCATTTACGGTTTAAGAGTGATTGTATGCTCTTTCTTTCTATTGATCATTTAAACCGAACTTTTACTGGATATGGATTCTTCTAGACTGTAATTTGTTTCATCACAGAGCGAAACCTGAGATGGAACATATTTAAAATTTAAATATGTTAAATTTAAAATTTAACGTTTTGATTCCTATATGTTATTTATATTGAAAGTTTTAAAAATATATATCACATTAATATTTATTGAATTCGTTTCGAAATTTATTATTTATTTGACCAGAATACCCATACCTATTTTAATTATATTTTTACTTTCTTTATAGTTGAAAAATAAACAACACCAATTTGTGATTTCACACAAAATAAAAAGCCCTCGCCGTAAATGATGGCGCTGCTGCTACATGTGTTTAGGGGAGTTTGAAATGAAAAAAACGGACTTTATTATATAACGAAATTTTTAATATAAAATGGAGAGTAATTACGATACTTTTTCCGTACCATAGATGTTCATATCGCGAATGAATGGGTTAATATTTAAGAGACATAATCTCGAAATGAATTATATATATTTTATGCCAATTTTTGACTCTATGTAAGTCATGATTTTTTTCATCAAACGATTCGTCCCAAGCCTTTGTCTGTCTCTTTTACATCGGATTTTAATTCAAAATTATCACTGCACATTTCTTCTGTATTTAGAATTTTTGTTAGAAATTGGAATCGAGCTACCGTAGCGAATGTATTTCATTTCAACATTAACTTTTATACTGAAGCGCCATTGAATTAGGGATAGCAACCTAGTAACATATCGGACCCTTCTGGCTCTGATAACTGCCTCCACACGACGATGTGCGCAAGCTTGTGGCAAACCTCCACACGACGATGTGCGCAAGCTTGTGGCAAACCTCCACACGACGATGTGCGCAAGCTTGTGGCAAAGATTCACAAGCTTGCGCACATGTTCCACAAGTATGGCGACCCATGCATCCTCCAGAGATGTCCACAATTCTCTCAAGGTCGTCGCTGATGGGACACGAGCACGACCACTCTGCTCGATGGTATCCCAAAGATTTTCAATGGGATTTAAATCTGGACTTCTAGGTAGCCAATTCATTATTTCAAAATCAGCAGAATGCTCCTGCAACCTGGACCTGTGAGATGAACAGTTGTCTTGCTGGTAGACACGATCTCCATTGGGATGCATGATAGCATAAATGAGTGAAAATGGTCAACCATCAGTTCTACATACTGGGATGCATTGAGAGTCGCCGGTACACGTAGCAAAGGTCCCAACTGAAAAACACCCCAGGCCATCACTGAGCCACCACCAGCTTATACTCTTCCGACCTGACATGCAGTATCCATGGATCCATGTCCTCAGTCTCCCATCGGCGTGATGAAGTTTAAATCGGAATTCATCACTCCAGGCTATCCGTTGCTAATTTTAGATGGTCCAGTTTCGATGCTCTTTAGTCCAGGCAAATCGTTGAGCCCGGTGATGTGCCGTTAGAAGTGGGACTCTCGTAGGTTGGCGGCTCCTAAAGCTGAGATGATGAAATGAACGTTGCACGGTCTATGCACTGACTTCCCGGCTGGAACCCGCGTTCAGATGGGAGGTGATTTCAGATAATGTCTGGTCCCTATCGGTCCATACGATGCGGGTCAGACGGCGAAGCCCACGATCATTCAATGCTGGTTGTCCTTGCAGCTTGCTCGGGTGTTTGTTTTTTTGCCGGAATTTTCATATTCTCGGAGCACTCTTGAAACTGTCGTACGAGAAAAATCCATGTTCGTCGACAATTTGAGAGATCGAGTGTCGAATCCGTTGGTCACCTACGATCTACCCTCTGTCAAATGCATCTAAATCCCATGCCTTTCCCATTACGCTTCTCACAACGAATGCTTGGAGAAGCCAAAGCTAACAGCTATAGATGACCAGAGTTTCAGCCACGCATGCGCGCAAATGCCGGACTTGTAGTTCTGAATCTTGGATAACGTCCCCTATCCCTAATTCAATGGCATTTCAGTGTATATGCATCTGGTAGAAAGAAGTGAATACTGCTTGCCTGTTTCGTTCATTGAATGTTGACTAACTTTTGCATTCCATCCTATTTCAATTTTACTATTTTTCTTTTGAAATTTAACTTCTTATACAGAGAGCATTAAAAGATGCAATCAGATTGATAATTTTACAAGAAGTGAAAATTCTGAAATCATTGAAAACCTTTTTAAATATGTCTTAGTTTCAATCCACTCGAACTTTGATTTCTGATTTGTTAGGGGCGGTGTTGGCTCAGTAGGTATCGTGTCAGGCTCCTAATTTGCAGTTGTCACGTTTGAATCCCAAATGTGCCATCATTGAGATTTATCTTGACTAAACTCCGCCCTTCTCTGGGTAAGAAAGGTGTCACTTATAGGTTTGAAATGTCCGTCGGATGAGAGGTTAAGCCGTCGTTCCGTGTGCAACGGAGTCACATCCTGTGCACGTGAAAGAACACAACATGCTGGATGACCATCACGGGTAAGCCATATGTCTCCTAATAGTTCAAAAATAATTGCAATAAATTTTGTTGTTGAATATTGTTTCGGTGTTCTTTTATTCTTATGGCTGCAGAGCGTTGCTTTTAGCATAGTAGGTCGGAATTTATTATCATTAGGTAGAGTAACTGGCATCTTGTAAACACCACCTGTTTTCTCTTTAAGATCTCGATTTTTTTACCACATTAAATACGTTACTAGCTGCTTTTACTGGAATTTTAAAGTTTTATGATCTCATTATATTCCTCAGTGTTTCTGCTAATCATGGAATTAGAGGTGTTTACACTTATTTTTAGCAGGTTGCCTCTATGTCGTTGTTATTTGTGTATTATTGAGAGTGGCTTCTCTATTGATATATTTCACAATGACGTCACTTATAGTTGATCGGGGCAGCTGCAGAAGGGCTGAAATGTCAGTAACTGACTTTTGCTAAGGTAGCATCCTATAATGTAAAACGCTGGAAGTCACTGAGATCTACTGTACTGAAATCTACTGCCCATTCTCATGTTCACGAACGTCCATGAGGTTTGTCAGGCTTCGTGTGTCCTTTTATACCTGTGTGCACCAAAAGTGGCGCTGTAGCAGCACCGGGACCGCTGCAGCGCCATCTTTCGGTGACAAATGTAACTACTCTGGAAATAAAATTTTTAGATATTAAAAAATCCCGTCTTTTTGTGCATTTCTGTTTAAACCGCATCGTGCTACTGTCTATACTTTTCTAATTATTGCGTTTTTACTTTTTCTGTTACTGGCGTATAAGGGCGAATTTACTACTCGGAAGGGTTGTCGGATATTCTTGATCAGATTGTGTATGTTGATAAAAAAGCAGAAATGTACAGTTTGAATGAGTACCATGAATTGGGAAAATCATTTGCTTACGCACCTAAAACTGTTTAGCCAAAATATCGGAGGAAATGATCAAGGATCACATCAGAACATTAATTCTCTTATGAGTTGCACTTTCGATTTAACCTGTTGTATAAGTGAGTGCAATCTATATTCTCTGAATTGTTTGGTGGCATCCATTGGGGACCACAGAACTAGAATTTTCCGCTACTGAACAAGAAACATTTGGATTAAACGGCCGCTACCTATTTTTTTTTTACCCTGCTGAGGAGTGGTCAACCACACAGGGTCCTGGTGCTGACCATATAAACCAACTGGACTGGACAGATATATGGCTCTGAGCTTGATTATGGATCCTGATTTACCTGTACTGGTGGGCTTCTGTGGAGGGAAAATCTTCCGCTGTGTTTTCTGTTTGTTTGTGGGTTGACAGCTCCAAGTGAATAGATTCACAGGATATGTTTATCAGCTGGTGGATAATCCTGAGCAGAAGTCATCGCAGGCACCTGAACTCTTTGCTTCTATTGGCATCGTCAACGATGGAGGAAATCTTACAGTGTTGATGGCTTCAGCCTTTAGTAGTGGGGGAACGGGTCTTTGCCCAATGTCTGCGATTAGGGGGCTGATTGATATTGTCGGCATTCCCACTCTCAATAAACATAGTTTCTTTAAACATCACACTGACCATTTTCTCTCCATAGGTAGTTGGAATGTGAGGACTCTGCACAGAGCTTTTTCTCTTGATGTCCTCACACAAGAATTCCACCATTATAATTTAGATATTCTCGGCTTGCAAGAGACCAGATGGACAGATAAAGGTCAGATTCTTAAAAATAATCTTAAATTTCTCTTTTCAGGGAGGGACGACAATAAGCATCACCAAGGCGTGGGTCTGCTTCTCAGCAGACACGCTAGTGATGCTCTTCTGGGATATGAGTGCATTAATGAAAGGTTTCTTACAGCAAAATTTCAGACAAGCTTTAAAGACCTGAATGTTATCTGCTGTTATGCCCCCACTGAGGATGCCGATGAGGATGAGAAGGATAGGTTTTATGAACAACTTCAGGATATTTTGAATTCTATCAAGAAAGGAGATATTACCCTTGTTCTTGGTGATTTCAATGCCAAAGTTGGTACTGACTCTGACCTTTGGGCAGGAGTAATAGGCCCTTTTGGTATTGGTAGCAGCAATGGCAATGGGCAGCGTCTCCTACAGGTAAGTAAACTCAATGGTTTCAGAATAACTAACACATATTACAAACACCGCGACATACATAAATACACATGGGTTTCACCTGATGGGCAGCATAGGAATATGATTGATTATATATTAATTAACAGCAAATGGGCTAGTTCTGTTAGAAATACCAGGGCATATAGGGGAGCTGAAATTGGATCTGACCATTACCTTGTTAAAAGTGTCTTACAACTTAAACTTAAAAAGTGTTGTGCTAGGGTTAAAAAATTTGCTTTTAATACCGAAGCTCTGAATGACCCTGCTATAGCCAAAGCTTACCATGATAGGATTTGATGATTTTTTGGACACTAATAGTACCCTTTTACGAAAAAAGGAGCAGAAGAGGCAGAATTATCTGAGTGATAAGGCACTTGAGCTTATTTCAGAAAGAAAGAACTACAGGAATGTCCTTAATCAATACCCTACTAGTACTAATAGAACGCATTACAGAGAGCTTAATAAACGTGTAAAAGATCAGTTAGCTGCTGATAAGAATTTTTGGCTTGATGGTATGGCTGACGAAGCCGAGGAAGCAGTTAGACAGCACAACAACAGAGAGCTGTAATAGATAGTTAATGTTTTGTGTGGTAGAAAACGGACAGGCATGCAGGGATTGAAGGATAAACAAGGTAAGGTTATAGAAGGGGAGGATTCTGTCATGGCTAGGTGGGCTGAGCATTTCAGTGATGTTCTAAACAATGCGGTTAGTTCTATTCACATTGTTTGCAATGATGATAGATGCATTGGTGGCTTTAATGTTGGCCCTATAACACAATCTGAAGTTATTTTGGCTGTTTCTAAACTTAAACTTCATAAATCCCCAGGGGTAGATGAAATTACTACTGAAATGCTTAGAGCTGGAAATGTTTCGGTTACCACTTGGATGACTGAAATTCTGAATATCTTTTATGATAAAGGTATGGTTCCTAAGAATTTTACCAGAGCTATTGTTATCCCTATTTTCAAAAAAGGTGATCGCAGTTCTTGTGATAACTATAGGGGTATTAGCCTACTCTCTGTTCCAGGTCAAGTTCTTTCCATGATTGTGCTTAATAGAATTAAGAATCTGGTTGACAGTCAATTGCGTGATGAGCAATGTGGATTCAGAAGTGGTAGGGGATGTGTGGATCAGATATTTTCTCTTAGGCAGATTCTTGAGAAATGTTTAGAGTTTCAGAAACCTTTGGTTGCTAGCTTTGTTGCTTTCAAAAAGGCTTTCGACTCTGTTGATCGTCATAATTTGTGGTTGATTGTGAAATCATATGGTATACCAGACAAGTTAGTTACCATATGAAAGCTCTCTATAATAACACTGAGTCGTGTGTGAGAGTTGGTAAGGCTTGTAGCAATTGGTTTAGCATTACTTCTGGTGTTCGACAAGGGTGAATTTTGTCTCCTTTTCTCTTTAGTTTGGTTATTGATTATGTTATGCGAAATTCACTTCAAGGGAAAGATTTTGGCCTTAAATGGGCTGGAGATACGAAAATTTCTTTTTTAGATTATGCTGATGATTTAGCCCTTTTGGCAAATGATGTTGATGAGATGAACTCTTTCATTCGAGCTGTTGATGAGACTGGTAGTAGAGTAGGTTTGGTTATAAACAGAGAGAAAACTAAAGTGATGAAAATTGGTCAGGCAGGCTGTGATTCAGTTAATCTGAATGGTTGCAGTCTTGAGCAGGTGTCACAGTTTAATTATCTTGGGAGCTATGTAACAGATAATGGTGATGTGCGGCGTGAGATTAACAGACGAATAGGGATTGCTGCCGGGACTTTTAAGAATCTATGGAGAGTGTGGAGAAATAGCCGTATACACCTAAAGACTAAAATTAGGCTGTATAATAGTTTGGTTCTTTCTCGGGTTAGTTATGGTAGTGAAACTTGGACACTTTGTAAACAAGATAACAGGAAACTAGATGCTTTTGATTCCAGATGCTTACGCAGTATCTTGGGCATTAGGTGGTTCAACTTTGTAACTAATAATGAGGTTAGGCAAAGGAGTTTGCAACCTCCTTTAAGTAGCATATTGTGCAGAGAGAGACTCCGTTGGTTTGGCGATGTTGCCCGTATGAATAATTATAGATTGGCGAATAGGGTTATGAACAGTGTGCCTAAAGGCCTCAGAAAGAAGGGGAGACCTAGGATGCGGTGGGCGGACAATGTCAAACAGGACCTTGTTAGAATTGGTGTGCAGTGGCCAGATGCAGTAGATGTAGCTCAGGATAGACTTGCTTGGAGAACTAAATTGCACGGTCTGGTTGGACCTCCGTAGCCCATGGCTGCTTGAGGATGATGATGATGATGATGACCTATGGTAATTTGCTTACTTATACCGAGTGATCCAAAAGTAACAGAAAAAGTAAAAATGCAATAATTCGAAAAGTATAGACAGTAGCACGATGCGGTAAATATGTGGAATATAGAATATAGTAAAATATGTGGACCATGGATCCGATGAGGCTTTTTCCCGAAATTAACGTGGAGGTACCGAATCACGCTTAGCAATGGAATGATTTTTTTTCCCGATTAAACACATCTAGAGAAAACTGATTTATTACGAGCGCTGGATGATTTTAATAAAGGTGAGTGAGAGTTTTTATTTACTAGGGGATCGATTAATAGGATTGGAAAAAATGAATCCCAAAGAATTGAAATTTAATAAAAGGGAGTCGTTTAGCAGTCCTGGCAAAATGAACACCAAAAGATTTTTAATAGAGGTAACTTTTAATAGAAAGGGTTTTAATTAATAAGAATACAACTTTGAGAGTTGATTTTTACAATTGAGACTTGTGTCATCCTTTTCTGTTGAATTATTCTGAGACTTGTAATCCGAGGGAAGGAGGGGGCTTAAAATATAGGTAGGGCTTAAAATATAGGTCAACCAGGAGGGTCTACAAAATCCAGGGCTTAAAATATAGGTCAACCAGGAGGGTCTGCAAAATCCAGGGCTTAAAATATAGGTGAGTCTGAAATAAAGAAAAATCGAGACTATTCGAGAAGGGGAGCTTAAAATATAGGTAGGGCTTAAAATATAGGTCAACCAGTGGGTTTGCAAAATCCAGGGCTTAAAATATAGGTGAGTCTGAAATAAAGAAAAATCGAGACTATTCGAGAAGGGGAGCTTAAAATATAGGTGTGTCGACCAGGGGGTTTGCAAAATCGAGGTTTTAAAATAAAAGGTGAGTCTGAAATAAAGAAAAATCGAGACTATTCGAGAAGGGGGGCTTAAAATTAGAGTTAAAAACTAGATAGCACCAGGGGTTAAAAGGGGGAGGAATTTTTAATTATGAATTATTAATTATGAATTATTAATTATGAATTATTAATGTCATGACAGTTGCGACACTGGGCCAATTTCCTGTTGATTGCAACATAGGGGTCAAAGTTCAGAAGGCAACGTGGACCAACACGGGCAAATTTCCGGTCGGTGACGTCATAGGGGGAAAGCACTGTGCAAAGGGGAATCCCTATGGTGTGACGATACTACTGATATCTATATTTTCTTAATTGTTTGGTGACATCCACTGGGAAACACAGAACTATAATTTTTCGCTACTGAACAAGAAACATTTGGATTAAACGGACGCTACTTATTGTAATTTGCTTACTTATACCGGGTGATCCAAAAGTAACAGAAAAAATGAAAATTCAATAATTCGAAAAATATAGACAGGAGCACGATGCGGTTTTCACAGAAATGCACAGAAAGTCATGAGATTTTTTAATAACGAAATATTTTATTGCCAGGATAGTTACATTTGTCACCGACAGGTGGCGCTTCAGTTGTGTCAGTAGTTTTTGTACAGTGGCGCATCACAGTTCGCAACGCAGCTAGGATTACAAATGTTCAATGTGACGGCCATCATTCATGAGAATGGCCGTCAGACGTGGTATGACACTCTGCACAGCATCGAAGAGTGTTTCAGCTGTAATTCCTGTCACATGATGGCGAATAGCTTATTTCAACATGGCCAATGACGTCGGCCGACCTCTGTACACCTGTGACTTCAAGTAGCCCCATAACCAAAAGTCACAAGGTGTAAGGTCTGAAGACCTTGGTGACCATTGGTGCGAGAAAGAGCGACTGAGGACACGGTCATCGCCAAATGTCGATCGCAGCAGGTGCTGGACAGGACCTGTGATGTGCGGAGGCGCTCTATCCTGCATGAATGTTACACTATGGAGCGCTTGCCTCTCTTGCAAGGAGGGAATGATGCTGTCTCTTAAAAGCACTGCATAACGGTCGCCTGTGACAGTAACAGTTCGAAATGTACCACTGTGGACTTCCTCAAAGAAAAAGGGGCCTATAGTGAATGACGCAGTGAACCCGCACCACGTTGTCACCTTTGGCTGATGCAAAGGGTTTTCCACAATCGCGTGTGGGTTCTCTCTCGCACAGATGCGGCAGTTGTGTGCATTTACACTTCCATTAAG
Organism: Ryuthela nishihirai; assembly: GCA_038380435.1. NCBI lineage: Eukaryota > Metazoa > Arthropoda > Arachnida > Araneae > Heptathelidae > Ryuthela > Ryuthela nishihirai. Next base: position 26,784,094 of record JAWZYU010000019.1, on the reverse strand, counting down.
CGAAAAGTGCACCTCATCAGTCTACAGGACGTTTGACAGCCAGTCCGCATTGTTTTCCATCTTTTGAAAAGCCCAATTTGCAAATTCAAATTTAAAAATTGCTTTAATCTGACTATTTTTTAAATTTGTGTAGGAAAAACAAATTCGTGAACAGATTTCAGGAAAACATTTCTTTTAAGTTGTGTAGAAAAAAAACAGATTTCGGGAAAACTTTTAGTGTTCATATAAAACAATTCTTGAAATTATGTTTAGAGATGAAAGGAATTAATTCTGAAAGGGAGGAAGAATACTGGAAAATAAACTAAGCACAAGACTTTAATATTTTACATTTTTTTGAAATTTGCTACCAAAATAGGTATTCCTTGTTATATTTCACTTCTAATGGTCCAACTAAAGATGTAACAACTTTTTAAGTACCCTAACCCCCTCCTTATTGGTAATTAAAGATACGCGCGTGCAAAACTGAATCCTTTCTTCCATGGAATGAAAAAAGTATATCGAGATCGGTTGATTAGTTGCAGAAACATTGCGTCCATAGAAACACAGATATAAAAGCATATGCGTGTAAACTGAGACTTTTCCTGCATCCAAAGCATAAAGAACCAATGAAATCGATCGATTGGTTACACAGATATTGAATACACAGACAGATGGACGGACAGTCGGACCTGACGATGCCATTAGCAAATTTTGCTTTTAAAGAAATGTGTTAAAAGCAAATAAAAAAGCAAATTCTTGATTCACAATAATACCAATGAAATTTAAGTCAGGTCCGGATCTAGAAAAAAAAATTAAGAGTAAAGGGATAGGGGTGATGGTAAGAAACTAATTTCTGTTGCAGTGAAATGCTTTCCCCTTCGTTTTAGAAGTTTTCTCAACATTGCTTGAAAAATGCATAATATATACCGAAGAGCCAAAACATTTTGACCAGAGCATCTTTATGCAAATCGAAGAAACTGCAGGTAAATGAAGATGCCTATGAAGGTCATGAAACTGTATAAACAATAGTGAGCTCTGTATCACACATTTAGGTGGTGTACCTAACAAATTGGCATGTCAGTGTATACTATATGTTTATGATTTTGTCTCGATTCTGTACTGGTTACTCGCATTCTCAAAGGGGACAACAGCTCCTGTAACGAACTGAAATGGATAACTCTCACGTGGTATACATTTGAATCATATTATTGCCAGATGCAATAACATTATAAGTTGCATTATCCGTGACACATAGATACCATTTATCGCCTTTCTTCATCACTCGTTTCATGGCACTTCATACACTTTTTCTCTTTCCTTGCATTTCTTGGTTCATTTTACTGAAAATTACTTCAGTGATTCCTAAATGGAACTTTCATTCATACTTAATAGAGTACTGCAATATTTTTAGTATATTAATCATCATCACCATCAACACCAATATGGTCATCATCAAGCAGCCATTGTCTACGGAGGTCCAAACACACTGTGCAATTTAGTTCTCCAAATCACTACTGCATAATTCACGTAAATCGTGCCTGGATTTATCCCTCTAAATATTTTATTTACAAGAATTTAAGTCGGATTTTTTAATTAACATCAGCGAAATATCAAACTGGAGCAGTATACGAAGGCGTAACTTTCAAAGATGGACGAAGTTATTAAACTCCACAGTGAGCCAGTCACTAACGATGAACTTCAGGATTTAGAATTCAACGCTGCTTTTGAAGAACAACAAGAATCTGAACCAGAAATAATGTTGACGTTTAAATTTTTAGATGAAGCCCTTTCACTGCACAAAAAACGCATGTATTTGTTGAAAGATCATGATATTGATATTTAGTGATTGGATGCTATAAGACGATGTTGTGACCAGTTGTTGAAATGCTACAAATAAACATTACGCACAAAACAAAGGCAAGCAATGCAAACCAGCTAGTTTCGCTCCATATTAAGAAATAAACTGTACAATTAATTAATGGATCAGATATTTATATACATAATTATGCATATATGTAATCATTAAATAAATATTGAGAATTATAATTATTTTTGTTGAAATAAAACTTCTATTACGAAACCAAGAAAAGGAAAAAATATCAATAAGATAGGCCAAAATGCAAACAGATAAAAATCCCCTCGTTTTACATGGAAATTCGTTTAACGATGGTCTTCCCGGAACTCATCTCCTGCATTAAATGAGAGTTAACTGTATAAATGTTCCATTTCTGAATTATCCATTAATTGGTATTTTCAGAGTTAAACTACCACCAAATATATATATTAATTTAATAGAATTGTTTGCCTTTCTTTCAATCACTGAACAATCGCCCACACAAACAGAAGACTGTATATCACGGATGTATCTTAATGATACGTCCAAGGTTTAAGAAAAACAGATTTTCATCAACTATATTTTCACGCTTTCAGTACCGAATGTTGGATTATCATCACTACAGCTACTGATACTATCCTCCCTATCTGATTCTGATGTTACCAGGTTCGGATCGCAAATTAGCCTGCATTGGAAATTTTCTCCACTAACGCTTCTGGTCAGTAAATGTTCGCCACAAACTGGAAGGATAGCTGTGTAGCAATCCCCAGTGATGTCGCAGAGAACTTTCCGGGTCTGGCACATAATGTCCGACCCCGCCTCCCCTTGGTGCATGCCATTAATACTTTTTAAAAGAGATATTCTCTTTCGAAAGGAACAGAAGTGGAGGCCTCTCAGACCGGTGTACCCTAATGATCTGGTTATCTACGACAAATTTTTTCTTTCTTTCTACCCCGTTGAGGAGTGTTCAACTTCGCAGGGTGATGACCATTTATGCCTACGAGACTGGACTGGTTTTCGGCTTTGAGCTTGATTATGGATTATGGACTTGCTGCGGTGGTGGACATCTGTTGAGGGAGAATTTGCCGCTGTGTTTTCTGTTTGCTTGTGGGTTGCCAGCCCTAAGTGAACAGAGGCACGGGATACCTTATATCAGCTGATGGATAATCCTGATCATAGGCCATCGCAGCTACCTGAACTCTCCTTAGCTAGTTAGGCATCTCTAATCCTAAACCGGAGTAAAGTGTCTCAGGCAAGCCTTATGGCTTTTGAAAAGGTCCACTTCAAACGGTGGTGCTTGAAGTTCCTAGTAGCATGGATGACTTCAGCCTGTAGCAGTGGAGGAACAGGTCTTTGCCACATGCCCGCGAACAAGGGGCGTTTTGATATTGTTGGTCCTACGTTTCTCAATAAACCTAGTTTCCTTTTTAAAAACCTACTAATCATTTTTTTTTCTATAAGTATATGGAACCTGAGGATGTTACGTTGAGATTATTCTCTTGATGTTCTCACGCAGGAATTCCAGCGTGAGGAGAGCTATATATTCTAGGCTTATCGGTTTGCTTCTTAACATTGATACGCCAGTGATGTTCTTCTAGGAGATGACTGCATTAATGAAAGAATTTATACAGCAAATTTTAAAACAAAAATTAAAGACTTGAATGTCATCTGTTGTTACACCCCCACGAAGGACTCTGATGAGAATGAAAAGATTATTTTACAGACAGCTACATGATATTTTGAATTCTCTAAAGTAAAGAGATATTGCTAAAGTTGGTACTAACTCTGACCTATGGGCAGGATTTTTAGGTCCCTTTGACATTGATAGTTTCAATGGCAATGGAGAACGTCTCCTGCAGGTAAGTAAACTTAATGGTGTTTGAACAACTAATACATACTACAAACACCGAGACATTTATAAATATACGAGGGTCACCTGATGGGTTGCACAGGAATATGATAGATTATATTTTAATTAACAGCAAATATGGGCTATTTTGATCAGGGATACCAGACAATATAGAGGGGCCAAAATTGGGTCTGACCATTACCTGGTAAAAAGTGTCTTGCAACCGAAGCTTAAAAAAATTTTTGCTAAGGTTAAGAAAATTACCTTTAACACTGAAGGTCTGAAAAATCCAGTTATCGCTAAAGCATACCATGATAGCTATGTCGTCATTATGACATTCGTAGTTTACTTTCTGCTGAAGCTTAGAATAAATGGGATCAGTTTAAACAGGATTTTCTTAAAACTAACAGTACTCTTTTAGGTAAAAGGGAACAGAGGAAACAAAATTATTTGAGTGATGAGACATGGAACTTATTTTTGAAAGAAGGAAGTGTAGGATTAATATGAATCAACATCCTACTAGTCGTAACAGACAACATATAACAAGCTTAATATACGTGTAAAAGAACAGTTAACCGCTGATAAGAATCTTTGGTTTGATAATTCGGCTGATAAAGCAGAGGAATCTTAGACAGCACAATAGCAGGGGATTATATCAGATTGTTAATGTTTTGTGTGGGAAGAAACAGGATACATACACTGATACACAGGGACTGAGGGAGAAACATGTTAATTGGGTGAAGATGAGAATACTCTGACGACAAGGTGAGCTGAGAATTTCAAAGCTGTTCTAAACAATGTGATTATTTCTACTTCCATTGTTTGTAATGAGGATAAATGCATTATTCCATCTATCCTCAGTTAATGATTGCAGCAGTTTATTCATTTAATGGTGGTTTTATGGCTTTAATGTTGGCCTTGTATCACATTCGGAAGTTGTTTCGGCTCTCTCTAAAATAAAACTAAATAAATCTCCTGGGGTAGATGAAATCACCACTGAAATGCTTAGAGCTGGGAACACTTGTCTTGACAAATGGCTGACAGACATTTTGAGTATTTTTATGATAAACGTGTTGTTCCTGCAAATTTTACTGAAGTTATTGCTATCTCTATTTTTAAAAAAGGTGATCGCAGTTCTTGTGGTAACTACAGAGATATCACCATACTTTCTGTTCCAGGTAAAGTTTTTTGCATGGTTGTGCGTAATAGAATTAAGAATTTGGTTGATGGACAACGGCGTGATGAACAGTGGGGATTCAGAAGTTGTAGGGGATGGATTGATGAAATATATTCACTTAGGCCGATTCTTAGGAAATTTTAGAGTTTCAGAAACCTGTGGTTGCTAGCTTTGTAGATTTCAAAAAGGCTTTTGACTCTGTTGATCGACATAATTTGTGGTTGATTATTAAGATCATATGGAATACCTGATAAATTAGTTAGTGTAATGAGAGCTCTCTATAATAACACTGAGTCGTGTGTGAGAGTCTTGCAGCGATTGGTTTAGCATTGCTACTGGAGTTAGACAACGGTGCGTTTTGTCTCCTTTTCTCTTTAGTTTGGTTATTGATTATGTAATGCGAAATTCTCTGCAAGGGAAAGATTTTGGCTTTAAATGGCCCTGAGATTTCAAAATTTCTGATTTAGTTTATGCAGATGATTTGGCTCTGTTGGCTACTGATGTTGATGAGATGAATTCGTTCATTAGGGCTGTTGATGAGAGTCAGTAGGTTTATGACAAAAGAGAAAAAACTAAAATGATGAAAAGTGGTCAGGCAGATGGTGCTTCAGTTGCGTTGAAAGACTGTACTCATGAGAAAGTCTGTCAGTTTAATTTTCTTGGTAGCTACGTAATAAATACTGCTTATGTGTGGCATGAGAAAAATAGAAGATTATGGATTGTTGCTGGGTCTTTCAAGAATCTACGGAGAGTGTGGAGAAATAGACATGTAACCCTAAAGACTAAACTTCGGCTGTATAATAGTTTGGTTCTTTCTAAGGTTAGTTATGGTAACGAAACCTCGACCCTTTGTAAGCAGGATAAGAAGGAACTTGATGCCTTTGATTGTAGATGTTTGCGCAGTATGTTAGGCATTAAGGGCTTGATTTTATAAATAGTCATGAGCTTAGAAGGAGTCATCAACCTTCTTTGAGCAGCATGTTGAGAAGAGAGAGACTGCGTTTGTTTGGTTATGTTGTGCGTATTCACAGCTGCAGATTGGCAAGCAGTATGATGAACAGTGTGCGTAAGGGATGCAGAAAAAGGGTGACACTTAAGATGCGATGGGCAGACAATGTCAAAGAGAACCTTGCTAGAATTGATCTACAGTGGCCAAATGAAACTGCTGTAGCTCAGAACAGACATGTCTGGAGAGGAAAATGTAACTTTCCTAATGACTCTATTTATTATAGCTGTTATTACCTACCACTACATGTAGGGAGTTCCAACAGCCATAGTCCACTCTCAAACAAACGAGTACAAAATGTTGATTTCCTTTCAAAAACTTAGAAATCGTTCTCTGAAACCAACAATCGTACTTGACGGTAAAAAATAATAATAAACCTTACCATCACAATGTCCGAAAAATATGATTGTCTCTGAGAGGCAATTTTTTTCACACCATGGGCTAAATGACCTGTTGCAAGAATCCCGTAGACTCAGAGATGGTTGGTGGAGAGGACATACTGGACAGATGTTGGGAGATAGATGATGACCTCACGTCAAGAACATCCAGCGTGTTCTTTAACGTTGGGTGGTTTTACATATGCGCCACAACGTTTTCAAACAATGCGCTAAATGGCCAGGTCATAAGGACCCCTAGAGCTTAGAGAATGTTGGGGGAGGAGACCCACTGGAGCAGGTGTTGGGAGACAGATGGTACCCTCCCTTCACAACCATTTATTGCGTTCTTTAAGTTGCAAATAGGGCCACGCTTCAACGTCCCATTCAACGGACGACTACCTTTTCAAGTGCATTAGTGTCCCCTGCTGTCGAGAGTAGGGTGAGGAGTTTTACGGAGATAAATCTCGAAACTGATCCAGCTGGGACTCGAATCTTAGGAGCAGCACATTACGAGCCTGGCTGGATATAACCGACATCTTGGCAGTCAATATAGATTTTGTATATGAAGTATCCTTTGGATAAATGATGCCTTTATTCTAGGAAAACTAAATCGGAAATTGTAGTAAAATATCCCAGGTTTAGATTTGTGAAAAGGTAGCAAATTTTACCAAAGGAAACCAGGTAACTCTAATCTAAAAACAACTTTGAAATAGGCTCTGGACAAAGGGCAGTTTATTTCCGGGTTAAATCAGGAAGATAAACGTTGTTGATGGATTAATTTATGTGTTTTAGAAATATATGACATTTTTGTAGAAGTTTGTATATTTTTCTTTCAAATTTGGTAAGTGGGAATAATCATCAGCGTTCGCTTTGTGTACTAATGCGAGAACACCGAATTTTAAGATACATTAATAAGAGTTCTTTACTGATGAAAAATCACAACACATGACAGACAAAACACCCATTCCGGGTGTAGAACTTCCATCCCGAAAGTCACAATGCTGCTGCAAGCAAACGCTATATCCCTCAACAAACACATCGCTAGTTTATGTTTGTCTGGACTCTAAGGTTAATAGAATAAATAAAAGTTTGGTAGCATATGAAAATGGACCTCTAATAAAATAAATAACAAAAAAAGAATAGGAAATAACCACAAACTAAATGTTTTATTCAGAAACGTGAATCGAAACATAGCATTTTGCAAGCTGTTATATACAGTGCTATTAGAACTGAACACATCAAAGAATTTATCTAATATATAAAGAAGAAAGTTGTTTTGTCTGCTTGCCTATGCACTCGGCGTCCAGAAGAGCTGGATGCTTCAAACTTTGCAGGAACGTTTATTTCAGCCAGTGGAAGAATGTAGGCTATGTGGGAACCCCTGGTGGCAACCAAAATTGGGGTGGGGATGGGGAGATTGAATTTCTCAAATTCTCCCTAGACTTAACATTAACGGTTGAAAGTTATTTAAAATAACTGTTGCCACCAATAAATTTGAAAGAAGGCATGCATAAAACTAATATCTTTTTGATTATCCGTGATAAAGTCATTGTTCAGTTTGTTGGGTCAAGAGCACTAACATCCGTGAATATTGAAGTCATTCGAATTAAGCACAGCGGATTATGAGATTTTTTTTCGAAATAGAAGCTTCAAAAATTAAAAATTCGTATCTGAAATTAAATTCATTAATTTATTTTGAAAAAAAATATGTAAAATTTAAAAATAACCTGTACCTAATACATTAATTAATAAACGTTTTAATATGCTAAGTTATAAATAATATCTTCCAATAATAATAATAAAGTTTTCGCAGTACCTAAACACTTTGTGCGGAACTCAAACCATATTTTTAATTTTCTATAAAGTTAAATATTCTTGTCACACTATATTTGAGGAACTCTGGGTGGGTACAAAATGATTTGAAAAGTTGGTTATCTGAGCGAAGCATTTTCGTGTTTTGGTTTAGAAACTTCTGATTTGGAGAGGGGTACATACGGTACCTCGAAATATATCCATTTCTTTCCTTCCCTAAAAGAGAGGGGAAAAATTAAACCTGAGAATATTTGTCTCCT